>JAWNPL010000145.1:5658000-6985000 GCA_035047545.1 Drosophila paranaensis | reverse complement strand
GCATGTGTGTGTGTGTGCGTGGTGCGAGAGGGGCAAGGGTGGGGAGAGTGGGAGCGTGAGTGAGTTGGGTTGGAGTTTTCAGCAAATTTTTTTATGGCACGTTTACTCCACGCTTTTTTGTTGTCGTTATATTTTCGGGTAAAGTGACATTACGTACGAAAAGTGAAAAGCATCATTTTTATGCGACACACTTGAAAAGGTTTTTGCGCTCATGTTTTTATGAGTTCAAAAGACGCCAGTCGAAAAGCAAACCAAAAATTTTCAGCGCACACGGAAAGACTCCGCTCCGCCCCGCTCTGCTCTGTCTGTCACGAGTGCAGTCATGCGTGTGTACCTGGGCTATAAGTAGGGGCAGACCCGTACTCTACCTTCGGCTGACACTCTAAATGCGATGCGTGGCCGAGCATTTGCCAAATATTCATATAAATATATATATATTTTAATTTACATATATTTTATTTAACTTTTTATCTCTTTTTAATATTGCGTATTTTGTTATTTTTTTAATTTAAATATTGTATTTTATTTATTTATTTATGAATTTTCTTTAAATTAATATATTTTATTAATCATAATTTTTTATTGATTTTTTATTTAATTTTTTTTGTCAACTTGTATATTTTATTTGATTTTTTTTTAGTTTATTTATTTTTTATTTTTTTATTTTTATTTTCAATAATTTTATTTTAATCTAAAAATATATATTTTTAGTTATATTTAAAATATATTTATTTTTTGTATTTCATTATTTTATTTATATTTTTTTTTTGCTTAATTTTTAATTTTTACTTAATTTTTTTTTTTCATTTTTATATTTTGTTTAATTTTTAAACAAGTTTTTTCCTTACTTTAGTGGCAACTTAATCTAGTCTTACCCTAATTGCCAAACAGCGCGCATATTCAGTCGTCTTGGGCAGCGCCGCGAAGTATGCAATACTTTTTGAGCCAGCAACTTAATTGCATAAGCAAACAGCAAAATAAACCAATTTAGTGCTGTTAACAATTTCAATGCTAGCATAAATATGCCAGAATATATATATATATATATATATATATATATATATATATATATATATACAGTATATATCTCTTCTAAATATATATGCTCTATAAATATATAGTATACCTTAAAAGGCAGCTCAGTTACAGCAAAGGCTTTGGGTTCTAAGAGCCAGGCGCTCTTGGGCAAGTGCTCCTGTAATTGCTAGGCAAACAAACACTCGGTTGACTATTTAGTCGGCACTCGAGCAGTCCGCTGGCTCTTTGAGCGCATTTATGATATTCGAGCGGCAGATGCGACGAGTATATGTTGCCTTTTAGCCCAGCCCAGTTAATTAGCCCAAAGTGCAGACTTATGCAGCAAAGCGTTTCACGCGTCAAGTAGGCAGCTAGGCAACTTTTTTAATTACCAACTTCGGGCCAAGTGAGCTGTGACAAAACTATCTGAATTGTCCACAAAAAAGCCGAAAGAGAATCCTTACCTTACCTTGCCGACAGGCTGTGCATGTGGGTGTGCGGCATTCATAAGCACTTGAAAGTTTGATAAAGTTTTGAGTTTTCCATTCCGAGTCGGGGAGTTATGAGCTGACGACACATGCACACTTATTTGGTTATTTGATTTGGCTTTAAGGCTTAGGCTTTGGGGCGTCTTTGAGGCGGCAGTTAGTCACTCATCATGCATGCTGTGGGTCTTATCTAAAAATAACAGCTCAGCCCGACAACCGCCAATTTGGAATTTTGTAAAAACTTTGCCCGGGCGAAACTTTCGCTGACTTTGGTAAGCCACGTTGACTAACTGCTTTCGGTAAGCCTATAACGCACTCCCACACAAACAAATAAACATACACACGCACGCAGGCAGAGAGTACAAGTTGGTGCCATTATGATAAAGTTCAGGCAATCAATTGCTTATATGCATCCAATATTTCAAAGGCGCAAGCAAAACCCAGCGACAGGTGAGACCGACTAATAAATCACTTGAGTCGCTGACAAGACGCCCTCAGACTTCGAATCGACAGACTCCGCTTGCCACACAATCAGCCGCCTCAATCTTGCTTCGCCTCCGTCGTCACGCTCAGCGATTAATAAAATGTGTAAAAAACAGAAGAAAATAAAAAACCTTTTTACAAAATGTTATAATTAAGCCATCGGGGCGCTGCTGACAGCTCGCCCCCGGCGACTGCCGATAATGCTTTATTCTTCATTCAGCCTGCAGCTCATGAGCTGTCAAGTGTCAGATGAGAAAAAGAGAAAAGAAAATAAACGAAATTTGCTCAATTTTGAAATATCCTTCAAACACCAATTTATTATGGGCTATTAAACAATGCGAGCTAATGGCTCGTTAAATGCTTGAGAGATGCCAGCAAATGCGAATTTATTTTCAATTTAATATTTCTTAATGAGAAAAAAATAGATAAATATATTAAGTATGATTGTATTTATTTTTTGTAAAGCATATATATTTTTTAATATATGAATAAATATATTTTAATATATATCTGATTTTAAATATGTATATATTTATTATATATGCCTAAAGCTCTTTTACTTAGCCTTTAATGCCTTTAAAACGTTTTTTATGCAAAAAAATATATAGATGTTGATATGATATACTTATATAAATATTTATATGTAAAATTTAAATATATATTGATATTCTTAAACAAAAATCAATAGCTGATGGCTATTAAATTGATCCAAGAGGGGCCACAATCGCAGCCTGTGCGACACTCAGCCGCTGGACAATTTTATCATTTTTGTTGTCAAACAACTCAACTCATAAAGTGCGCGATGGACGTGCTTAAGCATACGTATATGTATATGTGAGTGGATGTATGTGTATGTGTGTGTATATGTGTGTATGTATATGTGCGCTTTTATAAAGATAAAACGCAACAAGCCTAAAATATCCCCAAGTCGAGCAGTCCCCACTTGCAACTTGCACTTACTTAAGCTTCGCCTCACTTCCACTTTCCTAATTGTTTTTTCATTCCTCTGCATAATCATAAGTGCCTTAAGTTAACTGCCTTTTGAAATCTCAACGCCAACTGATTTTAATATCTTGATTGATAGCTTAAGCTAATTGTGCTGTTTGCTGCTGGCCAGCCAAGACTCGAATTTATCATCGTCAGGCGGCGCAAATATTAAGATAAATCCACACGAGAGCAAAATGCTTTGGCTTAAATGCTCCGAAGTCAATGGCTCGGCCAGTGGTGCGGGCACATGATCTAATCAGGCCAAAAACGTAACTTTTCATAAATGCCAAACACACACACGCATACACATATATACTTATATTACGTATACGCCATGTACAGTCTGTGGTTTACACTCGAGTGCCGTTGCTCTGCTGAAGTAGTTCCCGCACTCTCTCTCTCTCTCTCTCCCTCGCCTTTATTTACTCTTTTTTCTCGTGTGTTTGCCAGTGCATAAATTAAATTTGAACAGAACAGTTTTTGGCTTAGAAAGTTTGTTGAAGCAAAAACTACGTATACGTCATGTTGGCCATTGAGTCGAGCAGCTGGTTAGCCATCGAGCTACTGTTGTTGTTGCTGTTGTTGTTGTCGCATAATTTTGCCGGCAAAGTAATGAAAAGAAACAGCAGCAAAACAGTAAACTGCACTCGACTGAGCTGCTCAGCAGCTCAGCTGCTGCAGAGATTTACACGACTCAACCTGCAGCCAGCTGCGTCCAGGCGTATTGTGATTCAAATGGTCTTCGAGCTCACTGAATGCCGCACTGGCGCAGCTGACGATTAACTTTCGCAGAGCGTCGCCATGTTTTTGCCCAAAACAGCGCCCAAACCAAGTTGTTGCCATCTCTCTCTTCGAGCGATAAGAGATTTATGCAAAGTGCAACGGAAATTGAAATTGAAAGGCGGCGGCCAGACAGCTGTGCGGCTGCTTCATTTCCTCTGCGAACTGGGCTTTAACTTTAACTTGCCCGCACAACTCATTGACTCTGGAGCAGTCGATGCGGGCTGCCGCGGCTGCCTTTAAGTGCTCAAGTTGTCCAACGCTTTTCAATTAAATTCAATTTATTAATTTCAATTATTTGCGCATCAAGTGACCGCGCTACAGCCTGGCATAGAAAAAAAATCGAAAGAGAAAACTGTCAACTCAGCACACTGAAGCACTGAAGCAGAATCAGCAGCAGCAGAAGCCCAACAACAACAACAACAACAACAACAACTAGTACGCCGTCCAGATGCTGCCCAGCTGCCCAGCAGTCGGCTCCTGCGGCTGCTAAGTGCTATGGAGGAGGCATTTGATTGATGTACCGCAGTGAGAGAAGGGCTGAGCAACAAGCCCAACACGCTGCTAAGTGAGCAAACGCATTTAGCCCATTAAACAAAGAACTCGAAATTCTAAAGGCGAAAACAAAACTAGACACGAAGCTTTAAGCACACTCTAAGGCAGACTTTTAATGAAAGCCGGGAATATATTTATCATTTTAATTATTATTTACGATAGAAATTAGACCAAAATAAATTTGGCAAAATTTAGTTAAGTATTAGAATATTATTGTACTCTTTTTTTTATTAATTCATCATTTACGCCATAAACTAAAAAAAATCAAATATATCTTTAATATACATATCTGGGAATATTTTTTATTATTTATTTAATTTATATGCATATATATTTATTATTTATTTAAATATTTATTTTTTATTATTTATTATTTTAGACCATAAATAAATTTGAAAATAATTAGAGAAATGTTGGAATATTTTTTAACAATTTTTCTAATTTTTACATATTTATTATTTATGCCAGAATGTAAACCAAAAATCAGTAAAATCTTTAAGTGTACTCCACATAAGACTTTTAGTTATACCTTAAATTATGTTCTACTATTTTTCTAATTTTTAAATATTTATTATTAATTATTTATTATTGTTGCCACAAACTAAACCAACACTAAATTGCCAAAATGTATTTAGATTTCCTCATATATTTCCCATTTTTCTGCATTTATTATTTATGCCCGAAACTAGCCGGAAAATCAATTTGGCAAGCATAAAGCGCCGTCTTATTACATCAGTCAAACACATTGCGCTGACGTTTATGTCCCGGCTTAGAGAGTATATCAAATAGGCGGGCACAATTAATGCCAGCTAACATTATCATTCTCATATGTCAAAATCAACAAAGCAGCTGTTGTTTGGCCTTTTGCTCATTTTCGTTTGACTTCTAGTTAATGGCCTCTGCCAGAATATTTTTTGTTGTTTTTCTTTTCTTTATATATTTTTTTTTTGCTAGCCTACTTAGAGGCGCGCGAGGTCGTCTGCCTGCCTGCTTGCCTGCCTGCCAGCATGCCAGCATGCCTACTTTTATGGCTGACCATAAAAATACTATTAAAACACAAAAACGCCCAGAGATAAATGGCTCAAAAGAACAAGAGCTGCAGCGCCTATTGAACTATATCCATAAATCACAAGCACCATGATGTTAATAGTGTCGTAAAAGCCGTAACAAGTCACCTGAATGCATGTCGACATGCGACACTATATATGCATGTACATATATGAAGAAATAATGCCAAAAGTTGAATGCTTCGGCAGACAACAGACCAATGAAAATTTTGATGAAGTTCTGCAAGAGTAAATCAGGAATATACTTCTGCCTTGCTATAGCCGAATCTTAAGCCAGAAAAGGAATAGGCTAATGAAAATCTTATTTTCATTGATATTCTAGTTTAAAATATAATAGAAGTAGTCTGTAGCACTTGGGGAAATTCAAAAAATATATATTAAACATTATTTTCAAAATTTTTTTAATAAAATAAATATTTAATAATAAATAATTAACAATTAATAAAATGATAAAAAATGTAATGTTAAAAACATTAAAAAAAGTATATATACTATAAAGTTTATCATATATAGCACAAAGTATATCAAAACTAAGCTCCAAGCTGAAAATCAGCTGTTGTGAGGCCTGACCACATAACTCTGATAGGAAAATAAGTTGTTATTTCTCAGAAACGGTTTGAGATAATTTAATAATCTTAGTTTTATTTTAAAGCTGTATTCATGCCAATTTGTATAAAGTATAATACCATTCCAACAATGCATAAAACTTGGCTGTCAGCGCTCTAGAAAGCAATGCTTGCGATGGTTTTTCACTTTTGTGATTGGGTACAATATATGTATGCAGTGTTATTTAGGTAAATTGAATGCCTGACGTACCAAAGTTTACTTTTTCCTAATTGGCAAGCATTATTAAATATTAAAAAGGAAAAACGATAACAATAAATTAAACAGTTGCTGAAATATAAGCATTGTAAATAGTATCAGACTTGTTTGGTCAACTCTTTTTGTGCTTAACTTCACTAGAAATCTTTTTTCTTCCATTTTCCTCTAAAGATTAAACTACATATGTTCAAGCTATGTTTTTCTTAAATATAATCAATTTTGTGGTCTACATAAAACATAACTATGGTGGGCAAATTGACCGAGATATTAACAATTTAATTTAAATACGGTATCCTGATGACGCCTCTTTAGAAACCGTTTTTCGTAAGCTTGTTTTCAAAAATATTTAAAAAATACTTCCTGAAATACTACAGAGCCCAATTTAGTTTTATTTTAAGTAGAATAAAACAGAGCTTCAGAAAAAACTATTTTTAAAATTGAAGAAGATATTGAAGATATTTAAAATTTGTGGTGATTGATAAGGTTGTGCTAACCTGATTACGCGCAGTATATAAAAAAAACCTGCCATAATTTGACTCTTCAGGTTCTGGCAGCCAAAAAAAAATGATTAATTTGATTTTACATTATAATTTCAGTTTATTAAAACCCTTCTGCAAAGTCTAGCCAGCTGGCCTGTGTCATTAGACACTGTCCACATAACCCTCTCTCTCTCTCTCTCTGCTCTGAGATCAAGTTGACTGTGCGCTGCTTTATTCTACATCATCAAAGGCGCTGCGAAGCCATTCCTGGAAACTCAGTTGAGCTCTTCAGGGTTTCGCATTTAAATTACTCTAAACAAGAACTTGTGGCTCTGCTCATTATTTTACGCTCATTAAATTCTCGACTGCACTCAGTCTCTGTCTATCAGCTCATCTTAATAATCAAATGCTCATTGTTCTATTGCAGAGTTGAAGTCTATTGCTGACCCTTGGGGTGAGTACGTGGTTATGTTAATATATTTACATGTATAAATAATGGAGATTGGGGCAATTTGGATTCGCTCCTGGCCTATGGGCCACCATATGAATGTGCTCAAATGTCGTCGGCTGATTGACAGCGAGGCAAGGACACGACACACGTTCGACCGTAATAAATCGACATTGCGGTTGGGGGCTGGAGCAGGCGAAACATTGGTCAAATTAGAACGTTTTAGCTGAGCTGTGCTGTGTCCTGCTCGGACAGTCTGTGTGTGTCCTGTTTGGTCTTGTCCTGCCATTCGCCTGATGTTGACATATTAGAGGCTTTTGAGGTGTCCTCTCCACTCTCCCAGCGCTGGGGCCATTTGCGGTGCGAAATTTTACAGCCAAACGCTCCACCAGATTATCGGTAAAATAAATAGACAAATTGATTTTAATGGAATTGGATATACTTTGGGCTGCTCACCCACGACCCAGGACCCAACCCTGTTGTGCAAACATAATTTCATGTAATTGTGTCTTCGCTGAGTGTGTGTGTGTGTGTGTGTGCTTTAAAAGTAAATATTTATTGCAGCCCGCCTGCTTTTGGCCAACTTGATGGACATTTTTTGGTCAATGCTATATGAAATAACAATCAGTGAGCTTGCATGGATTTAGCTAACAAAAGAAAACTGCATTCAAGCAGTCCAAATAGAAACCTTTCCAGGACTCAAATAAGCTGATTAAGGCGGAATTTGGGACGAGTTTTTTGAGGAGAGAGAAAGGGCCTTGAACAGTTAAAGTTTAGTACAAAGCCTTAAATTGCCTTAAAAAGCAGCTTTTGGCATCTGCTGAAATTTCCAGCTTAAGCAAGAGATTGACTCATAGAGAAGTCTTGACTGGACTATGAAGGAATTCTTGAGTGGAGAGAGAGACCTAAGAGTACTTAAATTTTACTACAAAGCCTTAAATTACACTTACTCTAGTTAAGTTACCTAATTATAGTCAGCTTTAGTTATTGACTTAAAGCAAATTTTGGTATAAATCTTACAGCTCATAGAGGAAACTGACTCATGGAGAAATCTCAGCTAGGCCATGAATGAATTTTATATTATATTTTATTATTATATATATTTTGAGTTTTAAATTGGTCTAAGACCACTTTAGTCAACCAACTTAAGTCAGCTTTAGTCATTAATTTAAGGCAAATTCGGGCAGCTGCTCAAAATTAACGACTTAAGAAAGAGTTTGACTCGAGACTAGAGAAAATTCCTGTCTAGACTAGATATGGCAGAAAGTTCTACAGGTAATTACTGCTGTAAGCCAATAACTTTGCGAGTTTTGGCCATTTTTGGGCACAAAATGCTAACAGCAAACTAAAAAGTTATTGCTTAAGAATTAGTTGTGCTCAGCTTGTTGAAAATGTGGGTGGGTGAGCAGCTGAAGTGGTTGAGGGAATGCAGAGTGGAGAGTAGAGAGTGGAGAACTTTTAATGACATGCTTTGTATGCGAGCGCGTGTTACATGTTAGCCACATTATCTGAGCCAGCTAGCGACAACTTTTGCGAACGTACGAACTGTAGATGGCGCCACACACACAGTGGCCCGCTGGGCTGCTGCCCTGCAACGTGTCCAAGTTTGTTTTTGTGCCTGGTCGTGTCGTCGTCCTTTAGCTAATACTTTTCGCACATGTTTCTCAGCAGCGCTCGAGCAGCTCACATCCTTCCACAGTCCCAAACACAACTAATACGAATTTCACTTAATTGCAGTCGAAAAACTATGCATGTGAATTGCACTCAGCTCGACTGGCAAGTGCGGCTGCGGCTGGGCCTGGGTGGGGTGATTCAGTCCCAAGTTTGGATTTGGTGCCAATGGATGCAGACACTTTTTGACAGAGCGTCGGACGCACACGAACCGCAAACGACATCTCGACGCTCTGAGTGGGTTAGAAAAAGTTTGCCGTTGCCTGGGCTGGCTTGGGTTTCCAGATTAAGCCAGCGCCCAGCGTCTCTGCCGACGGCCATTGAGAGCAGCTCACGCATAAGCAGAACATGCAGCCGGCACAGACAGATCCTTTAGCCAGCCGCAAGCTAATGAGTACAACTTTTTTTCTTTCACCTTCACAGCTTTTTTTTTAGTTCTTGTTGTCTAGTGTTGAACTTTTCATGCACTTGTTTGAAGCATTTCCCAGCCCTCTGGCGCCCCCTCAGGTGAAATGGCAAAGTGGAAAAACTGGGCGGATCCAACTTAAATGAAAACTTCTTGAATAGAACAATGCGGCATGCAAAAGAGGAGTTGACGCCATAACGAAAACTGTGCTGCGTAGGATGGTGTAATGATAGCCAAATTGATTAAGTTCCTGCCTCGTTTCCATTGTTCGCAAGTTCCCAATTTAAGCTCAACGATAAAAATCGCTTTTAATTAAATTTCTTCAAAAAACTAAATCTATAAATTCGACAAGGGGCAAAGGAAAGTTGAGCTCAAGCTGATTTCACACCTTCAGCTGAATTTATTTCGCATTAAAGTTTTTCAGCTGCTTTTCTCTGGGGGAAATTATCCTTAAGCAGAAATTTCTCGACTGGCTTTGAGCGCCAAGACGAAGCTACAAAAGGTCTGTCATAAACTGTTGCACTACTGTGAGCGAAGCAAAGGAAAGGCAGAGGCAGAGGCAAAGGCAAAGGCAAAGGCCAGGCCAGAAAGCCTTTTAAACTCTGTGTAACCTTCTTTTACAGTCGCCTCTCACACATTCCATTAAGGTCACTTTACCGCTGGGCGGGGCGAACTAAAATGTGCCTTGCCCCACAGGCAGAATGTTACTTGTCAACATCTGCAGAGGGCCAACACAGAGGCAGAGGCCAAGGCAGAGGGAGCTAAAGATAAATTGAAATTTATGAACCGGACGGGGAAGTCAAATGCCAACACCAAACTAACCGACAAAACATTTCAGCACTTAAATGCTACTAAGTAATTTATAAGGCACAAAAGTATTGCATTAGCCCCACAAATGATATAGCTTCCGATATACTACTCTATACACACACATATATGTGTATAAGTTTACGTTCCAGATGACCGGCAAACGCTTGGGCTTCAATTTAAACAGCGCAAGTGAGAAATAAAATATAAATAAACCAAAATTGCCATACGAACTGCGTATGCGCTAAGTAATTGCAGATTATTGTTCGAATTTGTGAATTAAATTGACTAAACGGGATTAGGTCTGCTGAATGAATATATAGACTGCGGGCTATCAGCGTAGAGCAGCCTTCAATTTTGTATTTTATCTATTTTATTTATTATATTTTAATTTATATTATTTGATTTTCTTTTATTTTAAATTTTACTTATTTTTATTTATTTTATTTATTTTTATGTATTTTTATTTCATTTATTTGATTTATATTATTTATTTCATATTATTTTATTTCATTTATTTTATTTATTTTATTTATTATTTATTTTATTTATTATTTATTTTATTTATTTATTTATTTTCTTGTATTTATATTTTTTTTTTTTCATTTTATTTTATTTCATTTGCTGTGTTTTATGTTATTTATTTTATTTTTTTTTAATATTTTTTTAATTATTTTATTTATTTGTATTATTTATTTAACTTACTTATTTTATAAATTTTATATATTTTTTATATTTAAAAAGAATTTATAATTATTTTTAAATGTAGAAATATATTTAATTGCCACTAAAAGTAGCAGATAATTGGTTTAAAAAATACAAAACATTTTTTAATAATAATAAAAAATAAATAAATAAATTAAAAGTGGGGTTTGAGTCTCCTCCCATTTCTTCTGTCTGAGCTAGCTGATCCCTGGGCTGCAAGAACTTCACGTCTAGCCAGGCTGTTTGGCTGAGCATCTGTCTCCCTCCAGATATTACTGAAAAGACATAAGAAAACCTTTAGTTTTAATAGAAGCTAGCCAAGCGCTAGATTATACTCTTTCAAAGGTCTTACTCAAATAAATAAAAATAAAACAAATATCTGATAAATAAATAAATAAATATATAATAAATGTTGTCTTCATGCTATAAGTAATGACCTTAGAATATCTTCCAGCTCTGTTGTGTAAGGCCTCTATCTTGCAATCAGATTACGATTCAGAGTGACTTTCAAACACCACCCTTACTCCGAGTAGTACATAGCTTAATTGCTGAAATTCGTCTATTACATATTTTTAATACCAAAAAAATTACAATTTCAATTTAACTTAAGTCTCTAAAAACCGTTCAAAATTCCTATTACACAAGATACAAGCTGCACTCCCACCTGGCCATATAATCAAATTCGAATGCTACAGCATAGCTATTATACCCTTTGCCAGAGTATAATGAAATTATATGGCACAGCCCACCTGTCGAAAACTACAAAACGTGCAACAATGGCAAGGCAGGCAGCAGGCAGTCATGAGGCAGACAAGCAGGTAACCAGCTTTCCTGTGTGTGTTTGCCCTGCTCTCGGCAATACATTTGCCAAACCTTATTAAATTATACAGGCAGCGCTCTTGTTGTTGTCTCAGCCTGGAGGGGCGTGTTCCCTTCTCGCCCTGCTCAGCTCAGCCCTTCCGGCAGCCATCGTAAAATGTTAAAGTGTAGCATATTTTAGCTAAATATTGCAACTACACCGATGAGAGTTGCAGTCAGCTGGCTACAAACGATACGCATAAGTTAGCCAAGGCTGCTAAGATCTCTCCGACTCAGGTATGTCTCGCTCTGTTCCCGAGCAGGTGATAAGTTTTGTTGCCGTGAGCGAAATTAATTCAAGGCATATAAATTATCGCTCATTGTTCGCTTGTACTCGGCTGCAGTCGACACGACTCTGAGGTTATACATTTAAAAGGCAGCAATAAACCTAGCCCAGACCATTTCATCCGGCCTTGCCCATTTCCTTTGCCATGGCATATAATATTCTTACTCTACTTATAATGCGAATGCTAAATGGCTTTGGCTTTGCCAGCTTTCCACTTGGTATTTGCCTTATCCTTGCCTTTTGTGTATGTCTCTCTGTCTCTCTCTCTCTCTCTCACTGTCGACATTTGCGTTGCGTCTTTAATTTAATTTCATCGCGTATACGCCCCATTGTGCCGCACTTGAAACGTCAAGTGCGAGCTGACACATTTTGCATACATATATATTTATATCAAAATATTGGTTGGCATTTGAACTGTATCGACAGCTTCGAGCTCACAAAGTCACAAAGTCAATAAGCAGCTCGATTGTTGTCTACAATGCCTTGCAAATTAGGCGTAACTAATTTGCTTTGTGTATGTGCGCACCACACTCACCCACCCCACCCCACACACGCACATGATTCGCATGAATTTCGAGTTGAAAATTTTGAGCAACATTCAAGGCTCATTGCCTGCTGCTAGGTTTAGTGAGTGAGTGCGGCTTAGGCAATGCGAAAACTTGCGCCAAAGAGTGCCTTTTGCACAACTTGTCAAAATTATTTGGGATGCCTTCTGCAGAGCCCCGAGTAACGACCACATCATTGCCAATTTCGGCACTCACATGACTGATGTGTGCACTGAAAGCCGAGCAAGGCTTCGCAAATTATGTCAGAACTTTTTATGCTGCGTCCTCATAATAAGGAAGCCAAATTATATAACTTTCCGTAAGTTGGATTCTCGCCAAAGGAAGCCCCACAAGCGAGTTAACCAAATTAAAGCACACTTGTGCCAGCCTTCGGAGGCTGGGGCTTTAAATTTAAGACAATTTCGGCTGACAACCATATCAAATAACCTGAATAATGTGAAAAGTTGTGCGGAGTCAGATGGATTATGTCTTCTTTTGCGTAATTTGAAATCTGGAAAAATGAAAAAAAAAAATGGAAAAAGATCAGATAAAATAAAAAAAAAATTAGAAAAATATAGAAAGTCAGGAAATATTAGAAACAAAATTTGAAAGTCTGGAAAAATTAGAAAAAATTATAAAATTATGGAAAAAATTAGAACAAAAAAAAAACACAATAAATGTGATAAATTTAGTAGATAGAAAAAGTTATAAAATCTGGAATACAAGAAAAAAATTGGCAAAAACTTGAGAATCGGGAAAAGTTAAAAAAAAAAAACAGTTAAAATTATAAAATGAATGAAATTCGTAAAATTTTATAAAATCTAAAAAAAAGTAGAAAATCTGAAAAATTTTAAGAGAAGAAAAATACTATAATATAAAAAAAAATATTATAAAATAATTTAAAATATAATGTAAAAAATGGAATAAAATGATGTGATCTAGAAAAATTAGAAACAAATTTTGAAAGCCTGCACATAAATAAAAAATATATATATTTTATATTATATTTATATTATAAAGCCTGAAAAAAATTAGAAAATAGAAAAAATCATAAAAAATCTTTAAAAATTACCCCAAAATACAAATTAAATTGCAATGAACTGAAAATGCTTTTAGCTTTATTTATTTTAAGGCTGCAGTAGCCATGATATGCCATCATCATTGAGTGTCTTTGTCGAAGCTTTATGTTCAATTTAGGCTGAGTAGAACTACTGATTTGGCTTTGAAACTCAAAAAGAGAACAACGATGCATCAGAGTCAGTTTCTATATTAGTAAGGAAATGGCTCTCTACAGTTTTCATAGCTATGCTCTCCACTGAAGCTGAAGCCAGCATAACACTCACAGTTAAAACCCCAAAACAAAACCAAAAACAAGAAATAGGCAGCAAAATGATTGAGCACAAATTGTTGCTATGGCTGAAACAAAAATCATTTCAATATGCATATTAGAATAACAAGTAGTCGAGCAGCCAAATAGAACTCAATACACCAGACACACACACACCCATACACACTCACACCCGCCCACACACCCAAAAAAAAAAAAAGCGAACGAGCTGTCGATGACGTTCATCGATGTTGGGTGCGTTGCCAATGGGCAGACACGCACAGAGCACGGCAAGTGTTGCCCACGGCGTGTTGTTGTTGCTGTTATTTGGTGTTCTTCCGGCATGTAAATAAATACTGAAGAAAAGCGAAAACGGCTATGATTTATTTTGTATTTGGCACGCACATTGTCAATATTTATGGAATTTATCAAAAATTTAGCTGCCTAAAACTCGATGATTGCATGAAAGTACTTGATACGCAGGCATCAGTTTCTCTTTCCCCCCTTTCAACAACAGCGCAACTCATAAAGATGTCGACACTACTTCGCGCTGGCCCAATGCCGAAAACTTATAGCCAAAAATCGAAGCAGTTATTTATGGACTTTTTCTATTTTGCTTCGCTTTTTCCTTTTCTCTTTCTCTCAGCAGCAAGAAAAAAATAAAGAAAAGGAAAAGAAAAGAAAAAAGCAAAGACAGCCGGCCCATTTAAACAAATGAAAAGCAGCGAAAACATTACGCTAAATATACAGACAGTTGTTTGGGCCACACAGATGTACTAAATAAGCGGAGGCTGCCTGCCCCCTCACAATCGACAAATAAAACGAAAAAAAAGTACTGAAAGTCATACGAAAATATTTTCGAATATATATCTGTATTTATCTATATGTGTATTGCCCGTTGGGAATCGCGCGTGTACCAAAAATTCTATGAATGGCTCGTGAGTCCCACCTGAATGAGTCTATTGAACTGACTGATAGCAGCATTTACCTCAATGCAACTTATCGAGATATTTCTGTATATTTACGAAACAGCTTACAAATGAATTCTCTTGCTGTTCTTGTTGCTTGCTGTTGTATATGGCCAAAATATTCGTTTTCAAATAAACAGGAATGAGTGAAATTGTTAATTATGACGAGTTGTATGAATTCCCAAGGTGAGCTAAATATTTTTAATATTTTATGGAAGGTGCTGATCTGAAGACACTTTGACCTACTTTCCAAACTGATTGAGTAAATAAAATATATATAAATAAATGGAAGAAGTTCACTGAATGCAGCTGATTATTATATAGTTATTAGAAGTCAAGCAAAATTCGAAAAATATATAAATAAAATAGTTTAAATTTGGAGCTCGCAACATTTTGTCATGAACTGGCCAACTAGTGTCAGCTCAAATGCAGATCTAATCTGTGTCAAGCATTGCTTGCTCTGCAGCTGACACTTGGCAGGACAATAAACAGCAATTGCTGCCTGCAATGATTGTGTAATATCGCTCGCTGCACATTTGCATTTGTCGCATAGAAATTGTTTGGTTTTTTTTCGGGGTGGTAACTCGCAGTTGAAGTGATTTGTGAGCTGTTCCGAATATATGCTAATTCAGACAGCGCAGCTGTGTCAAGCAAAGAGAATGCACAATATTCGCAAACTAAACCAAAACCAAATCAACAACCAAACAGCAGCCAGCAGAGAGCACAGCGAGCTGCGAGCATAGAGCAGCGTCGAAACCGCCTCAACCGCAGCCCTTGTATCCGGTGCCTGGCTGCGCATTTCTCACGCGTCAAGTGGCTGCCAAATATGATTTATTTGCGCTGGCAAAGTAGAAAATATGGCTGTTAAATAAATGCATATATATATACTATATATATATACTATATAGATAAATCCGCTTCGACGAAACTCTAAACAAATATTCGGCTGAAAGGAGCGTACATCAGCCATAATCTAATGAATCGTTAGATATGCGACAATATATTGTATCCATTGAGAGATTTCCACGAATTCGTTCGTTGCGATTGCTCTATGCTAATTCCCGATTCGGCTTTAGCACTTAATCAATTGTCAGATAGCTGTGACAGCGGCCAGCGCAATAACACAAAACTAATCACGTGTGACAGCTGTCAGATCGTAAGATATATTGGCTTTCCCATAGCCCAGCGAGGTCAGCGAGACAAATTTGATGTGCTGGCTAAAAAAGAACATCGAGATTAGGTGAATACATAAATATTTGTATTGCTGAATGTAAATGAACGGCGAATGTTGTAGCTTGGAACTGCCAACTGACAAATTTGGGCTGTGTGCGAGGAGTAACTGGACGGAAGTGGGCAGATACATTGCGATATATATTTATGCGATTTTGTAGCTGAAATGTCAAAGAGGATCTCAGCAGAAAATCTTAGAGATAACATCAGATATGGAAACATAATTATTTACTTAATTTATTTCTTTATTTAATTTTTTTTCACTTTTTTTTAATTTTTTTATTTTATTCATTTTATTTATTTTTTTTTAGCTTTTTTTTATTTATTTCATTTTTTTCATTTTATTTATTTTATCTATTTAATTTATTTTATTTAATTTATTTAATTTATTTTATTTATTTGGTTTATTTTATTTATTTTATTTATTTTTTTATTTTATTTTTTTATTTATTTTTTTTATTTTATTTTTTATTTATTTTATTTATCTCTTTAATAAAAATCTTTTTTTATTATTTATTTTATTTCAACTCTTTTTTTTTGAGAACAGACTTCTTGCTTTATTTTCTTTTCAGTGACTCATATGACTCGAATTACTTACATAAGATATACAAACTAGTTTCCGAGTTGCGTACCACGTGCAACGTAATCAAATTTACAAATCATTTTAATTTTCTCTATCAATAAGAAACTAATTTAAAACAAATTTCCCTTAGGAATTGGCCAACTGCATAACCCTTGCAGGAATAGAAATATATTAAACAAAAATATTATTTTACCTAGTCAACTGAAGCTTCGATTAAATGCAAATCATTAGATAAGCAAATATGGAAGAGCTCTGTCGCTGGGACTATACGACTAGAAGGTACCCTGAGTCTTTCTAAGCTCTGTTATTAGACTCATGCTATGCTGCCTTTCTATAAATATATTAAGCACATACAGACTTACATATATACGTACATGCATACCTACACACATACATAAATATGTGCACACGCACTCATCAGCTCACGCTCCACTTCCTGCGTAATTTACTCCACAGCTGAGCAATCTGCATGGACTTGCATTGGCTCTGCTCTGGAAAATAAATTGCTGAATAGTTTTTGTTCTAGATGAAGTTTTTTAATGAATTTTTAGAGCGTGCTCATGGCACCTAGATGTATACATTTAGCAAAGGAAAAATATATAAAAATATAAAAATATAAATATATAAATTTATAAATATATAAATATATAAATATATAAATATATAAATATATAAATATATAAATATATAAACATATAAATATATAAATATATAAATATATAAATATATAAATATATAAATATATAAATATATAAATATATAAATATATAAATATATAAATATATGAATATATCAATATATCAATATATAAAGATATAAATATATAAATATATAAATATGTAAATATATAAATATATAAATATATAAATATATAAATATATAAATATATAAATATATAAATATATAAATATATAAATATATAAACATATAAATATATAAATATATAAATATATAAATATATAAATATATCAATATATAAAGATATAAATATGTATATAAATATATAAATATATTATTGTAAATATAATTTTTGGAATATATTTGAATAATTTTAATTGAGAAAAAGAAGTTGACAAAATATCACATATTTAAATATCAAATATTTTAAATATCTAAAACTTAAAATATACACAATGTAAAATATCTAAAACCTGTGTATTGATCACAATCTACACAGTAAATTAGAAACCTGTAGCTTTTATGGAATTAAAACAAAGCGTATCTTTTTGAGTCACAAATATATTTGAAATCGCAACTCTTTAGGTTAAATACAGACATGAAGAGTGGTGCCTATATGGTAATAAAAAATAAAGTAATTCCCATTTTGTCAACTCGCCTCTATAATCATACTCTCTGCCCTCATGCAGGCAAACATTCACACAGAGAGACAACAAAAATCCCACATTACACCAAACTAATATACTCTCTTAATTTCACGACCTTCAAGTTGTTGCTCCTTCACAGCTATTCAAAAAGTAGTCGAATTTTTTCGTATGAAAACAACATTGCTCAGTGGCACAGAGCAGGAGCTGGAGCAGAACACGTTTCCTCTAGCCTGCTGAAAGGTGGCAGAAGCTGGCAGCAAATTGCATGTAATAAATGCGAAGAAGTAACTTTTGGCAAAGCCAGAGCAATGATGCCACG
This sequence comes from Drosophila paranaensis, assembly GCA_035047545.1. Classification (NCBI taxonomy): domain Eukaryota; kingdom Metazoa; phylum Arthropoda; class Insecta; order Diptera; family Drosophilidae; genus Drosophila; species Drosophila paranaensis. The sequence continues at coordinate 6,966,844 of JAWNPL010000145.1, read as the reverse complement.
CCCAGCACGTAGCAGGACCTCTTAGTCAGCTGCTGCTGCTCATGCAGCTCGCCTTCAGTTGGCAACAGCAGCAGCAACAGCTCGACCATCATTTGGGGAATTGTGTAGCTGAGACAAATATGTCGAGTGTCGTCGCTGGCTGGCAGCTGCTATTTTGGTCTTCATATTGATGAGGCGAGCAGCAGGCCAAGAGCACACTTCAGGACGTTGTCAATGAATTCGTAGCGCGATTTGCGCCTCTCTGCACGAACTGCATTTGATTTCGCTGCATTTATTCAGTGAACAAAATGAGAATGAGAAAATCCAAGTTTGAATCTTAATTTGGCTGATTTTTATGCCAGACTGGCAGCAATCAAAGCAAACATATAATCGACTGGACACAATACAGCTCCAGTTCCATTAACAATTTGCTAGTTTATTGTGTTGGCCGACGTTTGTTACGCAATTGCAGTCGCTGGGCGCCAGACTGGCCAACTTGACTTGGCCTGGACTGGATTAGATGCGAACTATAGTGCCATTTTAGTTTTTATGACCCGGGTGGGTGCCCAGAGCATTGCCATTTCAATCAAACTTTCAACACGTACACAGCAGAGACTCAATTGCTCAGTCCCATTCAGGCCATCAATTCGTCGAACTTTGGTCATAACAATGCGTAATACGCTTTGCCAGTCAACTGACTGAATTAAACATTAAAGGTTTCTCCTTGCCAATATACAAAAACGTAAAACTATTTGATTGGGCCAAGATGCAGGGGCTGTGACCTTGAATAGATTGAGCCTGGCAGGACGGAAACTTAGCAGGAATCGAGCAGCTCGATTAGGGAGCGTTTGGTTAGTCAGAAAATATGCATTTACATCTACAATAAGTAGAAATAATATAATGTCGCAAAAAGAATTTTTGAATAAAATACATAACATAAATTTTAAAAATATATAAAAATATGTGTATCTATGTAAGAGCAGATTAAGTTGTCACTAAAGCCAAATAAGCAAAATTGACTCTTTCTATAATAATACAAAATACATCTATATATATTTAACAGTTGAGCTGTAAGTTTTATTGCCTAACACAGAAATATAATTGGTTTTTACACATTTTAATTTTTTTATGCAATAAAAATGCAATAGATAAAATATTGGAATTATAATTTTTTTTAATATTTTTTCTATGTTTCTAAATATTTTTATATATTTTTATATAATATTTTATATACTTTTTATATCTTTTTTATACATTTTTTATATTTTTTATACATATATATTTTCTAATTTTTGTATATTTATTTATATGTTTATTGTTTATTATTTAAAAGATTGTATACTTTATTAAGCAAGTTTTCTGCTATAATGGCAGCTAATCTAGTTTTTAGTTGTCAAATATTATATATAAATTATACACACTGTGGGCAACCCAGGAGAAGTATAAAGATCTGTATTTAAGCTATTATTTAAATGCCGATGCTTAAGCTGAGATTATTTCTGCAGAAGGGACTAATTTGTCCTCCAGCTCAGCTCCCATGTCAAGAAAATTATTTGTAGGCCAAACTCATTAGCAGATCCAACTAATTTGCAGCTAAAATAGGCAAAAAACTCAGCAAGTCAAAAATGCAAAAACGTTCAATTTAAATGCAAAAACGTTCAATTTAAATATTGAATGCATATCAATGGCAAAAACTACATTTATAGCAGTTCGCAAAAACCACAATTTATTACGCACATTTCAGAGAGCTCTAAATACAACTTATACAGCTCATCGCACTGCACTTCGCATCAGTTTGCAATTAAGTTGGAAAAAAAAAACTAGGCAGCATGTTAAGCTCACATGGAAATAATCATTTTTGTTGCATTCGAACTTATCAAATTCAGTTTTAATTGCTAACCACAGATTCATTTGCATTGCGGAATGCGAACGGGTCTCTATGAAAATGGTTCTATTTATTATTCAGTTCGCAGCTCGAACAAAGCCACACAAAAACTTTACACGCAATGCCAATGCCACAAAGCAATTGAAAATTCGATGACCATTCGCCAAAAACAATTGCGAGCTGAGCAAACAAAAAGAGTTGAATTGCAATTTAAAAAACTTTTCACATATAGTATATATGAAAATAGAGAGAAAAAAACACACAATCAAAGAGTGGGAGAGACACCCTTCACCTTCACTGATTTGTTGCGAACGCTTTTTGTTGGCGTGTGTGAAATAAAAACAGGGAAAAAGTCAAACTACCAAATGGCAGAGCGCTAGAGAGCCGTGCGGAACTATTGTGGGCGCAGCGCAAGAGCGAGAGACAGAACCAGAGCAAATCAATCAAATCAAATCAATCAATTCAAAACATGTATAAAAGACAAACAAACAAACAGTCAGACAGACAGACAGACAGTTGGAGGCAGTTAAGCTTTGGCTAAAAGTTCAATTGCCAATAGAAAAAATAAAAACAATCAAAAGCCGGAGAAATATAATTGTGCATGTTGACCCACACGTCGTCCAGATATACGAACGAGCATCTCTGGTATCTGGTATTAAGTTGTTGAATTGCCAGCTTGGCTTTTAGCAAATTGATTGCAGTCCACGCACACGCACACGCCCTCACACAACCCCTTAATTAGTTTCTGGCAAATTGATTTTGTTGTAGCCAAGCAGCAGCCCCAACCATCAACCATCAAACACCTAAACCACCATCATCCAACCAGCCAGCCACTCTCGCAGCTGTGAGCCAGCCCCGCTGGCAGTCAAAGTAAACAATAGACTCCCTGAAATGCATATGTAAACAGCCAAGATTCCATCACAATCTCTTTAAAGATATCCTGGGTTTCATAGAGCAAATGGGGGTTTCGGTATATTTAAATAAATTTTAAATATTAAAGTTAATTTTATTTATATATTATATCTTTTATTATATTTATATTTTTTTTTTATATTTTATTATTCTTATTTTTTATTTCGAATAAATTTAAAAAATTAAAAGTAAAAGGAAATAAAATAAACTTTAAGTGCAGCTAAAACTTTCTTTCAAATATTTATTTATTTTATTTAAATAAATATTGAAGTCTTACAAAAATTCGCTTTAACACCAAATTCTTTTCTGAGTATCTGCAGAGAATTGGAGTCAATGAGATACTTTTCCGAGTATGAATTGTGCATCTATCTTAGCTATTGCTATTAATGTAGTTTCTCAGCTGAATTCGCAATTTCGAAAGTATATATTTATAATAGTTTTCCTATGTCTGTCAGCTTTTACGATACTTTTTGCGCCAGACAGTCCAGAGTCAACGTAACCTTCAATCTTTGATTTTTCCAGCAAAGCTACAACTCTATATCAGTTTATAGTAATTGTTTTTCTTAAAGAAGAAGTATTTCATGAAGTAAACAAAAAATTTGGTAACAGTGTCTGGCAAATTAAGCGAGATATGCATACTGGAATTTGCTTGGACTCAGCAAAAGAACAATTTTTAGCAAACTTTCTTTTTGGTAAACTTATTTTCAAAATTTTATTAAAAATATTTGCTGAAATGATGCAAAATTTAAGATAAGTTTATTTTATGAAAAATAAAACAGAGTTAAGGAGATAAAATATTGTAGAGCTATGGCTTGAATGATATAGAATATATGCAACTTTTACGCAGAAAATAAAGGTTGCATTACTCGCAGTATATTCATACATTTGTATATCTCTCACATATATGTCTATATATTATTCAAATAAAAATACTCAAACTAGAATAGTTATTACCAATTACAGCATATCTCTCAAAAGACTCTTATGCCTTGCATCAAACTTACAAAGACATCAGCTAGTCACTAAAACTCATTCAATTAGTAGAGGCAAAATTACAAATTACGCATACGCCACATTAGCCGCGCTTCTGTAGAGAGAGAGAGAGAGAGCAGCTCATTTTTGCCACTTGCTTTGCCACAAGCTGCAGTCAAGGCAGCATTTAACAGCATTACATTAAACACAACGACCTTACAACAATAATTCTCAGTTCATAGTTGGTTGAGCAGAAAAAAAAGGGAGAAAATCACCATGTCGCTGACATGATATGCAATTACTTATGCATATACCACACACACACACATACACACACTCACGTACACAAACCCATCGAAAGCAGGCGACACTTTGTGTTGTGACATAGAAAATTTGCTTATGACGGCAGCAGTGACAACAACAGCTGCATAAATTGATAAGAAATGTGCAAATGATACAGAGTCAGAGTCAGGCAGGCAGCCTGAAGCAGCCTGAGGTAGAGGAGAGAGATGGCATATCAATAGGAAAATAATGTAATATAATATTTAATGGATTTTTGGCAAAAATGTTACTCAAACGGAAGCACCACAGCTCAGCATATTTTAGAAAAAACTTATTTTTGGACCGGTTTGAGAGATGGAAAAATAGGTATATTGGGAGAGGAATAAGAAGGCAAATATAGATAATAATAGATAAGTGAAGATGTAGAGATAGATATATAAATTAATGTAGATGGTTCAATTATGAGATAGATGATAGAGATATATAGGCTTAAAAAATAAAGATATAGCCGAAACAATAGTAAGCGGGATAAGTTATATATATACAGATATTTAAATAGACCAAAATAATAAAATAATATTCATATAAATGGGGATGGAGGTAAATAAATATAGATAGATAAAAAAGATAGGTAGATAGAAAAGATAGATATATAAAAAGATTGACAGAAAGGTAAATATTCAGAAGGATATAGATAGATATATATGTGTACACATATAAATAGATATATATATAGATAGGTAGATAGAGAGTTAGATACACAAAAGATATAGATAGATAGATAGATAGATAGATAGATATAGATTGAGATAGTATAGATAGTTATATGTAGAAGGAGACAGAGATTTACAGATAGAAATATAAAGACACACGATACAAGAGATATAGATAGATAGATAGTCAGCTAAGATTAAGTTAAATATTAATTTGAGATAAATAGGTATAAATAAAAATAGAGATATCTAGTCACAAATAGACAGACAATTTAATACTAAAAGTAAAATATAATTAGATATTATTTAAGGCAGAAAACAAAAGAAATTTCATAAATTTACTACCGAAATAACTTGGCTGCAGAGTCAAGCCGGTAAACAAGCCATAAAGCAAGTTGAACTGTTTTCGAAGAAACGAATCAGCTTTATTGAAGCTATAAAACTGTCACAACAACAACACAACACTTACAGTGTAGTAATCTGAAATCTATCAGGGTATCTGGTAGTCAAGCACTCTCCTTTAGCAGCACTCAAAGCTGTTTTGAACTGTTTGTGGCCACAGATTCCTATTGGATGCCTGCCAAGCGCATTTCTCGTTTCGAAAGCCAAACATTCTTGGCAAATGGGTTTCTACGGGATTCGATATGCTCAGATCAGATCTAAAATGCATATTACAATTGCAAAAATGTGCAGCAGAGTGCAATTTTTGACTGACAGTTGTGGATGTCTCTCACTCCCCTCTCTCTCTCTCTCTCTCTCTCTCTGTGTGTGCTAAGTGCAGCACACATGTGCTTGGCTGTTAGCTAGTAGTTAACATGGCTGGTTTGCCTGGCTGCCAATGATTTCCATGTTTAGCCGTCGCTCGTAGTCGTCGTCAATGTGTCAGGTACGCACACACCCTGTCGTTCTGCCTGCTAACTGTCCATTCATATGTCTCTCTCTCTCTCTCTCGCCCTCTCAATTTATCTCTTTCTGCTACGCTTGGCCCTCTGTACGTATGTCTGTCTGTCACTGCTGCGATTGTGCACAAAGTGCATCAATTTTTAAAAAGCTTGGCCCGCATTAATGGCCAGCGCTGCGCCAGGGCTGCAGAGAATGCAAATTGCTGACACGTCGAACATGGGAAACGAACTGATTGACGTCAGCTGAAAGGGCGAATGTGTCAGCGATTAGATGGTATTTCTGCCAGCCTTTGAGCTCTCTCCTCACTGGCAATTGCTTTAATTGGCATAGTTATTTTTATTTTTAAAATGATAATCAGTATAAATATGGGGGAAAGAAGGAAAGGGAACTGAGTGGATAAGTGGAAACTGGCATATTCGAACTATTTTCGTATAAACTTTAGCATTGATCGATATAACTCTGCTGAAGTGGCTTAATTGCAATGGCCTTCAACTAGGCCTCGATAGCTTCCACTGGTGAGGTTCTTGAGTCATACCTATTATAATAAATATAATATAAATAAGGATAATAATAATAATTTAAGGCAAAGAGTAGCAAATTAAGGAAAAGGGCTAGAGAGAATGAGACAGAGTTAGACAGTGAAGAAGAGTGAGTGAGCGAGAGGGCAAGGGCTAAACAAAGAGAGAGGGTGAGGGTGAGAGAGAAAGGGACGGTGTGAAGGAAAGAGACAGATTGGCAGGAGCAAATTGAAGAAAAGGCGGAGAATGGGAGAGAAAGATTGAGAAAGGACGAGACATATTGAGAACAACAAATTGAGTGAAAGAGTCAGAGAGAGAGCGTAAAAGAAAGAGGAGATAATAGAGAGTGAGAGTAAGAGAGCTTGAGAAAGAATCTAAAGAAGTAATCCAGATTGATAGAGAAAAACTCAAGGAAAAGTGAAAAAACATAGATTGAGATAGATTAAGACAGCGTGAGAGAAAAACACTGAATAAGAGCACGATTAAGAGACCGAGGAAAGCGTATATTGAGAGCAATAACTTAATGGAATGAGTGAGAGATAAAAATACATTTTTGAAGGCAGCAGCTATTACAAGACAAGTTCAAAGTTGATCTCTCTCTCTCTCTCTCTCTCTCTCTCTCTCTGTCTCTCTCTCTCTCTCTCTCTCTCTCTCTCTCTCCAGCATGCACATGGATTCATTAGTTTCACTTAAACGAATTCCACGTCAAGATAACTCAACTAGCCCATACAGCAATTTCTCCCTCCCTCTATCCGGCTCCAAACTGAACGCTGAACAGCGAAAACTATTCAACCCTGAATTGGGCCACACAATTTACATATGAAAAAGCTTTTTGGCAATCGCTGCGCTGCTGGCGCGTCAATGCGCTGCGTTTGCGTTGTGTCATTGGATAAACTTGGAGTCGGTAGAATTTTACACGTGGCCGTGCAAGACATGCGATGGATGAAACACAGCAAACGGATTGAAGCACGAGATGCAAGCACGCATATCAAGACTCAATGTGAAATACAAACAGACTCAGAGTAAACAAATTTGGGAGTGTGTGAAGACGTGTGTGTGTGTGTGTGTTGATCTATTGCTGTGCTTTAGAATGCATTAAGCTCGCATCAAGGCGCAGACAAAAGTGCGAACAGCAAACTGCAAACTCGGCAAATAGATAAGGCGAGAGAAGAGTCGAGCCAGCTCGAATTAGGGAATTTTCAAAATGTTGTGAAACTGAAGTGGAACCCAAAGAGCGCATTAAAGGCCTCAAAATTGAACGCAAATGAACGTGTGCGAAATGCGAATGGCTCGAACTGAACACGGCCAGAAAATTGCGAAATGCGGATGGCAAACTGCGGCCGAGAGTGCGTGTGGATATGGTTCAAGCCATTCGCATTTTCATTTCGCTGGACTTTATTGAAACAGGTCGCGAGGCATAGGCACAAGCACAGACACAGGCATAGGCCTGTGTAGAGTCTATAATAGAAATACGGCGGCCACGTTCCGCCAAAACGGACAATGCCATGGCCACAAAAGGAGACTTGAAGTGGACAGAAATTGTTAGAAATGGATACAGCTGGTATCTGGTCTAGCTGCCAGCCAGTTGTCAGCCAGGCTGGCTATCTGGGGTGTGGCATAAGCCCATACGCAGTAGAACAAACAGAGAATGGAGCGAGTCACGATAGGCCTTTAATTGATCGAACTGGGCGTGGCAACCAGTTGAATAGCAGCAGCAGCTGAGTTAGGCATGGAAAGACCAGAGCTAACTTTTTGATTTAGCTACGAGTTGGTGGCATATTGAAATATGGATAGTCGTGGTAACTCAGAGTGAAGTGGAAGTAATAGATTGGATATGGATTGGGAAATGCAAAGGACATGTAGCTATAAAGACTCCAATCATAATTGAGCTGCTTAATTGGGAAATTAGTTAAGTTAGTTTGACAAGTTAAGTTAAGTTAATTACTAACGAGTAGCAAGAGCAAATGTACTGTATTAATAAGTATTGATTAGCAAACTGTGTTAAGTCGAGAAAACAATCATATCAAATGGAATGCTTTCAAGAGCTGTTAAGTCGTGATATTTAAGAAGATTTTCATTAGAGTGTAGAAATGTTAAATGAATGAGATTATGTATGAAAATATATATTTTTTATTTATTTTTTTTTTATTTCTTCTTTATTTTTTTTATATTTTTAAATTTTTTATGTATACCTTTTTTGACCTATGCTTTCCATTTATTTATTTTTTTTTAATTTGCATTTTTATATATTTTTTATATTTATTTAATTTTTATTTTATTTCTGTTAATTACATATTTTTTTATTTACGGTTTGTTTTAAATTTTATTTTTCCATTTTTTATTTATTTTTGCTTCAGTTATTGTTTTGTTTTTTTAATAATTATATATATTTTTATTATTTATTGCTTATGTTTATTTTTTATATTTATTTAATTTTAAAAAAGTTTTGTTCGTATTTTAATCAGAGCTCGCAAATAACAGTTGAGCATTTTGCGCGGTCTTTGAATAACAGTTTTCACTGAGTATTTGACGAAAATGTTCGTCAAAATTTTTAATACATTTTTATATGTTATATTTAATTTTTATGATTGTTTTATTTTTAATTTACCTTTCATTTTTTTAAACCCTCAATCTTAGAGCCTTTTTCATTTCACACAGCATTTAGCCAAACATACTTAGGCTTTAAGCCGCGTTAACAGCCACGAATCACGCATATATTAGTTCATCTAGCACAGCTGCGACTCAACTGCCACGAGTCTATCAGTATTAAATATGCAGAGGCTCCTGTGTATCCTTACGATGCAAGGATACGCGTCAATGAGCCCTTATTTATAGGTCACTTTGGGCATCTAAAAATAAAACACGCGCCAAACTTGCGGCTACTCCCACTTGCTTATACCTGTGTGTGCGTGTGTGTGTGTGTGTGTGTGGGTGTGTGGCACGTAAATAAAACAATAGCCAAATTCGACAAGTGTCTTAACAAATTTTAGTAATTGGCATTGGCCGGCCAAATTTTGCTGTCTGTCTTTCATTTGCTCTTTCGTTTTGTGTTCATTAAGCAGAAGGAAGTATATTGGTTTTGTGATGGGTGAGCGGAAAGATAACCGAAATTTAAATATATGTCTTCTCTGGGTATGAACTGATCAGAATTTATAAGTCTATATTAATTGCGTACTCTTCGCCTTTGATGTCAAATATTATTCAAGCTAAAGTCTAAAGTATTATTTTATTGAATTATCTGTATATTATTTTCTTATATTATAAAAAATATTTGGGTGGTCTGCCATTTAAAGAAATATTTGTTTGTAATTTAAAAAATTGCCTGTGAAAACAGTCCTAGAGCTAAAAACAACAGGTATTTGACTCCCGACCTCTTCTATAGTTTGCCGTGGCAAATACAAAAATATCAATATTTAATTCAATTGTTTTTTTTTAATATTTTTAAATTTCAATTTGAACCATAAACAAGCATCACACATTCATCCAAGCCCATGTATAAAGTTAACAAGTATTTTATTTTTGTTCTTTTGCCTGAGGACTAACATTTGATTCAGTTACCTGGCGCGGCCGCTGGCTAACTTTTATTTTCCCCTTATAAATATAAAGAGAATCTGGTGTGACCTGAATATATTGTTAAAAATAATACAATTTTTAAATCAATTAAATTGGTTTATACGTTTTTAAAGTTCAACTTAACTTTACTCTTAAATATGGCAAATATGTTGTACAAATAATTTAATTCTAAATGTGTTTACATTTTTTAAAAGTCTAAAACTGCTGTCAAAAATATTTAAATTTTCTATCTATTATTTCACACACTTTTTTATATTATTTATTTTTAAAAGAAATATTTTACAAATAATTAAATTTGATATCTATTATTTCACATATTTTTATATATTTTTCTACTTTAATAAATATTACAAAAATCTCGTTAAAAATGGTTCGCTTTTACTAATTCTTACTATATATTCATTTACTTATATTCATTTACTTATTTCAATTCTTTTCATCTACTTTTTAGCTATCTTAAATACTGAAAAAATGTTACAAAAATAATTAAATTTCTTTCTTTTTATTTTTATTTATTATTTCACACACTTTCACATATCTTTCAGCTTTCTCAAAGAATTTAAAATTTCCTATTTATTATTTCAAATATTTCCATTTAGATTTCTTCTCCGAATTGCTTCATTTAAACACTAAAAAAATGTGTAGCATTCGAACGAACGATTTTCATTTAATTAAACAGCACATTATATAGTTTATAGAAATTTGCGCATAACTTTTTCAAAGTCAAAAGTTGAAATTCGAAAAGAGGGAACAAACAGGCTTTCGACTTTTAAATAGAGGAAAAACTTGGCAAGTTTTGCTAATGACAGCCGAGCTGGGAGCCCAGGCGAATATCTGGGCGATAGCGTGTTTATCTATGTATATGTGTGTGTGTTTATCTATATGTTTGTTTGTTTGTGTGTGGATATTATCATGCCATATCACACACACAAACACACAGAGGCAAGGCCATGTTCACAAAAAGTTTTGCACATGCAAAACGAGACTGAAAGGAAAAGTGCAAAGCGTTTTGCGTAGGAGAACTGAAGGCAACTTATCCAATGCTTTTCATACTAAGCACAAATGGACAGACTCACACACACACACACACAGCTGTCTGCTTGTAATCAGCTTATCACTAAGCATCCAGTCCACTGTGGCCCCGAGTGTTGAGCTCTGCATTTATGCAATTAAAGCGTTAAATCAGCTTAAATCGGGATAGCAGACGGTCGCTTTAATTTACTAAAATCCTATCTCTGCCCCACCCCCTCTCTCTTGCATAGATTAATGTCTAAAAAAAAAGGGGGGAACACTTAAAGCTTACAGAAATCAAGGTGAGCTTCAGGTTGATGCAGCTGCTAAGCCTCCAGCTCTGGGTCTGGGCGAGGCAAACAATTTTTTGGCCTGAATGAAAATGTTTTTTCCCCTTCAACTTTTCTCTAGTTTTCCTTTTCCACGTCGCGTTTTTTTTTTTTTTTGCTCGTTTGGATCGCGTGCGCGCAGTTTATGAGCCGGTTATTTTGATTAATGCTTTTCCAGCGACTGCAACGGCGCGAGGCACGCAGCCAGCCAGAGGCTGAGCGGATAAATGTGTCAGGCGCTGAAGCCGGCAAAAATACGGCGGAACAATTATGTGCAATTTATAGACTAGCCTGAGATTAGCTCTGATTTTGCCCAGGAAAAGGACCAAAGATGCTTAGCCTAGCAGTGCGAAGATAAATCAAATGAATGGAGTCAGCTGCTGTTGATGATGTAGCTATGGCTATGTTGAGCAATAAAATCTTAGCAAATCAGATGAGGCTTAAGCTTGCACTTGTTAATCTGAATTTGTTAAGAAGATTTTTTCAATAATTTAGAAATTTTTAATAATTTAATTGATATTGACTGAGCTTTGGTTAGTTTTTAATGTATTTTAAATATTTAAATGGAACCAAAGGAGTGCGCTCCCATCAAATTTGTTTAGCTGCTTCAAGCCTTATTTTTAGGCATTGAGAGAAAGCTTCAATAACTAAAACGTTTTTAAAGAAATCTTCTAATCATCATTCTGCCATTAAAGTGTGTTTAAAGGCGCAGCTCAATGGTCTATTTTTTTTTAATTAGTATATACATTAAGGTAAAATATATAAAAGAATAAACTCTATAACTTTATTAAGTAACAGAATTTCAAATTTATGAATTTAAAGTTTTATTGAAAGTCAGATTAAAAATTTGTTTTGCTATTTTTATGTCTTTTGGAGACATTATCTACATTCTATTTATCCATTTTTAATGGACTCATATACTCTACAGATAATTTTTATTTTTCTAAATCAAGTCTAATTTCTTTTTTTTAAACAACGCCCTGCTCTTAGTCGGTGGGCGTGAGTCTTAATATTTATATCAAGTTATGCATGCAGCTTCATCTTACTATATGATCTGAACAATCTTAGTGTAATTATTAAACTGTAAAATACGACTACTTACTAGCCCATGCAACTAAGAGCTAGTTACATACTTCCATCACATGATCAGCTCTCCTCCTCCATATATCATTACTTCAGTTATACTTCCGCATACAACATTTAACGCCTTCCGCCACAGCTTCCTGCTTTCCTTGACTTCCTCCGCATATCACTCAAGTTAGCCTTCAAAATGTCCGGTGGCTGTCGCAACATCTTTTATTACAAGTCTATATCGAGCGTGGCTCGCTGTATTATTTTACAGCTGCCATTTTACTTGAGCTGGCATTTTTAATTAGTTAGCTTCCTCTCATCGAGGGAGTCGGCCAGCGTATTGTCGGCTAAATTGTTAATGGCTTTCTGACAAGACCCTTTTCCCAAATCTTTGTTAACTTTTTCTCTTTTTTTTTTTGTTTTTATTTTTTGCATACTGTTTCAATTAAAGTCAACTGATTAAACCCGTCTGTGAGACTTCTTTTCGCGTTCCATTGTTTTGCCTGGCTATTTTTATATGTTTTCTGAGAATTTTTAAATAACATTTGACTGAAGTGAGTCTGAAATGCTGCTCTTAAATAAATTATTAATATATAAAACAAACTTAGAGAAAAAACATAAATACCTCGGAAGATGAGGTCAGCAGTGAAAGAATTCGAATTCACGCCAAGCAAATTAATTGACGACCTTACCAACCAGAGGCAGAACCAGAACTGAACCAGAGCTGCGCCAATGCTGAGTCAAAGCAGAGCCACAGGCAGAGGTAGAGCAGAGCCATAGCAGCGCCAGTCCCAGAGCAGAGTTATAACTCAGCCAAAGCAGCGCCTGAGCAGAGCCAAAGCAGAGGCAGAGGAGATCTTGAGATAAGCCATAGCAGAGTCATAGCAGAGTCATAGCAGCGCCAGTCCCAGAGCAGAGTTATAACTCAGCCAAAGCAGCGCCTGAGCAGAGCCAAAGCAGAGGCAGAGGAGATCTTGAGATAAGCCATAGCAGAGTCATAGCAGAGTCAAAGCAGCGCCAGTCCCAGAGCAGAGTTATAATTCAGCCAAAGCAGCGCCAGAGCAGAGCCAAAGCAGAGCCATAGCAGAGGCAGAGGAGATCTTGAGATTAGCCAGAGCAGAGCCAAAGCAGCGCCAGTCCCAGAGCAGAGTTATAACTCAGCCAAAGCAGCGCCTGAGCAGAGCCAAAGCAGAGGCAGAGGAGATCTTGAGATAAGCCAGAGCAGAGCCAAAGCAGCGCCAGTCCCAGAGCAGAGTTATAACTCAGCCAAAGCAGCGCCTAAGGCAGAGCCATAGCAGAGCCATAGCAGAGGCAGAGGAGATCTTGAGATAAGCCAGAGCAGAGCCAAAGCAGAGTCATAGCAGCGCCAAAGCAGAGCCATAGCAGAGGCAGAGGAGATCTTGAGATTAGCCAGAGCAGAGCCAGAGCAGAGCCAAAGCAGCGCCAGTCCCAGAGCAGAGTTATAACTCAGCCAAAGCAGCGCCTAAGCAGAGCCAAAGCAGCGCCAAAGCAGAGTAAAAGCAGAGGCAGAGGAGATCTTGAGATTAGCCAGAGCAGAGCCAAAGCAGAGTCATAGCAGCGCCAAAGCAGAGTAAAAGCAGAGGCAGAGGAGATCTTGAGATTAGCCAGAGCAGAGCCAGAGCAGAGCCAAAGCAGCGCCAGTCCCAGAGCAGAGTTATAACTCAGCCAAAGCAGCGCCTGAGCAGAGCCAAAGCAGAGGCAGAGGAGATCTTGAGATAAGCCAGAGCAGAGCCAAAGCAGCGCCAGTCCCAGAGCAGAGTTATAACTCAGCCAAAGCAGCGCCTAAGGCAGAGCCATAGCAGAGCCATAGCAGAGGCAGAGGAGATCTTGAGATAAGCCAGAGCAGAGCCAAAGCAGAGTCATAGCAGCGCCAAAGCAGAGCCATAGCAGAGGCAGAGGAGATCTTGAGATTAGCCAGAGCAGAGCCAGAGCAGAGCCAAAGCAGCGCCAGTCCCAGAGCAGAGTTATAACTCAGCCAAAGCAGCGCCTAAGGCAGAGCCATAGCAGAGGCAGAGGAGATCTTGAGATTAGCCAGAGCAGAGCCAAAGCAGCGCCAGTCCCAGAGCAGAGTTATAACTCAGCCAAAGCAGCGCCTAAGGCAGAGCCAAAGCAGAGGCAGAGGAGATCTTGAGATAAGCCAGAGCAGAGCCAAAGCAGAGTCATAGCAGCGCCTAAGGCAGAGCCATAGCAGAGCCATAGCAGAGGCAGAGGAGATCTTGAGATTAGCCAGAGCAGAGCCAAAGCAGAGTCAGAGCAGCGCCAAAGCAGAGCCATAGCAGAGGCAGAGGAGATCTTGAGATTAGCCAGAGCAGAGCCAAAGCAGAGTCATAGCAGCGCCAAAGCAGAGCCATAGCAGAGGCAGAGGAGATCTTGAGATTAGCCAGAGCAGAGCCAAAGCAGAGTCATAGCAGCGCCAGTCCCAGAGCAGAGTTATAACTCAGCCAAAGCAGCGCCTAAGGCAGAGCCATAGCAGAGCCATAGCAGAGGCAGAGGAGATCTTGAGATTAGCCAGAGCAGAGCCAAAGCAGAGCCATAGCAGCGCCAAAGCAGAGCCAAAGCAGAGGCAGAGGAGATCTTGAGATTAGCCAGAGCAGAGCCAAAGCAGAGTCATAGCAGCGCCAGTCCCAGAGCAGAGTTATAACTCAGCCAAAGCAGCGCCTAAGGCAGAGCCATAGCAGAGCCAAAGCAGCGCCAGTCCCAGAGCAGAGTTATAACTCAGCCAAAGCAGCGCCTAAGCAGAGCCAAAGCAGCGCCAAAGCAGAGGCAGAGGAGATCTTGAGATAAGCCAGAGCAGAGCCAAAGCAGAGTCATAGCAGCGCCAGTCCCAGAGCAGAGTTATAACTCAGCCAAAGCAGCGCCTAAGCAGAGCCAAAGCAGCGCCAAAGCAGAGGCAGAGGAGATCTTGAGATAAGCCAGAGCAGAGCCAAAGCAGAGTCATAGCAGCGCCAAAGCAGAGCCATAGCAGAGGCAGAGGAGATCTTGAGATTAGCCAGAGCAGAGCCAAAGCAGAGTCATAGCAGCGCCAAAGCAGAGCCATAGCAGAGGCAGAGGAGATCTTGAGATAAGCCAGAGCAGAGCCAAAGCAGAGCCATAGCAGAGGCAGAGGAGATCTTGAGATTAGCCAGAGCAGAGCCAAAGCAGCGCCAGTCCCAGAGCAGAGTTATAACTCAGCCAAAGCAGCGCCTGAGCAGAGCCAGAGCAGAGGCAGAGGAGATCTTGAGATAAGCCAGAGCAGAGCCAAAGCAGCGCCAGTCCCAGAGCAGAGTTATAACTCAGCCAAAGCAGCGCCTAAGCAGAGCCAAAGCAGCGCCAAAGCAGAGGCAGAGGAGATCTTGAGATAAGCCAGAGCAGAGCCAAAGCAGAGTCATAGCAGCGCCAAAGCAGAGCCATAGCAGAGGCAGAGGAGATCTTGAGATTAGCCAGAGCAGAGCCAAAGCAGAGTCATAGCAGCGCCAAAGCAGAGCCATAGCAGAGGCAGAGGAGATCTTGAGATAAGCCAGAGCAGAGCCAAAGCAGAGCCATAGCAGAGGCAGAGGAGATCTTGAGATTAGCCATAGCAGAGTCATAGCAGCGCCAGTCCCAGAGCAGAGTTATAACTCAGCCAAAGCAGCGCCTAAGGCAGAGCCATAGCAGAGCCAAAGCAGCGCCAGTCCCAGAGCAGAGTTATAACTCAGCCAAAGCAGCGCCTAAGGCAGAGCCAAAGCAGAGGCAGAGGAGATCTTGAGATAAGCCAGAGCAGAGCCAAAGCAGAGTTATAGCAGCGCCAAAGCAGAGCCAAAGCAGAGGCAGAGGAGATCTTGAGATAAGCCAGAGCAGAGCCAAAGCAGAGCCATAGCAGAGGCAGAGGAGATCTTGAGATTAGCCATAGCAGAGTCATAGCAGCGCCAGTCCCAGAGCAGAGTTATAACTCAGCCAAAGCAGCGCCTAAGGCAGAGCCAAAGCAGAGGCAGAGGAGATCTTGAGATAAGCCAGAGCAGAGCCAAAGCAGCGCCAGTCCCAGAGCAGAGTTATAACTCAGCCAAAGCAGCGCCTAAGCAGAGCCAAAGCAGAGGCAGAGGAGATCTTGAGATTAGCCTGAGCAGAGCCAAAGCAGAGGCAGTCCCAGAGCAGAGTTATAACTCAGCCAAAGCAGCGCCTAAGGCAGAGCCATAGCAGAGCCATAGCAGAGGCAGAGGAGATCTTGAGATAAGCCAGAGCAGAGCCAAAGCAGAGCCATAGCAGAGGCAGAGGAGATCTTGAGATTAGCCAGAGCAGAGCCATAGCAGAGTCATAGCAGCGCCAGTCCCAGAGCAGAGTTATAACTCAGCCAAAGCAGCGCCTAAGGCAGAGCCAAAGCAGAGGCAGAGGAGATCTTGAGATAAGCCAGAGCAGAGCCAAAGCAGAGTTATAGCAGCGCCAAAGCAGAGCCAAAGCAGAGGCAGAGGAGATCTTGAGATTAGCCATAGCAGAGCCAAAGCAGCGCCAGTCCCAGAGCAGAGTTATAACTCAGCCAAAGCAGCGCCTAAGGCAGAGCCATAGCAGAGCCATAGCAGAGGCAGAGGAGATCTTGAGATAAGCCAGAGCAGAGCCAAAGCAGAGCCATAGCAGAGGCAGAGGAGATCTTGAGATTAGCCAGAGCAGAGCCATAGCAGAGTCATAGCAGCGCCAGTCCCAGAGCAGAGTTATAACTCAGCCAAAGCAGCGCCTAAGGCAGAGCCAAAGCAGAGGCAGAGGAGATCTTGAGATAAGCCAGAGCAGAGCCAAAGCAGAGTTATAGCAGCGCCAAAGCAGAGCCAAAGCAGAGGCAGAGGAGATCTTGAGATTAGCCATAGCAGAGCCAAAGCAGCGCCAGTCCCAGAGCAGAGTTATAACTCAGCCAAAGCAGCGCCTAAGGCAGAGCCAAAGCAGAGGCAGAGGAGATCTTGAGATTAGCCTGAGCAGAGCCAAAGCAGAGGCAGTCCCAGAGCAGAGTTATAACTCAGCCAAAGCAGCGCCTAAGGCAGAGCCATAGCAGAGCCATAGCAGAGGCAGAGGAGATCTTGAGATAAGCCAGAGCAGAGCCAAAGCAGCGCCAGTCCCAGAGCAGAGTTATAACTCAGCCAAAGCAGCGCCTAAGCAGAGCCAAAGCAGCGCCAAAGCAGAGGCAGAGGAGATCTTGAGATAAGCCAGAGCAGAGCCAAAGCAGAGTCATAGCAGCGCCAAAGCAGAGCCATAGCAGAGCCATAGCAGAGGCAGAGGAGATCTTGAGATTAGCCAGAGCAGAGCCAAAGCAGCGCCAGTCCCAGAGCAGAGTTATAACTCAGCCAAAGCAGCGCCTAAGCAGAGCCAAAGCAGCGCCAAAGCAGAGGCAGAGGAGATCTTGAGATAAGCCAGAGCAGAGCCAAAGCAGAGTCATAGCAGCGCCAAAGCAGAGCCATAGCAGAGGCAGAGGAGATCTTGAGATTAGCCAGAGCAGAGCCATAGCAGCGCCAGTCCCACAGCAGAGTTATAACTCAGCCAAAGCAGCGCCAGAGCAGAGCCAGAGCAGAGGCAGAGGAGATCTTGAGATAAGCCAGAGCAGAGCCAAAGCAGAGGCAGAGGAGATCTTGAGATAAGCCAGAGCAGAGCCAAAGCAGAGTCATAGCAGCGCCAAAGCAGAGCCATAGCAGAGGCAGACGAGATCTTGAGATTAGCCAGAGCAGAGCCAAAGCAGAGTCATAGCAGCGCCAGTCCCAGAGCAGAGTTATAACTCAGCCAAAGCAGCGCCTAAGGCAGAGCCATAGCAGAGCCAAAGCAGCGCCAGTCCCAGAGCAGAGTTATAACTCAGCCAAAGCAGCGCCTAAGGCAGAGCCAAAGCAGAGGCAGAGGAGATCTTGAGATAAGCCAGAGCAGAGCCAAAGCAGAGTTATAGCAGCGCCAAAGCAGAGCCATAGCAGAGGCAGAGGAGATCTTGAGATAAGCCAGAGCAGAGCCAAAGCAGAGTCATAGCAGCGCCAAAGCAGAGCCATAGCAGAGGCAGAGGAGATCTTGAGATAAGCCAGAGCAGAGCCAAAGCAGAGTCATAGCAGCGCCAAAGCAGAGCCAAAGCAGAGGCAGAGGAGATCTTGAGATTAGCCTGAGCAGAGCCATAGCAGAGGTATAGCAGCGCCAGTCCCAGAGCAGAGTTATAACTCAGCCAAAGCAGCGCCTAAGGCAGAGCCATAGCAGAGCCAAAGCAGCGCCAGTCCCAGAGCAGAGTTATAACTCAGCCAAAGCAGCGCCTAAGCAGAGCCAAAGCAGCGCCAAAGCAGAGGCAGAGGAGATCTTGAGATAAGCCAGAGCAGAGCCAAAGCAGAGTCATAGCAGCGCCAAAGCAGAGCCATAGCAGAGGCAGAGGAGATCTTGAGATAAGCCAGAGCAGAGCCAAAGCAGAGTCATAGCAGCGCCAAAGCAGAGCCAAAGCAGAGGCAGAGGAGATCTTGAGATTAGCCTGAGCAGAGCCATAGCAGAGGTATAGCAGCGCCAGTCCCAGAGCAGAGTTATAACTCAGCCAAAGCAGCGCCTAAGGCAGAGCCAAAGCAGAGGCAGAGGAGATCTTGAGATTAGCCTGAGCAGAGCCAAAGCAGAGGCAGAGGAGATCTTGAGATAAGCCAGAGCAGAGCCATAGCAGAGGTATAGCAGCGCCAGTCCCAGAGCAGAGTTATAACTCAGCCAAAGCAGCGCCTAAGGCAGAGCCAAAGCAGAGGCAGAGGAGATCTTGAGATAAGCCAGAGCAGAGCCATAGCAGCGCCAGTCCCAGAGTAGAGTTATAACTCAGCCAAAGCAGCGCCAGAGCAGAGCCAAAGCAGAGGCAGAGGAGATCTTGAGATTAGCCTGAGCAGAGCCAAAGCAGAGGCAGAGGAGATCTTGAGATTAGCCTGAGCAGAGCCAAAGCAGAGGCAGTCCCAGAGCAGAGTTATAACTCAGCCAAAGCAGCGCCTGAGCAGAGCCAAAGCAGAGGCAGTCCCAGAACAGAGTTATAACTCAGCCAAAGCAGCGCCTAAGGCAGAGCCAAAGCAGAGGCAGAGGAGATCTTGAGATTAGCCTGAGCAGAGCCATAGCAGCGCCAGTCCCAGAGCAGAGTTATAACTCAGCCAAAGCAGCGCCTAAGGCAGAGCCAAAGCAGAGGCAGAGGAGATCTTGAGATTAGCCTGAGCAGAGCCAAAGCAGAGGCAGTCCCAGAGCAGAGTTATAACTCAGCCAAAGCAGCGCCTAAGGCAGAGCCAAAGCAGAGGCAGAGGAGATCTTGAGATTAGCCTGAGCAGAGCCAAAGCAGAGGCAGTCCCAGAGCAGAGTTATAACTCAGCCAAAGCAGCCAGAGCAGAGTCAGAGCAGAATTAAAGCAGATCTACAGATCAGCGAGAGGCATTGTTAAAGCAGAGAGTTAAAGTTGAGCCCAAAATGGAGTCAAAATTTAATACAGAGAGCTGGGGGACAAGAAGTCAAACATTGCAGCAAACCAATGAACACGTATCACTTTCGGGACTGAGTGTAAAAGTTGCTCAGATTTGCTGCACTCAAATAAATGAAAAAATGTACAAAATAAACTTAAAGAAAACAAATAAAGAAACATTATATAATTTATAAATATATAATTATTTATCAATTAATTTGAAATAACATTTTAAATAAAAACTATAAAATTAAATTTTAAATATTACAATTTAAAGTAATAAAAATGTGGAATTTATGAAAGAGAAAAATATATAAATAAAAAATCTTGAACTTGAATTTAAAACATTAAAATCTTAAATAATTAAATTATAAATAATACAAATTTACATTTAATACAAATTTCTTAATTTTTTTTTTTTTACATATCATAATTAATTATTTTCAAACAGCAAATCAGACTATTTTGATGCACAATCACTCGCTTTAAAAATAAAATATTTAATCATTCTGATATGTATTATTTTTTGTTACTTTTTATTGTTCATTATTATTTATTTTTATTAATTGTTATCATTATTATTATATGTTTATTAATTATTATGTATTATTATTATCATTCATATATTTAATATTATTAATTAATATATTTATTTATTTATTTTATATAAAATAATTTTTCTTTTTACTGCTAAATATTATCGAATATTTTGTTATTATTATATAAGATTATTATTTATATTCGATAATTTATTTTTATATTAAATATCTTAGTTTTTTAGGTACCAAATATTTTCATAATTATTATTATATAAAATTTTATTTTATATATTTAATAATTTATTTTTAATAAAAAATCCAACAAGCTGAAGCTTTGAAGCGCGCTGGCTCCGACATAATATTTGTTTATCGTTAAGCGCCAACAAAAAGAACAAAAATTGGCAACAAAATAAAATCGAATTTCGCACGCACAACTGAATCTCTCATGTCCTTGCAGCACACACACAGCGACGACGCGGAAGAGGGAGAGGTAGAGGGAGACGGAGAGCGAGAGCGAGAGCGAGCAGTATAACAAGGGAATAACCGCACAACAGGAAGGGAGCGTGAACAAGGACACTGCGTGGCAGTGTTAGCAGGATGTCAAAATGCCATCGGCAGATCAAATCTTGTTCATAAATGTCACCACAACGGTGGCCGCGGCTGCGTTGACAGCCGCCGCAGCCGTCAACAGCACGCCGGAGGCATCAACAGCAGCAGCAGCAGCAGCAGCAGCTGCGTCGCCCGCAACAAGCAGCGGACGTAGTGCAGCCAGCGTGGAGACTGCAGCAGCAGCAGCAGCCGTGGCATCCACGACGACAGCCGCCCTGGCGGCCAATCTCTCCGGCTCGCTGGTGGACAGCCTGACGACGACGGCCACCGCGACGGCAAGTGCAACGGCTACGGCCACGGCCACGGCGGCCATGGCCGAGTCGGACTGCGCCGCTCTGGCCGTGGAGGAGCTGCACGGTAGCTTCCTCGGGCTGCAGCTGGCCGTGCCGGAGTGGGAGGCGCTGCTCACAGCGCTCGTGCTCTCCATCATCATCGTGCTGACGATCATCGGCAACATCCTGGTCATCCTGAGCGTGTTCACCTACAAACCCCTACGCATCGTCCAGAACTTCTTCATCGTCTCGCTGGCCGTGGCTGACCTGACGGTGGCGCTGCTCGTGCTGCCCTTCAACGTGGCCTACTCGATACTGGGCAGGTGGGAGTTCGGCATACACCTGTGCAAGCTCTGGCTCACCTGCGACGTCCTGTGCTGCACCTCGTCCATACTGAACCTGTGCGCCATCGCCCTGGACCGCTACTGGGCCATCACGGATCCCATCAACTACGCCCAGAAGCGCACCGTGGGCCGCGTCCTGCTGCTCATCTCGGGCGTCTGGCTGCTCTCGCTGCTGATCAGCAGCCCGCCGCTGATTGGATGGAACGATTGGCCCGACGAGTTCACCAGCGCGACGCCCTGCGAGCTGACCTCGCAGCGCGGCTACGTGATCTACTCCTCGCTGGGGTCCTTCTTCATACCGCTGGTCATCATGACCATCGTCTACATCGAGATCTTCGTGGCCACGCGGCGGCGCCTGCGCGAGCGCGCCAAGGCCAACAAGCTGAACACGATCGCCCTGAAGAGCGCCGACCTGGAGGCCAGCACGGCCGTCGGCGGCAGCTCGACCAGCTCCAAGGCGCGCGCCCTGGGCAGCCTCTGCGGCAGCTGGCTCTGCTGCGGCCGGGATCGAGCCAACTTTGCCACGCCCATGATACACAACGACCAGGAGAGCCTCAGCAGCGAGACGCACGCCCAGCCCGAGGGCAACAACGAGCCCCAGCAGCAGCAGCAGCAGCACGTGGTGGTCCTGGTCAAGAAGTCGCGCCGGGCCAAGATCAAGGACTCCATCAAGCACGGCAAGGCGCGCAGCAATCGCCGCTCGCAGTCCTCCTCCTCGGCCTGCGAGCCGCACGGCGAGCAGCAGCTGCTGCCCCAGGCCAACAGCAACAATACGGCCACCAAGTCGGATCCGGAGATAAGCACGGAGAGCGGCAGCGATCCCAAGGGATGTATACAGGTGGGCTAACCATAGTGTATATATAGAACCCACAGCAACTCTCTCTCTCTCTCTCTCCCTCTCGTCCAGGTTTGCGTCACCCAAGCCGAGGAGCAAACCTCGCTGAAGCTGACTCCGCCGCAGTCGTCGTCGACGGGCAACGCTGCAGCTGCGGCCAGCGCCTTGCAGAAGAAGCCGAGCACCGTCAACCAGTTCATCGAGGAGAAGCAGAAGATCTCGCTGTCGAAGGAGCGTCGCGCTGCCCGCACGCTGGGCATCATCATGGGCGTCTTCGTCATCTGCTGGCTGCCCTTCTTCCTCATGTACGTGATTCTGCCCTTCTGCCGGAGCTGCTGTCCGACGAACAAGTTCAAGAACTTCATCACCTGGCTGGGCTACATCAACTCCGGCCTCAATCCGGTCATCTACACGATCTTCAACCTGGACTACAGGCGCGCCTTCAAGCGGCTCCTGGGCATCAAGTGATGCGACCACGGGCAGCGGCCCAGCGCCAGCCAGAGTCTGTGCCAAAAGCTAATCTGAGTCGCGAGTGCGTGGAAACACCTGACAAACCCCTAACTCGAATATGGTTTCACTCATTTGTAAAAAGATCTCGAACTTTCATTTCTAAATAAAATAAGAAAGTTAAAAAATATATAAAAAATAAAAAATAAAAATAAAAATAAATATAAATATAAAAAAATACTTAAAGCAATTTCTTATAGCATAAAGTTCTTGTTACAACAGTTAATGCCTAGCTCTTAAACTTAAACTATATTTTACTTTGAATATTTCAATTTATGAATATTTAAGTTTTGTCGGCTGGCTGCAGCTAGAAAACGTTTGCTTAACTTTTGTCGGGTGTTTCGAGCTTCTGAAAATAAATAAAAACTGTTAAAAATACTCAGAAAAAATGCAAGTAAAATATAAATAAATTTTATGTGTGCAGGCGCTATTCAAAACAAAAAATTATACAAAAAAATATTATTAAAAAAAAAAAATATATTTAAAAAGAAAATAAATAAAAAATAAATAAAAATCGAATTGAATTTAACTAAATGTTTAGGCACAAGTTTGTTGCAAAACTTTCATGTTTCACTAGTCGGCGCATAAACCTAATATATATACGATATATATGAATAAAATATATGCATAAATTATAATATTAAAAAAAAAAAACTTAGTTAAATTGACGCGCGCTCAACATTGAGAAACTTCCAAGATTAATTTAAAAATATTTATATTTAAATTTAAGTAAATGAATTTATAAAAAAAAAAACCAAAAACAAAAACCAAAAATATGAATAATATTAAATATATAACTGTATTTATATTTTACGCTTATTTGTTAAATAATTTAATTAAACGTGAATTTATTTTCATGACAAAGCATCAAATGTGTTGAGTGTGCAAAAGCACAGCTATAAGCTTAAATTAAAATTACAAACAAAATATATATATATGTATAAAAAAAAAACAAAATTAAATTAAATGTTGCATTATGCAATAGAGTTACCGAATATATATATACGCATATATATAAATTGATGTATAAAACCAAAGAAGCAACTAAAGCCATGGAAATTGTTCAATTTTGATGGCGTACGATAATTTCACTAATTAAATTGTTTAATTAGCAAATGCAAATGAACAAAAAGACAAACTCGAATAAAAGTTATAAAGTAATAAAAAAACAAACTCTTTTTTCAGTTTTTTTTTTTTTTAAGCAAACAAAGTTGGGCATATTGATTTTGTTTGCTGGGTGGGCGCAAAACTTTTAACGAGCTGAGCAGTCGCGTGTAATAGCCCATAATTCAATTATCGATTTCTGAGCTACTTATACTAATTAAATGAGCTAAGTGCGCTTTATCGAAAGGTTGTGGGCGTTTAGGCAGTAAAGTATAAGGTTAAAGGGTAACGCAGCATTTCGTCATTTCAAAAAAATCACTATTTGAATGCTTAGCATATGCTAAAACCTATTCACTTTAACTATAAATATAAATGAAACACTAAAATACTTCTAAATAAATTAAACTTTCGTAACGACTGATATTCAAACAGTATTAGTGCTGCATAATAGCTAAATAAGCAAATAGTATTTATTCAGTATTTTTATGCGCTCTGAATTGTATGTATATAAATAGCACCACATGTTGCGCATATTGCCAGCTGAGGAGCTGCTGACATACCTACAAAACTTAACAGAGCCATGTTAACATAAGCTGTTGCTAAGGTTAACATTACAGCTACGCCTTCATTGCCAAGCAGACGAGAGCTGCTTGCTATAAGTGGGTCTCGGCAGTTTAACAATATTAAAGCGTACATATACAACATGTAGATACAAGATCTATAACAAAGTAAAATAATTGAGCCTAAGGGCCCATTTAATATCATATTTTCTGTTTTTTTTTTTTTTAACTAGTGTTGCTTGATTACTGATTAAATGTAAGAGACACATTTTAACAGCGCTGTTAAACATATTCAAATGTTTCCTTAACAGCCAGTATTTTATGTTATAGTTTTTGGCATTTTTTACAGTCCCTTTTGAGTTTCGGTTTCTGTTTACCATATGTCGGTTAGTCATATCCATATATTTAGTTAAATTAAGTGGAAATTAACGCAGTATATATTTACTTCGACGAATTGCCTTCAAGAAAGTAATAAATTAACAATGCAGGCAAGTTTTAAGTCGTAGCAACTCCTCTAACACTACTAGCTATTACTTTTTGACCTATGGATATAAATATCTTTATGCATGTGCATTCGGCTATCTCCATATATGGTCAAAAGTGAATCAAGTCGCAACGCATGAGTGGTTCCTCCATATTTTCTGAATGAAAACTAATCAAATTGATATTCGCTGCAGGACCCCAATGAAGATACCGAGTGGAATGATGTGCTGCGCGCAAAGGGCATCATTGGACCCCGGCAGAAGGAGGCGGAGATCACAGAGGATCAGATCCAGGCAATGATGAATGATGTCATTCAGCGCAGAACGGATCTGCCGCCACAAGAGGGCCAGCGCGACAAGAGAATCGATGATATGTCACTCGATGAGCTCGACGAGCTGGAGGACTCCGAGGACGAGGCTGTGCTGGAGCAGTATCGACAGCGTCGCATCGCCGAGATGCGCGCTCTGGCGGAGAAGGCGCGCTTTGGCAGCGTGCGCGAGATCTCTGGCCAGGAGTACGTCAACGAGGTGACCAAGGCCGGCGAGGGCATCTGGGTAGTCCTCCATCTGTACGCCAATGGCGTCCCGCTCTGCGCGCTAATCCACCATCACATGCAGCAGCTGGCAGTGCGCTTTCCGCAGACCAAGTTCCTGCGCTCCATTGCCACCACCTGCATACCCAACTTCCCCGAAAAGAACCTGCCCACAATCTTCGTCTACCACGAGGGCGCCATGCGCAAACAGTTCATCGGGCCGCTCGAGCTGCGCGGCGAGAAGCTGACGCTCGACGAGCTGGAATTCATGCTGGGCCAAGTGGGCGCTGTGCCCACCGAAATCAAGGAGGATCCCAAGCCCCAAATCAGAGACAAGATGCTGGCCGACCTGGAGGACAAGAGCTCAGAGTTCTTTTAGAGATGAGAGGAGACTAACGAATCAGGAATAAGATAAGCTCGGAATACTTCTTTAAAATAATCTTCATTCTATAGACTCATTTGTTCATGCTTAGCCATTTCATGTTGCAGTACAATCCTGATCCCGATCTTTGTGCATTTGTTAATATAATAAAAAAAAGAAACATTTTTGCTACCAGAGGCTTCCTCACTTGTTGTGCGTCTTCCCAATGCTCGTGGAGGACTTGGTCGTCTTCGGCTTGCTGCGAAAGATGTTCGGATCGAGTATGTTGTAGGGATGCTCGCAGGCGGGATTGATGGTGCGTCCACGTCGCGGCTCGTTCTTCTCCAGCAGATGCGGCGCCAGCAGCAGGAAGAGCTGCTCCGTCCACGAGGGCAGGCCGAAGCTGGAGAAGCACAGCTCCCAGTAGGGCAGACCCAAATGGGCAATGGCCATGCGCAGATACTCGCTGAACGTCTCCGAGAGGAACTGCCAGGTCAGCGTGTTCAGCTCCAGCAAATAGAACCTGGGATTGTTCGAGCTGGTGGAGTCATACAGCATGCAGACCTGAGGGGATTGACTCAGATATAGATTAACTATATGTATTTTGGATCACGACTCACCTTGGCCACCTCATTGATATTGTTGATTTCGAATATCTTGGTCTTGGCTGTTATGATGGGCGTGGGATTGTCCCACTTATCCTTGGCTATGGGCGCAGCCACAGACGCCGCGCTGGTGACGCTCGTGGAGGAGGAGGAACTGGTGGGCTGGACGGGAGTGCACTCGATGTTCTCACGCAGCAAAGTCACCTGCAGCAGGTGCGGAAAGTGTATATAGCCCACACGGCGCACATCGGAAGCTGATTGACCAAAAATTCATAATATATACATATATATCTCTATATAGTCTGCCGACTCACGCGCATATTGATAGCTCCAGTGGAGCACAAAGCCATCGGTGGATAGGTAGAACTTCTTCATGTCCTCCGGCAGGTAGACGCAGTGCCGCTGCTCCCAGTTGACCACCTGGCAGGGATTCAGCGGCTGCCGACGCTCCAGGCTCACATTGCAGACGCGCGGCACCGATGCTGGAATTATATATATATATACATATATATATATATATTTATTTCAGTCTATATTACACACGATTCCACCACTCACACAGAGTCTTGATTAGCCCTAGGGTTAGGTTTTCGTAGAAGGCATCTTCCAGCGAAATTTTCTTATGCATTTCGCTCTGCTTATGCAAGTAGTCCAATGACAGTTTTTTGGCCGCAAACAATGCCTGCCGCGACCCTGTTGCGCTGGCAACGGCGTCGCACTTGGGTAGTAGCAGAGGTAAATGCTGAGTAGAGGAACGCATGGAATATATTTATTTATTAATGGTTTCAACTGAATTTGTATCAAATATTTAGCTATTAGTGTGAATTTGGTCAGAGCAATCAAATAAAGAATAAACTACTTGATAATAAATTTAAATGAGAAAAACAAACTTATTAATATTGCGTGTATGACTACAAAATCGTAGGGCGTTTAAATGTTAAATATTTTATTACATTTAAATGGCGTAGAGAACAGCAGCCAGTTGATATGCAACTATAATATAATACAATAAAATATATAAAATATAACAATATATCTATTATATAATATATTAAATAATATAACAAATTTGATAGGATCAAAATGGAAATTCACGAATTCACAAGGATCTAAAGTAATTAAAATAAAGTTAAGAAACCAGAAAAATATAAATAAATATATTAAACTTTTTACTTTTTAAGTACTAGAGCAAATAAATTTATTCGTATTTAAAAATGAGTATAGTTAAATTTTATCAATTTTTTTTTTTTAATTTTAACAAATATATTTGCTTAAATAACCTAATTTAAATATATTTATTTAAATGTTTGTCCATTAAATTAAATATTTATGGTTTTATTTCAATTGATTTATTTAAAAAAAAATATGCCGATAAATTTATTTAAATAAAAATAATAAATTTGTTGGTAGTTGAATGTAAGTGAAAAAAAAATTATTTTAAATATCTTTATTAATATTTTAATTTGAATAATTTTATTTAAATAAATATATAAATTTATTTTAATAGATGAAAATTTAAATAAATGTATTTTAATTAAGTTATTTAAGCAAATATATTTGTGTAAATAATATAATTAAAATATAATAAATATATATAATAAGATTTTATCCATTAAGATCAATTTAAATAATTATATTATTATCTTAATTAATTTTTTATTATTAAATAAATATATATATATATATATATATATATATATATATATATATATATTTATAATTTAATTTAAATTAATTCAGTAATAATTTCATTTATATTATGGTGACTTTTTTAATACCTTTTTGGAAATGCTTGTTTTTATCTTTCCGTCTTCTCTGTTCGCTTATAATTCAAAGACTTTTCAACCCATCCAAGTAGTTAAGTCAAACAGTCTCTTTACATTTATAATAATAATTATATAAAGCTAGAAATTGTACAATTAATATGATTGCAATTTATTTATATATAATACATTTACAACAATTTATATACAGAAAGAAAACCAAGAAACAGAAATAAATAGAGCTAAATGAGGTTTGAGTTTTGGAGACGTGACGAAGTGAAGGAACAATAGACATGAAACATAGAGAAAGGGCTTTGAGAGCTAATGAGATCGCGTCGTTCATCTCTTTGGTTGCGTTGGGGTCTCACACTCGGCCTCCTCTTCGTGTCAGGAAACCTCCCACACAGTGGACTCCACAGAGCGACGCGGGCGAGCTGCAACCTCCACATGGGCGTCCAGCCCGTCGCTCATGCGACTGAAGCGACGCGCCCAGCTGCCACGCGCGGTCGACTGGCTGCCGGCGATGGAGGCGCGCTGAGTGGTGTCGCGGAACAGGCTCATGATGTCCTGATTGTCGCCCTGGGCACGCTTGATGCCGTGCTGGTACTTGGCCTCTTTGGCAAGCAGTTGCTCGCGCTGCATCTGGGTCTTCACCTCCGAGGGCACATCGGGTATGATGAACTGCATGATGCCAGTGAGCACAAAGACCACGTGCTAGTATGGAATAGGCAAAAATAATTAGATTCTGATTTGCCTATAATTTGATTGACGTACCTCAAACACCACGACAAAGGCCAGTCGTGCGGCGAACACATGCCAGTAGTGAGGACTCAGTCCGTAGGGCTCGTAGTCCTTTGGCCCGTTGCTGTCAGAGGATATCAATCGTGGATGGAGTGTGTCTACAATCCTATTCATAGCCCACTTACCGATAGCCTCTGTACTGGCAGGTGTCTGGATCGCGTTCGCTGCTCGAGGCGCCCCACTCCTCCTTGTAGTCGGATGTGTTGAATATGGACAGCGAGTGCTCGATGTAGCCGGCCAGCGTGTGGGACTCCGAGTAGACGAACTTGTAGACGACACGCGGTATGAAGTCGCTCGTGTAGGCGATCACGAAGGCGTTCGAGACGACAGCCGTGTAGGTGATTATGCGCAGGATCCCATACCAGGCACCAATGTCCTCAACGCGCTCGGCCAGCGGTCGCCTGGCCTGCGTGACCATCTTGTAGGCATCCAGACGTATCTCGGCCACATTGTTGAGCAGCGCGAAGAGCGGCGCCAAGGGAAAGGCGGCCACAAACAGCGTAACAAAGCCATATTGAAGGACTATAGGAGAGAGTTGAAGCTGTGATGTTTGAGTGGGCTATAAATGACCTCAACTTACTCATTTCCAGATACTCATCGAAGAGTGCCAAGCGACCTGGATCCTGCATGTGATAGTCCTGCTCCCAAGCCATGTGTAAATGAGATTCGTCTTTGGTGGCCTGCGAAGAAGGCGAAACAGAGATATAGAAGTACTTCTAATATCCTTTTTGATATATATTATTTACCTGTTTGTGTTTGCGCTGACGCCACCAATTCCAGAACTTGGGAAACAAATACTCCATAAAATTATTCCAGCATTGTTTGCCTACCATAATTATAGCCTAAAAAAGTAAGGATATTGATATTAAATTAAATTTAAATAAATATTATAGTAGGAAAATTTATTTTAGAAATATTGAAATAATATTCCTAAAAGAAAATATATTTAAATAAAAAAAATATATAGAAGGTTTTAAAATAAATATGCCCTAACTAAATATTCCAAAAATAAATACTCCCAAAATGAATATTCCTAAAATAAATCAAATAAAAACTATTTCCATAAAAATTAAATAGAAATTCTTAAAATAAATATTTCCGAAATATTCCCTAATTAAATATTCCGAGCAAAAATATTCCCAAAATAAATATTTCTTGGATAAATATTTCTAAAATAAATATTCCTGAAATAAATATTCCTTGAAAAAAATTCCTAATATTAATATTCCCAAAAAAAAAATATATCTAAAATAAATACTGCTAAATTAAATATTCCGACATTAAATACTCCTACAATAAATATACCCTGAACTACTAAAATAAATATAACTAAAATAAGTACTCCCAACATAAATTTTTCTCAAATTAATATTCATAAAATAAATATTTATAAAAAAATATTCCTAAAATAAATATTCTCAAATTAATATTCCTAATATAATAATTGCTAAAAATAATATTCTCTAAATAAAAATTCTTAAATTAAATATTCCTTCAATAAATATAATATATTAAAACAATACTCCCATAATAAATAAAATATATTGAAAATAAAATATTTAACAAATAAATACTCCTGAATTAAATAATTATTGAATAAGCACTCCTAAAATAAATATTCCTTTAATAAATATTAAAATATATATGCCCAAATTAAATATTCCTAAAATAATTCCGAAATATTACCAATTGTATACAGAGCTCGGAGAGGCAGCCCGCCGGATCGCATATGTCATTTTTGAGTCGAAAGAATTCACTGCGTCGCGCCTGATCATCGCCGGGATAGTCAAAGAAGCGTCCTTTGAAGAAGGCTATGTAGATGAGTGAGGAGTAAAAATTCATAAACTCAAAGAAGAATATCTTAAAGGTATACGAGTCCTCGTATTCGGTGTGAGTGCGTGGATTCTCCAGATTTGTCAACTTGATGGCCATGCGGTGATAGATCTGCAGAATATATAGAGTTTTAAATGGGGTTTTTGAGGGCTGTTAGCTCTACCTACGCGCGTTAGTATCATGATGACCACCAAATTGATGAGAGCAGCGGTGACAGTGGTAAACAGCTTCGCATGCTCCTTCACAAAGAAGCCGCCGCCGCCATAGATGACCGAGACCAAGGATATGCGATAGATGATGGTGCCCAGCACGGCGGATAGCACCACGGAGATCTGTCGAAGATTGAATTGGAGTTGAATAGAATAAAACTTGATCTAAAATTAATTACCATAAAGAGCACGGCACTTCCCGTGATGACAAAGCGTATGGCACGACTCCAAGTGGACATGTAGGGCTCCTTTTCGCGTGTCACCGGATTCATGCGGAACGTGGTGGCATTCGTCTCAAACTCAGGTCGATTTTCCTCATCCATTTCCACATTGTGCAGATCCCATTCCCAGACCAAGACAGATTGCTTGCGCTTCCACAGCTCCAGGAAGGTGGTTGCTGTAGGTCAAATTAAATAAGTATCGGACAGATTAATATATATTTATGTATCTACCCCAAAAGGACATGAAGATGGCGAAGAACACCGTCGAGGGATTGTCGAAGAGGTAGGTCAGACGCGAGAACAGGCACGATTCGGAGAGTCTTTGGTAGCTGCAGGCCTTATCGCAGAGCGGACAGAGTGTTATGTTGCCCGTGCCGGCCTCATTGCAGATCTCCTTGCTGGGCGTATTGTCCTCCGACTCGAGCGTGGCCAGTCCGTAGATAAAGCAGAGCGTGCCCACCACGGACGGATAGACGAGCATCTCCGTGTAGAAGCCCAGCCAGCTGAAGTAGAGCGCGATCTTGTCGCCGAAGTACTTGCGCACCAGGCACAGCGGCTGCTTCTTGTACCACTGCGAGGGATGCGCCCAGGTCTGATAAAGGACTCGACGATCCAGCGAAATGCCACTCGAGTGCGGCCGATCGTAGCGGCCCTCGTGCAGCGGAAAGCAGCCCAAGTAGGTGCCGTCGTTGAGCAGCCGCCGAATGCCGCTCCGATCCCCATCGTCGTACGGCGTGCGTATGAGCACCTGCATCACCATCAGCGAGCGCTGGGCGCTGGTGTAGGCCGTGGCGCGATCCTTCACAATGAACCTTGAAGAGAGGGAGAATATTTATAGATTTTATGAGTTATGATTTCTCGTAGACCTACTGCTCCTCCGGATTGCCATTGGCCGTGGCTGCCTTGAACGTTGTCTCGCCCTCGAGCAGACTGTTGTCGAGCTGTATCTTCTTGGTCAGGCGCTGCCAGACATCCTTCCAGTACTGCACATTGCGCATGACCACGTTCTCCTCATCCTAAGATAGATCGTATACTAAGTATATGCCCAGAATCGAAGTAATATCCCAACTCACCCAAGAGGGCTTCACGGATATGGTTATAAAGCGTTTGGTGGGCAACTTCAGGTTCATCACCTCGGCCAGGCGCGTCTCCAGGCGCCAAGGCAGATGTATCTTGAGGAAAAAGGTTTTCTCATTGAACGACTGTGATTTGTCCTCCAGCTCCACCTCGAGGCCCTCTTTCACAAGGTTGTCCATGAAGCTGCGCCTGATATCGCGGCGACGCGCCTCCGCCTCCGTCATCACGCCCAGATCCTCCTCCTCCCAGGCCAGCACCATGTCCACCTTGCGTCGTCCGTCGCGAAATAAGAGCGACTCTGGATCGAGGCCCTCGCGGTCCTGCTTGCTCACGCGTCGCTCCTCGCTGCCGTCGCCCGTCAGGCTGTTGCTCTTGCTGGCCTTGCGGCTGCTCAGGTAGCTGCCCGTGATGCTGCTCTCCCCGGTGGACGTCTTGCGCTCGGCTGGCATCAGCTGCTTGTAGCCGAACTGATCGGGCAGCACGTTCGAGTGCGACGACTCGACAATCTCGTAGGACTCCTTGACGGCAAGGTCGGCCTGGCTGATCCTGTGTCCACCCAGCGTCGGGCTGAGATTCAGGCCCAGAGTGCGACGCATGGCCGTGCCGGGTATGTCCTCGTCGTGGCTGCCCACAATGCGCGGCCCGAAGGCCTGCGTGGGGCTCGGCTCCGCCGACTCCGTCTCCAGATGGGTGGGCAAGGGCACGGCAATCGAGTTGACCTTCTGGTAGAACGAGCCATTGCTGCCGCGCATCATCGACGAATTGAGCCACTTCTCCGTGTACGCGGCGGAGCTGGTCTTGCTGTTGTTGGCGCCCAGCTCCAGGCTGGGCTTTGGCGTAATGGGATTGCCCACGGACATTGGACTCTGGCTCACCGCCTGCCGCTCAGCTTCCAGAAAGTTGTAAATGTTATCGGCGGATATGTTGGGCTCGATGGGCGGCGACTGCAGATCCAATTCAATCAAAGGACTCTCCTTAGGGTATATAAAAGATAGAGATATATATATTGACATTTATTGCTTGATATCGGTGACACTTACGGCATAGCCAACTAAACGGCCAGCCACTATGCCACTGTCCTGGCTGAGTCTTCGGGGTCGCAGCTTGATCTGGTTGCTGCGTATCATGCGCTCGCTCTTGGCCGGACTCGAGACGACCTGACGCCGCGACGTGCTCTGCGAACTGTGCTGCGCGTTGCGCAGCGTGGGCACCGACAGGAATCCTAGAAGGCGGAAATAAAACAGAATTTAAATTTCCATCGACTTCATTGAATATTTGAGTAGGTCCACGCACTTGGAAATTGAAATGCTGTCTGTTCGATGGCGGCTATCTCGCTCTCGCGCGCCGCACTGTCAATCAGATCCTCACGTGAATTGGCCTCCGTTATGGGCGCCGTGCTCTCATCGTCCACGCTGTCGATACGTATTTGAAATATATTCGATTTGCGGCTCGCATTGCCCGTCAGCTTTGCATGATTGCTCATGTTTTCCTCAACGTCACAAGACTCTGGAAAAGCGTAACAGTTAAGGTTCAGCACTGGGCCAAGAAGTAGTTTTTATTGTATTTTTGTTTTTCGACGACTTTTCAGGTAATTTGACCTACAATGACAACGCATGAGGTTGAGCTGCATGTGCCGCGGCTCCCATCATTAAATATGCATTCATATTTATAAGTTCGATGAAAATCGAAAGACAACTAATAACACTCGAGCGCAAATAGGCCATCCAATACGTATCTGCCAAACGAACATAAAGAAACTTGTCTTCGTAACCTAATTGATCTATTTACACTATGGCACATTGGCACAGACCTTTACTGGCAGTTAGCTGGATTTTGAGAGAATTGGGAACTATATTATACTATGGATAGTCATACTTTAAAATGATTCTCTGAAGTAAGCTTGTTAGATCAAAGAAGCATCAGCCTTTTATATATATTCACATATCCAAAAATATAATATAGTCTTCTAAAGGAGTCAAGGATTAGCATATCTAAATATTTTCTTAACAATTTATTATTAAATTTGTAGTTCAGTAATTAATCATTTAATATTTATTTATATATTTTATCATTTAATTTTTATGTTTATTTTTATAATTTTATATTTATTTCATTATTTTTTCCTTATAATTTTTATTTTATTAATATTTTTGTATTAATTTTATTAAATTATTTTTATTTTTATAATTTAATATTTATTTCATTATTTTTTCCTTTAAATTTTTATTTTATTATTTGTTTCATTTCATTTTTATTTCATTATTTTTTTCATTCCCTTTTTTTTTAATTTATCAATTTATATTTTTGTCTGTATTTCATTAATTTGTTACTTAAATTTACTTAAATATTTTATTTGTAATTTTTATTATTCTTTTTTAGTTTTTATTTTAGTAATTTTTCATTTGATTTGATAATAATTTAATTTTTGATTTTTATTATTTTATATTTCTATTTTTAGTTTTTAATTTGGTAGTTTATCATATTTTTTGCCTAAGAATTTATTTTTTTTAATTTAACTTTTTTTTTATTATTTTAACTGTTTAAATTTCTTATTTTCATATTTTATTTCAGAAATTTCTTATTTAATCATTATTTTAATATTTTATTTTCATTTAAATGATTTAGTTTTTAATAAGTTATTTTATTTTTTAATTTTAAGTTTTTATTTCCTTAATTTATTTGTTTTAATTATTTAATTTTTGAATTTTAAGTTTTTATTTTCATATTTGATAACTAAATTTTTATTTAAATGATAAAAATAATATTTAATTTAAACTTAATGAATTTATTAACATTACAATTATCATTTAAATTATATTTTATTTTCAAGTTAGTTAGCAAACTCAAGTAAATTTGTGATTATTCATTATTAATTATATTAATAAAATGAATATTTAATACCCCTCTGCTATTCTGGTTTCATTTAACGATTTTGGTCTGAGCTTACACACAAGCACATACACGCACTTCATGTGTACATACATCATGCTCCCCAAGGACCACTTAATTCTGACATTAGAATCCCCTGAAAAAGCAAACAAATTAAATGTCTAATTAAATATATATTTAAAGGCAATAGAAATGCTTTAAATGTCAAAGGTTTAATGTGAGAAATTAAATTCCATAAATAAATCCTGAATTGTTGTAAATTCCTAATGAAACGCTTCAAGAGTCCCTCACAGTGAACCTCTCTGCTACAATTGATTGTTTATAAATTGGGGGAACACACTCGCATGGGTATATATTGGAAAGAACAGGATAGATATCGTTATGCATGTAACACATATAAGCGCCATTAAATGGCCATGCCTCACGTCATGAGTGAAAGGCCAACTTCAGTTCGTAGCACTCGAGGCCAAAGTCATAACAACTTTTTGTATATACAGGGCACATCGGTGTATATATGATAGATAATGCACATTAGAGAGAGGAGGTCCACCTGGGTCGATAAATGTTGAATAAATAAACTTGTTGCTGAACTAAATTGGCGGCCAGTTGTTGATTGCCACTAGGCGAATGTCAAATATGTCTAATTTATTTATATTCAATTAACTGAAATATTCTCGCAGAGGAGTCTGGAAAGGCTTCGCTTTCCACTTCGATTGACACTCATTGAACAGTAAGCCCAGTTCTGCGAGTGCCCCGAAAAAGTAGCACACTAATAAATAGAGATACATATCGTCGTAGTACGCCTACGCCTTGCCAGATGCGTCAATATTAGCTGTAAGTTGTTGGCTTGTCAGTTGTGCAAAGTCTCATGCCGTCGCAGTTGTAATCACAGCAATCGAAGGTTTATTGATTCGACATTCCCATTCTTCGAGTTCCACATTAATAATCGATTATTGATTTCAAGTTGCAGCCATTCAAATGCCACTCAACGAAATCTAATCAAAAATTTCCCCGACTGACTGACAATTGGAAAAGTACTTGAATTTTTAAGTAATTTTATTTATTTCTTTTCCATACTTTTTGAACTGTTTTAATTTTGTTTCCTTTGATTTAAATTGTTTTTTTTTTTTTTTTTTGTTCTCCTACGTTGTTAAAACTTGTTTTTAGTAATTTTGTTTAAACATTTTCTTTGGCTGTACTCGCTCGCGTGTCCTGTATTAGTTATTAACACATTTCGCTCTGCATAATGGACACATCGAGCGATTTCGACCGATTTGTTAAAGCACTCGCGCACGAATGACCACAGAACAGACACAAACCACTGACCACAGACTGAGAACTGAGGACTGAGGACTGAGGACTCAGGGCTATACCAGTACGGAGCGAGTTAGATACTACTACGACCATTGCTAGATAATCAAAGTAGTTCAGTTTTTCATGTGTTGCTCTCGCAACCGAGTCGAGCGTGCCATGTTGCTCGCCTAATGGTTAATTGACATAGTTCCCTACGAAGTTCTGGCTACAATTTGACATTTCGACTATTCTAATATTCTTTTTTCTTTTTGTTGGTCTTAGGTATATGAATTAATAAAAAATTATGCTCTGTTTGATAGGGGCAGCCGAGCACCGCAGGGAATTTTGAACCCATGAACCCCCAGCCGAGGGTCCTTCTCGAGGGGTTCGCAGTGTTAAGCAACGACCTCACCATTAATTGCCGTAACATACTACAAACGTAAAGACTACGAAAATAGAAATAGAATGGATTATATATATATCTATTTCGAGCGAGCGTGCATACTTGCGTCAAACAGGCGGCCAAGTGCGTCGTTTACCACCTTCAAGACAAGGCAATGCGTGATATGTGATATTTGTTATGAGCAACCTACATGCGGAAGCCTCTCGCACATCGTGACGAACGTCGTCATTATTAAAATTTACTGCACACTCGAATGTACTAGATTGCAAGGCTCTGATAGATGGAATGATTGCTCCGACATTTGACTGACTGCCTGATTGATTGTCTGACTAATTGATGCTAAATGCATTGCCCCCGCAACCGACTCAGCTACCTAGGGGCGGACGTGCTTCGGGAATACCCCATATGCATGCTCACTTATAAGTAGTAAATGCGGACTGTGGTCGGAGTTTTCCTGCCTTCCCCTCGTTAGTGGAAATGGTTCAGGCTTAAGTCGAGAGCAAAGGCAGTTAATCAGTTCATTATGGCTGAGGGTCAGGGCTATGCTGCGGGAATAACTCATAGGTATTTGTTCTTGTAATAAAAGGAAATATGCGCCCTTCTATGCGATTCTCATCAATTTATAATATATATTTTAATAACTATATGCAAAAATATAGCATTAGAGCAAACCAATTTAGATTGGGCTCATTAAGTCAAAGGCAATTGCTTTTATACTTAAAGTAACTCTGAGGCCTTCTATGCGATTCTCAATAATTGCATATGTGATTTTATGGCTGTGTGGTTATAATTCCTGAGTTAAGACAAACCTAATTTAAAAGTGATTCAGACATAAGCTACAGAAATACTTCAAAGGCATTTACTTTAATACTAAGGTTAAATATGGGTTCTTCTGTGCGATTTTCAATGGTTAAAATGCTCTGAGTATAAGTCTTAAATAAGTTCGAAGACTTTTACAGCTTTTTATCTGTTTGATATCTTCTGGGATATATTTAGGTTATTTCTTTAATACTAAAGATAACTGTCGTCTCTTCTATGCGATTCTCAATGATTAATTGCTGATTAAAATGCCATGAGTATAAGTCTTAAGCAAGCTCTATGGGTCTTACAGCTTTTTATCCATTTTTATCAATTAAAGCTCCAGTTTTATGCCTCCATTTAAGCATACCGCCTTTCTATGCAATTCTCATATAAGCAAACGCTTTGATTATAGGTCTTATATAACAATTTTAGATCATTTTACATGCTGATCCTAATTCTCTCTATCTCTTTCTTTATCTCTCCCTCTGTCCATGTCTTCAACACCCTCATCAGCAGCAATCCTTTAATAACCATTGATAACTTTATTTAACCCAACACCGTAAATATACAAATTTGCTTCAGCAACAGAGCCTCTCGCAGCTCACTCCTCGCCCTTAGCCAACTCATTAGAATTGTTGTTGCACTGCTGCAGCACATCCGCTTCGCAAGAGTTGGTCGCTTTGCTGAAGAGCTGCCCCGCCTCGCACTCCGCCTCGATCTTCTGGCCGTGCAGGCAGACAAAGTATCCGCGACAATTGTGCGAATCTCGTGCCAGCTGGCCGTGCTTGCCACTGCAGACGCCGACGCGTTCGCCGTTCTCCATGAGGCAGGTGCCATCGTTCTGCCGACAGATGCCGAGCAGGCTGTCGAAGCTCTCGCCGTTGCGACAGCGCTGCGAAATGGGCTCGTCCTCGTCGCAGCTGATGTAGCGCCGGCAGTCGCCGGGCTCCGCGATGGAGGCGCCCTCATCGATCACCGCGCAGAGCTTGGCAAAGTCAGCGGGCGCATCGCTGCAGTTCTTGGGCAACGGCACCTCGACCAGGTCCACTTCCACGACATCCGACTTCGACTCCTGCACATCCGGGGCCTCTTCCTCGCTGGCCAGCTCGTACGGCTGGCACTGCTTCAGCGTAGCATTGAAAAAGTGGCCCGAATAGCAGCGCTCGCCGCGCAGCTTGTTCGAGACGCAGATATAGAAATTGTTGCAGTTGGCAAAGTCCGGCAGCAGGTGGCCATGCTTGCCCTCGCACAGCACGGGATTGGGCTTCGGCTTCTGATCCTGGCTCATGGAGCCATTCGTGAGGTTCTGAGAGGCTACGCTGATCACATACGGACAGGAGCCGTCGTCCTGGGTGCAGAGCAGCTGCTCGCCATTGAAGTAGCTGTCGCTGCCGCAGCGCTGCCCGAGTGCCACGCCCCCAGCGCAGATATAGTACCTCGTGCAGTCCTTAAAGTCGGCCACATAGCTGCCATCCTGCTGATGCTCGCAGCTGTAGAGGGCGCTGCTGTTGCTGCCGCTGTCCAGCTGTCCACGCTGGCACTCGGTGCTCTGTGCGGGCTCGCAGCGTGAGAGAGTGGCGTTATAGACCTGCTTGGCGTCGCACTCCGCCGGAATGGCCAGTCCGTGCACGCAGGCGTAATACTGATTGCAGTACAGCTGATGGGGCAGTCGCGTCCCGTGGGCCACTTGCCGGCAGAGCCCCTGCGATTCGGACAGCGACTTCTGCTGGCACTGGCCCTGATCCGGCTGGCACTGCGCCAGAGATTTCTCAAAGTACTGACCCCGCGGGCAGTACAGCAGCTGCGTGGCATTCTGACCGCAGTCGTAGTACGCCTGGCAATTGGTCGCGTGGGCTATCAGAGTTCCGGCCGTACTGTTGGCGCAGACGGAGTCGGTGGGCTGGCAGCTGCCGTCGTTGGGCCGGCAGTAGCCCAGCAGCGCGTCGAAGAAGCTGCCTGCACCGCAGCTCTGCGGCATCGAGGGCTGCTCCTGCAGGCAGAGGTAGAAGCGCGTGCAGTCTGCCGCATCCGGCACGCTCAGTCCGTCCGGCTGGCCCAGGCAGCTGACACTTCGAGCCGCTTGACACTTCGCCAGCGACTGGCACTTGCCCAGCTGCCGCGAGAAGCTGCTGTCCCGCAGGCAGCTGCTCAGGTGCCACTCGTCCGCGCTGCAGTAGTAGAAGAACTGGGTGCAGTTGGCATCCGGCAGGGACACCGCGCGCAGCTCGCCCTGCTGGCAGGAGCGTCGCAAGCCGCTGCCCTGGCAGCTGCCATCGTTGGGCATGCAGCCGAGCTGCGGCTCGAACTCCTCCGATTTGCCGCACATTTTGCTCCTCCACTGGCCAGCGACGCACTGCTCGTACGAGCGACAGCTGGTGGAAAGGGCGCGCTGCTGCCCGTTTACACAGGTTGTCGAGTTATTTCCACTCGATTCCAGCCGACACTGATGCGCATCGTTGGGCAGGCAGTAGTTGAGCTCGCGACTGAAGTACATGCCCAGCGGGCATTGCTGTATCCACCAGACGTTCTCCATGCACATCAGAAACTTGTCGCAGGCCATGGCATACGCACGCACGCTCAGGTGCTGGCAGCCCTTCGTTTGGTTTCCCTCGCTCCGGCTGAGCCAGCTGCAGAAGTCGTCGCCCTCGAACTCGGACATGGGCAGGCAGGTGGCCAGCTGGGCCGCATAGTAGTGTCGCCTGGGGCAGCTACGCAGCCGCCACTTGCCCGCCGCGCAGCGGAAATACTGCAGACAGCTGCCCTTACCCGCTCGGCTCGGAATCGTCTCCGACTCGCTAGCCGAGTCGCAAGGCGGCAAGCCCAACACTCGCGCCGAACTGCAGACCATATCATCTCGCGGCTCCAGGCAGCGCTGCTGCTCCGGATTGTAGTAGCGCGACTCGGAACAGCTGCGCCGACGCCAAGTGCCGTCCAGACAAATCTCATATTGGGAGCAGTTCGCTGGCACCGAGCGCTTTGTGTTCACATCGCAGATTAACTGAAACTCAAAATAAAATATTTTATTAAATAAATAAATAGGAAAATAAAATAAATAAAACTGTAAAATAAGAACTATAATAAATTTAATAAATAAAATAAATAAATAAATAAATGAAGCAAAATAAATAAATGAAACAACCTAATTATTTCATTTATAAGTAAATAAAACAAAATAAATAAAATAAATAACACAAGTAAAATAAAATAATAAAATAATATAAATCAAATAGTAAAATATGTATCATAAATAAATAAGTAAAATAAATAAAATTAATTAAT
This sequence comes from Drosophila paranaensis, assembly GCA_035047545.1. NCBI lineage: Eukaryota > Metazoa > Arthropoda > Insecta > Diptera > Drosophilidae > Drosophila > Drosophila paranaensis. The sequence goes on along the minus strand of JAWNPL010000145.1, from coordinate 6,925,986 downwards.
TAGGATATAAACAAACAAAAAACTAAAATAATTTAATAATAAAGAAATTAAAATAAATTAAATAGTTAAATAAGTAACATTAAAAAAATAAATTAATTAAGAAATTAACATAAAAAACTAAAATGATTTAATAATAAAATAATTAAAACAATTCAATAATAAATACAATACAAATAAATTATTGAAGAACTAAATATATATTAAAAATGAATAAAATAAATGAAATAAACAAAACAAATAAAATGAATAAATTGAATTAAATAAATGTAATAAAAAATAATATAAATTAAATAAATAAAATATGTAACTAAATAAGTAAAATAAATAATTGAGAAATAAAGAAATAAAAGACTAAAATGATTAAAAAAAAAATATTTAAAATAAATTAAATAATTAAAATAAATACAATACAAATAAATTATTGAATTACTAAATAAGTAAAACAAATTAAATAAATATAATAAATATATGAATAAATTGAATTAAATAAATATAACAAAAAATATAAAAATCAAATATGTAAATAAAATAAGTAATGATATATATAAAATAGACAAATAAGTAAACAAAAATTACCCAAATAACTAAATAAATAAAAAATCAAATAAACAAATAAAAACTAAACAAATAAATGAATAAAGAGATCAACAAATCAATAAATCAACAAATAAACAAATCAATCAATAAATAAATGACTACAAAAATATAAACAGCAAAAGGTTAGAAATTTTGCAGAAATTTAACTTCAGCTTTTGAAATTAGCCCGATTATGAAAGAAGACTTTTAAGAACATTGTCATCGGCTGTAATATTTATCATACTCGCTGGCCTAATAAGTTATAGGTTCATTTAAAAAAAAGTAGTCAACATCAGCTCACCAGCCAAACTTAGTGATCATAGCTACAATGCTGTGGTAAATAGAGTTTTAGGCGGTTTCCCACGCCTTCAAATGGCTTATATTTAATATTCGATCAATCAACAGAGAGATCAGCAGTGATATTTTGGAAGTCGGACCCTAAAACTATACAATAACTATAGAATCATGATTTTCTTATATGACGATTGATTGAATTTCTAGTCAAAAATCTAAGATACTAAAGATACAGTCTGAAACAAATCTTAGCACTAAGAGTATAAATTTCAACTTTCAAGTCTATGCATTACACCAAACGAACATACTCTTTGCAGCTAATGAACAAGTGTATTAAGAAGACCGAAATAAAAGTTAAGTTTGTATAAGTAAACATTTGCATGTTTGTATATATATATTTGGATAGGTATAATTTTGGTTCAAGCGGAATTTCTCATAGTGTATATAGTAACTCATAAATAACAAAGGTAATTATATAGGTAATTTAAGGCATCGTCTAAGCTCTACAAGTCGTTCAAGTCATTGGCTGGGTGAGGTCGCGTTCGGCTAGGCTTATGTTAGCTTCTGGAAGAGTTTCTTAAAGAATGATAGGGATCTTACTTTTTCCTCCGGCTCCGCGGATCTCTTCCGTATGCCATGCTCGCTGGCCATGCACATGCCCAGGTCGCGATCGAACAGCTTGCCAGCGGTGCAGGTGTGATAAGTCACGATTTCGGTGCTTCCATCGCAGGAGCAGAAACCTTCAGCCGAATCCTTGGCCGCGAACGGCTCGAACTGCGCCCGATTGATGCAGTCGCGTGGATCACAGGCGGCCACAGCGGCGGTCACCTCGTGCACGCAGACGCCCAGGTTCACATCGAAAACGTGGCCAGGCGTGCAGTGATAGTAGGTGGGCACCGTGTCGCAGGCGCAGAAGCCCTTGGTCGTATTCCGTGCGGCGAAGGCATCGAACTTGACGCGTGTTCGGCACAGCGCCGGATCGCAGGCATCCACGGCACAGATATTGAGGATCTTGTCGAAGACATGATACTGTCCGCAGCTCTGGTAGGTGGCGACGCCGTTCGCTTGGCAAACGCAGAAGCCGTTGATGGTCTCCCTGGCGGCGAAGTTCGTGAAGGCCGTGCGGCTGGTGCACAGCGACGAATCGCAGGCCTGCTCCAGAGCGGCGCCTGATGCTGGCTCCAGGCACAAGTTTAATGTGGCATCGTACTCCTTGCCCGCGGGGCAGCTCTGATAGACGGGAACCGTTTCAATGCACAGGCAAAAGCCGCTGGTCGTATTCAAGGCAGCAAACGTGCCGTCCTCCGGCAACTTGGCACAGCCCTTGGGATTGCAGACGGTGCTGGGTGCCTATTGGAATAGTTATATAAATAGATATATATTTCGATTCAGCAGTTAATCAGTGCTTACCTCACGCAACAGACAGAGATCCACTGTGGCATCGTAATACTTTCCAAGCGGACAGTTCGTGTAGTAGGCAGCGCCATCTTGACACAGGCAGAAGCTGGAGTCATCCTCTTCGTTCGTCGAGGCAAATGTGGCATCCTCAGCCAGGCACGAGCACTTGTCGCTGCAGCAGAAGGGGCTCAGAACACCCTGAAATTGATATTTATAAGAATGAAATTGGTGAATCAGGCATATTGGTTTTGTTAAAATATATGTAACCGGCAGAAGGAGGCGTCGCAGACCACGTCAAGTATATGTATTCTTGATCCGGGAGACAAGCTGAGTCGATTTAGCCCTGTCCGTCAGTATGAAAACGTCGATCTCAGAGCCTATAAGAGCCATAGACTTGAAATTTGTATGTATAGAGCGCGCAGATCGATTTTGTTTTTAAAATATCGATAACTATTTGCATTTTAATGTTATCTATTATCGATACTCAGTTATAACACTCTAGTTAATTCAGTTTTCTAGCTAAAGTCTTCAAATATTGCTCTTAGTTTCATGTAAGCCCAATACAATTTCGATAACTATTTGCATTTTAAAGTTATCGATTAAAGCAAAATCGATACTCAGTTATAAAACTCTAGTTAATTCAGTTTTCTAGCTAGAGTCTTCAAATATTGCTCTTAGTTTCATGTAAGCCCAATACAATTTCGATTTTGGTTAAACCTGCGATGCCACGCCCATTTCGCTTCAAAAAAAAAACTAAAGAATTCTGCTTCAGTAAATGACACAATTACGCTCAGAAAGTTTGATCTATATAAAAGCAACGAAGACTGTTCGTAATAGCGGTGCTTCGCAGGGTTCAGGGTATCTCCTAGTCTAGTTGTTTTTTAATGGGTCGACTTACTATAACTTCAATGCACGCTCCGACCTCAGCATCGAACTGCTTGCCTTCGGGACACAGTCGGTAGTAGGGAATGCCGCTCTGGCAATAGCAGAAGCCCTCCGCGCCATTGAGCGCCGAATACGGATCGTTCTCGGCAAGAGTATCGCACTGCGTCGCATCGCACAAAGTAGGACCCTAAATATTTTTTAAAAATTATTAAAATATATATATATCAACAAGCTAGGGGATAGTCAAGTGCTTACCGCCTTATCCGTGCATATCATAAGATCGGTATCGAACTCCTTGCCCACTGGGCAGAGCGCGTAGACACCACAAGACTCCTTGCAGTAGCAGAAACCGGCAACGGTATTCTCAGCTGGATAAGCTGTGTACTCGACGTCCTCAACACAAATTGTTTGATCACACTCGTTGACGGGACATTCGATATTTGGCTAGAATAGATGAGTGTATAAATATTAGGATATACAGAAAATAGTGTTATTGATACGGATAATATTAGGAGTGTTACTTTAGGGGTAAAAAAAAATATGTAAGAATATATTTATATATAAATATATAAAATATATAAAAATTTAGAAATTTACTTACAATTGGATACAAGCAGATGCCTAGGGTTTTGTCAAAGACTTTGCCAATGGGACAGGGATGATAGGAGGCGAGCTCATTATCGCACAGACAGAAGCCCGTGTCCGTGTCCTTGGCAGCGAAAGTCAAGTCATTCGGCTTGCCCGTGCAGTAGCCAGTGCAGCAACGAGGCTAGAATTGTTTAGATAACAAAATACAGATCACATAGATATAAATCAAAGTTTCAACCTACATCTGGCAGGGGTACAACCACGCATTTGAGCTGAACCACATCGAAGGTATAGCCTATGGGACAGGGCACTGGCGTGGCTTGATTGGCACGGCACAGACAGAAGCTGTTCGGGTCATCGTAGTTCACAGAAACAGTGTAGTCCGGGGCGTCAACGCACACTTGGGGATCGCAAGGTCCAGTCTATGAAAAATGATTATATTATACAAATTTCTACTTCATTTTTTCTCCGCACTCACAAAAATGCAGCCACCAACGCTGTCATCATACTGCGTGCCCGGATTGCAGTGCTTCAGGTAGGCGCCGTCGGTCTCGCACAGGCAGAAGGTGCTGTTGTCACAGGTCAGAGACGGGAAGACCTGGTTCACAGCCGCCTTCTTGCACTGCGTCTGATCACAGGAGCTCTGCAATGAGGGAGAGTTAGGACTTAAGCTCTGATTCTATGGACCCATTCACTTACGCTTGGCTGTTCCAGGCAAATCAGGAGCGTGGTGTCAAAGGCATAGTTCGGCGGGCAGGAGCGAATGAGCGCGATGTTGTTGAAGCACACATAGAAGCGGGTGCTGTCGCTGGTGTCTGGGTAGGCAGTGCCGTCCACGGCCGTGGCGCACTGGTTCGCATTGCAGGTCACCGAGGCGGCGCAGGCGGCTGTCTTGGCGTTGAAGGCCTCGCCCTTGGGGCAGTCGAACACCTGCGGCACTCCGGCGGTGCACTCGAAGTACTTCGAGCATATGGGATGGGCCACGTTGCCGTCCTGTCCGCAGTCGCAGGGGTTGATGCAGACGCCAGTGACGTCAATGACGCAGCCTGAGCCGTCGAAGCGCTCGCCGGTGGCGCAGCTGCTGGGCACGGCCAGGCCATCGGTGCAAGTCAGATAGGAGCTGCAGCTGGTGTCGGGCAGGACGTAGCCATTGGGCTTGTTGCTGCACTTCCAGCACGTGGCCTCGGTGTCGGGCACACAGGCGCCCACGGTGTTGCAGAATATGTTGCCGCGCCCGCAGGTGCCCTCGACGAGCTGCCCGTCCTGGCACAGCTCATACATATCGCACTCGGTCGTCGAGGCCTGCATTGCGCCCTCGGCCAGGCCATTGCTGCACCCAGCCGAGCGCTTGCTGCGCGAGTTCGACTGCATCCACTTGTTCTCGGGGCACTGGTTGCTGTCGTCCCGACGGCAGATGCCCACGGAGGCATCGAAATAGAAGCCACCAGTGCACGACTCCCTGACCCACTTGCCGTTGATGCACGCTAAGTAGTTCCAGCAGTTGTCAGCGCCAACGGCGGCCGATAGCTCCCGGCAGACGCCGCCCACGACGGCAGGCGCATCCCAGTTGGGCTTGGCTACTTCCTGTCTGAGGTCCTCACTGGAGTCCAGATTGCATTGCGGGCACTCGTTGCCGATGTCGACAATGCAGACAAGAGCCACCTTGTCGAAGTAGGAGCCGCTGGGGCAGGTCTTTGGCTGCCAGCTGCCATTCACGCACGCATTGTACTCATTGCAGGCACTCTCGTTGGGGGCGAGCACGTCGCCAGTGCATTCTGAGCCGGGGCTGCCGGAGCAGCATACGTTATCGGTGTCCACCACACACGCGTTGCGGCTGTTATCATAGTAGTTGCCCTGTCCGCAGTCAGCGGAGACCAGCTCTCCGTTCTGGCACGTAAAGTACAGGCGACAGTTCTCCGGGTCGAGCACCGTCTCTCCGTTGGGAGTGCCATCGGCACAGTCCTTGGCTGGAGGCTCGGTCGTGCACTGAGGACAGACGTTGTCCACGTCAATGGTACACGTCTTCAGGCTGGCATCAAAGTAGGATCCAGCCACGCAGGTCTTTGAGACCCAGCTGCCATCCTGGCATTGGTTATACTTGTTGCAGTTCTCCTCGTCGACAGACAGAGTGCCATTCAGGCAGCCAGAGGTCGTGCAGCAATTGGTGGTGTCCTCCTCGCATTTCTTGGAATTGGCATTGAAATAGTAGCCCTGTCCGCAGTCACCGGCCACAAACTCACCGTTCTGGCAGGTGAAGTACAGGCGACAGTTCTCCGGGTCGAGCACCGTCTCTCCGTTGGGGGTGCCATCGGCGCAGTCCTGGTCCGTGACTGGACCTTCGGTGGAGCAAGGTGGACACACGTTGTTCTCGTCAACAACACAAGTCTTAAGGCTTGTATTGAAGTAGGATCCAGCCACGCAGGTCTTTGAGACCCAGCTGCCATCCTGGCATTGGTTATACTTGTTGCAGTTCTCCGCATCTACAGAGACCTCGCCATCCACACAGCCTGAAGTTGAGCAGCAATTCGTGGTGTCCTCCTCGCATTTCCTTGAGTCGCCATTGAAGTAGTAGCCCTGTCCGCAGTCACCGGCCACAAGCTCTCCATTCTGGCAGGTAAAGTACAGGCGACAGTTCTCGGGGTCGAGCACCGTCTCTCCGTTGGGGGTGCCATCGGCGCAGTCCTGGCCTGTTGAGCACTGAGGACATTCATTATCTATGTCAATGACACAGGTCAACAGAGTTTTATCGAAGAAGCTTCCACTGACGCAGCTCTTTGAGACCCAGCTGCCATCCTGGCATTCGTTGTACTTGTAGCAGTACTCAACATCGGCTGTCTTTTCACCGTCCACGCATTCAGTGGCTGGCGTCGTGGTGCAGTCCTTGTCGGGGCAGGTGCCGGGTATGCAGTGCAGGCCGCTCTCGCTGAAGTAGCTGCCAGTGGGGCACAGCTGACGGGTTGCCTTCTGCTGGGAGCAGATGTAGAAGACGCCGCAGTCATCATTGTCGCCCACCATCGAGCCGTCGGGCTTGCCGATGCAGAAGTTCTCCCAGCAGTTGGCGTTATTCTCGTCAGCTACGCAAGCCGACGAGTTGACATTGTAGTAGAAGCCACTGTTGCAGGTCTGCACGGTGGCCACCTTATCCTGGCAGACGTAGTAGCTGGCACAGAGCGTGCTGCTCGGGAAGGACACGCCGTTCTCCTTCGTCAGGCACTGGTTCTGCCAGCACGCTGACTCCGAGTCGGGAATGCAGGCATTGGTCGTAATATCGAAGTAGCTGCCGGAATCACAGCTCTGGGCGTATGCCAGCTGCTCATCGCAGATGTAGAACTCCGAGCAGTAGCCAGCCTTCGGCAAGTAGGCGCCGTTGACTTCACTGGAGCAAATATTTGCGGTCTGCAAGAAAAGGGGAATAAAGTCAGTGAGTAGCAGCAAATCGAGTCTTGGGAACTTACGCCAGCTAGTGGGGCAGCCAGGCTCAGTTTGCAGAGGCCACGTCTTGCTGCCGAGCATTTGCCGGTCTTCGGATTGTACTCCTTGCCGGCGGGGCATTTCATGGAGCGCACTATGTTCTTGCTGGAGCAGCGGTAGTAGCTGGCGCAGCTGGTAGGATTCGGCCAGTGTGGCGTCAGGCCACGTAGCTTGCGGTAGACGCATTCAGGATCGGCGGCACCGACGATAGATGCCACTGCGGTCAACGTAACCACAGTAAGCAGAGTAACTGTTGGGAGAAAAGTTCAATTAGTTCAAGTCCACAACTCTCGATCCTTTTGTTGTCCTTTCGCTGACCTTTCATTGCGTTTCACTGATATTCCACGACTATTGCTATGATTGTACTCCGCACAATTACCGAAATTTCGGTGCCCTTATATACGTATTAAGCGATCGCAGTTAACATTGATTTCCGCTTATCAGCATCGATCGATCGCACTTATCAGCGTTTGTTTCTAGTTTGTGTTCAACATATTTTTTAATTGAGTTCAAGACTTTTGGCATGAATTCCGGGAAGACGCAGCGTCTGCTCAGCCACACCCCAAAGCATCAATTCGCCGATTCTTAATTGCTTATGAATGAAGTGCACCCCAAGTATTCAAAACATTATTCAGAAAAGTTCAAGCTTTAAGCTCTGTAATTCTTTGCACATTTTGTATGGCTTATTCGTGTCTAAGCGCAAGCAGCTTCACAAGTTTTAGTTGTCGAGTCCCAGTAGAGATCGGACGGACAGTCTTTAATGTAGCCACGATCGCCATCGCAATGCACGAACTTGTGACAGTCGTAGGGATACGGCAGTAGCTCCATCCCTGGATGATTTATGCACATGGAATCAGCATCCACTGCGGCCTTGGTGGTTGACGTTGAGAGCGTAGTTCCTTTGGATTCAGTATGTTCGGTTGTTGTTGAGACATCCGATGGACTCGATGGCAACCCTGAAGACGTGACCTGTGTAGAAGTCTCTGGATCCCTAGTGGGGGCTGTGTCCGTCGTTGTCTGTGGCAACCCTGTAGACGATGCTTGGCTTGAGCTGTTGGGATCTTCAGTTGGAGTGACGTCCGTTGGTTTAGTTGGCAACCCTGTTGGAGTTTCATGTGTGGAACTATTGGGATCTTCTGTTACATCCGTTGGCTTAGGTGGCAACCCTGTAGGCGTTTCATGAGTTGAACTATTTGGATCTTCAGTTGGAGTGACGTCCGTTGGTTTAGGTGGCAACCCTGTAGGCGTTTCATGTGTAGAACTATCGGGATCTTCAGTTATACCCGTTGGCTTAGGTGGCAACCCTGTTGGAGTTGTTTCATAAGTTGAACTATTTGGATCTTCAGTTGGAGTTACGTCTGTTGGCTTAGGTGGCAACCCTGTTGGAGTTTCATGTGTGGAACTATAGGGATCATCAGTTGGAGTTACGTCTGTTGGCTTAGGTGGCAGCCCTGTAGTTGTTTCATAGGTTGAACTATCGGGATCTTCAGTTGGAGTTACGTCCGTTGGCTTAGGTGGCAGTCCTGTAGGCGTTTCATGGGTTGAGCTATTGGGATCTTCAGTTGGCTTTGGTGGTGGCTTAGTAGATGTTCCTTGACTTGAGCTGCAGGAATCATCAGTGGGCGTTGCTTCCGTCGTTGTTTTCCCAGTGGGTGTTGACAGAGTTGACGTCGAGTTAACGCAAGGCGGTGCAACTGTTGTCGGAGCTGGTGGCGTGCGTGTTAAGCAGGTTGCAGCATTCAGAGTTTTCATCAGTAGCAGCAGCTGCAACGACATCAACACACAGAAGACCACTGAAACGAATAAAAGGATTTTACTTTATTAAATATCAACTAAGAAAGTTTAACTATTTGGGGAACTTACATTTCATTTTGTGCTGGGATCAAGTGCCTATCAATACTAGAGCAGCTGCAAGCTAGTCGCTTGATATTTATATCACTCGGAAGTGCAACTATGAGTGCTGTTGCCCTATCAGTATTTAATTAGCATATTACAATGTACTTAAGGAATTATCTTATCTCGATTTATTGATTTGCATACTTTTACATATTCAATCAGCAATTGACATTGTTATTGCCCATAATCAAATGAAGAAAGTAAACAAGAAGTGAGAGTTCTAGAAAATTGATGATAGTAGAATTGGCATTACAATGTTTAAGTTTTATTCAATTTAATTTAGTTTAATTTAATTTTATTTTGTTTAACTTAACTTATATATATTTTATTTTAAATAATTTTATTTTATCTTGGTTAATTTGATTTTATTTAATTGTATTTAATTTTATTTTATTTAATTTAATTTCATTCACATCATTTTCAATTTTATTTTATTTATTTGATTTAAATTTATTAAATTTTGTCTAATTTTATTTAATTGTATTTTATTAAATTTTATTTATTTTAATTTTATTTTATTTAATTAAATTTTATTTTATTTCATTATATTTTATTTGTTTTACTATATTTATTTGAAAAATATCGAATTTAATTTAATTTCATTTTATTTTATTTTATTTTATTAGCAGCTAAATTATTTGATAATAATAAAAGTTTTTGAGTAGAAAATGGGATTTTTTTTAATTCAATTTATTTGCTGCTTTGTTGGCATTTATCACTTAATTTACTTTAACTTATTTTGGGCAGGTACGCAATATGAAAACTGTCAATTTATCTTCAGACTGCCTAAAAGTATGCAATAAAATTCTGCTTCCAATTCTACAAATTAGTAGTAGAATTGGCATTTATTTGGAAATAAAGTAAGCTAATCATTGCAAGCAAATATATAATAAAATTTAAAAATAAAACTGTAATTGATATATATTTTTATAGAAACTTAAATTTAATTTAATTTAATTTTTTAAATATGTTACTTAAAGAGACTTCAATAATATCAATTTTCTGGTAGCTTTGCATATAATAAATCAAAGTCTAAAATTCGTATAGTAAGAACAATATCAGTCTAATGGAAGTCTATTACCCATTTGAGCTGCTGTAATCCAAATGGTATTAGCTTTTTAATTTTCAATTTAGTTTCAGATACCTTCTACCTCCAAACCTTCTCTTCCTCCAAATATTATTAAGTAATAATTTCAAACATATTGCGAGCTCAGCCACGTTAATCATCATCTATTAGCTAATTAATGTAGTTACACCATTAGGCAAACAACTTATCAAGTTCAGTTTATAGAGGGCTCTAAATGAACTGCAAATCGATTGATTAAGCGAAAATCAGCTATATATAAAGTTAAAAAGTTGAATAAAAGTTCAGTCGAAACTAAACGAACCTGCAGAGCATAAAGTGGTACAAACAATAGAAAATGAAGGGTAAGTTGAGCTATACAACTATTTTTATCAATATGAAATCCAGAAGAGAATAATAATTAATTATCCTAAACTAGTGACAATTATTGGAATTCTACTTATCCAAGTGATAGTCGCATATGCGCAACCCATTGATGACTATGTCACCATAGGCACATCAGCAGCTCCGCCTTCGAGTATTCAGCCACCAGTTGAAGAACCCGAAGTCAGCGAACCACAAACTGCATCAACGACAAATGCAGCGAGCTCGCCAGCAACCATTGAACCACCCACGGAAGAAACCACCGATCCTCCAACGACTACAACAGAAGATGACGAAACCACAGCCGAAACCACCGCCGAGCCACCTGTTCTATGTGATGAGGGAGTCGCATTCCTGCCAGCGCCTCAGTGCAATGAGTACTACATGTGCCTGCATGGCGTGGGAATCCTAAGATCCTGTCCCGACAATCTCTACTGGGATCCCAGATGGAGCACGTGCAATTGGGATGCGTCACGCTGCGATAATGGATTGCCAGAATACGATTGTTCAGATGGCGTTGAATTTCTGCCAGTTGAATCCGATTGCAGTCAATATATTCAGTGCGTTCACAATAGTCCACTGCAGCTGAAATGTCCAGGGAATCTGCTATGGAATCAGCCACTTCAGAGATGTGACTACGAATGTGAATTGTAGAAATAACGAAATTTAATATAAATTTATTAATATTATTATTTATTGATAAAGTGATTCACTCGCCAAGCGTGTTAAGTGCAATAAATGGATTGGAATCATAAAACTGCATTGCCTTTTGTTTGATATCAGAGCTGTCATAGATATAAAATGCAAGAGCTCTTGACTGTGAAGACTATCTCAGACCTTAACCGTGGAAAACAGTAAAATGCAACAAGTTCGAGATAAGAGTGGGCTTCACATTTCGAATAGATAACAGCGGGTATAAAAATATTGTTGTAGAATATGTAACGCGTGGCGAGATATCGATACGTTAATAGTAAAGACAATATAGATATGTCTTTTTATGTCTATATGTCTATATATGTCATACGTCTATATGTGTATATGTTTATATGTCTATATGTTTATATGTTTATGTGTATATGTCCATATGTGTCTATATGTCTTTGTCCGTATGTCTATATGTCTATATGTGCATATATGTCTATATGTGTTTATATGTCTATTTGTTTATATGTGACATATATCATATGTCTATGTCTCTATATGACCAAGTCTGCATATTTCTTTACTCATATGTAAGATGGACTCTTAAAACTTTGAACTGTATGTAAGAAATTATATATTCTTATATCTTGTATCAATTCCAATATGAAAGATTATTCCATAGTTCCTAATTTATTTCTTATGATTTTTAGCATAAATGAAATGACGATAACTTCATTTATTAAAAAAAAACTTTAAAGCGGCTTTTTAACAGTCATTGATAAATAAATGGGTCGAAAATCTATAAGCTAGGAAATGTATTTTGTAAAACAGAATTCAGTTTATATATGTTCCACACATTTAATTTTTATCTTATTTTTTTATACTTAAGAATGCCCTTCAAGAATTTTTAAAATGTTGCAGTGAAAAAAGATTAAAATTATTTATTATTCACAATATATTCTTATTAACAGTTACTATTTATTGCGAGTGCTTTTATTGGCATCAAATACATAGAGACATAAATCTGCTTATTTAATTGATTTATTTTCATATTTTCATTCATACTGCTGCCATTCCGGATCCTCTTGGACTGTAGCGTACAAGAACATATAAATATAATTTTAATATATATCCACCTACTATATGAATATACAGAAGAGAGTCTTAAGTTCTCTTTGCTTGCCATAAAAAAAATCAATTAACTTAGATTATGGGAAGCACCAAATGTTTAGCGCAGCGAGCGAGAAAGTACATAACACAATGACTTAAACCGTATCATAACAAAGCAATTACCAATGTTTTAGACAACAAAATTTGTAATTAAAAGATGATTTTGCTGCTGTCTCTTGGGGTATAAAAGTCAACGGACTACAGCCAGCAAAGGCAGACCAAATTTCAGTCTAAGCGGAGTCAGTATGAAAACTTTCGGTAAGTGGAAAAATTATAATAGATAAAACAAAATAAAAAAATTTTAACTTAATTCCTGCAGTTGTCGTGTTGCTGTTTGCTGCTGCAGTCGGAGCTCAAAGTCTGAAGGATGTAAGCGAAAGATTTGAATTTTTAGTGGAACAAAAAATATGAATATAAAATATAAATAATTAATTCAATTTGCAGCAATGCGCGGGCATACGCTATGACTTGCTGCCGCATCCGGATACCAATGAGAAATTCATTGTCTGCGCCTATGAGGTGGCCGAGGTGCGCACCTGCGACAAGGAGGAGCAGGTGCAAAAGTGCTTCGATGCCGTCAAGAAGGAGTGCAGCGTTGCTGCCTGCACGGTCAGCAAGCCCGAGGACGAGGACATTGCCAAGGAGATATGCAAGAAGTTGAATCCATCGGAGCGCATACCATCCGTGGACTGCAGCCACTTCTGGATCTGCTTGGCGCACATGGAGCCCGTCTACGTCAGCTGTCCGCAGGGCAAGCACTTCTCGCGCTCCGAGCAGGAATGCATTTCGCCCGCACTGGCCAAGTGCGCGGCACCCGAGAAACTGTGCGCCTCCAGCCGCAACAGCTACGCAGCCGAGAGCTGCAATGAGTATTATGGCTGTGCCAACAGGAAGCTGGTCAAGCGCAGCTGTGGCTACGGCGAGGCCTACAATGCACTAACCGGATCATGTGTCAAGGATATCAACAACAGCTGCGGAGTCTACAGGCAGCCGGACTGCGAGAACCCAAAAAACGCCAATGAATATTTCGCTCACAGCGACTGCTCCAAGTTCTATGTGTGTGTGCGAAATCAAGTCTACGAGGGCAAATGCGCCGATGGCTATGGATTCGATACCCTCAGCTCCAACTGCAAATATGGCGTCTGTTAGAGGGAATAAATATATAAAAATAAATATAAAAAATAAAAATAAAAATAAAAACTCAGGCATCAATTGCAATCTTTATATATTTTAAATGAATTTCAAAATGAATTTCTCTTGGTTAAACGCATATTTTGTCGCAAGTCAGCAGCTGGGAGTTCCAGTATAGGTAGGGCGGACAGCTCTTGACAAAGGGCAGATAGTCGCATTGAATAAAGCGCGAGCAGTCTCCGGGATAGGGTATAAAGGTGCCCAATTGACCTCTGCACAGTCCACTGAAATCTGCCTCATTCTGACTTGAAGACCTCAAGCAATTGTTCAGCTCATTGGAGTCGCAGCGCTGCAGTTGGGCATTCCAGTAGGAGTTGATGGGGCAAGTCAGAGTTTTTGTCTCATAATAGAGATTGCAGTCGGCTGGACAGGGCTGGTAAGTGATGCCTGATACTGGGCTGCCAATAAATATCTCTGCAGAACTGAAGCTGCATAAGAGAGCGAGTGCACAGAAAGTCCTGGCCTCAAACACTGTGAAGGGAAAGGATCAGGGATTGACTAGAATGTAGATAGTTTTTACTTACTGCTGCCTCTGGAAACTGGAAAATGCGAAGTTTGTAGCTCTATCAACAGCCTTTATATAAGATTTGAAGATCAACAATGCTGCGCTTAAGATTAAAATCTAAAATCAATAATAATATCTAGATAAAATATAAATTAAATGGATTACGTGTAGGGTCAGCGCTTGACCGGTTAAGTGGCTTTGATTGAACTGAAAAGAAATAAATAAATAAATAAAAAAAATGTAAATAAAATACTTAAAAAAATATATATTGTTAAAGCACTTGACTAAGGAATTTATATTTGTCTTAAGCATAACGCAATGTGCTATAAGGCAGATAAAGCTTCAACGGAAATCATATAAAAAGCCAGTTGCAAGCCCCAAAGATCATTCAGTACTGGGCTCAGCTGACACGAGCATATCTCTAGCAGATTTCTCCACAGTTAATCCTCTCACTCCAAACAATGAAATTGACGATCTTCATTTGCCTGCTCGGCGCTACCTTAGCAGCTGCCAGCTATGGCAATGGCGGCATTGGCATGGTAAGTTCACTCCAAGTTAACTCCAAAGAAATTCTCCAATAATTCTATCTTCAGCCCATCTCACTGGAGCCGCCCGTTGAAATGAATCAGTGTCCGGCCTACGACGATCCCAATCACATTGTGATGTTCGCTTATCCCAACGACTGCCGCAAATACTACGCCTGCGTTAACGGCCTGGCCTACGCCCATCAGTGCCCCGATAATCTCTACTGGAGCCAGCTGACCTATCGCTGCGACTACAGGCAGTACGCCAGTTGCGACACCATGCCCTATCCGGAGCAGACGCAGTATGCCGCCTATCCTGGAGACTGCGGGCGTTACTACGAGACGCGCATCCTCAGCTGCCCCAACAACTATCACTGGAACGATCAGTACAAACGCTGCGACCTGCCGCAAATTGCGGGCTGTCGGCCATATGGCACCTTACCGCCTTTCCTCAACACCCAAATACCCTTTGAGCCGACAGCTGCAACTCCGCCAGCCGTGATCCAGCCATCGATTCAGCCAGAGTACAACGCACCCATCGATCCACAAAAGCTATGCCTAGCCTCGACTGGGCAAACGGCATATATCCCATATCCCGGAGACTGTCACAAGTTTATTCATTGCGGACCAACGGCTTCGGTGCTCTCCTGCGCCAACGGCTTGTACTGGAATCGCAGCACCCAGTCCTGTGGCTCATCCCAAATCGAGTGCCAAACCTATGAAATCTCATACTACGCAAAGCAAGCTTGAATGAGATTGACTTAATTGATGAATGAATGAATGAATGAATGATAACATTTGACAAGGAATTTGTAAAGCAAATCTTAATTAATAATCAATAAAAATTACTTTTGATGCAATGAAAAAAACTTTAATTTAAATGGATTGGTAAGGGTATTCAATTGGTTGCATATTTTTATTATTTTATATATATATATATATATATATATATATATATATATATATATATATATATATATATATATATATATATATATATATATATATATATATATATATATATATATATATATATATTTTTTTTTTTTTTTTTTTTTTTATTTATTAGTATTATATTAAGTGCTCTTAAAAATATTTTGTTTGAATATAATATATGTTATTCTTATATTCTATTAATATATTTATTCATCTTAACGCGAGAAATATTTTTTTATAATATATTATTTTTTTGTATCGTTTTTATTATTATTATTAATTTATCTTAAAGATAAAAAAAACTTTTTTTTTTGTATTATATTTTTTAATATATTATTTTAGTTTTTTTTTTATTTTTATTTATTTTTATTATTATATGTATTCTTCTTAAAGACAGAAAAAAACTTGTAATATATTATTTTAATTTTTTATTTTTATTGATTATTATAATATTTATTCTTCTTAAGGAAATCATTATATTTGGTATAATTATTTATTTTTTTATTTTTATTTGTATTACATTCATTCTTCAGGATAGATATATTTTTCTTCTAATATTTTAAGGACAAATATCCATCATCAGCATATACTATATACCAGCCCCTTTGTAGTTTAAAGATTTATAGATATGCAACCTGATAAAATATTTGATTACTCCGACTTCCAAGCTCATCAAAAGTCTAGAGTCAAGGTGTATGGGGTAGTCAAAGCTAAGTCTGAGACCTGATTACTAAATGCAATAGAATGTATAAGTGAAGCACAGACTGCTAGCCTCATTTCCTCACATCCTTCTATTTTCTAAGTCTTTCCAAATATATCCATCCTCACTTTCTCCTAAGTAGTACAATTAGCCAACTGCGCATCCATGCAGCTCAACACAATAGGATTAAACTCCTCTTCGTCTGGGCAGTCGTAGCCCACTGCAATGGGCTCTTGGCATACAATAAATTTGGAGCAATTGTACGGATAAGGCACCAGCGAGCCTTCAGCTTTGCCTGCACAAATATCATTGGACTCTGTGGTAGTTCTAATAGGTAATGCGGTCGTGGAAGTCAAAGGCTTTATAGTTGAGGTCTCCGTGCAGTTGGCATACCAGGGAGCCATGCAGCGCTTGAGCGTGGGGCTGAACTCTTGACCCACAGCACAGTTGAAGATCTGCGGGTTGGGCTTATCGCACTGAATAAATTTGGTACAATCATGGGGATAGGGTACCAAGACGCCTTCCTCCACGCCAGCACAAGGATCAGAAGGATCAGGCTGCGAAGTTGTCGAAGTTGTTGTCGGAGTTGCTGTTGTGGTTGTAGCGTAACTCTCCAGCAGGCAGGCATCGGGCGCTACATCGCCACCACACGCACCACTTATAGGATCGTAATACTCGCCGCTGCCGCACACGCCCATCATATAGACATTATCACTTATACAGCGAATAAACCATTGACAATTTTCTGCGAATGGGAATGTTTTGCCTTCGTTATCTATGCAGATGCCAGGAGCAGGCGTCGGCATGGGTGGCATCACTGTGGTGCCAATCGAATCGCAATCGCTGTGAGCCGAGTCCACACACTGCTGCAGTGCAGCGCTGAAGAAATACCCGAGAGGGCAGTGGAATGCTATGGGCACAGGCTCCGCACAGACGATATATTTACTACAGTTATCCGGATAGTTAACATATTGCCCGTTTGGCAGTCCGGCACAGATCTCTGCATCAGGCTGATCCGTTGTTGTCGCTGGCTTTTGAGTGGTTGTTGCTGCAGTAGTGGCTGCTGCTGTGGTGCTTGTTATAGCTGCACTTTCCTGGCACGCAGTGGGCGACACATCCTGTCCACAATCGCCCGTTGCAGGATCATACCAAGCATTATATATGCAATCCACAATCGCAGACTCTCCATTACCCAAACACATTAAGTACTTCTTACAGTCGCTAACTATTGGAAAAGATGTGCCTAGTTCCTGATCAGCGCATGGATCCTGTGGAATTGACGTTGTGGTTGCTGTGGTGGTTGTTGTTTCCACTTCCTGGCAGGCTGTCTTCGACACATCTTGGCCACAGTCACCACTCTTTGGATCGAACCACGCATTTGGTGGGCATTTGGCTTTGTAGTATTGATCGTCGCCGAGGCACAGAATATACTGTTGGCAGTCCTCAACATATGGAAAAGAAGTGCCAGCCTCTTGGCCCACACATTTCGTGTATGCTTCTGTGGTTGTCTTTGGTGTCTGTGTGGTTGTCCGTGGTGTAGTCTGATCATTATAGCACACCACCTCATCGGGATCGTCGCATATGAGTATAGCGGGATTGAAGAGATAGTGATCGGGGCATTTCTGCAGTAGAAGTTGTTGATCGAGGCAGATCAGGAACTCATCGCAGTGCTCGATCGATGGAAACACAGTTCCGCTGGGAACATTCAGGCATTCGGGATCTGGGATTGGCTTTAGGCCGTCACAGTCAACTGAATCGGGCGTATCACAAATCTGCAGATATTTATTGAAGAGTTTACCGGGAGAACAGTATTGGAGCTCTGCTCGTGAATCGGTACAGGAGATGTATGCAGCGCAGTCGTAGGGATATTCATAGAAGCCACTAGGCAAATATTCACAGTAATCTGCATCAATATTTGCGGTACTGTTGACTCTAGTATTCCAAGTTGGGCCACATTGAACAGCGAGAGCTAGCGATATGAAAACTATACTCGAACTCCAGCTATGAGCTGGAAAGAGAAAGGCAAAAATAAAACATGAAAAACTGGAAAGTGAGAAATGCTATAAAAACTAAATACTTAAGACGTAAAATGTTAGACGTAAAACTTAATACGTAAAGCGTAATATGAAAAACAATACAAAACTCATAATACGTATCTTAATACATAGTATATAATAGTACGAAATATGTAATACGTAATACGTAATATTAAATAAATATGACGTTATTCGTAATACCAAAGATGTAAAACGTGATATATATTACGTAATACTCAAAACTTAATACTTAAAACATAATTCATAATACGTAAAACGTAAAACGCATTACATTATTCATAATACGTTATACATTGCACGTAATACGTAATAACTAATACTTAATAGTAAAATATTAACACAAATGAAATGCACATTGCTATATTAGGTTGCCTCTTTTAGGCAGTTGCATAATTTATTATCGAAATTTCATTTGAATTACATTTTTCAGTTTATAGTGGGGGTCCATCGTTTCAGAGTTGGTCGTAGATATATGTCTTGAATTCATCTAGTGCTGAACGCATCCGGTATTCTCGGGCAGATCACAAATGCCCTTCTGCCCGTTGAAGTATCTGTCGCCACAGCTGACCTTCAGGGCGCGTTCGTGACGGCAGATGTAATAGTCGTTGCAGCGCTTGGGGGAGGCCATAAGGAATCCTTCAGGCTTGCCAACGCAAATGATTTGAATTTGATCGTCAACGGATGAGAGACCAAGCAAAGCCTGAGCCACTTCTTTCAGAGGACGACGGATGGGACGGGCACGAATCGGGTGCTTAGCTTTCAGAGCGGAGATAAATTTGTTCGAGTTTGCACCTGGACACGGTGTTGTCTGAGTGCAAGCTGTCGTTGTCGTGGCGCAAGTTGTCGTGGTGCAAGTTGTCGTGGTGCAAGTTGTTGTGGTGCTGGTTGTCGTAGAACAGGTTGTCGTGGTGCTGGTTGTGGTGCTGCAGGTTGTGGTTGTTGTAGTTGTCGTAGAGCAGGTTGTCGTGGTGCTGGTTGTCGTAGAACAGGTTGTCGTGGTGCTGGTTGTGGTGCTGCAGGTTGTGGTTGTTGTAGTTGTCGTGGTGCTGGTTGTGGTGCTGCAGGTTGTGGTTGTTGTAGTTGTTGTGGTGCTGGTTGTGGTGCTGCAGGTTGTGGTTGTTGTAGTTGTCGTGGTGCTGGTTGTGGTGCTGCAGGTTGTGGTTGTTGTAGTTGTCGTGGTGCTGGTTGTGGTTGTTGTAGTTGTCGTCGTGCATGGAGTTGTTGTCGTCGTTGTTGTTGTGGTTGTTGTTGTGGGTGTGGTGCACGTAGTTGTTGTAGTTGTCGTAGTTGTTGTTGTGGTTGTTGTTGTGGGTGTGGTGCACGTAGTTGTTGTTGTTGTCGTAGTTGTTGTTGTGGTTGTTGTTGTGGTAGGTGTAGTGCACGTAGTTGTTGTTGTTGTCGTCGTTGTTGTTGTGGTTGTTGTTGTGGTAGGTGTAGTGCACGTAGTTGTTGTTGTTGTCGTCGTTGTTGTTGTGGTTGTTGTTGTGGTAGGTGTAGTGCACGTAGTTGTTGTGGTAGTTGTTGTGGTAGTTGTTGTGGTAGTTGTTGTCGTCGTTGTGGTAGGTGTGGTGCACGTAGTTGTTGTGGTAGTTGTTGTCGTCGTTGTTGTTGTGGTTGTTGTTGTGGTAGGTGTGGTGCACGTAGTTGTTGTCGTAGTTGTCGTCGTTGTTGTTGTGGTTGTTGTTGTGGTAGGTGTGGTGCACGTAGTTGTTGTCGTAGTTGTTGTTGTGGTTGTTGTGGTTGTTGTTGTGGTAGGTGTGGTGCACGTAGTTGTTGTGGTAGTTGTTGTTGTCGTCGTTGTTGTCGTAGTTGTTGTTGTGGTTGTTGTTGTTGTGGTTGTTGTTGTGGTTGTTGTTGTTGTGGTTGTTGTTGTGGTAGGTGTGGTGCACGTAGTTGTTGTGGTAGTTGTTGTTGTGGTTGTTGTTGTAGTAGTTGTTGTTGTGGTAGTTGTTGTTGTCGTAGTTGTTGTTGTGGTAGGTGTGGTGCACGTAGTTGTTGTGGTAGTTGTTGTTGTCGTCGTCGTTGTTGTCGTCGTTGTTGGGGCTGTCGTTGTTGTCGTAGTTGTTGTTGTGGTTGTTGTTGTGGTAGGTGTGGTGCACGTAGTTGTTGTTGTTGTCGTAGTTGTTGTTGTGGTTGTTGTTGTTGTGGTTGTTGTTGTGGTAGGTGTGGTGCACGTAGTTGTTGTGGTAGTTGTTGTTGTGGTTGTTGTTGTAGTAGTTGTTGTTGTGGTAGTTGTTGTTGTCGTAGTTGTTGTTGTGGTAGGTGTGGTGCACGTAGTTGTTGTGGTAGTTGTTGTTGTCGTCGTCGTTGTTGTCGTCGTTGTTGGGGCTGTCGTTGTTGTCGTAGTTGTTGTTGTGGTTGTTGTTGTGGTAGGTGTGGTGCACGTAGTTGTTGTTGTTGTCGTAGTTGTTGTTGTGGTTGTTGTTGTTGTGGTTGTTGTTGTGCACGTAGTTGTTGTGGTAGTTGTTGTGGTAGTTGTTGTCGTCGTTGTTGGGGCTGTCGTTGTTGTCGTAGTTGTTGTTGTGGTTGTTGTTGTGGTAGGTGTGGTGCACGTAGTTGTTGTGGTAGTTGTTGTTGTGGTAGTTGTTGTTGTGGTAGTTGTTGTTGTCGTCGTCGTTGTTGTCGTCGTTGTTGGGGCTGTCGTTGTTGTCGTAGTTGTTTTTGTGGTTGTTGTTGTGGTAGGTGTGGTGCACGTAGTTGTTGTGGTAGTTGTTGTTGTGGTAGTTGTTGTTGTGGTAGTTGTTGTTGTGGTAGTTGTTGTCGTCGTTGTTGGGGCTGTCGTTGTTGTCGTAGTTGTTGTTGTGGTTGTTGTTGTGGTAGGTGTGGTGCACGTAGTTGTTGTGGTAGTTGTTGTTGTGGTAGTTGTTGTTGTCGTCGTTGGGGCTGTCGTTGTTGTCGTAGTTCTTGTTGTGGTTGTTGTTGTGGTAGGTGTGGTGCACGTAGTTGTTGTGGTAGTTGTTGTTGTGGTAGTTGTTGTTGTCGTCGTTGGGGCTGTCGTTGTTGTAGTAGTAGTTGTTGTTTTGTCACCGGTGCATGGCGGGGTTGTTGTAACAACAGAAGGAGTTGTTGTGGGCTTAGTGTTGTCAGAGCACGGCGGGCGAGTGGTAACACATGGAGGAGTTGTTGTCTGGCAGGGACTCTGTGTATCCCTGACTGTAGCCGTTTGACGATTTACTTCTTCAGTTTCAATACAGCCTGGGTTATGTTGCACACAAATACCCGCTGTAATGTCAAAGAACTTGGGGCAAGTGTACTCCTTATATTCGCCTCTATAGCACTCGATGAACTTTGAACAGCTACCGGGCACAAGAGCCCGCAAGCCATTTGGTTTTCCTTGGCAGAATTTCAGACCATAGTGACGATTATCCACACTGGCGCCGAGTATGGTGCTTGCAGATACTGCTATGAGCAGTAAAGTTAAAGCTGCGAATTGCCAGAAGTGCGTTAGCTACAATATTCGTATGGATTGCATTCTGACTGCTTACCATAGAAGTTACGCATGGCTGTTGGATAGTTAGTTTGCTGGAGCCTCAATTATTTCCAGAGCCTAGACGGTACTGAGAGTAACTCTTTGTCCCCGTACTCTTATATACATGTTGCACAACTCACAAATTTGCCAAAAATACAATTTTTCGCGTTTCTGCCTCATTAGCAAAGTAGATTCCTGGCTCCATCCTTATCAAATATTGATATCACGATCTTTATCGTAATTTATGTTATTTCTGTGCATCTGCAATACCCTGTGCGTTAAGATCAGTAGGGCTTTGCTATATAATAGCTATAAGCTGAAGCGATCAAGCACACTACACGCTCGAGCAATCAATTGTTCAATTATTGAAAATAAGTTAATGCTAGCATATATCTTTCAATTTAGTAATTGGGACCTGTCTTTACTGAACAAAAACTATAGTTATGGTATCTTCTCGTCTAGCGTCTCACATGTGGCGCTTGTTTTATTTATAACATAGCATTTAATAATGATTATGAACCGCATACATTTGAAGGCTCTCGGAAATGTGAAATGCTATTTCATCAAGTAATACTTAAAATAGAAATGCATTAACCAATTACACATGGTATATACAAATAAAAACGCGATACCAAACTAATTGCACTTTTATATTATATTTGAACACATATTATTAAATTTAAAATTTGTCCAACTTATTTTATAATAAAATTGAAATAAACTAAAGAATTTAAAATTAATTAAAGAAAGTATTTCGTAATTAATGAGTATCTTAGCTACTATATCACATTGATAAATATTTTATTTACCTTTCATTTTCTTATTTATTTATTTATATATATATATTTTTTTTTTTTTGTAAATTATTTTCCCTTCAGCACTTTAAGTCTTATATGCACACACTTCCGTTTTCTATATTCTCCGTATTTATTTCTTTATTAAATCTTTATTGTTTATAGTTTCACAGCTTGAAAGCAACTAAAGTGACTAATTTTATTTGACAAATATATTTTTTTGGCTCCTAAGGAAACTGATAAACAGTCATTAATCATGGCGAGATATAAACCACTTTAGTGATAATGGAATACGCACGGATAAGATTTAAGAAGAATTTCATTTAAATTCGTAGTATTAATTAAAAATAAAATAAGATTCTGGTCAAGGGCAGCAGGTGAATGAAGCACATGTTTGCTATATTTTAATCTATATATATTTTTAAATTTCTATGATTCACTGAAGAAAATTTATAAATAAGAAAAATATTAACTGAGATAATTTGGCAGATAATTTAGCCTAGTACTATAATTTCTACATGCTCCCAAAGCTAAAAGCAATTAATTTGAAAGTAGAAATATTTATTCCCGGTAGCTCACATAGGCGCCAATTATATAATTCCCACTATACTTTCCGGCTCTTTTAAAAATAAATTATAGCATACTTTTGGGAGCTTTTACAAATCTTATTTGAGCAGGCATTGTGGGAGCATGAAATACATTTAGGGTCAATGATTTGTTCGTTTTCAAGGCTAGGTTCTTAACATCAATTTACGAATTCTTCATATATTCATATATCATATATATTCCCAGTTCTAAAATATCCCCTTTATTTCCTTCATTACTTGCATTACATATTTTATATTACATATGAGTCTGGGGCTATACTGTTTACCATCTGGAAACAAGTTTTTACATTTGTCGCAAATGTGCGATTTAATCAATTCTGCGTACTTTTGATAGGCAAGAAAGTGACTCGCGTATCTATCACATGGGAGGCGGTACCGATAATATTATCGCGCTGTACAATTTACATATTGGCACTACATATTCATTCATCATTCCGTCTATATAAAACACGACTCGGTGGCGAGTTCACACAGTTTATACGGGAATTTGATCATGACCGGAGTCATGAAGTATCTGGTGACACTATGGATAATTGTGATTACAACTCAGACAGCTTTCGCCCAACTTAAGGTATTATATGTGAAAAGCAAGACTATCTATATGAGTATATAAAGCCTCATCTTACAGGATGCTCCCGAGTTCAAGGCCTCTATTTGCAAGGGAAAAAATGGCATTCTGATGCCCATGTTTGGCAAATGTCGAGGATACTATATTTGCAATGATGGCAAAGCTGTTCCTGGATCCTGTGGTGAGGACAGTCGATTTAATCCTCTCACCTTGCATTGCGACGATGCGGACAACGTGATTTGTCCTTACGAAACTTCAGCCGATGACGAAGATGAATCGGACATGGATTCCTCCGAGGAAGATCAATTCGAACTGGACAGTGACGAAATCGAGGAGCCGCCTGTTGTTACAAAACCATCGAAGCGACCAACCAAACCGCCCAAGGACTCCCTTCTGGATATATGCTTAGGCAAAAGGAATGGCGTAGTCCTGCCCAAAACAGGATCCTGCACGGAATACTATACTTGCAAATCAAAAAAGCCTCAGCTACGCAGCTGTCCAGGTCGACAACAGTTTAGCCCGACGCGCAAGATCTGCATGAAAGCTTCGCTGGCCAAGTGCTCCATTGTCCCAGAAGAACCCAAGTCCAGTCCCGCTGTTACAGCGGGCTTCTGTTCCGATGAGAAGCAAGATGCACTGGTTCCCCACAAAGACGATTGCAGTAAATTCCTGCTCTGCAGCAACATGATGTTCCTCGTCATGGACTGTCCCCAAGGATTGCATTTCAATTCGGAAGCCAAGCGCTGCGACTACCCTAAGATCGCTCGTTGTAATATGGACAAAAAGCCAACTAAGAAAATTAAGGCAAAACAATTAAATAAGAGAAAGACAAAAGCATAAATATTTCTAAATATATATATATACTTATACCCGATGCAATTGTAATATCCCAGACTTGTTTTAGTCGTTCTCTGAAGGAAAAGGATTTAAGGTTAACCTCTTGAAAGATCTCAGCTTAATTTCTATACAGTTGAATTAATCTGTATGCTCTTTCTCGCAGTGAAAAGGGTATATTGGTTCTCAGGAATGTTCGTCTTGCTATTACTCAGGCTATCCGTCTAGGCCTATGTACCCTGTGCGCCTCATCCCATTAGGAAATATTGCATATCCTAAAAGTTGTCCTTTAAAACTAGGCTAGATGGGAAGTCTTTCTTTGGCAATAGATAATTTTCAAGGATGCTATATCAAGGATAGCTCAAGAAAGCAATATTAAGAATAGCTGCTTTGGTATACCCAATTCTCCGATGTCGAAAATTACAGACTTATGTGAATGCAGCTTTAAATACGTTTATTTATAAATTTAGCAATTGGAATTTTGCGGCCAGTCGCACGTGCGAATCTTCTCGTTGAAAACTAGGCCCGGACCGCAGGTGAAGTCAACCTCGCACTCACATTGGCACACGATGTAGGCGCCGCTGCAGGCATTCTTGGCATCAGCGAACATGGTGCCATCGCGTTGTCCGACACAACGACCCTTGCTCTCGCAGAAGGTGCCTGAGGGGCCGGCTGTAGGTCCGCTTGGCGGTGGGCTGCCATCATCGCACTGGACAACGTCGGGGTAGTCGCACTGCTTAGTTTCGTTGTTGAACTGCAGATTGTTGGGGCAGCCCTGCTGGATGGCATGGCCATAGAGGCAGTGAATGAATGCGGAGCAGTTCTTGTCGACGGGTCCCATCCAATTGTTGGGCACATCGCAGCATTCGGGATCGCAGACCTTGGGAATGCAAACGCCGTCACTGTCGATAACGCAAGCTCCCAGCTGCACATTGAAATAGCTCAAGCTTGGGCACTTCCTCTTGACCAGCGAATTATCCACACATTCATAGTAACCAGCGCAGTCAGATGAATCCGGAGAAAGCTCCCCATCCTTACACGTTATAGGAACGCACTGGCCATTATCCTTCTCGCATTTGTTGTTATCTGCATTCCAGTAGTAGCCCTTCACGCAGGAAGCCGGCACAAAGACTCCGTTCTGACAGACTTGGTACTTGGTACAGTCGGTAGCGTTGGCCTTCACTTCTCCTTCCGTGCATGTACCTGGATTGGGGGTAACGCATTCGCCATTATCCTTCTCGCATTGGTTGTTATTCGCGTTCCAGTAGTAGCCAGATTTACAGGAAGCCGGCACAAAGACTCCGTTCTGACAGACTTGGTACTTGGTACAGTCGGTAGCGTTGGCCTTCACTTCTCCTTCCGTGCATGTACCTGGATTGGGGGTAACGCATTCGCCATTATCCTTCTCGCATTGGTTGTTATTCGCGTTCCAGTAGTAGCCAGATTTACAGGAAGCCGGCACAAAGACTCCGTTCTGACAGACTTGGTACTTGGTACAGTCGGTAGCGTTGGCCTTCACTTCTCCTTCCGTACATGTACCAGGCTTCGGGGTAACGCATTCGCCATTATCCTTCTCGCATTGGTTGTTATTCGCGTTCCAGTAGTAGCCAGATTTACAGGAAGCCGGCACAAAGACTCCGTTCTGACAGACTTGGTACTTGGTACAGTCGGTAGCGTTGGCCTTCACTTCTCCTTCCGTGCATGTACCAGGCTTCGGGGTAACGCATTCGCCATTATCCTTCTCGCATTGGTTGTTATTCGCGTTCCAGTAGTAGCCAGATTTACAGGAAGCCGGCACAAAGACTCCGTTCTGACAGACTTGGTACTTGGTACAGTCGGTAGCGTTGGCCTTCACTTCTCCTTCCGTGCATGTACCTGGATTGGGGGTAACGCATTCGCCATTATCCTTCTCGCATTGGTTGTTATTCGCGTTCCAGTAGTAGCCAGATTTACAGGAAGCCGGCACAAAGACTCCGTTCTGACAGACTTGGTACTTGGTACAGTCGGTAGCGTTGGCCTTCACTTCTCCTTCCGTACATGTACCAGGCTTCGGGGTAACGCATTCGCCATTATCCTTCTCGCATTGGTTGTTATTCGCGTTCCAGTAGTAGCCAGATTTACAGGAAGCCGGCACAAAGACTCCGTTCTGACAGACTTGGTACTTGGTACAGTCGGTAGCGTTGGCCTTCACTTCTCCTTCCGTGCATGTACCAGGCTTCGGGGTAACGCATTCGCCATTATCCTTCTCGCATTGGTTGTTATTCGCGTTCCAGTAGTAGCCAGATTTACAGGAAGCCGGCACAAAGACTCCGTTCTGACAGACTTGGTACTTGGTACAGTCGGTAGCGTTGGCCTTCACTTCTCCTTCCGTGCATGTACCAGGCTTCGGGGTAACGCATTCGCCATTATCCTTCTCGCATTGGTTGTTATTCGCGTTCCAGTAGTAGCCAGATTTACAGGAAGCCGGCACAAAGACTCCGTTCTGACAGACTTGGTACTTGGTACAGTCGGTAGCGTTGGCCTTCACTTCTCCTTCCGTGCATGTACCAGGCTTCGGGGTAACGCATTCGCCATTATCCTTCTCGCATTGGTTGTTATTCGCGTTCCAGTAGTAGCCAGATTTACAGGAAGCCGAGACATATTCTCCATTCTTGCAGACTTGGTACTTGGTACAATCAGAATCGTCTTTCTTGGTATCTCCGTCAGTGCATGTGCAGGGAGCTTCAGTCACGCATTGGCCATTATCCTTCTCGCATTGGCTGATCTTTGAGTTCCAGTAGTCACCAGTGTCGCAGGAAGCTGAGACATATTCTCCGTTCTTGCAGACTTGATATTTGGTACAGTCTGACTCGTCTTCCTTGGTATCTCCTTCTGTACATGTGCAGGGTGGTACAGTGACGCATATACCATTGTCTGTTTCACACTTTTGAGTCTTTGAGTTCCAGTACTCTCCGGCGGGGCACGACTTCAGAACGAACTTTCCAGTGCAGCAGGCGTAATACTGGGTGCAATCGCCTTCGTAGGGCTTGGTATCGCCGACTTCGCAGCAATCATCATCGGCCACAGCTACCACGACCAGGGCAATGAAAATGAGGTACGCTGCAAATGAACAGATGAGTCAGACAAAAGACTTGATATAGTGTGGGAAGAGGAACAAAATTGATATCTTACCAAAGTTTCTGTTGTGAGCCATTTTTGCACTCCGCTAGTTGGACGACTTTTACCTAGGTAGAGAATTCGTCTACTGACATTTTGTGGTCCATGTCTCAGCTTTTATATTTTCCGTCAATTAAAATAATTAAATGTTTCTGCCGAAAGACGGATGCAGTTGCCAGCAGATAAAAGTGAAACCTGTGCTACTGATCATATCAAGCATATATTCGAACACAACAATGATTTCTTATCAACAAATATTAAAATGTTTAAAAGAAAGTAGAAATTGATACACCGGCAAGATACCGAGATACATATCTGTTTGACCTAGAAGTCACAATATAAACTCAGCTCAACTGACAAATGAGATGAAAGCGACATCGATCTATATAGATTTATATATGTATATGTAGTATAGCATACTCTAGGGAGAGGAGACAAGGTAGCTTTACTTAATAATTTAATTTATTTCATTATGATACTAGATTTAAAAAAAAAATAATAATAATATTTATTAAAATATATAAATTAAGAAATAAATATAGTTTATTGCTGAGAAGTTTTTTTTTTCAATTATCATTGAATAATTTGAATATGTAAAAGCTCCAGTCGGAGTTAAAATTTCAATACTTCATATATATAGTAGTAATACAAATATGAGCTTCTTCTTCAATTCCAATTTTAGACTCTTCAAGCTATCGTCAAGCAATAACCTTTGGTATCTCCCACACACGCCTGGATTGCTGTATCAAAGTAAGTGCCACGAGCACATTTCTGACTCACGAATTCTCCCTTCACACACAGGAAATAGGCAGCGCAGTCCTGCGGATCGACTTGTATTTCGTTATCCTTACATCCTTGCTGATCGTTGCTCAACTGACATGACTTAAGAGTGGAATTCCAGTAGCTGCCGCTGTCGCAAGTCTTATGAACCAAAGTTCCACCGCAGCAGACATAGTAGCATAGGCTATCGTTGGGATCTTCCTGTGTTTCGCCGTCTGTGCAGCAGTTTCTAGCCAGCGATGCGATTGAGTGCCATAGTAGAAGGCCCAGTAGGAGCACTGCGTGACAAATTGAAACTCTTCAAAATTTTTTCAAAGCTTTTTTCACTTTCAGTGTTCACACCGTATTGCTGGCTCTGAAAGCGTTCGAAGTACATTTGAAGCTGTAATTGGCTTGAAGCACGAGTGTTTACTAAACATCTGCGTATTCTTCTCACCTTTTATATTATTCGCCTATCAAAATTATGATTTGTTCTCGTCAGATAATGGTGACTGATAATATATTACACGACTGACAATATCTAACATGTTACAAGACTCCATCTGATATGTTGTAAATTATTTTAATTAAGAAATCGAATTTGGAAATTCCCATTTTTGTGGAAAATTTAATTCATTTAATTGCTTCCCGGTAAACAAACCCCTTTTCCCCTTTCGACTCATTGGGCAAGTCATCACAAAGAACATAATCATAATCTGTATGTATATAAAAGTTAATACGATGATTGAAAATCTCTAGTGGGCAAGCCATAAAGCTCTTATCTCGACATTATTAATCTTTTTTAATGACTGATAAGACCTTTGGATCTTTTCCAAATTAATTATTTACAATTTGTCAGAATTGTTTCGACTCAGCTGAGATACGAATATAAGTCTTTGACTTGTTGCCGTCTGGCGAAACAATCTGAGTTGGCGCTAGGAAAGGTGGGTCAAACAGGTGAGAGACTTGTCTGAAAGCGCATATCAACAAAATTATTAAAAGTAAATAATTACCTATACCATAATGCTTGAGGCAGGAATACGGATGTCAGTGCTCAGCTGGAATACATGCAGTTTCCTTCACAGCCTAAGAGATATGAAAGATCATTATCGTTATGCTTATTATCACTAAATTTAAAATTAAGTTTTTAATCAAATTACTCATTATCTGTCTTAGTCTTTGTATTATTATAAATTACATAACATATTTTTAAAAATATATAAATAATATTTAACAAAAAAAAAATATATATATATATAATATATATGTATATATAAAATAAATATACATAAAAAAATGTACATGAAAAAAAATAAATAAAAAAAAATTGTATACAAAATATGTATAAAAAATATATATGCAGAAACATATATTTAAAAAATGATGTAATAAATTATTTATGCAAAAATATATTTGAAAACAAATCAATTTAGCACTTACTGCTGCTTTTTCTTCCCACTGCAGTCCACAGCGACTGCCCAGCTGAAGATCTGCTATGCAACTGATTGGGCGCTGCAACAGACGCGCCTTTTTATAGGGTAGCGAACCCTATCAAACTTAGTTGCAACTCAAGAGCCTTGACTGAGCAGGCATCAGTTGCAAAGGAGTGTATTGGCTTGAGTTGAGTGTTTGAGAAGAGCAGGCTGCATAGGTAAAACAAGCAGGCGCAACAAAATTAGGAATTGAAAAGTTCGAAGCTGCCAGATAATACCTGCTCAGACATCTTCAATAGACTTCAAGCAAACAACACAATCAAGTGAAAATGATCATTATCAACATTACAATCATAATAATGCTTATTATAAATTTTTGAAATATTTAAGCAAATATTATATAATATTGAATATTTACTTATAAAATAAATGAATATTATAAAGTAAATAAATATAATAAAATAAATAAATATATTTTGATATATTTTTAATACTTATTTAGAAAATAAATACAATATTTAAAGCGCAATAAATAAATATTTATATTTAATTGAAAAATAAATACGACTATAATTTAATATTGTTTATTTACTTATAAAATAAATCATTTAATAAAAAACGAAATATAATAATAAAAAATAATAAATAAATATATTAAAATAAAGAAACATAATTTATTAAATATTTAATACTTACTTTATTTGTTATTTTTAAACAATATTTGTATTTGTTTTTTAAGGAATTGTAAATACAATAATTTAAATAAAGGAAATAGATATGAATTATTTACAAACAAAATAAATACAAATATAACTTAATAAATAAAATTTACTTGCAAAACAACATTTCAAAAGAAAAATATGTAAATTGAATATAAAATAACAAATAAATAAATATTTGATATTTATTTATGAAATAAATACGATTATAATTTAATAAATCATAAAATACTAAATCATACTAAATCAACAAATAAATACAATATTTTAAACAAAATAAATAAAAAGTAAATATACAATTTTTAAATTTTTTTAAATAATACAGAGTCTGAAATGCGACTGACTAAAGGCTATAGCAGCTCGCTGCATTTGGGAATCAAACCGACTCGAACTCAGTGCGAACTCAAGTGCCCTGCCTGAGCAGGCAAAGGTTGTTGAAGGAGGTTGTATGTGCTTCACATGTTGAGTGGGTGAGCGGAGAGGCATAGCTAAATGGACTTAGCTCTAAAGTTCGAAGCTGCCAGCTAATAACAGCTCAAACAAGTTCAACTGATTTAAAGCAACACAAGCAAGGGAAAATTATCATTATCATCATTAGAAACATAATTATACTTATTACAAATTTTAGAAATATTCAAGCAAATAATAAATACAAAATTTAACATACAATAAATAAATTAATAATAATAAAATAAATGCAATATTTAAAATAAAATAAATAAATAAAATAAATAAAATAAATAAAATAAAAAATAATAATAATATAATAATAAATATAATAAAATAATAAAATAAATAATAATAAATTTAAATAGCCGGAATTTACTTACAAAATAAATAGTATTTAAAATACAATAAATAAATATTAAAAATAGTGCAAATTAATTTTAATAAATAAATTTTTTGCATATAAAATAAAAAGTTGTTTTTTTAAATATTATAAATAAATATTGAATATTTCTTTATAAATACAATAGCCCTGCCTGAGCAGGCAAATGTTGTAGCGGAGAGGCGAGTAAATGGATTAAACTCTAGAGTTCGAAGCTGCCAGCTAATAACTGCTCAAATAACTTCAATAGTTTCAAAGTGAAAAACTTTATACCTTGATTTCCCATTTTCAATTGGTTCAGGGTATAAAAAGAACTCAAAGCAGGTGAAAGTTTTTAAATTTTTCATTTATTAATTTGAATGTACTCAATTAAAGAGAACACTGAACGTTGTAGGAATAATTGCAAGTTTGCAATTTTTGATCCCAGTACAGGCCTTTGGGGCACTCCAGGGGCACCTCGCACTCGCACTGGCAGACCACGTAGCCGCTGCAGCTGGTCAGGGATGGGAAAAGGATGCCTTCGCGGGCTCCCAGACAACGGCCGTTGCTCTCGCAGGATATGCCCGAGGGTCCGGCATCGGGGCCAGTCGGTGGCGTGTGCGGCCATGGGCACTCAACATTCTGTGGATAATCGCAGAGCTCGGTGCGGGAGTCGTAGAGCAGGTTGTTGGGGCAATGCTGCTCGATGGCGCAGTTGAAGTTGCACTTGTAGAACATGTTGCAAACGCCATCTATCGGGAAGAGTGTGCCCTCCTCTTGGCCCTGGCAAATTGTCACCGAGTTCGGGCAGACGACCTCCGGCACGTAGCCAGGCGCATAGTCGCACTGGTCGGAGGTGGCATTGTAGACAAGCCCATCGGGGCAAATAACGCTGCTGGTGCCGCTGCCGGTGTCACCACCTGTGCCCGGTGTCCTGTCCCAGTCGCAGACCTGAGCCGTCTGATTGAACTTGGTGTTCTTGTCGCAGGGCATGGCAATCGGGCACTGGCACTGGCAGACGAAGTAGCCATTCGTGTCCGGATCGGCGAACATTCGGCCGTCTCGCTGGCCGGCGCAGACGCCCTGGTCACTGCATGTGGTGCCCGACGGACCCACAATCTCGCCATCATTATCGTCCGTGCTCGCCGGCGTGCACTCTACGTCCCACGGATAATTGCACGCATTCTGCGAGGCATCGAAGTACAGGCCACTGGGGCAGGTCTGCTCCGTACAGCAGCCGTGGTTGCATTGAATGAACTTCGTGCAGACGCCCGGCAGCTCCAGCATGGTTCCATCCAGCTTGTCAATGCAATCCACGCGCTTGTCGCTGCAGTAGGAAGGCAAATCGCCACCGCCCGAGGGACTGTCGGTGGGTATGACGGGAGCGGGATCCGTATTGAAGGTGCTGTCAGCAGTGGTCACCTCAACGGGCTCCGTGCCCGTGACGTCTGTATCCGGGCTGCCGGGGGGGCTGCTGGGGCTGGTGGGCTTCGTCGTCTTGTCCACGGGCGAAGGCTCCGTTACGCCGGGACTGCTCGTTGAGCCACCAGGCTTCGCTGTGGTCTGCTCCTCCGGCGGACAGGGTGTAGTCGGAGTAACCACCGGCTTATCATCGGGGCACTCCTCGGCACAGCAGGTGCACACGCACTCATCGTCGACGATAGCCTTGCCGAAGAGCAGGAGGCCAGTGCAGTCGGCGCGCCACTGGAAGTCGCATTCGCCCAGCTCCGAGTTGAAGTGCAGGCCACGTGGACAGCGGCGTATCTGGGCGACCTCGCGCTCCTCGCACACAGCAAACCGCGCGCAATCCAGGGGCAAAGGCAGACGCGTGCCGTCCGCCTCATCGGCACAGATATTCGACCATTGCGCGAGCGAACTCTGAGCGCCAAGCAGCAAGAGCAAAGCGAACGGAGCTAAGGGAAGTCGTCGGAATTTGAATTTGAATTTGAGTTTAGGGGAATTCTTGGAATTTTTTAAAAATTTATTTACCAATTTCTCTCTTGATTTTGCACATTTCTTCGGCTGAACTTCGAGCGCAACTAATTGTCGCTCGAGCTGGCTCAGTGGCATTTATGGAAGTGGAAAGCAAAAATTGGGCAACAATGGTGCCCATATAGTATATCAAATCAGTAGTCTATCGTCTTGATAATACCAATAAACGTATTTACCTCTTGATTAGTTCTCTTTTGGCCCCTTATCACAGGCGCTTGGGCCCTCCGCATGCATCGTGTGTGTAATTACGCACTTGTCGCGGGATCCGCCAAACTCTTATCAACTATAACTATCACAGCAGGAAAAATAAGAACTTCTCCAACTCGGAGTCATGCTCAATATTCGCGAAATGCCGACACTCACAACTTTTCGAGTTGTTAATTTCCATTCTTCCTCTGCTGATAAGGCAACTATCTCTCTCTCTCTCTCTCTCTCTCTCTCTCACACTCTCTCGCCCTTGCTGATATCGAATACTCAATGGTTCATTCATTTGGCAATTGTTTAACAATTTTTTAGCCATTAACTCCCATTGTTCAAAGCGCCGATGGCAATCTCGGCACAGATAAGCACTCGGGCGCACTTAACTGGTCTTACACACACTTATTATGTGAACTGAATTATTACATCGATGCGGGACAAGTACTCTCAACCAGCTTGTGTCTAATCGACTTATCTGATTACACATATAGCTTGTTTATTGTTTATCAACTAACTCGAATATGCGAATTCTATATTTGATATGCATGTGGTATAGTTTTATTTTATAAATATATTTTTTTTAAGTAAAACTTTTTTTGCATACATCAAATATAAAATAATTTTATTTTATGTATGAAAAAATTCAATAAATTTATTCTACATAATAAATAATTATATATATATATATATATATATATATATATATATATATATATATATATATATATATATATATATAATTATTTATTATGTCGAATAAATATACAAAAGTATATCATGTACATACATATATTTGAAATAAAACTTTAAAAAAGTATTTAAATATATAAAATTTTATGTAATAAAATATAAAATAGTTTTTTTTTTAATTTTAATTTGTATATATAAAATTTTAAATACATTTATATTGCATATTTATATATATTAAATCATTTTTTATTATAAAACAAAATCAATATTATTTATATGAAAATAACACAGTATTATTT
Organism: Drosophila paranaensis; assembly: GCA_035047545.1. Classification (NCBI taxonomy): domain Eukaryota; kingdom Metazoa; phylum Arthropoda; class Insecta; order Diptera; family Drosophilidae; genus Drosophila; species Drosophila paranaensis. The sequence goes on along the minus strand of JAWNPL010000145.1, from coordinate 6,891,379 downwards.
TATATACATTTTTATATAAAATTATTTTATTTTTATTCAACCTTTTTTTTATTTTATTAATTTTTTTTATATGTTAACTTTAATATAAATTTATAAAGTATAAAATAGTTTAATTATTAGGTAATATAGTTTTTATATAAAATAACAAGTGGTATTTCATATATAAATTATAAACAAAATTTATTTGAAATATTTTCTATTTAAAAAAAAAAAAAAAAGTAATAAAAAAATTTCTATATATAATGTTTTACTATATTTTATATATACATATACAGAAATATATATAAATATATAAAAATTCTAAACAGCCCTCTGCAAATTGACCAAAAGTATGCAAGAAAATACCATTTTTTTATTATTTATTAAAGTTATTAAATATAATTATTTTATAGCATACTTTTTTAATTACTCACGCACTTAACTGGGTCTGCTTTACCAATTCAGCTAGCCTTTAAATTTACTAGTTTTCTGAAACGATATTTCTCGCTTGTTTGGCGAAAAACTCAAGCAGCAGCAATGCAGCGTGAATTGCCTTACTATCAAACTGTCATATACAATAGTAGTTAAATCCTTCAAAATGCTATTTATATGCCAACGACAGTTTTTGATTGTCAATTGGCTTGCAAGTAGCAATTGCTCGCTTTGATTGAACTTTTTACTCATCAATTGATATGCAGTGTCGCGTGGAATGTGCTAAATTTAGCTCGAATTTTAGCAATCACAATGCTGCAGCATTTTTAATGTTATGATAATAAACTACTTAGTGCAGCTGGCTGAAGTCAGAAGACTCGCGTTACGACGCGTCGAGCCAGACAAGTTGTTCCTTTCACAGGTTAAGTTAAAGAAGCAATAAAACATTTTAGTTGAATGTTGTTATGAATCTATAGTTATTAAAGAGAAGCAATAATCTCTTTTTTATATATTTTGAATTTATTTTAGAATTATTATGGAAATTACATTTAAGCAATATTATGATGACTGAGTCAGCTGTCATATGATTATTTATGCTGTTCTGCTCTTCTATATATATAATATAATAATAACATTTATTTATTTATTTTATTTATTTCTTATTTATTTATTTATTTATTTATTTATTTATTTATTTCTTTATTTATTTATTTATTTATTTATTTATTTATTTACTTATTTATTTACTTCTTTATTTTATTTATTTTTTATTTATTTATTTATTTATCTATTTATTTATTTTTTTATTTGTTGATTTATTTAAATATTTATTTATTTATTTATTTGTTTGTTTATTTATTTCTTTATTTATTTGTTTGTTTATTGATTTATTTAAATATTTATTTATTTATTTATTTATTTATTTATTTATTTATTTATTTATTTATTTATTTATTTATTTATTTATTTATTTTTTATTTCTTTATTTATTTATTTATTTATTTGCTCATTTATTTATTTAAATATTTATTTATTTATTAATTTATTTTTTTTATTTTTTAATTATTTATTTATTATTTTAAATATTTATTTAAATATCTATCTTTCTATCTATCTATCTATCTATCTATCTATCTATCTATCTTTCTATCTATCTATCTATCTATTTATCTATCTATCTATTTATTTATTTATTTATAATATGCTGAATTTCTTTTTATGTAAAACTGTTCTTTTTTACTGTTTAATGCATTTTTGTTTTCATTTTTGCTATCAAATTGATCTGAAAGACACAAAGAAAATAATTTTTGAATATATATGTATTTAATGATGTATATTATACAGGGTTGGCCTGTGTGCATCCACTTCACATTCTCTTATCTAGTACACTTAAAGGGCATTAATGGGCCTGCTTGGCACACAATAGCTGCTGTCATTGAATAACAGTTTGATAGGTAAGCGATACATGCACAATTAAGACACAAAACAAACAGATGTCAGCAGCAGCAGCACACAGATTTATATACATATATATAGAAAAGAAATTGTTGAGTTATATATCTCTATATATATATATATCTTCATATGACATGTACTGTTAGCTTGCAAATAATTGTGCACCTTGATGCACAGCGGTAACTGCGGTGAGTGGCTTCCTGCTTGTGCTTGTGGGTCGCGTCGCATCGCGTCGCGTCGAGTCGAGTTAGATGGGATCCGCATTTGAAACTGAGACCGAGACAATTCTAATTATTTTTAGAGAAACATACGCTGAGGTACGCTTGAATTAAATTACCAAAGCAAAGTCAACTAAACTAAGTTGAAAGAAAAGGAAGAAGAAGAAGAAGTAGAGGAGAAAGAAGAGCAACAAATGTTAAGCTTTCGGGGCCTAGACGCATGATGGATGCGATCCATCCATGGACTGGCAAAAGTTGGGCTTATGGGTATACATTACATGGTAAGTGTTTGTGCCCTATGTAGGGTATGCAAACACACACACACACACACACACACACACACACACTCAGATGCCCATGCCCATGCGGACTGAGAAGGAGGACACCCGTTCAGCAAAGGGAAATACGAGTTGATCGACAAGCATACGCTCGGTCTATTGTAAAAATCTTCTCAGGTGTAACAGGTTTCTCAGATTTAAGCGCGCCGCAGCGCCTGTGGCCCAAACAGTCGTCTCTGACACGTTCGCTCGCCTCGTTATCACTCGCTGATCGCGTTTAGTGCCATATTTATCTAATAACTATCTACTATGCCACACACACACACACACACACACCAGTTCAAATTGAAGAACTGAGATCGATTGGTGCATAGATAACGCCCAAAAAGTCATTTCATTTCAATTCTAGCACCATTCGAAATCAGTGCTTTTTATTGGAACCGATCAACGCTGCATGGGAAGTGTCTAAAGTGATCTATTGAATGTTCAGAAAGTCAAAAACTATTTATATATAATGTACATAATACTAAACTGGCTTTATCTATATACGTTTATCTGCTGTCTTTTGTAAGTATGTGCGCTGCGCTCAGCCTCGGAAGCCCCCAAAGTGCAGCGACATTTCACATTGACTCGCACAGCGAATGACTCACATTATAAATCAGCTACACATATATAACTATATCTATAGTAATTTATATATACATATATATTTATATTTATATTATAATAAATATATTTCCTTTTTACCTCGTGACTTACATAGACCCAGCCAAAAATTCCCATTTCTGGAATGTGAACTCTTTTTTGATTGATATTATTTTCTGTTCAGCTTTAAGCAGCGCCATAAATCGAGAGATTTACGAACTGACTTTGTCTATATAACAACAATTTAGTGACTCAATTTCGAAACACTATTTATTAAGGTCAATTTGAAGGTAACGAGATTATTGGACACCAAATGGAACGGCAAATACCCTAAATATGTACATATATATGAATTTATTCAGGCAGCAACAGTGATGCTTAAATAATACTATAAAAGAATACTATAAAATGTATCAGAGAACAGTGGACCAAAACAATTTCAAACTCCATTTGCAACTGCATAAAGCAAATTTTATTGCTTATATGCCTTAAATTATAGTTTAGCTCTAGAGTCTGTTATCGTTTTAGTCTAATGTTCTCTGATAATTTCTAAACAATTTTGTGACAAGTTAAAAAATATAAATACTCTGTTTATTTCACAAGTTTTGACCTACTTTTCAAAATTTTAACTTTGCTGCATTATTATTTTTGATATATTAATTATTACTCAACAACAATTAAGAAGCTTAGCTGGCTATCATAGGAAAGACACTCAAAGGGTGGCTGCTAGCTTCGATCTTAGTGGCACTCTTCCCACACAGCAGAGCTAGGCTGAGTCGAACCTGTAGTCAAGAGGTTATGCTTCTACGGATAGCATTTGGCAGAATAGAGAAATGAACATTCCTCTTGCTCTTAAAAACTGTGACGATTGATGTAGAGTATTTCATATATTTAAAACAGAACATATGTGTATTAAAATAATAATATGAAAATGCTGAAAGTCTTTCCATCTAAAAGCTTTTGACATTTATCATGGATTCAGATTAGTCTATTAATAGATTATTTATATTATATATAATCAATTTATATATGATATATCTGAAAAGTATTCTTATTTGATATACGTTTTGGCAAAATAATTATTTTTAAAAAATCAATTAAATTAAAAACAAAAACTATAACTGCATTTACAACAGACTAAAAATATATATAAAAAAATCATTAATGAACGAACGATTGATGTTAAATTAAAATAAAATAAAATAACTTAAATATATCAATTAATTTAAATAAAATGAATATTTAAAATTAAACTTTCTTAAGAAACGCTACAAAAATATTCAAATACACAAAAACATTCAAAATAGATAAATAAATACAAATTATTAAATTAATAAAATAAATAAACTCAATTTTTAAATATATTTATTTTGTTTAATGCTCGAGTAAAAATTTAAATATAAATTAAATAAATTTAAAAATGAAATGTTAAATAAATATATATAAATTAATAACATTCAGTAAATGTTCTAACGACATTCCATTAACTAAATACATATATACATATATTAATTATTTATTTATTTATATTTGTTAAAATTTATCTAAAACTAAAGCTAACTTAGGACTAAAGCGCAGGCTGCTGAGGCCTTCGACTTGAAGATTTACATGTGATTTTTTTTCTATATATGAGGTGGTATTTTACGGATGTCTTTTGATTTGGGTTTGCGAGGATCTATATAAGACACAAGTTTTGGAAGATTTGGGTTTCAAGGAGAAAAGTTGCTGGAGAGTTTTTGAGGAATATACATTAATTATTAATGTAAATAATGTATAATTATAAATTATTATAAACTAAATTGTATAAAAAAATTGAGTTTTAAAATTTATACATGTAAAATGTATATATATTGTATATATACATATAATATATGTATGTATATCGTATATACATTTTCAAAAATATTAGATAAATATATATATTTAGCTAATAAAATAAAAAATAATAAATTAATATAAATAAAATAAATTATTATTTATTTATTTTATTTATTTCAAAATAAAATAAATAAAATACAAAATAATAAATTAATGTAAATAAAATACATTTTTATTTATTTGATTTATTTATTTCAAAATAAAATGAATAATTTGCATTTTTAAATATAATTAAATTGTTTAAAAAAAATACTGAAATTATTACCGGAAATAATGAAATAAATGATATGTAACAAAAACTGACTAACTTTCAGTAAATGTGCTGTTAACATTCGACTTACGTTGTCTGGGCGTCATGTCGGAGTCCTTATCGCATTAGGAGACACATGTAGTAGCTTCGCAAATTGAATTATTTACACCTGCTATTAAAGGCAGCGGCAATTTAAAAATAATTACTCTGCGCTCTTATCAGACATTCGGCTGCATTGTAAATCAACTTTAGCTAACAATAAATTAGCAAAAAAAAAAAAACGAAGAAAGAAATCGAACCCAAATTAATCATGCCAAAATCTCAAGGCGAAAACAATCGTTGCCACAATTAGGCGTCGACAGGGGCCAAAAATAAGCGGGAGCTAGGTTCAGTTCTTGGGATTTTCCGGCGATTTCCAGCAACTGATCTCGTAAATAATTCAGGCTAAAAATAAAGCGAAAACCTTTTGCAAGAAACTAGTGAGAGAGAGAGACATCTTCGAACAAGGCAATTATCTAGCTTGGGGGCGTCGTCAGGTGTGCATGTGACTTGCCGAATCTTATCTGTGGGGTGAAAACAATAATTGCTTTCGCATAATATATAGCTGCAGATCGAACTATAGCGCGCCAGCTGCGTATATAATGCCAAATATTCAAGCGCCGGCAGTTAGTTGAGTTTGTTTACTGAAGACAGAAGCGGCGCGTCCGAAACATCATGCAAGGTAAAGCGACGATGATGATAGGAGTTAATATGGAGTGTCCCAAAAGTCAGGCAAGATGTAATGGCTGTCCCAAAAGTCGCGCAAGAAGTAATTTGATAGTTGCATAATTGAAAATTATCATTTTTTTATTGATTTATATAGTATACGTTGCTCGTTTGTGCAGCGTTTCATTTTCAAGAAGCCTGAACTGTTGGCTATTTTTTTTTTGCGTAAAATGGCGAAAAATGGAAATATTGCGTGATTTTTGGGACAGCCTATATTATATTTATTATATATTTATATTAATTGTAAATTAATTTTTAGAGTGGCTCTTGATATCACTGCTGCTGCTGGCACTGGCCCGGCTCAGCTGGCAAACGGAATACCTGAACAGCGGCGAGGACATCTGCCGTCTCTTTGCGGACGGGACGACGCTGCGCAAGCCGGGCTACTGCGATCGCTCGATCGTCTGCCAAAACTCCATTAGCACCACGGGCGAGACTTGCGGCGGAACTAAGCCCTACTTCAATCTGAACAAGGGCGCGTGCCATACGTCGCTGGAGACAACGGACTCGTACTGCAGTGAACCGTGCACCTCGAAGACGGCGGGCTACGTGGGCGACAGCTTCAACTGCGCCAATTGGTATTACTGCGAGAAGACCAAGCTGATCGGGAGTGGGGTCTGTGACTATGGCATGTGGTTCGACCAGGAGAAAAAGATGTGCGCCTATCCCCGGGACGTGACCTGCGACGCCCACTTTGAGCTCTGCCAGGTGATGCCGGCGGGCGTGGCCACGCGCGATCCCCTGAACTGCAACAAGTACTTCACCTGCAAGGCGGGCAAGAACACAACTGTGACCTGCGACGATGGCCTCTACTATGATATAAAGAAGAAGAGCTGCATTCAGAAGGCGCTGGTGGACTGTGAGAAGCATCCGCATCCCGAGAGTGTCTGCGGCACCAAGAAGCTAGCCAAGCGGGGCAAATTCGTCGCCGACGGCGCCACCTGCCGCGGCTATTACTACTGCCGGGACTTGGGCTCGGGTGTGCCCGATCCGGATCCGGCGTATCATCAGTGCCCCATGGAGACCTTCTTCAATGAGCACATCGAGCTGTGCCAGGAGCGCAACTCGCGCAAATGCGACGAGGATCGCTGCGACGGGCGGGACTCGGGCTTCGAGCTGGCCGAGGACGTCGGCTGCCAGCACTATCTGGAGTGCAAGAATGGGGCGACGATTGACAAGAAGAAGTGCGACGATGATATGTACTTCGATGTGGGAACTAAACAGTGTACCACTGAGAAGAAGAGCTATGGGGCCTGCAGCGGCTCGCCAGATCCATATGATCCCAATAATTGGACTTTATAAATAAATTTCTCAAAGCATTCAATAGCATTATAATAAATTAGGCATTAGGTTATGTTTACTCAACTCAATTTATTTTTTTTTATATTTTTTTTTTTTTATTTTGACTTTTACATAAAATAAATACTAAAATACTAAAAAGGCTAAAGAAGTAAAATGGCAGCTATTCACAATAGCGCTGCAAGTGCATAAAGCAGTTTTGGCAGTAGTGCAAAGCAGTATAAGCAAACAGTATAATTTGTGCACTGCTTGCGGGAGTACTGCTGTGTGCACTGCTTTGTTGCTATAAAACTTTTGGCGCGCTTATTTGAATTGGCATGTTTATTGTTTCTTTTACAAATTATAAAACAAAACTTAGCTCGCTTTTTTAAAATGTTTTAAACGTTTATTGAGCTGTGTAAAGCATGTGTTAAATACAATTTACTGTTGTATGTATTTATATAACAAATTTGCCAATGAATTTTTGAAGTAGTAGCTCTAAAATTTACTCTAGGTCTTTTTCTGCATCAGTATAGATTTAAATTAAATATTTAAATTAATATTATTAAAATTTGACATAAATTTTTTTATTAATTAATTTTTATAATTTAATTTTAATTAAATATGTAAATTAACATTATTAAAATTTATATTAATTTTTTTGTATTATAACTTGAAGTTGCATTAAATTTTAAAATTATTCATGATTAATTAAATTTTAGTAATATACAATATTTAGTAAAATTAAGCTTGAAATTATTATTATTAAAACATAAATTAAATTTTTGAAACTTTATCATTAATATTTTAATAAAATTTTTAAGTTATTATTATTAAAATTTAGACTAAACGTAAAATTTATTATTCCTAAAATTTAAATTAAATTTTTTAAGACTGAAGGGAATATAGCTGATATATTTCTATTATATCTATTGCCCTATAACACTTCTTGAGCTCTTATTTTAGCTCATTTCTATAATTTTTAAGCTCTTTCACTCTTACTCTAATTCCCCACTGAATACATTTATCATTTATTATCTTTCAAACTATAATTTAATATAAATATAATTTAATTTATAAAATTCAATTTTTTAAACTCTCCAAATTCAATACAAGTATTTTTAATTAATGCCGAAAATGCATAATAAATGTATATTAATTGCAGACTTTTCCCACACTACGCTCCGCGCAGATTGTTTTATACTGACCCAATGCGTTTTGAGCATTTTCGTACGCTCCACGCTCCATGCCCCCCGCCTTATGGCAGCCAAGGCAACTCTTTGTGGAGTGAAACATTGTGGAGTAATTATCTGCCAGACGGAAGAAGCTCCAACTCCGTTGCATCCCAGGGGTAGTTCAAAGCCCACACATACCAAACAGAGAGAGAGAGAGAGAGAGAGAGAGAGAGCGCGCGCGAGCCTGTACGAAAACTCCATTTTGCAGTGCTGCAGGCTGCAAAATTTCGCTTTTTTCCATGTAGAGACTTTCCCTGTAGTTTTCATTTTAGACTTCGATGTGACATGAAAAGCAAACCGAGAGACAAAAGCAAAAAGAATTCGACGTGGGAGTGTGTTAGTAAGGCTAATTGGCTTTGATGCTGCCTCTGACTGAGCTGCAAAATTTGTTGTAAAAACTGACAAAATGAAGCAGCAAACAATTAACTTTTTTATTGACGAGGCACGCATCAAGTATTAAATATTGAAAGTGGAATTCGATTGCAAATTTAAATGGCGCACTAATTTATTGCTTTCATTTAAATATTTAGTTATGTACACAATAGAAATAATGGATTAATGTAAATAATAGTTTAAATAGGTATCTTGAAGAAAGTATGAAGTGTTTTATAATATACATAAATAAATAAAACTAATGTTTTTTGTTTTTTTTTATTGTCAAATTCAAATAAATAAAATTTAATTATTAATATTTTTAGTTCATTTTTTATTAATATATTTAATTTTTTTATATTTATAATATTTTATTATTTTTTCCATTTGTTTATTTTTATTTAAATATATAATTATTTATTTTCATTTTTTTTATTTATATTTATTATTTTACTTTTTCACTTTTATTTTAACATTAATATGATTAAAAATTTTAAATAAGTTTTATAATATATTTATAATCATTTTGTATTTTTCCTTTCGTTTATTTTTATTTAAATATTTAATTATTTATTTTTATTTTTAAAATTTATATTTATTATTAAATTCTTTAATTTTTATTTGAATATTTAAATGAATAAAAATTTTAAAAAATCTTATAATATATATACAATAATTTTTTATTTTTTCCATTTGTTTATTTTTAATTAAATATTTAATTATTTGTTTATGTATTTAATTTATTTTTTTATTATATTTTTTTTTTAATGTAAGAATTATAGATAAGAATTATAGATATTATGGGAAAGGCGTTAATATTTTGAAGGACATATTGTTACAGTTATATATATTTTATATATTTCTGTATAGGACTTAACTCAACTCTTCATATATATTCGAATGACCTACCTCGTATGTGTTCTAAAACCTATTTTAGGAATAGACATTCTGGCATAGCTCAGGAAAAAAATCTGTTCCTGCTTATGCACATGTATCTCTCTTACTCTCTGCATTTGCATATTTGATATGAGTCTAATCGGGTCAGAGCGTCTATAGTTAGCCTTGGGTAATAATGCCCCACTGGAGGCAGCCTCCTTTGAGCATAACTCGTTTATCAGAGTGAGACCCAGAACTGAGGCGGCTCTTGACTAATGTCTGGCAGGAGAATCTATGGCTACGGTCAGTTATTGTCGTTGAGCTCTCTGTGTGTGGGGCACTCAGACAACACCCTGTGAGTTGTGTGTGCTCGCTAAGGGTTGTGTTCCGTGCCCCATGAAGCATTGCAACAATTTGCCGCAAGTGCTTCAAACTCGGTTTGTTGTTGTTTATATTTGGACAACATTTGTTAGTTGCAGCCAGCAGCAGCAGTCGCCTCACCTTGTTACGATTTTTGCTTGCCTGTTAATGATAATTATATATATATATGTACATGTATATGCTTCGCGAATGTTAGAAAGTTTCCACCCTCAGACGGAGCCAAGCTGCTGCTGCTGCTGCTCCCTTGCTGGTTTCACTGCCATTCGGCGCGTCACGTTCGCCGCATGCCCTCTCTCGGCCCTCTGCCCTGTGCTGGCCGTGTCTGCCATTTTGGCTTTTCCTGCAGGAAGCTTGCATATTTTACGTGCTCCACGTCGTCGTCGTCGTTGTTGTTGCTTTGTCTGTGCGGGCATCTGTCTGTGCTGTGCTGCGCTGTGCACTCTGTGCTGGTGCCCCAACTCTTCACTTTTATCGATTGAATTGTGTCTCAGGCTGTGAAATACAGGTCATTGATCTGCGCCTGTGCTTGCTTTTTCGCCGCCATAAACCAAACGAAAAACTCCTCATTTTCATCTAGATTGGGAGTGGGCCGAGTGGCCAGTGCCAGTGCCGGCGAACCGGGAAGCAGCCAGGCCAGACCAGGCCAGGCCACGCCAGCATCGAATGTGCCAGACGCTTTGCGAGTCCAGCTCCAGCGACTGATAAACTGTCGCCGATTGTGTGCAGCAATAATGGCTTGATGGATTTATGCCAGATGATGAGATTTGATATTTGGGAAGCTCTTATATAGAATAGGAATAGAAATAGAATATGGACATAGTTGAGGAATTCTTTGTACAAAGAAAATAAATTTAAAGCTAAAAATAAAAGTATAAAAGGTATATTTAAATAAATGCACTTTTAGAAATATCATATAATAATAAATATATAAAATATATATTTATATATAAATATATATAAATAAATATAAAATATGTAAATATCATAATCAATCATAATTTTTTTTTAATATACCTACTGATGTAATTGTCATAATATATCATTAAAAATATTATATCCAAATAAATATAATCATATAATACCATAAAAAATATATAAAATATATATAAATATCAGAATTTAAGAAGAGTAAATATTTAAGAAATATATATAAGTATTATATTTTTAGCAATATATATAATAGTAATATATATTTTTAGTAATATATGCAAACTCATTAAAAGCTTTAAAAAATAAAAATAGATATATAAAAATATTTAATAATATATAATATATATTATCTAATACATAAATATATTTAAATATATGCTGTAGCCAAAATCTGCCTTTTATTTACGCTCAATTTGTCATAGGTCTTTGCTGCCTTGAATTGAGCCTTTTTTTGAGTTGATCAGTCAAAGCATGTTGCATCGATCAGAGGAAATGTTCGAATTGGTATGCGCTGTGTCTGTGCGGGTGGGAAGAATTTGTTAGGTGAGCTCTGCTAAGTGAGAGCTTGCAAGTGCGCTTCAGCATGAGCGATCGAGCAATAAAATCATCAGGAGCAGAGCCAAAACAGTTGAGCTACAGTTGAGCCAGAAGCAGAGCCAACGTTGAGCCAGAATTCAGGCAGAGGCACAGTTGAGGCACATTGGCCATGTTGAGTCAGATCAGGAGCAGAGGCAAAACAGTTGAGCTCGAGCACAGCCATCGGCAGAGCCAATGTTGAGCCAGAATTCAAGCAGAGCCATTGCTATCGGCAGAGAGAGCCGAGTCAGATCAGGAGCACAACAGTTGAGGCAGAGCAGATATAAAAACAGTTGAGCCAGAGGCAGAGCCAAAGCAGAGCCAAGGCAGAGACAGAGTTGAGTCAGAGCTCAACACCGAATTTTACTTTATTTAAATAAACTAGAATTAATTTTAGAAAAATTATTCAAATGCCAAAAAAAAAAAACAATTATTTGATATATATTTATTAAGAGGTATTTTATTAAGGGATTATTAAAAGATTAAAGATATTTTGATGAATTTTAATGAAAAGTTAAACAAGAATTTGTTATTACATTAAATTAATAAAAAATAAATATTGTGTATGTATATTATTTTTTATTAAAATATTTTTACTACAATTATTTTTTCATAATTAAATTAATTTTTATATTCAATTAATAAAAAATATCTATTATAAATATTTATTTTATTAAATTATTATTAAATTTAAATTAAATATTATATATTATATTAAATTAATAAAAATTAAATAGTTATTATACATCATTAGCATCAGCATTTTAACTGTCGTTTACCTATACTAAAATAGTAATTTTAGCTATATTAAAAATAATTTTCAAGAAGAACTCTCAGTTTCAGGCTATATTATTAAATATAATTTTAATTAAATTGAAAACTCACTTCAAAAATGTCAAATATATCATAATAATTGCAATCTTAACTAGCCATATCAAAAATTATATATAAATATAATATATATACATATATATATTACACCCAATTCAACCACCATTTGTGCAAGAGCAAGAGCCAAGCCAGAAGCGTCTGGCCCAGTCGCAGTCGCAGTCGCTGCGCTGTGCCTTGTCACACGGTTTCCGTGTTGGACATGCACAGCACAGAGGCAGGCGAGGAGGAGACCGGAGGAGTATGACGGCCATGATAACGAAATCGTTTTTAGCTTTGGGGTAGTGGAGCAGCCAGCGCGAGTGGGGCGCGTTCGACGATGTCGTGTGGGGCGCAAACTGTACCGAAAGTGCGCATAGAAATGAGCCACGAGTCGAGAGCGGGTGAACAGGAGGACAGACGGACGACCACTAGACCAAGCCGCAGCCAGAGCCAGAGCCAGAGCCAGCCCGGCCCAGACAGTGGTAGAAAGAGAAACCAACTGCGACTTATGGCCCAGGATGTGTTTTCGGCCAAAGTTGTAGCTGTCAGCGTTCATTTCGAGGGTTGCACTCCAGGCCGGAAAATGCGAATTAAAATAACTGAAAACACAAAGGAAGCAGGCAGAAAAGGCGAAAAAAGAATGACGAAAGAAGGCAAAAAGAACGCATCGAGAAGACGTCTGTGTGCGGTTCAATGACCAAATGCCGCCGATGCTAACGTGGTCCGCACCTACCCAAAGCTCAAATGTGACTAGAGAAAATTCTCGTGGCAGCAAACGAGTTGCAAGGTCGATGAACGCTCTGTTACAGTTGCAGTTGCAGTTGCAGCCGAACGAAGGAAACAGCAGCCCAAAACACGTTTTTCGGCCTAAGCACACAATTGTTTAGCTCGGATTTGCAAGTGTCTGGCAACGCCAATCAATCATAATATGAATGTAGCGAGTCAGAGATAATATCTAGGAGGTTTACGCTATGGCAGATTATATTTTCAAGTTATTAACTGTGTGGCAACGCTGGCATAAACAGTCGGGCAAACAAATCGGATTTTTTTCTGGTATCTGGCAACGCTACTCAATCAAATAGTGTATATATTTTCCTCAATGCCATATCGTACATATTAAAATCTAAATTTTGAAATTCTGGCAGCACCTACTTTGATATTCAGGCAATGTCTAGGCAATCAATCAATCATAATGATTGAAGCTTATTCTTCATGTTATTTATGTCTACTCTCTGTAGCCTAAGTTGCCTAAACTTTAAAAATGGCAATCATCTGGCAACGCCAACCAATCGTAGGCAATGATTGGAGTCGCATAAAAATAAGTTAAATATAATTTTCAAAACATCTGGCAGCACCAAAACCAAATGGGCATGTAAATATACCATATTTAAATTTTATAAAATATGGCAACGCCAAAAACCGATTTTCTACTACCAAATATAAGTGTTTCAAAATTTTCAACTATCTGGCAACGCCAAGGCAACTAATCAACCATTTACTAACATTTGATTTTGAAATTTACCAATATCTGGCAACGCCAAGGCAGCAAACCAAGCAAAGCCTATGATTGCAGCTGATTATTCAGGTTTTTACTTCTATACTCATTGCTTGAACTTTGAAATTTGCAAATATCTGGCAACGCTAAAATTGTCTATCTTTAAAAGCTGTGCCAACTGCTTGTAAATTTTCTAATGTCTGGCAATGTTAAAGTTGTTAGACAAGCGACAGTGGCTCAAAAAAGTATTCAAGCTCCTTTGTTTCCAAATTACCAAATGTCTGGCAACGCTGAACTACCACAAAAGGAATCTATTATCAACTATTTATTATAAAATTTCAATTCTATGTTCTTCTTGCTCACTTTTCTCAGCTTCAATCGCGGTCAGACTGCAGTTGCAGTCACACATGGCGCGCCGAGCCGCATGGCGCATGCGTCGTTGTTAGTAGCGCTGCCCGGCATAGGATAATGGCCTCTGGTAACGCTCGTTGATGTTATAATCGTTGGCGTCGAGGCAAACTGCACAAAGGCGACGACGCCCAACACTCGCCCCACTCTCACTTGCGTCGCGCTGCAGGCATTGACACGGACTGTGCCTCAGCCTCAGCCTCAGCCTCAGTCGCTGTCGCAGTCGCTGCCTCGGCCTCTGCCACTGCCACTGCCAGCTCGCCTCAACCTCCGCTTGCAATGGCAATGGCAATGGCCATGGCCATGATATAGCTATGTGGAGTACTCTATATGCCACTCGTGCGTTTGTTTTATGCCACACACGAATACACCTTGCCTGACCCAACTATTTGCATGCATTGCTCGGCTGTCCATGGGGCGAGCACAGTGAGAGTAGTCGATGCAGAGATACTCAGTAAATTTGGAAAAATAGTGAAAAGGCTGTGAGAGGAGTCAGTAGATTTAATAGAAAATTAATTATATTTCTATTTTGATTTACAGATATAACAAATTTTGACTGGGTATGCCTGGCCTTAAGCTACTCTGTAATTGGCCTTACCTAGATAAGCTAATCAAAACTTAGCCCAAGGCAGAAAAACCAGATATTAAATACTATTAGATCCACCCCATTACATATAAAATCCAATAACATTTCCAATTTCAAATTTGGTTTATTTTAAATTTTGGAAAAGGCAAAAAACACTCTGCTGGCACACACAGCACTGCACAAAATACATATATGTGGAAGGATCGGGACTAATTGAAAAGGATTAACAAAATAAGTTATTTAACTAAAATATAGTTCTAAGTCTGCCTCTTCTGCTCGCTCTTCTTCTTCTTCGGTTCTGCTTGTTCTTTTTCTTTTTGTGGTTTTTCTCGGTGTTCCTTCTTCTTCTTTTAATCTCGTTGCTTTTCTTTCCTCATTTCTTTTCTTACCAATTTTCTTGCTTTTCTTTATTTCTTATTCTTCGTTTTCATTTCTTCTTCATTTCATCTTCATTTCTTCTTTATTTCTTTTCCTTCTTTTTCTTCATGCCCTTCTTCCCCCTTTTTTTTCTTCGTTTTCTTCTTCCTCGTGCTCTTCCTCCTCGTGCTCTTCTTCCTCGTGCTCTTGTTCTTCGTGTTCTTGTTCTTCTTGTTCTTCTTCTTCTTCTTCTTCATACTCTTTTTCATACTCTTCTTTTCTTCTTTTTCTTCATGCTCTTCTTCATCTTCTTCTTACTTTTCTTCTTCTTCTTCCGTCTCTTCTTCTACTATTCCCTACTCATACAACTCAACATAAAAAGCTCCTAAAAGCTACCCACAACAGAAATCGGAGTTGGATAACTAAAACCAAAGCGTGAATCGTGTGTGGATGAGTTAGAATCGAACTCCTTAGCATTTACATATCCAACTGGAAAGGTTATTTCTTCATCCACTTCCATTTCCTTCGACTTGTTCAAGTTACGCTTCATGCAAATCCGACAAGGTTTCGGAGTCATACGGATTTGCCGAGCCCTAATCCGAACGGCTGGGCTCTTGGCCTTAGGCCGAGCACGTGCCACGCGAGCCTTGGCAGCACGCTTAGTGATCAAAGTCCTTAATTTCGGCATCTTTGTGGTGGCACTCTAAAGGAAGTACTTCTATATATAAGATATAGATATATATCTCTCTACTAACCACTATTGGCCTGGCTGCGGTTCGCCAGGGCAGTGCGCTCGTCCCATCCTCGAACACTAAGGCCTGACGCAGCGCGTATTCGGAGCGGCCCGTGCGTACCAAAACTCCCAGATGAGTCAGACTGCACAGACTCTTCCGCACGTATTTTTTGATGTTCTCCACCTTCTTGCAGCGACGCATCTGCTGCTCCACCTGCTTGACGATGCTGTCGGCCGGCACAAAGGTCGTCAGCGAATGGGCGCCCTGCAACACGCCCAGCGCCTTCATCACATTGCGATTGATCTTCTTTGGCACATCGAAGTTATCCATGTATGGTACGATATGTATATTATATATATAATGAATGTATATGTAGCTGTGGTTTTTGAATGTTTGTAGCTTTATGCCTGTAGAATTTATGTGCCCTAGATGAGTTCGTTCGAGGAGCATTCCAGGCAAGAGGCAAAGCCTGCTGCGATTTTCTAGAGATATATATATAAATTATTAACAAATATTAAAAATTGAGATTTGTTGAGCATAAAAACTTGAGAAAATACTTAAGATTGCTTTTAAAAACTCTAAAAAATAAATATGAATATATAAATGTTTATATGAATGAAATATAATGTTATATATTAAATAAAATAATAATTTTAGAAATATATATTTTAAAAAAATAATATAATTCATTCATTCATTTTTATTTCAATTATGATAATAATATTATTAAAAATAAAATAAAATAATAATATATAGTTTATATATATAAATATATAAATAATATTATTAATAATATATAGTTTATATAGAAATACATATGCAAGTATCAAAAACTTCTTCTATATACCTATAATCTGTTGAATCTTGGCATGAGTAAAAACCAATTTTTTGTTTATTTAAATCCATAAAATGTTTATGTTTTAAATATTATTATTAGTTAAATTTCATTTTGGAAAAAAAAAATAATAAAAATAATCAATAATATAATAGTTATTATTATTATTAAAAATATATAAATATTAAAACAAAAAATATTTGAAATTCATTTATTATTTAAATATTTTTTATTATTTTTAACTATTATAAAAATCCGATTTAAGGATATAAATATATAAAAATAAAATAACTGAATATCAATATATATATATATATATATATATATATATATATATATATATATACATTTTTTTTTTTATTATAAAATTTTTTGAAAGTTAATTTTCATTTTAATTAATTTTTCATATTTTTTTTTAAATATTATAAATTATTTTTAAATATTATATGTGTATTATAAATAGACCTATTTGTTCCTAAACATCTACAATAATTATAATAAATACAAAATATGTATATATTTAAAAATTAAGAATAATTATGCTAAACATATCTATTAAACAATTACATACATATATTTTGTTTTTGTTTTTTTTTATGATTTATAAAGTTTACTAATTTGTAGAAATATTAAATATATTATAGTTTTTTAATTTTAATATTTGTTTATTATTGAATATAATTGACAAAACAAAAGGCAAATTAAATAAAAAAATAAACAAATTTTTTAATATGCTAAAAGAAGCAGATCAAAATTTCAAAATTGGGGATATTTTAGATATATAGAAAATTTATTAATTTTTTAAATTCTACAAAATTTATATTATTATAAATAATAAATTATACGTATTTTCTATATAATTTTTTTAAGTGCGTAAATATATCTTTATATTTATATCTCTGTCTTTATATTTATATCTCTTGTATAAATATTTATATACATCTCTAAAATATATCTCTATTTTGCCTTACTCCTCCTCCCCGTCTTCTTTTTCATTGCTGCTCATCTGACAGGAATGCGCCCTTCGACAATTTCACTTAATGATGAAAAGTGCATCACAATTAAAATGAAAATCAACGAAAAGCGAAAACTTTCTACGAGAGAGGGAGAGAGAGACAGAGAGAGAGAGAGAGAGAGAGAGAGGCATGCACACACAGACAGAGAGACAGAATAGAACAATAACAGACTAACCTATTGTAAAGTGGGGAATACATAAATGCAAGTGCATGTGTGTGTGTGTATGTGTGTGTGTGTGTTATGCACATACAAATTTTACTGTTGTGTTGGCAACAAATTTCCAAAATGGCGTCTCAGCGTGACTATCTTGCCAGTGCCTACCCCCTCACATGTGCAACCAAATACATGCTTAGCCCGAGGTTCGTTTCATTCTTTCCTTTATTTTCAGAGCCAGAGCCAGAGCCGGAGCCGGAGCCGGAGCAGGTCAATGATACCAAAAGTTAACCCACACCAACGGCGTCTGCGTCGCACTTGAGCAATTTTCACAAAAAAAAAAAAAGAAAATAAAAAAAAAAAAACAACAAAAGCAAGCAGTGCTGGGGCCGCACCCTTTGGGCAAAGCCACCCACACCCAGAGCCAGAGCTATAGACAGAGCCAACTCCACAATCAGCGCCAGTGTCAAGTTTACGCCATACACACACACACACACACATACACAGACCTGGATCTGGTCATGAACTCCATTCTCCATTTTCAATGGCAGCCATAGGAGTCGCAGCGCTTTTATCTTTCGCATGTTTCATTTGTGCAGCGCGAGCGAGCGAGAAAGAGCAGCACAAAGTGAAAGACAAAAAACCAACAACAGCAACAACATCGACTAAGCAGCTAACTATCCACATAGCTGTCATGCCGCCGCCCACTTGGTCTGCCTCTATATGCAGCGACGCCTTATGCATCATTTAGTATAAAGCAAACCCCCCACCCCCTCCCCATCCTATGTATTTCTCTTTTTCCTGTGCAGCAACATCATGCCACGGCGCAACTTGAACAACGCGGTGAAGGTCATTGCTACCAAAATTGTGTCTCCCTTTTGTCCTACTCTACTCTTGACTCAATTCGACTCGCATTCTCATTCGCAGCGCAGCAGCGACGAGCAAAAAACAGCAACAGCAACAACAGCACACCGACACACACACACACACATACGCAGTCATGCTGTTTGGCTGTGTGCGCATTTCTGCATGCAATGCGCAGCGTTGCCAGACTGTTCTAATTGCACTAGAAACTTCTAATAGGCAACTCCAGCGAAATAGCATCGCACTGCACTGGCAACACTTGCCCGCGTTTATTACAGCATGGGTGAAGGAAAGAAAAAAAACGCAAACTCGTTCGCTCTCTGTGCGACCCGTTCCGCTCCCGTGCCAAAAGCAAACTGTGTCTGTGTCACTCAACCCACTAAACTTGCACACAATGCGCCGACGATGACGATGGCAACGGCAACGACGACGACGACGACGACGACGACGACGAAGTCGAACTCGAACTGTGCTGGCGCATTCGTGTGTAGCTGCGTCGCGTCGCTGCCTGCTGCCTGCTGCTCCTGCTCTAGCTGTTGTTGCTGCTGCTGCTGCTGCTGCTGCTGCTGGTTTGCTGTGCTTGTTCAATTGCAAGCGTCGCGCTGCCCCGCTCACGCTCTCTTCCACTTGCTTTTGTCGCTATTTGTTGTTGACTCTATGCCGCTCTCTTCCTTCGTGGCTGGCGTTGCTCGGCGCTGCTGCTGCTGGGTTCAACGTCTGGTGGTTGACCTACCCGTACCAGATTTTTATACAGGACTTTTTTTGTCGTTGCTGCTGCGGCCGCTGCTGCTGCTGCTGCCGCTGCTGCTGCTGCATTTTGCGCATTTGCTGTTTGTGTTGACTCACTTCCCCCCCGCCCCTCTCACTCGTCAAGCAAGCACGACAAGTGAAAACTAAAAAAAAATTGAAAATTTGTGCAATGTTGTCGCAAAGTAAAAGTTGTGCAACTGAGTTAGTTGCGCGCTGCTCGAGGGGCCGCTGCTTAAGTTCTGTGACAGCTGAAATTACACAACGTCGTCGTCGTCGTTGTTGTTGTTGTTGTTGGCAACTGTTTGGCCAGACAATACATTTATGGCTGATAGTTGATTGGCTTATCTATGCGTCAACCCGACTCCACTGATGCATCAAGCGCTCCTCCCTTGACTGTGGGCATGGCAGCAGCACAACATATTGCATATGCCACACTCACACACACACACACACACACACACACACACACACACACACACACACACACAAGAGACATATTCTAACTCTGCTTATGCGGTAAGCTTTGCATTCGCTGCTTAGTCCAACTGGTTTTCCACTTGTAATTTCACTCGCTTGGCCAGTTTTCCACAAATGTTCTGCCTCCACCTGGTTCGTGGCAAGAAAAGCCAACAAACCGCGCTGGAAACTATTAGAAGATTCAAGGCTAAGGCTGCGCGTCTAAGGCTAAGGTCATTGCCATGCAGCAACGCTGCGAAAAAGATACCCTGTAAAATGTGAATATGCTAAAAGGGTTTAACTCTTTATTTATTTATACAAATTTTAGGTATTGTAATAAACTTAAATTAAATTAAATATTTTATAATAATTTAATTATAATAGTAATTTAATTTAAACTAAAAACTTATTTTTTTAATCATTTTATATTTATGGTTTATTTATATAAATATTTGATTTCTTTTAGTGAAAATATCTTTATCATAAAATTAATTATTATATAATTGTAAGAAATTCTATAATAATTATTTGGCTGTTTTTTTTTATATATTTTATTATTTTATTTTTATTTTATTATTATTAATTTTTGTAATATTTAATATTGAATTAGTTTTATCAGTATTTAAAAAATATTTTTAAATATATTTTTTTTCAGTTTTTAATTAATTGTGCTTTTATAATAAATTGCTTAAATATATTAATATTTGTAGCTTAATCATTATATAAATATTTTATTTATTTATTTATTTATATTAGATTTATTAAATTTATTAATATATTTTAGTATTAAAATCTAAAATAATAATTCGAGCATTATTTTTTTAATTTTAATATTTTTTATTTATGTAGTTTTGTTAATATTTTAATATTACATTTCGTAATTTATATAAATAACTTATTTATTTATTTATATTTTTTTATTAAATTTAAGAATTTATTTTTGTATTAACCTCTACAAAAATTATTTTAATATTACTTTTTAAATATTATAATATAAATAAAAATTTATTTAATTTTAAAACTATTTTTTTATAACATTTTTTCCCGTAGTTTCTTCAAATTTTCTTATTGGTAATTAAAAAATAAAATGTTACAGGGTATTTTGAAAGGCTATAATGCCTGAAACTACTCTCTCACTATTTCTCTTACATTCTTTGCCTCCATCAACTAGTTATCTAACTTAGTATTCTTGACATAAGTACACAGGGTATTTTTAGTTCGATCATTCTTAGACAACTTTTGCAACATTCTTGGTTCTTCTATCGATGCATTTTCTGCATTTGAATGCCGCTGAAGGAAAAACTAGTTTTTCCCCATTGCATCGAAGACAAAAGCCAGTTATTATTATGCTCTTCAAAGACAAGCGGCTGAGGACAGGCTAAGCAAGTTGCGCTAGTGCTTACCTGTTCTAATAGAGAAAGTTACCTGTGTATGTCGCAAGCATTTCCATGGGAGAAAGTACTTGGCGCAGGAGGAAAGTCTTATAATCGTTGCGCTGCGATTGTCATGTGCATTCGCCAACTGGAACTAGGTAAGGTGACTCACCTGCCACAAGTGCAACCCTCGTGTTGGCTGCAACTATTTGCCGACTGTTGCAAGTTGCAACTGTTGTGTGTGGCAGGCGAATGACAAATTACCCTGGAGACCTCGCTGAATGCATATCGTGCAGCTTACATTGTTGTTGTGCTTAGCTTGACACATAACAGCCATGTTCCAGGTGCTACGACCCAGAGCAAGAGGAAGAGGAAGAGGAATATAGTGAACAGCATATAATTATAACTGTAAATGGGTGTGTACAGAGGGAGAAAGGGAGAGGTAGATATCTATATCTATATCTATATCTATATCTATATCTATATCTATATCTATATCTATATCTATATCTATATCTATATCTATATCTATATCTATATCTATATCTATATCTATATCTATATCTATATCTATATCTATATCTATATCTATATCTATATCTATGTCTATATCTATATCTATATCTATATCTATATCTATATCTATATCTATATCTATATCTATATCTATATCTATATCTATATCTATATCTATATCTATATCTATATCTATATCTATATCTATATCTATATCTATATCTATATCACAACTCCATAACCAAATCAGTCTTTCATTTGATCATTTACAATTCACACCCCCTCCTCAGCCTCACCCCTTCACCCTCACCCCTCCACACACTCAGACAATCCCTGGCTGGGCTTTTATAACCCCCTTAATGGCAACAATAAGCAAAGCGACGCCGCCAAACAGTGCGAAAGTTATATAGATTGCAGTTGGCGACGAATATGCAACCCCTTTGTTAAGTCTACACGCCTTCAACCCCTACCCCAAACCTGCCCCAACCCCTGCACTGGTGCAAACACAGACAGTCGCCGCCTCCAACCACCGAAAGGAATTTGCAACAAATTCGTGGCAGTTGAACTTTCGCTAATTTTAATGCAACATCGGGGCAGCAAGGGCTTGGCTTGGCTTGTTTTGGGGCATGCAACTGACAGACTAAACAATTTGATGGATTTTGTGAGATAACAGCAGAGGCAACATATGGTGACGCAATGTGCACCAGCAGCAGCAGCAGCCACATGAAGGTCAATAAACCATGAGTCTGCGCCACGAACAGACCGAAAGGTTGGGCTGCAGCTTGACGAACAGCTTTTTGGTGGCCTGAGCTGAAATCTGTTTGTGGACTTAGCGGACAACAGGGAAGTCTGCGAGAGCAATGATAAATAATACTTGGACTGAGTTGTTGAAAATATTGGTTTAAATATTATTAAATAGTTTACTTTATTGAAAAAAAATGATATATGTATTAAATATATTATATGCAAAAAATTATTTTAAAAATATATTTTCATCAAATTTAAATTTTTTAATAAAATTTCAATAAAATATGTAACTATTTTTTTATTAAATTAAAAATTGAATTAAATGAAAAAATAATAATATTTATTTTAATAAAACCTAAAATATATATGTTTATTTCATTTTTGGTTAGTTAAAATAAATGATGTACAGCAAATGTACATATTTTTTATTTTTTAAATATAACAAATATTTTAAATAGAAATGTTTAAAGAAATGAAGAAATAATAAATATTCTAAAAAATGATTTCTAAAGTTACTTACTATTTATTTTTCAAATATAAAATACTTATTAAATGTAAAGAAATAAAAAAAGTATTATTTTGATAATAAAAATTGATGTATAAAATTATTTATTATTAAAAAATAGAAAATTATATTTATATAAAAAATAGAAAATTATTATATACATATATTTATTTTATTGATCATGTTTTGAAAACAATATTTTTGTTTTTAATATCAAATTATAGTATTTTATAGTTTTAAAATAAATTTTTTAAGGTTTATATATTGAAGGTAGGTTTTATATATTTTATTACATTGAATTTTTTTTAATAAAAATTTATTCCTGAATAACAATAATATATTTTATGAAATTCCTGAATACATTTTGTACCAAACTATATAAAAATTAATCAAGCACTTTAAAAATATAAAAATATATACTCAATATATAAAAAAGTATTAAAAAATAAATTTTATTTGGTTTGTAATTTTTTTTTGTATGTTTTCATTATAAATTGTTTTTTTTTTTTTTTAAACCTAAAATATAAATGTTTTTTAATCAAATCAACATCGACTCAGCAGCAAGTTAAGCTTTTCTTGGAATATTAATTAAATATTATATTATATATAAGTAGTCTTTATAATTTATATAAAATCTTTCAGTCGTTTTTTTTTTTTTGTTAATAAATTTATATAAATTTATTTATATATCCCGTGAAATACATATATATCTGGTAATGCAAACTGATTATCACCATATTTAGACAGAATTTGAGCTGTATAACTTGGGTATTTCGATTGTGGCACTCAATATGTAAAGCATAATAAAAAGGCATAAAAAAACTGCAAAGAACTTAACAGAATTATAATATTAATTAAATATTATATTACATATAGTATTTTTTAATTTATAATCAGTTGTTTCAGTTGTTATATTATATTACCCAACTCTACAATATTGTAATATATAACCCAATAAACTATATTCTCTGAACTTTCAATTCTAATATACTAAAATACTAATGTATGGACTACCCTAAAAATTATTCATAAATAAAACTTTTGAATAACTTTTCCTTAGGGACTCCAAACTTCGTCATGGAAATTCCAGCATTCCCATATTTAGCCCAAAAACGTTCGTCACGGCAGTCCGCAGGCATGACGAACTTTGAACTTGTGTTTAACCTGTCACCCAGACCCAAATCCAGCAGCGCCTGCCCATCCTCCCGGCGGGGGGCATCAGGTGCAGTGGACACACGTTGGCCCAAGCTAAGCCACAACGACAACGATTACTCATCCAAGCCAAATGCGTATGATTCACTTGAGGGGAGGCAGGTGGGAGTGGCACCTTTTCAGCCATTATATAAATAAAGCACGGCCCGATGGGCGGACCCTATGCCCGCATGCACATACGTGTCCAGGACAAAGCCCGACGTAAAGTTGTCGGCCTGCCTCCCAGCGGAGGTGCCTAATGAGTCACTGACCGGGCGGTGCTCCCCATAATTCTCTCTCCCTCTCGCTCTCTCTCTCTCTCTCGCTCTCTCTTTGCATAAATAACATAAAAGTCGAGCGTTCGAGTTGTTTCATTGAACTGCGCCTGGGCCGCCTCAGCTTCGACTGATTCGTAGCATACATTTGGGCGCTGAATTGAATTAGCCCCAAAAATCGGTTCACTGCACGCACGTTGACCCAATAATTGGCCTCGATGTGCTCTCTGCCACGGGTCAGGCTATCAATCGAACGCCATTATCTGACTTTTTATGATAAGGGCACAACATGGGCTCAATTAGGCAGACAAAGCGGAAAGATTGAATATATATAAGATGAGTTGACAAAGGATTGATATATAAATAAATATAATAACAATAAATAAATTAGTTTCTCTATCTATCTTCATATTCCTTCAAATAATATTATATAAATCAGATTACTTTTCTGTATTTTCTCTTTCGTCCTCTAACAATTCTCTCTGTCTCTTTCGCCGTATATCCACAGAGTCTCTCTCTCTCTCTCTCTACTCTGACACGCGCTGCCTCTCTTTCTTACTCTGCTCCCTCTATCTTTTTTCTCTCTCTCTCTCTCTTTCTCTCTCGCTCTCTATCTATCCTTTTTATCTTCCATTCTCTCGCTTCCTTTCTCTCTCTCTTCATACTCTCTTTCTCAATCTCTTTCCGTCTCTCTATTTTTACTCTCTTTTGTCTCTCTCTCTCTCTCTGTCTCTGCCCCTCCCTCTGTCTATCTCTTTTCTCTCTTTCTCTTTCTCGCTCTCTCTCTTTTTCTTTATTTCTTTCTCCTTATATTTCTCTCTCTATCTCACATTCTCTCATCATTTCTATGTCTATTTTTTTGCCATTTTTCCCTCTCTCTCGCCGTCTTTGTCTTTTCTCTCTCTTTGATTTCCTTCATTTTCTTCACCTTCTCAGTTCTTCTACATCTTCCTCTTTCTCGAATTTCCTCTCTCTTTCTCTCTCTCTCTCTCTTTCTTTGCCGCTCCCACCTTTTTTTACTATTCCCACTTGATCTTTCTTCTCTTCTATCTCTTCTTTTCCATTTTCTTCATACTTACATATGTATATATATTTTTCTCACTATATAGTTCTTTCTTCTCAAATATTTTCTTTGCCCCTTTCTTTAATCTCTTTCTCTCTCTTCCTCTCTTTCTCTCTCTCTCTCTCTCTCTCTCTCTCTCTTGCCTTTCGATTTTATATGCCTTTCTCTATTTAATTTGGATCTCATTCTATATAAACTTTACCTACCGCTCGTTCTCTCCTTTATTGCCCTCTTTAATATCGCCTTTCTATGCGATTCTCATCGAATCAATTACGATTAATACCACTTTTATTGCTGCTAAGCTAATGTATATTTCACTAAAATAAATAAATAATAGAATAGGGTTGACAAACCTTGAAATTCTATTTATAAACTACAGCCAAACTCTATTGTTATCCTTGGATTTGGGCTAAAGGATACCTTGGGCGGACAATAAAATGCTGATTAGCTGCGTCAAATGCCAAGGCAGAATCGTCAATGCGAAACGGTTAGAGGACAGAGAGGGGTTCGTGTTGTGATGGTCAGACGCAGGCCACGCGCTAGACGATGCCAGGGACAGCCCTGAAATGAATGCCGTCTGCCCAGCAGCCAGACCGCAGCCTCCCCACGCCCCCCGCCCCACCCACTCGGTGAGCTCCAACCTCAGACGGCGCTCAATGTCATTTGCAGCATGCACCAGCTGCAGGAGCCGGCAAATGGCAATGGGAGCCTGAAAGAGGAGCTGTCCCTACCAGGAGTCGTCTGCTGTGCATGCGGAAATGCGCATGCCTGCGTGTCCTTGCCCTTGGTAGCGAGTCCTTTGCATAGTTGTGCTGCCCCTGAAAACTGTTAACCTTCGTGCAATGTGCAACGGACAACAGGCGGAACATGCGCGTTGCATGTGCAGCGACCAGCTCTCCGCCAGAGAGCGAGAGTGTGAGAGTGAGAGAGAGAGAGAGAGAGAGAGAGAGAGAGAGCGCGAACTCTGCTCTCTGTAGAGCGTAACAAAAACTACAAATTTATGTGTTGGGGGTGTCGTCTGGCTGCCCCTGCCTCGAGCGGCGCTTTGTCATTGCCATTGACCATGATATTCAGCCAATGTCAGTGAATGGAGGCAAATGGAGGTCGCATCGCAGGACAGCTAAGCCACGTCAAGACAAACTTAATCGTCATTAGCGACCTTAGCGCGTCTTCCGTTGACAAACCTTCGTCCGTCCACAAGAAAGCGTTGAAAAGCCCTTTGCTCGAGGGTTGTAACTCCAGACAGATAAACTCCAGCGGGTGGGGCGCAACGTACTTTCGCAATTATATATATATACATATATATATACTTAATATGTATATATATTCGTAATTTCTATGCTACGACAACTCCAGGAATTCTATGCCAAAACTTTTGCAACCCCAAATAAACAACACACAAAAAAGCACACACAAAGGGGCAGCGGCAAAAACAACGGTTCCAGACGCAGCCAAACCCAACTGCGAGCTTAAATCTCTAGGCATATCAGCTAGAAGATACTCTGCAATAAAAAAAGAGAGAGAGTCGAACTGCAACAAACACAACTATGAAATACCCCAACTAATTTCATTTTATTTCCCTAATTAATAATATTTATTGTCCGGCATAATATTTTTATTTTATTTTTAATTTAAAATATTTTTTAATTTATAATTTTTTAAATTTATTTATAATATTTTTTTATATTTTAATATTTTAATTTATACAATTCTTAAAGAATAATTTTAAACTTATCTGCTTGCATTGAACAAATTAATAATATATACTGACTATAAAATACACTAATAAATTTTATTAAATTTCCATAATTAGGTTTTTTGATATACAATTATGTATTTAATTTTTGTTATAATTTTTTTAATTTAAATTTTTTATTATTTTTTTTTTTAAATTCCCTAACTAGCTTAGTTCAAATTCTATAAATAATTTATTTAACTTTAAAATAATATTTGGTTTAAATATTTTATTTATTTATTATTTTTTTTTTTTATTTTTTTTTTATTAATTCCTCAAAATAACTTTGAAATGCCCTTCATAATTTAGTTTAACTTCTACAATTAATTTATTTAACCTTGTCATAATATGCCTATAACTTAATTTTTTATTTATTCACTTCATTTTTATTTAATATATAGTTTTATTTAATAAAATAGTTGGCAAAAAGTATTTATTATTTATTTATTTTAAATTTTTTTTAATTTTTGTGTGCGTTTTTTTTTTAATTTTAATTAAATAAAATACCCTAACTAATTTGATTTACTTTCCATAATTAATTTGTTTAAATTTGCATTAATATTTTATTTTATTTTATTTTTATTTATTTTTAATTTTAGCCTTTTCACATATTAAATTCATTTATTTCTCATTTTATGTAATATTCATATTTATTTACTGGAAAACACCCTAGCTAAATTAATGTAATTTCCCTAATGAGCTTGTTTAACCTTGCACTAATATTTAATTTTATTTTCTATTTTTAATTCATTTATTTTTCATTTAACAAAATATTTATATTTATTTACTCGAAAATACCCTAGCCAAATTAATTGAATTTCCCTAATTAACTTGTTTAACTGCGCAATAATATTTTTCATTTAATTTGCGCAGCATATTATTGCATTTATAAGTTTTTAAACATACCCGTTTTAATTGCTAGCCCTTAGGGTATAATAACAGCGTAAATCTGCAGCCCAACACTTCCGTCCTCGTCGCCGTCGTCAGCGTCGTCGTTAGCGTCGTCGTCAGCGTCAGCGTCATCGTCGCTAGTCCCTTGTTCATTGCACCCCCAACGTATTGTACATTGACTTCTCTGGGCTACGCTTTGTTTTCTGCATTCGCCGACAGCCGACGCTCTCACACGCGCTCGCTCTCTCTCTCTCTCTCTCTCTCTCTCTCTCTGTCGTGCTTCACTCTCCTCATGCTGAGCGACATTCCCATACCACGACCTACCTTACCCACACCCACAGTGCGCTTTCAGCTTTCTGCGTTCGGCTTTGGCCATTCTTCCGTGCACAACTCCCGCCCAGCCAATGCAAAGTCTGTTGTGTGTTTGTATTGGTGTCTGTGTGGACGCTGCCTCAGCCACTGCCGCTGCCGCTGCCTCAGTCGACGCTGCTGCACAAATTCGCAGTTCGGTTTTCATATTGAAAGTAGAATTTTTCACTTTTGCAAATTTCTGTCTCGTTTCAGTCGCGCTAACGACGTCATGTCGCACGTTTGTTCTGCATTTGGTTCTCCACTCGTGCAAATCTTCGCATATTGTTGTTGTAACGGTATTAGAGTGTAGATTAACTCTCTCAATTGTTATGTGCTCAAGTGCCGCAATAAATATCGGTTTAACGGTTTTACGATCGCAATGATCGCGGCTATTAAGTGCCCTGCTGGCCGCAGTAGACAAATTGGAATATGTGCGACGAAGAGCGGATAATGAAGGAGACCGCAAAGGAGTGTGCTGCTGATTAACGGTACTATAAAGCAGTAATTGAAATACATTGTGCATGGCCAGATATATATTTTGTTTAGTTTAGTTATATTTCGATCCCCATCAATGCACTTTGACCTTTCACTATCAGGATCAGCAGCAGTCCGCCCATAAGGAGCTGCCCAAAATGTCTGACTCATTCCAGTTTAAAACTCCAGACATTGCAACCCTCATTAGGCCCCCCAACCTTCAATGTCTGGTCCATGCACGGGGCGGGCTGCAACTCCAATTACCCACACAAACAACACCCAACTCTGCTGCTTAACAGCACGCTGCTCGCTCAACTGTAGCGGCGCTGTAGACGCGCTGTTAAGTGCGCCACTGACACACACAGCGACAGCGCCAGCTGCTGTTAACCTTGCCTTGGTATGGGTGAACTTGACTCAACACGCGCTAGCTACAGCTCGCTCGCTCACACACTCTCCCTCTCTCTTAGTAGCTGCATTCGCTTGCGCTCTTTGGCGCTCTCTCTCTCTTTTGCTATTGAGTTCCTATTTCACATTCTACGCAATGTGTGTATGTGGAGCGCGCCGCGTCGTCAGCAATGAGCATTCAGTGTTAAGGTCAATACGTTTGTTGTGCACGCATACAGAGGCAGGCATGTCTGTGTGTGTGTGTGTGTTTACAATGAGATTGCATCCATGAGGCTGCGTTTTGCTTGCTGATTGCTTTGCTATTGAGTTTTGTCACTGGCGCTTGCTTATGCACGAGTGCATGCACATGTGTGTGTCCATGTGTGTGTGTGTGTGTGTGTGTGTTTAAGTATTTATTGCTCATTTTTGCGTGTGTTTGGGGTCAAATTGTGACTCTGACGCTTTGACGTTTACGGAAGCTTTTGTAATTTATGAATTGACTAATGCTTTGTGCTGTACGTGCCCCGTTAGCTGCTGCATATGCATAACGAAAATATGCTTATTCGCTCTTATTCCGTACTTCGCTTACGTCTTTCGTATGCGAACCTACCTCAATGCGTAACTCCAGGTCTTTGACTAACGCATATTGCTCATACGCACTGGTTTTTGGGCGGAAGTTACAGCCATCCCGCGAACTACCCTTATTCCAGTAGCCATCCCCCATGGCAACTCCATTAAAATTCCCGTCGACCCTGCCCATGCCACAATTTGTTAACCCCCCTCGACAAAAAAAAAAAACGAAACTTGGTTTGTGCGTGTTTGCCGTTCGCCTGCTCATTCGCGTTTATTTTTGTTTATTTATGTTTTGCTTTTTGTATTCTTTACAGCATTTTTGGCTTTGCTTCCTCGTTTGCTTAGCGCAAGCTCACGCTCTCTCACACACATACACTCTTGCTTCCTCTCTGTCTCTCTCTCGCTCATGGCAGTCGGTTAGCGGGGCTTCCTCGTGCTCTGTCAGACGTGCCCACTTTGCAGGCAGGCGGCACACACACACACAAGCGCACCGATTTCACTTTCATTGTGCAGCTCTCGCTCGCTCTCGCACACACACACACACACATACAGTTGCGCTCTCTGAGCAGGTTTTCGTATTGCTACGCTGCTCGCTCTCTCTCTCTCTCTCACTCTCGCGCTGCTTCGTTCTGTTCTGTTCTGTTGTGTTCTTAGCTCTCGCTCTCTGATGATGTTCGGTTCTGCTCTCAGGCTGCAAGTATTTTGCGATTTTCAGTTTCAGTCAGAGAAAGTACGGCGCATGCAGCGGTCGCGAATCTAGAAGCGCGTCCATCAATCAAGCTAATTAAGAAACAGCCCAAATATCGCCGTCGCTAATTAAATATTTAAATTTCGCCAAATTCCAGCAAAAATGTGCAACAAATGCTGATCAAGAGAGCCAGCATAATAATTAATTATGCAAAATTCGTAATTTGTGAGCGGAAAGTTAACATTGAATCTCGTGTGTGTGTATGTGTGTGTGCGTGTGTCCGTGTCCGCGTCGCGCTGTGTCCTTGTCCTTGTGCAGCGCCCAACGGTCGCAGCTATCCGAACAGCTGTTGGCTGCCAGTTCAAGTCCTCGTCCTCGTGCTCGTCCTCGTCCTCGTCCTCGCCCACGTCCTGTGGCCACTTCACCTTGCTCTTGAACGCGCTGCCTAGGCCCTCCTCAATGTCAGTGTCAGCGCCCGTGTCATCCTATTGAATTTTCACAAATATTCACTTTACACCATACGGCCACGCCCCCCGCCGCCTCAGCTGCGCCCAGCTGTTGCTGCAAAACTACAAATCTCGTGCTAATATGCTGCGCGAAACAGCTGTAGTGAAATTTGTGTGAAAATTATCAAAGTATCTGGCCAACAGCGATGTGTTTCAACAAGCTTTACCTGTTAAATAAATGCGTGAATTATTCGCCAGGTGCGCAGTGCAAATGTTCAACATAAAACCTAAATGCAACAAGGATAGCCCCAAAATACAATAAGAAATATACAAAAAATATTTTTAAAATATACAAAAATATTTCAAAAATATATTAAAAAATAAAAAAAAATTATTTAAATATTATTTGATAATTATAAAAAAGAATTCAAGTGACATAATCAGCAAAAGTGGGCCGCCCACTCACAGTCTCTGGCCCTGCTTTGACCTTCGGCAAGAAAGCTCAGTTAACGCTCTTGCGAGCTCATCAAACACACAACATACATGCATATAAATATATATTTTTATAACGGTGTTTATAAGCCATAACAATATTAATTTAAAACAACAACAACAACAAAAAGATATTTATAAATTTAATGCTCAGGTGAAAAAAAAATTACTAAAATTTAAAATAAAATTAAAAATAAAAAAAATAATACTAATTACGGGCAACTAAAGCGTTGTGTTTCATGTGCAAAATATATATTATAAATATAAATATATATTATTAATATACACCTGTACAACATATATATTTTTGGAGAAAAATCAAACGAAAGTGAATGAATTTAATTAAAATGTTATCAAGCGCCGACTAATTGTCACAATTATAAAACACAATACTCGACATATATACATATTAAATCTATACATACATAATTATAATTATAACAGTTTATATATATATATAAATATAAATATATATAGCAAACTCAACTCAAGTATTCATCAGCATAAATATTATGTTCTAACAAATTGCTAAAATATATATAAAAAAAAAAACATATATATTTTTCTCGCATTATTATTCAACAATCAACTCATCAATCAATCAAGCAAACAATCAATCAGGTCTATAAATTATTTATATAAAAGTAAGTGTCTACTGCTAATTGCCAATTTAATGAACAAATATTTTGAAATTAATTAACCAGAAATTGTTCGAGGAAGTTAAGAGCATAAAATGAATTGCATGGGAAAATACAGTATATATAATTAAATATATATGAGATTTGCTATACATGCATATTTATGCTCTTTCATGGTGTGAAAAGGGCATATAGGTTTTATAGATTATTTATCTGTCTGTCTGTCTGTTTGAAAGTAAACTATTCGAACACTATCTCAGCTAGAGACTTCAAATTTGGCATAAATACTCGTTGATACTCGAGTCTTATACAGGGTAAAGATTTTACTATTATGCCTTTTATGGGCGTGGCAAATCTAGAAATACTAGATATATCTAAGCGCATTGAGGCTGTGACTAATTGGAAAATAACTATATCTACCATAGTTTTCCTGATAAAACTGCTAAATTTGACAGTTAAATCTTCTGCAGACTACGGCCTAAGTAATAATTTAACTGTTTTTAAGCCAAGCACGAATATCTTGCAGTCGGTCACAGCCGATTTATATTTCTGTTTATTTATTCTACATACATATTATATTATGCCTAACTATAAATTAATTTATTAAATGAAAAATAAATTTAAAAAAAAATTAATAAAAAAATTAATAAAAATGTATTGCCCATCAGAAATTATTTGTATCTAAGCAAAATAAATAAATAAAAAATAATAACAATGTGAATTGAATATAAATATGAATAAATATAAATTTAAACAAAACCATTATGCCTTGATTTCCCATTTTTAATGGGTACAAAAATAAAAGTAAATCAAAATATTAAAAGTTATTTTAATTGCTAAACAAAATGCATGAATAAAATGTATATTTTATTCAAATTAAAAATTTATTAATTTTCAAACTTGTTTTTTAAATTTATTTTTTATTTATTTATTTTTAAATATATTTATTTTTAAATTTATTAACTTTATTTATTTTTAAATGTAATTGTTTTTAAATTTATTAACATTCAAATTTATTTATTTTAAAATTTATTTGCTTATAATTTTATTTATTTTAAATTTTAATAATTTTTTAATATTAATAAATTTTTAAATGTATTTATTTTTAAATTTACTTCTATTCAAAATTTGTTTGTTTTAAAATATTAAAATTTTTCTATTTTTTATTAAATGAGAACTATCTCAATATTTTTAATATATTTATTTATAATATGTAAATTTAATCAAATATAATACCAAAAGAAAAATAACAATTATATAAATAATAAACATAAACTGATATTTTATGATGTAACAAAATATATGACTAAGTGTATTTATATATTAGTCATATACAACTATATTTATTTAAATATTATTATTTTTATTTATATCATTATTCAAATATGAAAATTAAATTTTAAATTTTAAATTTCGTCTTACCCAAAAATTCTTTTATTTTTATTTTTTATTAAATGAGAATTAAATTAATATTTTTGAATATAATTAATTACAATATTTAAATATAATAAAAATAAATGTAATAAAAATTGAAGTCAAAACAAGAATGATAAGAAATGATAAATGTAAATTGATATTTAAATAAATAAAAAAAAATTTCGGACTTTTTTTATATTTTTTCATATATTTTTATTTATTTAAATATAATTAAACATACTATTTATATTAATTGTAAAATATGAATGAAAATTAAAATGAATTTCAATATTATTTTATTACAAATATATTTTTAAATTATACCTACCTAAACCATATATATTATATTAACTCTATTACTTATTTGTTTATTTATTTTGTTCTCTTTGTTGTCTCTTCCTCGTTGCAGCTACCTAGAATACCTACAAAATACTCACATATTATAAACAAACTGAATTCAGCTGCTGTGGAGACGTGGAGAGGAAACCGAACGAACAAGTATTATTAGTTATAGACATTGAGCATAGACAAGATACTCAATCACAACAAGGCCTCATGATATTTCAATAAAAACATATATATAAGATATATATATAGAGATCTGGGCAGGTTTAAGGACAACGCTAGAGAAGTAAGCAACAATATTCTAGGAACTACGAAAACAACTTTGCAACTTGAAGGCTGAAAACATTTTGATAATCCCAAAAAAAAAAACAGAAAAAAAAACAAAAAACATACAAAAATATATATGCAACAAGTGTAAAGAAGAAGAGACTGATTTTACAAGAAGAAGAAGAAGATAAAGAAGATAAGGAAGTAAAGCTAGAGCTGAAGGGAGGCAAAGTGATTCAGGATCAAATCCATTTGAGCTATATTTATCATATATATAAAGATATATATATATACGACATGCTGAAGAAACTGAAGTGCATGGAAGCAGCAGCAGCTGCAGCGGCAGCGGCAGCGGCTGCCGCGGGCAGCAACAGCAACGGCCAGAAGCACATCAAGACGGAGCCCATCGACTTTGAGCTGCTGCAGCTTGAGGAGCAGGAGCGACGCAGCCAGACAGAGCCAAGCAGCAGCAGCAGCAGCAGCAGCAGTGGCAGTGGGAGTGGCAGTGGCAGCAGCAATGTTGTCAGCGCACCACAGCGGTATACGCACGTGCAGGTGCAGACAGTGCCGCCGCGTCAGCCCACGGGCCTGACCACGCCCGGCGGCACGCAGAAGGTGATATTGACGCCGCGCGTGGAGTACGCGCAGCAGCAACGCGCCGCCAGCAACGGCAACAACGGCAAGCAGCAGAGCTATGTCGAGGCAGCAGCAGCCACAGCTGCGCCACAGATCATCATCACGCGCACGCTGCCAGCCGCAGGGCATCTGTCGCGGCGGCACTCCGCCAGCCCCTCCGCCACCCACTATCAGCAGCAGCAACGTTTGGCTGCCTCGCCGCCACCTCTGCATCATCAGCTAGAGGAGCAGCAACAGTTGCAGCTGCATCCACGCTCCTCTGCCGTGCGCGTCATACGCGACGGTCGCCTGTACGACGAGTCCTTGGCCGCCGTCGCCAGCAGCAGCAACGCTGCCTCGCGCCGCCATTCCGTCTCGCCGCCGCCGCTGCATCATCACTCGCGCTCCGCGCCCGTCTCGCCCAATATACAGCGACGCGCCTACGCCGAGCAGCCAGCGCATGTGCAATATCAGCAGCAGCAACAACAGCAGCAGCAACAGCAGCAGCAGCGGCAGCAGACGCCGCCAGCCACGCCGCCGCCGCTGCCGCCGCCCGCGCCGCAGCAGCAGCTGTACGTGAACGCAGCGCCGCCCACAGCGGCAGCGCGCAAATTTGTGGTCAGCACCAGCACGCGGCATGTCAATGTAATTGCAGCCAATCACTATCAGCAACATCAACAGCAGCAGCAACAGCAGCAACATCAGCAGCAACATCATGTCATAGCCAATGTCAGCTCCAGCAGCGCCTCACCCGCCGCCGCCGCCGCCGCCACCTGCCCAGCAACGTCCTCGTCCGCGCACATATTTCGCACGCCCATTGTCTCCAGCAGCAGCAGCAGCAACAGTCTCTGTCAGCAACAGTTGCCAACGCACCATCTTCACAGCAACAACAACAACAGCAACAACAACAACAGCAGCAGTTCGGCTATGCGGCCACCGCCGCCGCCGCCGCCACCCAAGCTAAAGCATGCCTCTAGCCTGGGCAGCAGCAGCAACAACCACAACAACAGCAACCACAACAGCAACAACCACAACAACAACAACAACCACAGCAACAACAGCAACGGCGAAGAGCCATCCAGCTCGATTCCTGATCTAGGTAAGTGCAGCGATTTGCCTTTTGCCCTAGCTATAATACAACTATATATATATAACTATATAGAGATATATATATATACATATATACTTTTCTATATATATTTGTAACTGTAACCCGTTGACCCTGGACACAGCTTGTCACACCATGCAAACAGTTACATGCACGCAATGCGATTTAGTCGATAGCGCGACCATAAAAACTTTGCAACAAACTTTGAGTAACGACTACAAAAATTTATGAAAGTTTTAATAAAAGATGCAAAGCAAATGTTTTATAAAATACTAAAATGAATAATGCAAAATTTTTAAATAAAGAAGTAAATTTTGAATTATTTTTAATAATAATAAAGAAAAGGTTGAAATACTTAAAAAAAAAAAAAAAAAAAAAGAAAATATTTAAGTATTTATTTTGTTAGTTTAAAAAATATATTTATATATGTATATATATATATATATATATATATATATATTTTTTTTTTAAATATTCGAAAACTCGTTTTTTAATTTTAAAAATGTAGATATGTATATATGTTTTTAATTTTTTTTAATATTCAAATATTCGTTTTTTAATTAAATTTTCATATTTAAATATTTATTTTCAAAATATTTAAACACTTAATTTTTTTATTTTATTCTAAAAATTTAGATATGTATATATGTTTTTATTTTTTAAAATATTAAAATATTTGTTTTTTTTTTATTTTAAAATATTCAAGTGTTTTTTTAACTTTAGAAATTATTTAAGTATTTATTTTGTTAGTTTAAAAAATATATTTATATATGTATATATATATATATATATATATATATATATATATATATATATATATATATATATATATATATACATATATAAATATATTTTTTAAACTAACAAAATAAATACTTAAATAATTTCTAAAGTTAAAAAAACACTTGAATATTTTAAAATAAAAAAAAACAAATATTTTAATATTTTAAAAAATAAAAACATATATACATATCTAAATTTTTAGAATAAAATAAAAAAATTAAGTGTTTAAATATTTTGAAAATAAATATTTAAATATGAAAATTTAATTAAAAAACGAATATTTGAATATTAAAAAAAATTAAAAACATATATACATATCTAGATTTTTAAAATTAAAAAACGAGTTTTCGAATATTTAAAAAAATAAAATCACATATACATTCATATATGTGTATTTTTAAAAATACAAAAATTAATATTAGAATTTTTGAAATAAAAAATAAGTATTTAAATATTTTTAAAATAAATCTTTTAGTAAGTTTTATTAAATATTAAAACGCAGATAAATAATTTGATAAATAATTAAATATTTTTTAAAATAAAAGAATTAATATTTAGATATTTTTAAAAGTGAATATTTAAATATATTTGTGAATAAAAAATACATAAATAATGAAATATACATAATAATAAGCTTCAAATTTATTATTTATTTTTATTATTATTATTATTATTATTATTACCTATATTTAATATTAAATACTACAAAAATTTAAAATACTAATAAACGTACACATTTATTTATTAAAATAAATATTAAAATATCAATAGTTGTATATAAAATACCTGAGTACTCTAGCCTTGACTAATAACTGAAAATAATTATAAATATATATAAATATTACTAAAGGCTAAAGGCTAAAGTTAAAGATTATAAATAATACGAAATAGTTTATATTATCAATCAATATCTTCTGCTTGACTAAGGAAAATCGAGTGATTATATTAACTCTCATTTAGTTATCTGACCTTACCAAAGCTCATATCAAATTTGAACAATGCTCGCATCTTGACAACTTGACGCCTTATGCAGTCAAAGTCACGCTTGACTCATGATTGAATATCATGTAGCAGAGTGTAAAGCCATGTATAAATCTATAATTGTGTAT
Organism: Drosophila paranaensis; assembly: GCA_035047545.1. Classification (NCBI taxonomy): domain Eukaryota; kingdom Metazoa; phylum Arthropoda; class Insecta; order Diptera; family Drosophilidae; genus Drosophila; species Drosophila paranaensis. The sequence goes on along the minus strand of JAWNPL010000145.1, from coordinate 6,853,321 downwards.
TATGTTCGATGGCCGAGTGAATCGACAGTTTATGAAGCTGTTTAACAGTTACTTGCTCAAGTCAAGTAGCTTTCACAGACAAATGAACATATGTAGGTATATATATATATCTGTATAAATACTAATAGATATATCAGCTAACTGGCATGTTGCTCTAATGGTTACATTTACAGTTATAAAAGGTCAGCGCGCATATGATAAAATCGAATATTCAGTTTACTATATATATAGTATAGTCTATAGATTTATAGAGAACTTGCCGGAAATGCTTATATATTCATTGAAAGAGAGAGAGAGAGATAGGGAGAGAGCTTTGGTAATCGAACCAGATTCTCTTGAGTTCCGGAACAAACAATATTTATTTATGCATTGCACAATTCGTTCGGCGTTAAAAAAGGCGTCAAATTAACGCATTACATCACGCTTTAGAGCTATATATATAGATATATATATTATAAATATTCTTATATATATATTTTTAATTTTTTTTATAATTTTCATTCGATTGTTTTTTGTTTGCTGCTGAACTACGCCTCGCATTTGATTTGCAATTTAATTATCAATTTAAAATTGAAATTGTTTTCGGGCCACGCCTACCTCACACATGCGCGCCCGCCCCCTGCTCCAGCTTTTCGTCAAGGCTGCGAAATTTTGTCTTTGCTGTGTTTGTGTGTGTTAATTTCGTATATACGATAATTCTTTTGCGTGTCTGTTTTTTTTATTTCTTTATTTTTGTTTTGTTTCGTTTTTTATATATTTTGTCTTTTATTTGTTGTTGTTTTGACTGCGGCTTTTACCTTGAACTTCAACTGGAATAAACTTGGCGAGCTCAGCTCTCTCTGAATTCAGAATTCCTACGGCACCTATAAATAGCTGGGGAGTAGACGACTGGCTAATACCCTGAATGTTTTGAAATTAAGGGGAATAAAGAGAGGTGGGAATATACTCGATTCTCTCTCTCTCTCTCTCTCTCTCTCTCTATTATACATTATTATAAATATATAAAAGCTCTTACTTTATATTTTTTAAATGATAAAATTTATTTTTTTTTGTAAATAAAATAAATAAAATTAAATTAAAATCAAATTATTATTATTTACTTAATTTTCGTAAAATGTTGCGGGAATGTCTCCATCTGTAACTCCCTCGTTGATCAATCTAATAAAATTTCTAAATATATATATTTCAAATTATATATATTACTCATTTTTCTGATACTATAAACAAATACAATCAGCCGGCTTTAAATATAAAATATATTAATATATTTATATAATGAATAAACGAAATGCTTAGCTCGGCGTAATAATGAAAATATTACGTATACGTCTATAGAGATATGCGTATACTCTATATAAATATATACATATGTGACAAACAAACACTTTATTTATATTTATATATATTCTTTTATATATATAATGTTTGCTCTACCTTTTGCTATCCTATTGATTTCTTAAAAATATATATATTTTTGGTTTAAACCCAAAATACATTTGCAATGTTGATGCAGTTAAACCAGGATTTCCGTTCTGCCAGCGTGCTTTGAGGTGGGAGATATTTGCACACAAAAAAATATATATAAATTTATTAAAAGTCATTTAAATTTGATTAAAAGTTAAACTATCTTCTTTTTAAATTTATTTTATACAAATTAATAAAAAATATTTTATGTCTAACAAAACAAAATGAAATTGGAAACAAATAAATAGAAATTTGCATATAAAGTATGAAATAAATATATAAATTTAATAATTTTTCAGACATAAATTTTAAAATATTTTAAAAATACAAGTTTACAAATATAAAAATATTATTATATTATTATAAAAATATTATTATAAAAATATTATTATAAAAATATTATTATAAAAATATTATTTATTATGTTATATTATAGAAAAATATTATTTTATTTAAATTTAATTAAAACTTGCATTAATTTTTTAAAAGTTGCACATAAATTATGAATTTAATTTTTTTTTTTTTGCAATTAAAATATTTAAAATATTATTTATTTTATAAACATAAATAAAATTTAATAATTGATTTGAATTCAATTGGAATTTGAGCAATTTTATTGCATTTGCCATTCATTTCGCTGTGATTAATTTGTATCTTAGGGTTTTTTCCTTTTATTATTTTTGATTTATCTTTATTTTGGTTTTGCACTTTTGATGATTCGGCAGTTAGCCTGGAAACCTGTTTCATGTCGAAGCTGCCGTAGACCCAGTTAAAAGTGACAGTTGTAGACGACGGCGCGATTGGGTGCCAAGTCAGCGGCATTCTAATGCTACACATGCATAAATATATTATACATATATGTGTATATAAGGCCAGTTGGGCAAGAGATTTTTTATTTATTTATTTGATTTTATTTCATTTGTCGCTTTCTTATTTATTTATTTGTTGTATTCTTGTATGCCGTCGCTTGGCTAATAAATAAACAAGTCTGGCATTTGTTGCCGCTTATTAAAAGTTAAGTAAATAAAAGTCAAGGCCAACTGGGGTGCTGCTGCTGCTGCTGCTGGCTGCTGTTTGAGTCGCGTTAGATTTATGTGGCTTTTAAATGGGTCGATGCCTGTGAAAGTGTTGGCCAATCATACCTGTAGGTGTGTGTTACCTGCCTGCCTGCCTGCCAGCCTGCCTGCCATAGCTGAAAGCCCTCAATTCAATCGAAGAGCAGCACAATTTCAATGTCAATGTCACGCACACGCCGCGACTCGCACAGAGATAGATCTCAAACGTTCGACTATCAGCTGTCCCACTCTCACCCTCTCCCACTCTCTCTCTCTCTCTCTCTCTCTCTCTCTCTCTCTCTCTCTCTCTCTCTCTCTCTCTGTGTATACTTAATTCGATTGAAAGTGTTTCTTTTTCTCTCTCCCTCTCTTTTCACTATTGTTATGCGAGCGCTTGTCCACGCAGACGCATTCGAGGAAAAGCTTAATGCAGTAAATCAAAACACTGAAATATGAATGAATTAATAATATTGATATGCCAGCACCTAGAGCACAGTTGTTTATGCTCGCAACGTATGCGTAATGGTGGCATATTAATATAAATATTTATTAATTTCATTTGAGATATAGAGGTGTCTCTGTCTATCAATCTATTTATTTATTTTTTAACTATGATTTACATAAAAGAGACAAAGGCTTTAGCAAGGGATTTTGCTTGAGTTGCATAAATAAACAAAAATATATATAATAATATATTTTTAATATTTTTGATTATTTATTTATTCATTTATGTAATTGACTATAAATAAACATAAATATATAACAGCACAAAATTGATTTAAGTAATTAATATCTTTATAAATGCAAGTCTTCAGCTTAATTTAAATCAAACAAAAATCTAAAGATTTTTTTTTTTTTTTGAAGATTCTAAAATTAATTTTGATTTGAGCTTTTTCTAATATTATGATAAGAATATAAATTAAAAATAAATAAATATTTTTGGAAACAAATTATATTAGTATATGAATAAATACAAAATTATTTTTGTATTTATTCATATATTAATATATTTCTTTAATTTATTTAAAAAATACAAAATTAATATTAAAAAAAAAACTAATATGTACAAAATTTATTTAAATAATAAATATAAATAAAAATATATTTAAATAATAAATATATAAATAAATAAATGTATATAAATACATCTAAAACTATATTTTAAAAATCAAATATATTTTTTTTATATATTTTCAAATATTTTGGCAAGATACGAAAGTTTGCACTTCATTGCCTACATAATATCTTAGCTATTGGAAATCTAAAAAAAAAATTACTAAAACATAATATTCATAAATAAAAAAATAAATAAATAATAAATATAAATAATTAAAATATATATTTCTCATATTCATATTCCTCATAAGAATAGTTTTAAAATTTTAAAAAATTATTCAACAAAAAAATAATTTATTTACCATATTTTTTATACATATACACATTTTTTTAATATATCAATTTATTTTGTCTAGACTCGACTCTAAACCTCATTAGATCTTTAAATATATAAATTATTATATAAAATTAAATAATTTTTGAAGCAAATATATATTAAAGTCTATTTATATTGTCTTGATAAGCACAACATATAGCTAGTTGAACCACAAACGATTGGAATTTGATTAGGCATATGCAAAATAATTAAATGAGACCGCATCTTTATACAGGTGTTCGTTTGATGTTCTCTCCCTCTCTCTCTCTCTCTCTCTCTCTTTCTCTCTCTGTGTCAGGCGCTGCACAGTGGCAGCAAATGAGCAAAATTATAAATAAATATAATTTAATAATGGGCTTGGAGCGAGAGAAAGAGAGAGTGGCAGAGAGAGATAGAGAGAGAGAGATTCGTATTGCGTTCTAAACAACTTTCATTCGAGTCGAGCTAGCAACAATTTTGCTTATTTTTCCGGCTTAAACGACCTTGCTAAACGTACTACGGATTGTATAACAGTATAACTAATACATACGTACGTACAGACTGTATAACACTTATAAATCGAGGCGTAATTTGCATTTACCAAATAGTATGCAAAGAAATTGATTATGACCTACAATATTATGAAACTTACTACGGCTTGTATAACAATATAACTAATATAACACTTATAAATCGAGGCGTAATTTGCTTTGATTATGACCTATAATATAATGAAACCTAACTGCTAATCAGAAGACCTTGGCGTTATGCAAGTGATTATATATATCAATATAGGTATATACAGGTGTATATACATATATAGAATCTGTTATACTCAGTGTATGACAATTGAAATTTAATTTGAGCTCATTTCACTTTTGTCTTAAGCAAGATACTTAATCTAATTACAACAACAAAAATGACACCTCAACTTATTGTTAAGAGAAACAGTTAGGTGTGTGCAAGGTGTATCTAGCGGATAAACAGACCAGATTAAAAAAAAGAAAACAGCAACAACAACAATAATAACAAATGAAACCTGTTTGGAATTATATAATGTGCAGTGTATAAATATGCGAATTACAAGTGGGAGAGCGCCATACACAAAGCACAGCAACAATAGCAAAAACAACTGTAATAAAAAGAACAGCAACAGCAACAACAAAAACAAAAACAAAAGCAAAGCAAAGCGAAGCGAAGGCACAAGGTCAGTTCGACGTCGTCAGACGCGGCATTAGAAGCGGAAGAGAAATAGCAACAAATAATAATACGAGTAATAATAAAAGCAAAAGGCGGGCAACAACACAAAAATGTGACACACTGAAAGCGAAGCGAAGTGTAGAAGAGCAGGAGAGGCAAGAAGAGAGCGCAGCGAGCGCGCAAGAGAGAGAGAGAGAGAGAAAGATAGATTTATCTGTGCTGCTTAGATGTTTGACAGCGGGTGCGAGCGAGCGCGAGCAGGCACACATTAGACAACAAGTGCAGGGCGTAACGTAACGTAACGTAAAAATCTAGCACACTTCCTGCAAGGTTGAGCGAGGGGTGGGGAGGGCCTTACTGAGAAACTGTGACAATTAGCGAAAATCGAATTTGATGACAATTACAGTTACACGCTACAGTTACACTGTGTGACGTGCTGAACTTGAGAGTCAGTTTAACTGCCTGCGTCTGCCTCTCCCATTGCCGAGGCTGCGTAACGGGACCTAGCGACTAGGCCACTCGAGCGTTGATTACGTCGCGAGGCCTTTTGTAATCCCAGGCGTTGTGTATACATAGAGTATTGTACATATTTATTTTTATATTTACATTTGATTTGATGATTTGAGTAACGGCAATTAAATTACAACTAGAAATAAAACCCACATGAAGTTTTTTTTTCTTGCTTGTGAAGGTCGTCGTCTGAGTCATTGGGTAAAAGTTTAAAATTTCTCAAGCCATTGAGTCATCTGAGTTTTGTAGTGCTAACCCCCAAATGGTCACGCCGTGTTCTTCTACGTAAGAAGCATCTGTGCGAAGAGGAGAGTGAAAGAGAGAGAGAGAGAGAGAGAGAGAGAGAGAGAGAGAGAAAGAGAGAGAGATAATCAGATAAAGGCCAAAGTATGACAGTTTTGAGGAAATATCATTCAAGTACTTGAGCTTACGTATTCAATTACGTTCAACTGCTGATCTTGAGTTGTGCAATTCATATGACCGCAATGAGCTATCTAAGATAATATCTAATAAATAATTATGTACTTATGTATCAGTTATTAAATATAGCTCAGCTTTACTTATGATGCGCCACCCTAGTCGATTTTTTGTATAACACATTTAGGTCACGAACCGGAAACGTCTTAATTACGTAGAGAATAAGTGAGGCTCGAAAGTCAAATTGCATGCTGTGTGGGAGAGAGGGAGGGAGAGAGTGAGTGTAAGCAAAGGCAGAGGCAGCGGCAGAGGCAAAGAGCAGTAGAGCAGAGACTGCAGTTGGGGCAGCGGCAGAGATATTGGCAGAGGCACGAGCAGTGGCAGAGATAGCGGCAAAGGCAAAGAGAGGAGCAGAGGCTGCAGCAGAGGCCGGGTAGAGTAGGCCATAGGCTGCAGCTGAGGTACAGGCAGACAGAGAGAGAGGCAAAGGCAGTGAGAGAAGCAGAGAGGCAGGAGCAGGGCAAACGCAAAGGCAAAGAGAGTGGGCAGAGGCAGCGCAGAGTTAGTAGCAGAGTTAGCGGTAGCGGTAGCGGCAGAGCCAGAGCCAAAGGCAATGCTAGAGCAGACGGCAGAAGCAGAGGCAGGACAGAAGACTAACGAAGTTAGCGGCAGCGACAGGGCAGAGACAAAGGCAGTGGGCAGAAGCAGAGGCTGTAGAGTAACAGAGTCAGCGACAGCGGCAGCGGCAGAGAGTGCATAAATAAAGCTGGAATCAAGTCAAATAATTAAACCGGCCAGCAGAGCAGAACAAGCGAGCAGAAAGGGCGAATTTTGTTGTTGTGTGTGTAAATTCTATATGAAAAAAAAGAAGAGTAAAAGAAAACGAAATCAACGCGCAGAGAATGGCCAGCAGACAAAGGTCTGAAATCGAAAGAAGAACAAAAAAAAAATGATGAAAACAAAAACAAATGAAGTGAAATCTGTGCAGACGATGACGAAGACGACGGCAACGTTGAACTGCGCAGCGAAGACCTTGAACTTTGGAAAAACAGCATGCCGAGCAGTGGAAGCAGAAGACGCAGAAGGGGGGGAGAGGAGCCAGAGCAGCGGTAGATAACATGCACAAGCAGCAAGCATAAAATCAAATTGAAGAAGCGCTGAATCAAGCCGCGACGGCACAAGCACAATGTAGGGCAGGGAGAGAAGAAGAAGCAGAAGAAGAAGCAGAGCCAGAAGCAGAGCGAGCATGTCTATGTCTGCTTATTAGTTGGATCAGTGCAAAGCAGAACTGGTTGAGCGAGCAAGGCAGTGCGCGTGAGAGCGAAAGAGACAGCAACAGCGTGCTATGAGTGCTTTGCAAAAAGGGCAAAGGCGAGTGCGAGCGAGAGGGCGCCAATGCTGCGCTGCAAGTGCCATTGACCCACAAGCAAAAGTCGTTGGCTTCTGCAGGGATCGGCAGCGCAGTCGACTGGAACGAACGACGAAGCAGCAGCAGCAGCAGAAGAAGAAGAAGAAGGACTAGGGCGTTGGGCAGAGCATTTAACAAATGCAAACAATAAGAACAACAACAAGCAAAGACCTTGATATTGTCAACGACTTCGGCTCGGGCGAAGTTTATAAATACAAATCAGCGCCGGCCAGAACAGGTAGAGAGAGCGAGAGGGAGAGAGAGAGAGAGGCAGAGCGAGAGAGGGCGAGCGAGACTAGGGCGCTATTTATATCACGCTATTTCTGTGCAGCTCCGCGAGCATTTTTCGCGCCTAAAAAGCGACTCGCCGCTTGCGTCCTTGACTTGGGTCAACAACTTGGCCGGGAGCCTGGCATTTGAGATCTGTTTGGACTGCGACGGGAATATACTATGTATATAAGCCCGCTATATATTTCCTGTGATTTGGCCAGTGGAAAAATGTCAAGTGCCATGGCCCTGACCTGACCTCCAATGCAACAATAACAACAACAATAGGGCTGTTCGGTGGGTGGGGGTTGCACCCCTCTCGGAGGTCGGTAAGCAAATTTCATTGCCAACACATTCACGTTCAATGTCAGGTTCATGCACGTCAACTGAAATGCAAATGCATTAGGCGGTGGGGCGTGGTGGAGGAAGCAACGCTGGGGGGCACACAGTATAATGTACTGTTAGTTTAAGGTCATAGGTATGTACTATAAACCCATAAACTGGCCAGTAGTGCCCAGCAGGGGAAAGAGGAAGTGGAAGATAGAGTCCAGTAGCGAGGGAGAGGGAGAGCGAGGGAAAATTCAGCTCAGCTAGAACTAGCTCCGTTTCCTGTTGTTTTTCCTGCTTACCCTAAGAATTTAGGCATAATGGACTCAAACGTCCTTTAACCTGCTGAGCCCCTACTTAGACCTAACTGTTTGAGCTTGAGCTCTAGATCTCAAAGTGCCTCAATTATGTATGCAACAGAAATTGTCTTAGTTGAAAAGTTTTCCAATGGTTCTTTGCGACAAGTTTCAAACTTTTCCCAGGGATCAATCCTACTTTTCTGAAGGTTCGTACTTTTCCTAAGGATCTGAAGGCCCATACTTTTCCTAAGGATCCCACTTTTACTGGGATTCATAATTTTAAAACTTTTCCGAGCAATCCTATATTAAAACTTATCCGAAGGATGTTACTTTGAAAACAATTCCGGGGAATCCTCTGCCAAAACTTTTCCTATGTGTTTTCCGAGGGATCTTATTTAGAAAAATTTTCCAGGGATCACACTTTTCTTTGGAACTATACTGCGAAAACTAATCAGAGGAATGCTACCTTAAAAACTTTTCCAGAGAATAAAAATTGTCCCAAGGGTCCTACTTTTCCTAGGAATCATACTTTGAAAAGTGTTCCGATGTATCCTACTTTCAAAGCTTTTTGCAATAATCGTACTTGTCCGCAGGATCTAACTTCCGAAAGTCTTCCGAGAGATCATACTGCTAAAACTTTTCCGAGGGATCGTACAAGTTTGCCCGAGACTCCTTTTCGAAGGCTCCTAGTTTTCAAACTTTTCCTAGGGATCATTTCTTGAAAACTTTTCCCAGAAATCATACCTTGAAAACTTCTCCAAGGGCTCCTACTTTGAAAAGGCAGGAATTTCATGTTTTACACCATATTTTCAAAAGGAAGAAAAGAATCTCAGATTCGGCATTATATTTGATCAAATGACGTAGCCATAGTAACTTTTTAGCAAAGGCCACAAAGGGAGCTAGATACAGAGAGTGAGAGAGGGAGTTAAAAGGGAGGCAAGGGGCCATGGGAGAACTGGCTGGGCTGCTGCGATATGTGAGCTTCTGCTGTTGACAAGTTCGTGTTCAGGGCCAAGGCTGGGAATGCGGATGCGGCGAGCTGAAGTGACATTGGATAACAAGGACAACAACATGAATTCCGAGTAAATTGTGTAATCAGCAAAGTCCAAGTCCAAGTGCGAGGACAATGACTGAAAGGAGTTGAGGGCGCAGTGTGCGTCAACGTTGCAGCTAAAATTGGCAGGGCGACGGGGCGTATACGTATATACATATATATAGATATATAGATTTGTATTATACTTATATAATGTGCTGGGCGTCAATAGCGCAGCGGGAAAATCGATTTTGGTTTTGGCTCTTCTCTAGTTTGCCAGTTCGACTAACCCAATTCGAAGCGTCGCTCGCTTTTCACTTTCTCTCCCACAAATCGTGGGCTATTTTTAAACGAATTGAAAACAAAGTAGAGAAAACAAAAAGGCAGAAAAGGCTGTCTGCCCCCGGCGGCGGCAGGGTCAGTCGTCGGCATCATCATCATCATCGCCGCTGCTCTGCCTGCATGATGAAATTTCTTTGACAATTATAATTGATTTGGCTCGGGTTGGCCAACAGGCGAGTTGGCTCACTTCCGCGCATTGGGCACACTTGGCTGGCTGCCCACTGTGCTGCCAGCTGACGTTGTTGCAACCACGACCCCCCCTGTGTCTGCCCCACAAATTTACATTCGCATTGGCCGCATTGACCTCACCCACATTACTTTTGCGACATTGAAAATGTATTTTTATACAGCGAGATCGCTCGACTCGATTCGCATATTTATTGCTTGCCTCGAGTGCTTCCGTATTTGTTGAAATATATATGATTGTGGCACAGGTGAGCACGGCTAAAGGGTATCTCTGAGTAGATCAACAGCTGAAAATTTGTTAATTAATTTAGTTAGCCAAATCAAGGTTATTATGGGCAGCCTCAAAGTATTTCCTCTATCTATGAGTTTATCATTTTTAGCTACAATTTGCAATCATTTCAATTTTGAGTTTTATTATTGTTACTCAGGATTGAAATGCAATAATATTTTGGAAATCTTTATTTTTGCTTATGCCAAGCTATTCGTCTTGTCTATTTTTAAGTTATTGGAAAAAAGCTTAACTATAGCCAAAATGAGAGAAGACATAATGCAGGGACTGAGAGCATTAAAAAAATTTATAGAGAAAAAAAAAGTGTTATAAAATGCAAATATAATGTATAAATAAAATAGGACTTAAAAAATTTATTTCAAATAAAAAACCAAAAAGATTTGAAATAAAATACAAAAAAAAAAAAGTTAAAAAAATATAATTAGAAATGATAAATGAATATGATTTACTTTAACAAAAGAAATTAAAAATATAAAAAATATTTGAAATAAACAATAAGAGGAGTTGTTAAAATTCAATAAACGTTTATTAAATCAAAATATTTAAGATTTAAAAAAGAATAAATAATATAAAATATATAAAAATATATAAATAATAAAATAATATATAATATATAAAAATATATAGAATAAAATAATATATAATATATGCGAATATATAAAATAAAAATATGATTTTAAATTAAAAATAAAATAATATCAATATAAAAATTTAAATATGAAAAAACAAATTTAAATAAAACAAGTAAGAAAACTCTAGTCGAGACCGCTCGACTAGGGTATACCCTGAACCCTACGAAGAACCGCAATTCCAAACAATCTCCGTTTCTTTAATATACATAAGTTTATATATATGTTCATTACAAAAAACACATACACACACACATACACAGGCGCAAGCACTCACAAGCGCAAATCGTTGCGTCAGCTGTTCTTTGGCTGCTGTTTGCATGCCAATGACATGGAAAATTAAATGTTTAATAACTTTTTTTCTAGAGTAACGATTTTGATCAAACTTGTTGGGCGTGATCACGTCATCCATATATATGTATGTGCCAAAGCACAAGTCTCTAGTATTTGATATACGGGAGTTACAAATTGGAGGCGAAGGGGGCGTGGCACCCAAAATTTAACAAAAACCGAAATTGCGTAAGACCCAAATAACACTAAATGCAAAATTTGAAGACTCTAGCTAGAAAGATGAAATAGATAGAATTTTTTAGCTTAATTTAGATTTTCGTTTTTAATCGATAACAATAAAACGATAACAGTTATCGAATTTCTGAAACAAACTCGATATGCGCGCCCTATACAGGGACCTACAAAAAAAATTTGAAGTCTCTAGCTATTGTAAGTTCTGAGATCGACGCGTTCATACATACGGACAGACGGACAGACGGACAGACGGACAGACGGACAGACGGACAGACGGACAGACGGACAGACGGACAGACAGACAGACAGACGGACAGGGCTAAATCGACTCGGCTTGTCTCCCTGATCAAGAATATATATACTTTATGGGGTCTGCCACGCCTCCTTCTGCCTGTTACATACATACGCCTTCCAACAAAAACATTATACCCTGATTACCCATTTTCAATGGGTTCAGGGTATAAAAATATTTCGAATAAAAAATAAAAAAAAATGTTTCAAATGAAATATATACCAATATAACCCATTTTAAATTATTCTAAATTAAATATAAAAAAGTATATTAAAAAAAACATTTTAATAAATCAATAAAAGAAAATTGACTAACTATAAAATAAAAGTTTAAAAATAAAATAAATGATTTAATTCAAATTCTTTACAAACTTAAAAACTAATAAGTAAAAATATAATTTATTTAAGATTAAAGACAATAAAAAAAATTAAATACAATTAGAATTACAATACAAATTAAATACAAATATTACCTTTTTATAAATAATAAAAAAACATAAAAACAGTTTTTATAAAATAGAAAATATAGTTTATTAAAAAAAGAAATAAATAAATTTTTCGTTTAGCGAAAAAAAGAGAAAAATATTAATATATTATTCTTAAATTAAAACATGATATAAGTAAATGCCTTAAATATGTCATGCAGTTTATTATTATTATTATTATTATTATTATTATTATTATTATTATTATTATTATTATTATTATTATTATTATTATTATTATTATTATTATTATTATTATTATTAATATATGATATATCAATTAAGTGTTTTTCATATTGCTGCGATACTTATCTATGTAATATATTTTATATTAGTATAATATATTATGTAAAGACAAATATGATTTCAAAGTTACAGTTTGAACGTTGCTTATCATTTCTATAAATCAGTCTACAACAAATTCTTCCAATAACAAAAAAGACTTACTAGGCATTAGCTTATCATGCTATATTTATATATACTATTTATAGATTCTATTTGAAATTTTAAATTGAGATAAGCATACAAAAAGTTTCAAATTCTCTTCAAAATATTGTGTTTATCGCGAAATTCTGTTGTCCAATACTTTTTTCATGGTCACAGCTGTACATGCCATATATAGTATAGTATAGTATATGTCTATACTTTATTCCTATATATCCTATAAGATTAAAAATGCCAATGTCAAGGCGCTTGAACATTTTGCCATTGCAATTATAATACTTTTCGACCAGGGTATAATAAAAGCAGTTTATGGAAGGCTTTGGGCATGGGTCTTGTGTAAGCCAAATGGAAATAGCACCTATGTACACACATACACATACACACACACAGACATGTATTAGTCTAAAATGTGTGTCACTCACAGCTCACAGCACACAGGCAAACAACTACATGTAGAGCAAACGACCGATAGAACGAGACGCAAATAGAGAGGCTTTCTCTCACACTCTCTATACCTCGCTCGCTCGCGCGTTCGAGCAAGCGAAAAGTAAAATGAAAATAAATTGTGATGGTCAAGGTCGTTGGCGTGCGCTTTGCGTAATAAAAAAAATACAACAACAACAACTGTAAAACGTACAAACAAAATAGATAAATAGACTTAAGGAGATGAAGGCGAAGGCGAAGGCAAATCTCATAGTCATAGAGTGGGAAACAAGAGACAGACTAAACTACTTGAAGATACTTTTCGGGTTCAGCTGGATTGTTAGACTTCTATTAAGTGTTTAGCGCTATAAATAAATGTGAATACAGAATAAATATATATAATATGTTTATAAATATATAATACAAAATATTTATTGAATTATTTACATAAATAAATATATTTTCTAACTGCCTTTTAATTTATTTTACCTTTATTTATATATATAATAAATATTTATTATATATATACATATATACTAAATAAAACGTAAATTAAAAGGAAGCTAAGAAAATTTACTGCCAGCTTGAGATATTCTTGTTAGCTTTGTTTGATGTTCAACTTCATCAATCTCTGAGGCAAGGCAAACTTTGAGATACATTTTGAATTCAGCTGAAAAATTAGAGCCTATAAATGAAAGAATAAAATAAATAAAAATTAAAAACACAATATAGATTTTTAAAAATTAATTAATATTAAAGAATTTGTACAATAAAAACAAAATCTTTAAATAAATAAATAAATAACAAATCAAATGAAATTACAACTGAACTTTTCAGTATATTATAATTTGTACTTCGGTTCGATTAAGGGCAACTTTTTTGCCATGGGCATTATTTTGAGATACATTTGTAATTTTGAGATACATTTTGCTTTATTATTAGACTTAAGTAAGATTTCTTAGAGATAGTTTTTGGAAGTAGAAAATATAGAATAATAAATGATATTTTATTATACATTTTTAGCATAAATCAAAAAGATTTCATCTTGAGCAAGTTCCTTAACTTTGAGATACTTTGAGATACTTTTTATATGCTGAGCACATTGTCAAAGGATTTATTAGCAAATAAATCTAAACAAATCTAAATATAAATTGTGGAAGAGTTTTTAAAAGCGTATGAGGCTTAGATCAACTTAAAAGTCTTAGCTTTGTCTAAGGTCTTGGGCTATTTGTATCTTTAAGATACTTTTCTTTGAGATACTTTTTATGTTTAAATATGATTCATCAAATATATTTAAAATGTATATACATATGTGAAACTCAACAGCTCCTAACAGCAAATACCTGGCATAGAAGTATCTCACTTCTCGACTCAACATGACTCTCAAGCACAAGATACTTTCAGCTACTTTTCGCTTCATTATGCTATGCAATTTCCACTGCATTAATTCCCACCCAACTCCCATCTAACAACCTTCTCAATCAATTTAGAGTTGAAAGTTATCCGAGCCTAATTGAGTTGCATTTAGTTGGCCGCAGATGCAACACACATGTGGGTGCCTCACGCGCTCTGGGGCAGATGCATTGGCTCGTTTTTCGTGCAGCAAACTGAAGTGAAAACTTTTGCTAAATGTCACTCAAGCCTAATTACGTTGCAATTAGGTTCAATTGGTGGCAGCAATTAGTTGGCCGCTTGCAGCGTGCCACGCGAGGACGTCCTTACACAGGACACGCGTGCAACGGCTTCACGAAGGCTAACAGCGATCAAGGGCAGCTCAATGCCATATTCACGAGTCCGGATCCTTGTGGGGCATCTGCTGTACGTTGCATGTTTAGTGGGCGACTGGGCGGTGGCCTCTGGCTGCTTTGACTGTCAAGGTCCTTCCGCAGAGCTTTGCCTCCTCCAGCAGCTGTTTGGCTGCAGTCAGCTGACTTTTGCTGCAACTGTTGCGCTCTATGCGAGAAGCTTGCAACAACTTGTGGCGTGTCTTATAATAGGTTACTCTCTCTCTCTCTCTCTCTCTCTCTCTCTCTCTCTCTCTCTCTCTCTGCATTCTCTCTTAGTCTCTCTTCAAGCTGCACAGAGTTGCCTCTGGTTCCGATTGCAGCAAAGCTTAACCGTTGCAGTTGCATTGCAAAGCTTTGACCCGTTCTCCCACGGCTCAAGCTTTGCCTTAATAGTTTGTGATGCAACCTAGCGAAAGCTTTGCCGCCTCTGTGCAGCTTTTGCGCTGCAGCTTTATTCTAGCGAATTTCAAATGCATTTTGTACTTAAAAGGTTGCAATATCCGCATTTACGTGCAGAGAGCTTTTTGAGAGCTTTGCAAAGTGACTTGAATTGGGAACTTGTGGGGTTTTCTATGTTAGCAATATTATTTTATAATATAATATTTGAGAGAGGTTTGCTAATTTAAATATTTAAATATAAATATTAAGAAAAATTAATACTTAATTAAATTTGAATAACTTAATAAAAAAGTATTATTTTAAAATCTTATTATATTTTATTTAATAATGAAATTAATAGTAGATATTTAAAATGTATGTGTTATTATAAAATATTATTTAATCTAATATTAATTATAAAATAATCGAAATATTTTCAAATAATATTTTTTTTATAATGGAATATAAAAAAATATTTTTTGAAAATATAATTTTATATAAATTTATAATTAAATTTAATTGATAATAGATACTAAAAATTATATACATTGCTATAACATTTATTATTTAATTTAATTTTAAAAATAATAAATTATTATTAAAATATTATTTAAATCATTTTTTTAGATTCTTTTTTTTGAAAAATATTAAATAAATTATTATTATTAATTTAATTGTAATAATAGAGTAAAAAACAATATAATTTTAAAATAAGATGCTTTTTAATTTAATTTGGTTTTGATAATTTATTAAAAAGTAGAGATTATTATAAAATATTTTTTTTTATTATGTAAATTTTAATTATAATTAATTCATTATTATTAATTATGAAAGACAAAGATTCCATTCTTTTATTATTTTTCAAATTTATTATTATTACTTATTTTTATAAATTTAGTTTTTATATATTTGTATTACTTTGGTGGTCTTTTATTTTAAGTTTTATTAAATCATTTTTTTATTTATCAACTTTTTCTGATAATTTCATTCTTAATTTAATTTAATTTAATATTTATGGATATATGATTTATTATTATCTATTTCCATTTACTTTCTTCCCTAATTCGACCCAATTCATAAAAATTGTTATTCGAATTTCATGACTTTAGCCCAGCATTAAATTAATTTGCGGTTAGCTCAAATACAAAATATTAGCAAAGTTTTTCACACATTTTTCGTTAGTATTTTTGTTTTTATTTTTATCTTTTTTTGTGTTGTATTTTATTTGTAGTCATATTTCGCTTGTTTGCCGTTATTAAATGTTGACCAAGAGATATAAAGTCTAAGCAGCTTAGACAAAGCCGAAATTAAATTGCCTGGGGCTGGGAATTTAGGGGTTGTTAATGGAGTGGAGTGGGGTGGGGGATAAAGGGAGCCTATGTACGCCCACGCTGTCAGCACATACAAATATGTATATAGCTATAGAGTATGTATGTATGTATGTACATATGTATATATATTTAGCTCTCACACGTATTAGCACTTTGTCAAGTCTTCTTTTTTCTGTCGTCTTTAACTCTCTTCTTTCATTCTGCCTACCCTATAAATCAAAAGCTCCAAGGGGTGATCCCAACTGCCTTCGCTTCGGTTTCTCTTTATTGCTATGCAGCCTTGGCCTTCCAGGGTATCTGCTGCGTCGGCAACTGCCGCTTCTAACCTTGTGGCGTGTGTCGAATTTCGCTCGTTGGCATTTCGTTATTGGCTTATATATATTTTGATTGCTTGGCCTTGACTTTCAGTAACCTCTCGGTTAATTCTAGTGTTATTAATGAAAAGCGCCTCAGAATTCGCGGAATTCGTGCGCTCTCAGCGCTCTCAGCACTCGCGTCTCTTTGCCTTTTATAAAGTAATTGAATTTGTCAGTTATATTGATAGAAACAGAGATGAATGAGAGAGGGAGGTGAAGAGGCAAAGGCAGGGGGAGAGGTAAAGTGACAAAGGCAATGGCAGAGGCAAAGGCAAAGCTCCTTTCCTCCTTTACAGCAATCAGCGCCAACTTAATTATGATAAATGAATGTAACTGAACCGCACAGAAGCCTACCTCAAAAGTTCTCCCAAACAGAGGTAAAATTTCGTTTGTCACTTTGCATATTTCGCTGGAAAGTTGCCACGCGTAAAAGTTGGCCAAAAATCTGCCAGCAAAGCTGCTACAATTCTTTGCGGCGCAGAACTCAAATTCATGGTCAATGTGTCAAACACGCCCACACGCAGCCCCCAAGCAGACCCCAAGCAGCCCCACACGCAGCCCTCAAGCAGGCCCCAATCAGCCCCCACACACACAGCTCCAGCCAGCCCAGGCAGCCTCCTTCCCCGGCTCAAGCTCAATGCACGCACTGTTGTGCTAGGCCTAAACGACCTGCCAGCCTCGCTCGCTCTCCCTCCCTCTCCGTTCGCATTTTCCTGCCTGTTTTTCCGAGCTAAAAATAACGTTACATACAACTATACCGAGTCTCCAGTTTCTGCCTACCCAAATTTGTCTTGCGTTGGCTCTGTCGCCCTTAATATTCTCACTTGTGCGCCCTCGCCCTCTCACTCTCTCTCTCTCTCTCTCTTGCTTTTGCTCTCTCTCTCTCTCTCTCTCTCTCTCTCTCTCTCTCATCTTGCTTTGCTTCTCTTTGCTTGGCATTTTGTTCACACTTTGCTTTCGCCTCGCCTGTTATTGTTATTGTTTCCTTTATTCTTTTTGTGCATTTTTATTATGGCCCAAAGCCCACTTTTTATTATGTTTTTGAACTTGGCCTAGAGAAGCAATTAATAAAAACACATTAGGCTGCAGCACCTTTTTTTCTTGTGGCTAACTATTTACACTTGTTGGTTTGGGGTTGTGCTCGGAATTAAGTGAGTTGGGCATATATTTGTTTATTTATTTAAAGATATAAAAACATACAGATAAGTACATATATATTATATAAATAATATATATATTTTTATATTTTACATCAATCCAGAAAATTCTTTTTTTTTTATCAAATTTAGTGATTAACACAATATTTTGAAAAGAACTTAAAAATTAAATTAGCATTAGTATATTTACTTGCATTTAATTATTATTATTATTTTAATTAGTATTGCTATGCCTTCAATTTGTATTTTCGAAAAATATAAAAATAATTCATAAAAAAATAATAAAAATAAATAAGTAAACAAAAATTGCAAATTGTAGGCATAAAAATAATTATTAAAATAATAATATATTAATATAAATATTAATCGCAATTTTCTTTTTAAATTATTTTCAAATATTATATTTATCACAACGTTTTTGTCATCAAAAATTTGTAAAAATATATTTTTTAAAAATTGTATTTAATAAAATAATGAAATAAAATTAAAAAATATATATTTTATGAAATATTTACAGATTAGTGTCTTGCAGCTAATCTAAACTTAAATTTATTAATAAACAGGCTTAGGCTATGAAATAGAAATGATAAAGGAGAACGGGCAGATTTTGTAAACAAATTTAATAATTAAAGAAAAAGTATCTAGTTAATGTCTTAATGTAAAAATCAATAGAAATGTATTTAAAAATTAATAATCTGTAATAATCTTTTTATATATAAAAATTAAAAAAAAAAACTGTATGTATTAAATTCTATTTATTTTTAAAAATATAAAAATAAAAAAAATTAATTTAAAGATTTATTTATTTTAAATTTTAGATCAATTTAAATAAATTTTTATATAAACATATAAAATCAAATTGAAGCAAGCTCTCTCTCTCTCTCTCTTTCTCTCTCTTGCGCTGTTTCTATATCAATCTATCTTCTCTCTCTCTCATTTAGGCCTTTTATATATGAAATACTAATTGTTTATATATATATTAGACATGCACTAAATATATACATATATAATATATTTATATAAATTTTCCATTATTTTTGCCCATTAAAAACAATTCATAATTATTTCTATTGAAAGCATGCTAAAACAAAAGCTTTAGAAATAGATGTTATGGTAACTGTTATCTGCGATGTATGTATAGTGCTTAGAATATGCCTTTTATGCTCAAATATATACATACATACATATATACATACATACGTCTATACATCTACATGATTGGCATTTATAAATGTTTTGTTGATGCCTCTCGCATCGTCAATAATACGTCGTATTAGCAAACAAAACACATACAAGCACCAAAAACACATTCAATTCATAGCGAAATTCATAATAAATGCGGCAATAAATAAGTGGAAGTGGGAGTGAAAAGGAGAGAGTGGGGGAGAGAGAGTGAGGTAGAGCATGAGAGGTCAGGCAGGCAGGCTGGCAGGCATACGGTTCGTATGGGTTATGAACGACTTCCTTCAAAGCTTTTCCGCATAATTTTGTTATTTCCTCTAACCACCACACACACACACACACAGCTACCCACACACACTCACTCACTCACACACACATTCATAATAAAGAGCCAACTGTCGCACAATGTGCACGCGCCTCAATAGCAGCAACAACAGTAAAGAAAAACTGCTGATTAAATATACACCTAATGCCTTTATATACAACACTTCAAATATAAATACACACACACACACACACACGCACATACACACCTACATGAGCCGAAAAAAAGCACTGTTGAGCCGAGCACTAACGAACGGAAACGAAGGCGCTCAGTCGGGCGGCGGCAAATAAATAGGTGAACGACCGTCGATAATGCGCGACCTTCAAAATAATCTGGGCCAAGTGGAATATCATCATCATTGTTGTTCTCGCTCTCGCTCTCTCTCTCTCTCTTTGTGCGTGTGTGCAGCACTTTTTTCTGCCTGCCTGCTGCTCTCTGCTCCTCCTGTAAAGCGCTCACTCGCTCTGGCAGCAAACTCTCACTCTCTGCCTCTCGCTCGCTCGCTCGCTCTCGAGCGCCTAGAGCCGCACTTTGCGTTTCCTTTTGCTTGTGCGACTCGCATATATTTGATGGAGCTTAATTATTTGGATATTATTATTATGGCAAGATTATTATAGTATATATTTATTTAATATAAATAATTGATTTAAATATTGAATTAATTATTATTTGATTATGCCTCAAATATACTTAAAATAAATAATAAAACAAAATATATATATAAACATTTGGCATATATAATACATATAACTAAACAAAATTAGTTGAAAAAATTTAATTTAAATAAAAATATATCATATAATAAAAATTATTAAAAATTTGCATATATAATACTTATAATTTAAATAATATCAATACAAATATAACAAATTTAAAATATAGTTTAGTTAATAAAAAGAATATATAAATATTTTTAAAATTTGGCAATAAATTTAAATAGAAAAAAAATTAAATAATACCAAATGAATGATTATAAAGGAAAACTATAAAAAATGCATTTATAATATAAATAAAATATAAAAAAAATGTGATAAAAAATGTGCATTTATAATACAAAGAAAAATATAATTGTACAAATTTTTGAATTTTATTTAAAAAAGAAAAATATAAATATTATTTGCATATATTACATATATATATATATATATATATATATATATATCATAATTTAAAAAAAATTTTGTCATTTGAAATATAATTAAAATATTAAAACAGCACAAACTATAAAAACTTTTCGAATTTAATTTAAAAAGATAATTAATATTTAAAGTAAAATAAAATAAATAAAAAAAACATTACTACATATTATATTTAGCAGCTACACAAATGTATGCTATATTAATTATAAAATTGAAGAAACTTAAAAGTGAAGCTAAAAATTAAGCTAAAATTACATAAAAATTAAAATAAAGTAAAAATACATGAATTCAAAACTAATAGTAAAATAAAAAAATGCCTAAATGAATTATTAAATTTAATTTTTTTTTTTATGAAATAAACCTAAAAAATAATTACTTAAATTATTAAAATCAATAAGCAATTAGTAAGCATATATAATCACTGGAATTATGTACCATATCTAGCTCTTGATCTGTCAGTTTCATGGCCAGCAAACAAAGCGAAAGCTTAAAGCTCGCTGTCTCTCTCTCTTTCTCTCTCACTGTGCAGCTTTTAGGCTGCTGTTTGTGCAGCTTTTCTGAGTGTCTTAGATTGGCCTCAGACAAAGTCATTGCACTTCATTCAGGACAATGACAGTTGGCAGCTCTCGATTGCACACGCTGTTGGGCACGCCCACGTACACCCAGCCACCCACACACACACGCCCAATATAACTATATTATAGAGAGCAAGCAGCAAAGCACTTGGCTGGAATTTGAATTTCATTGCCGTATTTAATTAAAGATCCGCGCTTGTTTTTTATGTGCTCCTAATGCTGTCAGCCATTAATGGCCGCCTTCAGTGCTATTTGCATGGCTGGCGGCGCAGTTGTGGGCCAGCCTGGCAACCTCTTGTGCCTGGTGTCCTTGCCCGATTTTCCGAGTTCAACAGACACCAGAAGGTCACCAAAGCTTGGCGCTTGGCTACGTCAAACGCAGAGCCTAGTGTGCGCCGTATAAATAAATAGAAACCTAATACGAAATTGGGCAGTGGCGAGAGCAGAAAGTAAATGTGAATATCAAATAAAAATATTTAGAAATACCAAAAAAAAATTCAAATAAAAATTGAAATTATTATAAAATGTTTATAGTTTTTAGTAGTTATATTAAGAAGTACAGCACAGAAATGTACTATAATAATATAATATTAAAATATACTCTAATGCATATAATTCATTTTAAATAAATATGGTAGAAATCTAAAATATTTCAAAAATTAAGATAAAAGCATAAGATAAAAATCTTAAAATTTCTAAAGTTAAGATTAACTAAAATAGAATAGAAAAGGAGAATAGAAAGATTTATATAATACAAACTGATAAGCAGTTGAATAGGGATATAGAAAGATATGTATATATGTATGGAGATATAATTAGATAATATAGATTTATGTATATAAGTATTGGTTAATTCTAGTTAAGATCCCATTTACATAATTTGAGTTTTCTGCTAAGGGAATAGTCTCTGGCATATTTAGATTATTTACTTATATTTAATCCTGATCAGTCACTCAAAGACTTTACTCAGACCCAGAGTAAGGCACAAACTTGGCCTCTTACCTCGCGTCGCAGCTCGAACCTCTCTCAAACTAAGCTCAAATCAAGACCGACAAGACTGTTAACTAACTGTTAACTATCAACTGTTAACCGTCAACTAGCAAATGTTTATTGTTGTCTATTGACTGTTAAACATTTGATTCTTCACTGTTAAATGTTAACTATTGACTGTTAAATGTAGACTGTTAACTATTTACTGTTAACTATTGACAATTAATTAATGACTGTTAAACTATTTATTGTTGACTGTTAACTATTAAATACTATTGTTAAGTGTTAAATGTTAACGATTGACTGTAAGCTCTTCACTATTAAGTGTTAACTCTTGACTGTTAACCATTGACTGTTAACTCTTGACTGTTAACTATTGACTGTAAACTATTGACTGTAAACTACTGACTGTTAACCATTGACTGTTACCTCTTGACTGTTAACTATTGACTGTTAACTCTTGACTGTTAACTGTTAATTCATCATCAATTTACACAGTATCCATCATGTTCAAACACTCCAACCATGGCACTTCCCACATCAAAAGTGCTGAGCGCTGAGTGGAGCTGAGTTTTGGGCTTAACGCCAATGCAGCTGCCGTTTAACACGCTTAATGGACCAGCAAAGCGAACGAACACAATCGAACACAAGCTAAACAACAAACGACCCACTCCAACCCACAATCACAACACAATCGCAGCCCAACACAACAGCGAACAAAGCGAGGCGGCCAGCCCGTGGTAGCCATGCAAACGAGAGCTGAATGCAACTCGCTGCAAGAGCTGTTGGGGACTGGGGACTGACCCTGAACTCGGGCGACGACACAGAAACTGAAAAGCTGGCAATTTGTATGAAGTGCAGAGTGGGGCAGGGCAGGCGGCTGGTGGGTGGCACTTGGGTCTGGTCGTGTCTGTGTAAGAGTTGCAGCAGGAGCATATCAAAAAGTTCAAATACGTTCGCTGACATTTTCGCTGCAGCGCTCAATGTCGCGTTGCAAACTGAGGATTGGGCCGCTTGAATATGTAGCTCAAGGATTACAATGTGACCACACACACTCACAACATCTAACATAGATACAAGCAAACAAACAAACACACACACACACAGAGATTGGCTTCGGTAACTTTCTCACGTAGTTCGTTGTTCGTCACGCGGCCTTGAATGTTTCTTCTGTCATTGACATTTTTACAGTTCATTTAACTTTCGGCAGGATAATACGTTTGTGCCTGTCGCAGTGCATGAAATTCCTTTCAACTAAGCACAAGACTAAAATATACTTTTATACAAGATAATTTTTATTTTATTATTTATATAAAAATTATTTTAAAATTTTTAAATCAATTAATTAATTTTTATTACAAGAAATTACAGTCTAAATAACTGCCTACATAATTTGTCTTTTTGAATTTGCGCGCTCTCAAACAGCTAAAGCTCTTTAACAGCGCTCATGGAAAGCTTTTGCTGCACATGCAAGTACCCATGCCATTTTGAGTATAACAGTGCGCTGTTCAGCTTAACAGCACCAAAGCGGCTGCTAACATGCCCAATTGAGCATAACATGGCAAGCGATCAAACGTGCTCGAGGCAGCTGTTCTGCTATGTTGCAGCCTGTAGCTGGCAGTTAGCAGCTGTTAAATTGAATTGAATGCGTTAAACAATGATTTGTTTTGAAATTAAAGTTATTTAATATGAATATTTGTTGCTTGATAATTCTATAATATATTATTAAACATATTATATAAATATTTAATATATTGTGCTTAAAAAATTTATGTTTGCCCAATTTTGCTTAACCAAAACTCTGTTATTAACATAGCAGCGCATGTAGAAGCTTTTCTGGTCGCCGCCAGCTGTCTGCTTGGCTGTTAGTGTTGGGTAAAACATTCATTGGCAGTGTGTTTGTGTTGTTGTTCCGGTGCTTGGCGCTCAAAAACGTTTTCGGCAATATTTTTGCGAAAAATCTTATGAAAATTGTATCTTAAATCAAACCAAGTGTCATAAATAAAATTTTAAAAATTATTAGAAATAGTCAGAATTAAAGCCCCAGATGCCTACATTATTTTGCAGTTAAGAAAAGTGTGGAAATAATCATGTGTAAACTAATTGTTGCATTTATTAGATGAAAATGCATAAAGACCTGTCCAAAAATAAAACCCGTAAAAAATTGTCATTACCAAGCGAGAGTGCCAGTGCTATTTTGTGATATTTCAATCGAAAATTAAATCATATTCAAATTTGCCAAACCAACGGGTATCTAGAGACTAAACATAGTTAGCTAGCCTATACAAATTTTACAACAAAACTAGAAAAACTGTAAAGGTGCCATAAGAAATTGCTTAAAAATCAATCAAGTGATACTAGAACTTTGCTTAATAGTTATTAAAAATATAAAAATAAATAAAAAATTAAATATAAATTAAACTAAAACACACACACAAATACACAAAGTACTTGCTGCTCAAACAATATTCAATTAAAATCTATAAACTTTTACTAAAGAATAATAATAAAAAAATACCAGAAATGACTGTGGGAAGTCGCGAAGATCTGTTTGCTCAGGCCAAACATATCGATGATACGGAACGTTTAATTGGCCGCGTCTTAGCTGGTGAGTGAGCTGCCTAGAATTAACAAATTAGCTCAACTAAATATGCATATATATATATATATATATATATATATATATATATATATATATATATATATATATATATATATATATATACATACATAGCTTATATATATATATATATATATATATATATTTATCATAGATTTGCTCAATTTGTGGGCTGAAAATGCGAATTACTTTCGCTTTCTATGGCGTATTTTGTGCGCTGCCTCTGCGGTCGTTGAACTCATTAACCTAAATTTTCATCGTGTAAATCAACAGAACCGAAACGCGTCATAGGCGATAGCGAGCTGAAAGTGTTTCGCTCTTTGAATACCCTGTAAATGGGTGTGAAGGGGTAGCTTGGCTTTGGCATTTATGGGATAAGCCTCTTCCGACCAGCCTCTGCTCTCAGTTTCCTTCTGACTACGCTCTCTAGCTCTTTTAATACCCTATAGGTTTGATTGAAAGGGTAGTTTGGCTTTGCCTCTCTCTACACACACACAATCCTAATCGTAACTCTCTGTCGCTTCCTGTTCCCCTCTAACGCTACTTCTCTGCTCTAACTCTATCTCCAGTCCTATCTAGCTCTTTTAATATCCTTTAAATATGCATTCTTAACTCTACCTCTCTTCTCATAATCTGCTGCTGCCTGTCCTCTCACAGGTCTTTCTCGGTCTTTTAATACCCTTTGAATGAGCATGAACGGATAGCTTGGCTTTAGCATCTATGAGAGAAATTCTAATCGAATCTCTCCTTCTCTTTCATAACTCCTAACTCTTCCTCTCTGCTTTCAGTCCCCTTCTGACTGCCTCTGTCCGCGCTCTCTCTCCCTCTATTTTAATACCCTTTA
The DNA here is from genome assembly GCA_035047545.1 of Drosophila paranaensis. Taxonomy (NCBI): domain Eukaryota; kingdom Metazoa; phylum Arthropoda; class Insecta; order Diptera; family Drosophilidae; genus Drosophila; species Drosophila paranaensis. Next base: position 6,827,632 of record JAWNPL010000145.1, on the reverse strand, counting down.
AATTTACCTAAAAGGGTAGCTTGGCTTTCGCCTCTATGGACAAAATTCTAATCATAGCTGTCGGGCTCTTTCCCAGTCTCCTTCAGACTGCTTCTGCCTGTGCTCTCTAACTCTCTCACTCTCTCCTCTCCCCGCTCTCTCCTCCTTATCTCCCTCCTCTCAGTCTCCCTTTCTGCTCTCAGTCTCCTTCCGCCTGCCTTCTCTCCTTACAGTCTCCTTCTGCCTGCCTCTGCCTGCCTTTTCCCTTCCTCTCTCCCCCTTTCCAGCCTGACTCAGTCTCTGCCACACTGACGTATACTTAATATTAATTAAGTTGCTGCTGGTTCGCAAATGTTAATCATACGCCGCATATGCCAATTATCATACGAAATTTATATAAGCTAAGTAAATATCAGCAAAGAACAGGAGAATGCGTAACACACACGAGAGTGAGGGCTGAGCAGAGCACAAGAGCTGAGCGAGGCGAGCGACAAGTCAGCAAAATCTAAACGACGAACAGTCGACGAAGCTAATGCACGAAAGTAAAAGCAACAGCAACAGCAACAGCAACAACAACAACAACAACAACAACAACGAGAACTAACAACGATATGAGCGTTTGTTGTTATTGTCAAATCTAGGCCATGGACTCGTGCGGTCGTTGAACTTGGCAAACGCTGTTGACTGCCGTCTCTATACAGAAAACATAGATAGAAATAGAAAGAGGGGGAGTGGACTAGGGGCTAGGGGCTAGGGGCTAGGGGGTGCTGGCATGAGGCAGCGACAGTGGGGCATGCGTAAAGCCGGTCAACGCAATAATTTCGCTTTCAATTTGATGGTCAACAATTCAATTCAAGCTGCGAGCGGGCCAATTAACAAGCTGGCCACAAATATCGCTCATACGCCCCCTCTCGCCTAGGTCACCCGAGCTCGAATCAGCATAGTTCACTTTGACTCTGAAACACGTGGCAGCAATGCGCGCAGCATCAAGTATTTAGGGCATTTGTTGTCATTCTTGTGGCATTCATACAGATTTTATTTCCATTTTTTTCCAAGTCGTTTTTCATTTTTCTTTATCTTTTTTCTTTTTTTTTTGCCATTTCGATTTGTGGTTTTTTGTGTGTGTTCTTTTAGCGCTGTGACAAACGGCTGCTTAGATTGTGTGTGCGAATTTCTATACATGTATTAGATAATGGCTAGGGCAGATATGCATACATATATATAAATATATATATATATAAACATAGCGTGGGCATATGATAAACTTGAATTGCACTGCGACTGGAAGTGCCAGCAGAAGGAATAGTTTTTTATGCCAGAAATAACAAAAGAAAAACTAACTGAAAGTTGATTCTAACCATGAAAGCTGACGGCGCAAATATTTGACTTGAGTCACAGCAATTTTTGATATATTTATTTATTAGTTTAAGTTTTTCTTTTTTGCATATTTATTATTTTATTTAAGCTTATATTTTTTTTATAAATAATTTAAAATTATTTTGATATGTTTACTATAAATTAGCATATCGAGAATATTGAACTGAAATATAAATATGTTTTCCCAATATTCATTAAATATTAAATGACAAAATTGAATACAAAATATTTTTAAAATAAAATAATAAAAAACCAAAAATAAATATTTTTAAAATATTTTATTTAATTGGTATTAATATCATATAATAATAATTATTATAATATTATAATAATAAATTTAAATAATTGTCTAATAGTAACAATACAAGAACTAAAAATAATATATTATATAAAACATTATTATATTATTATTAATTTTTAAAATTAAGATTAAATAATATTTTTTAAACATTTTTATTTTACTCCTTTAGTTTTTTTTTTATTTTATTATTAAATGAATTAAATATAAATATAAAGAATTTTTTTAAAATATATTTTTCTATATATTTTATAAAATTACTATATTTTATAAAATATATAGAAAAATATATTTAAAAAAAATAATTCTACATATTTATATTTTATATAGTAATTATAGTTGATTTATTACAAACTATTTTTATTATATATTTAAGATTTCGTTTAATATTTAAAGCATATTTTAATATGTGAATAAATATCTACGCAGAAAAGTCATAGTACTAAGACTAAACTCTTAATATATTGTAAGATACCATTCACAAAAACATTTATTATAAAAAAGATAAAAAAAAATAAATAAATAATAAAGAATATTTTTAGTAACTTTCTTAAAATCTTATTATCTATAACCTTAGATTATTCATTTTATTAATATTATATCTGATTTTAAAAACAAAAATTTTTTATTTTAAATTAATTTTGCTGAATATTTTTATATTGCCTTTACAGCTTATATATTTAATACATATTTTTAAAAACATGTTGATATTTTATTTAATAATGTTGCGACAACTTAATATATTTTTGATTGTTTCATATTTTTAAATATTTTTTAATATATTGTTTTATATTTTTATTGATCAGTTATTTATTTTTTATTTTTAAATTCCCTTCAAAATAATTATTTTATTAATGAAACAAGTTTTGAATTAAACAAACTTTTTTTTTACCATATTTCCGAAGAAGTTATTTGTTTTGAGCTAGACACTCGAGCGATAAGATAAGCCAGCGACATGGCTGCAAACGCTTAGATCATTTTATGTCCACTTGAAAGTGTGGCCAAATCGTATCTGAATAATCAGCTAATATGCCCGATTCACAGTGAAGTCACCTCATGTTTTTCCAATGCTTTTCCTTTGCCCTGCAAGCTTTGCATATTTGTTTTCAGCTTCAACAAAACAGTTTCAACTGTGCCAAGCTCTCTATGCTCGCACTCCCACTCTCACTCTCTCTCTCTCTCTCTCTCTCTCTCTCTCTCTCTTTCTCTCTTATCACACACTGCTTCGCCTATCTAAAGCTCTCTCGGTTTGGGGTTCTATGCGCCGTGGCTTTGGCCTTGGAATCGCTTTTGCCTTTGCTTCGTTCATTGACCCGAAGGCTGGTTCAGTTTTTTTCGCTTGCGAATTGCGCTGATATCTGCGTCTAACTGTGTGTGTGTGTGTTTGTGTTTGTGTGCGTGTGATTGTGTTTATTTCTATTATCACCGCAGTCGATGTACGTCGCGATATGAAATCCCCCATGCTATAACGGGCGGACAGGCCGTCCGTCCGCCCGTCTCATGACCTAATAAAATTTGCCTGCTGTGCGACTGTCTCAGGCGGGCGGGGCGAGCGGTGCGCTCGGTGGGTTCGCGCTATCAATTGTGGCAGCCTCAATAGATTTTCATGTTTGTGTACCTACGGGCGCGTATGTCTATGCACAAACAGCTAATTGCTTTTATTTGTCGTTAATAAATCGACAGCAAATAAATGCAAACATATTACACATACGCAGCGTGCGCCATAAAGTGGGCAGACAAAGGCGAAGCTGCATATTAAGCAGAGGGTGAAGAAAGTTGGAATTAAGGCAAAGAAAATGGGTGAGATGTAAGGGCTTAAGTAAAAATAGTTTAGGTTTTGGGCTTTGAACAAAAATAAACAAAAATAAATAAAATATATTAAAATTAAATAAAATTAAATTAAATATTTGTAAGATTTTTAAAAATAAATAAATAAATAAAAAATTTTAAAAATTACTAAATAAAATATATTAAAATTACATCAAATTTAATTAAATATTTTTATTTTGATATAAGCCAACTTTCACTAATAAATCAATCAATAATTAATTGATTATTTAATTAATTAAGAATAAGAAGAATAAAAATAGTTAAATTAAAGCAAAAATAAATTTATTTATTAAAATTTTGTAAATAAAAATTTTTTAAATAAAATTTATCTGAAAAATTTTAAAAATTAAATAAATATTATTAAAAAATGACTTATTTATTATTTATATGTTTAGTAACATTACAAAATTAAATAAGTATTATTTAAAAAATTAACTTATGTTTGAAAATATTATAAATTAAGCATTAAGCTACAATTTTGAGAGATCAAATACATTAAAAAATTGTATTAAAAAAAAAACCATTCAAATATTAAAAAAATATTCTTAATATTATTTAAACAATTATACACCATTAGTATATATAATAAAATAAATTACTTATTTTCTCAAATTAATATCAGCTAAGTATTATCTTATTCAAGACATAGGTATAAAATTTGCTTATCAAATATTTGTCCCACACATACAGAAACATCTTTAAACAATTTCAACATATTTCAAATACAAAAAATAATAAACAATAATATTTATTTATTGCCAATATTTGTAAACTTACATTAACTCTTCATTCACTTCTATTTCCTTTCAGGTGAGTAATGCACGTTAGTCAACATTTTGCTAGCCATTCGAACGTAAGTAAAACCGATTTGAATTGAAAAGCTTTTTGCTGGGAGATGAGAGACGAATGTCATTAGAGGTTTTTCACCTGGCAACCTTGTCAAGCAGCAGAAACTAAGTCAAATAACTCATAAGAATAAATGTCGACTGATTAATGCACTCGACTATTTGTGTGCATGTCCATGCTGCACCGTTGCTTGTAGCTGCCTACGCGATTTGCATTTTGCAATCACACAGAGAGACAGAGAGCGAGAGAGCGAGAGAGAGAGAGAGAGAGAAGAGCACATTCGCTTTTGTTCACTCGTTCGTTACAATAAATAAATTCAACATAATTTTTCTTAATGCCATTTTTTGTTAGCGGCAAAAACTAAACCGAGAGTTGAATGCACGCGCGCAGCATTGTAAAGCAATAGCCTCGATCTAAATTTACACACAGATACGCAGCCACACACACACACACACACACACACAGTGGCAGCTGCAGCTAAGTTTTATTTCGTCTGTGTTTGTGTCTGTGTTGAACGTGCACTTAATTTGTATTCTCGACAGTCACACGGACACACACACTCACACTTTAGTTGCAGCCATTGAGAGCAACACTCGGCATTTGAGTTTAGCTTTTCGAAAGCTTTTTGTTTCTGTGCTTGCACGTTTTTTACGCTCGCTCGGCGAACGGAAATGCTTGCGAGCAGCCATTGCCTCAGCTCCTATTCAGCTAAAAGGCAATATGGCCTGCCTAATAGCTGTGACTAAATAGATCAAGCATTTGCGTAGCATACTTTGTTTTACTTCTCATGTTACCTTTTGTTAAATGGAGCAAAAACTTAAGAAGTTTTTAAATAACAACAGTAAGAATTCTTAGAGGAAAATCTATGGAACTTTTAAAGAAAACCTTCCTAATATATATTTTGGCAAAACGTATTTAGTATTAAATTGTATTTTAATTTAAAACCACTTATATTAAAAAATTTTTAAATAATTTATTATAATAAATTAAAAGCATAAATATTTTTGAACTGAAAAAAAAATAAATACAAACAAAATAAAATTGTGTATTTGTATACATAAAATTTTAAAATATTTAAATTGCTTAAAACGTATTAAAAATATTTAAAAAGCGTTAAAAGCATATTTATTTAATTTTAAAAATATTAAAAAAATATTTATTTAATTTTAAAAATATTAAAAACATATTTATTTTATTTCAAAATATTTAAAATGCTTAAAAAGTATTCAAAACATAGTTATTTTATATCAAAAATATTTATTTAATTTTAAAAATATTAAAAACATATTTATTTTATTTTAACAAACTTAATATTATAGACAAAATATTATAGGTATATATTTTTTTTTAATTTACCAGAGCTAAAAAGTATTAGAAATATTTTTGTTTACTCTAACAGTTTTTTTTTTTTGCTTTTGGGATATTTTTAGAAAGTTTTCTTATGAGAATTATTTAATTAATATTTTTTATATATAAATAAATAATATAAACAATTAAAAAATAAAACTTATATATTTTTAATTAGTTTATACTTTATACAGCTCAAAGCAAACATTCAAATATCAGCAGCAATTCAGAGTTAAGCTTTAGTTATGCTCAAGAGCTAAGCCAAACAATTACATTGTTCCAATATATGTATGTATATAGTAAGCACACATGCATACATATATAATCGCTGTTCAGGCCAATATCGCATAAGTGAATCAAAAATGTTTAGAGGTTATAGCGAAGCGGGTCAATTCAGTTCATTCGCCCGCCTGCGCTGAGCGCCATATTGTAAACTGCACGTGACCTCGTTGCATGCAACACTCAGGCCTGTTTCTAGTTGCTGTTGCTATTGCTGTCGCTGTTGCTGTCGCCGCTGTCAAATGTATTTGCCTTCTCTGTGTGTGTGTGTGTGTGTGAGTGCACTTTATGCACATTTTCTAGCCAGAGAGCAAATTGAAGTCGACAAACGTTCATGAACTCAATTCGGGTTTTTCCTTCAAACGTGTGCAATGACGTCAAAGTGCAACTGTAAATTTCTGCCTCTCGCAAAGCTTTCAAACTATTATGGGTTGGCGTACAACAAGCAAAAAGCTCTCACAGTTTATTTTTTTAATACAAAAATAGAGCGAATTATGAGAGTAAATTAGAGAGAATGTTTATTTATTTAATGGAAATTAAATATTTAATAATTAAAAATAATTAAATATTTAATTATTAAAAATTTATTTTTATTTCTACTATTTATTATTTATATGTTAACATATTTAGTTGTTTATTTTAAATATATAGTTTTAATTTTTTCACATCAAATTCATTTTGAAAAATTCTTGTGAAATTTGAAGCATTTCAAATGTAAAAATTCGTTGCATACTTTTAAGCTGCGTTGAAATGCTCCGCTCAAAGGGCGCCAAGCTAATCTGTTGCAAAGCGCCATCTATGTACAGCAAGTGGAAATGCTGTGCTGTGCAGCTGCTTACAGATTTCGAATTACATTTACATTTGTATTAAGAGCAAACAAAGTTACTATCATAGTATCTTATAGTATAAATTTCGTAGCACAAATCTAATAAATCATTAATTCTGCAGCAAAAATAATAAGAAATATGTAGAAAATAAATAAATAAATATGTGTGGTCCATTCTGCTGTACTTGACTAGCTACAGCGCCATCTCCCGGCAGCAACATGCAGTATGCGTACATGTAGCGTATGCTGTAAGCTGCGCATTTTGGCCGCTTGTGGCGCCACAGTATGTTATGCTATGTTATTGATTTAATTTGAATTTTGATTGAATTTCAAGCAATATTTTAATATGTTTAAAAATTGCTTAAATGCTGAAAAAATTAAATTACCTTTATAAATGTTTGGAAAAAATACTAAATAATAAATGTTTTCATATTAAATGCGCATAAAAAGTTTAAAGTATATAAAATATATAAAGACTTTTATGTAAATATAATTTTAAATGCTATTTGCAGATACTTTTATATGTAAAAAAATATATATATTATAAAAAAAATAACAAAGTATTAAAAATAAAAAATTAAATATATAATAAAAAATTATTATACAATTTTGTATTATTATACAATTTATTTTTTATTATTTATTTTTATTAATTATTTTTATTTAATTTTTTATTTTTAATAATTTATTATTTTTTATTATATATTTATTCACATATAAATTTATTTAATATAAATAATAATATATAATAAAATAAAACAAAAATATGTATTAAATATATATGCATAAATTACTAGACATAATATATATTATAAATATAAAATTTGGTTAGTTATTTACATATGCTTATTTATATTTTTACATAATTAATACATTTCATTGTATATTATTATTGTAATAAATATTTATTACATTTTTCTTTTATTATATATTTTTTAAAATACTCAAATAATTATTATGTCTATATTTATTTAATATATTTTTTTAATATTTTATTAATTATACATTTTATTATTTTATTTTTTTATATAATTTATTTTTCTTATTAAATATATTTTTTATTATATATTATTTTCAAGGCCATATCTTATTTATTCTCATGGTAGTTAGACTCTTTTTTAGAAACATTTCGAGAACCTAATAAATTATAATAAATTATAATAAAATAAATAAATAAATAATAAATTATTATTTATTTTGTCATATCCTAAACACAATTTCCTCTACTCTAAAGCCCAACTATTTAGCTTCCGTCAATCTATTTACCAGCAATTGGTTTTGGGGCTATTCAAATATGCCACACGAGTGCTGCGTCAGCTCTAAGGCTAATGCGCAGTTCGCCACAGATTCCGGCCCTTTGCCCCGCCCACAATGTGCGCAGGGCCGCCCTCAACCTGAGCTGGCATCTGCAAGTCAAAATCGCCCTAAGTTTCTGATCGAAATAATTAAAGCGAACAAGTTTATGCGCATTACAAATTTAGTTAGCCCTTCAGCTGCAAACCACTCTCTCCTACTTGCCCTGCATGCGTGCGAGAGCACTCTCCCCCTCTCGCTCTCTCTCTCTCTCTCTCTCTCTCTCTCTCTGATTGTCTCTTCCTGCGTTCTGTTCTTTGACTTTGGTAGCTTTTCTCCTCTGACTGCTTTCAAGGTTGTTCGGACATTGACATTTTCATTATTTTTTTTGGGCAAAATAAAAAAAAAAAGTCGAAAAAAAGTTGCTTTTTGTTGGGTTCTTGGTGCGTATGTGTGCGTTTCTCCATCTTTACTCTTTGATTTTGTATGGTTTTGTGTTCTGCTTTGTGTGTGTGTGTGTGTGTGTGTGTGTGTGTGTGTTTTTTTTTTTTTTTGTGTTCTTTCTGTTTCCTTTATAATGCCCGCATAAAATTTAACTAAAAGATGTTAAGCGACAGGGCGCTGAAGAGTTGTTTTATTGGCTCGGCCGGGCCTCGTTTCGGCCTTTCATTTCTCTTTCTTTGGCCGCACGACGACCAAAAATGGCGGCAAACGTGCCGCGTGCCACGTAATCAACTAGCACCACCCCTCCCTCATCCACCCACGCAGCTGCAAAACTAGGCAATCGTGCAAATCAAAAATGTTGCGCACGTATCCCCGCCCTTGGCTTTGAAAGAGCTCAAAGCTTTCAGCTTTGTTTTACTGTATTCTTGCCCGGCCCGAAGTTCAAGTTCATTTTAAATGCCAACTCGGAATTTGAAATGGGGCCTGTTGGGGCCGCCTTGAGGCACTTGTAATCGAGACATGCGTATGCCCAGCACGACACATACATATATACCTGGCTATGTACATACATATATATATAGATCTGGCTAGTTATGAGCCGCGTATTCCGCGTGGCAACTGAGCCGTGACTTGGCCAAAAGTTACTTGAACTCTACTCTAATAACTGCGAGCAATTGCTTTCTGACTTGCCAAATATTAGTGAATAGCGCAAAATAGAGATAGACAGATGGAGAGAGCGAGTCATGACTACAAAATACCCTGTAAAAATAAAAAAATATCTAGTGTAAAATCTAGTTAACTTCGAGCTGCCTTAAAACACTTCTTGTGCCCTTTTCTTAACTATTGAGAGTGATAGCGTGAAGCAAACGTGACTACAACATACCCTGTAAAAGCATAAAATATCTAGAATGTAATCTGGCGAAACTTTAAGATACTAGCATAGCTAATAAAGAGAGTTTTTCTGCCTATTCTATAGCTAGAGAGAGAGAAGAAACTGTCACTACAAAATACCCTGTAGCCAAGAGTTTTTCCTGTTTTATATTGTCTTTTTATTAGTAACTGAATTGAATTAGTAATAGAATTGAGAGTCTAGCTATTTCTATCAAACTTATACTATTTAGCTGTCTTTCTCCTATAGCTAAGCTTTAGATATCACCAAATACCCTGTAATAAAGAGTTATTTCTCTTAGTTCAAACCCAAACTTATATCTAGTACCTCTTCTGCTTCTCTCTCTTCCTCGCTTCATCTACTATTCGAGAGTATGCAGCAGTTCCATCAACAGAACTCTAAACTCCCTCTTCTAAACTACCATACATTTCGCTTCATCATTAATAGGGCATTTAACCATTTAAAACTTCAAAGTTCTCAGTAACGCTTTTAATAGGCTTTTTTTGGCATTAGAACTTCAAATTTGAAATTTCAACTGAAGTCAAGTCGAGCTGTCAATATGACATCACCTGGCATTAGCATTAGCATTAGCTGAGCCTACAACAATTTAATTGTTAATAACATTAATCATGTGCCCCTTTTAAAGACAACAATTGCCTGCGTTGCTATTAGCATAATTGCAACTATTAAACAATCAGCACTTAACGAGCCTGCGAGACTTTATATAGATATATATATATATATATATATATATATATATATATATATATATATATATAATCAAGAAAATTACAGACTATATATATAAAATAGCTATATGTATATCTAAATAGAATATATAATAAATATACTGGAATAATATTATATACATATATGGGCATATATTTGTATGTCTGTATCTATCGATCCATCTATATACATATATCTTCTGCAATTCTATAAAATATCTCTATGAAAGATCTCTTAACTTTTAAAAGTAGAAATTCATAGATCTGCCATATGTCCCACAAAGATCTGGTACTTCGAACCACTCTAAGTATCCTCTATCTATAAGATTATATACTTTGAGAAAGAGATCACTTCAGACTACTGCTAAGTGTAGTATAGATCGCTGGAGATCGTCAAATATTTACATATATGCATATATAAAATCAATCAAATATATATATTATTTCCCATATGATCACAGTCAACCTGATCATATACCTCAACCGAACTAGAACTCAAAATTCCAATTCCAAATTCTAGTTTCAAAGAAAAACTGCTTCTGTCTCCTGCACTGCCCTAAACCCTTCTACATTATCCCACGCCCTTTTCAGCTTTTTGTGTGTTCTCGAATCACATGTTGAATAAAGAAAGAGACCCAAATCTTCATGCCCATTAACCCATTTTTATTGACCAAAATGCGCAGAGACGCGAAGAGCTGGTCAAAAGCAGGCCATGGCCACAACGGCAGCAGCACATGCTCTTACATAAGCGTCTAGTCGAGGCGCAAAGAAAGCCAGCACAAAAGAAAGCAATGCACAAAAGAAAGTAGCCAAGAGAGCGAGGCAGACTGACAAAGAGAGAGAGAGAGAGAGCGAGAGAGAGATAAGGTGAGTGAGTGCGAGGCAGTCAAACAGAACAGACTTTTGATTTCAGAATCAACAAGGGAGAGAGATAGAAGAAGAAGAAGCCGAAATAAACCGAAAATATTTGTAAAAGGGCTAAATATTTAAGGGGAAATGTATATATTTTATACTTTTATTTTATATTATAAGTATTTTATATAATAATGTACATAATCTATTATTTTATTTAAATAAATCTAAATATTTATTTATTATATTTTATATATGTAAATATTTACAAATATATTAATAATATAAATTTATATATATTTTTTTTTTATATTTTATATTAAATTATATATTCTAAAATTGTATATAATATGTTTAAGTACAAAATTTCTTCCTTCGTTATATTTTATATCTAAATATTTATTTATTATATTTAATATACCAATTTATATGTATTTAAATTTATATTTTTATATATGTATATTTATATTATTATTTATTATATTTCAAACATATATTAATTTATATATTTATTTATTATATTTTTTTATATTCCCGCCATCTATCTATATAAGTTTTTTCAATAGTTTTCGTCTTTATAGATTAACTTTTGTTTTTTTTTTTTTACTATTATTATTTTTTGTATAATTTTCAATAGTGCGTAATCTTGCGATAATATGTACTTTAGCACAATCTAACCAAAAATAATAATGTGAACAACGCAGTTAATTAATATGGCCGACCTTCGTTGCGTGCTTTGAACCATGTTTTAAAAGTTTTTCAGTTTTATTTATTTTTTTTTTTTTTTTGGCCATTGTTTTGATGGCTCACCAGAAAAAAAAAAAAAACAGATTGTATGCTGAACAAGTTCTACAACAGTTTCGCTTAGAATGGCCAACAAAATGTTGTTGATTTTTGTATTTTTATTTTTGATTAATGAAAGCCAAATAGTGAACCGGTTTTCTTTCCCTTCAAGCATAAGATCATCAAATATATAAACAGAAAAACCAGGCAGCAGCAGACAGCCAACAAAGGAAAACTCCCCCAAAGACACACACATACGGAGAGAGAGAGAGAAAGAGAGAGAGAGAGAGAGAGAGAGACATAAATTTGGTTTATAATTTCACACCCGCAACAGCAAACAAATCCAACAGAATTCCTAGCCTACACTCAATTTAAATGTATTTTTGTTAAAGTTTATTTTTTGTTATTGTCTCTGCTGCTGTTGCTTGGCTCCCCGACCGAGCGACCGAGAGACCAAGCGACTCATAGACACAAAAAGCAGCTCAGACTCAGCTCATTTGGAATTCGTTCTAGTTTCATTAAAAAAAGAGAGAGAGAGAGGGTGAGCGAAAGGTACAGACAGTGCAAGGGAGAGCGTGAGAGGAAGAGAGAGAGAGAGAGGCTCTCATATCTCGCAGTTGTATCTCGAGCTGTGTGTGTGTGTTGCCCGGCTGTTTCGGTTCGCTGCGTGTGCGTCGACGCCGTCGCCGTCGCCTCTGCCGTAGTGCCCATTGTGCGTGTGCGTAGCAAGTTTACTGACCTTGAACTTCGAAATAATTGTTGTTGTTGCTGTTGTTGTTGTGTGTACCCGAAAATGCGAGCAGCGCACATAAATTTTGAAATAGAAGAAACATTCAAACAGACGGCAGGCAGTGTGTATGTATACAGAATAAACATACACAGTTTATTTTTATACCCTGTACAGGAAAAGTTATGCTAATGTATGTAGCCGCCAGAGAAGGGACCCTAAAAAACTACATACATATGTGTGTGTATATATATTTGAGCTGTAAACGATCCTTCCGAGAGACTCTGAATTGTCTTGGCAACTAATTTAACTATCCTTTAAAGAGATTATATATGTAAGCATATGCCTATATAGCGTATATTATTATATTGGTTTCTTCAGGCATGATATCATTTTTTTTTAAATTGATTATCTTTCGCTGGTGCCTATATAACGAGACCAACTGGCAGCTGGGCAGTCAATAAAATATTTGAAATATATTATATATATCATAAATAGTTTGCTGTACAGGGTATCTACTAGTTGTCAACCTTTTTCAGTATCATAAATGTTCTATCACAATATAAATAAATTTATTTATATTTTATTTAGTATCTGGTAGCTCATAAAATTGAGTTTACATTAATTTACAGTGTATCTGCTAGTTGAAAGCTTTTAAATAACATGATTACATTCAATTTTACATTAGCTTTTATTTATAAATAAATTTATAATACAGTTTGCATCATAATAAACCTTTATAGCACGTTTTATGCAAATACAGGGTATCTATTAGCCAATATATTTGATTTACATATATGTGTAACTCATTTTTATAAATTTGTGTTGAAAGTAATTCATATCATTCTAAAACATATAATTGCATAAAGAGTTAATCTACTATATACAGGGTATCTGCTAGTCGCTCTTTTTCTTCATTTATAAAAATTTGTTATATTGCAATATAGTTTCAATGTATAAATAAATATATTATTCAGCCAACTTCATTAGTTATATTTGTAATACATTTTCTCAAGTACAACTACAGGGTATCTTGCAGTAAGTAGAGCTCAATACATTTGCCCCCATTCAAATACACATTGTGTACAGATATTTATCAGAATTTGTTTTGGATTCAGCCTAGTTCGGTTCAACCACAAACAGCGCTCATTATGGGGTGATCTAACTGAGGATGGATTTACTTATAGAGCACATGTATTGCTCCCGCTGCGCTGCGCTGCTGCGTCGTCTGACGGCTGTCAGCGAACGTAGGTTCAACGTAGTTTGCTATGCGAAACGACAACCTTCGGGTAGATAAAGATATTTGGCTATTATTGAGTGTCATACTTGGGTTAAAACTTGTTTGACGTTCAGTTCACGTGCGCCTCAATGATAAGATAAAGCGACGACTTACCTGCGGCTACCTGGCGCTGAACTCTGCGAAGGGCTTTTTGCGCGAGGTCAGCAGCGATATTTTATATAGAGTTAACAGATTATTCTATACTACGATCGATCTATGTAGAGCCTATCAAAATAATAATATGAACACACCTTTGGCTTACCTGACTTCCTCTGCCCATAGAACAGGTACCATAAAAATATATAGAAAAAAAAAACAGGGCCATAAACGCAACTTGACGACTGACAGTTCATTCATCAAGCGACCCTTTCTCCGGGCCAAGAATCTAACCATAACCTAACACACAATCCAATTGGAATCCAAATAGAACGGTAACCGACTGCATTACCTGTTCGGGGAGAAGTAAAAAAGGAATGTTTCTTCCATTAAATGGGTTGCTTACATCATTACGAGCTACACCAGCTTAGTTATAGATATATATATATATATGTATGTATGTGTATGATATCAGCCACTGTGTACCTGTGCTACCTGTATGTAAGACGCATTTCAGGTAATAAAATTAAACTTAAACATTGCTAATTTATTTCTGTTTATTTCTTTAGCATAAAATTTTTTCCGTTTACAAACACTTCCGTATAGCCGAGCCGAGCTGCGTAATCCCATGCATACCAAGCTATATGAATGCTATGTTCTCGACCATAAATACTATGGAAAACTTACAGGGTTACGAGCCAATTTCGGTTTTGTTACACGTGCTGAATTAACTCGAAGTTCGCAGTTCTCAGTTCACTGAGTTAGGTTCTTGTTGATATTGCTTAGATTGATTCTATGCGTAGCTGATACCAAAGATAGTTATACTGTAACTGATACTACAAAAGCTGAAGCTTATTTACATATATCAGTTAATTTCTTGAGCTAAACTTGAATGGGTTTAGCCTTACTTAGATTCAAATGAAACTATATATTATATATATACCACATATACCTATATAATAAGGTTCCTTTAAAACTATAACGCTCATTTTGAACTTAACTCGAGAACTATAGGAGCTACGTCTATCAATTTTAGTATATTGGCTTTCGCATAGTAAGCACAGCTTACGTATAGATTTTTATTTTAGTATTCCAAGATATTTTGTGCTAAAAATAATGATCTAAATAAAAATGTCGTATGAAATTCAACTAAAACTATGATCTAAACATGATATGTGTGCCTATGATGAATAAATTCAGCTGAGTCATAGCTTAAATGTATATTTATCTATATTATCTTTGCATGTTTCGGAACTAGTTCATTTTGCTGCTTATGCTTGGAATCATAAAATCAATCAGTAATTCAGCAGTTCTGCAATCTGAGCCATTATTCAATTAGCTCATTGTTCAAACGCTTGCTGAATAGCTCAATAGAACTCATAGTTCATGAACAGCTCTACAATTCAATCAAATAATTCGTAATCGAATCGTTCACGAACAATTGAGCTGATCTAAGCCTAACGTTCATGACCTACTGAACAGAATTGATCATTGAATCACTAAACCAGCTCAAAAGTTTTTAATAAAGAACCAATTAAAGGAACTTATTGTAGATTATATAAATGAGATATAGAAAGAGAAGAGTTAAATATCTTGGCCCAAGACTCCGTCTATTATGCCACTCAGGACTAGCCTGACTTGATCTAAATATTTTAGCTCAAATTTTCTCTGCAACTTTATATAAAATTAATTTAATTTTTTATATTTTTTAACTTTATTATATATTATTATATTTTCATATTTCTTCCAAATAGAAGCTCAATAATTTCGAAATTATTTCTGAGACTCTATTTTGTTTTTGCCAAAGTGCCAAAGTGCTCGAGCTGACAGTCGGACAGAGAGCCAAACGACAAAGTGTCATTCACATTGCGCCATGAAAAACAACCGTTCAAAAAGTGCCGAAAAGAAAATGGCGATCGGCGGCGTATGTGAAACAACAAAATGGGGGAAAAAAATGAAAAGAAAACAAAACAAAATGAAAATAAAAAGAAAAAGTCTTGCCAAAAAAAAAAAAAAAAAAAGCAAAAAGCCAGCCAAAAGGGAATCCATGATGAAATAGCAAAACAGACAAAAAAGAACCGAGCGAGTAAATGGAATAAACAACATGAGCAGAATAATGAGGAGGACAGGCCAGCAGGCGGGCGGGTCGAGAGGGAGGGGGCTGGGGCTGGGCTGGGTTAGCTCTGGCACTGGCAAAGTCGACGCCACGAATCTAGGTTATTACGCCGAAAATAATTAAAATTTCAAAAGCCCCGAGGCGGGACAATGCAAGAGATCGGGCAAATATACTTAGCCATAAGTGTGGCCGCCTCTTTGGCCACGCCTCTTCCATGGGCAGCAGAATGTGGCCAAGACTTGCGCATACGACTCACGCGTGTCTCAAGTTCATTGCCAAATACACGAAGACAAACACACAAATACACACGTCTGTGAACGACTTGGAAATACCCTGGCATTTGCTACTCCTTAACTTAAAGTTTCTTTAAATTAAAGTTAAGTTTTTGGCATTTTGCATTATCTAGCTTAGATCTTTAACCCAATGTATGCCAATTTATAGGGTATCTTGTACTCAACTACTTTTTTAACTCTGTAGTGTATCTCTTGGGCCAGTCATGCCCTGCCTTTCTATATTTTCCTTCCCATTTAAGCTGAGAAGCTCCTTAAATTATAGGGCATCTCATAGCACATCAGCCCTCTTTAACACTACCATTGTCTGCTTTTTGGTTTTCGCTTTTTTGGCATTTTATTTTTTGCTCTTGGCTTTGGCTCGGTTTGGCTTGACTTCTTTTGCTTCATGGCATGTAATTTGGCTCCGCTCGCTTTTGGCCAAGAAAGAACTTCTTTTGGCTGGAAAGTTCTGAACCTGTTTTGACGCTAACATTGTGGTTCGCATTTGACTGACTGACCGAGAGTTAAGCAGATTGTTGATTATGCAAAAAAAAATATGATGTAAAGCGTTAAAAGACTTTTGCTTTAGTGCAGAGACAGACATTCAGCTATATATATAGATTATATATGCATATATATATAAAGTAATTATTGCTGAATTAATCTGAAACAATTTTTTAAAAGAAAAACTAGCAAATTCTATGCTTTTTTAATTACAAAAAATATAATATTAAATTTATAAGCATATTAAAAATATTAAAAACAAGAAATATAATATGAAATCTCTAATAATATATTAAAAATATTAAAAATATATCAAATATCATCAAATTAATTATTTAAATATTTTATGCATTAATGTTGATAACAAAAATAAAAAGTTTTAATCAGATATGTATATTTAAGCCTCAATTAAATATTTAATTAAAAAAAGTAAATATAATATTATTTAATAATAAAAATCTGATGTAAAATGAATACATAAAAATATATTTTTATGAAGTTATATTAATTATTATTATTTTTTATTAAAAATTAATATTTCCAATTTATAAAAATATAATATGGAATCTATAATATAATATCTAAAATCACATAAAATAATGTTTTCAATTAATTTTTTTTTAAATATTAGGCAATAATGTTTATTAAAATATACAAAATAAAAAAATTAAATTGAAAATGCATATTAATTAAAAATGTAATAAAAAAAATAAAGGAGATAAAACATAATTTAATAACAAAAATCTGATATAAAATAAATATTTTTTTATATAAAGTTTTTTTTTTTAAATAATATTAATTATTAATATTTGAAATTAATTAATTATATTTTTAATTAAAAATTTTAATTAAAAATTGATTGTTTATGTTTATGAAAAATATTATTTTTTATTTTTATTTTTTTCAATATTTATTTATTTGTATATATATTTTAATATATATTTTTTAAGTGTTTAAAAAATTATTAAAATAATTATTTTAAAATTAATTTTGCCTTTTGTTAGTTTAAAGAAAGAAGCCGCACTTAAGATCAATATCAAAGGCCAAGAAACGAAGCCTCAGGCACAGCCTATAAATTCACATGCAATCCACTCAACTCTCCCGCTCGCAGTCGCCCTCTCTCTCTCTCTCTCTCTCTCTCTCTCTCTCTCTATCTATCTCGGTCACTCTTCAACTGTATTTGCAGCCTCGTCGCGATCATTGCACTTTACAGCGCACTCGTCGTCTCTGCTGCATGTTGCAAATTGTTGGGGGAAAATAAAATGCAAAAAAAAAAGTGGAAAAAACGAGTTTCCGATGTGTGCAGCATGTAGCGATGCGAGCTGGCGTCGTGTCGAGCCGAAGTCGGAGCGAGCTGCAGATCGTGCAGCGTCTGTTGCACGTTGCATGGCTGCGCTCTGGTCGGTCAATGGTTCTCTGGTTCATTGCCATCGCGCTGGGGGTAACTAACCCAGCCAGCCAGCCTCTGAGTCAAGATCGGAGGAAATACCAAAACCGACTTTTGCAGCGTCATTCGTTGCTGGTTTGGCTCGTTTTTAACTGAAGCAAGGACGTCAGCAAAGCTGCCTATGTCTGTGTGTGTGTGTATGTGTGTGCAGAAACCAGCAAATAGATATAGATAAATATACTTCATAGTTGGCTTTGTGCGCTTGGTTCATTGACTTACAAATGGCTGAAATGTGTGTGGTGGGCTTATCGCATTGCCGATTGATGAGCAATAAATGGAGCAATAGGCGCGATGAACTATAAAGCGAGCAAGGCTTAGGTACATAAATGAGAACGATACATATATGGATGTGTATATAAATATATGTATATACATATATAATAAATACAGACAATAGCTTCACTTGAAAGTGAGTCAGGCTTGTAAGCCTCGAAATGTATTTATCAAATAAAGATACTTCATATATAGATCTTTGAAATATCTTTAATATTTAGAAATCTTTTATATAGCAGTTCCTTTAGGTAATCTTACTGTGTAAAAGTTGTGGAATATCAACTCCTTCTGAAGACTGTAAATATCTATATCTATGAAAATTACGAGTCTTAAAACATCTTCGCCAAATATAGATACTTTTGGATATTTTAATAATCTTTAAACTTATAGCTCTGGAATATCAACTCAATCTAAAGACTAAATATCTTGATCTATAAAAAATACAGCTCCTTTGGGATATTTTTAAAATCTTTAAACTTATATAATTCTCTCTTTAATTGTTCCAATTTTATTATATATGTATTTATAGAAATTAAAAGCATTTTAAAATCTTTCACAAATATAAATAGTATAAAATATTTGAAGAATCTGGAATCCTATATAGCAGATTTTTGTATATTGCAACATAGATCAATATAAAGATAAGAAAATTTTTGAAATATATAAAAATATATATTAGAAAATTATAAGCCTTAAAATACATAAAGATATTATGAGATCTTTGAGAAATCTAAAATATATAGTTTACTTTTATATAGCAAATTCCTTTAATGATCCAAATTCGATAAAGTTCTGCAATATCAGCTCATTTTAAAGATTATAAATATTTAAAATTCTAAAAAAAAAAAGATTTATTTATGATAATATATTTCATATCATATATTATCATAAATAAATCTTTTTTTTAGAATTTTAAATATTTATAATCTTTAAAATGAGCTGATATTGCAGAACTTTATCGAATTTGGATATGGATTGTATGATAGTTATGATAGTACAATTGAGCTATTGGAGAAAAACTTAAGAAAAAAGCTCAATATTTTGAAAACAAATTTGTAATACTTATACACAAATATATTTATATAATAATGCCTTATAAGCACTCTTTACACTCCTCGAAGTAACCACTTTAATCCGTGCTAATCAGTTTTTTGTTGTTTTCTTATTAAAAACTGATGACGCTTTAAGCACTTAAATCCCTTTATGTATCTGTTAATGTGGCTCATGACTCAATGAGCATATTCGTGAAACATTTCGAAATAAATTCGACAATCTGAGAATCATCAACAACAACAACGACGGCGACGACAACTGTCGGGGAATCGAGAGCAGATTTCAAAATTCGACTGCAATTCGAGGGCATTTCAATTCTCAAAGTGTTCTGGTTCGCATCGCGTCACGATTGTATAATCGTGTCATTATACAAAAGCACAAACACACACATACACACACATACACGAGCTCTTTTAATGCATTCGTCAGCGCTTCACACACTCGAAAGCAAATGCAAAAACAATTACAACAAACAATCGCTGGCAAATGCAATTTCACAAACACAAACGCAAACACGAAGAGTCAGAGGCAATTGACCGCTCGGCAAATACAAATCCTGATGACATTCACCCCGTTACGAGCATCGGAGGAAACAAAAAGCAACGACAAAAGCAATAATAACAGCAGCCGCCTGAGAAACATGTGCAAAAGCGCAAAAGAGAGCTTTGCTGTAAAAAAAAAAAAAACCAGCAAGCAAAAACAACAACAGCAGCAGCCGCAGCTCGCACCAGTGCACTGAGCACAAAACATAAATGCAATTAGCAGTGGCGTAACAGCAGGGGCGTCGCACTTGACTCTAACTGTCAGCCTGCTCAGCTAAGCCACTGCTTGCTGTGCTCTCTTTCTTGCACGCTCTGGGCTCGGCTTGCTTGCTGTTGTTGTGGACTTGACTTCGGCTCATCTTTGTTGTTGTTGTTATGCGTTGCTTAAACGCTTTCCGCAATGTTTTGCCAGCAAAAAGAGAATAACAAAAGATTCTGTCGAGCTTGTTGTTGTTGTTGCTGGAAAGGAAGCGATATTTTTGGCAGTTATCAATAGCAAGCTGGGAGTGAGTACAAGCAAGTTAGTGTGTATGTGTGTGTATGTGTGTGTGTGTGTGTGTGTGCTTATTTGGTATGTGTGCCGTCGTCTGGCCTGATTGCTGTTTCCTTTGCCCTTAATTGACCCAACTTGGCCGATAGCATCGTCAAGTGGCAATTGCATCTGCTCTGCAAGCTGCCGATGGCTGCTTCAGAATATGCTTATATACATAGATAGATACATATATGTATATATCATAAATCATATCAAGTCTACCTACTCTGCTAAGCTTTTAAGCTACTTTAGCTAAATACCGTTAATTGACAGTGGCTCAAAAATTTCGCAGTCTAAATTGTTTTGTTTACGCCAGAACTCATCAGCCAAGTTAACAAAACCAAGCGCAACAAACAAACATAACTTTCTTAGAGCAACAACAACAAGCAGCAGCAGCAGCAGCAGTAGCAGCGACAACAACGCGCATTACATAAGACCCAAAGCCGCAACGCAGGTCAGCCTGAGGCTCACCCCTCCCCCTTCCCGCTGCTCATTCAGCTTTCTTCCGATCCAAAGGCAGTGAAAGAAGAACAGCCATAAGAAGCAGCAGAACGCAACTCACGGTGTATAAAAAAAAGTAGAAAGTCATTAAATAAGCAAACGTCGCAAAAAGAAAACAACTCAAAAGAACCCAAAAAAAAACCGAAAGAGAAAAAAAATCAAAAGTTGTAAACAAATATGAGCGTAAAAGAAAATGAAAATCCAGCCGCTACTATTACATCAGTAGATGGTACCGTCCCGGTAGACCCTCTCTCACTCTCTCCCCCTACTCTCTCTCTCTCTCTCTCTCTCTCTCTCTCCTTCTCTGACTGATCGTTCGAGTAGAATGTTTTCGACCGCGCTGAACTTGTCCCAAATAAACAAAATTCCACCGGCCAAAGTCAGTTAGGTAATGTTGTTGTTGTTGTTGGTGTTGCTTGTGTTGGTATTGTTGTTGTTTCTCTGGTTGTTGCTTCTTTCTTTGTTATTTCTCGCCAACCGCCATTTTCCTTGTTATTCTTAGCTATTATTGCGCCGAATTGAAGTTCGTATACCCTTTGCGCTGGATTATAGAGGTTTTACCTAAAAATATGTAACACTTAAAGACAGATATTGGAGTACTTCATAAGGAATATTTGATAAAAAAAAATATAAAAATTATGGTAGATATTCATAATCATTTCAGATTAGTAGTGTACCTAGTACCGTTCTAGTGCTCCAGTTTGAAGTCATGTCTATAAGACTTGAGATAGATTGAAGGATCTTTGTACTAGTCCAAGTAGGTTTATAAGTCTTTAAACAGATTGAAAGCTCTTTGTCTAGACCAGACAGTTATTATAAAGCTGCCAAGCTGTCGCTTGAGCAGAAATAAAGTTCCTTTTATAAAGAATTTCGTATATATTTAAGATATCTAGCAGAAAGATTTACTTAGTAGACCCACAGACTTATTAACTATAAACTATTATATAAAATTATAAAATCAAGTTTTTATTTAAAACTTTTTCTGCTCTATATATTATAAAAAATTTCAGAAAATGCAGGTTTTTATATGCTTTAAACGATTTGTTTTAGAAATGGAATTTTTCGGGAACAGTTTTCGCATCTCTAGATGAAAGTTATTGAATAAGTTTAGCAAACTTTATACCAAATTAAATATCAAATCAATTTTTTAAAATTTAATAATAATATTTATTATATTATGCAAATGTACTCATCTATATTATGTATATAAATATTATATATCTAGCTATATACGCACGTATATTTATTCAGCTTTTATTTAAGATTAAAGATTTGAGTTCACTAAATCTACATTTATTTACATTTGTAGCAAGAACTTTGCTAATTCGACTTAAAAATAATTTTCTAAATTGAATAAAAATTTAATTTTTAAATAAAATATATATAGAATAAAAATTTAATATATGATATATTATATTAACTCCACTTATATCTATTTTTATTTTTATTATATATCTAAAAGCGTATTCTGCATTCGCCTAACTTCGCTCTTCTCTTTATTTCTGTTCAGCTTGAAACTTTCGAAAAGGTGTTGAGATTTAGTTGTTTTTTTTTTTTTTTATTTTATTTTCTATTTGTGTTATTTCTTATATTTTTTACTTATTTTTTTCGCGGAAATTTGATGTTTAAGTTGTTCTTCTTGGATCTGATTGAGTCATGCGCTGGGACAATTTTCGAGCAGTCAAGTTCATGATCTGAATACGAATATGTCAATTATTGCTCTAACTGCGATTTATGGGATTTGACTAGCGGAGAGTATTATGTATATATGTATGTATGTATGTATATAAGTGAATATGTAGCAATAATTAGAAATGTGTCAGATAAAAAGAGCTAAGCAGAAACCTGAAGTACTTATAATATAGACACGAATAGATATGTATGTATATGTATATCCCTAATAATACTATAGGAAACAGCTTATTTCGGGAAGTTTAGAAACATCTCAAAATAACTTGTACTACAAAAATATGTATAAATGAAAATATATTAAATAAATATTTATAAATATATAAATAAAATTTAAAAAAAATAAATCTTTGAGATATATTAAAGGATTTAAAAGTTATTTTAATTGAATTTATTTTATTTTTATAAAAGATATATATTTAAAAAAAACCTGAAAACGTGAGAAAATATATGTACATATATTTATAATAAATGTATATTTATAAAAAATATTAGTATGAAATATTTTATAGGGATTTCTGAAAAAAATATTGCTTAAAATGAAGAATTGCTGGATTATTATTTTTTTTTTTTGACATCAATACAATTCTAACTTTAGATATATACCCTTTCTAGTTATTATAATCAAAATCTTTTGGGAGTAACTTTTATTTTTGATTCAGATAAAGACATCCTCGAATATCCATATATATGTATATATATACTACATATATACACTAAAACTGAAATATTTTCCTTCTTTTTCAAAGTCATATCGCCTTTCGAATACCCAACTCCTCCTAAATACTTTTTACATAACATATACAAACTCTTATATGCCATACATCATATATCATATATAAATATATTAAAATATCATATGCCATACATCATATATCATATATAAATATAATAAAATATTATCTGTTATATGTCATATATCATATATCATACATCATACATTAATCTTACAAAAATTTAATAAATTTCATATATAGATTTCATTATTCATATATTTATGTATTCGCTCAAAAATCCTTCCTAAATTCTACTTCATCCGCAATTTCCCATCGAACACTTCATTTTCTCACAACAATTCGTCACGCAGAGCCCACCCTACCACCTCCTTTAGCTCCTCAGCCGACTTTCACTGCCACCCACGGCATTTGCATTGACCTCCAAAAAAAAAAAGCCAAAAAAAAAGCTGAAAAAACATGGCCAACTATCCAATCAGATACGAATTGACTCGAGTTGGCTTTCCAGTCGTTGCACTCGCTCTATAAAGTTAATAAACTATAAATTACGCTGCACAAATGCCGAAAAAAAACTTTCACAATCAACAACAAAGCGATGATTGTGCGACTTGTTGTTGTTGTTGTTGTTGGCAGTTGGCAGTTGGCAGTTGCTGCGCCAATTTTCACCCGAGCTGGGGCTTTGTGCAACACGTGGAAATTCCCAATTCCCGAAGAAAACTCAACGATTTGGCAACGATTCGCGAACAATTTCACTTTGCCTGGGTTAAAGTCCTGCCCGTCTCTGGGTGTCAGTCAACTTTCATAGTTGTTGTTGTTGTTGCAGTTGTTGTTGTTGTTGCAGTTGTTGTTGTTGCTGTTAGTCTCACTAGCATAGTTGCCCAGCGAACAACAACTCGAATGCTCCACTGAATGCAACGGCGCTCGCAAAGTGCAGCGACCTGCATGCAACACACACACACACAACACACAAACAACACACACACACACAACACACACACTCACACTCTGCCGTCGCATACTGAATCATGGCCAGCCTCTTGCCCCCAGCTCTTGCCGGAGTCAGCTGTTGCTGCCACCACTCGCCGCATACCAGTTTCTGCTATTTTGCATGCCTCGCCCCTTGCGCCCCCTGGCACATGTGGTAGAAAGTGGCGTTGCATCGATCCGATCCGATCCGATCCGATCCGACCGACTGGCTGGCTGGCTGGCTGGCTGGTGGGTTGCTTTGCCTGGGTTGAGGTAGTAATGACCTCTTTGCATGAGGTGCTTGACTCGATGTGCGGCCGATCGCATGACGATTGAAAGTGCATGGCTCTGTCTCTCTCTCTCTCCCTCTCTCTCTCTCTATCTCTCTGTGATATATAATAAATATGCTCAAGCATGTCCTAATGACCCTTAATTGGCTTAAAGACCTTCATGTTAATGAGCATTAAAATTAATCAGAGTTTAGCTCAGATTCTGCTGAGCTGCTTGAAGACTTTGTAGCAACTCAATCTCAGGCATAAGGATGGAATCTTAGAATTTTTTCAATGATTTTGATTATGATAATAATGATAAAATAAACAAGAGTTTACCCTAACAACAATTTAAGTTGACTCTGATCTTCTAGACTTTTCTTAGATTTTCTTAAGCTTGACTTAGACTTTCTGGAACCAGTTCTAGGCAAGGATGTCTGGAGCTTGTGCTGGAATTTTCTTTAAAGATATAGTGATATAATGATGAAATGATAATGATAATAATAATAACAATAATGATAATAATAATAATCGTTATAATGATAGTAATGATAATGATAAGAATAATAATAATGATAATAATAATAAAAATAATAATAATAATAATAACAATAATAACAATAATAATAATAATAAAAATAATAAAAAAAATAATGATAATGATAATATAATAATAATAATAATAATAGTAATAATAATAATAATAACAATAATAATAATAATAATAACAATAATAATAATAATAATAAAAATAATGATGATGATAATGATAATAATAATAATAATAATAATAATAATAATAATAATAATAATAATAATAACAATAATAATAATAATAAAAATAATGATGATGATAATGATAATAATAATAGTAATAATTATATTAATAATGATAATGATAATGATTATAATGAAACAATCATTCTAACTTATAGGATATAGAATATAGGATATAGGACATATAATGTAGGATATAGGATATAGAATATAGGCTATCTATCAGAATATAGATATCTGATCATAGGCTCAAGCAATCCACCTTCAAAACTCTGCTGGCCAGGTCAGAATGGACAGCACAAATCACATACATATATTTATATATCTATATATGCTATATGCCTATCAACACCGATCTCACGTCATCTTCTCGCTGAATATCCGCCCTCAAAAATTCGCTTTAGCCCCAGAGGCTATCAAGCGGCTCAGTCTCAACACCTGTACATCTCAGCATCTCAAAACTCGAACCCCCCCTCATCATCATCATCATCACCTTTCGATCGCCCCTCTTTAGGCTGATGCTCTCCATCGAACGTTTGGCATTTTGGCCTACACGTTCTTATGGCCGCGTACGCGTACATTAAACCCGGGCCTCACTTCCTACTGAGGAGGAGGGCACTACGTGGCGCTACGTTTTAGCTCGCATTCATAAATTATGGCAAACATTAAACAACAACAACAACAACAACAACAACAACAACAACAATGAAATTATGCTAAGCGCGTACAAAGTTTGCTGTTGCTGCTGCTGTTGTCTTTCAAACAGGTTTCAAATTCCTGGCCAGTTGGTCGCGACTTTGCTCAGCGAGGGCCATAGAACAAAGCCAGAGAAGCAGCCAAAGCCACAGCTAAAGCCACACTCAGAGCCAAAGCCAGCGAACCAATAAAAAACATTTCGGGCCTCTGTCGCCCGAGAACCTCTGCGAGTCCCGGCGAGATCGAGCCCAAGTTTTTGGCTTACTAATTATTATGCTAAGCTTGATATGAGCGGCGAGAAAGGGTTCATGCGAATACACGAGCATGTTGTAGAGGGGGGCAAAGGAGGGGGGGGGGGGGGGGCTGGAGGGAGCAGAGACTCCAACTGGAGCTTTGTTCTGTCGACTCTTCTCGCTCGCGCCCGTTCGCTCGCTTAATGGCGGTTAATGGAGGTCATTCACTTTCGCACGAATTGTAATTTTTGTGCTTTAAGTCAACTCAAGTTGGCAACTCAGCGCGTTTGGCCCAACTTTTAATCTTATTATGCTGCACGAGAGGAAAAAGAATAAGAGAATAAACGTATATACATACATGCATGTATGTATGTATTTGTGTGCCCCCTTTTTTGTGAGTTTCGCACTCTTATTATGCTCGAGATATCAATCCCGCATCAGCCTCCAGCTGCACGCAATGTGTGCAGCGTTTGGGCGAAAGTAAGCAGAACAGCAGCAGCGCAGCAGCAGCGCAGTATCAATATCAAAGTGCTAGAATATATTTGCTGTTAATAATAATATTATTATTAGCATTTTTATTTTTATTTTTTTTAATTTTAAAGTTTAGTATTTAAAAAGTATTTTCAATATTTACAGGAATGAAATTTCTGTTTAAATACTATTAAACTGCAATAACTTGTATTTTTTTTATTATTTAAATTTTTAGCCTTTATTTTATTTTATTATATTTTTGTATATATGTACATATGTTTTATTATTATTTAAATTTTTAACCTTTATTTTATTTTATTATATTTTTGTATATATGTTTTATTATTATTTAAATTTTTAACCTTTATTTTATTTTATTATATTTTTGTATATATGTACATATGTATTAAAATGAAACAATTTATTTATTTTTTTATCATTTATTTTATTATTATTTATTTATTTTATTTTCCAAATGGAAAAAATATTTTTTTAAATATTAAACAATTATATATTTTTAAAAATTATAAATATTTTTTTTGTTTTTTTGTATAATTGAAATAATTTTTTTAAAAATATATTTGAGTATTAAATACATAATTATATGCTTCTATAATTTTTTTAAAATACCAAATTTATGCAATGCTTTCTTATTTTAAAGTGGTCAATTTTTTGTCAAAAATTAAGTTTTTTTAATAAATAAAACTCGAAATATTTTTTATTTTTGTAAATATTAAAGCAGCACAATTTTTTTTAATTTTAAATTTCAAGTAATTTTAATATATTTCAAATATTATTATTATTTACTTTAAAACTTATTAAAGTGCGATAATTAAAAAAATTTTATTATTTTTATTATGATTAATATTATTATTATTATTATTATTATTATTATTATTATTATTATTATTATTATTATTATTATTATTATTATTATTATTATTATTAATAATATTCTTATTATTATTATTCTTATTATTATTATTATTTTTATTATTTTTCATACCATGCCATTCAAATTTAGCACCTTAGCAACACGTAATAGACCAAACCTTTTGCTCTATGCAAGATGACTTAATAAGTGCAGCAAACTGAGTTTAGTGTGAGTCGCTAATTGTGGCAATTAATTAGCCAAGCTTCCGCTTTGTCTAGATTTCTTTTCGCACAGCACATCATAAATCATAGCAGCCATTAGCAGCAGAGGCAGCAGCAGCAGCAGCAGCATCATCATTCGGGCAGGCCAATCAACTACCGTTTGAATCTATTAAAAACATAGACTAAACTATAATTTAGCCACATGTCTGGCCCAGAGGAGCGCGACTCCCAAGTGCAGCCTAAGCAAGTGCAAATTAACAATTAACTCTGCCCAGCTGCTCCGGGGATGGGTCGCTGGCGGCCTCTGACTTGGCCACTGCTTACGGCGGCAGGCATGGCGTAATCATAGCCAAAGCACGTGCGGCAATTTCCAATTTCTACTGCTGCTGCTGGCCAAGTGCATTCAACTTGGCCAACTGTGCACATGCGTGGCCGTTCGACCAACTGACAAGTCAATAAACTCATTGCGCGCTCTCTCACACTCGCACACACTCCCCCTCTCTCCCTCTCTCGCACTCGCGCTGCCAGACTTATCAGGCAAACTAAGCACGATCTACGATCATTGGCACCAAATGCCTGCCAACTGGCAGAACCAACGCCGACTGCAACTGCAAACTGCAAATAACCCTCAATAACAGTTACAAAACTGTATGCAGTCGTTAAGAGAGGCAGCAGCGCAGCAGCAGCAGCAGCGACAGCAGCGACAGCGTCAGCGTCAATGTACGCAACTAGGCCTAGGCCCAACTAACACATAGAGCGCTGCAGAAGAATGTGCAAGAAGAAATTGCACACACACACATATACGAGAGAAGACGGCGAAGGTGGGTTGCGGCGAATTGAAGTGGAATAAAGTTGTGGCCGTTGTCGTCGTCGTCGCAGCGAGTGCATTGCACTGCGAAAGGGTTAAAGACCCTCAGCGATCAGCGTGCGCTCTGTGAAAATGTGTGCGAAGAAATGTGAGTGGAAAAATCCAAAGTTGCAGCGCGCCGCGCACAAAAACAAATCTGTGGCAGCGGAAAAGCAAAAGTGCAGCAGCCAGCGCCAGCCCATTAGAAACGAAGACAGGCCGAACCTACATCAACAAATGCACACACACACATGCATACTCATGCTCACACTCACATTCAACACGCGAGCGCAAGTCGTAGAGCGTCAAGCGAGAGCGAGAGCGAGAGCGCGAGCATGCATAGAGCTTTCGTTGAGTTTCTGCTGTTGTTGTTGCTGCTGCTGTTGCTGCGATTGCAGTGGCTTTGAACTTCACACAGTTTACAGAGCTGCGCGCTCACTCGCTCAACCAGAGGCGCACTCGCGGTTGCTTACACTCAGAGCGCATGCTTTCTCTCTCACTCAGCCGTTGATAATTGCTGATGATTGCTTTGCTTTCGTCGTCTTCGTTGTTATTGTTCGTTTTTTTTTTTTTCAATGTCGAGTTCGCTTTTCAAAACGGGGCATGTGCAAGAGATGCGATGCTATTGGGATAGATCATTGAACGTTCAATGAGACGCGCTATATATAAGTGTATGTGTGTGTGAGAGAGAGTGTGAGTGTGCGTGGGTCTCTGTGCCAACACGACTCAAGTGGAGGCGTCTGCTGCACTTTTGATTAATTTCCAAGCCAAGCCAAGCATTTTCCACTGATAAGCAGCTATTGTGCTGCGCTTCCTGCCCTTGCATGTCCACTGATAATAACAATAGAACGAGCCACAACAACAACGACGGGGTGGGGGACTGCGCCTGCATCTTTCTTTCTCTTTTTGATAAACGATCAACGCGTCTTCCTCTTATAATTATAGATACTTAAGCAGTTTTTCATTTAGACAGCAGAAAAACGAGTTCAAGTACTCTAAGACGAAGCAAGCAAACAGAGAGAGAGAGAGAAAGGCAGGTCAAGAGAGAGGGAGAGACAGAGATTAGCAGCAAATAGAACACGCTAGAAATTCAAGCGACTTTCGCTCCAGAACTCCACTGTGTGCAGCTGGAAAATTTTGTGGAGGGCTAGGAAAAGTCGAGAATATTTAGTGAAGATTCTTTAGTTTATTTTTCTAGAATTTCTGTTAAATATTATTATATATTTATCGATATATAATTAACGATATATCATTATATATTCACGATATATAATTTGTAAGTTGAATTTTCTTCTAAATAGTATATAGTTATCGATATATAATGAATGATTTTTTTTCTAGAATTTCTTTAGTATATTTTTATATATTTATCGATATGTATTGATCGATACATCATGATATATTATCGATTTATATTTTATAAGCTGAATGCTTACTTTTGCTGAGATGTTAAAAATATACATTACATATTTATCGATATATCATTATCGATATGTTATTATATACTATCGATATATAATTTTTAAGCTGAATGGTTATTTTTCTAGAATTCCTTCTAAATATTATTTTATATTTATTTGTGCATGTATTATCTATATCAAAAACCATTTTCATACATTTTCAGGGTCGTAGCTCCAAAGTACAACCTTTATTTGATTTCTCATTTAGCAAGCCAATACAAAAACAAATACGAAAATTAATAAAAAATACAAAATAAATAATAAAGAACACGAACATTTGCGCAAATTTCACCGACCTTGGCTAATAAAGCTCTTTAAACGTATTTCCTAAACACACAATAAGAACATATCTTACCCTCCCTCTCCCTCTCTCTCTCTCTCTCTCTCTCTTTCTCTCTCACTCTCTCCCTCTGCCAGACATTGTGTAATACAACAATTTCGATTTGCACGCGCTTCTTTTTTATTGTTATTAGATAGTGCGGAAGGGAGAACCTTGAAAATTCTTATCGAATTTTCACCTTTTGCGCGAAAACTACAAAAAAAAACAGCCATTGACAAGGCAATTAGGCGAACGTAACGCCATTGAACGAACTAGAGATGCACTCACCATGAACAGAGCTATAATTATCAATAAATATTGGGTAATATCATGATGTAATATTATTATTGCTCAAGGTTTGATTAATATTTATGAAATGATATGTGCCATGTGTCTAAACTACTTGAGAATGAGTTCTATTGAGTGGTTCATTAAAAAGAACTAATGAACTTGTTATGTGTGATGATACTAAATGAAACGTTCGACTAGTTCAGAATAAATCATATAGAGTGGTTCATTAAAATGAACTAGTAAGCTTATGCACTGATTCAATCAAGTAAACTGGAGTGAATCGTAGAAGATAGCTAATTTCAAACTAGTTCTATTTAACGGTTCATTCAAATGAACTAGTGAACTTGATCAGAAATTCAATTAATCAGTAATCTGGTATTTGGAAATAGTTCTATTTAATGGTTCATTGAAGTGAACTAGTGAACTCATGCAGTGATTCAGTAAATGAATCAGTAGTATAGTGTGAAGCTAGTTTACTCGGAACTAGTTTTACTGAAGGCTTCTAAAGAACAAATGAATTTATTCACTGATGAAACAGTTCCGTAATAAAGTATAGAGCATAAATAGATCTTTTACTAGTTCTACTAAACGGTTTATTAAAATGAACTAGTGAACACATTCGCTCGTGATCAATTGGTTTAAGATTGATTCTTTTAAGCTAATCCACGTTGCATGAACGATAAATGGACTCAGTTCGTCTAAGAATACTTGAAAGAGTGAACAATAGATTCTGAACTAGTATCAAATGAACTATAGAGTATACAACTCCAAAATGAACCATAGAATCATTTGAACTTATTGCTCAAATGGAACTAGTTTAACCCATTCTAATATTAGCGCCCATTCCGTCGCCCAAAACAGCTAGATCAGGAACGCGGCTATAGTTCCCGACGATTTTCGTCTATATTTATCGGAGTGACGCGTTTATATTTTTTGCTTTATTTTATTTTCGCTTGTGGGTAAAATAGATAAGCGAACCATCAGGAATTTGTGCTGCTGACCTTCATTTTTCGCGGCTGACAGCTGATAAGAACGATAACCGATAAGAAACTGAACATATATGTATATATAACGTTTCTCTCTATCTCTCTCTCTCTCTCTCTCTCTCTCTCTCTCTCTCTCTCTCTCTCTCTCTCTGAATGTTTATTATTATTTAAGTCTTTCGTAGTTACGCCAATTGCCATTACGACATTATTTACCATCTGCGGGCGCAAATAGAAGTAAAGCCCATTAACACTAGGTATACATATACGTAATGTATTACATCTTCACAGATAACGTTATCTATATAGAAATTAGAATAGTTTCAGATATACGCATTGAACTATGGAGCAGCTGCTCCTTCGAACAATTGCTGCCATTCCCAATTGCCCATATCTTTAGCCTTGAAAATCCATTTGATTTTCCCAAAAAACTCGCACTCTCTCGCTCGCTCTCTCTCTCCCTCTCTCTCTCTTTCTCTCTCTCTCTTTCTCTCGCATGACATCATGAGTTCTCTGGACAGCCAAAAAATTATGCGTAATCACCAACCCTGCAAAATATACAAAAAAAAAAAAAACACACTTAACATCAAAATCTGGCAACATAAAAAAGCCACGCAAAAAAATAAATTGCTCGAGTACAGTGCAAAAGGCAGCAAATTGAGTGAACTCGGGATGCTCTTTCCTGAGGTAGAAGTAGTGGGAAAAAATATATATTTAAATTTAGAAATATAGTAAAAATGTATATAATACTAATATAGGAGTAATATAAAATGAAAATATAATAATAATATTGAAATAAATACAATTCATTTGCTATAAATAAAAATAAAACGTAAAATTAATTATATAAAATAAATATTGTTATTTAAAATTATTCTTTTTAAAAATATAATTAAAGGAATAGAATAAAAATAATTAGTAAATAAAAATGAATATGATTTTAAATATAAAAATAAACTACAAAAAATATAATACAATATAAAATATGAAATAAACTTATTATTTAAAAATTATTAGATTATTATCTATTGAAAATTATATTAAAATAAAAAAATAATAATAAATAAATAAAAATAAAAAAATTAATAATAATATTAACATTAGTATTAATAATAATAATAATAATAATAATAATAATAATAATAATAATAATAATAATAATAATAATAATAATAATAATAATCATAATAATGACAATAATAATAATAACAATAATAATAAAATAAAACAATTAATAATATTTTAAAACCACTTACTAATTTGTTTTTTTTTATTTAAATATAATTGATAAAAATATTAATATTTTTAAATAATATATTTATTTTATATAAATAAATCTTAGGAATTGTAGAATTTTTAGGACTACATATTATTTTAAATTTATATAGATTAAGCTGATGCCGATCATAGCGAAAGCTATACCATACTTCAGCTGTACATAGTTATCTCTATCTCTCTCTCTCTCTCTCTCTCTCTCTCTCTCTCTCTCTCTCTCTATCTTTTAATACTTATACTTTCTCATACATCAAACCCATGCCCCGACAGCCTAAGCTTTTTGTTAGGGTATCTACGTTGCGAGATTAAAATATAAAAAAACGCACACATTTTTTTATGCGTATACCGCAAAATTGTGTTGGCCTTCAAATTGACCGAGTTCATGAACACCAACAAACGTGGCACAGACAGACAGACAGATGGACACACAGAGCGGCGATCAGACAGACGCAGGGAGAGACCGAGACGTAGGGGCAGATGGAGGAACCACGCACCTCCCCATTGTGCGTTAATTATATAGTGAGAGCGAACAATACAGATACAGATACAGATAGAGATACAGATACAGATACAGATACAGATACAGATAGAGATACAGATACAGATACAGATACAGATATATGTATATAAACTTTTGGCTGTATATGAGGATAAAACAAATAAGCCAACATAGAGCAGATGGCTGATATGTTCTAGAGGCTAAAGCCTCTGCCCTCTGCCCGCGCCGTTCACATAATTCGAATCGTTTGGCAAGTTCAAAAGTTGCGCAATCCCAGCAACAACAACAACAACAACAACAACAGCAAGAAAACTGGTTTTTCAGTTCTAAAACTCAAAACGAAATTACTTGCCCAAATTGTTAACAAGTTATCAAGGAAGTTTATTTTGTCTCTTAATCACACAGTTTTTGCACAACAAAAAATATAAAATAAAAAATAAATAATAATAAAACAACAACAACAACAACTACCAAGGAAAAAGTCATCAAGAGTCGTTCAACTCAATGAAGAGCACGGCCAACGCGTGTCAGAGAGCAGCCAGAGAATCTGAAGAGAGCGCGACTGGAAGGTCGCTCTGATTAAGCCTCAAAAAAAAATTATATATATACATATATACATACATATATATATGACTGACTGGCCTAACCGATTGAAAACTTGGGGGCGACACAATTCGCAAACTCATGACCGTTCTATGAACCTATATACATATATGTGCATACTTTGAAGATCATATAAAGAAGTTCATATGATAATGCCTTGAATATATGGACGACATTATAACAATATATAGCTAAATATATCTATCTACTGCCTTTAAAGACTTTAAACTTTACCAAAGGCTTAGGCTCAGTTTCTGTTCAGGTAAGAAAACTGGAGCTGGCTTAGAAAAACTGTTATATTTGTATAAAAAAAAGTAAAACTGTTATATGATGGTGAAAAATAAAGTTCCTTGTTCGAACTAGTTTAGTGAAATTAGTTTATGACTATATAATTGCTAGTTTCTAGTTAAAACTAGCTTTATCAATCTATGTAGTTCCATGGCTATTCATATTAAACAACATATTCATTAATTGTTACATATTCGTCATGCGAGTTATACAACTCTTATACGATATAACAGTATAAAAGTATAGCAATATAGCAGTAGAGCAGCACAACATTACAAAAGTATAACATTATACTGTAAAATAGTATTACAATATAGCAGTTTAATAGTATGACAGTCTACCTGCATATAACTGTATAACAGTATAACATAACAGAATAACAGTATAACAGAATAACATCATAAAAGCATAACAGTATAACAGTATAAAAATGTAAAAGTATAACAGAATGGCAGTATAACAGTAAAACAATATAACAATATAACAGTATATCAGTATATTATAACAATAAAGCAGTATAACAGTCTGACACATTTAACAATATAGCAGTACAATAGTATAACAGTATAACAGAATAACATCATAAAAGCATAACAGTATAACAGTACAAAAATGTAAAATTATACAAGAATGACAGTATAACAGTAAAACAATATAACAGTATATCAGTATATTATAACAATAAAGCAGTATAACAGTCTGACACATTTAACAATATTGTAGTACAATAGTATAACAGTATAACCATATGCATGTATGTACGTCATACTCATAGCAATATAACAGTATAACAGTACAACTGTATAACAGTATCACAGCATAAAAGCATAACAGTATAACAATATAAAAGTATAATAGTATGACATTATAACAGTATAACAATATAACAGTATATCAGTATAGCAGCATAAAAGTACAGCAGTATAACAGTATAACAATATACCAGTATAACAGTGCAAAAGTATAACAGTATAATGCTCTTGATATACAGCGATCAACCTTAAATGTTTAACCTTAACCGCCTCATAGAAAATTGAATAAGTGTAAATTTTTTAAGTCCACAATGAGATTCTATTATTAAGTGCTTGATTAACATTGATCGCAAGTCTTTCTCTCTCTCACTCTCAGTGGCCCTCGCCCACTCTCTCTCTCTCTCTCTCTCTCGCCCTCTTTGTCTCGCTGGCCCTGTTTCAATTATCGGTCAACTACTTGGGCGGCGTTAAAGTCCATTGTGTTTGCAGTCCTTTTGATAGCCGCTCAAGATCAAGTTGATGCTGCAGGCAGGCAGGCAGACGGGCCAACAGACTGATAACCAAATTTATTGTTGTTGTTGTTGTTGCTGCTGGAGTCGAAGTCGAAGTCGAAAACGAAGTCGCAGTCGCAGTGGCAGCCGGCTATGCGGCATATCCATTCGAAGCCAATGACATTTGGCTGGGGTGCATTCGCCTCGACGATTGCCGGATCGGATCATGGCGAATGCATTGTTCATGACGCAGCCAAAAAGTCGTTGATCATGACGTTGCGAATCGTTGGCATCACTTGTAAACTCCTCTCAAATTGGCGGTTGTAAAAAGACTGCGAGCAGAGAGAAAAAGTGATTTAAATAATGCTCTGAACTCTTGAAAGCCATCGACTCGGCTCGACTGAGACTCGGATCGGCTCAGGCTACCCAATTTTGAGCTGAACTTGACCTCCACTTGAACTGCTGCCTGCACAGTGTTGCCAGATCGACTGCAGTGCAGTGCTGGCTCCCTCTCTTCCCCACTCTCTCTCTCTCTCTCTCTCTCTCTCTCTCTCTCTCTCTCTCTGTCTCGTTCTTTCTTCACTTTCGTTTTGTCTGCTCATTTATTTTTAAACGAACTTGTTATTATTATTGAAATTGCATTAATAAGGAAGTTCAATGTTTATTTTCGTACAGTCTGGCACTGCCAGAGATTTACCGAGGCACGAAAGTGAAATGAGCATATTGGCTTTGAGCAGTAGCTTGTTTTTTTAAGCCAATTTGCTTGTTGACATTAAGTGAATCGGGCCTGATCAAGTGACAAGTTTGCTTAAAGATAGATATATATGCTGATATATACAAATGAGTGCCCATGCTATGCCATATATAACCCTATACTGTATACTATATAAATTCATAAAAAAAATTGACACTTTTTAATTATAAATCTGTGTTTTCTATCCAAATTACTTCTTGCGTGATTTGTGGGACACCCTGATCCTGCCTGATCACTTTCAATTTCCCGTAAACTTTTTAGGCAATTAGTCGTCCGCTGGGCGACACACCCTCAATTCTCTGGAATTTTCGTATTGTTTTGAAAAACATTTCTCCAATAAATAACATACAAAATAAAACCGAAAATATCTTGGGCAAAATAACTTGCAGCAAGTTATTTTGGGCTCAGAAAGAAACGAAATCTTATGGCGCCCACGCAAGCAGCAGAGAGAGCGGGAGAGGAAGAGAGCCTTAACCTTGTATAGAGACAGAGAAAGAGAGAGAGAGAGAGACAGCAACAACCGCCGCCTAGTCGGCCACACGTGGCATTTGCAGTTGACAACAGGAAATGATTTTCACATTGACCTAGGCAGGCGGCTGCCATGTAAATATTTATTTAAATTAAATTCAATTCAATTTAATTTTTGTTTTATTTTCAATTTCGCTCGGCTCAAAATGTCAACGGCATCGTGTCAATGACTTGCATTGTGTGTTGTGATATAATTTTAATTATACACGCAACAAGTTGTAATTAAATAAATTGCAATTTCGAAAAGAAAAAAAATCGAAAAATTGGAAGAAAAAAATCGTTAAAAATTCCAAAAGAAAACAGCATTTCACTGAGCGCATGAACTTGGTTAAGTTTTATTGAACTTGTTGAACAACGCCATGAACTAGCATGCATGATAATAGTAATAATGATCAAGATCATAATGATGATTATAATGCTGCCTGCTGCTGGCAATGGGAATCATTGCTAAAAGAGTACATTAACCGCTGAGCGGCATTTACCTTGGGCCGGCTATCGGTTTATTGGCGACATGTGTTTCACTCTACACTGAGAGAGCGAAACGGGCGAAACGGCAACCGCCTGTTGCCAGGGTAGTTAAGGGCCGCAGCCTGACAAATTGGGCTCTTCGCTGGGGTGGCTAGAGCTAGAGTAAATACTTATTAGTATGTGTGAGTGGATCAGCAACACCCTCAACAGCAGTTAGATCTCGCGCACTCTCTCACACACACTCACTACGCTCGCTCTTGTTGATGTTTTGTTTTCTTGTGCTCGCCTCGCCTCGCCTCGCCTCGCCGCCGCGCCACATGTTTCGTTGTATTTCAAGAGCACGTGAGCGAGCGCTTACGCTCTCACGCTCTCTTGCTCTCACAGGGTCGACGACGACGACGTCGACGACTGGCCGAAAAACTGAACAAGATCCAATGCGAGTGTTGATTTTCCTTTCATTCAACGTTGAAACATCGCAGCGAACAGATCGTCGTTAGCTCCGTCGTCGTCGCTGTCGTTCGCCTCGCTATAAATTCGCCGTCGTTAACGTTTTTTACGTGTTCAACGCGTTGCGCACTTCGCTTAAGTTAACAAAATAAAATTGAAAAAAAAAAAAAAAAAAATTTAAATTAAATAAAATTAAAATTACAAATATTTAATTATTCCTCAAGTGACAAAGTGTTTTCTGTGCATGCAAAAGCAAATTTTTATTCAAATAAAAATTGTGAAAATATCCAAATAAATAAAAATTAACAAACAACAATGCCCGTTTAGGCCAGATTTGATAAATCAATCTATCTGTATACCAAGAAGTGCCGTGTCCACCGTCTTACACACAAAATGCTCATGTCCGCGGACAGCTCCGATTGTCAGCCGAGCAGCAGCGCCATGGAAGTGGACGCCTCTGGCTCAAAGGCCACCTCGGTCATCTGCCTCGGGCAGCCCAGCAGCACCACCAGCAATGCCCAGCTGCTGGTGGCTGGTCGCTCCCATTTGGAGAATGCTCTGAAGTTGCCGCCCAACACGAGCGTCTCCACCTACTACCAACACAGCAAACTGATTGTGGGCCAACAGCAGGCGCCACAGCCACAGCCGCAGTCCCAGTCCCAGTCTCAGTCCCAGTCTCAGTCCCAGCAGCCTCAACAGGGCCAGCAGCCTAGCGGCAGCGCCGTCATCTTCAAGACGGAATACCATCATCAGCACCAGGTCGCACCTGTCACAGAAATGGATACTGTGCCGCCCGCAGGTGTGCCCCTGGCCAGCAAGATGCCCCACAGCAATGTCATCTACGTGAACAAGTCCAGCTCCAGCGTGGTGGTCAGCACCACCGAGGCACCACAGCTGCTGCCCCAGTCCCACTTCGAGCAGGCGCCCCACCATGCCCACCACATGGCCGCCATGTACCACCACCAGGCGACAGAGGGCGCCGCAGCGGTGCACGCTGGCTATCCCACTGCTGGGCACCACCACAGTCATCATCATCATCATCATCTAACGGTCGCCGTGCCCGCCGCCCAGCCCAATGGCCAAATTGTCGTCATGCCCGCCGATTCGCGTCCTCAGACGCCGGAATATATCAAATCCTACCCAGTTATGGATACAACTGTCGCCAGTTCGGTCAAGGGGGAACCAGAGCTGAATATTGGTGAGTTTTTTCGAAGGGAAAAGTCTCTGCTGGAGTGGGAAATGCCCTGAAAGGGGAGGTTAACATAAGGGAGAGAGAAAACTGAGCGAGGCTGATAAGAATAAGATAATCCCACGAATCCAATTGGGATTTCGACATATTGTAGAGTTTGGAGTGCAGAAATATTTTAGGATTGATAAAAAATATATATTAATCATTTTTTAATATGATAACAAATATATTTCATATTAATATGAAACATGACTATAAAAAAGAGAACATAATACAGTAAAGTTAAATAGAAATATTCAAATATTAAATATTTAATATTTATGAGCTATAAATATTAAATATATTTAGTAAATTTACAATATTAATTAATATTTCGCTTTTTTAACATTTTTTTGAGCTTAGTTTAAATTTGAGTTTACAAAAAATATAATAAAATATATAACAAATTAAAAATAATTAAAAAAAATATACAAAAAAATAAAATAAAAATTGCAAGTATTTCAAAATAATATTTTACATTTAAATATTGATGAATATTTAAAACTTAATAAATATTTTATTATATCTCATTTTTTAATATTTAAAATTTAATGAATATTTTATTATGAAATTCATTTTTAAATATTAATAAAAATGCAATAAATTTTATTATTTTTTTAATATACAAACTATCTAAAAATGTTTTTAAATATTAAAAATAATATTTCAAATATGAATTAATATCTTAATATGAAATAAAATAAAATATATTTTTTAATTTAAATATTAATTAATAATAATTATTTATGAAATATTATTTTTAAATATTTAAAATCATTTTCTGATTGTTTTTATATTTTTGAAAGTATTTTGTCGTATGAAAATTGAGCCAAAAATACTAGCTAAAGTATTTTTACAAAGAAAAAATTACAAAAAATATAAAAATAAATAAAAATGTTTAAAATTATATGTAAATATATTTACGACAATTTTTTTAAACCTTTCCCAAAATTTTTAATAATAATTTAAATGCACTCAACTAAGAATCACACAGTTCATATCTCATATCGAGTTCATATCTCATATGATGATAGTCTGTGTGCTAATCTCAGCATTGAGCGCATGTTTCCGCTTTGAGAGCCTTGGACTTTCAATGAGTATTGCAATAGGCCTAAGTCTAACGCTTTAGGCAAATCCACTCAGTTAGCAACAGAGCAGAGCAGAGCTGATCGGAACGGAAGCTTAAACTATATACATATATATATTTTAACTTATATAGACATATGGTATTTGGGGTGCTAAGGCTAAAGTCTTAATGAGTGTATTGACTTTTTGACGTCATGTTAATTGGCTGGCCAAAGCAACGCTTCCGAATACATTTTGCACTGAGTCGCTCAGTCAGTCGTTCACTCAGTCAACAAGGTCGTTCCGCATACAGCGCGAGCTCGAGCTCGAAGTTCGAGCGAGTTCAATTAACTCGTTTGAGTTATAAAAATAACTGTATCTCAATGTCAGGAAGGGAGTTAATGCACTGACTGCCAGCCTGCCAGCCAGCCTGCCTGGGTTATCTAAAGCAACAACAGCAGCATGAGTCGAGCTGCGTCGCCTTATAAATCACCGACTGCAGCCGCGCAGACGCGGGTTCAGAGCGATGAGTCAAGGTAAAGCCCCCTATTAATGACGTTATAAATATGACCAGATATGTGCACATACATATGTGAGGCACTGTGTTTATTATGCTGAGCCTGTAATAAATCCTGCTCGATGGGAAGTAGCTGATCTTGAAGCTGATAAAGCTATGCAGTTGAGATGATTCTGATATAGTTTTGATTGAAACTTAAAAGAAATATTCTTAATAAAATGTAAAAATATTTTTAAAAATGAAAAACTAAATAAATAAAATTATGGAAATATTTATAAAATTTATAATTGAGTGGAATTTGATATGATAAAAAAATAAAGTTTAAAACAAATATTTATTTGTATCTAAAAGAAACTCAAAGTATTTATAAATATATAAAATTTTATGTAATACAAAAATTAAATTCATATAATAATAATTCTTTAAAATTAAAAAAAAAAATAAATAAAATTTTAGAGACATATATAAAATTATTTATTGATTTGAATTTGGTATGATAAAAAAAATAAAGTTTATCACAAATATTTAATAATGTCTAAAATAATGACAAAATATTTATAAAAACATTACATTTTATGTATCAAAAAAATTAAATTTCATATAAAAATATTTTGATATAAAATAATATATGTGACAAACTCAATTATGATTTATAAAAAACTGCCAAAAAAATATTTTTGCATTGAATTTTATATGATAAAAAAAATAACATAAAATATTTTAATATAAAATAATTATAAATTCGCAAAAAATATTTTTGCATTGAATTTTTTATGATAATTAAAAAATTATATAAAATATTATAATGTAAAATATTTTTATATACGAAAGTTTAGTCCTTAAATAATTCCTTGAAATTTTCAAACTATTTCCATTTCTTTCCTTAAAAAGCTCTTAACTGAGTTGTTAAAGAGAATACATTGGGATTCGTATTATTAATATTACCAGTGGTCATATTGTTGTACCTAATGGAATTATGGACAGCAGAGATAAATTCCCCAAAAAGATTTTCTAAACTTCAATTAATAACTTGCATTACTTGAAAGACTTCTTTGGCTTCTAATATTTTCTATATAAAGATTGATATATTTAGAGCAAGGTAAATAATTTTTTATAATTATTGAAGTTATAGAAAATTATAAAAAAAAATCGAATACGAAAAAATATAATAATATAGAATACACTAAATAATATTTTAAATATAGATATTAATGTTTTAGGATGCTTTAACTCTACTCTGCCATGCACTTGAATAGGGACAGCTATTTGATATCGAATATACAAGTATTTGACTCAAATAAACCTATTAAGCATACCACATTTTTTTTTCTATTCAGTATTTCATCCTCTATTAACATAACAAAACAAAAACTTCTTCAAAATAACCATAGTTTTATAAAAAAAAAAAGAATTTCCTTTGAGCTCTTAAAAAGTTGCATATTTTACTTACGTAAATAGTCTGCTAAACGTGCTTATGAATGTTTAGTACAATAAACTATATAGAATCTAAGCAAAGCTGAAAACATCTTATACTTCATAAATGCCTCTTAAAGCCACATCTCAGCTTTTAGCCATAAGAAAGCCTTCCTTTATCTAACTATCCTCATCTATAGCTCATCTTTCATCTCTCTCTCACTAGCTCAAGTTCAGTTAGCTTTTTCTCGCATATTTTTGACTCTCGTTGTTGTTGTTGTTGTTGTAATTGTGAATGCGCCTCAATAACTTCAGCTGCAATCGAAATCCAAATCCGAATCCGAATCCAATCTAATCTGAATGGCTCGCGTCGTCGCGCTGTGCCCCGAGGAAAGTGAAATTTGTTTATATCGTCGTCTATTTTGCTGTTTATTTGTTTCTATTATTTAAAAAAAGAGAGAGAGAGAGGTGGAGAGAGGGGAGTGCAAAAGTTTTATTTATTTGCGTCTGTCGGCGTTGCATTTCTCCAAACAAAAACAAAAAACTGGGCGACTGGGCGAATGCATTTGATATGCGAAGCCAAGTTCATTGCTACCCAAAGATATATATATACATATATATAGATACAGATATGTGTGTGTGCAGTTGGCATTTGTAAATGCATCCGTTAGCCAAGTTTTTAATTTCAATTGCGAAAACGAAAGTGAAAAGCAAGGCAAAGCAAAGCAAAGCGAGTCGAATGCAACTGCAGAAAATTCACTTTTAGTTTTCACTGCGCATGCGCAGTCAATTTATGGCCAAAACGCAGCAGCCCCCAGGCAGGCGAACCACCCCCTCTCTCTCTCTCTCTCTCACTCAGAGAGTCTTAATTTAAATTCGCTGTCAAATTGTGTTTGACATTTTTACATTGCACTTGGACTCCGACTCGTCCGTCCGGTTGATCGTATCCCTAGCCACAGTGAAGTCTGGCTTTGTTGAAATGTCGGTGAAAGTCAATGCAGTCGGCCTCGACTCGCCTCGCCTCGACTCGCTACAATTGTGCAAAAGAAAAGTTATTTGCTTTGCAGTTTTTCGTTTTTCGTTTTCGTTTCTTTTGGCTTTTTCGCTGCTTTTCGTAGGCGGCGTTTGAACTTTTGCTTGGAAAGTTTTTCTACGTCGCGTTTATTTTTATTGGCACAATTATTTGTGCATTTTAGAAATTTATTGAAACGGTCAAAGACCCGCTTCTATCAAACACACAGAGAGAGAGAGAGAGAGAGGAGAGAGAGAGAGAGAGAGAGAGAGAGAGAGAGAGAGAGAGAGAGTGAGAGACAGAGAGCAGCTGAGCAAAAGTGAAAACTATTTAATTGAAAGTAAAAACCCTTT
Source organism: Drosophila paranaensis (assembly GCA_035047545.1). Lineage (NCBI taxonomy): Eukaryota > Metazoa > Arthropoda > Insecta > Diptera > Drosophilidae > Drosophila > Drosophila paranaensis. Next base: position 6,783,996 of record JAWNPL010000145.1, on the reverse strand, counting down.
TTTTAGTATATATTTTTTTTTTTTTGCAATTACTTTTGGCTTTGTTGTGGCTTAGACTTTTACCTTAAGATATTAGGCTAAAAGTAGTAACTAAGGCAAAGCAATGACGAGTTCATCATGAGCTTGGACAGAGACAGATATAACTGAGCTGCGTATGATCATTAGCATAATGAGGCAATCATAATAGACGATGATAGATCATTTAGAAGAGATCATGGTAATATAAGCATGTATATAAGAATAATCAGTGATCAATGGCTAGAAGGAGCACTTCTATATGATCACTGTCCATATGACCACTTCCATCTTTGTCTATATGAAAAAGAACTCCTAAATAAATATACTTAAAGTGATCAACTATATATATAATAATGATCACAGAATAATCACTTCCATATAAGAATGATCACTTTTATTATTCGAAACTATTTTTATAGATCATTTAGAACTGATGCAGAAATCTATATAATTAAAATGTAAAGAAATATATAAAATAATATACAAAAAATCTGTTCTATATAAAAGTACATACAAGTTTCATCATATAAAAAAAAAATTTTAAATTAAACAAAAATTTAAATAACAAATATGTATATAAAACAAATAATGATATAGAACAATAATAAAAACGATCAGTTTTATATAGAATATATCACTATTAGTATGTTTTCCTCTATTATATATGATAAAAATCACTTTAAATATTATAATACTATTTTTTGATGCATTCTAATTCATGCAAAAAGCTTAACGATCATTAATTACAATACAAATTTAGTTAAATAATTTTTAAAATATTTTAAAATATTTCTTCGCGCTTTAAAGTATTTCTTTTAATGAATTCAAAGTTCTTAAGACTCTTGGTTCTTAGTTAGAATTAAATCAGATCAAAATATTGAACTTTGCTAGGCAGTTGAACGATCTATTATATCAGCATTTCTTATTATTATCCTCTTTTCTATTAAACAAGTTCATTTTAGTTGAGTTTAGGCCTCAGACAAAGTTACTACAGATTATTGATAGATATGTGTCTATAGTCTTTGAGTTCTTGAGATTTCAAGTTGATCTACTTGACAGTTCTTTAAGCTAACTCCCTCTCTCTCTCCCTCTCATGTTGGATCGTCCTTTGCTTTTTATTATATTCACACTCATCCCATATATTTGATCAACTTAAAATTCGGAATCGCATTTAAATTGATAATTTGCCAGGCAGCTGAGGGCCAGTCAATTTTGATATGTGCATTGCTTAAGCAGAAATCTTGTTTATGGCAGAAAGTCTGTTCACCCTTTTCTCAGTCTCAGAGTTGACGCGAGAACCCCCAGCAAATTTGAATTCCTTAAGTGATTCACGGTGCTCCCTCTCTCGCTCACTCCTGCTGCATTTTAATAACTCATACTAAAGATGTTCCCACGCCCAGGTCGAGCGTCAACCTTGCGGCAGCTGCAGGAGAAAAAGTCAAGTCAAGTCGAGTCGAGTCAATGCACGCAGCGGTCGTTCGCCGATCATTAATTTGAGTTAAATGAATGCAGTGTGAATGGCATTATTGCATAATCGAGAGTCAGCCAGTGGGCGGCTGTGCACGCCCACTTTACAAGGCGCCGCCACTTAAATATGCGTGTGACCTCAGCTGCGTTTCTTGAACCCAACAACTGGCTAAAAATTTAGTCGAAAATTGAATTTTATTGCACGAATCGTTGAACTTGCGTCTGTTTCGTTAAAAAACACACACACACACACAATAAGTAAAATAAACCTGTACGAACATTTCCGCATTGGCGAGAGTGAACGAGCCAACGAGCGGGCGAGTGAGCGAATCGGTGAGAATGAGAACATAGCGTGCACTACGCTCGCTCGCTCGCTCGCTCTCCAGCCTGCACGCGCTAAACTTTTATTTATTGATTTAGATTGGTGCGAGCGGGAGAGCACGACGCAGCTAAATTTCAATGTCAAATTTTAATTTAGTTGCGTTTTTGACTCAGAACATTACCACCTCTCGCTCTCGCGCGCTCTCTGCTGTCTACACATGTGAGTGTGTGTGTGTGTATTGTTTTCTATTATATCTCTCTCTATACATGTGTGTGTGTGTTTGTGTATTTCATATCAAGCGAGCCGAAAATTTTGGTTGAGCTGTCGGAATTAATTTGTTTGTATGCCACCAACACATGTGCAACTATTATGCAAGTGTGTGCGCGCGTATGTGTGTGTGTGTTTTGGGGGCTGCCATTTGTTTGTTTGTTGTTCTTTTGGCGTATTTCTAGCTGATAGTGCTCTGCCCGCGCTGCCGCAACCCGCGCTGTCTCCGACGACTGTGTTCGTGTGAAGTGAATGAAACTTTCAAGGTCGCCTCGGCGTGCGCCTGTGTGCGTGTGCAGTGTGCGTATTAGATAATAGTCACGAATTCTTCTTCTGCTATATATGTAGACTCTCATATCTAATATAGACAGACACACATCGTCCTTGGGCCCGAGATTTACTCAACAGATCAACAGATCCGAATCTATCTTTCACTCCAAACTGTGAACTGGTTAATCAGCTTCTATTTCGAGTGTTATTAATATATAAAAAAAAAAAAAAAAACAATATTTAATTTAAGTATTTTTATGTGTGTATTTTTGGTAAACTGGAATAAGTAGTTTTATTAAACCAGGAAGCATTTTGGCTTTTTAGCCATATCTAAATTTACCCTATATATTTACTGTGTATCTGTGTGTGTGTGTGTGTGCATGCGCCAAATTTTTACCTTATCAGTTTAGCCTAAACAAAAACAAATGTTTTTTTTCTGCGTATTGTTAATTTTCAATTGCGAATTTTGCGCTATTTTTAATACAGAGCAAAGCTGGAAATACCCTGTAGAAAAATATAAATATACTAAATATATATATAAGATATTTAAAAAAAAATTAGGAAATTAAAAAATAAATAAATAAATACTTTGCATTTTAAAATAAGTAAAAAAGAAATACTTGAAATAAATGCATATTAAAATAATAATAAAAAAATATAAAAAATAAAAAAAATACTAAATAAAAATAATAATAAATAATAATACTGATAATAATTAAATTAATTTAAAATATTCAAACAAAAAATAAAATTAATTTAATTATTTAGTATCTATATCATCTTATATGCTAGTATCTAGTATATAGGGAATCTTCTAGTCAGTTTCTTCGCCATTTTTGCTATATATAATTTCCGTGTGGCACATATTTAAAAATATATATGTACATATAACGGAATGTGGGCGCAGTTAGAATAACACCTACGCCTTGCCTCTCCCTTTCCATATGTCTGAGTGTCTGTCTCTCCCACTGTCTGTATACCCTACATAGGGATTCTGTGCGAATGACGTCATCAGAGAACGTTTTATTAGTTTAAATATGTACATACATATACATATATATACATACATTCATATATATTTTTGTTTTGGAAACTTGCTTTGTAATCCACTCACGAGCTCGTTCTTATAAACAAAGCAACAAGGTCACCTATACCGTCCCCCTCACCCCGACACTCGCTTAGATCATCCAAAACAATTCAATTTGTTAATCGACGACACGTGTAAAATGTAATACTAAAAATAGGAAGATAGATAAAGCAGAAGTCGTGGGCAGAGGCAGCAAAGCGATTGACGCTTATCAATAGATAGGCAAAAAGAAAAAATTAATTTAAAGGGCAGAGAATGCGTCATATAAATATTGATAAGAAAACTGCATGCATTTATCTAAAACTAAAACTGAACGAAAGATTTCACACGCACTCGCATACCCAATGAGTGCGAGAGGGAGAGAGGTAGAGCAAGCAAAAGTGCAACGATCTGCAGTGCGAAATGTCAGTGAACTTGTCGAGACGACAACAACAACAACAGCAGCAGCAGCAGCAGCTACCAAATGCAGACGTCGAAGCGTGTCTGGCACACAGACAACAACAACTATGCACAATGCCCAGTCACAGCGTCGCTTTCATGATCATGACCACACAGCAGATAATGACGTTTGCGCTCGCTAACGATGAGCATAAATGAGCATGCTTTCGGGTATGCAGGCCGACGGCAGTTTGCAATTGTTTTTGTGCACGAGTGTGCAGACAATGCGTGTAGCGCCAGCTCGCTCGCTCGCACGCATGCAAGCTCTAGTGCTAGTGAGCGAGCAGAGGAGCAGAGGAGAAGGAGAGTAAAGAGCAGAGCGCAAGACTTTCTTGTGTATGAAAACCAGTTTGTTGTATGTTTTTGTTGTTGTTTGCTGAAGAAAGTCTTTCTCGCGCTGGCTCTCTCGCTTTGTTATCTGCGCGCAAGATTCTTGTTCTGCTTTGTTTACTTTCTTCGTTCGGCTGCTTTCTTTGGCAGTGGTGAAAGTTACGTAACACTTGCTGCCTGCAATTGTCTTCACATGCTACGCCCCTCTCTCGCTCTCTCTCTCTCTCTCTCTCTCTTGCCCGTGCTGCTTGGCCAGAACAAGCTCAAGTTCAACCAGTTGCCCATTTTGTTTTGCTGCTTTCTTCGTTGACATTGGCATTGGCCAGGCGACTGATCGAGTGAGCGAGCGAGCGACTGGCTCTTCGTGTGCAAAGAAAGTATTACGTCTGTATTTACTTTCTTCGGCATTGTGAGAGTAAAAGTTTCAGCTCAGTGTATTTAAGCAACAAGATTTACTCTAATTGGAATTTAAAGTATTTTAATTGGGAATTTAAAGTTGAATGATATGTAGTGGTTCATAACATCTTAACTAAATGAGATATCAAAGAAATTTAAATGCAAGTTGCTAGTTTAATGTTTTAGCATAACTAATATAAGCTCATTTATTTTTTGAATATTTTTATATATTTTACAAATATTTTTTTAGTATTTTAAAAAATTTTCAAAATATTTTTTAGTATTTTAAAAATATTTAAATATTAAAAAAAAATTGTATGCCTAAAAATATTTTTAAGTATTTTAAAAATAAATAAATAATAAAAATTTGCAATATATTTATTATATATAAATATTTCAACTATCTCTTGATTATTATAGATTTATTTAGAATGTTGTACACATTCTTAAAAAAAAATTTCTACATAATAATATATTTTGTCAATTTTTATAATATTTACATACATTTTAATATTATTTTGATTAATTTTTATATTTTTCGTAATATTTTTATATTAATATTAATTCACTTTTATTGATTTTTATACTTGATTTATCTTATTAAATTAATACTGATTATATTATAAATAAACTATATATTAAGTAAATACCTTTACTACTTTTATGCATTTTCTTTCGTTTATTTCTGATTTTAATTGCATTTTTATTGATTTTCTTATTAATCGATTTTCTCTTTTGCTCTCCCTTTTGCAGAATTCGACGGGACCACTGTGCTGTGTCGCGTCTGCGGTGATAAGGCCAGCGGCTTCCACTACGGCGTGCATTCCTGCGAGGGCTGCAAGGTAAGTTCCCCACCCACTCATACTCTATATGTGTATATATATAGCTAGATATTGGGGGGGTGTTTGCAACCACCGGGACAGCGGTGTCTGCGCTGACATTGAACTCCGTTGACCTCGCGCTGGCAAGGGTAAAGCGCGGCAGGCCGTCCGGCGGAGGGTTGCAACAGCGTGGTGTGGCAGACGGGGCAAACCTGCGTGCGGCTTCTGCTCCTGCTCCTGCTCCTGCTGCTGTTTGTCCTTGCATAAATTGCGTCGCAATAAAATAAATCAAAAGTGGCCTGAAACACCACCGGCAGTGGCAGTGGCAGGCTTTAGCCCTTTGTCTGTGACATTGAAAATTGCCGCAAGTTCATTCGCCCGCTGATCAAGCGCCCCTCTGCCGCTCTCTCGTTGTTGCTCTTGCTGTCTCGCTCTCGCTCTCGCTGTCGCTTCAACCTTGGCAAAGTAGTTTGCCCTATTCCCTTATATTCGCCGCGACGCCGCCAAAGTCGGGAATAATGTCTCAATGACGTCCTTGAATTAGGTTAACAGCCAGTTTCCAGTTCTATCTCCCTCTCTCTCTCTCTCTCTCTCGCTCTCTCGCTCGTCTGCGATCCTTTGTAGTTATTTTTATTTGTTTAGCTTTGGTTTCTTTCGTGCGGCCTGCCGACGCGTCGTTGTCGTCGTCTGCGCGTCTGAAATTTCAAACTTTCCAAGACTTTGGCTCGCTGCCTTTTTTTTGCGCATATTCTTTGCGTTCTCTTCTTCCTCTTCTTCTTTTTTGGCAAGTTCATTGACTTTGCTCTTGGTCAAGCGTCGTCGTCGTCGTCGTCGTCGTCCACTCTTCAGTTTCTTGCTGCTGTGTAGTGTAGAGTTTTTGCTGTGTAGAGTTTTGCATGCGTGTATGTGTGTGTAACTCGCTCTCTTTATATATGTATAAATGATATTAAGTAGCTCGCGTCGCTCTTTATCAATGTGCCAGTCACACACACACACACACACACACACACACACACACACACACACACACACACACACACACACACACACACATGCGCTAATTTACATGCATATACACACATATACATACATATATACGTCTGGCAGGTAGGCCTATTAAGCAGCCGCTTCGTACGCGCTTTTTTGAAGTTCAAGGTTAAGCTAAAGGCGCTGCCGAGAGGGTCCCAGCAGAGCTGCGCTCTAGAGCGAGCTCAACGAAAAAACCTGTCCTGCCCTTCTTTGCACACGCACGCAGGCCGTCTCGCTCACTCTCCCTCTCTGTCCCTCCCTCACTCCAAGTAGACTCTAGAAGTAGGAAGCAAGTTTTAGAGGTTTTTGCCATTTTTGTATTGCTCATACGACGCGTTAAACGCTGTCATCATTGTTGCTGTTGCTGTTGTTGCTGTTCGTCATGTTGCTGCTACTTCCGCCCAGGCCTCAGCGCTGACTGGCTCGAGCACCTGGCCAGCGCCAGCCTTCGCTGTGTCTATTGACCTCTATTTTAGGTTGTTTAAACATATATACATTATGTAGATGTATATAAATCAAATTCGAATTCGAATTCGAATTTCGTACTGTTCTTAAATATATACAAAAAAATCTGGCAGCTTAGCATTATTCTTTTTGCTTAGCTGCTGAAATTTCTTAGTAAAGCTCTGATCTGTTTCGATATCGAATTCAAGTTCAAAATTCTTGCTATTCTTATATGGCAACTCGGCCAGCCTTGTCTTAATCTGCTTGCCATAGGTTAGACGACATTGCTCTGTTTCGATATCGAATTCGAGTTCGAGTTCGAATTTCTCATTATACTTATATTCAGCTAAAAGCCCACACTCTGCTAGCTTAGTCTGAATTTTTGTGAGCTTAGCCAGCACTGCTCAATTTCGAATTCGAATTCGAATTTCGTACTATTCTTATATGCAAGCTCACTTCCTACAAAATTAATCTTAAGATTCTAGCCATCATTTTGCTGCATTTCGAATTCGAATTCGAGTTCGAATTTTTATTCTATATTAAACTTAAAGCCTAAACTCTGTGAACTCACGCCAATCTTGCTCATTATAGTCTCATCCTAAGTTAACCAACACTGTTCTGCTTTACTTACTCAACACTAAACTGAGCTCAACATAATTTATTTGTTTTTGATTCATTTTCAACTTTCGAATATCGAAAATATTCCATTTCTGCCAAGCAACCATCAGCATCAGTCTACCTAGCTAGCTCATTAAACCTTTGCCTATTCCCCTAGAATAAGCCTGTTTTCCTCTCTCACTCTCTCTTTCCCCCTCTTAGGCATCGATCGCTTGACTATTTACCATATTCTCGGCTCTCGCCATGGCAACACACACAGAACACTTTTCCACTGTGCCTAATGACCCAATTTGTGCGCTGTCCTCGGGTCCGAGTTATGGGAATGGCTCATTTGCGCGCTCTTCGATAATTCCTCCAAATTTAAGCATAAAAACAAAACGTAGTAAAAAAAAAGCAAACGAAGGCAGAAAAATAAATTAAAAGCAACACAAACACACACACACACACACACATGAATAGGTATTTGTTGACGTTGGCGTTTTCGAGTGTGATTTCTGTTATGAGCTGCGTCCCGCTCTCTCTCTCTGTCTCTCCCTACGGCTGTGAATGGTTTGCTTTCTTTGCTCCACTCAGGCTGCTCTTCGGCTGTTAGCTGTTATACAACATGTTTTTGTTCTTTCATATTATTTAGCATATTTATTTATTGTACATTTGTTGTTATTCTTTGCCTTTCCACACACTCGCACACATGCATACATTTGTTATTGCGTTTTTTGCTGTGCTTGTTGTATTTTATGCTTCGTGCAGTTGTTGTCTCGAGTGTGCGAGCGAACGAGTGAGCGAGTGTGTACGCCTGTGCGTGTGCGAGCGGCGCAAGCATGCGTGTGTGTGTGTGTGTGTGTTTGTGTGGTTGTGTAAATGTGAATGAACTCGTTCAATGTCAGCAACGACGGCGAAGCAGCGCACGCAGCATGGGCCACAAGAAGCAGCAGCAGCAGCAGAGCAGCGGCAGAGCCAACAGCACCAGCAAAGAGCATAAGCCGTGAGAGGCCTCATACGCTCTCCTGCACATGCAATTGTGCTCTCTGCTCATAGTTTAGTTGAGTTTAGTAGAGTTTTCGTTAATTGTTGCTGATCTACTTATGCATGTTTGCGTGTATGCACATGTGTATGTATGTTAATGTGCGTATGTATGCATGTAGGCTTGCTGAGTGATAACCATCCCGTTGAATTTTTACTCTTATCTGCGTAGGCTTTCAGTACTGCTTTTCAGACTGACTCATCTCTCTTGCTCTGTTAAAAGTTCCATTTTAAAATTTCATTACATTCCTAACCTGCATCAATAATGACGTTGCATCAATAATAGAAAGAGAGAGGGAGAAAGAGAGACAATGATAATATACTTGATAATCAGCATAGAGAGAAACATTTGTGTGTGCATGTGTGTGTGTGTGGAGGGTTGACCGAGAATAAATAGAAAATACGTAAAGTAAATATAGAAAGAGCACACACAAGGAAAGAAAACAAATATTTAAGCTGTCATAATCAAAATAGATAATAATATAAATAAATAGTTAACAGTTAATCAACAAACTTCTCTTTATTAACTTAAGTTTTATTTCATTTAATTTAACATTGCATTTCCTGCTCTTGCTGCCTTTACACTTATCAGACACTCTCTTCTATTCGAATTGGATAAAAAAAAACCGAAACGGGAATAGGGCGAAGAGAGCGAGCGCACGCTGACTGCAGCAGCAAATGAGCGGCGCAGCTAGGCATTGCCAGAGCGTGAGAGAGAGAGAGAGAGAGAGTGCATATTTGGCTGTGCGCCTGTATTAGTGTTGTGCTAGGACCCAAATAGAGCGGCAGACAAGCACACACACACACACATACAAATAGAGATATTTATATACATGCATATGTAATCAGAGGTTAATGCTCTGACATGCACTTGAACGACTGACTGCAGTTCCTGCTCTGTGAGTGCGAGTGTGTGGGGGTGTCGAACCAACGCTATAATGTGTATGTTTGTGTGTGTATATATATTGGTGTAGAATGTTCTAGAAATGCTGCTGTATTTGGACTTTTGATTTTATATTTTATTTAACATTCAACATATTTATATAGTTTTATTTATGTAATACTATTAACAGACTCCACCACGTGCTCGCCCACACACACACATTCACTCACACACACACTCACGCCTTTTGCATTCTGCCCACAAATAGTTCATTGCACTTTGCAATTTAGGTCAACAACCTTCGTCTATTAAGGCCAGAAAAGTTCATAGAAAAATCTATGTAAATGTAGCAAAAATTAACTCTATTTTTTAAATATTTATAATAATTAAAAAATATATTAAATTATTTAAAATATAAAAAAATATACATAAAACTTTTAATAAAGAAAAATATAAATAAATAAACAAATTTGTTTATTATTTTTTATACATATTTAAATATTAAAAATATTATAATATAAAAAAATTCATGAAAAAATATAAAAAATATTTAAACAAATAAATTATCTTATATTTTGCTAATTTACTTATTCTTTTTATTTATTTATTTAAAAATGCAAACAAAATATATAAATTTCATAACACTTTGACTCGCATGCGAGCGCGTGCTCTGTTAAATGTGGAGCAGCGCTGTTAGCATGTGGAACGCCACCTAGCGTAATTTGCCTGTGCACACAGCGCAAAAGTATGCTATACAAACAGTTAGCAGCGCATTGCTATAGCAAACAGCTTTTGAATGCGCGCCAAGCAGAGCAGAGCAGAGCAGGCTTTTATATATCGCAATAAATCAAATTTATTTTATATTTTTGGATATGTAAAAAAATATTTAAAAATATATAAAATATTAAGAAAATTAACAATGTTTTAAATTTGGTTATGAATTTTAAATTATAATTATAATTATAATTATAATTATAATAATATCAAGTGTAAAAAAAAATAAAAATATAATTATAATTATAATAAAATCAAAAATAACAAAAAAAAACAGAAATAAAAAATTTTATTAAAATATTAATAAAATAAAATATAAAAAAAAATAAAAAAATAATAGAAATTATAAAAAATATATATATTTATAATTAAAATTAAAATAAAATAAAAAATAAAAGAAAATAAAAAATAAAAAATATAATTAAAATTATAATAAAATGAAGTGAAAAAAAAAAAATATATAATTATAATTATAATAAAAAAAAAAAAAAAAAAATGTAAAATTTTATTAAATTATTAAATTATTTATAAAATGGAGAAAAAAATGAAAAAAATATAATAAAAATTATAATAAAATCTTGGGAGCTTTAACATTTTTTTTTTTCAAGTTTTTATATTTCAAAAACGTTTTCAAAATAAATGCATTTCTATAAAATAAAAAAAAATATAAAAAGTATTTGTTGCTGGCTTTTTCTGTGCAAGTTTTGTTTGAGTTGTTTTGGCCAAGGCCAACAGACGCTCACACACATAGATGAACTGTTATATCAAATTATATATATATGTATATGTATATACACATACACATATATATTATTTCAATCAGCAATTATTGTTATTATAATTTGCAATGAAAAAAAAAATAGCATTAAATGAATATATGGGCAAACGCCCACCAGCAGCAGCAGCAGCAGCAGCAAAGCTTATCTAACAATTTGATGTGTGTGTGTGTGTGTGTGTGTGTGTGTGTGGCAAAGAGAACGTGCAGCTGCAACACAGCTACAACAACAACAACAGCAGCAGCATTGAGTGTACTACGAGCTACGTAACTGGGGCGAGGGCATAGTGCAATGAACTGACGCTGACTGCCTGCCTGCTGCCTGCTGCCTGCTGCCTGGCTGGCCTCAGCTCGCTCGCTCGCTGGCTGGCTGGTTGCAAGCAGCAGTTGCAGTTGCAAGTTTATATGTTGCATGCCACAGCAGCAGCAGCAGCAGCAGCAGCAAAATTACGAGTGATAGTAAAACGTGCACTACATACATACATACATACATACATACATACACATACACATATCTATTGGCAGCTGCCAGGGGTTGGCTGTCGCTTGGGGGTGGCTCTGCTGCTGGCAGCGCCACTTTTGCTGACCCAGTTAAGTGTCATTCGCCGCTGCTGGCAGCGGCACGTGGCTTTGCTTTCATTCGAGGTTACTTACCCCTTTTCAGCTCCACTTGCAGTTGGGCATGGTAGGGGGTGGGGGTTGCTGTTTGCTGTTTGCTGTTTGCCTTGTGGCTTAGTTGTTCGCTGTTTGCTTTTGCTGGCTATAAATTCAAGTATTTTCGACTGCCGCTTGTTGACTTTATTGCTAATTAAATGCCCTGTTTGCTGCTGGGCAATAAAAGCAACAACAGCGAAATAAAAATGTATGAAAAATGCATGAAAAAACCGCCTGTCTAATTGGAATCTAATCAGCGAAGCCTTGTCGAAGTGTTGCTGCGGCTCAGCAACATGTGTCAAATGGCAAATGAATTTGTTAAATGTTCCAAGCAACATGTTTGGCATGGCCAAATGCAGTGCAAGTCCAAGCAACATGTGTCAAGTGACAAAGGCTTGACGAAGTGTAGAATAAGTCTTAACAACATGTGTCAAATGGCAAATGGCAAAGGAATTTGTGAATGTTCTAAGCAACATGTTGCCAGGCAGACAATGCAAATGCAGTATGATTCTCAGCAGCATGTCTGAAATGTCGAAGACTGGATGAAGTGTTGCTAGTTAAGCATTGTTAGCAACATGTTTGACATGCCCTGAACTAATGCAGTCAATACAAATGCAAATGCTAATTGAACATGTTGCCAGGCAGGCAATGAAAATGCAGTGCAAGTCTGAGCAACATGTGTCAAATGACAAAGACTGGACGAACTATTGCTAGAGTAGTGCAAGTCTGAGCAACGTGTGTCAAATGACATATGTTGTCTCGTCAGCAACATGCTTGAACTAGCCTGCACTCATTAGACATGTTGCCAGGCAGCCAATGCAAATGATCCTCAGCAACATGTATGAAATGTCAAAGACTGGACGAAGTATTGCTAGCGTCGAACAGCTCTCAACTTGCTGCCAGGCAGCAAATGTTGCTTGGCATAATTATTCCCTTTGCTTTGCATTAACAGTGCAACAACATGTGGCCAGCTAGTTGTGTTAACATTTTGAATTATTGTTGAGCTCTAAATGTTGCCAATGCTTGACATTTTTGTTGCTGAATGCACGTCATTATGTCGTTTTCCCACATTGCTTTCTCTTTCTCTGCTGCAACTTATTGCCTGGCACATTTGGCGCGCAACATTCTAGAAAATACTCAACAAGAATAACAGCAACAACAACAACAACAACATCAGCTGAGAAACGTCAACGAACTCGCGCCAGCTCGCTGCAAAATAGTTGAGCGCAGTTGACGTCGCCGTTGACGTCGCTGTTGAGCAATGAAAGTACCGCAACAAAACTGCAAAAACACACAGGCATGTATGTATGTATGTATACATGTATATATACATGTTTATATGCTGGAATAGAGGCAGCCAAAGTGCATTGACTTTGCTTTGCTTTCTTCGCTGCGACGACAGCGACGGCGACGTCAGCTGCGGCTGCGGCTGGGGCTACTGCTAATGTTGCAGTTGTCGTTGTTGTTGTTGTTGGATGTTGCTTGTTGCGGCTTGAGTTGAATGCACTTTGCATGCAAATGGCTCTTCGCTTTGTACCAAATGTTGCACAGAAGCAACTGGTTGCTCACACACACACACACACGCACAGATGCAACATAGATATTGTTGCAGCTCGTAATTGCCTGATGTCATAAGTCAAAATGTTGTGTGGCATTTGTTGACAGTTTTATGCGTTTTGCCAGCTGTTAACAGCAGCAGCAACAACAACAACAACAACTGCAACAACAACAAGCTTGGCCAGCTTTGCAATTAAAAGCCACAAAACGTTTAATGCATTATTTATGATCATGCCACGGCGTGTGCTGTGGGCTGTTGGCCATGGGCGTGGTATTTCGGCTATTAAAAAGCGTGCGAATGCAAAAAACTCTTCGAACTGCCCACGAATGCTGAAAAATTATATTATTTATAAAGATTTAAAGTGTTTTTCAATATTAAAAAAAAAAATTAGAATGTAAAAATATTAAAAATAATATAAAATTAAAATTTGAATATATAAAAATAAATAGTTTAATAAAATAATAATAAAAAAATATTAAATAAATAAAATATATATAATAAATATATAATAAATAAATATATAATTAATAAATATATAATATATAATAAAAAATATATTTTTAAAAAATAAAAGAAAATATTACTACAATTAATAAATTAAATTAATTAATAAATTTAAAAAAAAATAATATTAAATAAAAAAACATACCCAAAATATAAAATTTTTAAATATGAAAATACTATAAAATGAAAAGTATGAAATAAATAATATTTAAATAACTATTAACTATTTTTTAAATATGAACTTAATATATATATATATATATATATATATATATATATATATATATATATATATATATATATATATATATATAATTATATAAAAAATAAAAATTAAAATATAATCAAAATCAGTTAATGGTAAATAATTTTGTAATTTTGTATAAAAATAAAAATATAATAATTATATAAAAAACAAAAAATAAAAATATAAATATATAACATGAATAAAATAATTTTTATAAAAATGAAAACAGAATAATTCCACTTTTTTATGTAATTATTCTATTCTTATAAAAAATATTTTTATTTTTATATTTATATTAAAAATTTTTTTATGTTTATATACTTCCAAAATATTTAGATATATTTTAGATAAAAAATTTTAATCATTTTAATATTTTTTAGTATTTTTTAAATACTGTTTTAAACTCATTTTCTATACGCATTTCTCGCAATTTCGCTGCATTCCTTACGCTTGCTGTGTTGGTTCATCCTTGGCTGGGGTTCAACGCACTTGGCCAGGAAGCTTCTGTTTGGCTCTAGTGCGATTGCCACTGCTGAGAGCCACGCCCCCTGGGCGAAGCAAGCCTCGCTGCCGCTAACTAATTGATTTATGTGGCTTTGGCTGCACATTTGACGCGCGATAGCCAACACGAAATATGCCCAAGAGGCACAACTAACAGCCACCAAACAAGCAACAACAAACAAACAACAACAACAACAACAACAACAAAGAGCAATAAAAACTATGGCTAACAAAGCACGCGAGTCGAATGGGAATGGGAATGGGAAATGTTTCGCTTCGCCTTGCTTTGGATTTTCTTAGGCAACGAAAAAAAAAGGAAAAATCTGAGGAAAATTTATTGTTGTTGTTGTTGCTGTTGTTGTTGTTGTGGCCAAGGGGCGTTTAACTGATTTTGTATTTGAGATTTTCCCGCTGCTGTTTGTGTTGTTGTTTCGCTTTGGCGCTTTGCTGCTCCGGCACTAACCTCAGACAATGACTGCGCGCCCGCGGCAGGCCGATCACTGGCTGGGCAGCGGTGCTGACCCAGGTGGGGCGGCCAGGTGTTTGGGGCTAACGGCAACGTTCACATGTGCGGGGGCAAATCGGTAGCCGCAACAGAAGTGCCTGACTTGTGTAGCCTTTGCTTTCGGCCAGGTTAACTCCAGTGGCCAAGGAGCAGAGCAGAGCAGAGCTGAGCAGCGCACAAATCAATGCAGTTAACTGGGCGCAAACGATTCGCTGTGCTCTGACTGAAGTTGACAGTACACTAAGTAGACTATGCATATGTAATATACTATACTATATACTAGACTATATATAATTATTTTATTTTAATTTTGAAATTTTTATATATATTATATTTAATTTTTCAAATATACTTATTGCTTTACCTAAAATTAAAATATATTTTTAAGACAAAAAATCTTAAAAAAAAAATATTTTAAGATTGAAAGAAAATATTTTGTGAATATATAAAACATATTTTTTTTTAAATATATAAAAAGTATATTTTTTTCATGTAGAACAAAAATGTTTAAATGTACCAAAAATATTTTTTTAATTATATAAAAAATATATAAATATAAAAAATATTTTTTTAAATTTTAATGTACCAAAAATATGTTTTTAAATCTATAAATTAAAAAAAAAAACATATATATTAAAAACACATATATTTTGGTACCAAAAAATATATATAAATAAATAAATAAAATATATTGAAATTCAATTAATAAAAAAATAAAATATATTTTAAAATTTAACTAAAATAAATATAAAATAAAAATAAAATAAATATAAATATAAAATACAAATAAAATAAAAATAAAATAAATTTAAAATAAATATGAAGTAAAAATAAAATAAATATAAAAAAATAAAATATTTACATACAATTTATTTTTTAAAATTACAACACAAAAAATTAATTCAAATAAATGTATAGATGGCACAATATAATAATCTCTAATATTATTTAAAACAACATTTTTTTACCTAAAATAAATATATATATATATTTATATTTAGCTCTTTTTTGCATGTTTCTACATTTTTAAAAATATTTTTTTCTATTTATTCTTTTTATCCTCGCTTTTTTTTCGCTTTACGTCAACTTTTGGTTTCGCCCTCGTTTTACAATTTGTGCGTAAAATGCGTGACTCTGTTGCTGTCTAAGCTCTATCTCTGTTGCCTTGCCTTGCCACTACCTCCCTCCCTCCCTCTCTCTCACCCTCTCTCACTCTATAAATCTCCCTCTGCGCGTTGCTCTCTCCGCCGCGGGCCTTTGGCTGCCACAAATCTTGACGTTTTGTTGCATGATAATTATGCAAGCGGCAAAAGTCAAATGCAGCGAAACCTAACTGACTGCTGGGCGCTAACTCCCACTGGCATCGCCACGCCTAGCCCCTACGCCTAGCCCTCCCTGTCTCTCTCGGTTGAGGTCCATTTATGGCTGGGGCATGGCAAACGGCACTAACTCATTTCCGTCACAAATTCTATGAATGCACTCACACACACACACACACACACACACACACACACACACACATGCACATTACACCCGCTGCCAAAAGTTTCATGCCTGCAATTTTTTTATGCCTATTTTTATGGTAATTAATGTGGGCCAGCCGCACTTTATATGCGTGTGTGTGTGTGTACGCTGCGTATGAGTAATATGCATTTGCCATGCCCACCGCCCATTCGCCCATTAGCTGCTGTAGTACTACATGCTGACATAAAGCCTGCAAAATGTTGCATAAATTAGACGCATGCCCCGAAAGGCCGCAGCGACGTTGCCGTCACCGTTGCCGTTGCCGTTGCGAATGCAATTACCGTTAACAGTGCGTATGAGCAATTCGGTCAATAAGCTGAAAGGCAATTTGCGAAAAGGGAATTCCATAGAGGGCAAAAAAGAAATATATTCAAAATTGAGAATTAAATTATTGAAAAATTATATTAAATTAAAAAAAAAAAAACATTATTTAAATATATAACAATAAAGATACATAAATTAATATTAATATAATTAGCTTTTAAAAATATATATTTTATTAAATGTAAAAATAAACGAATACCACAAAAATATTATATTAAAAAATTGTTGATATTTTAAAAATAAATAATATTATTAATAAATTAAAAAAAAAAATACCACAAAAATATAATATTAAAAAATTGTTGATATTTTAAAAATAAATAATATTATTAATAAATTAAAGAAAATATTATTATATAAGAAATGAGAAGAAAAATAACTAAATAAGAATAAATAAATATTCAAAGAATATACGAATTAAAAAAAAATAATAATGATTACAAAAAATAAGTAAATATATTTACAAATTTTAATATTACAAAAAAAAATAAATAAAATAAATAAAAAATTAAATAAAACAAAAAAAGTTCCATATTAGAAAAAAATTAAAAAATTTTAATAGTATATGTGATAATATAATATAATAATATATTAATTTATAATATATATATAATATAATGATATATTGAAAGAAAAAGTTTTTAAAATATATTATACTTAAATTAATATAATATATAATACTTAAAAATACAAAATACTTCCAAAAATATAATTTAATTTAATTAAATCAAAGCTTAGCTAACTACAGCGAATGTATATCTGATGCAATGTTGTATCTGATACTATAATAGCTATACTATAATACATTATAAATACATTATATATACTATAATACATTATAATCATTCTTCTATTCTGCTATTCTTCTAGTCTCATCTCTTGTCTCACTCTTACCAAAAAGCCCACTCCAATTGCACTGCCAATCCAAGTCTTAGCCGTCGTCTGGTTTTCATCAGCTCAGGTGGCGCCCAATGGCGACCTCTTGATTGGGGCTTTTGGCCCATTGTGTGTGTTCTTTGGCATTTGTGTCGTTGTCGTTGCCGTTGGCCATTCAGCTGTCGCGGACCCTTTTGGGCTTGCCTTAATGACGTCGCTGTTGCTGTCGTGTCTCTTAGCTGTTGTCATAAGCTCAATCGAAGGCAACATGGCCAACACGGCCTGACAGCTACATTTTTGGCAGCCCAAATGTCAAAGCGCAGTAGCTTGAGTTCCTCCCGTCTCTCTCCCTCTCTCTCGCTCTCTCTCTGTCTGTTGCTGTGTGAAAATTAAGCCGCGTATAATTTATGTTGACTCTGAAAAAAGAAAAAAAATCGAATGTAACTCAATTTTCGCAGATAGATTTTGACTAGCTGCTAGTTGCGCATGTTGCATGTTGCAGTTGTTGTTGCAGTTGTTGTTGCAGTTGTTGTTGTTGCTTGTTAAACTCGTTCGGCAGCCTTCAGAAACTGCACGTACGTACGCTGTTAACCAGTACAATCACCTTGTTGTGGCATATAGTTCTCTAGACTCCGCTCTCTTGGACTAGACCAAAAAACGTGACTCGATGGCGGCCCAAGTCAAGTAGATGGAATTGCATTTAATGGGCGCAACAACAACAACAACAACAACAACAACATGGACAACAACTACGAGCAATTCTCTGCCCAGGCATTAAAGTTGTTCAAGTTGTTCGAGTTGCTGCTGCGACCGCAGCCTTTACAATTCAAATTTACAATTCGCAATTGATTTTTTTGCTATTTCTATTTTTTCTATTTCTATTTTTTTTTTTTCATTTTTTTGTTGTTATGTGGGCGCCTTTGTTGTAAATCTGAGTTACGTTGCTATTTGAATTTTAGCTGGCACCAATCCATAGACAAATCATTGGTTATTTTCCCAATGCGTAGCAAGCAGCAGCAGCAGCAACAACTAGGTGACAGATGCAACATGTCATTCAACTCCAAGGCGACAAGAAACACAAAAACAATTCAGCATCAACAGCATCAATAGTAAAAGTTGCCAATGAAGAGCTGTGCTCTGTAGAAGCCGAACCAGTGTTGTAAAGTTGTTGAAGGAACTTTTATGACTTACAGCTGCTCTAAGGCTCACAGAGAGAAAATTAGTTAAGCATGAGCAAGGAAAACTTTAAGCCTGTTGGCATAGCAGAAGTTCCACTTTATGTATATATATAACAAGTCCAGTGTTGTTCAACTTCTTGAGTAAAACTGCAAAGACGAAGAACTCTTTTGGAGAAACTTACATACATATATTCAAATGTTTTCTGAGCTAGTTGAATGTGAATGAACATGTTAAACAGCTTCGATTTCTATATAGAGCAAAATTCTAGTGTTGCAAAATGATGAAAATAAAAGAATTAACTATTTATTCAAATATTAAGTGTAAAATATATAATATAAAATATAAATTATGAAATATAAAATATAAAATATGTATAATATAAAATACTAAATAATATTAAATATTCTAGATTTAATTTATAATAGAATTAATAAATATTTTGTAATATTTAAATCAATTTTGCCGGTATATTAAAAATACTGCAAAACTCTTCAGCTCATATATCTGTGTATATCTTCGAATAAGAATTTCGCAAGCAAAGAACTAGTTCCATTTTCGTATTTAGCGTCGCAGACAAACCCCAAAAATACAACAACAACAACAACAACAACAACAAATGCCTAACCCATTTGCAACACCAAAAATAGGTGCGTAATTTGTCGCTCTTTTTTTTCGAAAGAAAGAAAAAGAAAACTCGATTTCCACTGTCTGCATTAAACTCAATTTTCATATGTTCGCATTTTTTCGGATTTTTTCTTTATTTTGTTTTTCTTTCTCTTCACCAAAAAGTGTTCTAATAATACGACAGGCGACGCTTTTCAAATGCCTAAAATTTTCGTGTTTCCGTCAGAGCTGTCAAGCGCCAGAAAATGGGGGGGAAAAAGAAAGAAAAAAGTAAGAAAAACGGCAAGCAAAAATTGAAACTAAAACTCAAACTAAAAATTCGAACGGACAGCGAGCTGTCCGGCAATACGGCAATACGGCTGAGAGGCGCGAGCTATTTTTAATTGCTTTTAATTAACAGAACCTACAGAATTTTACGTGACAAGCATAATTTCGCCCATTTTCCGTGCACATTTTCCTTTCTATTTTGTAATTAATGCAATTATTTCGACACTGTTCGAAGAGCTCTGCCAAAAGGCAACGCCAAAGACTCGATTATGAAAAGGAGAGAGTAGCTGAGAGGGACTATCTGTGTGTGTGAGGGAGAGGGCACGTTAATTTGTGGAGTCATGCGAAGATTTGTAGCTCATTGTTTCAGTGGGAGAGCGGGGAACGAAACAAAACGAAACGAAACGAAACAACGAAACGAAGCGAGCGCGCAGCACAAAGTAAAAGGCAGCCACAAATCGTGCCAAAAGATAGGTCGCTAAATAGACAGCAGGACAGTGGAGAAAGAGAGAGAGAGAGGGTCAGATTAATGCAAAATATGCCGCTACGCCAGAAGTGCAATGAACTTAGCGACTGGGCGAACGACCAAGTCAAGCAAGTTCTAGTTGAGGCAGTCGCGCAGGCCAGAGCGAGCGAGAGAGGTAGAGCCTCAAGAACGAAGAATTGAGCACTAAGCAAAGACTGAAACGGCGCATATGCATGTCATTGACTGTGTGTGTGTGTGTGTGTGTGTGTGTGTGTGTGTGTGTGTGTGTGTGTGTGTGTGTGTGTGTGTTTGTGCATGCAAATCAAAGCGTTGCGTATGCGCCGCAGCGCTGATTAGACTCAAGATTTACAGCTAATCTATATTTCAGAATTGTAATAACTTGATGCCGCGGCCCCTGTGACGCGCATAGCATATACAAAAATATTGTAGGTAGACGACGGCGACTTGAGCCCAGCAAGCGCTTGCCCACTCCACTCCATTCCTCTCCCTCTCCCTCTCCTCACCCATTCGCTACTCAACTGCAGCATGCTGCTTCGTTAACTGACGATTGCCCGTCGTTAGGTTTTCGTGCGACAGCTCGAGTTGTGTTCGGTTCGGTTCAGTTCGTTCGGCTCGTTCGTTCGGTCGTCGTTGGGTTATTGAACTCAACGAGCTGGCTTCGAATTGGGTTAGCGTAGGTTAGGTTAGCTTTGGGTTAGGTTAGGTTAGTTACTTGCGGCTCGACTAGACCTGACTTCTGCTGCGCTCCTCTCTCTCTCCCTCTCTCTCTCTCTCTTCTTTTTGTGTGTGTGTTCTCGTTTGTGAAATGCGATAAGCTCTCAAAACAAACGACGGCGAATGCAGCGACTCCGCTGTCCAACACATGAGGCAGAGGCAGAGCTGTGTTTTGATTCGCTTTAATTGCTTGGGCCTGGCCCCAAAAACGGTTTGGGTATGGGAATCAAAATGGCTGCAACAAGAAAATGGATTGTTGCACAGGCGGAAGCAGGTAGCAGCAACGACAGCACCGACAGCGATAGCGATAGCAGGTGCAAGTCAAGTGTCGCAACTGAAGTTATTTGAAGTGATTTGAAGGCTCCCAGTTATGATTTGATGGGCTTCGTTAAGCTGATGCCTCTGCCCGATAGCCGATAGCCGCGTTGCGTTGAGTGTGACAAGTTGGGAACTCGATTTTTAGGGCTTGATTGGCTGAGGTGAGTGCACTCACCTATATCCATGACACTATATATCAGCGACGAGCATCTGCCAGCTAAACTATGTGGGTTAAATGCGCCCTGTAGAAGTCTGTTGAAAAGGGCAAGTGGCCAGAACTCAAGAACTTTATGCGCCTTAACGGTTCTCTTATCTGAGTCTTTAGGTTGGGGCTTTACTTGGGTTTTTTAAGTGATTTTATTGAGGGTTTCTTGTGTTAAATATATAGTGGAAGTTGATTTGGTTCATAAATACTTTATTTATTTATTTCTATTTTGAAATCAGTTAAACTTTTATTTTAATATATTTTTATAGCTTATATAAATATGGTTGAGCTATTTTAAAAAATATTTTTTTAAATACCTCTTAAATAAATAACAAAAATTATTTTTCAAATTTTAAAAATATATTTTAAATATTAAAAAAAAATACTTTTTATGAAATTAGTTTTAGATAAATAGACTTTCATTAATTTATTTTTAGCAGTTTTATATTAAGTATTCAATTTCTAGACATTTTTAATAATTTATATATTGTTTTTAATAATTTTTCTCTATTATAATTTTTGAAAAAAAAAAAACTAATAAATGAGTTTTATTAATTTTTAAAAGGTCCTTTAACTTTTCAAATTTTTGGGTATTTTTTTTTTTAATTTTTTCAATCAAATTTAGTCAATGCTATAAAAAATTATAGCATTCTCTATTACGAAAGTGAGACAATGCCATAAAAATATTATAAAAAGTAAAAACATAAAATACAAAATTAATTTTAAAACTAAAATTTAATTTTTCTAGACATTTATCTTTTTTATATATTTTTATAATATTTTTTGTAGAACTTTTCATATATTTTTATAGCAAGTGCACTCAATTCTTTTATTGCTGGGCACTTTCATAATATTCCACTGATTCATGCTCGAGCTATAATTGCTCGCATTACTATTTAAAGCACTCGATTGCAGTTGTGAGTCTTGAGATATCAGCCATATGGCGCTATATGGCGTATGAGTTATATTTAGAGTCATATTTTTATTATAAATAGCGTGTTTACTGAGCCTACAATGGGCTAGAGCGCTACTTAAGATCCGCCCTTAACTTGTCTTGACTTGAGCTAATTAGTATTTTCTTTATTCATTTCGTTACAGGTATGTCTGCCTTTTATAATGAATTATATAGTATATATATCTCTGAGAGTCATTCAATTTCTGAGTAAGTTATTGCATTAGAATGCGTTACGCTGCCTTGGGCCAGGCCCAGCCCGAAACCTTTTCCCCCAGCGGCGCTGCCCAATTACCAGCCAAACAAATAGCCAGGCAAAAGAGTGTGAAAGAGAGAGCGAGAGGTGGGTGGATGGATGGATGGATGGATGGATGGTTGAACGTACAGAGACGATTAGTGCGAAGCGACGGCAGCGTTGCCAAGTGCCTCGCACACACACGCACAATGGCACTGGCAGAGGCAGAGGCGGCGGCAGAGGCAGAGGCATACGCATACTTACATGACATGACACTCGAGTGTGTGGCATAGTTGTTGTTGCTGTTGTTGTTGCTATGCGCCAACGTAGCTGCTGCTGCAATTGCGTAGCTGCACTCGGCGCTCGAGGTTATTGAACGGCAGCGACCTCACTTTGCATGAGCCCACAGCAACAACAACAACAGCAAGCAACAACAACTGCAACATTTGCAATTTTCTCGCTGCTCTTGTCGAGCAAAATGTGATTTTCAAATTAATAAAATAAATTATTATTAGACATCGGCGTCGACTGAGGCTGTGCCTGTGCCTGTTGCTGTTGCTGCTGCTGTCAACATTTTGATAAAGACTCGCAAGTTTATAAACATTTGCACATTGTGCAACACTGGCCGGCCGATGCGTGTCCAGGGAAGTAGAGGGGCTCGCAGACAGCAGAGGGGCTCGCAGAAATAAATAAATAAATAGAAATATATAAAAAAAATAAAGACACTAAACACACTTAACACACTTTTGCTGCCTGCCACAAGGCGAACACATGCAACAAGAGCCTGAGGCTGTAGAGTATTGGAAAGGCAACTCAATTTGAGAGTGGCAAGAGGAAGAGGGAGTTGATGCATTGATATATAACTGGACATAAGTAGAGGAGTATCAAAAATCCACATATATATCAAAATTCATTTAAATTCCAGTAGAGATCAGAGATTTTATGTAATCAATTTCAAATATGGAAATTTTTGAGAATTTCGAAAAACTTTTTCTAATGTTTCAAGCATTAAAAGTTCATAGATCAACCCGCACTCAATTGAGCTCTTGACCTTCCAATAAATTTGATAATTTTTGTTTAGAAATTTCGAGAAATTCGTAAACAGAAGTTTAGAAGTTAAGGGAGTGAGGAAGAGTTAGAGAAATAGAGCGAGACAGTTTCTATTCCTCTTTCTAGCTGTTTAGACAGTTCTAGAAATGCGTAAACAGAAAATCGGAAAGTGGGAGAGAGGGAGGGGGGGAGAAAGAGCGTGAAATTATATATTTTTCTCCCTCCCTTTGGCGTTTATGAATCTCTAGAAATTCCCAAACAGAAAGAAGGAGAAAGACAGTAGGCATAGAGGCATAGAGAGACAGAGAAAGAGACAAAAATAGGGAGAAAGAGAGAGAAGAACAGAAATATAGAGAAAGACAGAGATAGATATAGACAGAGTGAGAGATAAGTAGAGAAAGAGTGAGAGAGAGAGAGAGAGCGAGAGAGAGAGAGAAAAAGAGAGAAATAAAGAAATAAAGAAATAGAGACAAAGAGACAAAGAGAAGGAAATAGAATGAGAGAGAGATGAGAGAGAGAGAAAGAGAAATATAGAGAGAGATAAATACAGAAAGAGAAAGAAATATAGATAGAGAGAGAGTGAGAGAGAAACATGGAAAGAAAAAGAAATATATAGAGAGAAAGAAGAACAGAGATAGAGAAAGAAATAGAAAGAGAGAGATAAAGAAAGAGAAAGAAAAAGAGAGAAATAAAGAATTAGAGACAAAGAGAAAGAAATAGAGAGAGAGAGAGAGAGAGAGAGAGAAAGAAGAACAGAGATAAAGATAAATAGAGAAAGAGAAAGAAATATGGAGAGAGAGAGAATAACAGAGATTGAGAAAGTAATAGAGAGAGAGAGAAAGAAGAGAAAGGAAAACAGAGATTGAGAAAGAGATTGATACTGAAGAAGAAGAAGAGAGAATATGAGATTACCTCAATCAATAGAGGAGAAGAAGAGAGAATCTGAGATTACCTCAATCAATAGAGTAGAAGAAGAGAGAATCTGAGATTACCTCAATTGATAGAGATAGAAGAGAGAATCTCATGTTACTTTAACTTTCAATCAACTCCAAGAGAATCTCTTCAATTTGCACCCCTTTCTGGCACTTCTCTTATGCCCCTCCAGCTTCTCTCTGCTATTCGGTGCGTCACATGGCTCATGCCACGCCCCCAAACGCCAGACAGCCCCTGCGAATGATTGTATTATTTCTTTATGGTCCGCCTGATGACTCAATATTGAAAATAATAATTTGCCGCCAGTTTTGTCATAAATAAAGTAAAAAGCGAGCGTCATAATGCAACAAAAATGCGAGTGCAACTGCAACAGCAACAACAACAACAACAGCCACTGCAACTGCAACTGCAACTGTTGCATAATTGAACAAACTGCAAACGCAGCTGCAGCCCCATTTAGTGCAAATGGCTGTCGCTGTCGCCGCCGTCGCTGTCCGTGGGTCGCCCACTTACCAAAGGAGTGAGATCTCATGCGTTTCGGCAGCGCTAGTCGAGCCGACTCGACTCAACTCGACAAATCAAATTTTACAAAAAGTAAAAATAAAAAAACAAAATTAAATTAATTGGAAGACTTTCTTAGCGGACTGTGTTGATGGCACTTCAAATACCCTAGCATGAAGTGAAGATGTAGGAAATGCTTAATTGATTTTAGCTTAAATTTAATCAATTTATTTATGAGTTTTCTTTGGGTTCTATGCGAACTTTAAACTACTATAAAAAATAATTCAATAATATTTTCCCACATTAACAATAATCAAAGGCAGAAAAGCATTAAACAATTTAAATAAATTGGTTTAAAAGTATATAAATATATATAATACTTAAATATATAACATAAATAAATATTTTAAAATAATATTTTTAAAAAATTTTTAATTTCTTTCTTATTAATTGAAGATGTTTAAATATTTTTTTTAATTATATATTGTATAAATAATTTTTTTTAATTAATTGAAGATGTTTAAATATATATTTTTTTAAATTATGTATTTTATTAATCATTTTTTTAAGTTTTTTTATTTTTTGTATATTTTTTAAATTTGTTTATTTGTTTTTTTATATAGTTTTAATTTAGTATTTTATTTTTTATGTATTTGTTTAGTTTAAAATTTGTTTTAATTTTCTTAATAATATATTTTATATATTTTTTATAATATTTAATTTATTTTTTTAATTTTGTACATTTTTTTTTATATTTTTTTAATAGTTTTTAAAAATTGCTTGATAATTATTTTATATTAATTAATAATTTTAGATTATTTTTTGTTAATTTGTATTAATTTTTTGTGTTTTACATTTATTTGTATTTTATTTTTGTTAATTTTTATTATTTTTTATTAATTTTTATTATTTGTTATTAATTTTTAATTTTTTATTATTAATTATTATTAATAATTTATTATTTTTTACTATTTTATATTATTTTCTATATTTTTTTAAAATATTTAATTTATTTTTTATAATTTTTTAAATTTTTTAAGCCTTAAATTTCTCTTGCTTCTTTTTGTGAGCTATAAAAATATTTATTCAGCTATTTTTCGAGCTTTTGCTCTTTAAGCTCAAGCAGTACACAGATAAAGAGCAAGCAAACAGATAAATATATATGTATATATATACCCTGACTTATACTTCACATATAGACACAAGATCTAGGTCCCGCAGCTATTTACAGGGTATCTACATATAATAAACGCCCATATATAGCGACATTGCGCGCTGGCACGTGAGTGGCCTGTGCAGACGACGTCTCAAAGGCGGCCAGGCAGGAGGGGGGTGGAGGGGGCGTGGCTGCAATGAGTCATTAAGAGCCTGCGACGACGAAACGCCAACAATTTATATGACAGTTTTGTGTGTGTTTTTGTTTTATTGTTTGGTTCTTATGTCAGCCGGGGCGTCATTAAGAGTTCCAACTGACCAAAAATGGAAAAGCCAACAGCAACAACAACAACAACAAAAGCAACAACAAGAGGAACAACAACAGCAACAACAACAACAATTGGAATTGCATTAATGGTGGGTGAGCGCAGAGCCATCGAAATCGGGCTTTGAATCCGGGCCGCAAAAGTTCACTGCACTCTGCCTTCATCTCTCTCACTCTCTCCCTCTCTCGCTCTCTCTCTCTCTCGCTCTCTCTCTCGCTCGCTCTCTAGCTTGTCAAATGGCAACGACCTGCGCAGAACTGCAGTTAGATTTTGTTGGTCGTTGGCTGCATTTGCACGCAAAAGACCTTGTCTCTTGTCTTCAGCTATGTTGCTGTTGTTGTTGTTGTTGTTGTAGTCTAAGCCAACATTTGCAGCATTTTCGTCTATGGTGGAAACAAGTTTCTCTGTTTGCCCCAACTGTTTTTAATAGCATTTGCGTCAAGCCGTGACGCCAATGGCCCAACATGGATTAGATTCTGTTTCAACTAAACACACACACACACACACACACACACACACACAGAGTTATCTTTATATATAGATACATATATACATATGTATGTGTATTCTGGCATATTCTGTTTATTTGGACAACCGTGCCCAAATAACAATCGGCACATAATGGCTCATAATTGTGCGCCAACAACAAATAACAAATAACAAATAACAAACAGGCGCCAGTTGTCAGCGTTTTGTTTGCCGTCTTTTTCAGTAGGGGTACTCCCGCTAGCTCAACTAATGTGCTATGGCATACATGAGCAACTTACGACTAGCTAAAAAGCTAAAGAAGCAGCTCAGAAACAGCTAGAATTTAGCTATGCTACACATTCTATGAGCTAGCTCGAAAGCAGCTGAGGCAGCTTGAAAACAGCTAGAATTTGTATATAGAAACTTCTAGATTGTTTATATAATGTTAGTCATAGTAAACATTTTTGTAAATTTTGTATACCTTAATTTAATTAAATTTTATATTATATATATTAAATTTCATAAATACTAAAACTAAATTAAATATAAAATTTTTTTTATTGACATAATATTAAATTTTTAAAATTCTTAAATATTTAGTCTAACAATCTCCATATATTCAGCTAATTTAACAAGTTTTCGCTTTTAAAATTATTTAAAAATCTAAAAAAAAATCTTTCAAAATCTAAAAAATACCGAAAAATCAGAAAACGAATTTTTAAAATTTTTTAAAATTACCGAAAACAATTGAAAAAAAAAACTTAAAAAAAATCGCAAAACGAACTTTAATTTTTTTTAAATACTGAAAAATACTAAAAAAATGTGAAAACATTTTTTAAAACTGAAAAATACTGAAAAAATCGGGAAAAGCTTAAATCAAGTTTATTAAAAATCTGAAAAAAAATTTTAAACAAATACTGAAATAATCTGAAGAAAAAAAATGTTTAACCTAAGATTCTATATGCTATTGAATATATTCTAGTTAATTCTACAGCTAAGTCCAGCTAGTTTTGGCTATTGTTAGAGTATTTCTAGTACAACTTGCAGCTAAATTTAGCTTCGCTTGGCGGTTTTAGCTGGTTTTTTTTTTTTGGGCCCACTGAGGTCGGCACAGCACAGACACAACTATTGAAATAAGATAATCGCAAAATAATTGCGTGGAGTTCAATGAACTCGAGCGAGCGGCTAAAACAAAATAATAAATAAATAAATAGATAAAGAAAAGAGGAAAAACAGAAATAATAATAGAAGAAAAAGTACAAAAAAGAAACTAAAACTAACACAAATTACGCACAGCAGATGGAGAGATAAAAATATATGCACAGATATATAGTGGGTATATATATATGTATATATATATATATATCTGAGCAGGCAATAAGTGGAGCACACACGTTGCACGAAATGTGATTGAGCTGCGGCTGGGCTGGGACAGCGGGCGACTTTTAATTATGAGTGGCCAGGCAGTAAAAAGCCACAAGCTGAAATTATCTAGCCAGCCCCCCACCACCAGCCCCTGCCCCCCACTTGGCCAAATTGCATTTCGCTTCGCTTTATCCTTCAACTTTGCCGAGCTGCGGTCATTGCTCCAGCTGAGCGCAGAGCGCAGAGCGTCACATGACCAGGCAGCCGCAGCCGCAGCAGCAGCAGCAATTTTTAAGGTTAATGCTGCAGCGCCACCTAGCGGCCGTCCAAACACTTTCGTTCCACACACACACAGAGAGAGAGAGCGCGCGTAACCCCTAAAACGTTTGCCGTTCCATGCCCAATGTTTAGCATAGACCTCCCCCTTCACCCACCCCTCCACCTGCCTCTCCCCTATCTCTCTCTCTCTCTCTCTCTCTCTCTCTCTCTCTCTCTATCTCGCTCATCCGGTCGCTGCTAAGAGTTCAACGCACGCTA
Source organism: Drosophila paranaensis (assembly GCA_035047545.1). NCBI lineage: Eukaryota > Metazoa > Arthropoda > Insecta > Diptera > Drosophilidae > Drosophila > Drosophila paranaensis. The sequence goes on along the minus strand of JAWNPL010000145.1, from coordinate 6,755,028 downwards.
TGTGGGTCAAAGCAATGTCTGTGCAAGCCACCCCTGTTTGCACCCACCAAACAGCAGCAAAAGTGAAATGTGGGTGGTGGGTGGCGCTTTCTGCCTCATTGTTTGACAGGGCACAGGTGTCTTCCATTGCGCGCGCCAATTTCGAGCTGGGTTCATTGGACGGGCTAAAGGACAATTTGAGCTGATTGCAGCACTCAAGGCTCGCGCTGAGCTTACTTAACATCAATTATCATAAGATTCATATTTATACTCTATATATACTCTATATATATTTATATACCTTTCTGCACACCCACCCACCCACACACACACACAAAGAGAGACATTTGGCCAATTAAATGCATTGCATTTCCTTCCTGAGGTCATTTCCTCTGCCCACTACAATTCGCGCAGTCTAACTGGAGCTTTCTAACTGTGAATGCTCAGCGCGCGGCGCGCTCACTTGCTCAACCGTTCACCCGCTTGCACGTTTGCCCGTGCCCGTTTACCCGCTTGCTAGAATGTTCGTTTGCCTAGGCACACACACACACACAGCCACGCACACAGAGCTCGTTCCGTTTCACCCCGTTCCGTTGCGCTATGCAAAAACAAAAATCAAATGTTCTTTGGAGCAAGCACTGTTTGCTGCGCGCCAAGTCAGCAGCAGCGCAAAAGAGAGCCAGAATGTGTGCGTGTGTCTGCGTGTGTGTGTGATTGTGCTCTCTCGCTGTTGCTCTCTCTCTCTCTCTCTCTCTCTCTGCCTTTGTTGCTGTGATTCAGCCTGTGCTGCTTCTTTAAGGTTATTGCGGTGCAATGTCCTCAATCGTAGGTCTCCTTGGCTCTTGTTGTTGTTGTTGTTGTTGCTGGCTGGCTGGCTGGCTGGCTGGCTGTGTTGTATTTTGGGCGCTCAGATGCTGTCCCTGGCAGGATAATTTGTCTCTTTCTGCATTTGTTTCTACTTCTTTTTGGCTGCCCTTCGCAGCGCTTGGCTGGCTGAGAAATGTGAAAGGTATTTCCGCTTGCCCCAAAGCGAGTTGAGTTCAATATGTTTTATTGTTTTTCTTCTTCTTTTTTTTTTTGTTTCTCCTCATCTTCAGCATTATGTTTAGCATTTGTCATTTTCGCGCTGAGTCAAGCAAGCTCCAAGCAAGGCTTTTAGTTGGAGACTAATTACCTGTCTCCGACTTAATATGTAATATAAATTATTGCCCTCAATTACTAATCTATCGATTAGCTATTGAACACGCGCTGAGGTGATTAATGTCAATTCGCTTGATTTCACTTTGCCTTTTCGATCAAAAGCATTTCCTGTGCCAACCAGCAACCCCCAACCCCCAACCCCCAGCCCTTGCTCGAATGCAGGCGACCATGAGGCAGCCGAGTTGAACGAACTCAGGCAGCGCAGCGACTGCAAAAGTGACGTCAATAGGCGCGAGGCCAAAGGGAAACACTTCGTGCCAGTGGTCGGGTAGTGGGTGGGGGTGGGTCCACCCCTTCCGCTCTCGTTTCTGCCCGGCTGGCGTTGCGTACGTGCGGCTGACCTCGTGTTCCTTTTTACTACGACTACGACTGCTGAGCAGGAGGTGGCAAAGCAGCGTTGGAGGTTGGGGGGGTTGGGGTACGAAAAATATCCTTGCCTAGGTAAAGAGCATTGAACTTTGACCCAAAATGCGACAACGGCAGCAGCAGCAGCAGCAGCCACTGCTCGACTCGTAATTTGAACATCGCTTATTTATTCTACATATATTTTTTGGTCAACTAATTGCGGGCCTAATGACTTGAGTGGTTGAGGGTGGGGGGTCCTCAGCAATGGGCCATGAAATATGAGCCGGAGCTAAGCAGAGCTTTTACCAATTACCAATTCGAATTCTAAGCAGAGAAGCCGGCAGAACATGACGAACTGTAAAGCGCCATAAAGTTCCGGATAGGCTAGGCACGTGCTAATTGCTGACGCATGGGACGGGCCCAAAAGAGAATTCGAAAATAAAGTCGAAAAGACAGTTATGATTGAGTGAGGCTTAGAGAGCGTGTGCGAGGGAGAGATGGCATGCAGAGCAGCAGAAATGAATGGAATGGAATGAAGAGAGCAGATCCTGTGTGGGAGAGAGGTGGAATGAAGAGAGCTGAAACGAATATAGAATGAGTAGAGTAGAGTAGTAGATCCTATGTGTGTGAGAGAGACGGATGGAATGAAGAGCTTAGAAATGAATCGAGAATGAACTTCAGCAGATCCTGTGTGAATGACAGAGAGAGAGAGAGAGAAATGAAGAGAGCTGAATATGGAATATGGAGTGAACTCAAGCAAATCCTATTGGCCAATGAATGACGATGAATGATGATTAATGTATGATGAATGATGAATAATGAATAATTAACGATGAATGATAAGTAATGAATGATGAATGATGAACGATGAATGATGAAATGAATGATCTTTCAGGAATTTCCAATGTTCTTCAGTTAGCCAAATTCTTGTTGTTCCCATATTGATGTCAAGATCTAACAGTAGCCCATAAAGTGAGCTTCAAGTGGCAGCAGCCCGTGTTGTATGCGGGTCAAGTGGTCAGTTGTGGCCCACTGATCGTGCGTTGCCAGCAGCAGCAGCAGAGCAGCAGCAGCAACAGGTGGTCAGGTATGGCTATAGAAGCTATTCATTCATTACTTTTCAATGGATATTTGAAAAGAAGGCAAACAAAAAGAAGAAAATAAATAAAAATACAAAAAAAAAAAAGCATTAAATTTAAAATAAATAAAAATAAATATAAAAATATTAAAAAGTAAAAAAAAAGCTTAAACAAATACAGAATGGCTATCATTATGCCTTTGGTGCGCGCAATGACGATGTCTAATCATCATCAACGCTTCACTGCTTAAACGCGCATTGCCTAACACACTCTCTCACACACACACACACACGCATAACCACTGGCAGCTAGACGCACACAAATGTATGTGTAACGTGAAATGCTCTCACTTTCCTTTGAAACTTGTTATTCGCATTGCAGCTGCCAGCAGAGTTCATTCACATTTGGCAGCCAGACCAAGAGAGCAAAAGCGCGAGAGCGCGCGTCGAGCTCGTCGTGCAGGTGATAGAACAGTGAGAGAGCGAGAGAGAGAGAGCGCAGCTGAAACAGGCACAGCTGTTCCCGAAAGTTCTTCGGCAAAAAGTAAAGCCCGACTCAGCGCTGCTCCGCTCTGCTCGCAGTTCATTTGCGGGGGCCGTGAGGCATTGAAATGAGTGCAAATTGTCGCTGCTGAGTGCATTGAACTCGCTCGCTCGCTCGCTCACTCGCTCACTCGCCCGGTCGCCCGCTTGAGCTATGTATGTTTTGGCTGTTTGCTTAATTGCTTTGAATTATTATTGTTGTTAATTATATAATGCGCTGCGAGTGCAGCCCAACTGCTGGCTGATGCAATTCTCCGGGCCTATCCCAAAAACCACTCGAGTACGCTGCATTGCCAAAGATTTCCTTGAACGCATTTTAGCCATATAGTCGCCGTCGTCTTGCAATGGCCATTACTCCCCCCCCCCCACCTCCCCTCCCCCTCTTCGCTGGCCAGCCCGCCTTTGAGGCCAAGCCCACAAACTGGGGTTTCTGTGTCGTTGACCGACCGCCAGCTCGAATGAACTCCAAACCAAAAAGTTAAAGCAGTGGCTTGCAAACTGCAGCAGCAGCAACAACAAATTTGCATGCGAATGCATTGAGAGCGAGCGCTGCTGCTGCTGCTGAGCAATTGAGAGCAATAATGCACGAAGAGTCAATTTCGTTCGTCTGCTCGCTCGCTCGTGCGGCCATTCGGCTATTCGGCTCGTTCGCTCATTCGTTCGGCGCTGGCTGAGCAGCAGCTCTACATTTGGAGGTATTTGACCGAAAAGTGGGTCACGACAATGGCGGGGTTCGTTGAACTGAACTGCTTGCTGCCTGCCTGCCAGTCAGCCAACCTCTGCTGACGTCGTCGTATTATGTTGACGTCGTCGGCGACGTCGACGTCGCGGGGCTTTTTGGTTACGTAGCCTTCCTCCAGCATGTGTCGTTGCTTACGTTTTGTGTGGCCTCAAAAGAAACGAAAGAAAGAGAAGAAAAGAAAAGAAAGAAAGAAATATTATTTAATATTATTAATAACGAGGCGTTAAATTTAGTAGTTCATGAAATGAGTCGAGGCGACGTTGAGTTGAGTGCATTTCGGGGTGTTAAGTAATCAAAGTATTCCAGACTATAATTGGGGTACGACTCTATGATTAATAGCTAAGAGTTGGGCAATTGTAAACCCCCCCCCCCCCACACACACACACACACACTCTCTGGAAACTTCTTAGAGCTGTTCCAAATCTGCGATCCTCTTATGGCTGATAGCGCTGCGCCCGCCCCCTCCCAAGTAACAATATGGCCCGCCCACTCCAATATCAATTAATCTTATTTGTCACTCATGTTTCTAAGCCCCTTTGCCCGTGTTTTGTTGTTGTTGCTGCTGTTATCAAACAAAGCTGATCAGTCAGGTGGCAGTGGCAGAAGCTACCTACAAAATCTGCGTCGCGTAGGTGTTCCAAGAATTGTTTACAATACAAAAAACAACAACAGCAAACAGCGCCCCCACCAACAGCAGCAGCAGCAGCAGCAGTGGCAGTGGCAGCGCCAGCGGCGTCTATTGTTAGCTGCCTGCGTTGACGGCGACGTCAGCGTTGGAGTGAATGTCCTCAGTTAGTGCACAAAAACAAAAACAATATGTGGCGCGAGGTTGGCAGCAGCAGCGGGCGGCAGCGGCAGCGCAGCCAGTAAGCGAGAGCGCAAGCGAGCCGAGAGCGAGAGCCGAAGCTGGAGCCGAAGTCGAAGCGCAGCGAGCAGGCATGAGTTGTTGGCGCTGCTGGCGCTGCTTTCATTCGCAAATTGCTCGTCGTTGGCAGCGGTTGTGCAGAGCAAGAAAAGCGCGCGAAAGAGCATAGAAAGAAAAAACTCAAACTAAAACTATAAATAAGCAAACAAAAACTGAAAAACGGCAACTAGAACAACGTTACAAAAATAGTTGAAATAAATCAAATAAATATAATTATTTTTATTGGTGCCAGTGCTGTGAAATCAAAGAGATCAAGCCAGAGAGAGAGAGAGAGAGAGAGCGAGTGGGAGAAAGAGAGCGGCAGAGCGAGAGAGATCAGCGAGACTTTTTGGCGCTCAAATTGTGGGTGAAGTGCGATATTTGAATGCAAATTCGAGTTTCAAGTTGAAATCAAACGCAAACGCAAACGCAATGTTCCTTAATAGCAAATTGTAGAGCAAAATCAACGGCAGTCTAGAAGGAGAGAGAGAGAGAGAGAGAGTAGAGTTCAAGTGTCATTGTGGTACCAAAAAGTAAAAAGTTTAAATTTTAATCAAAAATGGTTTGTGCAATGGAACAACAGCAGCAGCAGCAGCAACAGCAGCTGCAACAGTTGCCGTTGGCACAGCAGCAACATGGCACAACAATTGTGCTGCTGACGTCCGGCAACAGCAACGTGCACATTGTCAGTGCACCGCAGCAACATGCACCACAGCAGCAACAGATCAAAAGTCAGCTGAAGCAGCAGCACTCGGCGCTGGTCAAGCTGCTGGAATCAGGGCCGCTGAGCAAGCAACAGCAGCAACAACAGCAGCAGCAGCAGCAGCAGAAACAGCCGCAGCCCAGACAAATTGTTTACCTGCAACAACAGCAACAGCAACGCAAAAGACTGAAAAACGAAGAGCAACAACAACAACAACAGCAACAGCAACAGCAACAACAACAACAAACACCTGCAACATTAGTAAAGACAACCACCAACCAGACAGCAACAGCAACCACAACAAATAGTATTAGTCAGCAGCAGCAACAAATCGTATTGCTGCTGCAACAGCCAGCTGCAACAGCAACAGCCCCAGCAACAGCAGCAACACCAAAGCCATGCGCCGATCTCAGCGCCAAAAATGACAGCGAGTCGGGCATCGATGAGGACTGCGCGAACAGCGACGATGAGCTGCCGGCCAAGGCCAATGCGGGCAGCAGCCCGACGGCAGCAACTGTTGCCGCCGCGGACTACGAGCAATATCAGTGCCCGTGGAAGAAAATACGCTATGCGCGGGAACTGAAGCAGCGTGAATTGGAGCAGACAAACCTGGCTGCAACAGCAACAGCGACTGCTACAACAGCAACTGTTGCTGCAGCAGCAACAACACCCACCAGCAACAAGCTCAATCAGCTGCATTGTGATAGTCCTTTCTCCGCGCAAACACACAAAGAAATTGCCAATTTGCTAATGCAACAAACACATCAGCAGCAGCAGCAGCAACAGCAACAGCAGCAACAGCAGCAACAACAGCAACATCAGCAACAACAACAGCAACTGTTGCAGCAGCAACAGCGACGCGACAGCTCCGACAGCAACTGCTCGCTGCTGAGCAACTCGAGCACTCAGTCGCTGACGAATGGCATGGGCAACTGTTGCACTTGCAACAACGGCAACAGCAGCAGCGACGAGGATCAGCAGCAACACAAGCAGCTGCTCGAGGACATGGACGCCCAGGACTCGGGCTGCGACGATGAGCTGTGCGAGCAGCATCATCAGCGCCTCGAGGCATCGCAGCTCAACTACTTGTGTCAAAAGTTTGACGAGAAGCTGGACACAGCTTTGAGCAACAGCAACAACAGCAGCAACAACAACAGCAACAACAGCAACACAGCTGCAGCCAAAGCGACAACAGCAATTGAGGAAGCCAGCGCTGATGTAGGTCTTAGATATAGCTCAAATTCATTATATACTATATCAAATGAAAGATTTTGATATGGAACTTAGCCGCCAAACGAGCTTTTGATACCCTGTAAAGCTGTTTAGCACTGAGAAAGCTTCTTTGATTTCTAGATATAAAAAATTATTTAACAATTTTCATGATGATATATAATCAAGATAATGTCATACATAATCATAATCATATTCAATATTTATAAATATATTCAGAAAATGCATAATATGAAATTTAAAATTTATGGAAATATTTATTTATATAAATAATAAATAATTTTAAATTATATTTTTTTTATTTAAAATTATTTACTTATTAATTAATATTATTATATTTAAAAATTCATAATATGACATTTAAAAGTTTTTAAAAATTAATTTTATATTAATTATTAAAAATTTTAATAATTATAAATTAATAAAAGTTTATATTATTTTAAAATTTATATTATGAAATTTCAAAATTTTTAAATATTAATTTTTTATTAATTATAAATATTTTTTTAAATATTATTTTAGATTTTTAGAAAATACAAATATATTTTTGATACATTTTTATATATTTCCATTAATTAATTATAATTAATCACAATTTTCCTATTTGCATCTAATTACAGGGCTTCTTCCGTCGCTCCATACAGCAAAAGATCCAGTATCGCCCGTGCACCAAGAACCAGCAGTGCAGCATTTTGCGTATCAATCGCAATCGCTGTCAATATTGTCGCCTGAAAAAATGCATTGCCGTTGGCATGAGTCGTGATGGTGAGTACCGCTTGCACTTATTTAATCCTAAATCGCTCTTTCGCACTCGCACGCACGCGAGCTGCGGGAGAGTCAAGCTCAAACACAATAAAAATAGAAACAGCAACAACAATAACTACAACTACAATCATTAAGCTAAAAACCGAAACACAACGAAACTTAACGAACGACAGCCGAACGACGACTAGCATTGAGTTCATTGACCAGCCATGAACGAAATTTCAGCTGCTTGACTGCCTGAGTGTGAGTGAGAGAGCATGTGTGTGTGTGTGTGTGTGTGCATTGCAACATTTGTATAGCGCGCGCGATTTCACGGCAAAGTAAAAGTTGTTAGCTGCCTGCCTGCCTGCCTGGCTGCCCTGGAAAAAAAGCACAAACTACATTTATGTAAATTTTGTTTAAACAAATTTCCAACACCCGCATGATAAATGGGAGCAACAGCGGCAACAGCAACTGTGCGCCATTTCGAAATTGTGTTAAAAGTTGAATGAACGCACTTAACCTAAATTCATAAAGGCAGCGAGGCCATGCCGCGCTCTCCCTCCCACTCCCTCTCCCGCTCACTGGGCAATCTTTCTTTCTCTGGCGCTCTTTCACAATTGCTTTTATTAAATTTTGTAATAATTTGTTTAAATTGAGAACAAGCCCGGAAAACATTTGTACAGGAAATGCCGCGACGTTCATATCGATTATGAAAGCGCACAGAAAACAAAATAAAATATGTACATAAAAAGAGCAGCAACAACAACAACAACGCGTTCATTGACTTTTGCGCTCTTCTTCTTGCTATCTATCATGGCGGCCATGTTGCTGTCGAAAACGAAAGTGGTTCATGCTGCTGCGAGAGAGCGAGCGAGAGAGAGAGAGACAGCAAGAGAGCTGTTAAGTCGTCGCTGTGGCTGCTTGGCAGTCGGCGCAGCACGCAGTCGCAGCCTATGTTTAACAGCTGCTGTTGTTGTAATTGCAATGCTACTTGAACATGTGTATGCTGTAATTGATGGATTACAGTTTGTTTTCTTTTCGTTTCATTTCGTTTCGTTTCATTTCTTTTTTGGTGCGTGCTGCGCACATGAAATGAACGAACGAAAGTTATGTAAGCTGAGATAAACAGCAAATAACTATCAAAAATATATGTACATTAACTAAATTAATCACTGTCTAGATTACTATTTAGAAATTGGCAAATCCTTGAACTAGTTCTATGCGCCGCTAATGCCAAAAATCTCAATAAAAAACTAAAATACGACCGCCATCAAAATAAACTCGGCAACAGCAAACGAAAAAGCAAAAAAACAAAAAACGAAAACAACGAAAATTCGAATTGTTTATAATAAAAATGACCGTGTGCTATTTAAGCGCAGTCGCCGCTGGCGTTGCCGTCGACAGCGCTGCTCGCGCTGTGCCTTATCTTTCAAGGAAAATTAAATTTGTACACTGACACACACACACACACACACACACACACACACACACACACAGGCATGTGTATGTGGGCTGTTGTCGAAATATTTACAGTTACTTTTGTTAAAACACGCACTGACCTAGAAATTGATCATATTATTATGATGCTCATTATTTATATGTATGTATATATACATATATACATAATATGCCACACTTTCACTTGGCCACTTTCTTTTGCGGCTTTCATAATTTCTTTTTCGTGTGTAGTAATATTATTAGGCGCCATTTTGTTGATGTTTGCCTATTGCAAAGATACCGAAAATAAACGCAAGACGCGCCGTCAAAATGAAAACGAAACCGAAATTTAGCGCACGCACACAGCGACAGCGAGTCAGACACACACACACACACACACACACACACACATGCATGCAGGCAGGCAGACACTCTCCCGTGCATAGAGCGCCCCTCAAAAGACAAAAAAAAAAAACACCGAAAAAAGCAACAAACAGACACGCAGCCCGCGCGCGCCCTCTCTCACTCTCGCTCTCCCACAAAAACATTCAGCCTCGACGGCAGCGCCTCAGTTCATTGACCGACGAAACTGGGTCAGCCAAAGCAGCGACGCAGCAGCACCAGCAGCAACAGTGAAGGTGCCTGCCTGAGTGTAGGCCTGTGCGTGTGTGTGCGTACGTGTTTGTGTGCAAGTAAGCTGCTTGATAGTAAACACGCTTTTTTTCACTCAGCTCGTTTTGCATTTGCTTAAATTTGTAGCTGTCGCGGAAAAGGCATAACTACATATGTACTTATATATGTGTACCTACTTTTTATGTACATGTTTTTAAGACTTTATTTTATTAGTTTTCATGCTGCGTTTAATTAAAATGAACTCGAATCAGCGCGAGGCTAATCGAATTGAACAGGCTCAAGATTCATCAGGCTCAGGCAAGAGCGCGCGCAGCTATGTTACAGTTATGCTTATGCTGAATGGCTCTCTCTTGCTTGAGCTGGGAATGAGTTAGAGTGGAACATATGCATAGCAGTGAGCAAATGACTGTATGTGTGTATTCAAACAGCAGCAAATGGCTGTCAATTAGCTTTGTAGTTGCAGCTGAACAAAAACAACAAGCACAGAGAGAGAGAAAAAAAAACTAATCAGACAATTGTCAATTATCGAAGGCAAAACTTTATTTATTTTAGTTTTTTGTTGTAGTAACATGTGAGTGTGTGTGAGCAATGACGTTTTTGTTGTTGTCGCAATCATTATTTTTTGAGGCTACACATGGACACACACACACACACACACAAGCGTACATATGTATGTAGATTTCGCCTTGCCGTCATCGTCGTAGCCGCGGCGAGTGTTTTGAACTTTATTCAGGTCAATTACAAATACATTAAAATGCCAGTGCTACACACACATACACACACACGAGGTGTTGACTAAAATAATATTGGAGGCTACCACACGAACTGAACAATCTGAGACAATAATAAAAAAAATAAAATAAACTTGTGCTGCGCCCCAGGGCGAATTGGAGTTTTGTATAGTTTCATAGCATTGAGCTGGCTGTGCGGCAGCTGGGCGTGGGTCAAAGCTTCAAGTACAACGAGCTCATGATGATGACAATGATGATAATGCCGTTTGGCAACTGCAGCAAATATGTATGTGGGTGTGTGTGGGCGGGCCTGCTGCTGCTGCTGGCTAAGGTGTGTGAGAGTGGAAGGTTAGCCAAGTTAATGCATAACAGATCGCACTTGTATATTATACAATTTGCTTTACTTTTTGTTTCTTGTCATCAGTGAAATCATTTTTGACGCGTGACACGCATCATCAACGGCTGAACTGCAGCTATCTCTCTCCCTCTCTCTCTCACTGTTTTGGTTACATAAAGCTGTGCGCTTCACCTGTGTTTGTTGTTTGGCTTAACGGTGAAATTGCAAAGGAAAGAGCGCAAAACAAAGCCGTCAAAAGCAGCCCGACAGCCCGCAACGTAACAAACTTGTTTTACACCAGGCAGCGACGTCGGCGTCGCTGTCGACGTCGCCTACTACGCAAGTTGAACCTTCAAAAGGTTCATTTACCTTACGAGCGAACGAACGTCAAACACGAACGGCAGCAGCAGCAGCAGCACACGAACACGAGCAAGACGAGCGCCATGCACACACACACACACACACACACACACACACACACACATAACAGAGCGACGGGCAGCAGAAAAATGTACTTTCGCTTTTTCAATGCCTCGACGTCAAACTAGTTTCAAGCTTCAAGTGGAGCCGAGCCGAGTCGCGTCGCGTCGAGCCACAGCCAACATTGCTGCAATGTGTGCTGCTGTGACGCCGGCGTCGCTGCCGTTTTGGGGCACAGTTAAACGACCGACACATGGCGAGTTCAACGACTCTTGTAAAATTTCTCGAAGGTTTCGCATTGCAACATCAGCGTCGCAACTTGTTCGACTGCAGCAGCAGCACTGCATTTGCATAGGCTCTCTTTTGCGCTCTCTCGCTCGTTTGTGCGCTCTCTCTCGCGTGTGTGTGTGTGCGCTCGCTGAATGCTGTTCATTGCACTCGGCCTCATTTTGAGTGCGCGCTGCGCTTTTTTTTCATACTGCAATTTTTGCGACTGAGCGTATGAGTGAGAGAGTGCGAGTGCGAGTGCGAGTGTGAGTGCGAGCGAGCGCGCAGGCATTTGTCGCCTTTGTTGGCGCGAGTGCAGCGACTTTTATTTGGGTCAGGCACGGTCATTCGCCTCAGTCGCAGCGCAGCGCAGCGTTCGCATTGCAATTGCAATTGCAATTGGCAGTTGCCTTGGCGCGCATTTATTTGAAAATAATTATGAATGCGCAACGAGAGTCAAACAGAACGGCAAATAAAGGATTTACTAGATCAGCCTCAATATTGACCGAGTCGATGCATAAGCAAATTGCGTAGCCGCACCGTAGTACGAGAAATCACTTCTTTTGTTTGAATGCGAGTGTGTGTCAATATGTGCATGCATGCATGTGTCTGTGTGTGTGTGTGTATTTATATGCCTGACCTTTTTATAATTAATATTTGTAATATATGGCACAGGGTCTGCCCCATTGAACGCCATTTGTTATTGAGCGTCGCCTTCGTCTGTCTGTTTTGTGACCTCCCTGCCTCCCGCTCTCAGCTACTGGCAGTGAGATGACCCACAAAATTAACAAAAAATAGATATACATACATATATATATATATATGTACAAAAGATATATGTATTAAAAATATATTTTAAAAATATACTATATACAGAAATATTTATATAATATAAATAAAAAACAAAATATTTATATAAAAAAAATATAAAAATATTTTTTATTGAATATTTATTAACAAAAAACATAAATATTTATTTAAAAAAAAAAAACATAAAATAAAATATCAAATTAAATATTTTTTTAATATTTAAAAATAAAAAACTGAATTATTTAATTTAAAAAATATATATATATAATCAAATATATACAACAAATATTATTTATTTATTTATTTTAATTTTTACAAAATATATAAAAAATTAAAAATAAAAAAAAAACAAATTTTAAAAAATATGTATATATATATATAAATATGTGTGTGTATGTATATAAATTCAAATATATAAAAATATTATTTTAAATATTTGAAACATAAAAAATATATATATATATAAATTAAAATAAATAAGAAAATATATATTTTTATCAAAAACAAAAATAAAACAAAAATATAAATATATTTTTATGCACATATGTAATACACATACAAACATATATACATATGTATATCCGCACTGATCTCTGCTTTCTTTGTCGCGCTGGAAGTTTCGGGAAAAGCAACAACAAAATTTCTTTGGTCTTTCTTCAGCTGCTTTCGTGTTTTGTTTTTTTATGGCATTGCTGCTATCTCTTTCGCTCTGCCTCAGACACACTTTGTGTGTTCATTTTGTAAACAACTTACGCAACAACAACAACAACAACAACAACAACTGTGTCGCTTATTTGATTTTTACGTAAAGCCCGTGAATCACCCAACTCTAAGCCGAAAGTAGGCCTCATGTCTCATGCCTCCTGCCCCATGCCGCATGCCGCATGCCACATGCTTCTCGACTCTTCGTCGCTGGTGCATTGAACTTTGGGCAACTCGAAAAGAAAACATAAACAACTTTTTTTTGTTTCCTCTTCAACTCTTCAACTTTGCTTGGCAATTAGCGCCGTCGCGGCGTAAGACGGGCAGCCCCAGCCGCTCACAATGTTAATAACAATGATAATAACAATGCTAACAATTGCTATTCAATTGTTCATTAGAGAAAGCACCCGAATAGCAAAGGGAAGGCCAGGCGGGGGGAGCTTAGGGGGCGTGTCTGTCTTGCTTGGAATTGAGGTTGAAGCCAAAACACTCTCTTGGAGCAAGTGAAAGTGAAATTTCGTTGCAGAGCTGTTAATTGGCTTTTAATTGTCGAATATATATATATATATATATTTATATGTGTGTAACAGATATACATATATATAATGAATGTGTGCAATTATTGTGGCAACTGTAAACCGATTTTGTTTTCGGCTTTCGTTGATTTTTGAGTACTGAAAACTGCGAAAAATGCGAAATAAATAAATAAATATATTTATTTTTTATATTATACCTATTTCTATAAAATATAAAAAAATTATGGCTTAGCTTTACAAATATTTACAAATTTGTTAGCAACGAAAAATAATTAGATTAACTAAAATAAATGCTGGAAGCTTTAATTTAAATATAAAATAAATGATAAATAAAAAACAGAAATATATTTAAAATAAATTATTAAAAGATTTAAATATATATAAAAAATATATATAAAATGAAAATAATTAAAAATAAATAGAAATAAATAAATATTTAAAATAATAAATAAATTGAAAATGGAATATCAATTTGTAAAAAAAAAATGTTTTCAAATTTGAATTTTTATTAATTGTTTTAATATATTTCAAAAATATAAAAATATGTTCATAATTTTTTTTTTTTTTTAATATATATTTAAAAAAATATAAAAACTTATTTATATATATAATTTGTTTTTATAAATCTCAAAAATATAGAAAAATAAAGATTTTATATTTAACTTTATTTTTTATATTTTTTGAGATATATAAAATAATTAAAGAGATAATTAAATATTTATTTTAAATAAAATTCCAAACAAAATTAACTTAAATTAAATTGTAATTAAAATAAAATTGCCTAACAACAAAATGAAATAGCTTTAAAAATTTAAATACCCTTTTTTAATATCTACAAAAAAACTATATAAAATATAGATAAATATTAAAAACTAAATTTATATTCAAATTCAAAATCAAAGCGCATTCAAGTTTAAATTGATATAGCCCATTGCCCAGATTAACTCATCTATAAATTTATATATATATGTATATGTATATATTTATAAAATATGTTTTTTATGTTTATTCGATTCCCCACATCATTTTGCTGGCATATTCCAGTTTGTTTTCTTGTCGCTTGTGTGTCTGTCGCTTACACAATTTGAGTTGTTGCTCCACCCCCTCCCCCCTCCCACCGCCCGCCTCTTTTTATAGGCCTAAACGAACGAGCGGGCAACAGTTGCTCAATTTCGCTTTTGGCTGCTGCTACGAAACACGTCGAAAATTTCTACCCCAAAAAATAAAAAGCAACAAAAAAAACTTTCACTTTTACTTTCGTGGCTGAGAAATGAGGCAATGTCGTTCAGCCAACAACAACAACAGCATAATGAAGCGACGCTTCGATTCGCTTGTATTATTAATTTTGGTCTTTCTTTTGCTGCTGTTGTTGTCGTCATTGTTTGTTTGTTTGTTTTTTTGGCCTCAATTTGGTGGCTTCAGTTCGATGACCCGCGCTTATGACTCCTTCCTTCTGCTGCCACTTCCTCTTCCTCCTCTTCCTCGTCTTCTTGCTGAATTAGTTTGCATTCGATCTGAATATAATCAGTCGACTGAGTCACTTCGCCTCGCCGTTTGACCTCAATAAAACAAAGATTTGATTTTTTGTTTCAAATTTAAATTAGTTCAGCGAACAACGCGAGCTACGTGACTCAGTGCCTCTCGCTTGCGCTCTCGCTCGCGCTGAGGGCTGCCAGACGCGTCATAAATCTCGCAAATTGCATTTTTAACGATTCGTCAAATAAACAGCAGCAGCGCGAAGCGCGATCTGCGCTGCTTGGCGCCAAGCAAGCATATGTTGCAAAAAAGCTCGTTAAAGAGCTTTGCGTTCTCTTAACTTGCCAGCAAACTCAACACGGTGTGTTGAAAAGCTCTTGCAAGCATTTAAGAGCATGCGCCGTTGTAAGAGAGGGAGCGAGAGCGCGCTTCAAATTCTGCTGCGCTCTTAACTATGCTTGGCTTTCATTTGTTATTTGTTTTTGGCGCCACGAGCATTGAACTTTCGTTGAGATATTAAGATAAAGAGCTTGCTTGAGGCAGAAGCAGGGGCAGAGCTTATCAGTGCTTGAACTTGCAACCAAATGCGACTTAAATTAAAGAATTAAAATGAAAAAAAATGATAAAGTTAATAAAATTAAAATTAAAATTAAATAAATAAATAATGATTTGAATTTAAACTTAATATTAATTTTATATTAGTATTAAATATTATTTAATATATTTTTAAATTTATTCCAACTTCCCTTCCATGACTAATTCGCTTATCACTAAATTTACGCCGCAGCAGCTGCTGCTGCTGCTCTTGTTGTTTCGTTCTTTCTTTTGCTGGTTTATTGGCCCCTCGCTCTGAGAGCTTTGCTCGCTCTTGCGTGCGTTCATCTCTCAGAGCATTTAGCGTGCGCTCGCTCGCGCTCCCTCTCTTCGGTGCTACGTTTGGTCGTTGGCTCTGGCGACTTTTTCAGTTGCTTGTGCCGTTTCTGTTGCTGTTGTTGCTCGACTCAGTCTCGGTCTCAGTCGCGCCGCTACCTTTGGGTATATTCGTAACGTGCTTTGCTTTTTACAGTTAGTCGCGTTCGAGACCTTGTCGAGTTTTGTCATGTTAGCGAATTATTGCAATCAAAATACACTCAAGCAACATTTCAAGTGTGTTTTGTGTCTTTAACAATTACAACTACAAAATATATAAATTAATATAAATAAATATGAATATAAATAAATATATTTAAATGCTCTGTTAATGTGAAGAAAAGTCGACCAAAAGTCTCAAATCTCAGAAACCCGAAACGCATTTTTGGATTACGCGGTAAAACACACACACACAAAAATCTAAATCAAAATAAAATTGAAAATTAAAATAAGAATAAAAACAAAAAGTTCAAACCAAGTTCAGCAAAAGAAATTCCAAAAATTATTTTAACAACAAGAAAAGTTGAAAAAGAAAAGCAAAGCAAAGAAAGTTCCTGCAAAAATACAAAAAAGAAAGAAAAAAAATTAATTTAAATATATGTTTAAAACAGATTTAGTGCAAATATTTAAAGAAAATTTGAGAAAACACAGAAAACAGAAATATTTTTGCAATTACCTGTGGAGTACCTGAAAAGTCAAGTTCAACCAAAAAAGAAAGAAAATAAAGAAAATTGTGTGTGCCAAAAGAAAGCAAAAGGAAATTTTAATGAATATTCCAAATTCAAATTAAATGCGCCCCAGTGTGCAGCCAAACCGAGAATCTCGAGTCTCTCAGTGAGCGCATAACCAAAACAAAGATCAACAGCAAAAATCCAAACATAACTGTCTCACACACACACACTCGCACAAAAATGGGCGAAGAACTTCCTATATTGAAAAGCATACTCAAAGGCAACGTGAACTATCACAATGCGCGTAAGTTGAGACAACTAACACAGACTCACTCCCTCACTCGCTCACACTCACACTCGGATGCTCATACTCTACACATTTCGCCGCAACATGACACAAATTCGCTTTCAATTTCCAATCAATGCTTTTACTTCGAAATGCAGATTTGAGCACCCAGCTGGAATGGCATGCATGCCTAACCCCCTTACCAGCAGATGACTTTGATTTGCTTTTTCGTTTTGTTTACATTTTTTTTTTTTTTTTCTTGTGCTGCTTGCTGCTGTCAAACAACAACTAACTCTTTAAGCGCCATTGAAGTGTTGACCTCGTTTTTAAACGCACACAATAATGACTTTTGCTGTTGTTGTTATTGTTGTGTTTGGTTTGCCGCGGAAGAGCTTTAAACTTGAAATGAAACTTTAGCAGCGACGCCGACAGCTCTGCCCACTTGTGCGACTTTTGCTATTTTCTAAAAAGCAACGAAAGCTGCTGCTGCTGTTGCTGCTGCGCTTGCTGTTGCCGTTGCCTCTCTTCTCATGTTTGACCAACTTTGCAGCGTCGAAAGTTGGCGCAGGCAGCGCTGCCGCTGTTACCAATGGCGCAGGCGTGCGCTTTGCTTGCTCGCTCTAATTTCTACGCGCAGCCGCAGCTGCGTTCATTTTCCATTTCGTTTGACCTGAATTTCGCTGCCTACCAACTGGGTCATTCAGTCACTCAAGCGGCGATTTCTCGGCTGCTGTGGAAAAAGTAGTGAAAAATCTTAGCCAAGCGCCCAGTTTGGTGTTTGTTGTTGTTGCTGTTTCACTTTTGTTACTGATTTTGTGTTTAGTGTGCCAGTTATTTGTGGCAATTGAGTGAAATTGTAGAAATTGCATTGACATTGAAAAGTTGGCCAAAAAGACCCAATCAGCACAGAGCATTCCATTTAGTTTTGATTAATGTTTCGTTTCTAAGGCGAATTGCAGCAGGCGTATAGCAATTGCAGACTTAACGAAAGAGAGCGGGACAGCGAGAGCGTAAGAAATAGAGCAGCTGAGGTTGCTTAGGCAAATTTTTTATGAGTTCAGAAGAGCGCAAAGGATAGAGTGGGATGGAGGTAGTGTGGAAGAGCTACAGCTAGCAATTAGGTATGGTGTAATGAAGGAGAGTAGGAGAGCTGTAGTTGTAGAGTCAATTATTAATAAGTGAGCGTTCTTTGGCCTTCGAATAGAGAAATGAAGGAGAGTGAGCAGCAGTTAGACAGTAGAGGCTTGACAATTAGGCATGGCGTGGTTATGAATATGAAGAAGTGTAAGAGAGTAAAAGTTAGATAGTGCAGGCTTAACAATTAGACATGCTTTGCTTAATGCAATGAAGAAGCGTAGGAAAGCAACAGTTTGACAGTAGATGCTTAACTATTGAGCATGCTTTGGCTAAGAACATTGAGGAGTATTTATACAGTAAAGCCTTAACAATTAGGCATGGCTTACTTAGGGAAATTAAGGAGGGTAAGTTATACAGTGCAGGCTTGCTTAGCTTATCGAAAATAAATGAGTATGCGCCAGTTATACATACTAGTGTCATAAATATTGAGCATACCTATGTATATTATGCGTGCCTTCACTGTACCTGCATTTAAGCCCCCTTTGACACTATTTTGTTGCTATTGTTTGGGCCAAGACGTTTGATCCGTTGATCTGCGAAACGTGACCAGAAACGTGTCCGTTGCTCTGGGGAAATGTGAAAGTTCACCCACATACAAATTCGTTAGTGCAAATTAAAATCCACAAACAAACAAAAATACAACAACAAGAAGAAGAAGAAAAAAAGAGAAAGTGTAGCAAGCGTGAAGAACGAGTACAGCCGAAAAGAGTTGAACGACAGCTGAGCGCAGGCAATGACCCAGTTCGAAGGGCTGGCCATAAATTACAGTCGAGGCCTGCAGAGTGAGCACAGACAGAGAGAGAGAGAGAGAGAGGAAACAACAGCTGCTGCTGCTGCAGCTCCTTGCACCTGCTCACTCAGGTGTAAAGCAAACAGACAGACATATATACACACATATCTCTATATACATATATATATATATATATATTCATATGCATATCTAGTTAACTCTTCTTCTTCTTTGTCTCTTTGCAGCTGTTCGCTTCGGTCGCGTGCCCAAGCGCGAGAAGGCGCGCATTTTGGCCGCCATGCAGCAGAGCACACAGAATCGCGGGCAACAGCGCGCGCTGGCCACCGAGCTGGACGATCAGCCACGCCTACTGGCGGCCGTGCTGCGCGCCCATCTGGAGACATGCGAATTCACCAAGGAGAAGGTCTCCGCGATGCGACAGCGCGCCAGAGACTGCCCCTCCTACTCAATGCCCACCCTGCTGGTAAGTGAAAGCTAAGAAAAAGGGGAGAATTCTAGGATTAAAGCTGAGTCCAATTGGAATGAAGGCATATATGGGAATATAGATTATGATCCAATACGGATAAATCATAGTTGATAATCAGAGATTGAAGTCAATAATATACATGTATGATAAGATATAGAAGATATCTCGAATATTTGATACAATCCAATTGGATGACAATTGGAAATTAGTTAAAAAGTTGTTTAAAAGCTAAGAAATTGATGGAATCTTAAATGCTGAATTGTAGTTCACTTGGAATACATCAGATATAAGCTATACACTGCACTCCAACTAGATATGAAACATTTAAACAATATCCAATTGGAGTATTGCATGTATTAACTGTAAATTAGGCAACAATTGGCGTGATTGATATAGAATTTGCTTCAGTTCACTTAAGATACTTCATATATATACTAAAACATCTACTTTAATTGGCACATATGACATATCAGCTATAATTATGGGAATCCAATTGGACAACCTCACCTTTGAACTCTAAATTAGACTCCATTGAGCATATAGTATATAGAATAAACTATCATTCACTTAAGCCGCAGCATATATGCTCTATAACATTTACTCCAATTTGATTATATTACATTTAAGCTAAAACATTCACATTCCGATTGGATTTAAGCCCATTACGAATTTAGTTGAACTTTTTAAAGAGTTTTCTCAGCGTAGGCGAATGTCAAAGCACATTTCCGGGCACATTTTTGCTATTGGCATGCTCATAGATCAGCAACAACAACAACAACCAGAACGACAAAAACAACAACAACAATGACAATAATATTATAAACAACAACAACAAGAAACAGACTGCTCGAACGTTACTCATACGCCAAGGTGAACCAGTTTGCATGATTCTAAACCAGGAAATCAAAAGCATCGCACGTAGCCGCGTCTGTAAGACCTCCGGCTGGGCTAGAGAGAGAGAGAGAGCGAGAGAGACAGAGGGAGTGAGAGAGCGAGATATATAGAGATAGATAAGGGGGGAGAGAGCTTGCCATAGATCGGGGCATTGAAGCGTCGCGACGCCGCGCTTTGGGGTCAAGTTCTTAAAAGCCAAATTTTTTGTTGTTGTTCGTTTTGTGTCTTTCTTGACTTTGGCCAAAAGCTGTCAATGTCAAAGTGACTGACGGACGGACAGACGGAAAATGATAAATGATAAATGGGTTGTAAATGCTGTCAACGCGACTCGAGCTGAACGAGCTCGTTGGCCCAGGTAACAACAATTTACAGGTGACGTCAGGTGTGAGCATAAGATATGGGAGAGAGAGAGAGAGAGAGAGAGAGAGATGTGAACAGGAGGAAGGGAAGAGGAAGAAAGGAGAAGAGGAAGAATGGAGAAGAAGAAGAGAAAGAGGAGAAGAGAAAGAAAAGAAGAATAATAAGAAGAGAATATGAAAGAATGAGAAAAACAAGAAGAAAGAAGAATAATAAAAGAAGAAAGAATGAGAAGAGGAAATAAGGAAGAAAAGGGATAATGAATAGATAAAATAATAATAAAAAATAAAATAATAAAAATAAAATTAAAAAAATAATAAAATAATAATAAATAATAAAATAATAATAAATAATAAAATAATAATAAATAATAAATAATTCTAATAACTAACAGTTTCCTATAAGAAACAGTCGTTAAGTACGGTTCTCATTGGACTTATCACAACTTAACGATAAGGAAACCAAAAAGAAAGAAAAAACTGAACGAAACCCTCGTTAAGCCAGGCGAGAAACGTGTTCCGACAATAACAAAAATACATTTCCAAAGCTCAAGGTCAGGCGTAGCGTCATTATTAATGGAACAAAATAGCACACACACATACATACACATAGCAGGGATAGCACAGTGTGAGCGAGCGAGAGGGCGAAAGTATTTAGACACATGTGGCGGCTGTTTAAATAATGGCGAATTAAGCATTCAAAAATAATCAAAGGAGAGCAGCGCGCGTCTGCTGCCCGCTTTCTGCTTTCTATTTCTTTTTTTGTCTTTTCTTTTCGCCCGATTATCAGACAGTTGCGTTAATGAGTTAGCGATAAGAGAGCGTGCGCGATAGTAAACAAAGTGTTTCCATTGTCAAAGTCAAGTGCAAGGCTCTAGCAGCCGCAGCAACAACAACAACCAACAGAGGCGCAGGCATTGTAAGAGCTCTTTACACAAGCAAAGAGAGCGCAAATATGATCAATGATTGAGTGAGAGAGAGAGAGAGCGAGAGCAGCAGCAGCAGCAGCAGAGAGCGCGCGCGCCATAAAGTGACGCTGCCAAAAGAATAATTTGCACATGTCTGCAGCGTAGAATAAACACTCACACACACACACACACACACACACACACACACACACACACACACACACACACACACACACACACACACACACACACACACACACACACACACACACACACACACACACACACACACACACACACACACACACACATAGGCACACAGTTAGAATGCTCGCATGCGAGTCGCGAGACGACCTTGTGGCGAGTTATTTTTTAACCTTGGAATGAATGAAATGGTTGTGCCTGTAGCGTTATTTTTTTTTCTTGCTGCTTCTTTTTGCGCATGTAGTTGTTGATAGGGGTATTATGTATGTATATACATAGAACTACTTGCGTATGTATGTATGTATATGAGTAAGCAATAATACTTACATAATAATATATAAAAATTATACAAATATGCCTAGGGGGCGGAGGCAGCTTGTGCACAGTCGTAAATGTAAATGTCATGAGTATGAGGAAGCGAATGCAAAAGCCAGACCAGAAACAAAAGCAGCAGCAGCGCAACAGCAGCACAGCAGCAGCAGCAATAACAACAATACTAACGGCACTTTTTAACGACAGGCGCCTTCGTCAAAGAGAGAGAGAGAACGCAAAAGCGAATGCCAACAGCAATTACAGCAAGCAAGCAAGTAGGCAGCATTATTAGCAAATTGTAATGAGTGAGCGAGAGGCAGAGCGAGATGCAGCTGAGTGAGCGAGTGTGAGTATGTGTGTGTGCTTGAGTGCGATGGCATGCAAAACGACGCAGTTCATTTGAATATAGTCAGGTGGTTGCTTTATGATCATTATTATTTGAAATGCTTATAAGGAAGCGCCTATGCAAAATGCTATTGAGCTATGCGACAAGGCGGAAGCAGCGAGTGCAAGGTCTAAGGGACTATAAATAAGTGCATAGAGGTGTATATAAATATATGAGTGTGGGTGTGTGCACAGCAGACATATTGCAATTTGTGTAACTGTTGATTAGACTTTAGTTTTGTGTTTGCAAGAATTCGAGAAATTATTTTGGCAGCCAAAACAGATTGAAATTGAAGGTCTTGTGATACGCATGACGGCGTAGCTAATAGGGGAAGGGGGCAGGGTGGGGGGTAAGTCATAAAGAAAGCAAACGCACACACACATGATGGGCGAAGCTATTATACGTTTTGCAAAACTATTTCCGCTTTTGCGCAAATATATAGCAAGAAAATATATTTTTATAAAATGATACGACAGCAGCGGCGAGAGCCCATGCCGACGTCAGCGTTGGCGTCGCCGTCAGCGTGCCGGCAAAGAAGGTGCAGAAAATAGAAAAGAAATTTCGTTGTTGTTGTGCCGGCAGGGAAGCCGGCACTGTTGTTGTTGCTTTTGCTTGCACTTGACGAAGGCCAGTGGCAGTGAGCGAGCGAGTGAGCGAGAGGAGAGGAGTGTAGTGTAGCGTAGAGCTCGTCTGCCTGTGCGTGTGTATGCTCTTGTGTGTGTGTGTGTGTGTGTGTGTGTGTGGGAGCAGAGGAACAGAAGATTCGTTGGGCCGGCATTTTGAGAGGCGGCAAAAGTGATTCAAGGTTAATCAGAAGACTGAGACGCAATGAAATGAAACATAATTTGTAAATTAAGAATCTATTAGCCAAGGGGGTGGGTTTGGTTGCTTTGTGCTTGGCACGTTCGCGCTTCTCTGGCGCGTGCATGTAATTCAAAACCCGGAAAGCCAAATGGCAAAATAACATGAACCAGGGTTTAAGCAATAGACAACGCTGATATATATATACACACACTAACGGCACACGCGCAGAAAGAAAAAAAAACTACGACAACAACTAACCGGAACCTTGAACTCTGGTTCGTCGACCTTGGCGCTAATGTCAGCGACAGGCGACGAAAGCACAAAGCCACAGCAAAAAAAACTACGAATAGAATTGTCAAAGAGAGAGAGAGAGAGAGAGAGGGAGATAGCTAGTGGGAGAGCGCAAATACAAAAAAAAAAAAAAAAACAGCCCCTAGAAACTAAAAACTAAGCAGCGGCAGCGCACGCTGACGTCGGCAGAGCTTTTGTGTAATGGAAAAGCTTCGTATGAGGAAATGTGCCGTTTGACGACAGTTGAGTCAGTATTAAGTGGCAGGGGTACGCCGACGTCGACGTCGACGTCGACATCGTGCGGAAGTACTAATAGTTATGATTATTGATTACGGCAGGGGTGGAAGGCTGATGCCAGAGGGGCTGAGAGGGGTGGAGCTAGCGGTTCGGTGACCTTCGCGTGAACAGCGCCGATGACGTTGCTGTGGGAAATGCAACAGTTTGCCACAGGGGAGGCAATTAGGGCGGCAGCAGGTGGGGCAGGCTACAGTAAACAGTTATTAACGATATCCAATTGGGAGAGAACAAGCTGATTTAGCAGGAAATCTGCTGGGAGAGAGGTTAGCCAATGCCAATTGGAATGCCGAGATCTCATATAGAAATTATATTGAGAGTGAAATATGAGTAAATTCTGATGAAATCTCATATGTGTAGGGCATAAGCTAAGTTGGGATATCAGATTATACAATTGGAATGCGAATTACATGGCTATAAAGGTGTAAGATAATTGGAATACATAGAGTGGCTCATATCTGTAAGCTAACTAGATATTATATATCTGATTAGTATATTAAATAATGGTATGTAAGCTTGGGGAGCTTTAGATGCTTAAAGAGGCATATTAGCTTGAATAATATGGTATTCCAATACCTAGCAATAAATAGGCATTGGCTAAGATATATAGTATGAAATTGAAACGAAAACTTCATTAATTGGATACATATATGCATATACTACATACTCTATATTCAACTAGAAAACTAATATGCTCCACTTGGCATGTATACCTATTCATATTTAAGTATGACTGATATGATGTATAACTAATAGTATCATATACTCAGATGGAATATAAAACTTCGCAGATATGCCTAACCCAACTAGAAGCAGGATATATATATATAATTAGACTAACTGGAATCCTGCAACTATGTCTACTATTACCAGAAATCCCTATGTAATCCCATTAGAATATATCTAAATCTTTAAATCATATCTTCCATCCACTCTAACCCTCTCTCTCTCTCTCTCTCTCTCGTTCTCTCTCTGTCTATCATCAGGCCTGTCCACTGAATCCCGCGCCCGAGCTCCAGTCGGAGCAGGAGTTCTCACAGCGCTTCGCGCACGTCATACGCGGCGTGATTGACTTCGCTGGCATGATACCCGGCTTCCAGCTGCTCACCCAGGACGACAAGTTCACGCTGCTGAAGGCGGGGCTCTTCGATGCGCTGTTCGTGCGCTTGATCTGCATGTTCGACTCGTCGATCAACTCGATCATCTGCCTGAACGGGCAGGTGATGCGCCGCGATGCCATCCAGAACGGGGCGAACGCTCGCTTCCTGGTCGACTCCACATTCAACTTTGCGGAGCGCATGAACTCGATGAATCTGACGGACGCGGAGATCGGACTCTTCTGCGCCATCGTCCTGATCACGCCGGATCGGCCGGGTCTGCGCAACCTCGAGCTGATCGAGAAGATGTACAGCCGGCTGAAGGGGTGCCTGCAGTGCATCGTCTCCCAGAATCGTCCCGATCAGCCGGAGTTCCTGGCCAAGCTGCTGGACACGATGCCCGATCTGCGCACGCTGAGCACCCTGCACACCGAGAAGCTGGTCGTCTTCCGCACCGAGCACAAGGAGCTGCTGCGCCAGCAGATGTGGAGCATGGAGGAGGCCGACAATGCCAGCAAGAGCCCAGCCGCCAGCTGGGGGGACGCCATGGACGTCGAGGCGGCCAAGAGCCCATTGGGTTCCGTCTCCAGCACGGAGTCCGGCGATCTCGACTACGGCACGCCCAGCAGCACCCAGCTCCAGCAGCAGCAGCAGACGAGCACACCAACCCAATCCTCCTCCTCCCCCTCCTCCAGTCTGGCCAGCTCCGCGCCCTTGCTGGCGGCCACCCTCTCCGGCGGCTGTCCGCTGCGCAATCGCGCCAACTCCGGCTCCAGTGGTGACTCCGGCGCCGCCGACATGGACATCGTTGGCTCCCACGCGCATCTCACCCAGAATGGGCTCACCATTACGCCCATTGTACGCCACCAGCACCACCAGCAGCAGCAGCAGCAGCAGCAGCCACAGACCCAGCTCCAGCAATCCCAACAGGGCCAACAGCCCCAGGTGAATCATCACCAGCAACAGCATCCGCAGCTGCACCATCACCTGACGTCGGGCGCCACGCGCTACCGCAAGCTGGACTCGCCGACGGACTCGGGCATCGAGTCGGGCAACGAGAAGAACGAGTGCAAGGCGGTCAGCTCCGGCGGCAGCAGCTCCTGCTCCAGTCCCCGGTCCAGCGTCGACGACGCCCTCGACTGCAGCGACGCAGCGCAGGCCGTGGGCACAGCTGGCGCCGTCTCCGTGTCCGTCTCCGTCTCTGTTTCGCCGGTGCGCTCGCCGCAGCCCTCGAGCAGCGGCAACCTGAAGCGCCAGATCGTGGAGGATATGCCCGTGCTGAAGCGGGTGCTGCAGGCGCCGCCGCTGTACGACACCAACTCGCTGATGGACGAGGCCTACAAGCCGCACAAGAAGTTCCGGGCGCTGCGGCATCGGGAGTTCGAGTCCGCCGAGGCGGACGCCAGCAGCTCCACCAGCCTGACGGCGCACAGTCCCCGCCAGAGTCCCACGCCTACGCCCACGCCCACGCCCACTCCGACGCCGACGCCGACGCCCTCGCCGCATGTGAGCGTGGTGCAGACGCCGCCGCCGCCGCCACCACCAGCCAGCAGTCAGCTCCACATGCACCTGACGCGCACCACGCCCACCCAACAGCAGCAGCAACAGCAACAGCAGCAGCAGCAGTTGGGCTCCATGGCCAGCACCCACTCGGTTCTGGCCAAGTCGCTGATGGCCGAGCCGCGCATGACGCCGGAGCAGATGAAGCGCTCGGACATCATCCAGAACTATCTGATGCGCGAGCCGGGCACGGCGGCCAGCAGCACCACGGGCGGACGCAGTCCGAGCAGCCACTGCCCCTCACCCTCCACCAGCAGCCCGCCCCCAGCCGCCCAGCAGCAGCACCACCACCACCACCACCACCACCAGCAGCAGCAGCAGCAGGTGCGCTGGTCCACCACCAGCTGCCAGCAGCGACAGCAGTCAGTCTCGCCCCACAGCAATGGCAGCAACTCCAGCTCCAGTTCGAGCTCCAGCTCCAGCTCCAGTTCCAGCACCAGCTCCAGCTCCAGCTCCTCCGCCAGCAGCAGTTGCCAGTATTTCCAGTCGCCGCACTCGACGAGCAGCAGCAGCAGCGCCACCTGCGCCGCGGCCACCTCCAGCTGCATCGTGAGCGCGCCGCCCCGCGCCTCGCCGCTGATTGAGCTGCAGGTGGACATCGCTGATCCTGCCCAGCCGCTGAATCTGTCCAAGAAGTCGCCGACGCCGCCGCCCAGCAAGCTGCACGCCCTGGTCGCTGCCGCCAATGCGGTGCAGCGTTATCCAACACTGTCCGCCGACGTCACCGTGACAGCGGCCAGCAGCGCCGTCGCCGTCGCCACGCCCAGCAGCACGCCGCCCACCAGCAGCGGCAGCAGCAGCAGCAGCAGCAGCGCAGCCAGCGGCCTGGCCACCGTGCACAAGGTCATGCTGGAGGCGTAAGCAGCAGACCAGAGCGAGACTGAAGAGAACCCAAAAAGAAAGCCAGCAGAAAAGGGAAAATTTTTGAGACAACAAAAAAAAAAGAAGAAAAACAAAAGGAAAAATTATGAAAAAACATTTAAGTAAATTATTTTAAACTTAAAAAGAAAATTCACAAAAAAAAAAAACACACACAGCAAGTGTACAAAGTTTCAAAATGCATGCAATTTAAATATTTAAACTAAAGTGAAAAACAAAGCAACAGTTATTAATTATGAAAAGAAAAACGAGAGGAAAATGAAAAAAAAAAGAAAACACAGAAATTGAGGTATTAAACAGAAACAGAAACAAACAAATATGTATATATATAAACATATATATATATATTTAGCAGTTAATGTGTATTTTCCTGCAGAGGTTTTCCGCTTTTCACTTGCAATTTTCCTTTTCTTTTTGTTTTTGCTTTTTCTTTTGCAACTTCTTTCGTTTGTTTTTTTAGTTTTAAGCGCTTCACATCTTGTACATACTATTGAATTAATATTTACAGTTTAAACTATTATTATTATTATTATTATTATAATTATTATAATTATAATTATCATTACTACTACTATTTTGATGTAGGCAAGCAAAGCGTTCAACTACTTGCTTTTTGAGAATGTTTTTTGAAAAAACTGCAAATTGAGACATTTTTTATATATATAAATAAATACATTTTTTTGTTGCCCAAAAAAAAAAAAAAAGAATGAAAAAAAGAAAAACACGTGCGATCTCCGTTAACGAAGAAAATTGTTTATTTTATTTAATTTTCTTTTTGTATTTAACAAGCGAGAAATTCAAAAGTAAATTCAGTTTTTATGAATTACAAGCAAATATTAAGATTATTGTTTTCTAATTTTAAAAATAAAAAACATATATATTAAAAATTAAATTTATATATGTGTATGTGAAAAGTGGAAATCAAACAAACAAACAAAAAATGCTTAAAGAGTTTTAGCAGCAAAAACCCAACGTTAAAAGAATATTTGTTGTGTAAATAGTTAAATGTTAAATTAAAATTAAAATTACACTTAAAACTACAATTAAAAATTACAAAAAAAAAGAAAACGTATTTAAAATATGAAAATATATGCTTAAACAATTCAATGTTTAATTGGCGTCGTCAACAAGAAATAAATATATTAAAACTTAGCAGCTGAAAAAAAACTAAAAAAAAAAAACAAAAAAATGAAGAGGAAGAAAATATGATATAAATATTATTTAAAAAAAAAGTATAATATAAACTTGCGGTAGCAAAAAACTATTACATTAATTATTAATATTATTATTATTATTATTATTATGATTATGCAGTACTATTATGATTATTCTAATTCTTATGATTAATTAATTACGTAAGCAACAACAACAAAAAATCTACAAAAATACAAAAAAAAAAACAACAAAAACAAAACAAAGAAAAAACAACAACAACGGCGCAGAAATTTTTATGTCAAACCAATAAAAAGAAAATTGTTTAAAAAAATATAAAAAAAAAACAAATCTTGAGTTCTTATTATTTCAATTTTTTACGTTTTCAGACAATTTTTTATTTCAGTGTTTTTTTTATGTGTATATATATATATATTTTGTTTTCGATTTTCAATTGAAGTTGATTGACAAAATGGAATACAATAAGCATAAAAATATGAACTTTAAAATACATAAATATACATATACATACATATATATACATATGTATGATACAAATATATTCTTTTAAAATTTATGGCAGAGGAGCAGATGGAGGAGGACCAGCAGGAGCAGGCAGACGAAGGCATTCTTATAAAATATCACACTTCAATAATAATATATAAATATATATATAAACACACATACAGGCATATATGTATGTGTGTGTGTGTGCGTGTGTAAAATTGTCCGTAAATTTTAGCAAAAAAAAAAAAAAAAGAAAAGAAAATTGTATTAAAAGAAAAAACCGAGTATTTTATGTAATTAAAAGAAAACTCACTCACACACACACATGCGCAGACTTAGTAGAGCTGTGCGCAGGTGTGTGTGTGTGATGGGAGGAGTAGAGGAAAGCGGAAGGCGGAATGCAGCGACAAACTGAAACAATGAAATTGCGACAATTAAGCGTATAATTAACAACAAATTTAAATGTTTAACATAAAGTTGAAAACACTCAGCCAGCATAGGTGAGCTGCAGAACAACTGAACAGGCACATATATACATATATACATATATATAGAGAGATTGAGGTATATATAGACATATGTGTGTATATATATTTTCATCAGTCACAATGGCAATTATGAATTGTGAATGACAAATTTTAAAGAGACAACAACAAGAGCAGCTGGAAACTCCACAAAGCAGAAGAAAATGAAAAAGAAAAACAAAAATTTGTATTTGTGAAATAAAATAATATTGCAGTTTGTTTTTAAATAAAGAAAAACCCCAGAATGGAATATGTGAATAAAATATTGAAAATAAGTATTTAAAATATATCAACAAAAATTACAAAAAAAAAAACAAAGTCTTTGTTTCATTTCAGTGGAAAAGGCAAAGTGTATCAAGTTTATGTAGCTCTCTCTCTCTCTCGCTCTCTTTCCACATTAATGGGGCTTCTTGAGTCGGCGATAATTTTCAATGTCGTCGCCTGTGTGTGCTTTTTGGAATTTTGCCCGTGACCTTGAGCGATAAGTGTCGCGAAATGAATTTGCCGAAATAATCAAATAAGCGCGAGAAAGAGAGGCGAGCGGCGAGAGGCAGAGGGGCGGGCTGCACGAGGGAGCAGCCTCGTGTAGATAGCGTACGTTAAGATAGCGTCCAGGGCTCAGCCTGGTTAGGGCAGGGGCACGGGGTACATAGTATATATGCCTACAATAACATATTTGTAGATACATATTCTAATTTTAAATAATGAGCTTCGAGCAGAGATCGTCGGAGAGAGCGAGAGCGAGGCAAAGCATGCTCAAATTGGTTATCTGCAAAGTCAATGTCAGAGCTGAGTTAGACAGAGATCGATAGAGGCGCAGACTGTGAAAGATGCATTTATAAGGCGGCGTAGCAAATTAGCAAATTGTGCAATGTGGCGTATGAGTAATGCATGAAATAATATAAGAAAATAGTGAACAATACTAAATAAAAAACAACTGAATATGGCATGAAAGGCTTGCAAAATAGTTAAATAATAAATGATAAATATCGCTTAAAAATTATTGAGTAAATAAATAAACAAGGGAATGGAGGCGTATGCGTAATATTTGAAAGGAATATTAAAAAACAGTAAAAAAATATAAATAAAAAACAAATAAACATAAAAGGCAAGAAATAGATAATTTCTAAATAAACTATATATATTTCTCAAGAAATAATAATCGATAGATCGATAACAAAATAAATAAATAAACCATGAAATGCGTATGAGTAATATGTGCAAAAAATATTAGAAAATCGTGCAAAAATAAAGAATTAATATTTAAATATATAATATTAGGCATAGAAAATGGTGCCGAATTCCGATAAAGTATATACAAAGCAACAATAATCGATAACAAATTGAATGGTTGCGTATAAGTAATATACGAAAGACGAACTGAAGAAAATGTATGAAAAATCAATTAATGACAAATCGAAACAGGCAAACAATAGCAAAATGTAGGCGAGAACTATCGAAAATCGATTGACATACATATGTAGATATGGTGTCTTATATTATGGTATATTTGTATATTGTGTTATGTGGCGTATGAGTAATGCATGCAGAAATTAGGGAAATTAGTTTTAAAGCTTACTAATAATTAGAACATTTTTGGAACATTGATAAACGATATACAAAACCATAATAATCGATATATATAGATCGATATATATAGATTAAAAAAAAAGAATAAGCATGCTAGACAATGCGACGTATGAATAATATCTGGAAGCTGTAGAGACTAAAGTAAATGGTGGCAGTAGATTGATATTTATCGATAAATGAGGGAGAGAGAGAGAGAAGGAAAAAGAAAAAATAGAGAAAGAGAGAGAGAGAGAGGACAAAGAAATAGAGAGAGATAGGGGAAGAGAGAGAAAAAGAGAGAGCGAGCGAGATAGAGTGAGGAAGATAGAGAGAAAAGTAGAGCGAGCGAGCTGGAGTGAGGAAGAAAGGGCGAGATGGAGAGAGAGAGAGAAAGGCAGAGGAAGATTAAGAGTGAAACAGAGCTGGAGAGAGCGTGAAGGGGAGGCGGATAAAGAGAGTCAGCAAGATTGAGTGGGAGAAGAGATATAGAAAGAGACAGAGAGTAAAGGAGAGGAAGAGAAAGAGAGATAGAGAGAGAGAGAAAGAATGAGAACGAAAGAGACCGAGTCCGAGATATGAAGAGAGCAGGGGATAGAGCAAGGAAGAGCGAAGGGCAGAAGGATACAAACACAGAGAGAGAGAGAGAGAGAGAGAGGGAGAGGGAGAGAGAGATGGCCTGCTGGCTGCCTCGTACAATCAGATCGGGCGCTATCGACTGTCGCATACTTGTTTCATTTCAAATTTCCTGCGATATGTGTACGTACGTACGTATAGTATATTGTATTTGCTCGCCGATTCTTATATTTCTTTTTGTATGTTTTTTTTTGCGTATTTCACCTTGAAAAGAAACGAGCCTCAAATAAATTAATACACACAACGCGCGCAAATTCCACGACACAAATAAAAAAAGACACAAATACAGTTACAGAACCAACCAAAATGCTTATGTATGTATGCATGTGTGTGTGTGTGTGTGTGTAGCAAGAACAAATACCGGGAACAGCAGCAACAACAAAATTTCAAGGTTAACTGATTAGACGAAATTAGCAAAGTTCTAGCAGATGATTGAACGAGCGAGCAGGAAGCATGGGAGTAGCGCAGGCGAGCGAGCGAGAGAGAGGGAGAGGTAGAGCCAGACCGGACGATGAGAGCACGCGCTAAATAAAAGGCCCACGCAACGCGCTTTGCGTACGGTGCGTGTGCGTAGCTCGGCAAGCCGAACATGCGACCCGAACCGAGCCGAATCTACGCACACGCATGCTCAACTTCCCCCCCCCCTCTGCCTTCGACTAACCGCACTTCGCAGCGAAGCTAACTGAAGCGTCAGCAACGGCAGCGGCAGCGGCAGCGGCAGCGGCAGCGTCAGCCACATGGCTACGATTTGTTTTTGAGTTTGAAAATAATATTTTAGCTGGCATGAAAGATTGATACTTCTATATTGGGACTTCATTTATAGTTAATCCGAATTTAAATCATTTTTAAAAATACAAAAAGAAAATCAAAATGATTCAAAGGCGAATTTACAGCTCGGCCATAAGGCAGTAAACAAAGTACAATGAAAAGAGTAAATTGGACTATAAACAAAAAAGTTTTACGTTTTTGGAATAAGGTAAATATAAGCAGACAAACACACACACACACACACACATACGTACACTCGCACAAATACAAACAAATACAAAGCGAAATGCGCTTGACATTGAACTTGAACTGCACAGTGCAGTCAGTCGATGACGATGACAGCCACAAGCACAGCGACAGCGACGTTAACGTCAACGTCAACGTATGCCAGGGCAGAGCTGATAGCAGAATCAACGAGAGCGACAACAGCTGCTGTTGTTGTTGTAGCTGCTTTGCTGTCGTCGTCGTCGTCGTCGTCGTCTTTGCTGCTGCAGCAGCTGCTTCGTTAAGCAGCTGTACATGGCTGAGGCGCAAGTAGCTGTAACTGTAACAACAACAATTAAAGGAGTTGAGCGAGTCAAAGAGTAGACGAAAATGCACAGCTAGATCTGCTCAGTGCCTGCACAGTGATGTCCATAATAGTGATGCCGGTCAGCAACAGGCACACTCCCAATAGACGTACATATGTATAATTCTTGGTATTCAAAGTATATAGTCAAATGGATATTTAGTTATAGCAGATATTCATGGCGTATGAGTAATTGTGCTTCTATTGGGAATGGACTGACTCACTTTTAAATAAATGTATACAGCAAACATATGTAGAGAGAGAGGGAGAGAGAGAGACCTTGACAAGGGAATTTATTTTTTAATAAACTTTTAATTATCATGAGTATTATGCATATAGTATATGCGGGAATAACAAGTGAAAATAGGCTAGATTTGCCATGAGCAAAGCATATATTTAACTAGATATTTATTTAGCGGAGTGTGCATATATCCTTAACCCTTTATTGGCCCCAAAGGAGAGGCTAATAAACGGCCCAGTCGTAAGTTTGATGAGCCGTAAAATGCCGCTGAAGATGGCAGTTGATGGAAATGTAAGCCAAATAAGAAAGCGAAAGCTGTCTGGGGCTCGATGAATAAGGAATACACTAAGAACGCTGTCTAATATTTGATACTGCTATAGTAACTAGCAAATAATTAAGAGTATTCAGGGAATATTTTATTGAGCTGAACATGGGTAGTTCAAAGAGAGTTATTGATTATAAAGCATAAAAAAGTCTTTAAATTATAGAAATATAAATTTTTGTAAGTTTTTATATTTATTTATATTTTTTTTACGTATCAATTTATATTTATAGACAATTAATTATTTCAATTTTTGATATATTTATGTTTATGTTATTTATTTACATATTTATATATAATTTAATTTATTATTTTAATGTATAAAATTATATTTATATGTTTTTAAAAAAATATTATTTATTTTATTCAAATTTATGTTTATATATTTTTATAAACTTATAACCTTTTTTAATTTTATATTTATTTACTTTCTTCTAATTCCTAATATATTTATTTATTTTATATTTATTTATATTTTTTATATATTTATCTTTTTTTTTGTATATATATTTATTTATTTTTTATTTACTTTGTTTATTTATTTATTTGATATATTTATTTTTTACTTATTTCTTTATAAATACAAAAAATATTTATTCCTTATTTTATTTACATTTAAAATTATATATTATTTATTATTTATGTATATATATTTTTTTATTTATATATATGAGTTATTTGTAATTTTTTTTATATTTATTTATTACTTTATTTATTTTTGTATTGTATTTATTATTTAAGCTCAAGGTTGCTAGTTTTTCGTGCTAAAAAAATAAAAGAAAAAATGTATAGAAATATTTTTATGCAACTACAGCTTATTCTTCATTAATTTCAATTAGGGTATTAAATCACTGAGGGCATTAAAAATTCGTTAAGCTTGCGCTGAAATTTTCGCTAAGGGCGCAAATGATGTGCGTTGGGGGATGTTTGGCTGTCTGCTGGCATTGGCAGCTACCAAGGTCACAAGTGACAAGTGTTGCACGCGCCTGCGATTGACGAAATGTTGGCAGAGAGGGTGGCAGGGTGGCAGGGAGGGGGAGTTTGTGTGTGGCGTGGGTTGGCTCGTGCGTGGGTGGGTGGGTTGGGCTGGTTTGGGCTGGACTGCGTGGATGCGTGTGCTCTGCGCTTGGCACTTGCCGTTTGTACTGCGCTCGTCGTTGTTGTTGTTGTTTGCCTTTACCTTCTTCCTTTTTGCTTTTCACTTGATTACTGACACGCGCTTGCCGCACACACACACCCACACCCACACACACCAACTGCTGGGAGTCTGTTTGTTTGCTTTGAGGAGGAGCCAAAGTGATTTTTGGTTTTTAAGCAGATTTATTTAGAGAAATTTCTCGATTTGTTTGTTTTCTCTGTCAACAGAGTATGCAAAATTTTGGCTTAGACTGTCATCAATATAAATCTGAGATAAGACCCAGCTCCACATGAATAAATAAATAAATAAGTCAGAGCTACGGCTATGGCGGGCCTTATGGCCTTATGCTATGATCAGTTCAGATTAGCTGCACTCAGCCTAAGCAAACTTTTGTCCTGCGACGATGAGAGATGCCAACAAGTAGCCCGAATTTCGCAGTTCAACAAATCTCCTTCAGAAAGGTCAAAGGCGTGCAGCATCCAGGAGCCACGACGCGTGTGTTATATTGAAATGTCCTTGACAATAACAGTGGATGCCTTCAGCCTGTGGCTGGGCCACTCGCCCCCCTTTGTGGCGCGTGGAAAGCTAACCGAAAAGAGTCCTGGACGTGGGCGCACTTGTGCCGGGCATACTCGATTATTGAGCTACACGTGTGCAGCCCCTCTCCGCCTCTCCCCCTCTGTCCCCTCTCACAACACACATAATTCTGGCAGCTGGAGCCGGCGGCTGCTGCAAATTGCTTTCCTCTCCGCTAATTGACAGGTGAACAAAGGCCCTCAGGACTCTCCTACAGAGAGCCTACTAATTTTACACAATTATTCGGTAAATATAGGTGCAACAGCCCCACAAGCCAATAGCCCGCAGCCATTTTTGTTGTTGTTCTATTTACTCAATTACAATAACGAAAATATTTACCCTATTCGAACGGGGGAGGAGGACTACCCCTAGCAGACAAAAGCCAAAGAGACGCGTAACGAAATTGCGTCGAAAATGTTTTTGGCGCACATTTCATGGCATCAGGCATCGGGGGCAGGAAGCTTTTACCAAAATTATATTGTGTTTTATGCCGAACACCAGCACCCCCGCCCCCACCCTCGACCTGGCACAAAGCTCCAAACCAACCCCAACAACATGCGTGTGCCTTCTCTGCTTCTTCTTCTCTTTATTTTGGGTTAGCATTCAAGGTCAAAGTTGAGAACTGGCCGTAAAAACAAAAGTTAACAAATGCAGAGAATATGACGAATAGTGAATACTCTTTAAAGGAAACTCTAAGAATTTGATTTGATTTGAAATATGAGGAAATCTTATATAAATGGAAATAATTAATGGAAATAGGAAAAATTTGAACATTTTTGAAATTTTTAATTTAATTTAATAATTTAAAGAATTTCTAAAATTTATTAAAATATTTAAAGAATTTTTTAAATTTATTAAAAAATTTAAAGAATTTTTTAAAAGACTTAAAGAATGTTTTTATAAATTTTAAAAATTCTTTAAGTTTTAAAATTTATTTTTAAATTTCTCTATCTCTGTATCTCATTCTCTCTTTCTCTCTATATCATAATCTGTCCAGTTCTCTATGTCTCTACTTCTCTACTTCTCTCCATCTTTCTATCTCTCCATCTCCCAATCTCTCCATCTCTCTACAAATCTATCTCAATCTCCCAATATCTCTCCATACCTCCATCTTTCTATCTCCCCATCTCTCCATCTATCTCATATATTACCTTCCTATATTTCATTAATCTCTCCTCTTCTCAAATTTCAAACAACTCCCTCTCTCCATAGAGTATCTCCAGCCAAACACACGCTCAATGCGCCGAATCTGCCGGCACGGACTTGGACAGCCTGTGGATCCCGGGCGTACCAGCTAAGTGTACGAAAAGCAACCCCCAGCATACCAGAGCACCATGTTTCAGCTTCAAAATTATATTTTTTGGCTGTCACTTGACCTAAATCAGAGCGCTGCTCAGCAAAATATAAAAAATGAAATAAAAAATATATCAAAGGTCGACATTTTGTTTAATTGTCTAATTAAAATCAAGGCAAGTTGACATCGAGTGTCATTTGGCGTGTCTGCAAATGACGAAGGATCCACTTGATAGCTTCAATAGATTGGCCTAAGGGTATCGTCTATGGGAAGAAAGGTAAATAATCTATTAGCTATATGTATATGGAGTGAAATCCTAGTTTCAAGCAGAGCCAACTTGAGCTTGAAAGATTTCTGAGAAACTTTTGCTTAATAAAATCGAATTATAAATATAAATAAAATTGTGAGAAAAAATATAAATTTGTATAATAGCCGTATTATTAACTAAATCAATTATTAACTTAAAAAACTAATAAAATAATATATATAATATAATAAAATATTAATATAATTGTTGAGAGTAAGGATCGATCCATAAGTACGCATTTACACTAGCTTACTTTCATTAGAATCATAAATTGAGAGCACTTTCTTTAGAGTTGTATTATTAGAGCACTTTGAGAAGACTTCTATTTGTAGAGTATTTTCTTTATAGTACTTTCCTTATAGCAGTTTTCTTATAGTACTTTCATTAGAGTTATTTCATTAAGTTTCGCATTAGACTATTTTCCCATTAGGATACTTTCATTAAAGCTAGATACTAGCATTAGGCAACTTTCCTGAAAGTTCGATTATTGAAGTAGTTTCATTAGACTGCTTTCATTAGAGTAATACGTTCCATGGAACTCTTTCATTAGAGTTCTTAAATTAGGCTCTCTCTCAGAGTTCTATCATTAGAGTTGTCTCATTAGAGTGCTATCATTAGAATTCCTTCATTAGAGTTCTCTCAACAAAGTTCTATCATTAGAGTTCTATAATTAGATTTTCTTCATTAGAGTTGTCTCATTAGAGTTGTCTCGTTCTATCAATAGAGCTCTATCATTAGAGTTTCCTCATTAGAGTTCTGTCATTAGAGTTCCCTCATTAGATTTGATCAATATGGTTCACTCATTAGAGTTCTATCATTAGACCTCCCTTATTAGAGTTATATTATGAGAGTTCCCTTACTAGAGCTCTATCATATATCATATGTCAATAGAACTCTATGTAATTAGAGTTATTTCTATTGAGAGGAGTTGTTTTAGCTCCCTCAGTAGAGCTATTCCCTACAGCACTTTCCATGATAGTAAATTTCTTAGCTAACTTTATCCCCAGCCTACTTCTAGAATATCTTTCCATATAATTTCCCACTAAATGATGACTAATTTTCCCCAGTAATTGTTCTTGCGTCTTCTCAATTGTCTGCCCCAACCTGCGTCCGTCTGTACAGCTGAAAGACGAGACTGGCAACGCGACTATCGAGAGGGGTCCGCCGTCGAGGGAGCCTTGACTGATGCCATAAGCCGAGCCATAAATGCGCCTTAAGCGCATTTCAAGGACTGTAGGCGTGGCCGCATGCACAGACGACAATTTGAATGTCTGGCCAAAATCATCTTGAGTTTCAGTGAAGTCAGCAGCTGTGGCAGCAGCAACCGAGGCAATCGCTGACATTGTGTCTGGAAATGGAGCAGAAAACTGCGCTCGTAAATACTTTGAAGGCAATCGATTATGGCAAGTGGCGAACTGAAGTTTAGTTTCATAATGCAATAGTCGATCGACATGTAAAGTGAATCAAATTACGCATGAAATGAAATTAAAATTTTATAAACAGAGCAGAGCAGAGCAGCGCGGCTGCGGAATTACGTTTCATAAATATTTATTTATGTTCTAGATATTTATGCGGATCGAGGGCTCTGATTACGTCGAGCACAAATGCTGATGTCGATGTCGATGTCGATCTCGATATTGAAGGCGAATCAAAATGATTGTGTAGGCGTCCGATTGTTTACCATTCATTCTCGCCCTCTCATCAGCATCAGCATCAGCATCAGTAGCAGCAGCGCCAAGCACATGTAGTGCTCGAATTTTAAATACTGTCAAGGTTGCATTTAGTATTAAAAGCCTCGAGAGAAACAAGTGGCAACGCGCTCGCCGACTCTACATAGGTTTTATAATATAAGAATCGATTAGTAAACACTAGATGCATGTCAGCTTTTGCTGTCTGGCTTGCTTATGAATGGCATCGATAATTATTGATTGTTAGGAAATCTAGGAAAGTTCTTTACCTATATATATATCTATACATATATAACTTAACTTATTAGATAATCGATAAGTATCGATTAATACTTTTGTGGCTAAAAATCTGAGAAGAGGAAGAAGAAACGAATTGCTAAACAATCTTATATACATTTTATGGAATATATATCAATAGTTTAAGCTTATTTATTATTTCGATAATTATCGATTAATAAGTTTTTAGTTAATATCCCGAGAAGATGAAGAAAAAATGCATTGCTACTCAATTTCAAATAAATTTTATAAAATATATATGATTAGATATGCCCAGCTTAGCTTTATTTATTATTTCGATAATTATCAATTATTAATAATACATTTGTAATATATATTAATATAATAATATGCAGCAGAAGAACTGTATTGTTACTCATATATATTCAATGAAATGTAAATGAATCGATAAGTTTTTTGTAAGCTTATGTAATCTATCGATAACTTTCGATTATTACATTATTACTTGATTAATAACTTGCTTTTTCTTAGACATTTCCCTTTCATTTCTGAGATCGATTCCACTCTATATATTATTAGTCCCTCCAAGCCAATTATCCCATTAAATATTGAACGCAATTTTCCCATTTCTCTCAACTTGAAACCACTTTTAAGAAATCAATTTTGAGGAGATTGAGGCATTTAAGTACTTTGCAGGCTATTAAATTACTTTGTTGACGACGTTGTTTTTTCGCCACATTTCTTCGAGTAGTATCTAATTTTCATAGTTAAGTCAAAGGACCTTGGCGCTGGCCGAGACATCGAGCCTTCTTTTATGGTATCCATGTGCGTGTCTAGGCGATGGCGATGGCGATGGTAATGGCAATGGGAACCAACTGTTGCCATCGATAAATATCTTAGAAATGACGGCGACTGTCGACGGGGAGGCGTTCGTATTACTGTTTGTTTGTGTGTGTGTGTTTGGGTCGGTGGGCGTTTTGGTAAAATTGCGGCGCCGCCTGTCTCCAGTCGCCGCCTGTCAAGGACATCGCTCCTCAACGAAATGCGCATAAAATTTTCGTATGACGGAGGCCCATCTCTCCCCACTGTGGCTGTGAGTGTTTGAGCGCGCGTTTAGCATTGCAAACTATGGCAAACATTTTGCGGCTTTCAATGTCAAGCGATCGTTTCAGGAAGTGCTGCCGGTCGGACGGTGCATAAAATGAATAATTTCTCAATTCGGCTAGCGACGGATCAGCACTTGATGTCTGCTCACAGAGAGAAAGAGAGAGAGAGAGAGAGAGAGAGAGAGAGAGTCATAGGGGTCGATCCGTGGCATGTTTAATGCGATACAGCTGGCGACAGGAAGCTGCCACGAGACTCCAGTTTAATGTATGCCCCACAAATTTCAGCCCTGAGAATAGTGGCATATATTATGAATATCTTTAACGTTTGCCGCTGAGTGAATCGAGAATTAACCTTGGCGGCCGAAACTGGGAGAGCTGTGTTGCTGCCGGCGGCGGATGGAGCGCTAATGAGAATCGCCGAGAAAGGTGCAAGCAGTGGAAGAAAAGTGAAAAAAAAAATGACAATTTATTATAATTAAATGTATTCGATATAAATTCGGAGTTGACTCTCGATTAAAGCCGAATTGAACGATAAATGTTGATGGCCATAACTTATTATTATTGGCCAAGCTCTGCGCGTAATCCTAGGCACATTTAGCAAATGCTCTCATCCCCTTGCTAGCTGTCTATGTGTCCCCTTTGTGGCCTCAATTCATGCATGAAGTCTGCCATCAAATGTGAATAGAAAGCTCATAAGCTCTATTTTATGGGCGCATAAAGCAAAGCTTTACAAAATTTAGGCCAACTCGCAGGATGTCGACAGAACGTTACTTCATAAACGGGGCCTGTACGCATTGCTCCCTCTTCTTCTTGTTGTTTTTTTAGGCATTTAACGGTGCCAAGGATGCGGCATGTTAGAGAACCCGTCACGTATACGCCGCATACGCCAGCAATTATGTATGAATGCTGGCTGCTCTTTTATATTTCGCGGGGGTTGCACACTCGACCATAAACCCAACCAAAATAAGCCGAAGGTTATGTTATGATAATACGCAGCAACAACAACAACAACAGCAACAGCCCGGACAACAACAACAACAAACGTTGCCAGCTACGCAATTCAATCAGTTGGCTTTTTGGGCCTATGCCGTAGCAACGCCGCCCCAACTTCAGGCTTAT
This sequence comes from Drosophila paranaensis, assembly GCA_035047545.1. Classification (NCBI taxonomy): domain Eukaryota; kingdom Metazoa; phylum Arthropoda; class Insecta; order Diptera; family Drosophilidae; genus Drosophila; species Drosophila paranaensis. The sequence goes on along the minus strand of JAWNPL010000145.1, from coordinate 6,714,255 downwards.
GCTTCGGCTGTTCCCTAACCAAAATACGCCTCTGCCTAATGACAAGCAAATGAATTGCTTTCGACCTCGCCAGTCAGCACATCGACCATAAACTCTTTGATCCTACTTATTGCTTTCTTCATTTCCATCTAGCAACGCATTTGTCTCCTTGTTTGCCCTCCCCTTCCCACACACACACAAACCCGTTTATTTGTTCGCATTTCAAGGTTGTATTTATTCTGATTAACAAATAACAACAGAAATTATATATATTGTATATTGGTTCGGCTCGGCGGTCTCCTTAGGCTACGTGTTTAGCTAACTGCGTCATAGACGACAGAACAAATTTGCGATGACGAAGTGACGAATATGCTATGCACTTAAGGGGATGTTTTAGGAATAGTAGATATATAGATACAGCTAGATATATATTAGATATTAGAGATAGGTCTATAGATAGAGAGATCTTTATATACACACACTCTTAGAAAGATATAGAGATAAATTCATATAATATATCTATATATCTAGCGATTCATTTAAATTTAGATATAACCAGATAGTTTTATAGATAGATTTATAGTTAGATATGTAGATATATGCACAGCTACTACAGTTGTGCTTGTGAGTATATTAAAAATATAAATATAAATAATAATCAAATAAATATAATATACTAACTTCGAATTTTGTAGAGCTCTCTCCCATCATCAATCGCCATCAAATGCATACTTTTACCTACCAGAAATACATCTATCTTAAGCTCTACATATAATTCCACATAAATACCTAATCTGCTCAGTCATAATTCACTCTAATTTCCACATGCCCATTGCTCGAACATGAAACACTCATTACAATAAAAGGAAAAACAATTCTCCGGATCCATTTACATTGTGTCCTCTGCCCCAGCTGGCTCGCTGGCGACTTTATTGATAAACTGATATCATGTAATTAGTATTTACCGTAGGCGTTCACAATGTTTACTACTTACCGGCGATTGTTGCTGTAATTACCATGATTAAGAAGCTTTGTGAAAGCCAAAGTTCCTGGAATGCAATTGAAACATATGCTTGGCTAGGTATTCCTAAAATAGCCTCGTTAGCGAGCTCTGTTGATAAGGTGAATGCGAAAATATAGAATGAGAATTGCATAGAAGAGTGTTAAGGTGAAAGCAATTAAAGTAGTATAAAATGAGAGTGAGAAATTGAAGATAGAGTGAGAATCGCAAAGAAGAATGCCGAGAAGACTGGAAAGGAAAAGGAAAGTGGTCTGAAAGGAGCTAAACTATTGTAAATTTGATAGAAAACAAGAGTGACCAATTGTGGATTGAGTGAGCATCGCAAAGTTTAGTAATATAGTGAGAATTGCATAGAAAGGTGTTTAGGGGCAAGCAGTTGAAGTCAATTTGAGAGTAAATGAGAGATGGAAAAAGGAGTAAGAGGGGTAAAAGATTGAGTAGCGCATAGAAGAGAGCAGTTAAAGGCAAAGTTAAAGAGATAGGAGAAAGAGAAGTTATATATTTATGGAGTGAGAATCGCATAGAAAGGATAGTTTTTAATAGCATGGCAGCTACTGTAACTGCTGATTCAGTAACCTACCGGTAGACAGTCTCAATAAAGCAAGATACTTTTCTGCCTGATTAATCTATTATCCGATTTTAAGTCTCATATATATAGATACTGCACTATATTGCTCTAAGTGAATCAGCCTCAATGAGTTGGCTGTGGCAACGCACACGTTTAGCCTAACGATCATAAAAAGAAATGTTTTCACTTTTAGTTGGCAATACTTATTACCACCATTAAGCACTAACAACTGCAATAATAATAGCACCAACAACACCAACAACAACAGCAAACACTAAGCGTAGCAATTTGTTGCAACAACAAACACGCATACAAAATATGAAGAGGGAGCCATCGCGCGACCCAATTTCGAAAATCACTTTCTTTGCTTTTGATACACATAGATGGATGTATCTCAAAGTTTCTCTGCTTGGTGCTTTACAGTTCAGTCAACTTGGCCCAAAGCATTCATATTTTATATTAGTTTTTTCTTCTCGCCGATAGTTAAAATGCTCAAAATCAAATAACTGAAATGAAGTTAAGCATTTCCATATGGGAGACAACAAATATCAACCAGCAACACTTTCCACACGAAGAGAGAGAGAGAGGGAGAGAGGTAGAGACACAGAAACAGTTTTCGTTGACCCAGAAAACGGTCTGAAAACCCGTTTCAGTCGCTGGCGGGTTAAAGAAATGCAACAAAACTACAAGAAAGTAAGACTGAAAAAAACTTTAAATTTTAAATAAATGGAGTACACTTTCGCTTATGAAAACGAAAGTCAACGGACTTTTGCAACAACAACAGCAGCAGCAGCAACAGCAAACAAAACGGTGCGACGCGTCGGTGAAATGGCGGAGAAATTTGTCAGTCTAATGGGGGGGGCGGGGGGAGGTGGGCCAGATACAAAAGTAGGCTGTGCAACGGGCCAAAGCGACATTAACACAGCCACAACAATAGCAATAGCAACAATGAACATATAGAAATTAGATTTGTTTTAATACGAAAGGAAAATGCAAAATCAAAAGTTCAAAGCTGCGGCGCGACCCGCCCCAAAGTCGCGCGCGTTTTCGACGCGACACTGGCGCGTTTCTACGTATGTATGTCCGTGAGAAACGCACGCGACTTTTTGCAAGTGACCCAATTTCAATAAACATTGAAAATAAACTGAAATAAAATTAAAAATAAAATACAATATGAGCTGGCTGACTGGCTGGCTGGCTGGCTGGCTAGCCGGACGACTAGCAGCGGGCAACAATAAATTATTTGGAGGTTCCAACATTCAATCTGCCATTTTTAGTTTGGGTTTATGTAAAAAACAATAACACAACACAACAACAACAATAACAACAACCAGCAACAACAACAACAAATAATATTATTACCAACTGAACGCCTTTTGTTTCGCGCTGCGGCGACAGCGTCGAACAACCTTTAGCCAAGGCAATGTTTAAATACTACAATACGATTTTCTGTATTACTTTTCATGTCAAGCACACACCCATTACCCGTTGCAATGTGCCAAAGGCGCTAAAAAAGGTCATAAACATAGAAATTCTTGAAAAAACACATCACTTTTCAGATTCTAATCTCTGTGTGTGTGCAATATGCAAACTTTGCAAGCCATAAAAGAGTTTTTTTTTTTCAGAGCGGAACTATGGATAGATAATGTGCGAATTGTGATAAGAAATTAGTTTTTGAAGTTGAGAAAATGTTTAAAAAACTTTAAATATATCTCATGCTTAGTTAACCAAAATTAAAAAAAAAAAAATTAAGCGAAGTTTTATTAAAGGCAAAAACTCATAATTTTTTTTTGATAACGGCTCTATACAAATTTAAAAATTTACATGTTTTCATTGTAGCTCAAGCTAAATTGTATCCTCGAGATATATGTACATTAAGGAAATTTTTAGCAAATTTGTGAATAAACTATTGTGCTTAAGTTCAGCTCTGTTTCGCCTCTCAGCCAAAAATAAAATTGGTTTATTTATTACTTCAGCATATATATTTTATTTTAATTTAAAAAAAATAGACTTACATAAATAATTTACAAAATGTTTGTCATTAAGACAACGTACATCAACAATAATTTATTTATTTTTTTAATATTTGCTATAAAAATATTTAATTTTAATACTTTTATTATTCAATAAATAAAAATATTTAGTTTCAATATTTTTATTAAACATGTATTGTATGCACTGTTAACTACAATTAGCATTAAGGAGTTTTTATTAATTAATTTTCAATTTTATGTATAAATTAAATTAAATTTTATTCTTAATTAAATACAAATATTTGAGTTAAATATTTTTCTTAAATATTTTATGGACTTTTAACTACAATTAATATTATGGATTAATTTGATTCATTTATTCTCAATTCTTTTTTTATAAATCAAATTAAATTAATTAAATTTTATTAGTCAATTAATTATCAATTAAGGATTTTTGTATTAATTAATTTTCAATTTTATATATAAATAAAATTGATTTAATTAAATTTTATTTTTAATTAAATAAAAATATTTGTGTTATATATTTTTCTTAAATATTTTATGCACTTTTAACTCTAATTAATATTATGGAGTTATTTGATAAATTTATTTTACATGTTTTAAATAAATTAAATTTAATTAATTAAATTTAATTTTTAATTAAATAAAAATATTTAAGTTAAATATTTTTCTTAAATATTTTATGCACTTTTAACTACAATTAATATAATGGATTTATATGATTAATTTATGTTACATTTTGTATATAAATTTAATAAAATAGTGTGGCCAAAGCACATAACATATATGCCCATATATTTAATTTATACACAATTTCTACAGCTAATAAAATTGTCTAAATACAAACTTTGCTTTTGTTTTTGAAAAATCATGTTCGCATATTAATTAAGTGCTTCACGTGAGTTGGGCAAACCAAAACGATGTCAATAACCCAGCGAAGTGTGTGCCTTTGCGATACATTTGGTAAGATATATATATATATAGTATATGTATATATATATATATATATATATATATATATATAATATATATACGTATAAAAATTTCACTTGGCTGGCTGCGTCGGCGCAGCTGCCGACAGCGAAAGTGAAACTCGAAGAGGTGTTTGAACTCGACAAGTGCCCAAGCCAGACGACAGCTGAGCTCAGCCGGGGGCTGCAGGGTGCAGCAGCCACGACGACAGCAACTGGCCTCGACGCGTGCAACTGGAGCGGAACCAAAGACAGCGTCAACAAATTGTTCAAATTTTACTTTCTTTTCCACATGCAGGCCAGACCAGGCCAGGCCACGCCAGGCCAGGCCAGTGTGGTAGTAACTACGGCTAGAGTTGGCTCAAATGTCAATGAACCAAAAGGAAAGCGCCGCCGACTAACCCAATTAAACAGCAAACATGTAGACGGCTCAGCTGCACTCGGATATTGAATTGGCTTTAAGCTTATATATATATATATATATTTTTTTTTTTTTTTTGGCTTTAAAGTCTTTTTTGTTGTAGTTGGTATTTACTTTGGGCTAGTCGCTGATTTGGCGCCAATTTATGCGCTTGGCGTGCACGACGACTGAAAAGCCTCGCCACTGAAATGTGCCAAAAAAGGTCAGAGACAATTAGCAAGTGGCGTTTTTTTTCGCAGTGTATGCGTGCGAGTGTGTGTGTGTGGATGCAAGCACCCGCGCACACCTGCCCCTTGGAGCTGGCTTCATTTGTGCCATGTGCTCTGTTCCAGTGCCATGAGCCAAGCTCAATGTTGTTGCGGCTGTTTAACAAGCGCGACAACAACAACAATGACAGTTAACACTACAACAACAACAACAACTATATAAAACGGCAGCAGAGGAGGCCGACGACGACATATAAATAACCTCATAATTGCCGCTGAGGGTCTTTGCAATGAATTATGCGAATTAACCTCAAACATTGAAACGTTTTTCATGAACATGCAACAAATTTTTGTTTGCTTCGCTTCTGTTGACAAGTTTAATAAACTTTGAATTGAGACATTGTGCGAGGTGAGTGTCAGGCTCGAGCAAAATAGGCAGCAAATAGTTTGGCTAATTCCAATTGGTAAACTAATTAAAAGCGGAATTTTGCAGCGAGTTCAATGACCCATGGCATAGGCCAGGCCAAGCCAAGCCAAGACAAGTCAAGCCTTCCCATGCCGTTCCGTTCCGAATTGCAAGCTCGTGCCGCGCATGCGCAGCCCGTGGCGAGCGAGAGAGAGAGGGAGAGAGCGCGCAGCACATTTGAAATGAAATTGAAAGCAAAAGCGAAAGTGTATTTCTTTCTCGTTCGTTTTATATTTATAATGTTGTTGCTGCTTTGTTTTTTTATTTTTTATTTTTTATTTTATTTTTGCCTTTGTATTGCCAACAATTCTTCAAATTTCTTTTGCCATTCAATTTCGTTTGACAACGTTTTCACTTTTAACTATAATCGCCTGCTGTTTGGTCGCTCCTTCTCATTCTCTTTTGTTGCGCGCTCAGAAGTTCAGGCCAAGCGCATCTTTTGGCCATCATTACATATTTTATAGCCCATTAGATAATTACAAAAGACTTGATAAAGAGAGTGAAACTTGTGGCATCAAATTGACACAGTTTACAAACTATAGCTGAGCAGCTGGCTAGAAGAGAGTTCAAAAGAACAGTTAACTGATATTATAATATTTATGTTGACACCTTTGACAAGAAAGCGAAAGAGATTATTAGTTTGGGTAAATTTGAAAGAAAAGCCTGGAAGAGTAGAGCAGCCTAGAAACATATATAGAATTATATATATCAGCTGCAATGTCTATAGCTATATGTAACATATTATAGTGCATATCAATTCCTACATCATTAATATTTATATTCACTAAATTTGTTTTCAGCTGCTTGAGCGCATTCTCACTCCGTTAAGGCACTTGAGTCCACTATCACTCAGAGCATTTGTATTTGAGTGCATTATGCATTTGCAAGAGTGGCCAGCGCACGCTCCATGCTCAGCCTGCTTGCTCCATTTATCTCAAATATTAGCAGAGTGCGAACACTTTGAAATTGTTACCAGAGGCGATTGGTCGTGTTTTGCTCGTGCTCTCGCAGAGAAAAAGTTGAGAAGCAATTCAACAACAAGCAATAGGTTTGCTTGCTCAATGCCTATTTTTCACTCCAAGCTGAAAATATTATATTTTATTTATTCATATTAGAAGTTTGTTTCAAATTTATATAAAGCGTGCATAATATTTTGTTATTATTAATACTATTATAAATTAACGTTTATAAAAATTAGCTAACAATCAAAACACAGTACATATAAATTTAATACATAAATATATTAAATTATTTTTAATATATTATGTAAGTTTAATATATTATATAATATATTATATTATTACAAATTCATATATTCATTATAATATACAAAATGTAAATTCTTTTTAAAAATTCGCTATAAAATGAAAATTAAATAAAATAAAATATATATATTAACAAGTAAGAAAACTCTAGTCGAGACCGCTCGACAAGGGTATACCCTAAACCCTATGAAGAACCGTTATTCCAAGCATTCTTTGTTTCTTTTATATACACATGCATATGTACGTTCATTACAAGCAAAACATACACACACACGCACAGGCGCACGCACACACACACGCCAGTCGGTGCGTCAGCTGTTCTTTGGCTGCTTTGCATGGCAATGCTATGGGAAATTAAACTTGTTGGGCGTAATCATGTCATCCATATATATGTATGTGCCAAAGCACAAGTCTCTAGTATTTGATATACGGGAGTTACAAATTTGAGGCGAAGGGGGCGTGGCACCCAAAATTTAACAAAAACCGAAATTGCGTAAGGCTTACATAACACTAAATGCAAAATTTTAAGACTCTATCTATAAAGATGAATTAAATAGAATTTTATAACTAAGTGAAGATATCGGTTTTTAATCGATAACATTAAAATTAATACAGTTATCGATTTTTTTTAACAAACTCGATCTGCGCACTGTATACAGGAATCTACATAAAAAATTTCAAGTCGCTAGCTCTTATAGGTTCTGAGATCGACGCGTTCACACATACGGACGGACGGACGGACGGACGGACGGACGGACGGACGGACGGACGGACGGACGGACGGACGGACAGACGGACAGGGCTAAATCGACTCGGCTACTCTCCCTGATCAAGAATATATATACTTTATGGGGTCTGCCACGCCTCCTTCTCCCTGTTACATACATTTCAACAAAAACATTATACCCTGATTTTCCCATTTTCAATGGGTTCAGGGTATAAAAATAAATAAATTAAAATATATATTAATTAAAATAAAATATAATATGTAAATTAAAAGTAAATAAATAAAAATATATATAATGCTTTCAATAAAATAAAATATAATAATTAATAATAAATTGAATGATACTAAAATATATATAAAATAATATATGAAATATTAATATAATGAAATATTAAAATTAAAATTAAATTAAATGATAATAAAACACGAATTAATTAAAATAATTAATTAATAATTTTAAAATATTTTAAATTAAATTATAATCAAATATCTATAACTAATTAATTTTTTATTTATTTCAATATTTTATTATTATTTTTTTATTATTACTATTATTTTATTTGTATTATAATTATTTTAATTTAATTTAATTTTAAACTTAATTTATTATTAAAATAAATTAAAATAAAATAAAATACATTGACGTGAAATTTGAATTGAAATATATATTATGATTCTAATTCTTATTTTAGGTTATAGGGTAAAGTTTTTGTTTTTGAGTGCATTGAGGGGTTAAAGGGATATGGATTTAACTGAAGTGTCCTACAACTATGAAAAAAAACTCCGAATTATCTTTACATATATCAAAAGCTTTAATAAATATTTAAAATTGAAATAAACATAAATACTTAACTTTAGGTCCTACAACGTGGATAAATATATAAATAAAACATAAATAAATTCATGTATTAAGACCCTCAGCTCGACTTCCTGACAGAATGAAAACAAAGCAACGACAACAGCTGGCTTATTCATAAAATTTTAGAACTTAACGTTCAGCATATGTTGGCTGCCATAATAAATTGATATGTTAATGCCTGTATGGTATCGTAATAATAATTTAGCCGGCAAGACTATGCAAAGCATTGCACCTTGTGACTCGACTTTCACTGCCAACCGCTGCTGACCCAGAAACTCCAATGACACATCAACCTGGCCCAGTGAAGCGTTTAAAAAAGTTTTATGCAAGCGCATAAAAAAAAAACTGCAACTGCTGTTGCACTCCGTCCGTCCGGTTGTCCGACTGTCCGGCTGAGATCGCACCGCAAACAGGCCTATAAAATCTGCAGACGTTGCGGAAATGAAGACGTCGACATCCTGTTTGCCCATTGTACTTCGCCCTGCTGCCGGCTGCCCACTGTTTATATATGTATATATTTTTTTTGCAGCCGGCGACTTTCTTAATGGGCTCGCGCTGGCCCTGAAGGCTCCAGGTTGCTGCAGGTCCCGGGTCTCAGGGCCTGCGACTCAAGGCTCAAAGCCCGCTGGCTCAGTCGGTCAGCGCTACTAAATATTTTTAAGATGACATTAATTTTTTCTCTCGAGACGAGACTCTTAACTGTCTGTTAACTGTTTTAGTGCGCTGCAATTGGAGCTGGGGCAGCCTTGAGCAGCGAGCGGCAGTTGCGAGACGAGAGCTCATCGAATAGACAATTTGCGGCGCTTTCGTTTTTGTCCACACCCCAAAAATAGATAGATAGATATATGAATAACTGTGTATCTGCTGATCTACAACACTTTTCCCATTAAAAGCAATTTAATGTACGCTACGATAAATACAAATTTCAAAATTGAGACGCAGACACAGACGCAGAGAGCACGAAAGTTCAACACTTTCTTTTCGGTAGTTGAAGTTCAACTCGAGCGCTCGGGTAGGTGGGCATCAATTACCCTACTCAAAAAACTATAGCACGAACCAGAGACAGAGAGACAGAGAGAGAGAGAGAGATGCTTGATAACTAATCAGAAAAAGAAAGTGAAAAACAATAACAACAACAGCAACAGCAACTCCAGTTGATAATCGAGTTGTCATATTCGACTGTTTCATTTCGGTAGGAAAAGAAAGTGATGCACAATTTGACAATGCAACGGCGACGTCTTTGGGGTGTCATTGCTCTCGATTGAGTTCAGGCGCGTTTGTTGAACCCGAGAGCTTTGAATTATTTTCACTCGAAACGAACCCCTTTGGCGCGCGCTAAGCCCTCGACGACGACGATCGTCGGCAAAAGTGAGAGTTGAGCGCGGAGAGCCACAGATTTGAATGTTGTTTGCTGCCTATTGAGGTCAGCCGAGCGCTGGAGTTGGAGTCGTTGGGCTTTAATGATCGTTATCGAGCGAACTTTATATACATATATATATATATCTGTATTTCTCTCGATGTGTTTTCTATTAAACACTTTTCATAGTTTCAGCTATTTTGGCCATGACGCATGCGCCCAGCCAACTTTCTTTGGGCCCCGCTTTCAAAGAGGTCGCTGAACGAAAGCAGATACCCAGTCTTACCCGAAATGCAAAAATGTAAAACGAACGCAGCACTGATAGGGCATATCAAATATCATCATCGGATTATAGCCAAGCAACGGCAACGGCAACAGCTGGAGTGAAAATATCTCATTCTTTTCGCAGCATCTTTGAAGCTGCAAAGTTCAAGGATTTGCATGAAACCTAATGTGCCGTTAGAGTTCAAATCAAGGTCAGCGAGGGGATTGAACCCTAAGGGCATGGATGGCGGCAGAACGAAGAAATGAATATACTGTGTAGCAATATGTGCATACAATGTGCCAATAAAGTCTTCGTACAGCAGCAACCTTTTCTGAGCGAAGGAATAAAACTTATTTAACGAGCGAATATTTTTCAAATTTAAATATATATTTTTTTAAATTTATATACATTTTAATATATTTAAATAGATTGAAGTTTATATGAATTATAAACATTTTAAGTAGATTTAATTAATTATATACATTTTAATTAAAATGTATATAAATTAAAGTGAATATATTTGTATAGTTTTTATTTTATTTTTTCCATATGTACATTTTAATATATATTTAAATAAAACTTAAATTAATAAATAAAATAAAATTTTTATAAATAAAATATAAATTATAAAAATGTATTTTAAAAAATATATATAAATAATATATAAATAAATACAAATATATTTACATATAAAAAAATAAAATAAAATAAAAACTATAGAAATATATTAATGAATTTTGAAGCATATACTCATGTAGAGATTTTTTCCTAAAGCTTGTAGAGAGATTTTAGCTAATGATTTTTATTGATCAATTTTGCAGAGAAAGAAAAAATTATACATAATAATATATTCACTGGAAAAAGATTAATTATTTGGAATATATATACAACATTTGCAATCTTTTATCTCTAGCAACTTATGCGAATGAAGCCAGAGTTCTCTTGTTGTGTGTGGCCATCGTCCACTTTTTGTATATTTAACCCAATTCCTCTGTCTTTCTATCGATCTCTGTTGGTCTGTCTGGCACCCAAATGAGGCAGAGAGCAGAAAATACGAGTTCCGGCAAGCCAAGCGTAGATCAAGTTTGCTTCAAATCATCAATATAAGTATATATTTGCTAGTAAATCGAAAACCATTAAAGAAGGCATTATGCCATCAGTTACTTGGGCATATCTCGCAAATTTTTATAGTTGACAGAGAACAAGTATTTAAATACCTTGAGTCATTGTCTTAGAAATTAGTTAAAAGTTATTTGACACCTATTTCTGTTGCTTAAATCGCAGCTATAAATAAACAATTATTTATATTTTTAAATGTCAAATGCTAAGCGAAATTCATTCAATTTTCATGCGATCAATAGAGCTGATTTATAATATATTTGAAATATATTTATAGAATCGAACAGAGAACAATGCCAAGAACTATATTGGAAATAAAATTCTATAGAAAACTATATGTACATATAAAAAAAATCAAATAAATATATGTATAGAAATCTGTCTATATGCCTCCCCCCTAACCTCTTCCGATTACACAGAGCAAACAAATGATAAGCAAAGTTAAACATATAAAGGTAATGGGCCATAATTAGCACACACTCTCATTGGCGCTTAAATATTTGTCAAGTCTATCGCTGAGGCTGAGCAACAACTGAACAATTAAACTTTCAATGTCAGCCGCAAGCGGGCGAACGATGTGACAAATTTCCATTTCATTTCTAGGGTGGCCAGAATAATCTTTGTTAAATATTTACAGCAAAGCGCTGACATCAGTTGGGGAAGTGGAACTGGGAAGTGGCAATGGACAGAGTTAGAGCCAGAGTGGGGGCGGGCAGTGGCGTATAATCAATTACCACATGCCCAACGCCCCTTCAATGCGACTATTTTAATTGTGTTAAGACCTGAGCTTTGGCTGGGGAACCACCCCGCTCGCCCCCTCTCCCTTGGCGGGTCATTCACGCTGCCCGCGAGTGCCAAGTGCGAGTCTCAGCAGTTTTGAATGCGTCATCAGCGTCGCAATTGTCTCGACTAGCGGACATTGGTCATTGGCCGAACCCACCGAGCACCCGCCACCCCAGCAACACCCTGGCCGCCCCTAGCTATAGCTGGCATTTCGCTGAACTTGAAACGTCGTCATGCAACGCAAGCGTGAAAATTTTTCGCTATATTTGTGCTTTTTTTCGTAGTTCTGTTTACAGTTCGACTGTGGAACGTTCCAGGAAACATCAACGACACCAAAATTATAGAACAAAAACAAAACCCGTCGATGTTGGCACATTTGCGAGTTAGAATCGGGAGGGATATACTATAATATGTACATATTGGTATACATAAATGTATGTATATAGTATATATAGTATATGTATATTGAATAATTGCTGAAACCTTGAAATTGAAACGCTTACATAAAGAAATATTCACTTCGCCGTATGCGACAATTCATAAATCTTGCTTATAGAGCACATAAGACATAAGAGAGACAAATTTTGTTTATATAAAGAAAACATGCGCTGCATGTCTGGCGATTTTCCAAGAATTATGCATGAGTTTTGTTTTTTTTGGGAGCTACGAGTAGATGTTATATCTATCCTAAGTGAAGCGTGAGAAATCATAGCTGGGTCACTCGATTGCGGTTTCTTTAGAATAAGACACGATGGAAGGAAGCGGAAAAGTTGTAGATTGAAGATTGAACTCGGTTTGGGAGAGTTGGATTTACTGCGGCAGAAGTAATGATGTTGTTGGAGAGTGTTTAAACTTTTGCCAAAGGCGGCACATATTCAACAGTTTTCACGTAAAAAGAGGAGAAATATAACTGTATAAGCCTTGATGAGTTTTACTGCCCATAGTAAAAGGCATGCAGGCAGCATTTTGAAGTCGCTCAATCTCTGGTTTCCGTAAAGCCAGATTAACCAATACAAATTCCTATTAAACTTGGGACTTGATTCGACTTCTTTTCATGGATTTTTCCCCAGTCCTTACGTCTACAAGCTTCAGACTCTTGAAGCCCTTAAGCAGAATATTCGGAGGAATGAGAGCACCTTCCTTCGGCATTTCTGGTAAGGGAGAGAAAGTTCCTCGAGAACTCTAGTCAATATAACATTCAGGAATTTCTAGAATAAATTCTAATATATTAAATAACAAAAGGTTTTCATTAAATTGCAGCAAAATATCATAGGATAACTACTTTTGTCCCACCTTATACATATGAAAGTTATTTAATAATATATAAGTATAATATATATTATATCTATATATGTATATAATATATATGCATTCAGATATAAACTATATTTCAATTAATAGAGTTTCACTAAACAAAAAAAAAGAAAATAATGGCCATTTCATGTTTGTTTGTACTCGACATATCTGAAACGCTAATCGACATTCATTATAAGTGTCCGAAATGAGCTGTTGAGTTTTATCATGGCATCGGTGCTAAGGTATATCATTTGTTAAACTAGATACTCGAGTGCGGGAAAGGTCATGACCTAATCGAGTACTTGGAAATACATATACTTAAATATATTTAGGAGCTGAGTTAAAGGTCAGCGCACGAATGAATTATCTAGTCAGCGCGAGCTACGCCCACGCCCACTGAAACTCTAGCCACAAACGAAACTAGCCCCAAATCCAAACACAAATTCATCAATTTAATAGCTGTGGCAAAACATAAACAAAAAGAGGCGAATGAAAGTAATCCTAATCGTCAGCGGAATTTCGCGTGGAATGGAATCGGGCTGAGTTGGGCTGAGGGAAGCGGCACATGAACCACGAACGGAAGTGCGGAAAGTCAAGACATTGACCTCAAACATATCACGCATAGCAATCGTACAATGACCCGGAAGGAGAGGAGAGGGCAGGAGAGGAGTATAGGAAAGCCACATAGAGCGCTCGCAATCCTGGGTGCGAGGCTGGGCTTGGCAAGATTAATAGCCGCTGCAAGTTGAACGAACCCGCGCAGCGAGAACGCCTACGCAGCAGTTGGCAAGGAAAGGACAACAATCGCACTAGCATTACATAATCCCCGTTGAAGCAATATGGCGCCCGAGATGGAACTGGGGCAGAAGCAGGAGTAGGAGCTGGGGCAGAAGCCTGAGCAGAAGCAGGAGCAGGAGAACTGGGCAGCTGTGGGTTGCTCGCCCGCGCAAGCAGCCGAATGTTGCGCAAGGGAGCCGGAGCCAAGTGACAACCGGAAGCTAACCTTGAAGTTTAGCAAATGATGGCAGTGGCAGAGGCAGTAGAAACAGAAGCAGAAACCAAAACAACAACAATAACAAAAGGCAAAGCTCCAGCTGCGCAGGCAAGCCAATGCCCCGGACAACCCATGGCCCCAGCTCCAGCTCCAGCTCCTGCTACAGCTCCAGCTCCAGCTCCAGTCATTTTCCAGCTCATACCAAACTCAACAACCTCCACCTCCAGCTGAAACACGTGTTGGAAGCGAGTGGGCGACTGGGCCACTGGGTGATTGGGTGCGTGGGGGTGAGCGGGGCGCAGCGTTTGCCTACCGGAAGCTTTCGCATTTTGTTGCTAGATGGAAGCGGAAGCTGGCAAACCAAAGCCAGAGACAAAATTGCGCCACCCCCTCAAATGGCATTTCAAGGGTGACTTTTTGCTCGCTCGCTCGCAGGAAGACGAAGAAGACGAAATGGGTAGCTATTCAAGTGATAAGTTCAGGGCAAACACTTGACATTGAATCAATAATAAGTTCAAATTTCCTAAAAATAATACTTGCAAAATATATGCGCAACTGGGCTTTGAGTTAGCTCAGGCGAGAGATGAGGTAACTCAGATGGGTGAATTGAAATTTGATAATATATTTATTATGAATGGGAGGATAACTAAAGGTTAAATCATAGAAGTTGGGGGGTATGAGGGTTGGAGTACTAACTATCTAGTTAAATCAAAGTTGTAAGCTTGAAGTTTCCTAAAGAAAAGTTCATGTTTAATTAATCTGATAAAATATGAAGCAAAAATCTAGTAAGCTTCATTATAAAGTTAATTGTAAACTTAATAGTAAACTTTATTAACTCAGTTTACAAGTGATCAATGCTTGTCAAGAAATTAACTCTATTAAGATTTTTCTCACAGTTCATATCAAACCTCATGTTAAATATCTAACATACTGTTATTTTAGTCTATCAAGTACTCCCCTTCTTCCTCCTTTCAAAGCTCATATTAAATATTTAACTTACTGTTATGCTACCTTAGCACGTGTTTCCCTTCTTTTTCTTTTTCGAGCCTTATGTTAAATATCTAAGTTACTGTTGGCATAGCTTATCACGTACTTTCTTGCTTCTTCCTCTCAAACCTCATGTTAAATAAATAACTTGTTGTTATCCTAGCTTATTAAGTACTTTCCTTCTTCTTCTTTAAAACCTCATGCTAAATATCGAACATGCTTTTGTCCTAGCTTCCTGCTACCTCCTTTCAAACCTCATGTCAAATATCTAACTTACTGTTCACCTAGCTTCTAGCATACTTTTATTCTTCCTCATGTTAAATATCTAACTTAATGTTATACTTACTTCGCTTATTCTTCCTTTCAAACCTCATGTCTAATATCTAACTTTCTATTATCCTAGCTTATCACGTACTTTTCCTCCTCCCAGCTTCATCCCACCCACTTATCCTTATGCTAAGTCTAATGTCCACGAATTTTGTCGTAAATTATGGTTTTGCCATTGCATTTGCAGGTTTTACGACTCTTGTTAAGCCGCATGCTAATTCCCATGTTAATGTCAAGCCTTAGGTTATATTTGGTCAAGGTTTGTCGTAAAGTTCTCCTCTTCCCTGCTCTCATAGGGTGTCGACTGGCAATTAGTGCGTTCCGGTGCAACAATAAAAAAAAAACTAGCTCCAGCAGCAAGGACAACTGCGGCGTGGAGCTGTTGGGGGGGCCGTCATAAATAGCAACGCTTCATAAACAAGCCCCACACTGTCGGATGAGTCTGACCTACGCAGCGGCGAGTTGATTAGCCGAGGTGCCGCCAGGGTGCAAGGAGCCACATTCCTGTACATTCTCGGCGGCATGAACAGCATTTTTGACGCCGCGGAAACGAGCTACGAGAACTTCATTCACAAAAGTGTTTCACATAAATTCGGGACCTGGACTGGGCTCGACTGGAAGGTATTTTTACGAGGCGGCTAACAAATTGCGTATTAGGCAAGTCAGGCTGTGGGTGGGCACACAGTCACGTAGCTTTCCAGCTGGCAGGCCACGAAGTATGCTATACAGCAGGGAACGCGCCTTTTTCACGCACGTGGAGCTGTGTTTTGGAGCTCTTGAAGTGTTTCCTGGAAAACGCTCGCATTATTTCGAATGCAAATTGAATTTAGTTGGCGGGAATCGTAGGCTCATTAGGGACTCGCAGAGGGAGTGTGAGAGGGCGAGAATGGCGTATGATAGCGACAACAATAGAGATGACGCACATGGATGGGTGGGTGGCTCGGTGTAATGTAACAGGCGCCAAAAAGCAAACCAAATGCGCAACAGGGAGAGCGAGAGGGCAATGAGCTTTTTGCCCACACAAATGTGAAATGGCAACAAACTTGCGGCTGTCGCGTGGCCTTGCCGGAGAGCACGCCGAGCTTCAAGAGCGCAAAGTTGAAGCGCGTGCAATGCCAAGGCGAAAGTTCGAGCAATGTCACAGAAGTACAGTCAACCAAAAGCTTTCGCTGGACACGCCCCTGCGAGGCAAGACAGCGAGAGAGAGAGAGCGAGAGCGAGCTTTGAG
The DNA here is from genome assembly GCA_035047545.1 of Drosophila paranaensis. Lineage (NCBI taxonomy): Eukaryota > Metazoa > Arthropoda > Insecta > Diptera > Drosophilidae > Drosophila > Drosophila paranaensis. The sequence continues at coordinate 6,697,422 of JAWNPL010000145.1, read as the reverse complement.
CTTTTCGGTGTACGCAGAGCGAGGCTTCGGCCAAATGCCGTTATTATTTAGCGTCAATCAACGCTAAATGCCCTTCAACTTGGCTGAGCGAGCGAGACGGCAACAGCGAAAGCGAGCCAGAAAATTTCCATAGCCAGCGCGTAGGCGCGCACTCACGGAGCTTCAAGGACTCGGCCACTACTACATGGCGCTCGGCAAGGTTAACGTAAAAGCGCTGCGGGACAGAGACGGCACGAGTGCTGCTGGCAGCAGCTGCCACCTCGCTTTGCCTTAGCAACGGTGAAGTTCAAGGTTAAAGCTGAAGGATTTCTCGCTGTGACATTGCCAATGCCTCCCCACACGTGGCCATTGCGTGTGACTGAGAAGCAGCAGCAGCAGCTCACACTCTCTCTCTCTCTCTCTCTCTCGCTCTGTCTCTCTCTCTCTCCCTCTGCTGGTATCCTCGCTTAGGCTTTGCATACTTAGCAGCGCATGGGGCTGCTTATTGTTTGACTGGACCTGGTCCTCTCTGCTACACCTGCAGCCTGGCAGCCTTGAGCTGCTATATGCCACTTGCCACTTGCCACATGCCACATGCCACACGCCAGGGCCCGACCCTAAGTCGACTGTTGATTACATTGCGGCGCGTGACTTTGATTTGATTTTTAAATGTTTCTTTTAGCTTCTCTCGCTACCTCTCGCTACCCAGTCATCCATGGAAATTGGAGGCTGCTCACCCACGCACTCAGCAGCTCTCAGCTAAAGGTCAACAAAAGGACGATTCGCCGAGGTGGCTTATTATCACCATTTCGAAAGTTGTTGCATTGAGCCCACGTGTCGCCATTGAAGTTTGTTTTATTAACTTATCTGCCAGTTGGTCTGAGTCTGAGCAGGTGGCGCTGCGCGCTGATGACAGCCTTACGAGATTTTCTGCCTGAGCAGCAAAGTTCCTAATAGATCTCGACTGGAGCTCAAAATTTAACTTTTGTATCAGAATGCGCTGGAATTTTTGCTAGGTTTAAAAAAATCCGCATTAAAAAGGGAAAAGAAATTTAACTGCCTGTCAACTTGTTGTTAACTAATTATTTAGTAATAAATGAATACATATAACTATATTTTTTATCAGCTCTTAAATTAGATTAAGTTAATCAATCACAATATTCATTATTCCTTTAAGCATTGGTTAAGATGCAGAATTTTCATCTGCCTGTCAACTTGCTGTTAACAAATAGTAGGATAATATATATAGTAATAATGGTGCTTAGTAATATTAAATGCCAATTAATATTAGATCATTTCTATCAATCATATTGGTCCACACTAGATCGCAAAAAATAGAATTTAAACTGCCTGTCAACTTGCTGTTATCAAATTGTAGAGTAATATATCATATTATATCATATTATTTTATATTATATGTCCATTGATCAATATATATGTCAAACTGATCAATACTTACCTGATCAGAGTAAATATAGTTTTAACTCTCTGTCAACTTCGTGTTAAAAAAATTTATGTCAATAAATGTATAAAATATATTTTTTTCTAATTCTCAACTAATTTTTTATCCTCAACAAGTGGCTTATCATTAAAACCGTAACTGCCTGTCAACTTGCTGTTAACAAACTATATAAAAATATATTTTAAATTCTTTCAGCTGCCCAACTATTTTACTATGACTAGAATTGTAACTACTTGTTAACTGCCTGCCAAGTGCCTGTCAACTTCCTGTTAATCACATATTTATTTATATATATTTGTTATTTGCTCTCTTGCTCAATGCTTCAATTCCGGCCCAATTATTTCCTCGACAATAGAATTTTAACTGCCCGTCAACTTGTTGTTAATGACAACACATTCGCCGCTCGAGTGTTGGTACAGCTGTTTCAGCTGTATGGAGCCACAAGTTTGACGCAATTCGAGGCAAGCTCACAATTAAAAGCAAATAAATTGCCAAAGTTCAAGCTGGACAGGAGGCTAAAAATAGCCAAAAGTAGCTGCAGAGAGCGCCGGCCGGTGGCATCGAATATTATGAAAATGCCAAAGAAGAAGCCGGCTGGGCGGTGGGCGGTGGGCGGTGGGCGGTGGGCGCCCACTCAGGGTCGCTACGTCAATGCGAAGGGGCATGCAACAAGGCCAATGCCGCGTGAGCTGCGGGTGCAATGGCAACCCTTGCACTTGAACTTGCGCACGCGGCCGTTGCATGTGCCTCATTGAGCGGCGCTAATGCCGCTGCCGTTGCTGCTGCTGGGTGGACTGTGTGACCTTCAGCATGAGCTTTTCACACACACACACACACAGAGCTTATTTTTAGTAGCCTGTATGGAAGGGAGACAGCTGCATCGAGTCGTTCGCTCGCTCGTTCGTTCGTTGCATTGAAAAGGTCATTCGTTTAGGGGTGTGTGCCAAGCAGAGGGTTTTGCCCAGCCTCGTTCAAGGTCATTGCTGCAGTCGCAACTGTTAGCTCAATGGCAGCAACATGAACTGTAATTACCTAACCCAAACACTTGGCCAGCCCGCTCGGAGGGGCAGGCGCGAGTGTCGCATTGACATTGACGCAAATTGCCGAGGGTCAAGTGCATGGTCGTGGCTTTGTTGCCGTAATAAGAGTGAATCAAATTAGTTGGGCAGCCACGACACCCACTTACACAAAGAGAGAGAGAGAGAGAGAGAGAGAGAGAGAGAGAGACACTTTGCCAACCAGGCTTCAATAGCTGCATTTAAATGAATTGGTTTCGCTTTCAGCATTTATTTTTAATGATCTTTGTCTGAAATGAAATACAGTTTGTATATATATACATATATATATAAAAGTATATATATAAATATATATATAAATTTATTAACATTCATAGCTGTGGCAAACAATGAGAAAACTTTGGACATTCTCCGCCGTTTAATCATCGGGGCAGCAAAAAAAGAAGAAATTAATCCACTTCGCACAAAAGTCAACTGAAGTGATTTTATACACTCACAAAGAGAGGGGGTAATATGGGCTGACAGTCAATTGTGTGTATATATATAAATATATATTACTATAAGAATAATGAATTATGAACTTGAGCTGCCTGGCTACTTGTCTATTAATACATCAACAAAGTCCACAGCTATTTATAAGGCTTGAATTTAATTAGGCTTTCATTTACCTTTGACCTTAAAACTCTAGAAGCTTAACAGAAAGTATTTCAGGCAAGGAAAAGTTTAATTCGAATTATTTAAGTATTTATATTAAAATCTACCTGATAAATGCTTGAAAACTTTAAGTAAAGAATGAGTAGACTTGAAATGTAGCTGAGCTTATGAGGAAATAAATTGAGGAAATTCTCAATGTTAATTATCACAAGGAAATAAATAAGTTGTTTAGATTTCAGTGTTGGAGGACAATTATTAATATTAAAATTATAAATAAATTAACAAAAATTATCATTATCATTACATTAGTTCTTTAAAATAAATATTTTATTTAATAAGTCATTTATTTATCCCCAACTGATTTATAAATCTTAATTAAAATTGGCTGAAAACACATACATATGTACATATTAATATGAATATTCCAATTAAATTTAACATTTTTAAATTAAATATTAAAATATTTTTATTTATATATTTAAGTCTATTCTTGCTGGACAGGAGGCTAAAAATAGCCAAAAGTAGCTGCAGAGAGCGCCGGCCGGTGGCATCGAATATTATGAAAACGCCAAAGAAGAAGCCGGCTGGGCGGTGGGCGGTGGGCGGTGGGCGCCCACTCAGGGTCGCTACGTCAATGCGAAGGGGCATGCAACAAGGCCAATGCCGCGTGAGCTGCGGGTGCAATGGCAACCCTTGCACTTGAACTTGCGCACGCGGCCGTTGCATGTGCCTCATTGAGCGGCGCTAATGCCGCTGCCGTTGCTGCTGCTGGGTGGACTGTGTGACCTTCAGCATGAGCTTTTCACACACACACACACACAGAGCTTATTTTTAGTAGCCTGTATGGAAGGGAGACAGCTGCATCGAGTCGTTCGCTCGCTCGTTCGTTCGTTGCATTGAAAAGGTCATTCGTTTAGGGGTGTGTGCCAAGCAGAGGGTTTTGCCCAGCCTCGTTCAAGGTCATTGCTGCAGTCGCAACTGTTAGCTCAATGGCAGCAACATGAACTGTAATTACCTAACCCAAACACTTGGCCAGCCCGCTCGGAGGGGCAGGCGCGAGTGTCGCATTGACATTGACGCAAATTGCCGAGGGTCAAGTGCATGGTCGTGGCTTTGTTGCCGTAATAAGAGTGAATCAAATTAGTTGGGCAGCCACGACACCCACTTACACAAAGAGAGAGAGAGAGAGAGAGAGAGAGAGAGAGAGACACTTTGCCAACCAGGCTTCAATAGCTGCATTTAAATGAATTGGTTTCGCTTTCAGCATTTATTTTTAATGATCTTTGTCTGAAATGAAATACAGTTTGTATATATATACATATATATATAAAAGTATATATATAAATATATATATAAATTTATTAACATTCATAGCTGTGGCAAACAATGAGAAAACTTTGGACATTCTCCGCCGTTTAATCATCGGGGCAGCAAAAAAAGAAGAAATTAATCCACTTCGCACAAAAGTCAACTGAAGTGATTTTATACACTCACAAAGAGAGGGGGTAATATGGGCTGACAGTCAATTGTGTGTATATATATAAATATATATTACTATAAGAATAATGAATTATGAACTTGAGCTGCCTGGCTACTTGTCTATTAATACATCAACAAAGTCCACAGCTATTTATAAGGCTTGAATTTAATTAGGCTTTCATTTACCTTTGACCTTAAAACTCTAGAAGCTTAACAGAAAGTATTTCAGGCAAGGAAAAGTTTAATTCGAATTATTTAAGTATTTATATTAAAATCTACCTGATAAATGCTTGAAAACTTTAAGTAAAGAATGAGTAGACTTGAAATGTAGCTGAGCTTATGAGGAAATAAATTGAGGAAATTCTCAATGTTAATTATCACAAGGAAATAAATAAGTTGTTTAGATTTCAGTGTTGGAGGACAATTATTAATATTAAAATTATAAATAAATTAACAAAAATTATCATTATCATTACATTAGTTCTTTAAAATAAATATTTTATTTAATAAGTCATTTATTTATCCCCAACTGATTTATAAATCTTAATTAAAATTGGCTGAAAACACATACATATGTACATATTAATATGAATATTCCAATTAAATTTAACATTTTTAAATTAAATATTAAAATATTTTTATTTATATATTTAAGTCTATTCTTGTAATCAGATATATAGATTTTATATTTTTGTTTATATTTTATATATTATATTTAATAGTTAAGAGGCATGAAGTATGAGAAGCTTGCTTTCTCTATATTAAATATAATTTTTATTTATTAGTGCACATTTTTAAATGGAAAATAAGAATTATTAATTTATTAATATTAATTATTAATAATTAAAATTACAATTTTTGAATTACTGATATTTAATTGTTATTAATATCATTCTTAATAATTAAATAAATTTTCTTAAACTATATTGATTTGTTATATTTTTAAAAATGCCATTTTTATATACCAATTAAATTTAAAAAAATTATTAATTCAAGAAAAAATTTATTATTTATTAATAATATAATTCTTCAATAAAAATATATAATTATAATTAATCATTTTTTATATACATTTATATTTTTCCATCTTGTTTATAACTTCTATAAACATATTGCTTTATATGAAATATAGTTTATTCAGTATCATAATCAACCTTTAATGGGCAGTTCAATGCACTGGCTATCTGAGAGCTGTGTCTATATATTATATATCTATTCTTATAATCAAATATATATGGATTTTATATACTCTACGCAATAAAAATCTATTATCAGACATGTGTATACTCTGTAAGATAAATACGTTTGCCAGAGTATGCAAACTGTGATAGCGACAGCATTTATTGTTATTAAATGGGAATCTAGACACAAAGAGAGAGAGAGAGAGAGAGCTTCATTGTACGTCATTGTAATATATGTATGTTACAATATGCATACGCACATATGTGTGTACATATTTATATATGTACTTATTTAATATCAAATGATATGCAGCGCACAATTAAAAATGTTGACGCGCGTGGCAGGCCATAGACCGGGCGAGCGAGCGATCAGACTGGCTGGGCATTGTACTTGCTTTAGGGGTTTCCGCGGGGTTCGACGACTGGCGCATACAAAGCAGAATGTCGACCATGCTTACACGCCCTAATTAAGCGGTCAATATGCAGTTCAAGGGTGCCAAGAAGCCCGGGTCCTTGTGCGCTTTATGCATTAGGAGCATTATGCAGACGCCGATACAAAAGGCCAGTTGGCCTGGGTAGGGCAGGGCAGAGCATGGGGAGAGTGAGCGGAGGGGCAGGAAATGCGTTTAATCACTTGGTTCACTCACTCAATTCAAGGCGAGCCAAAGGCTACAGCCGCAGAACTCAAGTGCTGTGCAAGTGCCCAAGCACAAAGAATTGAAATTGGCATTGGCATCAGAATCTCAATCTCGGCGGCTTCACTGACTCCGCACTCGCTGCGAGTCGAGTCGAGGCGACAAAGTTCAGGGTCTGCAGCTGATCTTTTCTTTTGTCTGCATTTGTCTGCAAAAGGAAGCAGCTAATAAGTGCACTGCGCGACCAAGACAAAAGGCAAGAGACAACGAGAACACAAGAAAAAAAACAGACCAAATATTGACGCCGGAAATATGTTGGCGATGCGACCCGGCGACGATCTTTCGCCTCGACTCTGGTCAATCAAGTTGTCCTTGGCTGCATTAATGCTCTCTGATGAGCTTTGTGTGGTCAGATTTGGTTTTGGCATGGCTTTGTGTGGGCTTGCCGGATGCGTAACCAAATAATATATGTATGCTTTACACTATGTATATGTGATGCTATATATATCTGATTAAGTTCAGTTGTAAATTGATTGTAATTTAAATTTCATTTGTAAAAGAATATATTTATTTAATATTTTATATTTAAACAAAAAAAAAACTGTTGAAATATAATTTATATTTATATAAATTTAATACATAAAGTATTAAATTTATAATTTTTTTATTTTCAAAAATTTCAAATGCAACAGAAAAATTTTATTTAATTTTTAATATACATATATATTCTATTTTATAAAAGTCGTTGAAGTATATTTGATATGATTATTATATTTATTTAGTTCAAGTTTTTAAGGATTTTCTTTTCATTTAAAATTTTTGTTATATATTTTTTTTTATTTTAAATAATAATAAATTCTTTTATTTTATTTAAGTTTCATTTTAGTTTTTTTAAATGCCAATATATATTTAATTTACATACAAGTATATTCAGAACTTTAAGTTTATGTGCAAATGTATTTAAGGGACAGCTAGACTCTTGAGTGCAGCCATAAAATATATATATTCTTGATTGTAGGCAAACGAGCTGAGTCAATTTAATATATTTCTCCGCTCTGACTGCCGACAGTGAGCGGAGCTCCAAAATGCATTAGGTCGCCTGCAGCAAAGTTGAGCAGTTAAGGTTCCTTCCCATTTGTCGCCTAGCGATCGAGTCACACAAACTGAGCGAGAGGCTCAAGAGATGAGCTCGCCTATGAGTGAGAGGCTCGCCGCCTATAAAAAGGGCAAGCCTCCTGGGCGCTGCTTCAGTCGCCCTCCCGATCTTCTGGTGGTCAGTCGTCCTGTGCTCCTCTTCTTCTTCTGTGCGTGGTAAGCATTTAAATAATTAATAATATAAAGTATTTTAAGCAGAATTATATTTGTTATATTTATAATGTTAAGCCTTTGTTCTACAATACTTGTAGAACTTCGATTACGATCATTATGCTAATAGTCATAGGAGTCAATCCACATTAATATTAATACATTTACGTACATATATAATATGCTTTCTTGCTTGCTTTTTGTTTGAGTTTGCATTAAATTTCATATCATTAATAGAGAAGAATTTATTTAACAGTCCCAGTTCATTTGCTGTACTCTTATCAACTGAACTGCCCCTAACTATTTCAATAATTAAATTAAATAGAACATATAATGTTTATAAAATTGTGCAATTTTTTTCCAATTTTTAATAAATTTAAATGTTAAAAACTTTAAGCAATGAATAAAACCTAAATCTTATTAAATTGAAAAAATTGCATTCAAAAGATTTTTATTTGTTTTTTTTTTTTATGTAAAAAAGGATTTTTTCTAACTTTTTTGAATATTAAAAAAATCAGTTTTTTTGTTTTAAATAATAGAAAATAATCCTTATTTGATGATTAGAATTGTTAATTAATTTTTTTTTACAATAAAATGTTTTTTTTTTTTTAATTTTTTACATATTAAATTAATATAAATATTTGCAAAGAATTGCTATTTAATTTTTTTTTAATATTAAAAAAGATGAAAAAGATGTCTCTTATATTTTTTAAATATAAAAGAAAAGTTTATTATTAGTAAATATTAATACTTATTTTGGCAGTGTTATTATTATTATTTATTCAAACTTCAACCCAAAAATATGTAATAAAATTTTCTCAATAAAAAAAATTCTTTTATTATTTTTAACCATTTATTATTAACAATTTATTCATATTTAAAAAAATAAATTAAGAACTAATTTAAAAAAATTTTAAATATTAAAAAAAGTTCTTAATTTTTTTTTTAATATGAATAAATTGTTATTTTTATATATATATATTTATTACAGTTTATTTAAACTTTTCACCCATTCCATCATACTTACATTCCCTATTCATTCCCTCCCAAGTGCTGTTTCTTATATTTTAATAAAATACTCTTCTTGTTCTTCAGCTTAATGTCTGCTTTTATGGCTTAGCCTTGACATAAATATGCGTATATTTAAAAACACAAAAAAAAAACGAAATAATTTTGTAATTCTTTAGCGAAGGCTTCGCTTTGGTGCTTGGTGCCTGCCTGAGCCCCGCATTACTGGGTGTGATTTACTGGGACTCCTTTATGAATTATGCAAAAACTGAGAAATTTATTTTGATGCGAGGCACGTTACCTACAGAATCCCAGGATATATAATATTCGGGCAATTACCGGGGCAGCGCGGAGTGGGGATCTTTTCAGCAATTGCGTATGGTAATTTCGCCATATGGCGGTGGAGGCTCGGTGACAGTCTCCGTTGGAATGTGGGCGTAATCGAGCCCCAACGAGCCATTGAACTCAATTCCAGAGTTTATTTATAATAAAGGCATAGGGTTACAGGGAAACAAAGACAAGCGTGTAAATCTGCTGGTGTCCATTATCCGTTCAGATTCACAGAGAAAGACAGGGACAGAGAGAGGGAGAGAGAGAGATAGAGAGAGAGAGAGGGAGCTATTGTTTGTATGCTTTGCGATCCCTTATCGGACACTTGCCAGGTCGCTGTTTATAAGAACTTGAGCGAGAAACGCGAGTTGTCAACGCATGTTTACATTTTACGAAAGCGAACAGACGCACAGTTTGTTGATCTTGATCTGGGGACGGAATTGTCTGCATTGGGCCAAAGCTAAACAGGAAATGAGCCGAAACGTGAGCCGCCTTGGGCAGCGTATTCAAGCAACGACGACAACAGCAACAATAAAGATCTGAGTCACTGGCAACCGCAGACCACCATCGCCGCGACAGGAGCCCCAAAGCTAGTCAGGGTCAGGGGCCGGCGCGTCAGCCAAACATTATTATTGCTAAATTTGGGCCAGACAACAACAACAACAACACACACACAACAAAGCAGCAAACTTACAAGAGCGACAGGCCATGCGGCATATTTTCCACGCTCGAAATTGGGTCAAGTTTTGGTTGCCAAGCGCACAGCCAGAGCAGCAGCAGCAGCAGCAGCGACAGCAGCAGCTCCTCTGCTTGAGAGTCGATGAATTGGAGTCAAGGTGTCGACAGCAACTAGCAATGAGCAACGAGCAACGAGCAACGAGCGACGAGTGAGATAGCTTTGGTAGTGAAGGTTTTTCCGCGATACGCTCAGCTTTGGTGGGCTATTTAGAGCGTCAGCGTCAATATTTGGATCTGGGCGTCGCCAAACAGTCGAAACAATTTCAACGCCGCGGACTGACCTTAGCTAACTATGCTTTTTAGTCGCCGAAGGCGAAGAGCTGAGCTCAGCTGATCTTTGGGTTGGGCTTTGAACTTGAACAGACAGCTAGCCAGCGAGCCAGTAAGCGCAAGTTCACACAAATAAAGAAACAAATGGAGGTGCAAACAGATTGGAAAACCGAAGCCGAATGCCAGCAGCACTTACACGTTTGACACTCGCCCGCGCAAACTACTTGAGGGCTATAGATAAAGATGCAAATTAGTTAATGGATACAGATTGAAGTAGAGATGGGATTAAATGCAGACATTCAGATACAGAGATACAGACATATTGATAAAGAGAAATATACAGAGTTATAGATTCTGAGATACAGATAAAAATACACAGACATAGATTCTTTTATTTATTTTATTTATTTATTTTTTGCTTAAATTTAATTTAATATATATTTATTTTGTTAATTTTCTTTTATTTATTAATTCTTTTTCTGTTAAAATTCAATGTTATACATATTTATCTTTTATTGTTTAGATTCAATTCAATTTCAAAATGTATATTACATTCTTTTATTTAAGAACTGACTCAAAAACTAAATAAGAACTAAAAGCAATACATATAATAGGAAACATAAGTGATTAATCTTTCATTATGATTTACACAAAATTATTATTATAATTATATATATAGATATATACAGAGATACAGAAACAGATACAGATACATAGATATCTATCTAGAGGGGTACAGATTCTGTGATACAGATAGAGACATACAGATATAGAGATGCAGATATAGAGATATAGACACAGAGATTGAGAAGTACAGATACAGATACAAAGATACAGACAGAGACATCCAGCTACAGATGCAGATGAGTCAAACAAACATCAACATATACAAATACCAAATACGTACAGCCTCGCACTCATGGTCCATAGAACGTGAAACCAGTTTTCCTTCATTCATGATCTGCGTGGCGCGAGTGAATGCATGAAACACCGTTAGACGTGAATAAACTATATCCACTTCCGAGAGGCAGAGCCCTCGATCGATCGATTGTTTTATCTTTGCGATTCCGTTTTAATATGCAACGCCCAATGACAACGCAGAGCAGCAGACCTCAGACCTCAGACCTGTGGTGCCAGCACATTATCAGTCGTACTTCCTCAAGAAATGAATCAAAATTCATAGCGAAATTCAAACATGAAGCAGAAGTCCAATAAATAAACCGCTAATCAACGCTGATGGGTAATTATCGAATGTGGATCGATTTCGAATCGATTTCATTGTTGAATGCAAGCAGCGCAAATGTGAGAGATACACCCACTCGAAACAGGGCAACCTTGACCGGTTTTGCTGTATATGCGGTACTTGATACCCGAACGATTGCAATTTTAAGTGTTATTGGATATGAAGGATGGAGATGTATGAGTCGTAGTGGGAAAGTAGAGGGCATATGATAATATATGATTACTGCTTTTATATAGTTTATTTGTATATTTTAATATATGTATGTAGATTCATATGTGATTTAAGGGTTCTACTGAAGATTTTAATCCAGAACTTTGACATTATTTTATTTCAAAACTTACTCATTTTGTAATTTCTTTGAATTTATTATTAATAAATTAATAAATAACAAATATATAATATAAAAAAAATATTTGAAAAATTTCATAAAAAACATGTATTTAGTTTTTTTTTATTAAATTTTTCAAATATTTTTTATATATTATATATTTGTTATTTATTAAATATTTGTTTTTTAATTATTTAATATTTATTTATTATTCTTTATATTTATTAATAATTATTTATTATTATTATTTAAAATAAATTTACAAAAAATATATAAAATAAAAATATAAATAATATTTTAAATTAAAATAATTTAAGATACAAATTTATATATTTTTATATCATATATTCAAAGAAAGATAGATTTATCTATATCCCATTTATTTTTTTAATTTCTTTGAATATTTATATAAATATATAAATTTTTACTTTAATTTATTTTAATTTGTAATTTTTTTATTTTTATTTATTTTAATATATTGTTAAAAATTTAATTATTTATTATTATTTATATATTGCATGATCTATATTATCTTAGAAAAATACAAAATTCATCATCTCTTTCTTATTTTATTATCGCCAAATGACTAAAGCAAAATCTGTGCAATTTCTGTATCTATTATTTAGTCGATAAGAAAATGGAGCAAGTATCTTTTTTTTTGCAAATGGCAATACATATATACATATATGTGGCACATTATATTATATTATATATACTTATATATATAAAACATTACCATAAATCCCAGGCATTTAAATGGCAAAATACTATATGGGTACAGCCGCGCATACATACACACAGCCATACATAATGCTCAGCTAAGCCAGTTCTCAGAAGCTTTGCACGTCCGCGCACCGTTCGACGATCTGTCTGGCGCAGTATAGCACACACAGATAGACACACACACACACATACACAGGTACATACACATACATATGCCTAACGACTGACAAATGTCTGTCTCTATAACAACAGCTTTAGTAGTCGTATAGCCTTGATCTTGGCAATATGATAACCCTAACCTTGAACAACGTTTTGTGTTTGATTTTTGTTGTGCTGTCTGTGTGTGTGCGTGTGTGTGTGAATTTGTTGTGTGTATATTTTAATGCCTTTTTACTTTGGTCGCGTCTCGTTTATTAGAATTTGCTTTAGTCGCGAATAAAAAAAGTGAAAAATCTAAGAATTTTTAGCATTTACTTTGGCCCGCGTCTGCGTTTTCAATTAAGCTGCCCCGCACCCTTTTCGCTGGACGCCCCCTCCCTTGCTCCATGCTCCATGCTAATCAGGCGAATATGCTGACGAAAGGCGGACAGCTGACTGCGTCAGAGCATCGCGATAAGAGCAACATGCATTCGGCTTTAACTTCCGCTTTGCAACGACTTTGGAAATTGACTAAAACTGACAAAGCGAAAAGAGAAACAGAAACCGAAACCGAAACTAGTCGGACTGTCCGATCCGTCCAAGTTCAGATCATTAATTAAAAGCACGAGCCCCCCACGGCTCATTAAGTATACAATATATATGTGTCAGTGTATGTATGTATGTAGGTAGTATTAGTGCTTAAGTATAGGTATTTGATTTGATTTGCTTTTAAATGAGACGCGCCGTCTTTACCCGCTGCTCTTCAGGGCGGCGCGGCAATGGGCTTGACTCAAGATCGAATGAATTGTTCTTGAAAGATGCGTTCAATGTTTCCATATTGATTTTAATGGACGTTAATATACGATGGGCGACATACGGTATGCAGTATATGATACGATATGCGCTGTATGATACGATATGAGACAAATGGAGAGCAGAATTATATATATATATATATATATATATATATATATATATATATATATATATATATATATATATATATATATATATATATATATATATTTATATATATATATATATATATGTATATATATATATATATATAATATGATAAGTGATGATATATACGATACACTTGAAGATATTTGCTAAAGTTAATTATATAATGATAAACTATCAAATATACGATATACCTTACGGTATAGAAAAATACAAAAAATACGATATAACAAAATATACGATAATATAAAATAATTTTGTGTTATCTTTTGTATAATAATCGTAATTTACGACATAAGAAAAAATACGATAATCGATAATCGTATTTGTACTATACTAATACAAAATACGATCTACAATATAAAGGCACGACTAACTATCCCCATATGGGATATTCAGAGCTGCATTTGCCCATACCTATGTAGGGCATTTGGCATTCGTGCTGCCTTAAAGCTTTTCACTTCACGTCCTTGACCATAAACCTGAATATTTTTATTCTATTTGCTTTTTATTTAATTTGTTGTTGATGTTGTTGTATTAAGTTCTGTTTCATTTTAAAGCTGCAATTCGGCTGCTGTTGCTTGCTTTTTTTCTTTTTTGTTATTTGCTAAATTATCGCTTATTATTCGGCGCGGCATTTGCGGAGTTTAATTTGTTAATTAGATAAATAGAAATTTTATTTATGTGAGCCACCTCCCGGCCCGCCCCCCTGCGCCGCCCACTCAGCAGAGCTTAACCTTGACTGTGAAAAAGGCGAATTTTATTTTTTGTTGCCTTTTGTTGTTGTTGTTGTCGTTGTCTGTTTGTTTCGCTTGCACCGGGCAAAAGTAAATCAAGCAGGCCATAAAATATGCCCCGAAAAAAGCGTTAAAATTCTAAATAAACAACGCGAAAAAAAGCGGCGACAAAAGCAAAATAAATGCAAAGTTCGAGTACATTTCACAATATAAAAAAGTAAAAAGTAAAAAAGAAGCAGAAAAATAAAAATAAAAATAAATAAATATTAAAATTCCATTGCTTGATTCCAAATTCTGATTGTGATTTCAATGCACTTTTTGTTGTTTCAGAAGCAATCGCTGCAGTCGAGTTGCTTGTGCGGGCGAGCGAGAGAGAGAGACAGAGAGAAAGAGAGAGAGTGAAAGGCGGAGAGGCAATGTGAGAGTCCAGACAATAACAAAACAAAGCGGCGCGTCCTTGAAATCGCGCGACAGGGCCGCTAAACTCAGGCGACGACGCAAATAACTCACAACAACAGCCGTAAGGGTCAAGGGGAGGGAGCGCGACGGGCATAGCTAAAGCCAAAGAGAAAGATTGAGGAACGAACAGCAACAGCCAGTCGCCTGACGTAGTATGTGCACATACGTATATGACGTATGAAGCAATATGGGAGGCGGAACGCAGAACGTAGAACGTGTGAGTAACTGTCGCTAAATGCTGAACAATGCAAGCGAATCGCCGACGAATGCACGCCCAAAAATAAATAAATAAATATCAATTATATAAATATATATATAAATACATGTAGATAGTCAAATTTTTGTTTCTTTCAATTGGCCTCTTCAAGACAATTGTCGGCGCAATTGCGAATTATACAAAAAATCAGAGAAATTTGTCAGCCCGACTGGTGGATACCCGGGACTCTGGTACATATGATATAATGTATAATAATGAAATCTGGGATTAAGGTAAAATAAAACAAGTAAGAAAACTCTAGTCGAGACCGCTCGACTAGGGTATACCCTGAACCCTGCGCAGAACCGCAATTCCAAACAATCTCCGTTTCTTTAATATACATAAGTTTATATATATGTTCATTACAAACAACACATACACACACACATACACAGGCGCAAGCACTCACAAGCGCAAATCGTTGCGTCAGCTGTTCTTTGGCTGCTGTTTGCATGGCAATGCTATGGGAAATTAAATGCTTAATAACTTTTTTTCTAGAGTAACGATTTTGATCAAACTTGTTGGGCGTGATCACGTCATCCATATATATGTATGTGCCAAAGCACAAGTCTCTAGTATTTGATATGCGGGAGTTACAAATTGGAGGCGAAGGGGGCGTGGCACCCAAAATTTAACAAAAACCGAAATTGCGTAAGACCCAAATAACACTAAATGCAAAATTTGAAGACTCTAGCTATAAAGATGAATTAGATAGAATTTTATAGCTTAATTTAGATTTTCGTTTTTAATCGATAACAATAAAACGATAACAGTTATCGAATTTCTGAAACAAACTCGATATGCGCGCCCTATACAGGGACCTACAAAAAAAATTTGAAGTCTCTAGCTATTGTAAGTTCTGAGATCGACGCGTTCATACATACGGACAGACGGACAGACGGACAGACGGACAGACGAACAGACAGACAGACAGACGGACAGGGCTAAATCGACTCGGCTTGTCTCCCTGATCAAGAATATATATACTTTATGGGGTCTGCCACGCCTCCTTCTGCCTGTTACATACATACGCCTTCCAACAAAAACATTATACCCTGATTACCCATTTTCAATGGGTTCAGGGTATAAATAGATTTATCTCTAACTTTACAGAATAGTCCACCTCCATTCAAATATTCCCAGGTTTTCAAATGCTGAACTACAGTAGATCGGATGATCTCTGAATGGAATTGATTTAACTTTTATCTTGAGGTAAAGTTTCACAAAGACAACTCTTTATATCTTCTACGACATTGTTTGGCAATACATATATAGATATTTATTTTTCAGAAATGTAATGATATACAGTCTATATACAGTACACATACATATGTACATGAAGGCTACTTTGTATATTCGACGTAAACACTTGTAAAAAATGCGAACTCTGCGAATCGAAAACCCTTGACAAAATTATAAAGTGCCTGACATTACGTTGTTGATATATAATACATACATATATGTATATACACAGTACAGAATAGGCATATCGATTCAGGGTTATATAGGGGGTTCGACGGCACATACACTACATAAAAACTTGATAAATAAACAAGTCGAGGAACTGCAAATAGTTAAAGATAAAAAATTTGATATTTACTTGACTCTGTCTTCTATATATTTGACTAGGTCTGCTCTTTTATTTACAGGGTATTTCATAGTTGAGCATGCGACTCCCTTCATGGCTGCGCTTAAATTTCACCATTGGCTGCCTTTTCGTGTAAAGTGCAGAGCATTACGAATGCAATGAGGTTCAAGGACAGTTCTCGTACCCAAATCAGAAATGAAGGGGGCGTAAGGGTAGCAAGTAAGTACGAAAGAAAATACATATATCGCATGTAGTATACAATACAATATTGTATATACTGTATTGTATATCGTATATCATATATTTTGTATATAAATTTACGAATATAATTTATGTAGCATACTATATGCTGAATATCGTATATTGAATATCGCCCTTCGTACATATATATTGCTTACATAATTTAAAATAAAATGTGCAGATTGTTGTATACACAATGTCGTATTTGAATATCGTTTTTCGATCATTGTATATACAATTACATAAACATATATGAATTTATATTGTCCGCGTAATTGAGGCTTTACCCTGATCACAGCGACCTTCTTCCGCCTATTGAGCTTTTGCTCCACGAGCTCATTTTACGCTCCACTTAGATCGAGAAGCTGCTGAGAAGGCGAGTGCCCAAATGTTTTCGTTGTTCTTCGCCTTTAATATCGAACATAAATTATAAAGAACATTTTTATTGATCGACTGTGGCAGCTAAATTTATGTTGCAAATCGCACGTTTTGTGGTTTTTCATCATCCCAGATCCAGTTCCAGATGAGTGGAGGGTTTTTCTGTTTTTAATTTTTTCATTTACTGATCGTTAAATTATAAATATAATAAACATTTTCACAAAAGACCGACACGTGTGATTAATACCCAATAGGTGTTTATAAGCGAAATATATCTATTGAAATATAAGGAACATATATAAAAATATATAAATATAAAATATAAAATATATATCAATTTGTGTATATATATGTGTATATAAAATATATATCAATTTCTCTATATATATCTATATATTTTTTTTTTGTTTTTGTTGCTAGGCCAGAACGAGTTGAATTCTTTTTTTTTTTTAGGAATATGTCTGGGCTTACGCCGGCTAAGAAAGCCGAAACTAGCAACAAAAATAAAATAAATAAAGTATACTAGTCGACTAGGAGATACGCTATAAATTTAATGATGAAAAACAACATTAGTTCGATTTTTAATACTAATATTGAATATTAAAAAAATAAAGTTAAAATTCGAATTATAATCGGATTTGAACACGTAAAACTAGTTTTCACATCTGATTAAAAATTGAATGAATTTATAATTATAAATTTAAATACTTAAAATCAGATGAGGTTTTGAATGTAGATCTTATAGCATCCACATGCAGCAACTTTTAAGCTATAGCTCAATTAGATTAAGATCCGAAGAGTAGTAAATATATTTGAATTTCTGTTCAGTTATACTTCTTATGCCTTAGCAACATTTTCACTCATGAGCCATAGCCAACGGGTATTCAGTTGTCATTGTTTACCTTCCATTAAATTGTTCAACAATATTTATTTCCTAATAATTCAGCTCATATGTGCCGGCAGAGACTTGATAAAGCTTTGTTTGTTTAAGTGCTACAGTTACAGGGTATACGAAACGGCAATAATACTTAAAACTTGAATCAAAAAATTGTGCATATTCAAAATATACACATGCATACTTATATTTTAGTATATAGGTATATATTTAACTGTATAGCAACAACACCAAAAATAAATAAAATAACAAACAGCAATATTAATAAACAATAATTGTTCAAGGTCAAGTTGCGAATATTGCTTAGAACAAAACAAATGTGAAATAACAACAAGTTGGCATGATTAACTAGCGATTGTGATGGACTTAGACAATGCCCTGTAAATATTGATAAAAATGTGTGAGCGCAGCTTGAGTTGAAGAGGCTTTTAAAAAAAAATTATAATATTAAAATAAAAAAAAAATAATAAAATAATATAATAAAAATAAATATATATTTTTATATATGTAATATAAAAGTATAATTATACTATATAATATATATATTTATTTATATTATTTTATATATTTTATTGATTATTATTTTTATTATATTAGTATAGTATTTTTTTTTTATTTATTTTAATTATAATTTTTAAACGTTATATAGCTATCTGTATATAGCCACATTCAAGCTAAATAATGGCTTGAATGGGTATACATTAGCTTACATCTGTAGCTCATATGCCTCAGTCTAGACTATGGAAACTCTATCGATTTACTCGCATTAACCTAATACGCCCCGAATAATTCCATTGAATGGTAATCGTAGAACAGGTTTCCAACTGTGGGCATCTGGCCAAGGGGGCTTGGCAGGAGATTCTTCAGTAGATTGCGCACAAATATTTACTCGCAGGTGGAAATATTCTGTGAGTGTGAAATTTCATAGTTAATCGGAAGTGCGACAAACTGACAAGCGAGAAGCTTGAATGAAGTTTCGAATGAAATCGCTGCAAAAATAAATGAAATTCAGGCAAAAATTGCATGATAAAAATGATTGAAAGAGAAATGAAAACTATAACTGAAAGGAATATAGAAAAAAATATATATGTATTCAAGAAGATAAGCATAGATACTTAAAGATATATAGATATAGTATATGTATTTTTTATAGGAAATTATATATATGTATAGAAGGAAATTCAGAAAGATAAACATAATGAGAGATAAATTATGATATAGTATCTAAATATATGTAGGAAATTATATATAAAGAAATTCAGAGAGAGAAGCATAAAGACAGATATGATATATTATTTAAATGTATATAGAAAATATATATATGCATGTATATAAGGAAGTTATTTCGTTAAGCGCAAAGCTCAACCCTGATCCTATAGCACATGATGTCACTCCGACATACATATATACATATGCCTAGTACTTAGAAGTTGTTCTATTCCAAAATCGAACTGCGCACTTTGTGCAACTATTTTGTTTTTCGCTCTATTCAAAACAAAAACTATTTTTGAAAACTGCCTGAATATACACACACACACACACACAAATACATAAACAATAAAAATACATACATATATATAAATATATATATATTATATAAGCTTTAAATCTGTTGTTCTGGGTAATACGAGTAGATGTACGAGCTTTTCGAATTTATGATCATATTTTGGCATTTGCTTTCTGCGTTATTTGATCGCCAAACGTAGGCAGCGACAGCGACTGAGACTGAGACTGAGGCAGCGACAGCGATAGCAGCAGCGGCGTAGCCAAAACGGCCCAAGGTCAGCGTCTTCTCCTCTGCTCCTCTGCTGGCCGTGCTGCTCTGCCTCCCCCCTGTGCACTTCGCCTCGCCTGCTCTTCAGCTCCTCTCGCGTGTGAGCATTTGAATAATTAAGTGCGAAATAAATTAATTTCAATAGAACTTTTTAGCATGCGCTGACCATATTTAGCCGCATTTAGCCAATTGAGCGAACAACATATTAGAAATGTGATTAATTCGACTTGAATGAGCAACTATTATCGTTGAGGCCTTTGAGGGCGAAATGTCGTTAAAGTTGTAAGGGCTCAAAGAGCATATCAGTCAAGTAGAGGCATTCAATAGTCAAAGTCATTCGTGATGAATTTCTAATCTATGTGCTGCTATAGACTAGCTAGAGTTTGGATCGAGATACAATCCTAGCTGGGAAAACTGGATATATAGAACGTCAACATCTTGGCCCTCTCGACTGCTGATCCTCATTGTTTCATAGTTTTTACTAATTTATATTTATATTTATTTATTTATATTATATTATATTATTTTATATTTTTTTATATTTTTTTCAATTTACATACATATATATTTATATTATATATTATATTATATTTATATATTTTTTATTTTTTATTTATTATTATTTTATATTTTTATATTTATCTTGACTTTACTGACAGAGTTTTTAGCATCAGTTCCAAGGTATATCGGATACATACATTTATACATCGCTTATTTTATGTCTGATCTCACAGGTTTTCTAGCCATACCTAATGTAATTTACTTTAAATAATGCCCGAGCTAGCAACAAATTTATATAAGTACAGTCCAGATATATATTGTTTTATTTCATATGCAATACTTGATATTAAAATCATTATTTATTTTATTAAATAATTATAAATGTTAATAAATAAATATATTTTATTGATTTTTTCAACTCTGTTTAATTTTTTTATTATTTAAATTTTAGTTTTGCTCATGAAACTAAAACCCAAATCGAATTGTGGCGCCGCCGCGCAGCGTGCGGAATGTGATTCAAAAGCTGGCAAATGGCAAATGGGAAAGGAGGCGAGTGGCTCAGCTGTGAAAGTTGCGGCCTGTGAAAGTGAAAATGGAAATGCAGCCACAGTTGTTGTTGCTGTTGCTGGAGCTGTCGCTGCTGCTGCCGCAGCCTCTGCTGACATCAATTTGGCTTTTCGTTGGGCAAAAGTGGGCTAGGAAAATGTGAGAGTGATGCGACGGCGCAGAAAATCGGCCATAAAAAATATTGTATATACTTATATATATAAATTGAACAGGTGTTGCAAATAACTGGCGACAGGCAGCTTCGCAGTTTTGCTTCAGCAATTAAATTAGTTTTTAAAATTATATTTATTTTTGCATTTATTGCCTGCGTGACCTTGAGAGAAAGAGAAAGAGAGAGAGAGAGGGAGAGATATACGTATGTATATACATATAATATATAAATATATATGTATATAATACTAATATATTATCAAATGTGAAATGTGAGTCAGTAAATGTTTCAACTGAATTAACAAACTGGTTTCGCTTAGCCAAATAATTATTAAAAATTATTATTTGCAATTTAAACAAAACGCAAATGGGGAGCTTGGCCAAAAAGAGAACAAATACAAGACTAAATTTGGCTAATTTAAAAGGCGTTAATTAAATTTAAAAGATGGGAATAAAGAGCGTTTCATATAAAAACTCCTTTTTCTAATACTGAAAAATATAAAAAAATTAAAATAATTCGATGGGTCCAAGCGCGCCCAGTGGGGGTATGGCTTTGCATATCCAGTGCGTAAATAATTGAAATTGAAAATCAATGTTCATTTTTTATTTATTAAATTTTTATTTTTAATACTTGCTTTTTTATAATAAGTAATATTCAATCTTTATTAATTTAATTTGAAAATATATAAAATAGTAAAAGAAATCAATTAAAACGAAAAAGAAAAAGTTCAATATTTTTATCTTTATTTACAACAATCTATAATATCAGCAAATATATATATCGTAGCAATATCAATATTTAATTTGAATAATTAATTCAACTAAATTTATATTCATTTTAGTAATATTTTATTTTATTTTAATTACTCCTTTTATTTTCTATTTTATTAATAAAATGCTTTTTATTTGTATTTAAACTACCTATGTAATAAATAATTCCTTGAAAACATAACAAATGTAAAGTTTAAGTAAATACATAAAAGAAGAAAATAAAATAAAATATTATAAAATAAAATACAATGTTAATAAATAAAATAGTAAAAAATGAATTTCGCAAAGATTTTGAACTATTTATATAAATAATAATTATAAATTAAATAATAAAATAAAAAAAATTAAATGAAATTAAATAAAAATATTTTAATAAACGTATTGAATAAAACATACAATTAAAATACACACAAAATAATATATATAATAATAATAATAATAATATTAATATATATATATATATATATATATATATATATATATATATATATATACAATATATATATATATATATATATATATATATATATATATATATATATATATATATATATATATATATATATATATATATAAACTAAACCAACTGCATTCTACATATACATATGTACTATAATTTAATTAGACATGCTAATCAGACCCATGTATGTATTTCGCTTGTAATTGCAAGCGAAAATACATAAATTGTACTAAACTCAAGTTAAAAATAAATTATATTCTTGCATTATTCCACTAATTCTATGAAATTTGTCAACATTTCTTGCTTATAAATAATATGAGTCACCTGCCTAGACGCCGCGCATGCAACTAAATTTGCATATCTATTTACATTCACACACACACACATACACTCATGGCATGGAGCAACAGCTGCAGCTCAGTTCTGGGTCGGCGTCCACGCCGAAGCCAAGTGTCGCTGACGCAGCCGAACTTCAGTTGCATGCGCCGATGCGGTGCTCGGGAGAGCACTTGAAGCCGGCGTGCAACAGCAGCGCAATGATAAGAGCTGCCGGCAATGGACGCCAACAAAAAATAGCCAGAGAGAGGGAGAGCGAGCGACGTTAAAGAGTGGCCAAGCACAAGCAAAAGAGTACAGCAAAGCACAGAGCAATCAAGAGCTTCCAATTTGCAAAGAGCGACAGCAAGAGAAGAGCGCACAGGCAAAAGCTCTGCGGCTGTGGTGAGTTTAATAAATTTGAATGCTGATTGCAGGCAGCAGACTAAGGGAAAACATTAAGAAATTTTAATAAATATTAAAAAATATATAATAAATTTAATAAATAATAAATATAAACTTAAATTAAACTTAAAAACAATTCAATTGCATTTGGAGCAGCTGGCAAATTTTCCAGTGCTCACAAATTGTGCATTATCTCTGGATATAATGTGTATTTCACGCTGGGCGTTTAACGACGCGACGTGTCGGCGCGACGGCGTCGGCAGCGTCGCTGGCAGCGGGTGCAAATGCGACCTTGACCGTGAAATTTAAATTTAGAAGCTACGGCCGGCTACGACGTAAAAAAATTGCAAAAAGCTTTTCGCTTTCTTTGTGTAAGTGTAAATGTGTATGTATGTGTGTGTAGATAAATGTAAGTTAAGGGAAAATTATAATTGCCATTAAGCCACAGGTATAGTCTGTCTCTCTCTCTCTCTCTCTCTCTCTCTGTCAATTATATATGCAATTTATATGTCTCATGTGCCTTTTGAGATATTTGCGAAATTCGAAATTTATTTATTTTTATCAGCAGCAGACGCCGCCGCCAGACGGTTTAATTGAAATGTGAACTTGCATGCAATTATGCAAATTGTCTAAGAATACGATAAGCGCATGAGCATTTAAAAATAAACATCTATTGACTTATTAGGATGCAATATAAAGATACATATATCGTAACTGTGAGTACTTTAAATTAGATTAATTAATGTTAATCGATAAGTGCTCGTTAAGTTGAATTTGTAGTATGATGAATAACTTTCATCAAGATATATGAACACTTATCGATAATTTTAAGCCTTCTCCACAACTTTCTAGATAAAGAGTTGAGTCGTGCTTTGCGACATGTATCAAGTCGCAATAATAATAAGTGACGAATATGACATAAAACATAAACCTATTATTTAATATTCATCTACTTTTATGTCTTTAATACTCATAAAAAGTTTTCCATTTTAATATAAACAAAGAAAATATATTTAATCTCTTAAATTTGCAATGTTTAAATTAAAGTTAAATAACGAAGGAATTCAAAATTTAACAAATGCGCCGCAAAATAGACTTAGTGTGCCCAATGTTAGCAAATGAAAGAAAATACCAACATACGAAAAATTCAAAATGAATCACAGCGCACATGTATATAAGTATTTAAAATATAAGTTATAAATGCAATATGCCTTTTAGTCAGTTGACAATCAATTAATTAAATTAAAGCAAGTTAAACTTGCTTTTTAGCTAATGAACAAATTAATTAGGTTTAAATATTGACAATTGGAAAATAAACATATCTCGATTGGACATATCTGCCAGCCGCCACTTATTTGCGGACAACTTATTAAAAGCTATCGATAAGTTTAAGCTATTGCATTTGCCGGATTTACCATTTAGTCGTTGTGTTAATTTGTGATATTTCATTAAATTAGGCAATTGTCATTTAACGCGGTTAAATTGTTGCGGCTTAAATTTGTGCCTTGAATTTAAATTTGTCTCAGCATATCGCAATTGCTTAAAGCTGTTACTTAGCCGGCCAAACGTTTACGCGCACGTGGGACGCTAAATTGTTGCAGAGCGAACACATTCCATGCTAAAATGCTAGAGGAAACGTTTAGCGAGTACTTTCTGTGCAACTTCAATGATGCACTGGATGTGGAGGGTAAGATATGATGATACATAAGTACCTGAGGTAATATTAAAGAGAAATTCTCTTCACAGCTCTGCCGGCTGATGAGCGCCTGCGAAAGCTGTGGAGCAGTCAGGAGCTGTGGACCGTGGATGAGCTAGAGACAATCATAAAACGCTGGCAGGACAACAGCCAGCAGGAGCTGAAGGGCAACGAGCAGGCAACAGAGCTGCTAAATGACTTTTTACATCTGATTTTCGCCTTTGTGCAGAACAATTTCACTGGGCCCTTCGACAAGCTCGAAGCCTGCACAGAAATGCTGAGAGGGCTGCAGCTGGAGCAGAGTGAGGCGCTGGAGCAGCTGAAGGCCAGCGGCGAGGAGCTGAATCCAAATGTCAAGACTGCACAGCTGCTGCTCATAGCCAAGCAAATGCTGAAAACTCTCAGCGCCGCGCAGCCCACGTCGAAGGTGGGGATCTACCGGGGGATTATCTACTAACCTTGGCTAATCTCTATCATTCTTCGACAGCTGCTCTGCTGGTGGCGCCTGCGTCTGGTCTGCCTGCAGCAGCACGTACTGGACGACCTGGCGAGCGCCTTGTACGAGGACTTCAAGCTGGCCGCCGCTGAGCTGCGTCCGCATCTGGCAGCCTTTGGCCAGGTGGAGCTGCAGGCGCTGCTGCTGCTGGAGCTGGCCAATGGGTACTTGCAGTTCCATCGCTCCGATCTGGCGGCCCAGCTGCTCGACGAGCTCTGCGCACATCTGCAGGTGGAGCTCAAGGTCGAGGGGCTGCTGGGTGTCCGCACCAAGTTCCAGCAGAAGCCGCTGCCGCAGCTCTGCCTGAAGGTGGAGCAGCAGTCGACGGAGCGGGACGCCTTGCCCACAGCTGAGCTGAGCAATGCGGCGACCAAATTGCCACAGCTGCTGCTGCTGGAGGACGACACGCGCCTGGAGCGCATACGCTTCACCGAGCCCAAGGACAACGAGGTGATGACGCTGCCCAGCGTGCTGCAGTCGCTGGTGCTGGCCAAGGTGTGAGTAGCAAGTGAAGCACACTCCATAATCTTTGTTCATATATATATATATGTATTTCCTTTGACCTGCAGCAAGCAGCTGAAGCGCTCGCAGCCCAAGGATCGCCTGGCCGATGAGCAGCTGGAGCCGTACACCCAGACGCTGCTCTACCAGCAGCACGGACCGCTGCAGGTGCGCCAGGCCGCCCTCTTGCTGAACTGCCATCAGGAGTCGGGCCAGCGACGCACCGTGGAGCGCAGCTGGAAGCAGTGCGAGGAGTGCGTCAAGCTGCTGAACAACCTGGAGCAGCATACGGTGCGCGCTCGGCTCTCTTATGGTTTCGCCTCGTTCCTGCAGCCCAAGTGGCAGGTGCAGCTGCAGCTGGTGGAGCTGCTGCGCTCGCTGGGCATGACCAAGACCGCGCTGGACGTCTGCCTGCAGATCCAGGCCTGGCCGCAGGTCATCGACTGCTACACCAGCCTCGAGCTACGCCACAAGGCAGCCGAGATCATACGGCAGGAGTTGGAGAAGCAGCCCACGGTGCTGCTCTACTGCCTGCTGGGCGACGCCATCGACGAGCCCCAGTGCTACGAGCAGGCCTGGAACCACTCCAAGCAGAGCAGTGGCAAGGCTCAGGCCTACTGGGGCAACTACTACTACAGGCGCGCCGACTACGCCCAGGCCATCGAGCACTATGAGCTGTCGCTGGAGATCAATGCGCTGCAGGAGCCGATCCTGCTGCGCTGCGGCTACTGCGCCATCCAGCTGGAGCGCTGGGAGTCGGCCGTCAAGTGGTACCTGGCCTACACCCACCTCGAGCCCAACGGCTTCGAGTCCTGGAACAATCTTGCCAAGGCTCTCATCAAGCTGGGCGACAAGCAACGGGCGCATCGCCTGCTCGGCGAGGCCCTCAAGTGCAACTACAACAACTGGAAGGTCTGGGAGAACTACATGCTCGTCTCGGTGGACACCAGCCACTGGGAGGATGCCATGCGGGCGTACCAGCGGCTGGGCGAGCTCAAGCAGCACTTCCTGGACGAGGAGGTCCTCACGCGCATTGTCTACGGCATCGCCAGGCAGATGCAGTCGGACTGCTCCTCGCAGGCGATGTCCAGCTCGCTGCATCGCCGGATCACTCAGCTGCTGGGCCAGCAGTGCGTGCAGCACGGCAATGAGCCCATGGTCTGGGAGCTGGCCGCTCTGGTGGCAGCGACGCCACTGAAGAAGGCCGAGCGACTGGTCAAATCCTATCGCGCCTACACAGCCAAGCAGCTCAGCTGGGAGACGAAGTCGGCGCATGCCAAGAAGGCGTTGGGCCTGTGCCTAGAGCTGGCTGAACTGGCCGTGGCTGCCATCAAGGAGCACGCAGAGGACGAGAGCGAGGCGATGATCACATCGCAGCTGCACTCGAGTCGCCTCGCAGCCACCGCCTGCCTGAATGCGCTCAAGCGCGCCAGCCTCGTGGAGGTGCCCAAGGAGCAAGCGGACCAAATGCAGCAGCTCGAGCAGCAGCTCTCGGAGCTCACCCGGCTCCTGCAGCAGCGCATGCAGCGCAGCTAATCTCCCTCTCCCCCACCCAGTCGACTCCTTGTACATATTAAAGCATCTTCAATATATTCTATATATTCTATGTATATAAATCTAGTTAGTGTCTAAAGCGTGTTCAGCTTGGTGGTGATGAGGACGCGCACGCTCTGGTCGAAGGCGCCGGCCACGGCCAGCCCGAGCTTGTCCGGGTGCCAGTCGAAGCTGTGTACGGGCTGGGAGCTGAGCGTGACGGCGCTGATCATTTGCAGCTTGCCGGCGACGCCCTCCTTGTTGCCGTCGGCATCCTCGAGCACGCGACGATCCGGGTATTCGTACTTCCAGAGGCGTATGGAGCCGGTGCCGCTGCCCGTGAGGAAGACGTCGCGATTCTGGGGCACGTGGCGCACCGTCCAGACGGTGGCCTTGGGCCCGGAGATGACGCCGTTGCTGCCCACGCTGCGGCCTGCATTGCGCTCCTCCACGCAACTGAAGCCCTTGGTGGGATGCTGCGTGCGCATGTCGTAGACCAGGAGCCCGCCCTCGAGCGTGGTCACCGCCAGCTTGTTCATGGGTATGTCGCGGCGGTCGAACTCCAGGCCGCAGATGCCGTTCCTGATGGTGGCCTCCCAGCGCACGGCCATGGCGCGCAGATCGAACAGCTTCAGATCGCCGTTGTCGTAGCCAGCGGCGATCAGGCGATCCTCCTCGTTGAAGGTGTTCCCGAAGGCCAGGGCCCAGCAGTCGCGCCGCAGATTGCTCCTGTTGATGCCGTCGCCCATCTGCGCGGGCGGCGATATGTCCACCACGGGCTCCTGGCCCTGGCGTATGTCCCACACCTTGATAGCGCCATCCCGACTTCCCGTCACGATCTCTGGCGCTCCACACTCCAGCTGGGTGCCGCCGATGGCATCGATGCAATTGATGATGCCCGTGTGCCCCTTGACATTGTACACAGCCATCTCAGGGCGCTCCAGATCGCTGTGTGGGTAAGGAATATACTTATATATATCATGGAGTATTTACTTCTTTACTCACAGCACTTGGAGTCGTCCCTCGAAGTCGCCAATGGCCATGTGGCGGTTGCGCAGCGATGAGGCGCCGAAGGTGCCGCACTTGAAGGCCGCCTTCTTCTCCACCGACTTGACTTTCTCCAGCTTGGCCTCGTTCAGCTCGTAAATGTCCAGAATCCCATGGCTGTTGGGCTTCGAGCCGAGCACCACAAATTTGGCCGAGAGCGGTATCCACTTGGTGTCGTACACCGTGTAGTTCACGGTTTCGTGTAGGTGTTCAATTATCTGCGGTTTGTCCATGTTTTTCGCTTTCCTTTACTATATTCAATGCGGCCTTTAAATGTCGATTTTCGAGTTGTTGGGAAATTCAAAAGCAGCCTGTTTTCGGAGTGTTCCCATGGCTCCTTTGATGACATTCTATCGATTAATAATCGCCGGCATCGATAGCAACTTAAATGAAATAAAAAGTATTCACCCTGTAGTTGGTAAGCAAACTATAATATCAATAAAGATAAATTATTGCGAATTTTAGTTTCATCATATCATTTAATTATTTTAATATTTAAATAAATGTTTTTAAATATTTAAATTTATAAAGATGTGAGCACGCCATACCCATCTCTAATCAGTTTAAATTAGCACAGAGCAGCTGAAATATCGATAGTTCACAACAAGCTATCGAACGTGTTTTGATGCCGTAACAACGCAGAAATATAAAAGTTGAATTTGTGAAAGAAAACATGCTGCGCGCTGGTTGTCAATTGTTCAATCAGTCAAGTGTGGCAGCTGTTAAGACTGGCAGCAACAACTTTACACTGGAATTCGTCAGATGGCGCCGCAAGCCGCGCTGGCTGCCGGTGGCCAAGAGCAAGCTCTTCCGCGTGCCCGAGCGTAAGAAGCAGACCGAGGAGGAGCGCACTGAGCTAATGCGGCTGCACAATCACTACAAGTAAGCAAAAGCAAACAGAGATAAAGCCTAATTTACAATCATATTTCTCAAACAGAACCCAGCTGCGCTCTGTGCGTCAGTATTTGCGGGAGGAGGTGGTGCGAGTGCAGGAGACATCCACAGCGGATCACATAGTGCTGACGCCTGAGCAGGAGGAAGCTGAGTTCCAGCGCTGCCTGGAGATAAACGCCGAGTGGAACGCCAAGATTGCCGTCGAGCGCGAAGTGCGTTTGGCCAAGGAGCGCGAGGAGAAAGTCGCCTACGTTCAGGAGCGTCTCGAGGCGGGCCAGCTGCGCGAGGAGGAGCGACGGGAGCGTGCCGCTGAGCGCATACGCTACGAAATCGAACAGTCCAAGACATTCATCACGCGCGACAACCTGGATGCGGCCATCGAAACGGCACTGGCCAATCCCGTCGACCACAACTTCGCCATCGACCTGGCGGGCAATCTGATTAAGGGGCGTGCCACGCAGCCGCTAGGCAACTAGGACAATAAACAATTCACTCGTTTCGTATATATGTATAAAAATAGCGTTTACTCGGTAATCAATTTGCAGTTAAATAACTTACGACGAACGCGTCCTATTTACAAGAATTATTACATGCTCCTAGACTAAACTAAACTAAATCTAAATTGGACTCCGCCGTAGAGTTAGGTGAGTGCTACGTGGCGGCAGCTCCTGCCGCCGCCGCTGCTGCTGTGCTGGATGTGGGTAAGGTAGACGTAGGGGATTTAGGTTGCTTGGCAGCGGCCTCCAGCTGACTGAACAAATGCTCCCAGTCGGGCGTTGCCTTGAGTTTGGCCTGGATGGGACCCAGGTTGATCATGTTGCCGCTACGCTGCTCCCGATTGCTGCTAATGGACATGAGCTCCTGGAAGAGGCAAAGATTAGCCATTGGGAATTAAACTCTAGACCCTGCGACTCACCTGCAGGAAACCTGAGTCCAAGCCCAGATCCAGATCAAAATGCGTGTCGCCCAGCTGCAGCTTGACGCGGCCGGAGCGATAGCGTAATATCTTACCTATTTGGCCCTCCTCCAGCTGCGCCAGCAGACTGGGCTTGGGCGCACCTCCGCCGCCCGGCGTGGGCAGTGGACTGCTGGGCTGATCTGTGGCTGCGCTTGCTGCTGGCTGTTCGGCCGCTGGTGGCGCTGCTTCCTCAGCTTCGTCCGCTACGCAGGGCAGCACGTTGGGCAGCTGCAGGATGAACAGCTGCGATTGAGGCGCTTCGAGAAAGGCGGCAATGCTGCGCGGATAGCGTCCGTATTGTGCGGGCGGATCCACCGGCCCGGACTGCAGGCCCACGTGCAGGTTCTGCAGATGCTGCGCCACGGCCAAAGAGTCTGCAAAGGCCAAACGAATATTTGGCAATTTGGATAATTTGCTTGAGGATTTCTGCTTACCTGCAGCGTCCTTACTATCCTGTTTTATGTTGAGTTTCTGACTGGTCCAGAGTCCTGCAAGGATAGAGTTTGGCTTATCAATAGCTGCGTGAGGCTATCTGGATCAGGATCAGGATATCTTACCTTCCTTCAGCATCACCGGCTTGAAGTTCAATTCAGTCTTATCGAGTTCGCTGCTTTCCTCTGCCGAGGATTCGTCTTCGTCGCTGACATCGCTGCCTATTAGTTCTTTGACTCGCTGATCCTGCGACTTATCATCCTTGCGCTTGCGTGTGATAGTCACCTCATCGCCGCCGTGCGCGAACGAGCCCCCACCTCCGCTCGAGGATTTGCGTATGTGCACAGCGCCAGCGCCCTCGGAGAAGACGCCCGTCGTCTGGATGAGTGTGGAGTTGCCATTGCCAGCGCCACGTCCGCGAGTGGCACCACCAGCAGCGCCTCGAGCACCACGGCGAGCACCTCGCGGCTGCGTAAAGTCCTTGGACGTCTTTACATTGCTATTAAGAAATTGATGCCATGAGATTCAGTGCTGGATCTGCCTGCAGCATGAGCTACTTACATATTCTTGTTGCGCACCGCATTGAGATTGGGCGCAAACACCTTTTTGTTGGCCGTGACTGTGCCGCGTCCGCCCAGCGTCAAGTCTCGAGCTGGTGTCAGCCGCGACATTCCGTTGGACATGTTACTCAGTGGACTTGTTGTCGTTGTCGTGTTGGCGGTGGCAGCTGGCTGCGTTGTTGTTGACGCTCTCTTGGCTGGCATTGTAGACTGCCCCGCTCGGCACTGCCGCTGGCCAAATGCGGCCACAGAGGAGTCAGCTATGGATTTAATGTCGGTTATTAACAAATTCAACGAGCTGGGATTTGGCGATGATTTGAGGTTAATTGGTAGAGTGTTGCAAAATGTATGCAATACGCACATGCCGATAAGCGTGCTAAAAGCTATCGATACATCGCTGCACTCGGCAGTGTTACCGTATCCACAGCAGTTTGTGCTGCGTGCTTTGCAATCTGCGCGGCATTTGTGCTTGTGGTGCATAAATATTTCTTTATTTTTTGTTTTAAGTGATATAAAAAGTGTTTTTGTGCATTCAGAGCAAGGCTAAGAGTGCTAATATGATTTGCTCGCGTTAATTAAGCTTCAAATTGCGGAATTACGCGTCGCGCGTATGCTAAGCTAAGATGCCCATCAGCTGTTCGTGTAATTTCAATAAGCAAAGCCGAATGTATCGATAAGTATGAAATTGGACAATCGCTTACGCGCGGTGGCAACTCGATTATTAATTCAAAATATTAGATCATTAAATGCAATTGAAGCTGTAATGTGTTTTAAAAGTTTTGTGTCTAGTGTTATTGTGCGGCAACATGCAAGTGAAATTACGCTGTAAAAATAGCAGTTGCGTGCAGAGCTCATGATTGATCTGCTTAATATTGTGTAAGTACATATTTATATTAAAAAATTTTTTTTTATAATATTTATTTAGATATGAATTATATAATCAAAAAAAAAAAAAAAAAAAAACTAAACTAGAATTTTTTTTTTTTTGAAAATTCAAATTTGCATTATTTAAAATTTGTGTGTTTGTTAGCAGTCATTTTGTTTACAGGGTATTTCTGATTCTACTACTCGTCTATAGCTTTTATGTTAGCTTTGCGAAGCTTAACGCCATATGTTTACAAACGTGCTTATAATTTGATAGAATTGCTTTCTGTGTCTCTTTTATTGAGTGCACACAAACTTTAGAGCAAACAAACTTAATTTTTTAAATGTACCCACTAAGCTTTATTTAAATTTCTTATGATCTTTATTTAAATTTATGAAATATTTTCACTAAGCTTTATTTAGTAGTTTCTCGTAATCCCTTTTTAATATCGTTCTGTAATAAGTTATGTCTGATAATTTAATTCATAAATACATATATCATGTCTGGCCGGGTATCTAATCTTCGAGCTCGAAATCTAACTGTTCTGTTCTGTTGTTGCAAAGTTCAGTAGAACCCGTTAATAATACTATTAGACACACACGCGCTAATATGTCATTGTCAATATCGGGGCTTATGGGCTGTTCTTGAACATAGTCTATTCGAACTTTGAACAAGGAAACCTTTTTGTCTGCCTAGTTTATGCTAACTGATTGGCTCGAGTTCGAGTTCGAATTCGAGTTCGATAAAAATGTTTGTATCAACTAAGCATTAGTTGCATTAATGCTTATCAACAATATTTCTTCTGCTATCAATGGGAAGGCAGGTGTTCTTCTCCCTCTCCCTCTCTCGCTCACTCTCCCTATCTTTCTCTTTCTCTCTCTCTGTCTGTGTCTCTGGGAGTGAAATGTTCAGTAATTCCCTGAAATGTTATATGTGTGTTAAAACAACTAATGTCGCGAGTGATAAGCGTGGGTAAGCGCGGGTCGCTCAATTGAACGGAAAGTAGTGGGATAGTGTGGGATAGTGAATTTCGTACGGCCGCGAAAGTTAGCGCGCCAGTATTTCGGAATTGCTCGCCGCGGACGGACGCATACGAGGGCAGCAGCAACTGAGCAACAAACATGGATCCAACTGGGGAGAAGACAGCGGCAGAGGCGGCTACCTCAACAAATCACGATGCTGACTATATAGCGAAAGCTCTGGCGCTGGCGTACAGCAGCGAAAGCTTGCGCGTGGAGAGCTTTCACAGCGAGCCAATTTCGCAGCGTGGTGAAAACTTTTGCAGCGTCATCTATCGGATTAAAGTGGAGTATCGCAAGAGCGAAGATGCGCCCCTAGAGCAGGGCCACTTCGTGCTGAAGGATCTGCTGCCCATTGTGGCCGAGGTGGGCTCCAACGAGAAGCTCATGTTCCAGCAGATATTGCCCGCCATGGCCAAGATCATGGAGAAGAGCGCGCTGGAGGAGCGCAAGCTGAGCGCAGAGTAAGACCTAACAGTAATATGATACATATACATATATATATTTATTTATTATATTCCATTTTCAGTTGTCTCTTTGCGGAGCGCGAAACAGCCAAGGAGATCTATCTGCTGGAGGATCTGGGCGCTTTGGGCTATAGCTCAATGAATCGCTATAAGGGCTTGAATCTGGCGGATGCTAAGATTTGCGTGCACAAATTGGCGCAGTTCCATGCGGCTTCGATGGTGCT
Source organism: Drosophila paranaensis (assembly GCA_035047545.1). Classification (NCBI taxonomy): domain Eukaryota; kingdom Metazoa; phylum Arthropoda; class Insecta; order Diptera; family Drosophilidae; genus Drosophila; species Drosophila paranaensis. The sequence goes on along the minus strand of JAWNPL010000145.1, from coordinate 6,663,782 downwards.
GCTGCAGGAGCAGCCGGAGCTGGTGGGTCAGCTGTCGCCGTCGCACTATGACGAAGGCCTGGGGGATCCCTTCGCCCAGGTGATTGTCGTCAAGGGCACGGCCTATGGCGCCGATGTCGTAGCCGAGCTGCCCGGTATGGCCAAAATAGCTGACAAAATGCGAGCTCAGCTGCCGGCGGAGTACGAAACGCGCATTAAAGCTGTGGTTGATCCCAAGAATACGGCAATGCCAGTCATTGTGCACGGCGATCTCTGGCTGAACAATCTGATGATCAATGCTGAGCAGAAGAAGGCGATAATTGTGAGTAGCTGAGCTCATATAAGGAATTCTTAGAGTAAAAGTAACCTTGCTTGCCTTTTCAGGTGGACTTCCAGAACTGTTTCATTGGCAGCCCCGCAATCGACGTGCTCTTCTTCCTCTACACCAGCTTGCAGCTGGACGTGCTGCTGGAGCATCGCGAGCAGCTGCAGCAGCATTACCATGACAGTCTGTGCCAGACTCTGCAAGCTCTAAAATATAACGGGAACACGTTGAGCTACGATCAATTTGCCGGGGAAATGCATCAGTGCCTGTTCTATGCCTACTACGGCGTAGTCTGCGAGCTGCCCATCTGTTGTGCAGCCGAGGACGCGTGCGTGGACTTTACCGTGGATACCTTCCTGAGCTCGGAGGCCATACTGGCCAAGCGTAAACAGCTGTTCGACAACGAGCGCGTCATAGAGACGCTCAAGGCTATCCTGCCCTACTTTGATGAGCAGGGCATATTCGATCCGTTGTAGGAGGCAGACTCTGCGAGAGTTTTGCATTTGTATTATTCAAAATATTTAATGTGCAGTTGATTTAGAGTCAACTGTGGCGAATTCAATTGTTAACTGTATTGTAGTTGTTGAAATATGCGAGATATTTAGATATTAGATCAGTGTAAGCAGACGAAGTCTGTGTCTGTGTGTATCTTCGTCTCTTGTAAATTAGTTAAGCACGTAAAAAAATTAAATTGTACAAAAACTGAAGCAGTATCTGCAACTATATCATATCCAAGTCATGTCCAACATATATATATATATCCATATGACACTGCATAGCATAGTATTTGCAGAAGCTTAGCCCAACACTAATAAAAGTTGTCTATATATGCGTAGCCAAGTCAGTGAAAGACTTGAACTATTAAGCCCTTGGGCTGGAGTTATTGAGAGTAAAGAGGGCCTGACATGTGCCTCGTATGAAGCTGTGGAAACTTCTCTGTCTCTCTCTCTCTCTATGACAGCTACACAAGTTGCACAGCTCAAGTGTTTATAAATAAATTTTCGTGTCTGCCAAAGTTGCTGGCCAAGATTTACGAGTGAGAGTTCGGCTGCAAGGAGTGCGATAAAGTTGGCATCGCTAGCTCCACCTCCCTCGTCGAGGTGCAAAATATGCAAATCGCTTTGCAGTTATTCTTAGAAAGTTGTCAGTTCGCAGGCGAGACTAAGCCAAGCGTGCCAGCAGAATGCACTTGACACCCTGCAACGTGTAAGTTGTAAGTGTTTAGAAAGCAATTTATTGTTTTGCAGCTGAAAAGCCCACTCCACTGACTTGGGATATGCTTTAGTAAGCTTTGCATAGTATTTTCTTAACGGATCTCTCTCTCTCTCTCTCTCTCTCTCTGTATATTTGTATATAAATATTTCCATTTGGAATTGCAGTCGTATTTGCTTTTGCTCCCACTCCCACTCCCACTCCCTCTCCCCCTACCCAGCTGAGTCGAAGTTGGCTTTTCTTTTTGGCTACTGCAGCTCGTCATGGGCAAATCAAAGGCATCAAGTCCTGTGCGTCTGCTGCTTGAAGGCATTAATTGCATTCTGCAGCATCACATTGCACTTTCAATTAGTTGCGAATGCCTTGGCGCCGTTGGCAAAGTAACAGGAAACGGAAGTTAAGTGCTGAGGCGAGGCGTCAAGCAAAACCAACCCCCAGCAACAAAGCAGCTGCCCAGCCATGACATTCGAGAATTATGCATTAATTGAAAGGCGATTCTGAAAGGGGTGTCTATGTGTGCCTGCCTTGACTTACGCATAGGTGCAACAACTTTGACAGCAAGTAGATTTGTTTTGGCAGCTCCAGAAAGTTGACCCTCAGCTGCAGTTGCAGCAGGAGTTGCTGTTGATGCAACTTAAATTCCCCTTCCACTGCCCGCCCAGGCCATGCACTTTGCTGCCGGGCATTGCCAGTGCAAACAGCCAACTGTCTGACAGCCCAGTCTCACTCACAGTCTCTGCCTCAGCCTCAGCCTCTGCCTCAGCCTCAGCCTCTGCCTTGCATTTCAAAATAGATTTATGGTTTTCTTTCGTCTTGCACTTAGAGGTGTTTGTGCTGGGCCTCCCATTGGGGTTGGCTTTGGCCAACGCACACTCATTTGTTTATTTTGAATGTTAATTAAGGCTTACGATTACCGAAATTGGCTCAAGGGGTTTGCTTTTGTCTCATGTGCATCTATCAATTTAAATATATGTGCAGAGCAGCAATCCAATGCTGTAAATGAATTTCATCGAGTTATTGTGATCTTTTATAAGCTTTACCTTGGTTTTTATCTAGCATTATATTTTTGTTTTATTTGCCGATGATGTTTCTTGTACATATAATTTCTTTGGCATCTGAACTAATTTGATAAAATTTTTATAATTTTAAATAAAAGCTTGATTCTTAGGCAGGCAGTTAAGGCAGTCTTTCAGTGCACAACTGAGGCTGGCTTGATACAGTTTTATATACGCTTATATACGCTTCACAATATATTAATTTAAATACCAAAAAAATGTTAGCTCTACATATATAAAATATATTATTTAAAATCAAAACAAAGTTGCAAAAAACTCTATCTGTTGGTCTGCTTATTTGTATATATTTATTTATATATTTTTATTTATTTTTTATTTTAATGTGAAACTACTCCTTTTTTTGTTTGTTTATGGACAAAAAAGATATTGATTATCATCGAATTTAGATTTATAATTAAATTAGAGAACAAAATCTATAGGTTATCTCTTCAAAGGCTTTCCATCCGAAGGTTTTTGATGTGCTGACGTATTTATTAGCAGCATCTTATTAACACTTTATTCATATACTATATATACTATACGTTGAAACCTTTTGCCTACTCTGCATCCTACATCCTAATATTTCTATTAGTTATGCATACTTTATTGGATTGTATATTTATTGATTGTATAGATTTGATCTGTAAAGCTTTTTTTCAGAAAGTTGAAATTGTGTTTATAGTAGCTGATATAGTAAACCTAGTTTTAGTTTATAATATATAGCTAAAACCTGACATGATGTGCTTCTATTCATTTCAAATTGGAGTTCACTATGACACCCCATCAAAAAAATACCTAAACTCTTGGTAAATAAACCTCTCTCTCTTATTAGCAACAATCTGTTTGTTCAACAGTTGCATATTCATACCCAGCCTTACTTCAATATCTTTATCCACTGCCCATGGGTATAAATTTAGTTGCCAGCCTACTAAATCTTGCGATTATTTTCTTATCAGAGTTTTTTCAATTAGCTAACACTACAGCAAGAATTTGAGAAAGGGAGAGAGTTTCAGTCTCAGTCTCAGCTTAAGTAAGCGACGTGCACACAATTAAAGGCAATAAATTTGCACATAAGACCATAAATCAAAGTCCGATCATAATCGCAAAGCGCCAAGCAAAACACAGAACAAAAACCAAGAAAAACAACTGAACTTCCTGACTATAGTCCACACTCATATATACATATAGTCAACCCCCAATTGACCATAGCGCGCTTTGGCTGCGCGCTGACTCCGTTTATTAATTGTACAACTGTCTCCAATCATAATTAATGAACCTTCGGCACATCCTCTCACATAGTCTCATGTCCGCCCGGAATTCAAATAAAACTAAAATCTTTGTAACACAAATGTATTTTGGCACACCATAAATCTTCCGTTTGGCAAATCTGTTCGTTCAGGGCATTCGCTGCTTAATGGATGACAGTTTCAATTAGGCACATTCAAGGATTTTCTAAGGCTTATTCTCGCTTGTTTTATGAGTTTCTAATCGAATGTGAGCTTAACTGAAGGGGCGAAGGTTAAAGGTTCTTTTTTTAAAGGAACTTTAATATGTATATAGTGTTTGGTAGAATTTATAGCAGCGATAAAGTTAATATTTTCTTGATCAGAATTAAGGAATTGATTGAGCTCTTCCTGTCTCTTTACATGTCCGTCTAACAATGATCTTCGGCTTTTTCTATAGTTCTTTGTAGATTAAATATATTTAATGTCAAATGTAAAATCAAAAATACTTAAAAATATTAAATATTTTAACAAATATAAAATATTAAAAAAAATATATGTTTTAAATTTGCAATAAAATTTATATAAAAAATATAATATTAATTAAACAAAATAAAAATATTTTCAGATTATTAAAATATTAAATGTTTCTATATTCAAAATAAATATAAATAAATATATAAATAAATAAATATATAAATAAATAAATAAATAAATAAATAAATAAATAAATAAATAAATAAATAAATAAATAAAATATTAAAATACTTATAAATAAATAAATTATTTTAAAGTATTAAGTATTTATTAAAAAATTTAAATACTTTCAAATAAATTTGAAAGTTAAATAAATATATAAAAAATATATAAATAAAATTTTTTTAAGTCTTAAATATTTCTAGAAAATATAAAACATATATTTTAAAAATATTTATAAAACCAATAATAGCTATAATAAATTTTCTGCGTCACATATAACAACTTCCCCAGACTCTCACTGTTTTTGAATACCCTTTGCACTCATCCGACAATAAACAAAATTGCATTTTTCAATATATATTGTATTATATGCTTAGATATTGATTCCCGAGTATCTGAAACAAATTCAGGGCATCATTGATCGTCTAGGCGATACAGAGCATTCCTATTTACTTTTCAATTTAATGACTAGAACTTGAATCGTAGTCAAAGCTAAGTGGCCATCTCTACAAAGGCAACAAAAACTTCCTTTTTGTTAGTTACCCACACTTGAGTCACAAAAACTGAGCCACTGACTGCAACTAAATGTTAGATCTATTAAGCTAAGCTGTACTTGTGCGTCACCAGTTAGAGCTAATGACTCGCAATAAATAAGTTTCAGTTAACAAAGAAGCCACAGAATTTGCATATGAATGCATGGTATCTTATGGCTGGAAAATGTCGTCGGCTTCGCCTGCTTTTCAACCCCTCAGCCAATCGTCAGTGAAAAATTGGACAGCTATAGCAAACAGCAAGCACACATGATTACCAGTTGGGGTTTGAGTTGGGAACAGACCTTTTCATATGCAAACAGCTAATGACTAATGATGCCACAATTTATCTTGACTGATTTGTAAGCAAGTGTTAATGTTTTTTAATCTACGTTGCGTCTTTTGCACTACCTAGCACCACCCAACCACCACTGCCCACACATGTGTGCATAATTACTTAGACTGAAAAGAGCTTTTGTCATCGTGTTTAAATTATATTCAAATTCAGGCAACTTCGACGCCACTGACAACGCTGATAAATGAGCCACTGAAGGAAAACTCTAGTCGCCTCACAGCTCCATGAAAAATTAACGCAATTTTCTTATTTACATTTGAGCTCGGCGAGCAAGTGGTTGTATCATAAGAGCTACTCCTGATAATTATGTGGGATTTGCATATGTAATTTTCCACGCTAATGCCTGCGACTGCAAAGTCATGCAGATTTGGCATTACTCGGGGTTTCTGGTAGGAAAAAAAATCCCTTTATCTCTCTCTTGATATACCTACTGTATGCTGTAACAATAAGAATTCTCTTTCTGTTTTAAATCTGAATTCAATATAGTTAAAAGATAAACTAGATATGTATTTAGCATAGCAAAATGTTAATTATAAGAAAAACCTCTTCAATTTTGGAAAAGCTATGAAGTAAGAAACTAGAAAATCATCATAATGTTTCTAGTTTTTAATCAGAATGATCAAGTTTGAGTGCTGTTACAAGTAGAGTTGTTATCATTAGCAGGATGCAGGTTATTTTATAGCCGAGTGTATGCTGCTAGCTGTGTGGCCTCTTTATATGTCTATATTTATAATATTTATATGTTGTTTTTTTAATATTCCCCCTCTCGATTACTCTCTTCATCTCTCTGTATTTATCTACTCCACTATCTGTGGAGCATTCTTGAACATATGTACATATGTATTGAATAATAAGTCTGTATACTCCATATACAGAGAAAGATACACAGAAAGATACACAGAATAAATAAATAAAACATATAAGTATTGTAAATATAGAAAATATTAAGGTAGGGCCCAATTTATTTATAAATTTAACAAGTAAAAGTATTAAAGCAGGAAATTCTCGACTTGGAAATACCCAGAATTATGTTGAATTTCAAGGCACATGTTTCAGAATACTATGCATATATATAAGATAATCCAAAGGTATTCTTCATATGCCATTTATATTGCTATATATAGTATACTATATATTTAAAGAGACCCAGCTTTTGACTGCCCTGCTTCACCTCTACATGCACCATTGCCTTTTTCCACATCACCCAAAAACTAAACTCTGTTAATGTAAAATATCATCAAGTACGCAAATAAATCTAATGCAATTACCTTAAAAGCGCCAAACCATAAAAACATATATGCGCTTACTGCATTTTACAAAAAAAAAAAAAAAAAAAAAAAAAACAGCAGAAGAGGAAGATTTTTATGACATTTACGCGCGGTAATAAAAACTAAACAAATTCCCATTTTGATACGAAATGCGAATGGCGCCAAGTCCGAGCCGTAGCCGAAGCCGCTGCTAACTGATTGATGAATTGCTCGACTGGTTGCTGCCGGCGTTTTTAATGGCTTACAAGGGGCGGCTGGGCGTGGCTGTAACGAGACATCTTTTATGTGGCCCACAGACATGGGCCAAAAAACTAATTACCTCTCTTGGACCAAGAATACACAGCTCGTCAGCTTTTTAACGGCGTGCGCTTTATAGACACAGCCATAGACGCTGCGGTTTGCCACTTGCCATACATACATATAAAGAGTATATATGTATATATATCCATATAGTTTTAATGGCATTTTGCATACGATTTACAATTCGTGCTGCACTGCATCGATAAAGGGACGACCCTTTTCGAAGCACATTTACGACAGTCTGTGTGACAGACCAGCCGGCAAATTTGAAGCATAAAAACGCATCGTCGCCGACATAAAAGTAGCTCGAAAGTTTTTTGGGGAATGTGTAACAAATATAAATGTTATTCATACTGCCAACAGCAGCCAGCTCCTGCCTGCAACTGGGGCTACAGCTCGGCTCCGCTCTGCTTGATAATTCAAAATGTGTGAAAAGGTTTTTGACATTTGTGGGCAGCAATGCAGAATTTATGGCTTCACGTTGTCTTTTTGGGTTTTACTATTAATTATAATTGGATGGCAGAGATATTTTTTGGTACAAGCTAAGGATATAGCTGAAGTCTGAAGATACTATTTAATGTGAGATGGAATGCGCTGTCCAAGTCGATTCTGGTTTCTATGTTCTATTCTATATTCTACATTCTCCAGTTCGGTAATCCGGCCGTATTCAGGCTTTTACGTAGAATTTAAATTTATTCCGTTCATCTACGTTCAGAGACCCTCAGGTATAAGAAATGCTTATAAAATGATCAAAAAATTATAGCTGCTTAGACAGCTGCACGCCCTCGCTGGGTATGCTCTTCTCCTGCCAGTTGTAGTCCGATGAGCAGTCCGGCATACTACTCTGTTCAAGACTTCCGTACTGTTCACTGTCGGTTTCCAAGTCGTCCTCTATATAACTGCCCTTCTTCAGATCTGCTTCGAATACTTGGGGATCCATTGCAACAGTTGGAACTGCAGGGCTCTTGGGCTTGGAGTCCAGCAGCTGTGCCTTCAGCAGTTGCAATTGCTCAAGTTGCTTGTAGATGGTGTCCCTCTTCCACACGTATACCTTGGGCAAGGTGAAGAGCAGCAAGAAAGCTGAGAAAGAGGGAGAGAGAGAGAGACAGGTATAGAACGAAGTTCCGTTGGGTATTTTAGTCATTCACGTACCCGTTACTATCAGAGTCATGCCATTGATAAAGTCGCCCACAACGTTCAGACAGCAAAAGATCAAGAGCATCTTGAGCGAATCCAGCATATCCTCAACTAGGATCAGGGATCGCAAACGCAAGAGCAGCGGATTCAGCTGTGAGACCACGAGATGAGCCATCTGCTCGGCGGTCTTCCTCGAGATGGCTATATCCATTTCGAGATAGCGCTTGAGCGGATGCTCCATAATGGAGTTCTTGCGCAGCTTGCGAATGCCCCACACGTAGCAGCAATAGGAAATGGCAATCGATATGGTTATGGCACCTGCTACGCTCACCACACTGATCACTGGATTGGTGGACATGTCCAGCAGCAGCGTCAGCACCAAGATGAACACCAGCGCCGTCTTGCGCCAATTGTGCCAGAGCAACAGCGCCTGCCACGCCGTCATCGAATCAGGCACAGTCTGCTGCATGCTCTCATCCAGATCCATGCTTTATATAGTCAGTTCAAATGGAAATTATTGTATATATATATAGTATTCAAATCAGACAGCGAGTGAGCTCTATTTATATTTATGAAATTAGATGCCAACTGTGATTGATATTTTATGGGGTTTGAAGAGGAAAAGAGAAATGAAAGTAAAATCAAATATTTAGAAATGGGAATGAAGCAAATAGGTTAGGGTATGATTGAGAGAATCCAAGAACAGAACAGATCTAAAGTCAAAGACAGCTTGCTGGGAAATCAAATTTAGTACATAGAATTTACCCCTTTTGACATTTAACCATATGTTGCCAGGTGTCTTCAGCAACCTCTATGCTATAAGTCCTTAACTCCTGTCCGTTTGCAGGGTTTTTCCCCTGTCATCTGTACTCCCTTGTGGCCACAACTGACATCTACTTTGCATAGTATGGAATTCGTAATATGTTTATTTAAAACTGATTGCATTTCTTATAAATATATATGCATACATCTATATATATCTATATATACATATATATAAGTACTTAGGGCAAATAATTGCTTTCAGGCACAGTTTGGTCGCTTTTGATCTGTTGCGCCAACAAGTGTTAAGTTTAACACTCCGACAGAACCTATTGAGACTCAAGGAGTTGGGCAAACAGCGCTTGCGGCAGAGGTGTCATCGGCAATCGGCGAGGCCTCTTAGCCTTCTGTGGCTCGCCATCGAGTGGCATTTGCCAATTGATTTGTCAAAGGAATTACGCTGATATTTTGGGCAAACAATATATAAATCACTGGCGTTAAAATGACATCAAGTGTTTGAGAACCACCCTCAAAATTACACCAAAAAAAAAAAAAAAAAAATCAAAGTTGTTGTAAATTACTTGCCAGAGTCCAAGTGTTCGGCACTTGAGCCCATTCGACTGAGGAAAGCAAATAAAGAGTAAGCAGTTTTCTTTGAAAAGTACAAAATGCACAAAATAAAAAAATAACTAAAGTATTAGGTCAGATGTGTGTGATAGTAGTGAAAAATAAAAAAAAGTATATATTAATAGTTAATAAACGGCAAGGGTATTCCATGCATGAATGATGAATAAAACTTATGTCTTTCTCTAGTATTACTAATAAAAAATAAATATAAATATTTATAAAATAAAAATCTGAAACTATAATATATACGACTATAAATAATTTATACAAAATATATAAAATAATATAAAATTATATAAAATATATAAAAATATATAATAAAAATATATAAAAATATATAATAAAAATATATAAAATATATAAAAATATATAAAAATATATAAAATATATAAAAATATATAAAAATATATAAATATATATAAATATATATATAAAATATTTATAAAAATTTAAAAAATATGTAAAAATATATGAAATGAATAAAAATTTAGAATATATAAATTTTCAATAAAGTATTTTCAACTTAAAAATGTGCACTAAAATATATATTAAAATATATAAAAATGTATATAAATATCTAAAAGATATAAAAACATATATAATCAACAAAAACATATAATAAATATAATATATAAAATATATAAAAATACATAAAAGATGAAAAATCGAAAAACAAATATTTAAATAAAAACACTTGTGTGTTCAGCAAATTTAATTTATTGGACAGTTCGGCGCGGAGAGGCTGGCAGCGTGCGTGCGGTGCATACGAACGAAAGAAAGCGATAGAATTGTCGCTCGCGACAGCTGCACTGCCGAATACAATTGTGCGCTTGCATGTTAGCTTACATTCTAAGAGAATTCATGCTTAACTCTAATACTTCACTTTAAGTCTCTTAACTAATATTTGCGTATACTCTTACACTAACTTAAGCTATGATTCAACACCGGCCACCTTGAAGGGATCGCCTTCAACCTACTGGTAGCCGGGCCAGTTTCGCTATTGGGCGCTTCACGATGCCCATGCTGGTCTTAACGCCAACGACCCTGATTCGCCCGTCGCCTCCTGGAGTTACCTCCACGACTCTGCCTGTTGTCCACCGCTGGGGAGGCATGTTGTCCTCGTGGATCAGGACGAGATCCCCAACTGTGACGTTGTCGTGCGCCTCCTGCCACTTCCCTCGCTGCTGCAGACTGTGGATGTAGTCCCTCGACCACGCTTGCCAGAAGCGCTGTCTGAGCGTGGACAGCAGCTGCCACCTGTGACAAAACGAAGTTCCTCTGCTTTGTCTCTCCTGCTCGAATCCTTGCGGCAGCGAACGAAGCGGCTGTCCTATGAGGAAGTGGCCTGGGGTAAGCGCCTCTCCGTCGCTGGGATCGCTGCCTAGTGGCGTTAGAGGTCTGGAATTGAGGATGGCCTCCACGTCTGCCAGATGCCCTCGGACCTCGCTCTCCGTCAGCGACGCGCTGCCTATTTGGCGCATGAGGAGATGCTTGGCTGACTTCACCGCCGCCTCCCACAGTCCTCCGAAGTGCGGCGCTCTCGGAGGGATGAACCTCCACTCCATCCCTCGTTCCGCTGCGTACAGCTGCAGCTTGCTTTGCTGGCGGTTGAAGGCGTCTTGCAGCTCCTTGAGCTGGTTGTTCGCCCCCACGAAATTCGTCGCATTGTCCGAGTATAGCCGGACGGGGATGCCACGTCGCGCGATGAAGCTGTTCAAAGTACATAAGAACGAGTTAGTGGACAAGTCGGCTACAAGTTCCAAATGAACAGCCTTCGAAGCAAAACAAACAAACACGGCAATATACATTTTAATTGGGGCTCGTCCTCTAATCCTCAGCGAGACGTTGACTGGACCACAAAAATCTACCCCACAAACATTAAATGGCCGAACCGCGGCAAATCGGTCGGCCGGCAAATTTCCCATGATTTGCTCCATTAACTTCGGTTTATACCTGAAACAATGGACGCATTTCCGAACTATCTGAGTGCATTCCCGTCGAGCATTCACGAGCCACATCCTCTGCCTGAGTAAAGCGATCATCGTCTTTGCTCCTGCGTGACAATTGCCGATGTGCAACTCTCTCAAGTACAGTTGCACAAACAAACAATTTTTCGGCATGAGGACAGGGAATTTAGCGTCATAATCTAGCGGTGCATTCACTAGTCTGCCTCCTACTCGTATTAACGAAACTCGCCTTCCAAACTCTTCTGACTCATGAATAAATGGAGTCAGTGATTGCAAGCTTGGGTGCACCGTTTTACCTTTTTTTAAATTCTCATATTCCACCTTGAATTCTGCTCGCTGAACTAGTTCCAGCAGTTTTAGAAAAGCGAAATTTAATTCCCTTGGTCCTAGTTCGACAGTTCGTGTTTCTTGTTTCGACATTGAAACGAATCTGTACATGTACGCAACTATTCGCACCAATTTGCGACATGACGAAAATCGGGACACAAATTCAGGTAACCAACTTGAGCTGCTAAGTAAGCAGACAAGTGCTGACTTTTTGACCTCACTCTCTTTTAACTCCTTCGGTATCTCAAAGTGTTCATTGTGAGGCCATTCTTTTTCATCGTCGCAAAGAAATGGAGGGCCTTCGAACCAAATCGACTGTAATATTTCTTGAACGTCACACCCTCTCGACGCCAAATCAGCTGGATTGCTTGATGTTGGTACATGCCTCCAAGATACTTTAGGTGACATCTCTTGGATGCCTGCAACTCGATTGGCTACGAATGTTGCTAATAACGAAGGGGAAGTATTAATCCAATGTAGTGTGATTTCTGAATCAGTCCAGAAATTCACACTCTCGATTCGACATCGATCCAACATGTGCTTTATGGAGGACCACAGTTGCGCTAACATATAAGCCGCACACAGTTCAAGTCTGGGAATGGACTTGGTTTTGAGTGGAGCGACTTTTGCCTTTGCCGTTAGCAACCGGCAGACGGTGTTGGTACCATCGTTAGCCCGAACGTAGATGCAGCAGCCATAAGCTTGACTGGATGCGTCCGCAAATCCGTGCACTTGTATGCTTGCATTGGGGCTGGCGTGAGCGTATCTGGGGACTTGAACTCTATCTAGTTCTAGAAGATTCTCCTTGAACTTATCCCATCTGCTATGTAGTTCCATGGGAAGTGTATCATCCCACGGTAACTGCATGCGCCACAGCTCCTGAAGCAGAATTCTTGCCCGTATGCTAATTGGGCACAACAAGCCAAGTGGGTCAAACATGCGTGCAGCCACTGACAGAATATTGCGCTTGGTGGGACTTAACTGGGTAAAGCTATCGTCCAAGTGATACTGGAAAGTATCCAATCTTGGTGTCCACCTCATGCCAAGCGTTTTAGTCGAATCGGCATCATTGAAACTTAGAAGTTTCTCATTTCCGCCTTCTTCTACAAAATGTGGATGGTTTGAAAACCACTTTGCCAATTGAAAACCGCCCGATTCGAGAATTTCGGGCACTTGTTTGCATATCTTTTTTAACGTTTCGATGTCGTCAGCTCCCGTAAGCATATCATCGACGTAGAAATCGTTACAAATGATTTCTGAACCAAGAGCGTGGGTGTCCCTATGACTCAAACCCAGCTCCTGCAAACATCTGATGGCCAAAAACGGTGCGGACGCAGTTCCATAAGTCACCGTGTTTAATTGATAAACTTGAAGCTCATCTGATGGATTTTCACGCCAAACAATTAGCTGAAATCGTCGATCGTCATGGGATATGCTCACTTGACGATACATCTTTTTGATATCTGCCGTGAGGGCATATCGGCTCAGACGGAACCTTAGAAGCGACAAAATAAGATCCCTCTGAATAGTAGGACCCACCATGAGCAATTCATTCAGAGAGTGTGACGATGTAGTCTTACACGACGCGTCAAACACTACTCGAAGCTTAGTGGAACTACTTTCAGGTCTCAGGACGCACTGGTGTGGAATGACGTAGTGTGGTCCTGGTGGAACTGTTGTACCTAACAGAGACATGTGACCCAGGTCGAGATACTCGTTCATAAAACTCATGTACATTTCTTTAAGTTCCAAATCCTTGGAAACTCTACGCTCTAATGCGAGAAACCGTCTTCTCGCTGTTTCAAAGGAAGAGCCCAACACTTGCGGATCAGTCTTAAACGGCAAGCTAACCTCAAACCGTCCTGTCGAGAGTTGATGAACACTGTCTTTAAATTTTTCTCACACGCAAGGTGCTCTGCAGAATACCTTGTCAATTCGTTTATCTCTGGGATAGCTTCCAGCTCCCAGAATCTATCTACCAGAGCTTCCAGCCTATCATCGTTCGTAGGACTCATCACGGCGCAGCAAACAGGGCTTTGGGTATGCATCTTCTTACATCGCCCGGACGCTACCCAACCGAACAGTGTCTTTTGCAGCAATGGACCGTTTTCTGCCAATCGAATTTGTCCAGTGCACAATAGGTCGAAAAATGAGTCAGCTCCCAGCAGCAGATCAATTCGCTGGGGTTTATGGAATTCCGGGTCAGCCAACTCTATGCTTGACGGAATCTTCCACCGACGAATGGGAAGATCATAGTCAGGCTGTCTGCTCGAAATCGACCTCAGCACCCAGAAATCGGCGCTAAAATGATGAGCCGATACCCGCGATGACACTACTGTCGATACTTCGCCTTTCGCTACCAGACTCGATTGTCCCACCGATGTTACGGTCAAGGACTTGCTCTTGCGTTGGAGCCGCAAGGCTTGAGCCAGACTTTCTGTCATAAAATTTACCTGAGAACCGGAGTCTAACAGCGCTCGAGCGCTTTGATTCTGACCAAATCTGTCTTTCACAGTTACAAGTGCCGTTGCCAGGAGCACCTGATCGACTTCGCTAACCACGTGATTTACTTGGGCAGGATGAGCGGGCACTTGCTGCTCTGCGGCTGCGTATTTATGCAGAAGAGTATTATGTGGGCGAGAACATACCCTACACTTTGACGCAGTGCAGCTGGAAACTCTGTGTCCCGAGTACAAACAATTAATACAAAGTTGACTGGATTTCACGAAATTGAATCTTTCGTCAACTGGCAATGCTGCGAACCCCTGGCAGTTTCCAATCATATGATTGGCACTGCAAAAGTTGCATTTGGGTTCCATTTCTTTCTCGACATTCGTGCATGCAAATGACGACTTTTTTGCATACTTCATGTCGGATTTCTGCTTCATTCTGGACTTTGAACTTTCTTCAGCAGATAAGTGCTGATATCGCCTGTTCAAAGCCATAACGCAATCGGCCCATTTTGGCAATTTATTATAGTCCAGTTGCTCCTCATATTTCGATTTCGTATGAGGATCTACCTTTGACATGACGATGTGTATTAAAATCGCGTTAGCGAAATCTTCCTCATTCCCAACTGACATTAGCGAATCGAAAATTGCCGATACCGAGTCCACCATTGTTCTAATTCCGAATGCCGTTGGTTTTGACATCGGCTCAATGTCGAACAACTGGGCAAGAGTGTCAAAGAAAATAAGACATTTGTTGTCGTATACTCGACTCAGACTCTCTAATGCCTTTGGGTAATTAGCATCAGAGACCTGGAAGGCTCTGATGGTCCCCAACGCCTCATCCGATAAGCACGAAATCAAATGATTGAATTTCTCAATATTTGATAGCGAGCGATCGGAGTCTACTAAACTATTGAACAGACCAATAAATTGTCTGTATTCCGAGTGCTTACCAGTGAACTTGGGCAACTTAAGTTTGGGTAGGTGAGAGTGGTGAGAAAGTGGAGGCACGGTTTCAGAAGCCTGGTACGCACTAAGGGCAGACATATATGACGATCGAGCCAGAATGCACGTTTCCTCAAGCGTTGCGCGGCTAGTATTGTCAGGATCTATCGAATCGATCTCTGACTGAAGATCCATAGCCTTCGAAATGTACGAGTTGAGGATATCTAGCCGGCATTGAATTTCAAATTTACTTGGAGTCACCATTTTATTTATGAGTGAACTCCGTTGTCTCTCGATATCGCTCTCTACTTTTTCCAATTTAACGAATAGTTGACTTAAACGATCACTAAAGCAAGCTCCTGCGTCAACCAGGTCGGTTTCATTAAGATCTCTTTTTTGTGCCATATTAAATTTATTTATTTTTTTGTTCTATTTGAATGTACAGAAGTGTACTATTTTAATTTTTTTTTTTTAATTCGGACCTATTCGACTGCACGTAAGTGTACTGTCAATAGTCAGCTGACCAGCAAAAACAACAAGAAACTGACTACGCAGACCCTTCAAATAGTTGAAATACCAGCTGCACCAAATGCAAGCGCAAGCACAAATTGACAGTTGATAAACAACAACACGTACGTATGTATGTAACCACCAAAGCGAATTTACCAACAACAACTAAAAGGGCTTGCAGTTAATTAGCATACGCATGTGTATGTATGTATGTTGCTAGTGCTTATCTAGGTATAGGCAGACAAAACGATGCGATCAACCAACTATAACAACAACAGCGTACGTATGTATGTATGTCGGTATAAGCACCGTTGACACCAACGCAAACCGAAATTCACAAACTGTATGTATGTACAGCGACCCGCGCTTTTTCTTATGTGCCAATTTGGAAGAGAACGTGAGAGCAAAGGTAAAGAAAAAACCACCACCGAATAACCGTCGATCAAAGCGAACAGCAGAACGCAAGAGAACAGCAAGTGCACATATGTATGTATGTATGTATATATGTATGCGCAGTTATAAGCCACATCAAATTTTGCGAATTATTAATAAATAATTAAATGAATAATGCACGAGTTAATTTCAATGTATTTATTATTGCTGTTTGCTTCGACTATTCACTACCAAATAACACAATTATTAAATCAGTGCCGAAACGAATATCACTTGTGCCAACAATTTAGGTTATTTTGGGTCTTTTTAAGTGCGACTGCATACAAGTATGTATGGATGTATGTGGTTACATATAACTGCACTGATTTCTATGCACCGATTCGTTTTGGCACTGTTACCTGGTCATCAGAAGAGTCGCTCATTGGCTCAATTCTGGGCATTGGTTTCAATTCCGCGCTGATAATAGTCCACCTCCAGAATCCTCTAGCTCCAGCTCGAGAAAGGGCAGCTCCAAAAAGTTATGCTGCTTCAACCGAAACCAACACACACGCACACCAAACCTCGAAATGTCTAATAATTAGACCGACAACCGCGAAGAAAAGTCCCTGCTCGGGCGCCAATGAAAAATCGAAAAACAAATATTTAAATAAAAACACTTGTGTGTTCAGCAAATTTAATTTATTGGACAGTTCGGCGCGGAGAGGCTGGCAGCGTGCGTGCGGTGCATACGAACGAAAGAAAGCGATAGAATTGTCGCTCGCGACAGCTGCACTGCCGAATACAATTGTGCGCTTGCATGTTAGCTTACATTCTAAGAGAATTCATGCTTAACTCTAATACTTCACTTTAAGTCTCTTAACTAATATTTGCGTATACTCTTACACTAACTTAAGCTATGATTCAACAAAAGATATAAAAAATATATACAATAAGCAAAAAAATATTTATAATATATAATAAATATGTATTAAAAGCATATAATAATATATTAATATATTTTGCAATATTTTAAAATATATAAATAAGAAAATTAAAACATTTATAAAAATGTGGAAGCTGTCTTCAAAAGTTCACCTATACAAAGTTTTCATTGCTTTCCATTCACACAGTAGGCATTTCGCTTAAACGGCGCACGTTCATCTATTATCAAGTGCCTTGCAAATCAAATAAGCCGCAGTCAAAGCACACATACTTGCCTCTACACACACACATACAATACGCACACACACATATCAGCAACATTGTCAGCCATAAATTTAACTAATATACAACTCTGCCCGACTCCAGCCCCAGCCCCAGCCCCATTGCTGGCCAAGTCGATAGGAATGCGGTGCAATAATCAAGCCAAGACTCTGCCCAAGACTCGAATTTAAAGTTACAGTTAAGGTAACGCATGGCAATGGCCATAAAATGACACTGAGTGTCAGTTTCAATTAAACATGTTGACAGCTGTAAGGGCCAGGAATAGCCAAATATTCAGCAGCCGACGTAGCTGCAGAGCTGGCGAGCCATGCAGCAGCATGTCTGTGAGGGGTTGTTCAAGCTATTTCGATTTTAATACAAGAAATTCCAAGCATTGTTTGGCCATGTATTGTATCGACTATCTATGTATGTGTGTGTGTGTGTGTGTGTGTGTGTGTGTAGATATATTCATAGAGTAGAGCATTCAAATGACAACTTTATTCCCAGAGTTTCGCCCAGTTTTTTGCAGCTGGCCCAAGACGTCTTTGATTTCTGACAGCCAATTGTAAGAAAACATTCATGGCTATTACAATTTTAAGTAATTTTATGTGTTTTCGGCCTTCATTTGCATTCATTCGTTTATTTGTTTTGCATGTTTTCGGTTTGTCGCCGAAGATTAGACGCCTCCTCAAGTTGAGTTTCTTGAGATTTTTCGCACAGAGTCCATTGGCCAATTGACAAGTTGTCAAATGTTTTATTATGCTCGGCGGACGATGTTGCCTGTGTTGCCTGTGCTCGAGGGAATTTAGTTTAATTAAACTTTGGTAAATACGAGCATTCGATGTCCTCCTTTGCACACATGACGCTTGCATATTAATTTCCTGTAATTTTGATTGAGTTTTGCATAAATTTGCAAATGCCACAAAATCAGAGTCGAGCTGGCCACATCTTCCGTTTGCTGTCCAGACTCCTCACCCTCATCTTCGAGTCTCATCTAATTGCAGCCTAGCGCAAATACTAAGAATTTTTGTGTTTCTTCTTTTGCTGCTGAACTGGGGTCGCTTTGTTTTCGTCACGGGCGAGTGGCGAAAAGCAATCACAGAGCAGTTGCAGCTCCAACTCACAAATATCTGGCGCATTCGCCTTGCTGCCGTCGAGGGTCTTTTGTATTATTGGCGAAATTAGAATTTCTCATTAAAATAAGTGTTGCCGCTGCCGGACCCGGTTGACTTGACTTGAGACGTAGTCGCTGCGAGCAAGGTGCTCGGCCATAGCATCGGACTTAAGTTACCAGATTTGCCCACTTCAACTCCGCCGACGCTCATTAGTTGCGCCTCACAACTGACAGGCAGATAGACAGAGGACAGAGGAGAGAGGATGTCTCAGTATTTGTGCATTTGTATCTTCATTTTTTCTTCTCTATTGTGCTTTGCCACTTGAGTTGCGTCGCCCCATTGGGGGCAGCTGGGCATAAACACCTTGTACTCTTAGCCATTTGGCATTTTTAATTTTTAATGGATTTCGTACCCAAGTAATTAAAACTGCAACTCTTTCTCCATTTCTCGTATAGATTTGTCATTTATGTCCTGTCTAATAGGCTTAAAAACTGAAACACTTTGCCTTAATGCATTAAAAAATGTTTCTCATTTGCACTTTGATTGCTCAGGCAGCTGCTGATTTACCAAGTCAAACCTTTTAGCTACTCTTTGGCTCTAATTGTTGCTAGAGTGATCCAATTTGTGGTTTTTAAGCACATTTAGCAACCCTTTGGCGGCGGAGAGTTTCGTCATTGATAAGGGCTGCAACTATCGGGGTAATTGAGGAACGAGCAAATTGGTGAATGAGGAAGGCTAGCAATTCTTTTTCGGCTAGTCTAATTATCTTTGGTCAGATTGCTGCCTATTTAGAGCATTAAGTGGACACTAGAATAGTAGAGTAGAAGCTAATAATTCTTGTTTGGTATTGGTATATTGAAATAGAAAAATATGTAAAACAAATAAATTAATTTAAATAAATATATTTTGATCAATTTGGGTTAAATTCAGTCTACAAACTTTTAGAAATTGATTAAAATATATTTACTTTTATATATATTAATCAATAAATACATAAATTTATTTTTAAAAATAAATAAATATATTTTTATAAATTCATGAATATATTTTTACCAACTTGAAATATTTTCTGATTAGTCTAAAAAATTCTTGCTTAAAAATGTATATTTTTTTAAATAAATGTATTTAAATATATTTTACTAAAGAAATACATTTTTATTAATAAACAAACATATATTTATAAATGAATAAATATATTTTAATGAATAAATAAATATATTTTGATCAATTTTGAAATATTAATATTAAATATTATATTAATTTAATTTATTAAATATTAATTTAAGTATATTTATTTAACTTATATATTTATATATACTTATATATTTAACTTATATATATTTCCATCTTTCTCCTGTCATTGGTAGCTGTGATCCTATTGCCTCTTGATTAATGCTGAAATCATGGTTCAAGCTTCTATTAAATTCAGGCTACTTGCATATAATAAATAGACTGAAATTAAGAAGCAAGATTATCAGATTCTCTGATATATATATATGTATATAGTGACAAAATCTGCTATTATTAAAGACTATTGCTATATGAATGTCATAATCACTCTCTAAAAGTTTGCAAAATTCCATTTAGAGTGGAATATCTGAATCAAACTTTCAGAGAGTGATAATGATTTGCAGTTGTATATATTTGCTAAAGCATTCTAGAAAATTCTAGTAAATATCTAAATTGCAATTATTTAAGTTTTTATTGTATATCAAATAATGAATTATTATAAGCATACTCATAGCAAATAGAAATAAGATCTTTTAAATAAGAGAATCCTTTTTTTACTCATCTGACTATCTGCATCACTTCTGCAACTCAACTAACAATAAGCGTAGCACACGCTGCTTATACTAACTAGTCATAAACTCTAACTATTCACTATTTATCCACCTGCCATTTCTGCTCTAAAGTTATTCTAATATCCGCCACACACACACAAGCTGCACTTGCTCATCTATCGATTTAGTTTTCGACAATTTCATAAATGCAAAAATGAAGTGAGTCGCACAAAAGCCAAACTGCAGACCCCATTAGCTTAGAGCAAACGCATTCGACTTAAACTTCAGCCTCGACTCTTGGCCATTTCGGTCATTCGATGGCGTGCAACAGTGTTGCAAGTGTGGCAAACTTTGCATGCGTTGCGGCCAGATAGGATATCAGCAGCAGCTCTACATTGTTGAGTAGGCAAAAGTTTTGAATTTAACTTTTGCTTGTTTCATTCAAGTGGCCGCAGCAGCAGCGCCTGTGCCATGTAAAACAAAAACTTTACGCCAAAAGCCACAACAAACGCAACGGGAAACTGTTGCTGTTGCAGTGGATGTGGCAACGGCAGTGGCAGTGGCTGTGGCAGTTGCAATTGTTTGCTTTCTGCTCAGTTGTGTTATTATTGTTTTGTGGTTTTGGCATTGAGTAGCTGCTGAGCTGACAACTTCGATTCCCAGTTGCACACAAATAAAATACAATTTTTGTTTTTAATTAATTTTGTTTTCTTTTTTCTTTATTTTTATTTGTTGCCTGAAACGTGTTTGGCATTCTGTGTCTGTTTAACGTCTTAACTGCTGCAGGTCTTCGCCCTCCCTCTCTCTCTCTCTCTCTCTCTCTCTCTCTCTTTCTCTCTGGCAATTGCAGCGTCTCTGCCTTTGCTTGCATTTGTTTATATTAAGTATTTTTTCTATCTTCATTTTTTTCTTTCTCTTATTTGCTGTGCACTGTAATTAGCCACGCCCCCTAGACTAGTCTGTGGACAAGACAGCTGGCGTTTGCTCTGTGTCTCCCATCTGCTGGCCAAAATAGCTGTGCATAAAGAGTTTAAGTTGACATTTTTAGCAACAGTTTGTAATTTGGACGTCGCCGTAACCCTTTCGCCCAGATATTTGCTAATTTTTTCTGTCCCCCTTTGCTTACATTTTACTTGCAGACTGCAGACTTAATTGCATTTGCCAACAGGCCAGGCTCACCCGCTGCTGTTTTGCATTTAGATTTCGTTTTGTGAGGAAACTCAAGAAGAAGGTAAGTGAGAATTTAAGCATGATACAGAATAACTTTAAGTTTTAGCACAAATTAAATTATTAAATAAAATATTTAAAAAAAAAATTGTTTTTAAATTAAAAAAAAATTTTAAAAAATAATTAAGTAAATGAAAAAGTAAATAAACTAAACAAAATGAATAACTTAAAAATTAAATAAATATAAATTAAATAAATAAAAAATAAATAATAAGAAATAAATAAAAAAAATATTTAGAAAAAAATAATAATAATAAAAATAAAATAAAAAAATGTAAATAATAAATAAATAAATAAATTAACAGAAATAAAAGAAAATAAAATAGAAGAAATTTTGTTAAATAAGAAAATAAATAAAAAATAAATAAATATAAAATAAATGAATAAACAAAATAAAAAGTAGTAAATTAAAAGAAAAGTTTTTAATTTCATTTTTTTAAACTCGCTTGTAAATTTAAAAATAATAAAAGAAATGTATATATATAAATTCGTACAAATTATGCATAAACGTTTATGGTTCAGCTGCATTTTTATGGCTGGCTTTCAAATTAAGTCGCTCGAGCTAAAAGCCTGCTTCATATTTTACGATCTTTGGACATTTTATGTTTGGGCCTAACCCTTCACTCGGGCCCTGTTGGCACCCGCCATAACTTAATTATCCATATGAATCCTTCAGTTTTATTGCGCCTTAGCCGGCAGCAGCAGCAGCAGCAGCGGGTCAGCCCTTTTAATTATGATGAGTACTTTGCTTAGCTCTCTCCCCCACTCTCTCTCTCTCTCTCTCTCTCTGTCTCTCTCTTTGCATCTGTCATATTTTTATTTATCTAAAGTGCCAAATCTTCACGCGGCCTGCTCATTAAAATGACATCAAATCGAGTCGGGCAAATGTTTTATTATTGTTGCTGCTGCCATTTTCAACATTTTCCACTTTCCACGCTCACAGTTTTATGTCCAGCAGCTGTACATCAGCATAAATTTATGGTTTGGGCCGTTAATTTCATAAGCCCGTGGGCCATGCTCGAAATATTCTCTAAATTTTAAGCACAATAAGACGTCGCGCTCGAAAAAGGCTTTTGTCTTTGCGGTTTGCTGCTGGCTTGGAATTTGTCATTGTTTTGTTGTTTTGTGGTGCTGCCACACATGCAACGCATTGCTGCGGTTGCATTTGCCTCTCTATCTCGGCTCGGCGGCGTCTCTTTGAAGTAAACGGCAGAGATATTGCCTTAAGGCTAAGCCTCATTTGTGGTCAAATTGTGTGCTGTGCGTCGGCCTAAAGTCGATTGTGTCAATATTGTGCCATGGCTAATGGCTAATGGGTAATGGCTAATGGGCGAGTGGGCAAGTGGGCAAACGGGCAATGGGTAATGTTTGCGATAAGGATTTGCGTAAGTTGCGGCCGCTGCCAGCGTTCGATTACCTCGGCTCATATGCTAATTAGCGCCTGCCGATTAAACTTAAAGTGCTTCGCGGCCTTGCGATTTCATGGCATTTAATAGCGCGCCACAAAACGCATATGGCAAACTTTTGCCAATCGCATTGCGAGCCCATAAACTAGCTGTAGAAACACATAAAAATCATAGCATACATTTAGGAGTCGAATTACAAATGCCCCAGAAAAAAGGGGTTGCTGCGAGTACCGAGTCTCTGGTGGCATTAAAAGGAGTAGCTGCATTTGCACATTAAAAACCCATAAAAATCGAGAATTGAATTGCCAAAATAACAACAATAAAGTGGCCCTGAAGATAATACAAAGGAAAGGCAAACAAATCCTAAAGTAAAATTGACGAAAAACCAATTGAAGCAATCAATTAAAATCGATCAGCGAAATTGAATCACGTGTTACAATTTCCTTAAAGCAATTCGATTCCAGTCACAATGTGTGGCGTATGTGGAGCGCCATAAGATTGAAGGCAAATAAAATTGACATTAAATTGAAAGAAGTCGGGAAGTACTTAAAGCAATGGGAATTACTGGGAAATATATAACATAAATATATAGAACTGAAAATATAAATATATAAAATATAGAATGTAAAATATAAATATATAAAATAAATATATAAAACTTAAAATATAAATATAAAAAATATAAAAAAATAAAAAAATAAACAAAAATATAAAATAAAACAAGCTAAGTTAAAAATATACAAAAAATGCAAAATGTGAAACATAAAATATAAGACATAAAATATAACACATAAAATATAAATACATAAAACAAAATAAACAATGTATAAAATAAAATAAGTAAAATAAAAAAATACAAAAAATGTGATATACAAAATATGAAATATAAAATATCAAATAATATAAAATATTATATACATATGAAATATAAATATATAAAAAGTAAAATATATCAAATATAAAAAATATTTAAAATGAGAAAATATAAAAATTAAATATATAAAAATATAAAAAAAGGTTGCATAAAATCTTTAAAATTATTTAAAACCCAATTCTTGTAAATTAATTTGGGCATTTATTTAATTTATTATACATAAATATAAATATAAAACCTCTAATTGATTTTTCTAAATATAAAAATTAAAGTTTATGTAGAAAATTAATCTCTAAAATATTTATATTAATTTCCAAGTTTTTGGTACAATATTTTTCAAATTATTATTAAGAAGATCATTAAGTTAAATGAACAAAAAATTCATTGGCCGCTATACATGAATCACATTCATTTCTTGTCTTCATTATAATTTAAACAACCGCTGCTAAGCCAAGATGTTAGCTTGTTAGCTACACTGACAACATGTTCAAATTGTTCAATCTTATTATAAATAAACAACGATATTTTGTTTAAGCGTTGCTTTACAGTTAAAGTGTACACTCGATTGCCTTAGCTTAAAAAACTTTAAATTTCTTATCTATTACACTTCTTCCTTTTATTATAAATACTTTTCAATCTATATACTTTTATGCTGTCCGATTCATATTTCGCTTAGAACTTTGAACTCTTTCGGCAACGCATCAGCTGTCACTCGCTTTGATAGAGAGTTCAGTGCTCTCAGTGTTAACCCCTCGACTGCCCTTGGCTTTGCCTCCGCCGCTTACCCCTTGACATGCCGTGCTATCAGTTGGCAGAAGCGAAAACTTTTATGCGCTTGTTAACAAAAGCGTGAAATTCAATGCGGACGAACGCAAATTTACGACACTGCAAATTAAACTTGATTTTTATTTAAATAAATTGCATTTTATGCGCTCGGCTAGGATATGCGATGCCGTCGACGAGTCGTCCTCGAGTCGTAATAATAAGCAGGCAACGGCCATAATTTGCACCGGAATATGACGGCAGGATATGTGGCAGTGGGTTGTGTTGTGCTCGTGTTTGGGCGACGCGCTGGCTGCTTTATGTATTTTTATTTATTACACGCAGCATTGCCAGGAAATGTTTGTTGATTTTCCGCAGCGCGCGCACAATAAAAATCGGGGCCAGCGAAGGCAACAAAAAAAAAAGCAAATTATTTTCTAGACGAACGCGCGTCGCTCGAATAAAAAAGCAGCCAGAAAATCTACAAATTGTGCAGAGTTATGTGGCAGAGTATGCAACGGGTATTGAGGGTTTCGTGATGGAATTTGACTGGTTGGAATATATAGGATTGTATACTAAATACACTTAATATGCTTTGCATAGCTCCAAAATAGCTGATAATTATATATACAAAATTTTCAGCTACAATTTCAGTGAGCAAAATTGAATTATTATGCTTTGTAGACGGCATATTACATACATATTATATATTATATATATATTTTTTTATAGATTGGAATAACAAACAAAATACTTCTACATTTTTTGCTTCAAAAATTTAATTACAAAATTGTTTAAGCTTATTTTATTTATATAGCCCTTTATTTTTATTTAAAAAATATATTTATACTTAAAAACTATGTTTAATAATTAATATATATTTTTTTTATCATATATATTTGTTATATAATATATTTTTTTTATATTCTATATATATTTTTTATAAATTAAAAATATTATTTACATATATAATACATCATCTTTTATTTGATATTTTTAGTCGACTTTCAATTCATCTCTATTTCTCCTATTTTACTTATATTATTCATAGTACTTTTCTTTATTATATATTGACTGTGATCTGAAGTTTAGTTTTATATCTGAAGATACTCGCCTGCTTGAGGTTGCCTTATAATTTTGTCAGATTATTTACTAGATTTTTCCTTTATCTCTCGACTTACATCTCAGCAAAGTGCATTCCACATTCGTTCTTCAATTCCTTGACAATTATTGCCTGTTTCTTTTATTTATATATTTTTTTTATATACGACCTCGTCGCCGCCGTCATTAAAAACGGAAATGTGATGCGTAATTTGTGCGCCGCGAAGTATGCAATACAGAAATTTTTGAATGGAGCCAAGCGAAGCGAATTGATAAGGGCTTAACAAAAGGTTCAATGGCTAACGCAGATGTATTCCGGTCTGAGCGTCAAGAGCTGTTGAGCATATCAGCCAACTCAGCGCGAACAATGCTGCATATTCCACAAAGAAAGCTAGCCTTCTTCATTGCTTTCGTATCTTACTCAGTAGCTCGTAGCTTGCAATAGTAGGTATTTTTGGTATGTAGCGTCATGACGAAGATGAGGCGCGCCTTCTCCTGTCGCTCGCCCAGCGGCTCGAAGTAGAAACTCCTCAGGAGCTGAGCCAGCACCAGCTTCATCATGACCATTGCATAGCGTTGGCCCAGGCAGCTGCGCGGACCCGTCATGAAGGGTATGTAAGTGGAGGGCTCGATCTTTGGCTGCGCATCGCGTGCCCAGCGCTGGGGCTTAAAGGTGAGCGGGTCGGGAAAGAAGTCCTTGCAGCGGCCCATGTACATGGGCGAGATGATCACATCGCAGCCCTTGGGTATGAAGAAGTCATCTGGAAGGAGTATATAGCTATAGACTCATATAGATATAGATTGGAGCAGATTTATCTTACTAATAGTGCAATCGGCTGTGGCACGCCTCGCAGTTATGGGCGCCGAGGGATACAAGCGCATCGACTCCTTGATGCACATCTCCAGATACTCGAGCTCGCGCAGCTGTTCCATTGTGATGGTTGTGGCCTTGTCTCTGCCACACACCCGCCAGATCTCCTCGCGGCACAGCTGCTGGTCGGCCACGTGCAACGTCATGTTGTACATGAAGAACTTGAGCGTGGCTGCGGTCAAGTCGAAGCCGCCAAAGATAATTGTGTCCACCTCCTCGCGTATGTCCGCCACCTGCAGCGGCAGGCCGTCTGCCGTGGTGGCCAGCAGCAGGGAATCGAGTAAACTTTGTGTTCTTTGCTGGCTTGACTCGGCGTCTGTCATGGACACGCAATTGCGATTGGCCACATCCGAGGTGATCTGGGCCAAACGCTCTGTGATAATGCCCTCCGTAAAGCCGTGAAGTATCTTGAGTATTTTCTTCTCGCGTGCCGCCAAAGGTGTGAAGCGGTAAATGAGGGAATTTCGATAAAACAGATTCTTCAACCTTGAGTCGAATATGTGAATTATCCTGTAAAGCATAGTAGTTGTAGAAATAGGTATATATAAGCTATCTTTATGGCTTGCTCACTCTCTGACTGCATCGAAGTACTCTGACCTCTGACCCGACTGCGAGTTGACTGTCGTGCCCAGCGCCGTCTCGCAGATGGTGTCCAGCGTGTAGCAGCTGATGAGCTGAAAGAAGTCCACGGGCTGCTCTGTGTCCGCCAGTGTGGCTAGCCTGGCCAGCAGGATGCGCGCCTGTCGCTCATAAACCTCCACATATTGCTTAATCATGCCGCAGTTAAAAGCTGGGGCAATCATCTTCCGCCGATGCATCCATTTGTCCACGCCGCTCGTGAAGACGCCCTCGCACAGCCAATTCTCAAAAACCGTGTAATCCGAGGTCTTCTGCAGCAGCTGCTTGGCGCTGCAAAGTGCCTGAATATCCTTGGGATTGCAGTCGAAGACGTAGAGCTTGGTGCCCAGCCAGAGCTTGCCGCGATGATCCTTCAGATGGCAGTTGATGAGCTCCGTCGCGCGCTTGAACGGCCGCGGGCCAATGATTCTCGCAAAGATGTGCAAATGTCCGATGATTGGCAGTGACGTCGGCCCAGGCCAGTTGCTGGTCAGTCGATTGATACGCGCCTGATAGCGACAGCAATAGACGAGATATGCGAACACGGCAGCTACGAGCAGCAGCCAAATCAAAAGCGAGCCCAACATAGCGCCCTGAGTTCTTAGATCGAACTGCTTGAATTTATCGTTGCATTCGAGAACTTAAGTAAGTCAGAGTCACAGCTTCTTCTTCTTATATATAATATATATATAGACGAAAAACAAACGCACTAATGAACAAATCACAGTTGCGAGCGGCGTATTGGGTATATAAGCAAATCGATCGATTAGTCAATGTCTGGATGCGAAGCAGAAGTGAGTCTTTTTACTCGTCCGCCAGCGCTTAAGTACCCCGTCTTGATTGCTCGATGATCATTTGTTTGGTATTCTGACAAGTGTAAACAAATACTAGAAAAGTACAGAGAGAGAAGGAACACGAAGGTGGCCTGGTAGATACCCTATAACTTGAATGAGTTAAGCGAGAGAAGAGCTGAGAGTTGCCTGAGTATTGAGCTGAGAGAAGTTTTACTTACTATAGTTCTACCAAAATATCTCAAGATCTTCTATTATTTAGCAACTCTTATACATTTTGAGAGACTCCAGGGTATATTGCCATAAATTTGCGCTGAGTGCACACAACAAAGTGCTTAGTGTGAGTTCCACTCACTTGGCAAATAAATAAGTTCAATATTGTTATTGCGAAATTATAAATTTGATGAGCGATCACGTCCAATGCATACCAATTCCAGCCCAAGCGAGTGAAATTGACAAACGGTCCACTAGATGCGCAAACATCGCTGAGACTCGGCTGTGCTCGGAAACACCCAGAGAGCTACTGAGAACCTACATTTGTTCATTTACAGCCGCTCTCAGCGCTGGAATAAGTTTGCTAATTATTCTCAAATATTGAATTTGATATTGTTATTTTTTGTCAGGTTATTTACATGATAATTGAAAGTAATTCTCTGGCTAAAGGGTAACTTCTAGTCGCGCTGCGCAGCTTATATTAATATTCAAAAAACATTATCACATAATTTTAATAAAATATTTTGACGGACAGGTTTTGCTTTTTTTTTTTGTTCTTTTGCGCATTCTTTTTGAAGTACTTGCTCAGGTAATTCGTCTTTTTATGCCTGGCTCTCTTTATGGTCAATTTACTAGAAACTGGAATCTGGATATTTTTGGGAGATCTACAATAAATATGAAAACAAAAATAATGTAATAGACAGGGGTACTTGGGAAAGTTTTTGGGTTAAAGTAAAAAACAAATGTTATTTGAAAATATTTTATTCTTGTTCAAATAGTGAAGAGAGTGTATTGGTTTTGTGATCTGTGCATCGTCTCACGCTCAAAAAATAAATTGATCTATTAATATTTTAGTAAATCTTATTAGAAAATTTGCACCGTCTTAATAGGTAAATTTTCGTACAATTTTATAATTATTATTATTTGAAATTTTTATTTTTATTTTATAATATTATTTTTTTTATATTATTTTTTTTATATTATTTTTTTTTATATTATTTTTTATATTATTTTTATTATTTTTTTATATTATTTTTTGTATTATTTTTTTATATTATTATTTTTATTATTTTTTTTATTTTTATTTATTTTATTTTTTATTTTATATCAATATTATTATTTTAAATTTTTTCGAAATTCAGTTTTGCAAATTTCTCAGACTGCCCTCACCTCAAAATTAATTTGTTTGCTCTTTAAATCGTAATTAGAATAAACATTTAGACAGCAAACAAAATGTTGCTTAGTCAGCTAAAGCCACTAGCAATAATTCCACAGTAGCTAATCATTTGGTCACAGTTTATAAATTTCTCTGAAATTCCAGAATCCGCAATTATAGTAAATAATATGCATATTCAAGTCAAAGTTCAAGTCGTAAAAGAGAGTGAAATATGAGAATAAATATATAAATAATATTCATATAAATAAAGCTCAAACTGACCTAGCACAAATAGTTGTCTCATTAAAGGCTTTGCGCCTGTTTGCATGAATTTTGAGTGCATTTTTTTTATTCCTGTCAAATTAATTAATAAATGAAGTATATCCCATTTATATTTGCACTTTTTTTATTATTATTAAATAAACATGGAAAAAAAAATGTAAATGCTCTTGATTTACAACAGAGCAGACGGCTTGCCTTTTTGTTTGATATTGAATTGAAATAAGTGGACGCTGAATGTTGACTGAGAGGAAATATAAAAATATGTAGTATATATGTATATATATTTTATGAGTACTCTCACGCATCTATGATATGCTATCGTGCTATCTCACACAAAAGCACATTAATTACAATTATTCATGTTTATTTGTGCGCAGCAACTTTTCTGTGTTAATTAGTGTAAATACACAGTCCTGTTCACCTTTTTTTCACAGCTCATACGTAGTCCGGCTGCATTGATATGCAAAATGAATTGAATGACAGACTCTCATTAAACACATATATAAAATACGAAATGGTGTTAGTCTTAGGCTTGAAGCAGTTAATTTGCTTATGTCCGAGCTGATTTTGTCAGCGAGTGAGAAGTCCAGCAAATGCTTGACATAAATTCCATTATCTAATGGATGCCAATAAACAGCGCACATACACAAATAAACACCCACACACACACACATAATCGGAGACAATCAGATGTAGATACAGTTGTGCACCTGACAGGACCAAAAGGAACATTGTCTCACATTTAAAATTAAAAGTGATGTGAAATTGGCAGGGGCAGCTCTAAGGGCGGCCACCGAGCAGGGCGAGGCAACGTTGCAAACTAATTTGAATTTATGCAAAGATGTCGAGCTGCCTATTATAAGGCTTAACAGCTTGATAGAAGCAGTCAATTAGCTATGCGGCGAGCTATGGCTATAGGTAAAATAAAAGTTTCTGGACTTGGGATAAAGAAGAAGGCTAGTAGAAGCTGTAAATTTATTCACATTATATATTGAGCTACATTATTTATCTAAATAAATTATTCTGCCTCTATAAATATGAAAAATTCAATAATTCCCGCCGTTTTCAATGAGATAAATATTTGTAAATGAATAATGATCAAAAGCTTTAATTCTAATTTTAAGACATAAATTAAATTTTAATAATAAATAAAATTATTGAATTAAACAAAAAAATTAATAAAATAAATTAAATTAATATAATAAATATATATTTAAAAATTAAAAATATGTTAAATAAGTAACACCGTTTATTTATATTAATTATATTTATTAAATTATTAAAGAAATGTTCAATAAATTAATAATATAAAACTTAAGAAAAGTGTTATAAATTTATAAATCAAGACATAAAAATTGAATAAATTAATAAATAAAAACTTAATAGTAATAATAAAAAATTTAATAAATTATTAAATAAAAATTTTATAAATTATCAAATAATATTTTTAAAGTAAATAAATAAATAAATAAAATGAAATAAATTAATAAATATATTTGATTTATATCCTGAGTTCGAATTGCAGTTTTTGTCAATTTTTTATTTATTATTTATATTATTATAATGATATATAATATAATTAAATTGAAGAATAAAATAAAACTTCAGATTTAATTTAATTTTAATTGTTTGGCAAACCAAATTCATGTGAAATTTCTTTTGTGCGCTGAGCTAATGTTTAAAAGTGGCATAAAAGCTAAGATATTTACACTAGTTTCATATTTTATGTTTCTCTTTATTTTTTTTTTTTTTTGTTCTGTCAAAGCTAAGTAGTATTTTCCCATAGCCCAGCTCTTACTAGGGCATTTCCAGTTCGTCATCCAGCAATTGACACTCCCTTGCTTGTTATTATTGTTGTCTGTGTGCATGTCGAGCTCTGTAATTAAACTGCACATTATCAGGAACGCCACACAGATACACACGCACACTTGGATATAGATATGTATAACAAGCACTTACACAGGGACATAGGAAGAGCATAATTATGCAGGCATTTGCATGTGTGTTGTTGTTGTATTTTCAACCCCGCCTCGCCTCTCTTCGTCCGCCTGTCACATTGCATTCTGGCCATGTGGATGAAATTAAATTTGGTCACATTTAATTATTGTTTATGCAAAGGCATCTTCAAAATTGCCACATTGTCATAGAAATGCGCTGACTAATAAACGGCGAGCGAGTGAAAGGCTGAATCCGGTAGGAGAGATACAGAGAGATTGATGTGAGAACTGAGAACTGAGATTGATGGATTAGAGTAAGGCTACAGCAACTGCAGAGACTGTCAAGGGACAGATTGATGTCTAGATATCTATTGATACCTTTTCTAATACAAATCCAAGTCTCAAAGTCTCTTAAGCTATATCTAAAAAGGGTTATTTAAGGACTTCGCCCTCCCCCTTCGCATCGCTTCCACATCAATCGCAACCAATTTAATTTCACAATTAAATGCAAAGACGCGATGCGTTTAGCATAAATTAACAGCATGTAAGTAGGCGCCGCAGGGCGCCAAACATTGTGCAAGAGGGGGTGGGGCGGGGGGAGGCTGTGGCGGGTGGTGTGGTTCATTGGTTTCAGGTGTTGCCACCAAATAAGCCGCCAGGCAGCGCTTCCGTTCCGTGACGCCCACCCACCCACAGTGCCACTCGCAGCTCGGTGTGGGCAGCAATTTTCCATTAGTGTATTTATTGCAGAATCTAATTTAATTGACGTCATCGTCTAATGCATTTAAGTAAAAGGAATTAAATGTCTTTAATTGTGCGCTTTAATTAAATTAGCCAAGATATTTGCTAAAATACAGTCTTAAAAGCTCTGACGGATACGTGCGAACTCGCTCAAACACAATACATTTAGCATCTATCAAGAAGCAGCTGTAACAACAGTCGATGGAAATAAATTGCGAGCTTTGTCTGCAGCCAGACAGAAACATATGTTGTGCGTGTTTCTTTTCAGGTTTTATATCAGTAATCAATTTGGGATGTTGCCGTTGTAGCTGGCAACGAGTTTGGGCTTGCAATTCTTTAAAATATGTGTAAAAACAACTTATAATTTAAATATATAAATAAAACAAATCTGATTTACAATTTGACTAAAAGTTTATTTATATAAATTGTTTACAACTTTGCTTTTCATAAATTATAAAACAAAACTTGTTTATGAGCAGCCAAAGCAGTCGTTGCTAAACTGCTAGCTAGAGCTAGAGTTCGGCTTGGCAAGCAGTGCGCGTTTTGTTAGCGTTTTTTGATCAACTGCTGCAAGCTGAACTATAATTTAAATTAAAATTTAAAATATATATATAAAAATTTTATTAATAATAATAATACTCCTAAATGCAACTAAATAAATTAAAGAAAAAAATTTTAATAGATTTATATAGCTAAATATTTTGCAGTTGCATTTATTGGGAAAAGTACGCGTTTTGCTAGCGTTTTGCATATTTATTTGAGCTAAAGAATAAAAAACATTTAAACAATCACCACATTTCAAATAATAACTAAAATAAATATAATATTAAAAATGCAGTCGAACTATTAATAGATAAATCTTAATATGACAGTGCTACTACCATGCGCGTTTTGTCAGCGATTCTTAAGCGTTTTGCCAGCGATTCTTAAGCAAATAAAAAAAAAATATATATATATGTATATATATTTATATAATTTGCTTACAGATATATGTATATATATAAATAAAGTATATAAATAATATAAAAAATAAATAAAAGTATTGAATAAAATAAAAAATTTAAAATAATTATTATATATTTAGAACTACGCGTTTTGCTAGCGTTTTCTAAATAGCTAAATGCAAGAACTTACCTTCATGAAAAAGTATAAGTAATAATAAAAAAATATTCAATATTCAAACATTACTCAAAAGGATAATGTATATATATATATATATAAATATTAAAAAATAAATGAAATATATCTATATATTATTATTTTTTACGTAATCACAAATCTTAAAATAATAATAACAAATATGTAAAAAAATAATTCTACACATCATTTCTTACTTTTGTGTTTTGCCAGCGATTCCTTAAACGCTTTGACCTTAAGCTTAACTATGCAAAATAGAACAACAAAATATTAAACTTACAATTACAAATTATGCTAAAGATAATACTCAAAAATATATTACCAGATATAAAACAAAAAATAATTATAAATATGAGCAACAGCAAATATATGCTCAACTGCGCTTTTTGCTAATGATTCTTTAATTGCTTTGAGCTAACTGAGAACTATAAAAATATTCCTAAAATTAAAAAAGACATAAAATGATAATAATAATATAAGATAAATTCGAGACTTATACAATTATACCGTTGTAAAACTGGCAGCTGTTAACACTAAAACATATTTAGCAAAACGAAAATAATAAACAAAATATGTAATTATGCAAATATCGCAAGTGCCATAAAAAACATTTAGTTATTAAATATGTTATTAAATTAAATATATGTATGTAGATATTCAGCAGTAGTTTATGTGATATATATATTTATCGGGCACAAATTTGCGGCAATCAAAATGACGTGTTAACGTCTTGCTTTTGGCCAAATTTACTAAAAACGACTGCCGGTTAGCTAACCGCAAGACTTAATCAGCTTTATCTGCACCGGAGGTATACGCGGGCATTCAAAAAGTAAAAATAATAATTATAAATATTACTTTTTAGCCGCATGCCTCGCTGCACAGACAGCAATGAAGTTGTTTTTTTTTAATTTTTTTTTTTTGTATCTTTCTTTATTTTG
The DNA here is from genome assembly GCA_035047545.1 of Drosophila paranaensis. Lineage (NCBI taxonomy): Eukaryota > Metazoa > Arthropoda > Insecta > Diptera > Drosophilidae > Drosophila > Drosophila paranaensis. The sequence goes on along the minus strand of JAWNPL010000145.1, from coordinate 6,629,586 downwards.
GCGTCGACTTTGCCGCTAACCTTCGACGCGAAAATTGTTTTGTACTTATTTTTTTTGTACCATTCGGTTTAGCTGGCGGCTCACAATGTTTAAAGGTGTTTTTCAGTTTAGTTTCAGTTGCTGTTGTTGTCTGTGTTCAGGGCGCTAGCTGTGTTATGGGAGTACGAGTTTTTAATTGAAGGACGTCGGCGGCATTGGCCATTCGAAGGCGAATCGAGTGAGCTGGCAAACTGGAGTTCTGTGGCAACCTCTCACAGTTCCAGTTAACAGTTAGCAGTTGCATTAGAGCCCAGTTAGCTGCCGCTGCCAGTTGTCAGTTGCAGTTGGCTGTTGCTTGCTGTTACCTTTAATTTACCTTTTCGGTGATTGTCGGCGCAGCAGCAAGTCACGTTCCGCTTACCCGTGAGCTGTGTTTAAGCCGCCGTCCGGTTATTTAACTCGGATTCTTGGCAATTGCACCACTTGCCGCTTGTCACTCACTCACTTACTCAGGCCACCAGGGTCAAACGGGTTTCAACTCATATTTATTCTGCAAATCAGCTGGACAGGCACCGGCCCAGGTAATGGACGTGTGTGCGCCTGGCTCACTGACCTTTTACCTGCCGATAGGCCAGCTCTAGCTGCAGCTGTCGCATATTTTGGAATATTATCCAAATATTGACACGGCGTGTGCGTACGTGCAAAAAAAAAACCAAACAAGACACGCAAGTGCCTTATCCTCCGCCCAAACAATGCTGCGGAATGTGCATAATTATCTCAGCCATACAAATGTCTGTCTAATTTATGCTAAGTTTGTTTCTTTACATTGAAATTATAATAAAGCCCTATTTAAATTATAATTATTAAGCAAAGAATTATGGCGGTTTCCTTGAGAATTTTGCGAGACATCACTAAATTTATTCATAAATATGCTAAGTTAGCAAGAACTCTAACTAGCAAATATTTGTTAATCATTTTGTATAATGATTAAAATTAAAATGGTTATTAAAATTATTATTTATGATTATTTTATTAAAATTATTTTTATTTCCAATTTTATTTAAAATTATTTTTTATAAAAAATATTTTAATTTCAATAATTATTCAACTCATTTTATATACATTTATTTATTCGAGAATTATATACTACAATATATTATTCTATATATATATAATTATATACTAAATAAAATGTCTCTTAAAATATGCTTTAAATATGATTTATATTTGTCTTAAATATAAGTAGGTTTTGGCAATAAAAATCAATAATTATATATTAGTTGCAAAAAAAAAATAGTAAAATGATATATATTTTTTAGCATTGCAATTAATATACAATTATTAATTAATATTAATTATTTTTATTATATTTATAAATTGATATATTATATAATTATTAATTTGAATTACTTTATCTTCATTTAAATTATTTATTTGATTAAATTTCCCAATTTAAAAATATACTAAATAATAAATATTATATATGCAAATAATATACAATTTATAACATTTAATTTTAGTAAAAATAAATATTTAAAATATCTTCAAATATATTTTAAGATAGTTTTAAATATTTAACATATTTTATGATTGTTTAAAATATTTAATATATAATTACAAACATTTAATTTCAATACAAAAATATTAAAAATAAACATATTTTATTCAAAATACATTCTAAGATAGTTTGAAATATATTTTCTTAATTTATATATGCATTTGTTTTCTCATTTGTTACTTACGCATTTATTTTACATATTTATTATTGTCTTAAATTGACTTGAATTCAAATTAAACTTGAGTGTTTATTTAATTGAATTATCTATTGAAACGTGCGTCCAGTGTTTTGCTGACACTTGAACCACTGTGCACTCAAGCTGCACTTAAATAATATCAGCAGCGGACATTAGCCCGCGCCAGGTAATCGAACTCGAGAGACCAAAAATAATTTGTTGTCGCTCCAAATACATGCTTTTGCGATCGAGCCTATATGCATATATGTATATAGGGTATATAGGGTACATTGTGTATATATAAACATATATTTATTGGTGCTGTGTCAACATAAAGTGCTTTATGTGTATAAAAATCTTAGTTTTTTTGATGCACAGCTGCTGGCATCTAATTAACGCAACAGTGACTGCTAAAAGTCAGCAGCAGGTGAGCAGCACTAGCAGGTAAGTTAGTTCGCGCTCTCTATCGCGTGATCGCTCGCTCACTCTCACGCTCTTCCGCTCTCTCTCTCTCTGCCATCAGCTGTTTTGGCTGCTTGGCTGGCTTGAGTCGAGCCGAGCTAAGCGCGGCGGCAGCTGCTTCAGTTCTGCTCTAAGCCGCTTTCAGGTTGCACGCGTCGCTTTGCGTTTTGTCGCGTGTGTGTTTCGCTGCGGATTTACAGTTACACTTGCAACTAGCTAACTCGTGCCGTGTGCGCTTGAATGCCAAATTTAATAGCCACTCTACAACAAAAACAACAACAAGCACCGTTAACGGTAGCTAACATTTAATTTAAAAACGTTTTCAAATAAATGTAAAACGCAAATCGTCGTTTACTTTCGTTTTTCCAACTTTCATTTTCGTTTCTCGCACTCGCAAGTTTTCATTGAGCCAAGTGTCACTGTCAGAGTCTGTGCTATATTGCAACAGATCACAATCAAAAGGTGATAATATATCGACGAGGGTTAAATACGACAAGTTATTACGAAAGAAAAAATATAAAGAAAATAAAAACCAAAAAATTTAGAAAAAAAAAAAAAAACCAACCACATTCGATATGGCGCTCATGGACACCGCTTGGCGTTGCCGCCTGATGATATTTGGAGTCGCTTCGCTGCTGCTCGTTGGCGATCTCTTTGGCTATGGAGGCTACAGTGTGCGCGGCGTCAAATCGGATCATCCGGATGAGGTGGGCGTGCAGGGCGGGGGTCCGCCAACCGGACCCGCAGCAGCAGCTGGCAAGTTTCAGCAGAAGAATGCCGAAATCGACATAGGCGAAGGTGAGTGACTTCCAGCCAAATTCCCTCATCTTCCACATGCATGCAATTTCAGTTTCAGTTTCAGTTTCAATTTTGTAATCGAATTTGGGTTTCTCTTTGATATACGCAAATTTAAGCCTGACTTTTAACAGTTTTTGGTTTTGTTTTTTGTCTTTTGGCATTAACAACGCAAATTTTACACACTTGGCACATTGCAACACATCTGTCCGTCTCGCTCGCTCGTTGTTTTTTATGGTTTGCTTCATGAATTGAGCTCTCTGTGTGTGTTGTCTGTTTTCTCATCTTTTTTTTTTATAAGTCGCGCTTTATTTGTTTGTATCAAGGTCAATTTCGATTCATAAATGGCAGTCTCATGCTTTTTTATTTGCAGTGTAAAAGCTGGCAACACGTGTAAGCCAATAATTGAACAAAAGCTTGCCCAGTTAACCGGAATTGCTGGCTGCCCTTATATGCGCCGATATATATATATAGTAAAAATTATTCAAATTTAAATATTTATTTTGAAATATTTCCAATTATGACATAATTTTTGAACTCGCTTGAAAATGAAATGTTTTCTGCAGTTCTAAGGTTTCACGGCTTGGCTTTGTCGCTTAGAGCTTGAACTGTCTAGACTGTTTCATAGACACTTAAATGTTGACATTTAACAGGCCATTTAAGAGCTGCCAAAAAAACACACATTGAGCCGCATTTTAAGCAGCTAATTAAAAAGTTTCCATGCGCGTTTTTTCTCTGGAAATAAAAAGGTTGTCTAGAATTAGAATGAAATGAGTCTTGGCATGATATGAGCTTTATTACCCAAGGATGAGCTTAGAATGGGAATAAATAGTCTATAGAAAATAGCTGCTGCAGCTCACACAAATTTAGACAGAAATTAAAATTAAATATTTTTTAAATAAATCTTTATCTCTAGCTGCTATCTCAAATCTAGTTTTTAATGATATAATTTTTGTTCTCTTTTTTATCAATTTTTTAACACTTATTAAGACCAGCTTACTCTGATATAAATTCTATTTAGCCACAACTCAGCTAATTTGTTTATTTGATTATGCTTTGCTTTTGTTTTCATGTTTCTTGTTTGTTTTCCCTTGCAAATCACGCCATAAAGATCGAAGAGATGAAATTCCATATTATTTAACACTTTGCCGGACATGGCAGACCCGCGCACGAGCCCATACCTTGTCCAAGCTTTCGAAGCATATTTGTAACCACTTTCCAATGCCCAGCGATTTGCATAATTTTATAGAGTCATGGCAGCCAAGTGACATAAGAGCCGTAAATGCTTTCCCCCCTCTCAACATGGGGCTACGCTTATGCAATGCTGCGGCGCTCGATAGGCGCACGAGCAAAGCTCAATAATAATAAAAATAAAAATAAAGAAAAAGTTAATTAAATTAAACGAAAGTCAAAGTGCAGCTTGAGGCAGCTTTGGGGCATGGGCAAACGATGGGACTGAAGAATCTATTGAAATTCGTCTTCAATTATGAGGTCAAAAAGCTTAGCGAGAGCAGCTTATGTTTATATGAATGTTAACTGAAGAGCAAGTGCATTGAAAGAGTTGGTGATATGGCAGTAGCTTAAGCTCTTGTCAAACTGTTTGTTAATATTTGACTGAAGCAGTGCAACAAGAGAAGGGGCAGGCGCTTCAGCTGTTGTCTAACTTTATGTTAATGTTTAACATGCAGTATGTTAAGTGAATGTTAAGTTAACAGCTTAGGCAGACCTTACAGCAAGGCCATTAATTATGCTATCTCTGATCAGATCTTAAACTTTTTGCTGCCTGATTGACAGTAGCTTATGCACCTGTCATACTTAGCAGCGCGTGCTTTAGCTGAATGTTAACCTCAGATTTTCGACCTCAAACAGGTGAGCTCAGCTCGGGACACGCCTCGTCGGCAGTACTTCGTGCCCATAACAAACATGTTAATTTCTAACTAAAAGTAAATGCTAACTTGACAATTTAGACCTGCGTGCAGCTGCGAAATCTAACCGGAATAACATAGTTCATTAACATGATCTCATCTGCGATCATCGGAGCTGAGGTCTCACTCTCGTCTCGGCTGATTTCATGTTTGTATGGCTTGGGTCTCGGCCCGCGTCGAGGTGAAAGTGGAAAAATGCCAAGCAAATAAACTTCACGTAATAAAATCAACGAACAGCGACAAGTTTTTATTTTCTTCCCTGTCGCCTTTTGCCTTTTGCATGTGCTGGAAATCTGTGTGTGTGTGGGAAACTGCAGTGTGACTTTCCCAGCCGCTCGAAGGGGGAATCTTTCACAATACGTTTTAATGGCTCTTGATTTGGCGGAGTTTGAAATTCCAATGCCGTGCACATTGTCTAGACGCAGCTGCAGAGCTGCGCTGATTATGCCCCGTTAACAGGAAGTCGACGGAGCACAACAATGACGAATGAATTGAATATAAAGTTTCAGAAAACTTGACTGGGAGCTCTGTGCCATTTCCATGCATATTGAACTGATTTGAGCTAAGCATTTGAGCCAAATGTAAATGCCGGCCGAAAACCAGTTAGCCAGACCGCCGCTCTATAAGTGATTGCAAACTAGTTCTACGGAAATCGAGAGTGCCCTGAAATTAATTCTCGGCTATTGCATAAAATCGGTGTTAATAGCCTGCAAATGGAATTGTAAAAAAGCTAACAAGGGTCATTATGTTACAGGTTTCGTTCGCTAAACTGAACAACAGTCCAATCTAAATTTTGTTGGCATGCATTTCACGTCGAGTGCAGTGCGTGATAAACATGCAGAACTTGCACTTATTTATCGAGGCCCAATCAAAGCACAGACAGTACGTGCAGTTAGCCACAAAGTGAGCTCATTTCAGATATCGATTTGATAACAGTCTATGGCGGGCTTTCTTTTGGCTCAGCATCGCTTTGAATGCAATCAGGTTTAGCTTGAGTCAAGTCACGCCGAAAAACAATACGAACTTGGCTAAAATATTCATCTGGCCATAAATTAGAAGCCACAAATTAGACGCCACCCTGCGCCGCCATTTGCGTCACTTTTCACAGGTTTCGACTTCTCTGCTCAACTCGACTCTTTTCCGCGTACAAAGTTCAGGCGGCTGGGCTGAGGGTAGCAGCAGTTGGGTCCGCTGATTTGTGGTTAATTGCCAATAACTGCCGCCAGTTGGCTTCGACTTAAATTTAATATTTATGCAACACCATAATTAATTAAACTAAACATCGACCAGATGACTAAGCAAATATTTGCCCAAGCGCTCAAATTCGTTTAGGAAAAAATCAAAGTTCAACGCACGTTTTGGCCTTGCAGCGGGCGAGTTCTCACTCACTCTGAGTGACCGTTCTCAATGCTCATAAGACAACAGGCCCAAAACAAAAACAAAAACAAAAATGAAATATTATTTAAACAGTTCGCAACATCGAAACTCCATTCAAATATTTAGCCAAGCGAACCCAAAATTAAAAGTGAAATATTTAAACGGTCTAGAAAGCTTTTTTCTATTATGATACGAAGTGGTTGCTAGTGAGGGCATTTGCTAGTCTCTCATCGCATTTGAATTTTTTTACTAGGTATTTAACAGCCAAATATTTGCGTAGATGTTTAATTAAAGCCAAAGTTGCCACAAACAAAAACAATTTCAACAATATAAATGCGCATTTATTGTTAAACATATTTCGTTTATTTGCCGAGTTGAAATATACTCTTTCTATATATTATATATATTTTAATTTTGAATATGTTCTATGGGACTCTCTGTCATTCTTATTCAAATACGTCAAAACTGGCTTCTCCAATATTTTAGCAAATATTTTAAAAATATTTTTGAAACATCAATTCAGTAAAACTTTGGTCAAAATTATGTATCAGAATTCATAAAATTATTTAGCAATCATTATAAATATATGGCTAGCAGAAATATAATATTTTGAACAGACGCAAATAAATTGTTCCTCTAGCTAGAAGATGTTGAAATTTGATATGTGTCTCTCGCTCTCTTTTTCTCTATAAATACATATATATATATATATACATATATATATATCCATCAGCCTAACTATAATCTATCCCACTTCCTATGGCTTCCTCAAAAAACCTTAACTATTTAGCTTTCATTTCAAATAGCTTGCTTTAAGTGTATTTCACATTCGACTTAACATTTCTTAAACGTTTCTTTTGTTTCGACTCCCAATATTTTGTTGAATTTCGCTGCTGTGGCCTTGATGTGTTAATTTTTTGCGCAGTTGAAAGTTAGCCATTTGCGAGAATTTATAGCTAAAAATATCAAAGTCAACCCGAACGAAGTGCACAATCGAAATCACTTAAGAATCTTAATATTTTATTTAACAGATAAATTTTGCAAAATTTTAGAACACGATTTCGATGAGTTCTCAGCGGCAGCTGCACTCAAGCCCGTCACAGCTGCGGCTATGACTGGAGCCGCCAGCCTGAAGTCCAAGTCACAGCTGTCGGATACCATCAAGGAGTGGTGTTTGCCCAAGATGCTGTGCGAGCTGGCTGCCAAGCCCGAGTACCAGCTAACCGAGAAGGAGCGCGAGCTGCTCCGAATGATAAGGTAAGTGTGAGTCGTGAATCGTGAGTTAACTATATATATATATATACATATATAGAGACAGACGAGATCAGAGAGCTTGTAGTTTGACCCTTTTAAGTGAGCGCAACTAAAAGTAAAAACTTTTGTTTGATAATCGCATTTGAACTGCTGCTGATCTCTGCTCCGCTCGGGTCGTTCAACGAACTAAGCTCAGCTTACAAAAAACTAAGAAGAAGAAGAAGAAGAAGCAGAAGATGTTTACAACAATATTCGAGTACTTGGCCTTGTTTAGCCAGCAGCATAGACAAATCCACTATTGGCCGAGCATCGATCGGGCCTAACCTACCTCACACACAGACGACGCGCTGTGCTGTCGCGCTGTGCTGTAACCTCGCACTTGAGTCGAAGGTGAACTGTCGCTGTCGTGTTCTACTGAGCAGCTGTCTCCACTCACACACACAACCAAGGTGACAAAGCTGAAACAAATGCGACCCCGTGTGAAACCCTGAGCTAAGCTAAACTCATATTTGGACTGATTTACTAAATGTATCTTCCGCATTCTGTGGCCGTCTCTCTTGCAGATCTCCGACTATGCCCTGGATAATGAACATGCCGCCAAGCAAATGGTATTTTGCTGCCCACATGGGCGAACTGATGCGCCACACTAGCGACAATCTGAGCGGTCCCATGGGCTGTGCCAATCTCTGGCCGAGCTGCCCCATCAGCTCCAAGAAGCTGATGAAACTCAGCTACAAGATGCGCGTTTAGATGCCAGCCAATGTGATCATAGATTATTAAGTTAAGCACTAGATGTAGTAGGCGTACGCGCACACACACATGATTGGGGCTGCCAGAGACTTTCAACTATTGTACTATATAAAATTGAACGCTCTCCAAGTGTTGGAGCCTGTGACATGGCATGACTGATGTGACAACTTAAAATTCGTATCGATTAGCTTGTAAGTGCGCTAAGTAGTCATTAAGCGTGGCTAGTCTATCTCAATTATATATTAGTTTACATAGCCTTAGTTCGACGCGCAATGTAATTGTAAATAAATGCATATTGTTATTTAATATGAATTCTCAAGTGCTGCTGCTGCTTTTTTCTGTGGGTAAACTAATGATACAACTATATACTATATATTACAAAAATAAATTCATATATATATATATAGCAATTAGCGCTGCCTCATCTTTAGGCCTTTCGCCCTTCGCTAAGCAAAATGTATTTATAATTGTTATTTTCGAAGCTGAAGTTAAATTATTTCTTAAGTGCTAGGAAATGTCGTTTTGCACCTAATGGCAATTGTGATACGTTGTCTATGCACTTCAATTAAGTTTTGTAGTGTGACCAAAACCCAATCACGATAAGCCAACAGTGACTAAACACTTTCGTTTCCCATTATGAGAGATTTTTACTGCAAAATGCTTGATGTTGATTTCCTCATCACAATAATTACAGTGTGGGGAAAATATCGCAACATGATCAAGCTAGATTTTCTAATAGAATTTACTACTGTTCAATGGCAAAGATTATTTCTATTTATATTGAAATTTTTGATGTTATGGGGGCCTTTTGAGAGAGCTGAGGAAAGAATATATTGGCTATACATTTTAAATATCAATAATATTTCTTATCTCACGGACTTCTTTTTAGCTGCATATTCCTTGACTTTTGCTGCCTTGTTTGCTTTAAATTTAACAATTTTTTGCAGCTTATTGTCTATAGCGCATTTAGCTCTAAATAACTAATTAAGCGTTAAACAATAGTTGAATGGCAATAGTAAACAATTTAATTCATTGGTCAATAACTAATATAAATATTGAATCTAGACTTGTTAACAATTTCTTATTCTGTTCTCAAATTTACACCACGATTTTTCAAGTTCCTTAGATTTATATTTATATCCGATATGTTTTATATTTATATTAGATTCTTTGCAGTCCAGAGACTCTAATTTTTTCTGCTTTCGCTTGTAGTCTGTAGCTCGATCATATGTCAGCTGGCCTAAGTGGGCTCTCAGTCCATCTGCTTAGCTGGAGCCCAGGCAACTGCAGCTCTGATTGATCTAGCAGAGAATAGTATCTGTATCTGTATCTGTATCTGTATCTGTATCTGTATCTGTATCTGTATCTGTATCTGTATCTGTATCTGTATCTGTATCTGTATCTGTATCTGTATCTGTATCTGTATCTGTATCTGTATCTGTATCTGTATCTGTATCTGTATCTGTATCTGTATCTGTATCTGTATCTGTATCTGTATCTGTATCTGTATCTGTATCTGTATCTGTATCTGTATCTGTATCTGTATCTGTATCTGTATCTGTATCTGTATCTGTATCTGTATCTGTATCTGTATCTGTATCTGTATCTGTATCTGTATCTGTATCTGTATCTGTATCTGTATCTGTATCTGTATCTGTATCTGTATCTGTATCTGTATCTGTATCTGTATCTGTATCTGTATCTGTATCTGTATCTGTATCTGTATCTGTATCTGTATCTGTATCTGTATCTGTATCTGTATCTGTATCTGTATCTGTATCTGTATCTGTATCTGTATCTGTATCTATTTTGGAACGTCTTTTTTTCTCATCTCTTTTTAGCAACCATTCAGAGCATCTTTTTGCTTTATTATTATCCTTTTTTCTTCCCATATCTCTAGTCCATTTCTATTCGTATTCATATGCAAATTTCTGTAAATTCCATTGCATACTTTTGGGCTCACTGCATTAAATAAGCCACTTAAAATGCAAATCGTTTGTTGACATTGCACAGCTCAAACGAAAAGGCACTAAAAAGTGGGCACAATATTTGGGTACGCCGATTGGCTCATTGAGCATGCTCGAGGCGTAAAAATGACCACACACAAACCAAAAATAAAAAAAAAAATAGCTGAAGAATCTGAGCGAAATGTGCTGTATTATGGCAAACATATTAAATGGCTAATTAAGTGCTAAACACTGCTGATTGAGTTAGGAAAGTAAACAAGTCAATTCGCTGAGCAATTCTAGCCAATTTATTGCTCTGCGACGCTCATCGACTTGTAGGACCTGTGTGTGTGTGGCATAACCGCTATGTTATGGCGCCCCGAACACGTTGCGTTTGGCAAGAGCTTCGATTTGGGCCACGTCAGGCGTTGCCAAAGACCAAAACTAAAAGCATGTTAAAACAATCGCGCGAAATTACGTTTCAGTTTATTTGGTGCCTTCATTGGATGGCTCAACAGAAACAATAAACAATAAAAGTAAACAATTTGTAATATCAATGGAATTGGGTCACTCAGCCGGCTGTTACGCTCGTTGCGTGCCAAAAGTGGACCTCGTCGCGCACTTTCATTGTTTCGATTTGGGGATGGCGACCAGTGCAGCTCTTACAGCTCTATATATTTTTTTTTTTTGGTCTGACATTTGACAAGTTGTTTGCTGCTGTTGTTGTTGTTGTTGTTGTTGTTGTGCAATGTGTGACGCGTGCAGCTTATAAGGCGCTCAACAGACAGCCAAACTTCTATCAGTTTGTTTTGGATTGCCTAATATTTCCGCATTGCATTGGCCAAAAGTAAGGAAAGACGCAGACTTTTACTCTCTCTCTCTCTCTCTCTCTCTGTCTGTCTTTCAGTCTCTCTGTCTCTGTCTCATTCTCTCCAGCCTAGTTCCCAGTTGAATCCGGACCTGCGAGCGTGCAACCAAAACGGCAACAAGTGTCAGGCAACTGGAAAAACATGAAAATAATGCGGCTGAATAAAGGAAACGACAACAAACATGCAACAATTGTTGTGCTTCTAGCATGAATACCCTGCGTATTATATTATATATACATTTTATGAGTATAAAAATGTATTTAAATATATGTATATTGAAGTCTGACTTGACATACGAATATAAAAAATAAATATATATTTATTTTTGTATAACAATTTCTATTGTTGTTGGAATAATTACATTAAAATAAGTTTTAAATAATTTATTGTTATTCTCTTTATCTCTATAATTTAATGAACTACTCGTAGAGTAGTTTCTGGGCATATGAAAAAACTGATGTAAATGTTTTGGAATTTATTTACACTCTATAAAAGTGCAGCATACCCTTTTCGCTACACATTCGAGCGTATCACCACATTGCATTTCTAGCCTACATTGTAAAGTATGCGAACGAAAAGTTGGCTGCAAATGTAAGCCAGGCTAAGAGTGGGTGCTGCCAAGTTGCAGCTGAAGCAGCAAGTGTTAACAGGCGCTGTCTTGCGTAACCAGGCAACCGACTGACTGACTGACTCGCCAAGTGGTGCAGGGGGCCAGCCAGCCACGTTGTCGGTCAAGTTGTGAGCGATCGACTGATTGAGTCAATTCTTGTCAGCCAACGGCCGTTATTAGCCACAATTGTGTGGCTAACGGCGAGCACAGCTAGTCGACCAACTGACTCGATCTAGATGCAGATCGATAGCCATGATCACGCTGTAATTGAAAGTCAAGCGGAGCATTAATATCATTATCTGCGGCCATAAAGCGTGGCCATTGACACGTGCTCCACGGAGCGCCGCAGACCACGCACCTGACAAATGATTGGCCAAACAAAGTTGCTCAAAGTTGAGTTATTAAAATGAACTGCAAATTGTGTTAATTAAAGAAGTCAACAAACAGTAAATTTTAGTGTGGAAATGCGAATTTATGATATACATAAGCTGTGGCCAAGGCGTGCCTTTCGAGCGGGTTTTGCTGTAAGCCAAGTTGGGGAAATGCGTCTTAACGAGTTGTTAATAAATGGATAAAGATGGGTTGTAAAAGGTGCAAAAGGCGTAATAGATACAGCTCTGATTTGGTTAAGCTAAGCTCTGAGCTTAAGTCGTGGCTGGGTTGGAGTATACATATGTGTATATAGGGTGTCCCAAAATTCAGCTGACAGTTCTAGATTATAAGTATAACGCTATACTACGTATACTATATGAATCAATCAAAAATGTACAATTTGGAATTATAAACCTGCGTTTTCTATCAAAATTATTTCTTGCGTGAATTTTGGGACACCCTATATATACATTTTTTAAATATATATATACACATATACTAACACATGTTAGTTTTTTTTTGTGATTTCAGTTAAACTGTTATTATTATTATTTTTTTTATTGTATATATATTTTTTGACACTTCGCCCCTTGCGAATTGCTAAACTGTTTAACAGCTGTGGTCGTGGCCTGGAGTTCGCGCCATAACCTAAGCCACAGCGCGCACCTGAAGCTCGAAATGGCGAGCGGAATTGAGCTGAGCGCAAAAGGCAAACGCAGATTAAGTAATTGATATGCAAAAAGCCAACTGTAACGCATGCCAGACGCTAGACACGCCAAGGCAGCCGAGGCAGACACGGCAAAAGCCTAAGTCAAGAGGAAATTACAGGTGCAAAAGTAACGGCCACTAAAATGGAGAATTTCATAACTTTTCATAATTGCAAGCTGAAAGGAAAAACAACACAGCGAGAGAGAGAGAGAGAGAGAGAGAGAGAGAGAGAGAGGATATAGGTAGAGATAGAGAAAAGCAACAGCTGAGCTGCAACTGGTTTGGCTGCTTTTAAAGGTGTTGCAGACACACATACTAACACACACACACCAGCACACTCACTCGGGTAGGCTCGACTGCGCCCTCTACTTGACCATATTGCCTCACTTTCACTTGTCTTTGGCTTCTTTTGCTTCCGCACGAAACTTGGTCAAAATGCAAAGCAAACTTGGCCACCAAACTTGACTCGCTGAGAGCCGCTGGTTGCCGTTGCTTTTGTTGTTGTTGTTGTTGTTGTTTTAGCTTTACACTTTTAATTTTGTCATCCTCTCTCCCTCTCTTTGAGTTTTAGTTTTCAGTTATGTTTTGTTTGCTGCGCTTTGGCGGCCCCCAGCCGCGTTGACTTGGCTCAGTCACTCAAAGACTTTAAACGCACCAAGTTGCCTCGTCTGCTGGCCTCCTCCTTCACTCTGTTCGCACCATGAATCTGCGCTACATTTGCACCTTGTCGCTGCTGCCCACGCTCTATGTGCTGCTGGTGCTGCTGCTGGACTATGTGGAGCAGGGCCTGGCCCAAAATCCGGATCCGTTGTTCGAGCTGCCCGTGCAGCTGGTCGGCTTCCCGGTGATTGTCCTGTCCGTGCGCCTCTCGCAGTTCGCCAAGAAGTTGGCCTACTCCCTCAATCCGAGTAAGTTGAACACGTGAAAGTGCAACTGCCGCCCTGTGGCATGAATCAGCTTTTAATTTCTTTTCATTAAGTGAAAGTAAAAATCCAAAATATGTGCATAAATTAATAATTGGCCGGTATTCAAACTAGTCGAAGCCGAAGGTGGGTCTTGTGCCGCAAATCAATTAATTGTGATGAGAAATGCCAGTTGAAAGATATTTAAAATATATGCATACAATTTATTTATTTGTTTATATTTTTGTTTATTTTATTTATTTAAAGAAATATAATGTAAAGCTACATATGCTAGAAAATAAATTTATTAAATTAAAAAATGAATTAATTAATTTAAAAAAAAATAAATTAACTAATTCAAAAAGCATATACTAATAAAAAATTAATAAATATATGAATACATAAACAAATAAGTAAATTGATAAAAAAAATTAAATAGAATAGAAAAGAAATAAATTAACGAACAAATAAATAAAAATACATATAACTAAAAAATATTCTCATACAAAAAATAATAATAATATAAATAAATAAAATATAAATAACTAAGTAAATGAATGAATTTATTTTTTATTTCTTTATTTACGTATTTATTAATTCTGGTATTGATTTATTTAGTTAATTTTTTTTGTTTATATATTTATATTTTTATATTTTTAAAATAAATATTTAATTTAATATTGATATTGATAAGACGAGAGTCAACTTTAAGATAAATTTAACATGTAGCTTAAAATTTAAAAATATTTCAACAAAATTATGGCTAGAGTAAGTTGTAAGCCAAGTCTGTCTTTGATAGGCGGAAAAGCTTTAAGACTCGTATACCAAACATGGTTAGATTATGAATTCTCAATTCAATTATATCTTGCAATTGCATATAATTATTATGCCATATTCATTCCTATCCTATAAAAGACAGAAACTAGCAGAGACACAACATTCGTCTTACAACTTTTGTTGACAAAGCCAAAGCTCACATCTGGCTGAGCATGAGGTAAACGCACTGGTCGCTTGAAAACCAGACTCAAATGTGTGACAAAACTGGCGGGCGAGTGGCTCGGCTTGTGGTTGGTGGTGCTGTTGCGGCTGCTGCTGCTGAGGCATCGTGCACGTCCACTTAGCTGTGGCCAAATGGGGTCAAGGCTGATCAGTCTCCATCGGCCAAGTTGTGGTGGGCCGGATTGTTTGACAATCAGCCGTGCGCGTTTAGTTGTTAGTCGAATTGCTGGCAATGTTTTATTTATTATTTCGTTATCATCGGGTAAACCCAGAGTCAAGCGGCTGATGACAAGCCATCATGAATGTTAACAAGGGAAATACCAAAGACAAGTTGAGCTCTGCTGCACTCGCAAATTGTGCAATCAACCACAGCAGCAGCAGCTAGCCAAGTTTTTGGCATTCTCATCTGTTGCCACTTTGACTAATTTCGCATTTTATAAGCAAGCAGCCAACGACTGCTAACAGCCAACTCGCAAACTAACATAAAACTTCCCCGTTTTTGTCACTCTTGCAGATACTTACCGTTCGCGCAGCAGACGAGACGCCGGCCAACCGCACGCCCTCGACGCTGAGTTGGCCAAGAAGGAAATTCTGCGCGAGTTCGGGCCACAGGCTTGCATACTCGAGGAGCCCTGTCGCATGCATGCCGCACGTTCTGCCAACCAGCGACGTTCCGGCTTCGCAGGCAACGCCGCACCACATGCGCCCTGGTCCGAGGTCTTGAGGTAGGTCAAAGTTTTTGCCAGACAGCGCATAAACAACTAACGGAGTGTACTCTATGGGATATGCTATGTGTTGGGTAACTGGCGTTTGTAAGCGATGATGAGTTTGTCTTTGGCTTGGCTTGAAGAGAAGTCGATGGATATCGATATTATAATATTCGAATTGATAGGTTTATAAAGCGATAAACCTTAGTCGACAGTCATTGGGAACTCTTGATCTTTTCACAGGAATATTCTTATTGATAGGTCGATTATTATCGATTATCGATAGTTGATAATCGTTGATAACCCCTGAATATATGAATATTTCAATCTTGACTTTTGAACATAGAAGAAAGTAGAAAGTATAATAATCCAGTATACCTAGATGTATACCAGATTAGATAAATATACTTATATGTACTTTATTTAGCTACATCTTTAGGTTAGGCAGTTTTCCTTTCTTTTTTATATATCTTGACCTTTCTACAAAATATCTATTCTATGTCCATACTATAGATACTTTTATATTCACATTTATACTCTTATATCTTCCATCCAAAATTCTTCTTCATGGAACAATTTATTTAGGTAGTTTTTCATTCTTGTTTATATATCTTGAAATTTGCATCTATAGATACTTTCCCCTTCACACTTATACTATTATACCTTTCATTGAAAGTCTTTCTTATAAAGCATACTATAGCCATATCTCTAGATACTTTTTCATTCAATATATCGTTTATGCATACTCTAGATACTTTTCCTTTGACATTTATAGTCCTATATCTTTCTTATAAAAAAATCTTTTCATGAAGCATCAGCTTTTCGTTCTGCTATATATCTAGGTACCTTTTCAACTCTTTATATCTCAAAAATATGTTAAATCTTTCCTTTAGACACTGTACCTATATCTATAAATACTTTTCGATTCACACTTATCTTCTCTCCAAAATCTTTCTTATAGAGCATACTATACCTATAGCTCTAGATACTCTTCACTCTTCTGGCAAAGGGCATCTACTGTTCGCTCTGCCCTGAGCTTAGTTAATTTTCTTAGTTATTTCTTGTTCAAGTGGAACGCTGACTTTATGGCTCTGACCAGCTGACAGACAGACAGTAACAACTTGAACTGCTGCACCACGCACCACCCTCTCTCCCCTTATCTCCGCTTCACTCTATTGCTCATTTGGGATTCCCGTCGCTCTGCGTCCTCCGCCAAATGAACATCTCGGATTGCATGCGCTATGGCTGGGTTGCAATTTGGCGCTGCTGTTGTTGTCATTTGGCAAATGAATGGCTTGTTTTTAGCTGCGAATGTTTTCCAATCAATTTTTATTATATATCTGCGCTGTTTCGCAGCCCTTCGCCGGCATCGACAATGCTAACTCATCTGCGCATAATTTAATGTCTCTTCTCTCTGTGTTCTCCGCTTGCTGAACTACGTGAAACTTGGTACTTCTTACTTCCAAAGTTTAAATGTGCATGTCATTGCATTGCCATTGCCATCGCTATCGCTATTGCTATTGCTATTGCTATTGCTATTGCCCTTGCCATTGGCTTTGGATTTCAATTTGTAAGTTTACATAAATTCTCTTTTGCCTGATGAGTGAGTTGCCCTGGCCGTCGTCGCTATTGTCATGCTAATGCCATGCACGACTCTTGCGAGTTGCGGAAATTATTCTTTTCCGCACTGTTAGACAGTTTCGCATTTCGTTTCCTTGAACTGCAGTGATTCATAATTAATTTCTAGTTCTCTCTCTCTCTCCCTCTGTAATAAAGAAACTGCGTAAGTCTTGGCCTGGCTGTCGACTGATATTTGTTCTCGTTTAAATATTTAATTCTTGTTTATTTTCTGGCCAAACAAAAGATAGTTTGAAAACTTAAACAAAAGCTTTCCATGGCATACGTGTCGTATGCGCAACATTTGGCATTCATAGTTTCGGCCATTGTTGTAAATTTCATTTAATATTGTGTCATATCGCATACGCACTCGCATTCGTACTCGCACTCGCCTCTGCCTCAAACACATGCATCTGACACTTTCACACTTAACATGCAAAATTTTCAACACTCAAAAGTTTCTTTTGCACCCGCCCTCTCTCTCTCTCTCTCTCTCTCGCTCTGACCGTTGCCTGGCCCCCAACGTGTCAAGAGCAAATATTCAAAATTATTTTTGATATGTATGTGCTATTGCTGTCCCTTCGTCCGCTTCTCCCTTCGTCTGTCTCGCTCTCGTCGTTGTTTGCTTAGTTTTGCGTTGCGCTGCAAGTGTAATTGGCATTAGAAGTTTTGTCCGTTTGCCCACGACGTGTTTTGTAATAATAAAATATGATTAAAGTTTTTGATTAAATTTATGCAAGCGCACAATGGCCAGCTCTGCTCCTGGCACTGGTCAGTTGCACCTTTCTCCAGTTGGAGCCACTGCAGATGTGTTTGTTACCGAGTTGATTAAATTATCCCACTGCAGACGTGTGAAATTCGGACTAGTCTGGGATAATCAGCAACAAATAAGCTAGACGAGGCTGGAGCTGAAAGCGTGAAGATATGAGCACGCGCTTCTCTGAATGTTTTGTATCACATTCATCTTGAATATGTTTTATTTAAAACATATTTTATATACCCTTTAATTCAATCTATCACATATCTTAACTCTGCTTTAACGTGTCACTGAGCCCTTGCCCCAGTCTGCTTTAAAACAGCCAAAGCTGCTCGCAAATTACTTTTGTTTTTAATATGGCCCCAGTCCAGAGGCAGCCAGCAGCAGAGAAGACTCTTGGTCTCTTGGTCTGCTCTGGCAGGAGTAGCCTGGGTGGCTTGCTGGCAGACTTGTGTATATTACCCGCTACTTATAAGTAATTATTTTTGTAATCCGCTTTCGTTGCCGACTATTGTGCCTGCTCCTGCTCCTGCTCCTGCTGACGATGATGATGACTGACTGAACAACAACGCTCAAACACTGAACCACTCAGGAACTACAAAGTGCAATCAACCGGCGGCTTGAAACAATGGTATCTGCTCTCGGTCTTTATCGGCGATGCTGTGCGAGATGTGCCGCTATGCAAGCACCTGGCCAAGCGGCTGCCCTGTCCGGGCGCTGGACCACTGCCGCCGCCGCAGCCGCGCTAAGGACCAACTGCAACACGGGCGGGCTTTTATTTTATTCTTATCTTATGCATAAATATATATATTGTAAATTGTAAATTGTAAATTGTAAATTGTAGACAACGCAGTTGCTGGGGCTCTGCATCATCTGCATCATTTGCATCCTGTAGTCAGTCAATCGCATGGACATCTTTGTTACGTTCTTTCTCCAACTCCGACTTCAACTTTTGCTTTCCTCTTTAGTCATTCCTCATGCATTCGTACTGCTAGTTGTTTTTAAGGGGTTTTCATTTAAGCGACAGACCCAGCATAGGCTTAGACTTGCATAAGTATGGACCATAAGCAAATAAATCAACAAGAAAAAAATCAAAAATGAAAATTCTCTCTCTGTGTGTGTGTGTGTGTGTGCCGATGCCGATGCCGGGGCGTGCCTGCGCTTTTAAGAGCATGTATCCAGCCGCTGCCCCCACGCGGCCCACTCTGGCCAGTTCGAAGTTTCATTTGTTCGGACAATGCATTTTACGCTCGGCCCGCCCGCTCCAGCGCACCAACCATTTGTCTGGTTGCAAACAAAAATTGATACGCCGAAAAGCATGCAACGGAAAAAACAGTTGCATACTTTGCAGCGCGGCGCACAAATTGTTGACGCAAGGCATTAAGCTGCAGACTCAATGCAGATACCCTATAGCTGGGCAGAGAGACTGTGATGATGTGATGATATGGAATATGCGAAAAAAAAATATATATATATATATCTTATAGTTATCTGAGGACTTCATGTGTTGCTTATGATAAAAGAATGCAAAATGAATTATTAATGAAAGTAAATATATATAAAAATACATAAAATAAAATAAAAAATAAATAATTAATGATAAATAAATATTAAATGATAAATAAATAATAAATAATAAATAAAATTAAATAAAAAATAAATAAAATAAAATAAAAAATAAATAATTAATGAGAAATAAATATTAAATAATTAATAAATAAATATTAAATAATAAATAGGTATTAAATAATAAATAATAAATAAAAAATATTAAATGATAACTAAATAAATAATTAATAATTTACAATTAATAATAAATAGTAAGTAATAAATAATAAATACAAAATAATAAATATTATAAAATATAAATAAATAATATAAAATATAAATAAATAAATAAATATTATAAAATATAAATAAATAAATAAATATAAATAAATAATAAAAAAATATATAATTTATAATATGAATAATAATATAAATATAATTAATAAATATATAAAATATAAATAATAAAATATAAGTAGAGCTCCATCGTACGTCTTCTTTATTCTAGTGACGCTTATTAACCAAATTTTAAGCAAATTATAATCATACTACAATTATTCACAGTCAGATCATAAAATCGAATGTCTTTACGCATTCACAGAGTATTTCCCAATCTACATCTCACATCTATTACTTTCTATGATTTTTTTGTGTGCGGCTCTTGTTTGTTTCGCTTCAAGTACTACAACTACGGCTTTTGGTAAAATACACAGCCCCAACTCTGGGCGCTGCCCTGCCCTCAGCGCTTTGCTATTTATTAACTCGTTGCATATGTTTGCAGGCACTGTGCTGGGGCACCCCGGACCCATACCCAGAGCGCAGGCACTAGACAACAAGGGCAACAACAAGCGTTGCTTTGAGCTTTGGTGACGTTGACAACCCTGGTTGTTGTGTGCCGCCGCACAAAAGTATGCTGCACTTTTTTGCACTTTGCATTTTTGTGTGATTTGGCTCTGTGAAGTCGGCGGAGCCATGAGGCTCCATCCCACTGGGAAAACGTTGAAATTGTGTGCGCATTTTTTTCTCGCTCCGCTTTATCACATTTAATTTTTCAAACGTATTCCCTGCGACGACGCGCCGTTTGTCTCTAGATTTATGTGCCATTTCTTTTGCATATTTCATTCGCCTGAAATACTTGTTGATTTGTCGCCCCCACCAATGACAGCAGATTAAAGAAGCTCTCTCGCTCTCTCTCTCTCTCTATGTTTCTACTTTTAATAAATATTTAAGTTGGTTTAAGCGTTAACAATTATTTACAGACTTAGAAACTAGAAGGGAACTGCCTCTGCTACTCTAGCTATATTTACACACGCGTTAAGGCTAACCGAGGTAGACCTTCCGGCCGTCGGGCCTTATGTAGTACTCCGTTACACCCTGCGAATTGGTCACGTAGATGTTCTTATTGTCCTCGTGCTGGGGCTTGCTCGTGGCGGCAGGCTGATAGCTGCTGCTGTATCGATTGTCGCTGATATAGTTCGCATTGGGATAGTTATAGTGAGGAGTATTATAGCTGGCTCCATCGTTCGTCTGATCGAATCTCACGGTATTTGCCGGCATGTACTCCCCGTAGTTCATAAAACTCTGCCTGTGACTGTGGCTCTGGTCGTTGGTCTCGTAATTTGACGTTGTTTCCAGCCGGTAATAGGAACCTGGCCTGTGCTCGTCGCTGACCACCAGACGCTGCTCCTTCTCCTCGACTCTGTTGTTGTACTCGTAGCTGGGCGCATAGGTGGGTCGATTCAGTATCTTGCCTCGGCGTATGTGCTGCTCGTAGTGATCGGGAAAGAGGACTCTGGCACCACGCTGCGGTGGTGCTGCATTCTCGTAGACAGCATTTGGCGGTGCATGTGGTTCCAGCTGAGGAATCTCTCTTAGCTGTTGCTCTCTGAATTGTTCCTCCCTCAGTCGCTCGACCTCCTCGTCCTGCTCTCTCGCTTGCTCCTCTCTAAATCGCTCGTCCAGGTCCTCCAGCTCCTCGTTGGTGTCCTTGAAGACAATGCGCTTGCCACGTCGCTTCTCCTGGCCGTAGTCCTCCTCGGTCAAGCCATTGGGCAGCACAGCCGCCCAGCCCTCGGTCTTGGCCTGGCGCTCACCTTCGCTTTGGTCCTGGGGAAATCTCAATTTTCGTTGCGCTGCATTCCGATTGAATTCATAGATAACTTTGCGCTGGCTGTCGTGCTGTGCTTCCGGCGTTGCATCCGGAAATCTCACAGCTCCGCCGTCGTGCTGCTCATCGCTTTCGATGTTCTTGAAGTGCAGTATGCGACCCTCGCCCTCGCCTTGGTCCTCGGGAAATTGCAGGACACCTATCAGCTCGGTGTGGGCCTTCTCCGCCTCCAGCTCGTCGTCGTCTTGAAACCTGACTGGCGTCTGGGTATCTAAGTCATCCTGCTCATCATGAAAATCAACGGGCATCAAGCGGCCATTATCCGTCTGAATGTTGCGTTTAATTTCCGTTGGCAACAGACTCCTCCTCCTCCTCCGGCGGCGACGCCGCTGGTACTCCACGCCGCTCATGTACTCGGACAGTATGCGGGTGAAGAAGCTGCCGATGCCATCGGCAATGTCCGTGCTGGGTCTTTGTGTTGGCCGCGCCACTGGCCGCGGCGTCGTCCGCGTCACATGTCCCTGCCCCTGGCTCTGGCTCTGACCGCCGTTCGTCAGCGCCGCGAGAATGCTGAACAATGAGCCGCCACCGCCGCCGCCGCCAGCTTCGCTTTGCTGCGTCTCAGCTGGCTGCTCTTCCGGCTCGCTGAAGAACTTAAAAAAGCCGCCGCGATGATTGTTCAGATAGTGAATGATTTCCATCTAGAATTTGAAGTTTTTTAATAATCATTAAACACCCTTGATTGGTATGCCAACAGACGACCAACTCACCTCATTCTTGGGGCATCGCTCGTAGGTCTGCACGCAGCTACGCGCGCCGCCGCTAATGCCGAGCAGCGCGGCGCGTCCATAAATGAGCGCAGGTGAGGCCACGGGAAAGCCAGCGAGAAAACTGAAAATGTTTAGGAAAACTTAAGGATTTTCTTGCAAGCAGACATCAATATAGATAGTATCTATATATATCTAAGGTAGCTTCACTCTAAGCTCCATGATTATTATATTGCTCATTATCTGGCCCAGCTGCCTATAAAACTTAATTGAGTAAATGCCAATTTGCAGCGCACAGGCAAAACAATATCAATTTACGGACGAGCTGGCCCGGGCTCAATCAGAGCGTGGCTCATTTCGTAGAGACCAATCAATATGGCCTGGGACTGCCTAGTGATGGCAAAATAAATTAATCGATTATTAAATATTAAATTAAATTATTATGTAGTAATATTAAATTAAAATATTATATATTAATACTAATATTAATTAATCAATTGATATATTAATACTAATATTAATTAATGAAATAATGTATATATATATAATATAATTTTAATATTAATATATAATAGTTTAATATTAATTTAATTTAGTATTAAAATTAATGTATAATATTTTAATTTAATATTAATAATTATATTAATATTAAATTAAATTATTATATATTAATATTAAATTAAAATATTTTTTATTAATACTAACATTAATTAATCAATTGATATTTTTAATACTAATATTAATTAATGAAATAATTTATATATATGTAATATAATTTTAATATTAATATAATAGTTTAATATTAATTTAATTTAGTATTAAAATTAATATATAATAGTTTAATTTAATATTAATAATTATGTTAATATAAAATAAAATTATATATTAATATTAAATTAAAATATTATATATTAATACTAATATTAATTAATCAATTGATATATTAATACTAATATTAATTAATGAAATAATTTATATATATATAATATAATTTTAATATTAATATATAATAGTTTAATATTAATTTAATTTAATATTAAAATTAATATATAATAGTTTAATTTAATATTAATAATAATATTAATTTATTATATATTGATATTAATATAAATAATTTTGATAAATATTTATTAATTTAATGTTAAATTGAGGAACAGTAGTTCCTCCTCAGGCAGGTGCTCAGAAGTCAAGCTTTAGCTCTGCCTGGAGCATCTGCCTTTGTAGGCAAGCCATCACTTAAGCTTCCTCGACTTTCATTGCTCTCTGAAAGCTCAGCTATTTCTTTAAGTATGTATGTGCTTCATAATTTCAGAAAATGAATCGAGCAATTAATCGATTAACGTTTTAATTAATCGAATTAAATTTTGCGCTAAAATTAAATCGTTAATTGAAACAAAAATAATCGATTATTAGGCATCGTATGATTAAACGTGCCATCACTAAGTTGGGACTCGCATCGACTTGCCTAATGAAGTCGAAGTCTAATCCCAGTTAACGCTTGCTTCAAATTAGGCAAACAGCAGGGTTGACGGCGAGGGGAGGGGGGTTGAGAGTTCGAGTTTGAGCAGTTGGGAATGCAAATTTAATAATATTTACTTACAAGCAAAGCCCTGGCCACATTATTTGTGGCTGTTACTCTGGCTGGTACTCACTTGGTTATGGCCGGAGACGTAATGAAGCCTGGCAGCTGGCCGCGCTGCGTCTGACCGGCAATCATCTGGCAGAGCACCTTGGGCACACACTGCAAATCGTCGTTGCGTGCGATGTTCTCCAGGGCTCTAATGAGCTGCGTGTTGGGCGGTCGGCTGTGCTGACCGGCGCCCGCGCCCGCTCCCGCGCCACTGAAGGCGCCTAAGAGACTGCCAAATGGGCTGCTGGAGGAGGAGCTGCCACCACCGCCCGCACCGCCCAGCAGCAGATTTGTAAATTGTGGCGCATATTGCTGCGTGGTGCTTAGCAACGTGGCCAATGTGGAGAAGCCGCCACCTCCAGGCTGCTGTGGCTGCTGATGGTAAGGTGGTCGATAGCCTGGCTGATAGTTGAACTGGGTGGGTCGCTGCTGCGGGGGTATCTCGCCAATTTGATACTCGTAGTAATTGTGGCCCGGCCGCTGCTGCTGGTGGTGGTGCTGCTGCTGCTGCGGCTGAGGCAGCGGCTCGTACTGATAGTGCGTGGGGCTGTAGTCCGACGGCGGCCGCGACTGCGAGTGGCTGGCGTAGCCGGGCGGTCGCTGCAAATAATTACCAAAGTTGTTTGCATAATTAGACGAGGACGATGGCGAGGGGGCGGTGGTGTATTGTGGTCCATGTGTCGCTGGGCCTTGGTCTTGGCGATTGTAAGGCGGTCGCTGCGTGGGCTGCGACACGAAATTGGACGTCTGCTGGGCGGCGTAGCTGGGCGGCGGGTAATCATGCGAGTCGTATGAGATTTTATTCGACGTGGCCGCCGTAGGCGCTGTCACAGGACGACGATAGCGCGTGGAGGGGCTCTCGTCGAAGACGTACCCGGGTCGCTTCAGATAGACCTCGTCCGAGGCGTGCTGTGGTGGTGGGGGGCCGTGGTTGCCCACGAGCAGCGACGACTGCACCGTATAAGCCTGGTCCCCCTGCTGCTGCGGCTCGGGCCGCTCGCGCTGGTACTGTATGTAGCTGGGCGTAGGGGCTGTCGCTATGGGCGTGGCCGTGGGCGTGTACTGATAGTTCTGCTGCGTGAAGGGATCCAAATAGCTGACCACCGGCGTGGTGGGTATCTGAGAGTTCGCGTTCGCGTTCGCGTAATTGTGGAAAGTTGTCAGCTGTTGCGGCTGGGACTCCGCCGGAAAAGCGAACACTTTGTCCATGGCCGCCTGCTGTGAGTTGAGGCTGGTCAAGTAGTTGGGCACCTGGTGCTTGTAGTCCGGCTCCAGGTAGCTGGGCGGATAGCGCTGTACGCCCCCGTTCATCACATCCGAGGGCGTGAACTCCAGCATCTGTGACGGGCGAAATCCGCCGTTTGTGACCCGGGCGGACGGCTGGGCGGGCATCTGCTCAGCCTGGGGACTCGGCTCGGGCAGCGGCTCCGAGGGAAAAAAGTTTTTCAGCTTGGCGGAAATGTGTTTCTGGCTGTCGGGGAGGAGGGGGCGTGGTTTAGTTGAGGTGCGAAATGGGGAAATTTGCATAAATTAAGGCTGAAGCCTGTCAAGGCAACTCACTCGTCATTTCCGGCGCCATTTCTTATGCACGACACGTCGCCGACTAATGCGATAATTAGAAATGCAATTTTCCATAGCATACTTCGCGGCGGCTGTCGAAACTGCATGCTGAGTGGGTGAGTGGGTGTAGCTGTGGGCGTCTTTGTGTCTCTTGCAATTGGAAATCCCCAGCTAAAACGTCAGCAATTCATAAGCGTAAGCGTAAGCCACTTTCCGCACGTCGCCTGCAATAATAACATAAAAACTTGCTGTCAGACTTCGTCTCTCTCTCACTCTGTCACACTCTCTGCAAACTGGAAAAGATTGCGAATTTCTCTAGAGTCCTCGCGGCAAATTTCTCGCAACATTTGCACATAAATTTATAGATTTACCCCATCGAAAAGCTGGAGCTAGCGGGTGGCTGCATTTGCATTCATATTAATGCAATTCTCACGTGCTCGCTGAGAGCTCAACAACGACGACGACGAGGACGACTTGACATTTGTTTAATTCCATTTTTTATGATTGCGCCGTGTTTATGCAGCCGCACGCCGCAGCGCGACTCCACTCAACGTAATCATCAGCTTTATTTCGACGCTGACTACGCCGTACAATCATATCCATGATCTTTAGCTCTTTTGGCTGCTCTGCCTCTGACTTTGACTCGCTGCTCTGCGCCTTGCGCTAAATTATTCATATTATTGTGACTTTTTATTTGCCACCATTTGTTGACAGGCCTTAAAAGTTTAATACGCACTGTCTGCCACGTCGACTGCTCTGCACTTTTATTTGCCCAGCGATGAGCAGCAGAAGCAGTGCAAGAATTGTGATTATAGAAACACTCATAATAATCTCAGGACTTTTAATGCTTGCCAGACTAAATTTCTCGACTCCGAGCTTAAACTCCTATTTAAGTTGCTATATGGTATTTATTTTTGATAATATATAATTTTTTTTAATGTATATACTTATAGGTATATATATATATTTTTTTTTTATGTATGTACATAATTTAATTTATATTGTTTTCTATATAAATATATTTTTCTAACTAATATATTTATGTATGTATATTAATTTTTTTCTTTTTATTTTACATTTTTTTATATTTATAAATTTTTTGTGTATATTTTTTTAAATATTTATTTATTATTTATACAAATTTTATATTTTTTTATTTAATTATTTTAATTTTTAAATGTATATTTACATATATTTTTTTTTTATAAATTTAATTTTTATGTATTTATTTTTAAAAATTTATATTTATTATTTCTTAGTTTCGTTTTGAGCTTTTTGTGCATTTCTAGCTATTTTTTGTAATTTTATATTATTTTTTATCAATTTTTCTGTCCAGTAAATATTATATTATTTATTTATTTATTTCATTTATTAATTCATTATTGTGTTTCTTTTTTTGCAAGATTTATATATATTTTATTGGCATAAAAATTGTCAATTACATATGTAAATCTATTTGGTTAAGGGAATTTTTTTCAAATATTTAAATTTGTATCTATTTTTTAAACACATATTTTATAATTCAAATTCAGTCCAGTTTCTCATATTTTTGCAGTAATATTTAATTTTATAAATATGTATGTAAAAATAAGATAATTTAATACATATGTATGTAAAAAATATTAAATAAAAATAAATTCGCATATATAGAACTTAAGAAAATATAAAAAGTATGTAATTTAAAATTTTATATTTATGTATTATATATATATATTTCACTCCCAAAAATTATATATACTTTTTATATTTTATTAGCTTTTATACATGCAATTTATTTAATTATATCTAATTTATTATTATATATATATTTATTATTATTATTTACACTTAATTGAAGTTTTATATTTGTTATATATATTTTATTATTCAAAAATGTTGTGCTGCTTATTTTTGTGCAAATTGAAATTTTAAGTGTCCTTTTAATAACTTGGCTAATATATATATTAAATATATATTTAACCAAAATCAAAATGTTCAAATAAATGTAGGCTTCAACATCTTCAGTCTATTCCAAATTTCTCTAAATTTTTATCATTTTTGTTCAACAATCTAAAAATCAGTGAAAGTCTTTTCTGAATCGCCTCAGGCACATCTAGCAGAATATGAATGCATTTAAATTCTATTATTGGCCAATTTCTTAGCTTAGCTTTGGCCTCTCAACACTCACTTCATTCATTAGGTCTTCGACACTTTTTTCTTTGTCTTTCTGCCATAAATTTCACCATAAACGTGGCTCATTTGGCGTCGTTCGATTTGCATTTAAATGGAGTCAAGGTTGTCTCTTGCCTTGAGCACAATTCGAGCCCATTTTTCTCATCGAGATGACGCACGAAAAAATTTCCAAAAATTTGTAACTGATTTTAAAGTGTGTTTGCGGATGGAACCGATGAGAAGCAGCTGGCAAAAGCAACTGAATTTATTATTTACGCTAGTCGTAATATAAAAGCGACTATGCCAAAGTGTGTTGCTCGCACATAAAATTTAAATTTCATGCAATTACACACACACACACAGAGAGAGAGAGACACACACACAGTGTGACTCAGTTGGCTGCAGCTGTAACTGTAATTGCCCAAAATTTTATGGTCCAAGCAACGGCGGAGACGCCACAACGAGCAAGTACTAGAAAATTGCATTTGCTGCCAACAGGCAACAGAGGGCGCTGCACTTAAGCGAAGACGAGCTGCACCGACACAGACTGCACTGGCATTTACAACAAGAAATGTCAGCTAATTTCATATGGAGCGGGTGCAGAGCAGCAGCAGCAGCAGCAGGTGCTAGGATCACAAAATGCTTTTGATTGTGTGTCGAGGCACGCACACAACATGGGCGCCCCTCTAACACGAAAGGACACTTTGCGCTTGAGATGAGCTCCGAAGACGAACACGGATATGGACACGGAAACCAAAAAGCAGCGTACGTGTTGTGCATGCTCTAGGGCTAGGACTGGGCCAGCCTGACCTGACCTGAGTGGGCGTGGCCGTGGCCTGTACAATTTACTAGTGCCCATAATCGCACCGTTGTCTTTTATGCCTGACGCGTGCTGAGGTTCGATTGCCTGACTCATTTATTTGTTTACATTTGTTGTAGTTGTCGTTGTTGTTGTCGTTGGGTCTTGACTAATTTTTACGCAATATTTAATGTTTCATTCACTTGCACAACTCGGCGACCCAGACAACTTTCTTTTCTTGGCTGGCTGAACTTATAAATAGTCGTCGGCTGGCGGCTGTTGTCACAATTGCCACGCTTTGTTTAACTCTCACAGACACTTAGACAATTGCTTAGCCGGCTTCGATTTTGCACACTTTCGGCTTTTGATTCCACTTACTTCACATCAAATAGAAACTAAACGAAACGAAACGAAATTTGATTTTCTTGTTTTATTTATTTTTTTCTTTAACTGACTCGTCGAAGCAGCCAGCGTCAGCGACGTCTTTCCGGCTTTGAGTGCGACGTTCGTTTGACACGCGACGCCGGCGCTGAGCATGCGCCAAGCCCCAAAGCCGCGAGCTAAGTCGAGTTCAGTCTCGACTCGCTGGAGAGGAGCGCTTGGAGCAGGAGAGAGTTTTGCCAGCTTCGAAGAGTGAAAACGTTGCCGAAATTATGTTTAAACAGCTGCTAGTTAGAGAGCTGACCAGCGGAGAGTGACTAAAAGACCGAGAGAGAGAGAGAGAGAGAGAGAGAGAGAGAGTGGACTTTAGAGAGAGATTGCAGCAATTGGGTAATAATAAAATTGGACAGATGTGCGAAAGTTTAGATGCGCACAAAGATCAACGGGGGAGCGGAGTGAAGTCGAGTACACAAATTGAAGCTGTCTCAGTTTTTGTTGTGGAAAAAATATATATTTTAGTAAAGAAAATAGCTAGAAGCTGCCATGAAGATGGACTAGTTGAGATTGCTTTAAGTTTGATGCTCGATCACTATGGGAATGAAGACAAAGTGGGCACTATTTTAGCAGAGTTAGATGTAGTATTTATTATATATATCTAGTATTTATTATATAAATACGAACAAAATTCCAATTATATGAAGAATATATTATATATTAGTTTAAAGAACATTTAATGCCAACTGAATAATATAATATTCGAAATTTATTTATTTAATATTAATTAAATATTTATTATTAATTTATTTTAACATTCATTAAATATTTATTAATATTAATTAAATTTATTTATATAATTTATAAATAAATAAAGAAATTCTATAAATGTTATTCAATTGGCATTTAATGCACTTTAAAGTATAATGTGAATATTAATAGATATTTTACATTTTATATATATTTTATAGTAAATGGGCTTGTTTGAGATACATTTTGTTGTGAAATGTTGCACTCGGGTGCGGTAGCGGAAAACCATAAATTTACTTAATATCATATACTCTGTGAAAGCATAAAGCATTTACACTAAAGTAGATTCTCTTGATTTGTGTTAACTCTAAAAATCTTATTTATATTATTTATAATATATATATTTATATTTGAATCTTATATTAAATATATTTATGTGCACACACTGAGCATTATGTATTTATAAACAACACTCAAGGATATTCTACTCCATAATATATACATAATATTCTTTACTAATATACTTAAACTAGTTTAAGCTCTGATAGAATACGATAGCTGACTCTGATTAAGTATATTTCTAGCAGCCACTCATCTCTGATGAAAGTTCAAAGTACACACAAAAGCTTATCAAATGATTTGTCCAATAATTCAAACTCTTTTGTAAAAGGCGATCAGAGAGGTAAACTTGTTTGCAGCAGAGCCACAGCGACATTCGTTGGGTAATCTGACAGTTGAGAGTTCGTTCAACTCGCTCTGGCTGTGGCGGCATAACTACTTTAATTAAATCAGATAGTTGCATTACATTTGTTACACTTTTCTATAAGCACCATAAATAGCAGCGCGAATTATTGTACAATCTGGGTGCCAGCGCCTCAGATGGCTTAATTATAATGAGCCAAGAGCTCGAGGCAGCAGCAACAAGCTAAGCAAATTAGCTGTTCGGAGAGTGAAAGTTGCTGGCAGCGAGCGACACGAATGCAATAATAAAACAACAGCAGAAGAAGAAGAAGAAGACAACAAGAGCTTGGCATTTAGCTGCAGTCGGGTTAAGCGACATTGAGTAATTTTCTGGTCTAGTCAGAGACCTCAGAGCCCCTCAGTGCTCCCCGAGAGCGTGGGTCGCTCCCCCCACGCTGCTTTCTTTTCCCGCAACGTAATAATAATTTACACGTTTCATTTATTGGCGGCTGGCGGCTGGCAGCTGGCAGCTGAGTGAGGTAACCAGCTCGTGGCCCGTTTTGACGGTCACATTGAAAGCGAAACCAAAATCTCCAGATTGTGGGCTGTGCCAGTAACGACTTTTATGAGTTAAACCGTACCGAACTGAACCTGAAGTGTTGCCAATTTCAGATCTATGCCAATGCCTGGCATTCAACCGGAATTTGTTGTTTATCTTTGCGCATTTGTTTTCGTCTCTTTTGGGGGAAATTACGCAAAGTCAAAGTCGCGGCTTTTTGAGTTCATATTGATCAATTATGGGCCATCAATAAGATATCCGCTTTGGTCTGAGCCAGCATAAAAGGTCAACAGGTGGGCGAGGCCAGGTGTGGATGTGTAAATGATTTACTGAGTAATTGGTGGGAGTATATATATGTATATATATCTGTGTATCTATATCTATATCTATATTTATATATTTATATTGACATTTATATCTCTATCTCTATCTCTATATCTATCTATATCTATATCTATATCTATATCTATATCTATATCTATATCTATATCTATATCTATATCTATATCTATATCTATATCTATATCTATATCTATATCTATATCTATATCTATATCTATATCTATATCTATATCTATATCTATATCTATATCTATATCTATATCTATATCTATATCTATATCTATATCTATATCTATATCTATATCTATATCTATATCTATATCTATATCTATATCTATATCTATATCTATATCTATATCTATATCTATATCTATATCTATATCTATATCTATATCTATATCTATATCTATATCTATATCTATATCTATATCTATATCTATATCTATATCTATATCTATATCTATATCTATATCTATATCTATATCTATATCTATATCTATATCTATATCTATATCTATATCTATATCTATATCTATATCTATATCTATATCTATATCTATATCTATATCTATATCTATATCTATATCTATATCTATATCTATATATATATCTATATCTATATCTATATCTATATCTATATCTATATCTATATCTATATCTATATCTATATCTATATCTATATCTATATCTATATATATATCTATATCTATATCTATATCTATATCTATATCTATATCTATATCTATATCTATATCTATATCTATATCTATATCTATATCTATATCTATATCTATATCTATATCTATATCTATATCTATATCTATATCTATATCTATATCTATATCTATATCTATATCTATATCTATATCTATATCTATATCTATATCTATATCTATATCTATATCTATATCTATATCTATATCTATATCTATATCTATATCTATATCTATATCTATATCTATATCTATATCTATATCTATATCTATATCTATATCTATATCTATATCTATATCTATATCTATATCTATATCTATATCTATATCTATATCTATATCTATATCTATATCTATATCTATATCTATATCTATATCTATATCTGTATCTATATCTATATCTATATCTATATCTGTATCTATATCTATATGTATATCTATATCTATATCTATATCTATATCTATATCTGTATCTATATCTATATCTGTATCTATATCTATATCTATATCTATATCTATATCTATATCTATATCTATATCTATATCTATATCTATATCTATATCTATATCCATATCTTTATCTCAACTCATTTTCTCTTCTCTACTTTCAGTCAACATGCGCTTCAAGGAGTATCCAGAAATAATTGTGGACGTCATACCAAAGCTGTATGAGACTCATATTAAGGTCTTCATCACACACCTCTATGGCATGCAGGAGAAGCTGGAGCGGCTGCCCAAGCAGTTCTGCAAGATGTACACAACGCAGCCGCTGGCCACTCAGCTGCTTGAGTATCTGAGCAGTCGTGGCGCCAAGATATCCATGCAGGACTTCCACATAGTGAAGGAGGCGCAGCCCTTGCTGCTGCGTCTTAGCGACGGCAAACGACTGGAGGTGATGCTCTGCGCCGGCAATGAGCTGGGCAACAGCCTGATGCTGCTCATCCGAAGGCCACAGGGCGGCAGATTGCTCTTCTACTACTCAGCCGTGCAGCAGGACGATCTCTGTCGGCTGATGGGCAACGCCACCTATCAGGAGTGGATCGCCCAGGGCGCCGATGAGCTCTATCTGAATCTGCAGGCAGTCAATGAGCCATTCGAACATGTGGACTTCGAGCAGATTGCCAGCAATATATCGGAGTATGCGGCAGCTGCAGGCGGAGTCTGTGTGCTCAAGCTGCCCCTGTTTGGCTATGAGCATCTGGTCACACGTCTGGCTCAGACCTTGACACTCTTTGGCCACATCAAGCTGATGGAGTCATATTTGCAGAGCTATCGCTGCCTGAGCACTGATCGCAGGTACTTCGAGCAGCCAGGTTACTCGATAACTGTGAAAGTCGAGGCCTCCAGCAGCTACGAGTGGGATAATCCATTCTCAAAGAAGGACTTTCTGTGGTCTCCCATACCGAATCGCATGAATCTCATACAGCTCTGCAGCCTGCTCCGTCCGGTCTACATAAATGGAATTGTGGACTTTCATGCCACAGGAAATGTGCCTGCTGTGCCGCAGTATCTGAAGCGCTTTCGCATGCGATACTCGCCACAGCCGAAAGCAACACCAGCCGAGGATCATCTGATTGTGCCCGAAACTCAGCTCATTGAGTGGCCCAGCGCAGAGAAGATCTGCGAGACGCAAACTCAGCCGACGGGCGTCACATTGCGCAAGGATGCTCGGCCAATTCTGAAGATCAGAAAGCTACAGTTTGTTGACTATGAAGATTAGAATCCAATGCGTGAAAAGTTACCCAAGTGAGTAGCAGATTGATATAACTAGCATAAATATACAAATATACAATGAAAGTTCGAAATAAAGTTTAAGTGATTTGAATACTTATCGATCTGTAGGAGCTCAAACTAGATACCTCAGCTGGACTACTTCAACTAGACTATTCGCTCAGATTAGATCAGGCTTCATATATTCACCTTACTGCTAATACAAACTAACTAATTATAGGCACTAAATAACTATTTATTGCGAGAGCTTTATAAATTTGTTTATCACTAAAAAAAAAACAAAAATTTTCAAAATATTCTTGAATGTAGCAGATTATTGGACGAGCTTATTGCAAGTCTTCGAGATATTTTATTTTAAATATTTTGAGATAGTTTAAAAAGCTTTTTAACCGTCAGTCAAGTCATCTATCCTGCCCGTCTGT
The DNA here is from genome assembly GCA_035047545.1 of Drosophila paranaensis. Classification (NCBI taxonomy): domain Eukaryota; kingdom Metazoa; phylum Arthropoda; class Insecta; order Diptera; family Drosophilidae; genus Drosophila; species Drosophila paranaensis. The sequence goes on along the minus strand of JAWNPL010000145.1, from coordinate 6,595,689 downwards.
CATTAAGGCTTACTGATTAAAAACCCATGTTCTTTCTTATGTTACCTCCCACCACGGAATATCCTGCATCAGTCCTTCTATATGCTCTAGCTGAGCACTGCCTTCTGTGTTCCTGAGCACAAATCGTGCTCAGCGACGTCCAGCGCATAACCGCAGTAAGTTCAGCTAAATTCGCCGATTTCCCATCTAATTTTGATTAGTAATTAGTAACCATGAGCAGAAAACAATCCTCAGATCAGATAGTCTTTGAGCTATAGCTATCTACGATTCACCATGATTCACTGCAATTTCCAGCTCAACGATGCTGAGTCACTCATAAGTCAATCACTCTGTCAAAATTTGTCAAATGAAATATATATAATATATCTATATATAAATTCTTCCAATTTGTTATCTGAACTCCCAATTTGAAATCTAAACAATTTCCCCACTCACATGCGCATTTAATTTGAATATGAATGCAAATGTGAATATGAATATGAATACGTATACGAATAGCTAAAACCAGTTGCTGCTTTGGGTCCAACTAGCGCATTTAATATGGGTATCAGGTTCGGTCTGTGTTTGCGTAAAAAAGGTTGTTAAAATTATTATGAAATGCCTGTTGGCATGCGGGCAGCCAGCAACCCCCACTTGTCGGCCGTCCTAGGCCAAGAATCGGGTGGACAAATGTCCACTTATCAACGTGTAATGAAATATGGCACATGTGCTGCCAGCTCTATGGCTGTGGCATCCGCTTTGGCCATGAGAGTAGTAGTTGGCGCCTTTGTTCGCTCTTATGGAAGTCTTTTGTCGTGCTCTGGCATGTCCTATGAATTATGTTGATGGCCAGGACGATGATACGGTAGCCAGCCTCAAACTGTCTCTGTGTGTTCGCTGTCTCATTTATTACATTTTGGCTTTTTGACAGATTGCTAAGCGTAGTAACCGTTTCCGCACTAATTTCCGTGTCCTGCAACTATTCCGACATCGTTGTCGTTGCCGTTGCCGTTGCCGTTATCCGTGTCCTCATGTCCTCATGTCCTCATGTCCTCAAGTCCTCATCGTCGTCTGCAGCATTAAAAGCCAAAAGCAAATTACTCATCGTATCAACGGTCAGTTGCGCTGCTTTTTATGTATGCCATGCACAGGGATTTTAATAAATCGTTTTCTCCGAGTCCTGTCGTTTGTCCTCGCTCTCTGCTCATCTTCCTTTCGGCCATGTTTTTATTAGTTTGTCAATAAAGTGGCAAAAGACGTTGATTATGATCGCCATTGGCCAGGACCTTATGAGTTTTGCTTATGTCCCGCAGGCTGAGACCATTTTAGGCTTCAGCAGACATGCAAAGGATAATATATCCTTTTGCTATCATCTCCTGCAATCATTTGGCTTCAAAGTCGAAATAACTTTGCACTTTTAAAGCAACTCAGCGCGACTAGACACGTTTCTTGCTCGAAGGAGCTCTGTGTGCACTTTGTAATGAATTTTTAATGCATTTTCGCTCCCGCTGCATTTTGGCTTGTCTTCGGGGGTCTTATCCAGCGTGTAATGAAATTTATTTAGTTTTTCTTGCAACTTTTATGCTGAAAGGCAATTAGTTGGCATCGCTCTTACAGCCCCAACACATGCGACTATAATCATGTTTAAATTATAATTGAATTAAGTTTAAGTGGCTTTCAAGCTGCGCCAAGCCACTTTTAATTGAAACATAATTTTGATTATTTATTGCGAGGGAAACAACGAGTCTCCAGAGAGATAAAGTGAGGGAGAGAGAGAGAGAGAGAGAGTAAAGCATGTTAATAAATGCTAATTAAATGTTTATTCAAATTTATTGATTTTAGAATTCAATTATCAACTATATTTTTTAAAAAGATTATCAAAACATACTTAAAAATATTCAAATATTTTTATAACTTAATTTAATAAATAAATATCTAACATATTTTCAGAAAATTATGCAAATTTATGAGGTTTAGGCACATGAAATAATTTACTTAAAAATTACAGTATTTATTATGATTGTCTCTTTGCATTCAAAAGGTTCTTTAATCTTTTTTAAATTATTCTGATATTTTAGGTAGCTATTTGCAGATATTTAAGAAAGATATTTTCTGTATAATTTTTTTTTTCACAGATTGTTTTTGACGTTTTTTTTTATGTATTTTCCCACTCCGAAAAATGTAAAGAAAATTTATGAATTATTGAATTTGCTGGATATGTAATTATTTATTAATTTATTTATAGTTTATTTTTAAAATTAAATTTTATTTTTAAATTTTGAATATACTTATTTATTAAAGAATTTATTTTTTATATTAAATCAATTTAACAATTTAAAACTATGTTTATAATTTTCTAATTTTTATTTATTTTTCAGCATAATATAGTTTCTTATATATATGTTTATAATATATTTTTTGATAATATATATTGGAATTGAAAAATAAATATTTACAAATTTTGAATTATTAATATAATATTTTAAGATTTTCTTTAAGTTAATTTTCGATATTTTACATATAATTATTATTATCAATTTAAATATCTTTATTATATTTTATTATTTTCAAACTTTTTTGTTAAATTTAATTTGTATTAAATATTTAAGTAGAATATAGAATAAGAATATGTATTTATCCTATAAATAAATATTTTTTAAATACCCTGAAGAATATCTTTATATGAAATATCTCTGCAAACATTCTGATTCTTAATTTAAATTTAGTCAGTTGTTGATCTTAAAGCTCGTGGTGTTCGCGCTGGCTTCGCTCACCGCAGGCAGTTAATTAACTTTAATTTACGGAAAATGGCTGCGCACAAATGTTGCCCGTTTCTATAATTTTAATAATTAGAATCGGGCGGCCGCGTGGTCGGGCGCTGCCTTTGTGGCGAGGCCGTGGTTTGGGCGGATAATAAAATTGCCAATGTATGACAATGTCAGGCTGCCGCCCGCCCCCTCAGCCGTAGGCCCATATCTCGCCTGTTGCTGCTGGCAGGTGTTGGACCAAAAAGTAATTATCATAAACTAGACGAGGCGAGGGGATGGGGCTGTGCAGCGTGAGGGCGTGCTATTGATTAGTTTGGCTCAAAATTTAATTGAATACTAGTAAGCATTCATCGAGGGCCATTTGACGGACTACGCCACGCGCTGACGCTCAGATGTCAAATTAGGCAGTTGCTGCCACCGACGGGTGCCCAGTTTTGTGATTCCGTGAAAACGCAATTCAAATTAAATATGTATGCCGGCTCGCTTTGATTGACAGCTGAGCACGGAAGCGGATGTGTTGGGCACACTATAATGGCCTCGGCCTCAGCCTGAGCGAGTCATTATGAGCGCCTGCTTAAGCCGTTAATAACATATCATATTTGGCTGGCACGCTGCCACGTATCCTGTTACCCCGAGTCGCGTGCTGCACTGCCGCAATTATGAGCATTTAATCCGCGACCGCAAAAACTACAAATTGGCTTAGGCAGCAGAGTTTAAGTGGGCAGCCAACCACCCGACGAAATCTATAGCGAGGGTTGAAAGAACATAAGAAATTTGAATTACGAATGAGTTACTGAGATTTTCAGATATGTGAACACATAGAGCATACTTTTGGGTGCCGCCGGCATTAGCTTAGCTTAGCTGAACCTATAGTTATGCTAGGTTTGGTAAAACACTTGAATAAATTGACAGCTAGATGGCGCCACATGCGCATCTGGCATTTATTCAAATAGATTTGTCTGATTCGAGCGAATTTAGGCTGTCTGCCACAAGTATGGCAGTTGGAGGTGGGAACACGAAACGCTTCGTATCATTCGAGCAGTTCATCGGCTCCTCTGTTTCCGAACTGTCGATCTGCAGCTGCTCGAACTTTATTTTCTCCACTGTGCTAGTCGAATTTTGTATCTCGTTGAAAGTTTTCACGAAGGGCACAATGCACGAGCGACAGCTGTTGCACACCACGGGCTGCACGGCTGCGCGCTTGAATTTCCTTTGATTTTTCAGTTTATATGGGCGCTTGGGCTTCGAAACCAGCGACTTCTTGGGCCGATAGCTGAACGGAGCCTTGCGACCGCCCGTGTAGTAATTACGTTTCTGCGTACGAAAATTGGCCTTAGGTAACTGAATCAACTCACTGAAGACAAGTCGCTTACCTTAATCGAAGGGCGAGAGCTAAAATTATGTAGATCCGGGAAATTATAGTAACTGTAATTGGAGTTAGGGCTGCGGGTCAAAACGCCCAGTTCGATTAGGCTGCTCAAGGAATTGAGCACGTGGCTCTTGACAGTGTCCATATCCTTCTGGCGACGCATCTGCTCAGCCACCTTCTCGACGATATCGTCTGTGCCCACATAATCTAACTGACCATCCTGGAGCTGCGCTATGGCCCGGAGCACATTGCGCGTGTATATTTTGGGTACTTCGGGCACGTCCAAAGCATCCATGCTTATCGATAATTTCGCTTGATAAATATTTATATTGAAAAGTTCGGATAAATCGATTTTTACTTTTTTTTTAGATTTGCTCCTTATGTTCAGTCTTGATGAATGTTTACGAATAATAAGATATGTGTGCGTGAGTGTATATGTTGTGGGTAGACTATGACTCGATGTGCTTGGCGTACTGAGATTCGGTTATTTTAAATGGAATAAAAGTATATTTTATGATAGATTGTATGTTTACTTGAGAATCCAGTTAAAAACAAGCAAGACTGCTCTATTGGGGAGTGCCCGACTAGGCAATGCCCAGAACTCTGCCATAAGGCACTACTTTTTGTTGAATATCTTTTCGTTTTGTCTTTCTTAACAAAATATTGATGTTCAGATGCAAAAATCTCAAGTATTTAAAGAAGCTTTTAGTGGAATTTAGAAGAAAAGGTCTTCTTAGTCCGAAATATGTCAAATTTCAATATTTTATACTGAAATACCCATGTTACTATAATATACATCTATAATATAATAATATAATATGTATCTAAAATATAATATATATCTATAATATAATATATATTTATAATATCTATAATATAATATATATTTATAAATATAAATTCAAGATACGCTCAAAAATCGAAAACAAGCTATCGATTTTGATCGATAATAGAAAAACCTTATGACTTACTTATAAAAACTAAAGACTATATGAATACAAGAAGATAGATTCAAAATTCAAATTCCGCTTCTTCTTTGGAAACTCTGCTACACATTAATAAGTCTGTTTTACTGTAAAAAGCAAAGAACAACACAAAGTTAGTCTGAAAATTGAGAAAAATAGTATTTAGCATATGTTAATCATTCTGCTTCCGATAAAAGCAATAAACAGGGTTGCCAGATGTGCATATTTTAAGTAGATACCCATGCACTATATCTATGTGTTTCAGACGGAACTTGTCGAGTCAGCTCAGAATACTGCTCAAAAGTTTATAGTTTATTGAATGGGCTTTACGTCTTCTTTTGCCGGTTCCACAAATGAATTCAAATGGGTTCATTCTATATTATAATAATAATAATAATATATATATTATAATAATATTAATAATAAGAAAAACCGCATTTATTGTTTTTAAAATTTTTATTTGTTTTACATATATTTTGTTTTGTGCGTTTGCTTTTATAATTCCTCTTACATATACATATTTATGCGTATTTATTCAATTTACATATATACTTTCGTCTTATGAACATATTCATGAGATCATAGTGATATTTTATATATATATATTATTTAATTAAATTACAGCATAAGATAAAATGTACAAGTTGTATAAATGTTGTGTTGTCGCACATAGAAAAATACATATTGAAAATATTGTAAGGGGTCAGCTTAAGTCTAGTTATAATTGGGAGTTTCGAATCGAATCGAATCGAATGTGTGTGTGTGTGTCTGTCTAACGATGGGAGCTCTCCAACCCAAAGGGCGTGCAGCTCCATCAGACCACACACAATTCAACTGTTTTGGCACCAACGATCTATACAAAAAATGGCATTTCGATTTTTGCGCTATATATACAAATTACAAATTACGAATTACTTAATTTTAGGTTCGGAAGTACGTCGCATGGAATATAAAATAAACAAAAAATTTTCGCTATGTGATTCATTTGATATACATTTTGTTTCTTGCTTGTTCTTTCTGCCTTGCTTCAGTTCATGGCAACCAAAAATCTTGATGACTTCTGGGCGCGCGGCCACAAAACTTTACCGAGATCAATGTGAAAACTAATTAGAATGAATCGGCGCCAACTTCTGCCAACAACAACAACAACAATGAAATTGCTCTTTTGCTATGGACGCTGACAGAATATTTGCGTTGAGTTCATTTTAGAAAAATTTACAAAAATTTTCATTGAGTTTTTGTTTTGTTTTTGGGTGGGGGGCTTGGAATAGTGTTGTTTACAAATTAAGTGTAAGTATGTATAATCAAAAACTAAAAACAATACGAATAAGAAAAAAACGTGAATATTAAACAAAATTTCATCTACTTTTGCTGCTTGCTGCGTTTACATTAACTAGTGTAGCTCTCTCTCTCTCTCTCTCTCTCTCTCTCTCTCTCTGTCTGTCTGTCTCTTTCTTTCCTTGTGAAATGATTTGATCTTAAAGCTAACAAAATATTGCGCTACTTACAGGCATTTAACATATGATAAACAAATACATTTACTTATATTCGATGTAGATTTTTTTCAATTTTTTTTTGCGATTTTTTTTTTTTTTTTGCATTTAACTTTAGACATAAAAACTTAAGTATTAAGAAATATGTAAACTAAAACGCTTGGCGATCCTAACTCTAGACTTTTACATAATTACGCCTAATTTACAAATATTTTCTCAATGCAAGTAAAAAATAGCTGATGTAAATGATAAAAAAATCCATGAGATCAATGCGATTTTTGGGAATAGTTTTTTTTTTTGTTTTTTTTTTTTTCATTTTCTTTTCATATGTTCATTTTCTAATATATTTTTGTTTTGTTTTCCACTGTTCGATTAGCATTGAAACGTACCAAGAAATTTGGCAAAATCGAAAAAATTGAAATTTCCCAAAAAAATACAAACACCAAAAATTTGAGGGGGACAAAAATGAAAAATTTGATTTGCTGCGTGTGTTGACTTTTGAGACTTTGGCTAGCTGTGGAGATCAATTGAGTGTTCTATAAATTTCCAGTTTTTAGAGATCATTCAATGCTTGGCTTTGAGTGTGAACCAAAGAGAAACCTGAAAACAATGTGTCCCGCTTGGCGCAGCCTTTGCAAAATTTCAATTTCATTAGCTTTTGCCCAAATTTCCTGTACAATGTGTGTGTGGGTGCTTAAAACTAAATTGTGAGACCAATTTGAAGAATGAACAAAATGTAATCCACTTGAAAATCAAAGCTTATCGACTATCAAATTTAACTAAAAACATCTGCGTATATCTGATAAACCATAGACAAAAATCATCACAAAAATGGCATTATATCAACTATATACAAAAAAAAAACTTTTCTTTTTTTTTCAATTCTTTTTCTGTGGGATTTTTTTTCTCGGTTTTTCTTTTTCTGATAACAATTAAAGCTAAATACGTGTTCAATTAAAATTTTAACTACTTTAAAGCAAATATTTAAGAAGTATATATATATATATAAATTTTCTTGTAATTGAAATTACAAAGCGAAGACATTGAAAACTTTGTTGTGTTTGACAAACAAATGACAAAAAATATACAATTAAAAAATATTGAAAATATAAGTGGAAGCAGGATTTTGTTTTCTTTTTCGATTTTGTTTTTTATATTTATATTAATTTATATAATTTGAAGAAATGCAAAGCTAAATGCAAGATATTGAATTGCTGGAAGACCGGCCTATAAAATGTATCCTCAAAAAGTATCTCAAAAATGGCAGTTTGTAGTTGATTCGTAGTAAAAGGTTTACAAAAATATGCTCGAGCTTAAATTTCATCTTAAATTTGTTTACAATATTTTAGCAAAAATATTTATCAAAATAATTTTTGTTTCTTTTTTTTAGTCTTTTTGCCAGTCTGCAGTTTGAATCGGCTCTTAGTGGTTAGTATTTGAGAGAGAAATATGAATATATGAATACGCGTTTACAAATACATTTATATATTGTTCTTGTGTCCCGTCAACCGCCTATATAAGTATGTATGTATTGTATGTATGTATGTATGCGGGATTGCTATGCTTTAGCTGATTAAACTGTTGCTTTAAGAATATATAGTTATATATATATAGATGGTTATAGATGCTCGATCCGCTTTTTGTTTCATCGCGCTGCATACAAGCCCCAGCCCATGGCGAGCACGAAGACGGTGACAACTGTGGGCCAAGTGAAGCTCTGCTGTTCCTGGAAAGAGCACAAGAAAATAATAATCAAATAAATATTAAGATTCAGTTAAACAATTGCCCTCTGGGGTCATATAAATATGACCACAGCCAAACTGCCCGAACGTAAATCAAACCCAAAGACCAGAACCACCCATGTCAGTGACCCAGTTGTGGCATATATATCTCTTTATAGACATGGTCAATGGCTGGTCAATAGTCCCCATTCAATTGCACTCCACGCTGCGGCTATCATTTCACAATTTCGTTTATCGCATTCAATGGCCATACTATAATAATAATAATAATTTATGCCACTTATTTGTGGTACATTCACGCCTGAATGGGCATCGCGGCATCTGCGTGTGCGTGGCACGTGTAAATGATATGACTGCACAATATTTATTATGCAAATTGGAAACACATTCTAGTTTTTGGGCGCATTTTAATAGAATTTTGTGCCTTTGTTAAATGAATTGAAAATGAAGCTCTTTGGCGCGCATCTGTTCGCCTTTTTGACAACTCGATTTCAGTCTAATTGGTTGGTTTTTGTTGAAATAGTAAATATTGCTCATAATTTGCAGGAATATTAGCATCTCTGCATAGCTAATGAATTATGATATGACCAATGATGACATAATTTATTTATTTACATTAAATTTCGAAAAATATCTTTAATAAATTTTGGATAAATCTATGCTTAAGCGTGCTTGCTAGAGATAGAGATAGAGATAGAGATAGAGATAGAGATAGAGATAGAGATAGAGATAGAGATAGAGATAGAGATAGAGATAGAGATAGAGATACAGATACAGATACAGATACAGATACAGATACAGATACAGATACAGATACAGATACAGATACAACTGGGCGTATAGGGACTATCTTAATACTTAGGCATAGTATATACTCCAAATTTCAAGTCTCTAGCTTTACGCAGACAGCCGGACAGAGAGAGACGAGCGTACCCAAAGCCAATATGCTCTTTATTCAGTTAGTATTCACCCGCATAGAAACCTTTGCACAAATATTGACATACATATGCTCAATGCAAGCATGCATAGATACTAACTACTGCACTGTGCTCGTTTCAGATTATAAATATTCTCACGATCTCATTAAAAGCGCATTTCCGATAAGGCAAATCGCGGCAGTTCGCACAGCTTCTACCCCGTGCCCAAGTGTTACGATAAGCGCAATGCAAATAAATTATAGAGAGAGAGAGAGAGAGAGAGAGAGAGAGAGAGAGAGAGAGAGAGAGAGAGAGAGAGGGAGATAGGCAACTGCAAGTGGTATCAAGTGAGCTATGAGTGTGTGCCGCGAGTCTCTGTGTCATGCGTTTCAATTTCTTGAAGGTTGCATTTCTTTTAATTGCGCAGGCAAAAAAAAACTATATAAAAGCTGAAGTACTCATCGAGAGAGAGAGAGAGAGAGACAAGCACATATATAAATATATAGAAATAAATATATATGTATATGCAGCTGACAAAGGCTGATTCTTTGACTGACTAAACTAGTCATGGCAGGGGGACGACGACAACAACACTTGCTTCGATTAACATACAGCGCACAGAGGGGCCTGAGGTGGCCGAGGGTGGGCAGAGGCAGAGGCAGAGGCAGAGGCAGCGCTGCGCAATTAATTTTTATCACACTTTTAGCATGTGCAAAGTTTTCTCCTATGCAACACTTGAGATATGCACGACTCCAACTCCAGCTGGAGCTGCGTGTGCCTCCTTGTGGCAATTTGTCATTGGCTGCGCCTATTTTTAGGCTAGTTGGGCTTTTGAATAATGCCAGCCAGCCAGCCCAGCACGTGTCTGCCTGGAGCCGTGCCAAGTTAATGAACTTCCCTCGCTCGCTTCACTCACCTTCTCCTTCTCTTTCTCCTTCGGCTGCTGGCTGCAGTTGCTCTCGTTGCTGGCACCGCTGCCACTGCCGCCGCTGCTGCTGCTGCTGCTGCATGGATTCGCATTGCTGTTGTTGGTCTTCTTCTTGCGCGGCGGTATGCGTCCACTGAACTCCTGGAGACGCTCGCGTCCGGCCGTAAAATTGTCGTAGCGATCGTCAAACTCGTCCCAGCTGGTCTCATGATCGCTCTGATACTCGCGCTCATCCTCGCCCGTCGAGGTCAGCCGCTTGCTGCAAGATATAGAGAAAGATAGAGAGAGATGATTCACATAAATCTCACATAAGTCTCTCCGGCTTATCAGATGCTTCTCTCTGAAATTCCGTACTCACCGTCTGGCCGCATCTGATTGGCTGCGCTGCAGACGCATTTTGGGTCCGGCTGGCGCCAGGGGTGTCGATGCCATGATTGGGCCGTGCACGCCGTAGCGGCCAAAGGCTGCTCCGGCCGCGGTTGAGGTCGAGGCATTCGCCGTATTCGGCGTGGGTGGCGGCGTGTAGGTGGTGTAGTAGGCGCCAGCCGGCAGCGGGTGCCCGTACGAGGCTGGATGATGCTGCAGCATGTGCGAGACCTGCGGATAGCTGTGGCTGTAGTGCATCGGCGGCGCCGACTGCGGCGCCGGCGGTTGCGGTGGCATTGGCTGCGGCGTTGACGGCGCCGGATACGGCTGCCGGAAGAAGCTCAGCTCCTCCCCGCCCGCAAAGCTCACGCTGCTGCGAGGGGTTTGATGGTGCTGCGGCTGCTGCTGCTGCTGCTGTGGCTGATGCTGCTGCTGTGGCGGTGGCAAATAAACCCCGTGGGAGAAGAATATATCGCCGCCCGTATAGCTGGGCGACTGGGCCATCGAGCAGGAGGGGCTCGGCGGCGGCGGATACTGAAAGATGTGCGGGGCTGCAACAGAATAAGAAAATAATAAATAAAACCGCCATTAACATCAGTTCAACAATAAACATAATTGCAAGTTAATACTAAGTAAACAAAGGCGGACGACGTCAGTGGCCCCAGCGAGACGACAATGTAAGGAAGTGTCTAAGGTCGGCCTGTGCATAAAGGCAACATTTAATTACCCCAAGCCCCACTTCATCGCAGACCAACCATAAAACCGATCATAAAATCAAACAAGTGGAGCCCGAGCCCACCTGGCCAGCGGCGAAAAGTATCTTGCACAAAGGACTGATGTAGGATGTGCCAGCTACAATATTTATGCATGCAAAGTATCTATAACTACTCGATCGTACGATAATATATACGCATATATAGATACATACTATATTAGCGAACGGAACCAACCCGATCAATAGCTAAAAAGAGACTTTTTACTGTCTTTCTCTCTTGCCTGAAAGGTATTTTTGTTGAGCTTGAATGTCTTTTATGAATTACAGCGAGTTCTAAACTTGTTTTGGGTATTTTTCGGTACTTTTGGTATTTTTGTGGAACTTATGGAATTTATATATCCTAATATTATTAATGTTTTCATACATTATCATTGAAGTTTTTGCATATATTTTACAGCCTATATGCATTAGGGATAATATATAATGGATATATTGTATTTTGGTATATTTGGTATTTTTTTTGGTATTTTTTTTCTTTTTGGTATTTTTTACGGCACTTAGTTATGTTACTAATGTTTCATACACTGTCATTCGAGCTCTTCAACTTATTTTATAGCCTATGTCCATTAGAATATATTGTATTTTTGATATTTTTAGTATTTATTTGGTATTTTTAGTAAATACATTATTGTTTTCATAATTATCTTTAAAGTTTCTGAAAAGTATATCTTTTACGCAGATTTTGGTATTTTTAGTATTTTTGCGGTATTTTTTCAGTATTTTTCCCACACTTTTGATAGCATCACTGATGATGTGTTCATGCAAATACTCTCTAGCCTAAGTTAAGAAGCAGAAGTTTTGGAGCTTATTCAATGCACACACCATCAAATCGTTGCTCATTATATAATAGTATATATATAGATATAGATATATATCTGAAATCTGTTTATCTGCATCTTTTTGCTGCCTCATGCAAATTGAGCTGCGCCGAGCCGAGCCGAGCTGAAAGGCTTTCAGCGCCGATCACTTGATATGCGCATAAATTTGCTGTTTAGTCGCATGTTGTCTCAGCTGTGGCAATATTTTCATATGATTTCTTAATGTTTATTTACTTAAAAAGCAATTGAATCGCAACATATGATTGATTGTAATGCTAAATTTATACAAATCACTGGACAGCACCGACAACTGACCGAGCGAGACACGATAATGTCTCGAGCGGCTAATTGCCCCTAGGGCCGCAGGCACAGCTAGTTGGGCTGCGCACAGATACAGATACAGATACATGGATAGACAGATACGGCTCGCGGCATGCTCAAATAATGTCATTCAACGTCAACCTGCAGGCCACTAATTTGCAATTGACCCAATAGCCTTGAACTCGAAACGCGAAACGCGAGTCGCGAATCGCGAGTCGAGTGCCTCACAGCTGTTGCAGCGGCAACAAAATCTGCGCTTAATTGCAGCGGCACTCCTTGCTCCATGCTCCATGCTCCACGCTCATGAGCGCGTTTGTATCTTACAGATACTTTATGCCATTTGAAACTAGTTTGAGTTTAGCTAGGCAGGCAGGCAAGCAGGCAGTCATTCGACCAGCTGCCTGAAGCTCCATTGCGGCTCACGTGCGCCGTCGCATTTAACCTTGAAAATCTGCCCGTCCACAACGTCAGCCAGTCCACAGCACGTCAGGCATCATTACGGCTTCGCATTTGTATCTTGTGCATTGGCTTTGCCTAGCTTTAGCTTCACTCTCTGCTGCTGGCCAGCTTACATAACCAGAGCCAGAGCCCATGCTGGTGCCTTTACGATGAGACGCGTTGAAAATGTTTCTACTAATTGCAAATTGTGTGGAAAATTATTTGCCAAGTGTTAAAATTGCATTTGCATATGAGTATGTGGGCAACATAGTATCTTTCTAGCCAAGTGTGTGTGTGTGTGCGATTAGGTGTGGTGCAGCAGGGTGTTGAGCTTGCACTGTGATATCGTTTAGCTGGGACCAATGATGGGCAACTGAACTGCACTTAAATCAATTATGAGTTGAGTTTGTCCAAGCAGAATTATCGATAAACGATTAAAGTAATCGATTGAAATCTAAAAACTAATTATATTATAATTTGTTAGCTATTTGTCATTAGACATCAAAATTACAGTAATGAGAACTGTTCAATAGACATTTATCGATAATTATCGATAAACTGCAGGTCCATAGCATGTTTAGCTAATTCCTACAATTCATTCCTATACAAACTTAAAACTGATTGAACTCATATTGAATCAATTATGTATAAACAACTGTTATCGATAAATATAATCGATTGCAATTGATATGATTTAGCATAAAATATTAACAGATTAGTCTATAGATATATTTAAATCTATATACAATCGTCCAATTAATAATAAAATTCAATATTCGATAGAAATTTTCGATAAATATTCATTGTTAAAAAGGCAACTCAATTTCTAGACAACTAAAATTTATTATAAATATATTATTTATATATTTTTTCTAAATATTTTAAATTATTTTTTGTATATAAAAAAAATATTTATTTAATAAATAATAGTTCGATAAGAATTTATCGATTACCATCTTTTTTATTATTTTATACATATCTATAGATACATTCTACTACAGATTCACAAACCAAACTCTTCCTTTAATGATTACGACTCGACTCTGCATTTCTAATCGCATTTCACAATAGTTTTCTCTAGTGCCACCTCTAGCCGTTTGCGTTTTAGGACGTTTATGGCACCTTTACAATTTTGTTGTATTTTTATGATCGCATCTCGATGCGGGCGCTGCTGCTTGAGTGCTCATTGCTGTGGTGGCTGACGAAACGTGACCGATTGTTAGCGATTTTTCTGCATTTGTTTAGACAAAAAAAAAAAAAAACAACGAATTTTTATGGCAAATGTTTAATTGAATTGCGATTACTGCGGCTCGCATTTGTCGCCTCAGTAAAAAGCAACAATAATTATGTGTGTGTAATTTACTAGAATTTATCATTTAGCAATGCTGCAACTACAATTGCTAAGGTTGCACCAGCTGACAAACATCAATCAGAGGCACGACAACAATGGCAGAAGTTAAGCTGAGCAGAACGTTCGTTTCGCTTAAGAATAATAGAGGAAAAATCCGAGCGGAAAAACGTGAAAAATGTTGGGCATATATATGTATATATCAATATAATAATATAGTATATAATATAGTATATATATTATATATATATATATATTACGCTTTGTTTGCCACAAAAGAACAAAACGTTTGGCATTTTCTATGCCCTAACCTGAGCAGTCTCTATGCTCTAGGTAGACTCAACTTAAAGCTATATAACCCAAACTTCTGCCATAACATTCTCTATGAAGCGCATTCAAACTTCGCCAAGTCTCTTTTTTCTCTGCAGTTGATTACATGTCAGGCCCCAGCGAGTCGAGACCGTACGTCAGAACGTCAGAGTCGAGACCGCTGCAGCACCAGCAGCAGCAGCAGCAGCATATGCTGCTCATGATGGCCTTGAAGTGTTTTGCAAAAAATAACTACAACAACATTAACAACTTAACAACTGCGTCGCAGCGCAGAAATCGAAATTGAAACAAGTTTCGATGGCAGTCGAGGGGGGTTGGGGATTGCGGCCAGCCAAGTTGGTCACTGGGCCTGAAAGCCCAGATCTTAGCTGATTGCCGATCGCTTATATTGCTTATATTGCCAGCTCTGTAAGCCAAAAGCTAGTTAACATAACTAATCGAGCTGTGACTTTATGGCTTACTTAAGTTTGTTTAACTATAACAAAACTTATTGATGATGAGCCTAAAAAGCAGCAACAGCAAATCTTAATTGACAAAGGCCAAGAGCAGAGGCTACAACTGGCTTTCAGGCTTTCAAAATTCCCATAAAATTTCACAAATTTTGGATCTGGCTCGTGTTGTGTCACAGCCGACACCTACACATACTCTGACAGATTATATATATATATATGTATATACATATATACGATAACTGACCATATCAAGTGAACTTGCAATTCGTTCTTTTAAGGCGATTTGCTGGCTGTCACGAAGCGACAGTCTATAAAACATGTTGAATCCGTGCATTCATCCGTCCGTTCCTGCTCCCCATATGCGCTTTAATTAGCCGAGGCTGATTCAGGGCCAAAATGCTAACGGTACAATTTGTATGTGGCAAAACCCAAATTCGTCTGACTAATTGGCAGCAGCAGGAAGTGAGCTCGAAAGAGAAATCGCCAGTCAACAAACTTATTAGCCAAGTTGTCAACAAGATTCTTACACTATTTTTGGTAATAAAAAATACATACATATATATATATATATATATATATATATATATATATATATATATATATATATATATATATATATATATATATATATATATATATATATATATATATATATATATATATATAAATATATATCATAATATATACATCATACAGTTCAGACGGGAACACAAAGCAGCAGGTGTCGATCGCTCGCTCGATCGATCGATTGCCATATCCAATTGTTAATTACCAATTTTGGTAGCTTTAATTAGCCATTTGTGTAATGTGCTTTACCGTTATGTATTGTCAAGAGAATTTTGTACAAATTTGGCCGCGGCTGAGCATGCGGAAGTCGCTTAAAGGATTTTTGAAATGAAAGCGCAAGTCTGAATCAGCGGCCGAGAAGGAGAAAGTTCTTGGCGAAGATTAGAAGGTAAAAGTTGAATCAGAGAGACAACAGTTATATATAGTATATAACATATATATGTGGCGTATCTTTTTGAGTCATGTGATGAAATGCAATTGAAAGTTCTCGATCTAAAATTTGGACTAAGATAGCTAAATCTCAATAACTATTCAAGTTATCGATAAACCAAAGCTGTAGAAATCTGCTATAAGAATTGCCATTTGATAAAATGTTATCGAAAGTTATCGAACTAAAATGAATAATACTAAAAATCTACAGGTTAGCAATGCTGATCATACACCAGCACTGACCCAGCAAGAGTGTTACTATTTGCAATAGCTATATCTCAGCAAGTATTCAAGTTATCGATAAGAAGCAGATATTAAAATCTTCTATAAGGCTTGCCATTTGCTGAAATATAAGTGAAATTATTCAAATTAAATTAATTTTCCAGTTCTGTTTATAAAAATAGTACATCTCCTCTTGCCAAACATCTCCTCGATAATTATATCTCAGCAACTAACTATACGAATTATCGATAACAAATTGCTGTTAAAATCTTCTACAAGATTTGCCATTGTTTTTAAATTTTAATCAAGATCTAAATGCTTAGTTTTTTTTTCGTATTATTTTTTGTTTTCATCAAGTCTAGCGCCTAATGGAGCTTCATAATTATATATCTAATGAATTAAGAACGCTCAGTGACGAGGTCAGTTACAGCTACAGCTACACATGTGCATATATGGGCGAATCGTGTGTCTAATGAGGCTGATGAGGCATCTTTTTGTTTGCCACTCAAACTCGAGCTTCAAGCGTGCGAATAGCCAGCCACAGAAAAAAAAGCAAGCATAAAAAATAAACTATTTTTTCAGTCTGTTTTTTTTTTCGCAAGGTTAAAGACGCAGTTGTTGGCTGTGCGTGCCGCGAGACGCGTGCCCCATGCGGCAAGTATCGAACTCACTTTTTTGTGGACCACTTTGCACGCAGACAATTATCATTTGTTGGCTTAGCTTCGATTTAATTGCTGCATTAAGCACTGCATTCATGCAATATGGCTATGGAATGCCCTTTGTTTTCCCGTTGGAATGAGGCTGCTCGGCCGAGGGACAACCAGAAGTGAAAATGAAATCGAATTCCATCGAATTGAATGGAAACGGGAATGGAAATCGCCTGACATGTCAGACAAATAGCTGTAAATGGCTCAAATGATTATCATGGCGAGGAGACAAAGCAGTGCAGGTGCAAGGGAGATACAGACTGATGTATACCCTGCAAAGTGTTATGAATATATGTCTAGTTTCAACAGCTGATTCATTAGCTCATTGACTATATAAAAGATATCTATGTATATACCTGTCTCTTGTCAGCATCAGTTATAGCCTGCCTGAGCTGTTTGCAGAAGGGCTATATACCCTGTAAATACTAACATCAGCATATACGATCGATTGATTAACTGATTTCTAGAGTGCCTTACACCCAGTCATTCGTCTGTTTATATAGAGTATATACCCAGTTGTCTAGAGAATATATATAGACTAGTATATACCCTGTAACTTAACTACTGCACAGCCCGATTCATTTCAACTCAACTCTACACAGCCTTATAGCCTTCTACACTGCTCTATACCCTTCAACTCAACTCCATTACTCTCAGCTGATAGCCCTCTTAGTCTCATACACCCTATATTTCCACTATTCACAGGGCATATCTATAAAAAGCACCAGCTAAAGCGCCTAGCTTTTGCCTGCAGCAGCAAACTGCATGCTCAATATTTTATAAACGACAGACAAATGCAATTTTTCAATTTCTCGAGCCAAGCGACGACACAGCTTAAAGGGCCATAAAATACTGCCAAAGCCAAAGCCAAAGACGATAACACACACACACACACATTCACCTCACACTCATTGATTTTCGTGAAAAGCTGACGCAGAAAACTGCTGGCAAACGTCTTTGCATTGTTATTTGGCCAAAAGCTTAGACCAGTTGGCGCAGCTAGTGGAAGTGGCTCAAACGAAGTGATATAAAATATATTGAGCATGTGTTTCGTTTCCTCGTCTCCTCTTTTCCCTTTTTTTTTTGGCCAACAACAACGCACTTTGCAGAGCGAAGCTTACAAAAATAAACAAAAGCTGAAAATCTATAAAGAAAGATTTTATAATTTAAAACATTTTCAAATTCAAAATATTTGAGAGCTTTAAGTTATGAGAAGAACACACAGCCAAAGTCATTTCAGTAAAGTATCTGAGAAGTAAAGTATCTATGAAATGCCAGGTATCTAAATATCTAGTATCTATGCTAGCATAAAATATGTTTTTAGTTTTTTTTTTTTTTGTGGTAAATATCTAGTTAAATATTTATGCATTTAAATTATAACTATAATTATAAACACAATTATAATTTATATGATTCCCTCCCTATATCAATAGCCGTGCGCTGAGCTGATTCATTGCGGCGAGGCACAAGTTGGTGCAGTTCTTGGCCCAGCTATCGACTGCCTCAATAAGCAATCAAATGCGATTAGCAAATGTGCAAACAAAATGCTAACAACAATTAACGGCGCACATGAAACCCAAGTAGGCAGCCAGAGGGAGGCGAGCGGGGCTGGCTGTGGTGCGCAGGAGGGGCAACCCTTGGACACGCCAGCGTCGAGTGGACAGGCAGACGGATGACGCAGCGAAGACAGCGTGTCTGCTGCTGCTGCTGCTTGATGTTGTTGTTGTTGCTGCTCTTCATTTGCAATTTCGCTTTATTTATGAATATTTTTTATTATTGCTGCCGCTGCCGCTGCCGCTGCCTCTGCTGGTGGCACATAAAACGTGCATTTTGCCGTTTTGCGGCTACAGTTTCTGCTTTTTTTGTTTTTGCTTTTTTAAATTATTTTAATTGCGTTTCATCTGATCGGCGTAAAAATTCATTTATTGTTGAATTGTAAAGCTTTTTTTTATTTATTTTATTTGCGTTGTTAATTGCAGCTGATAGCTGGCAGCAGCCCAACCCCTCGACCCCACTCAGGCCCCACAATATTTTTATTAATGAGCGTCGATAGTATATATACTATATATATATATATACTTAGTCAATCCAAGCGAATCACTATAAATAGCTGAGATTAAAATCTTCTCAAGAGAGTTGACTTAAAGTTGTATGCGCCACGCCCACTACTTGCGCCCACCCGTCGACTGTCTTGCCAATTATAACAAGTAGCTGGCGTCTGTTGGCATATCCTGTTCTCAGTTTGCTTCCTTTTGATGCATATCCCTTTTCACTTTGCCCAGGCGCATTCCTTTTGTCTGGCGCTCAAGCGCTTCAGCGCCTCGCTGTCTAGGCTCAATTTCATAACAAAAACTTGAGCACGTTCCAGCACATATATATGTAGGTGTATATATATCTATATAGAGTAGAGTCTCGTGCCAGTGTTCAGCTCAGTGCAAACAATTTAGCACGGCCTCAGACGCGTGAGACTTAATCAAAAGCCAACTAGACAAACCAGAGACAGCCCAGCTCAGCTCAGCCCAGCAGCCACTTGGCTACCTACTACTGCTCACTACTTAACTGTAGCGCCTATAGGTAGCTAGTGTCAAGTTTATGCACCTATCTAACACCGGCGCGAGTCAATTTCTAGCTGCTGCTGCTGCTGACGCGCTTTACTTATTAAGCAAAGTGCCTGGCGGGCATTTAAACTTGAAATGCGAAAAGTTCATTGCGCTGAATGGGTGTGAATAATAAACAAAAAACCCGCAACTGCCTCAAGCATACATAGTTGGGCGAGCTGAAGAACATGAGTATGTCCGACTACCAGATACCCTAACTTGTATATAAGAGTAGAACAAGCTAGCAGCTATAAATTGGGAAAACTTTGCCAAGTATAAAGCTATTACAGCCTTGGCTTATAGCTGCTCGGAGAGGCTATCAGCAGTTGACTGACTAGTAAATACCCTAACTTTTATGTGAAAATCAAAGAAACTTGCAACTATAAACGAAACAATCTTTGACAAATCTTAAGTAGTTTTACGATTGCTGGGAGAGAATATCAACAATAATGACCGACTAGTAAATACCCTAACTTATATATAAAAGCATAAAAAACTTGCTGCTGTAAATTTAAGAAGTTTTATGAAGTCTTTTATTATTGCCTTAGAGTTGCTGGGAGAGGCTATCTACAATTGAACGACTAGCAAATACCCTAACTTTTGTATAAAAGTGGAAAATTACTAGCAGCTTTAAAGTTAAGTGGTAAACTCAAGTCTTAAGCAGTTACAGCCATTGTTGGGTGAGGTTTTGCACAAAATACCGACTAGCAAATACCCTAACTTTTGTATAAAAGTTGAAAAAGCAGACAACTATAAATAAATCAAGCTTTGGCAAGTCTTCAGCAGTTGCAGAGCTCGCTGGGAGAGAGTAACAGCAATAGAACGACTAGGAAATACTCTCTTTTATATAAGAGCTCAAAAAACTTGCAACTGTAAAGTTAAGAAGTTTTCTCAAGACTGAGGCAGTTGCTGATATGAAAAACTTACTAAACTATGATATACCCTTACTTTTGTATATTTTTTGGAGAGTATTAAAGGCCAGCTGTGCCCTGGGACGCATAAAACTGAAGCATAAACAATACTTTTCTTAGACAGCTGCATTGATCGATTTTCTCTCTTTTTTTTTTTTTTTGGTCATCAAAATGTTTGAGGCAGCGCAGTTGGGGCCGCGACGCCGCAGGCAACATCCGCTGCAATCCGCAAATTGAATGAAGCAATTAATGGAAGCGACTGCGGCAACATTTTGAGATTTGCATAAAACAGCGGCAAAGAAATTCACGGTCAATGTAAAACAAAATCACGAGCAACCGACAAGAAAACAATGCACAAAACCAGGGCTAAAAGAGATATGTACATAAGTATATATAGATTTATGTATATATATATATCTGGCCTGGCAACAGAGCTGAGCAAATTTGCATTTGTGCAGCCGCAAAGTGGAAAAGCAAATGCAAATGCAGTTGACGACGCTGCGGCCTCAGCCTCGGGAACTGTGTAGGCTGTACAAAATGAGTGAGCCTGGTGAGTCCTGGCAATGAGATAATAGGCAGCATCACTCTCTCTCCCACCCACTCTCTCTCTCTCTCTCTCTCTCTTTCTCTCTCTGCGCACAATCCCGTCAGCTGCGAAACAGGAAGCGGCCAAAAGGTCGCCATGTTTGCCGCCATTTTTTTTTATATATTTTGCCACGATTTCCGCCAGCGAAGTTGCTGAGCAAAACAAAATGGGCGAAAATGTCAAGAGCGACAGCGACGCCAACGCCTAGCAGCAGCAACAGCTGTTGCCAACAGCCGAACGATGCGAATGGCCAGGCCAAAAGAGAGCGGCCAAAACGGCGTCGCTTTTAGCCCGATTGTTGGCGCAGTTGGGGGCCACCACACCGCACACTGTCATTGCACCTTTTGTTAGGCCTCGCTTTAGGGGTGGGTTTTTTTTTCTTCTTTCCTCTTTCTTTTTCGGAGCCGCTTAAGCAACTTAGGCGCACAGCCGCCAGCAGCACAAAAGACTTTGGGGGGCTGGGGGTTGGCTGTGGGGCTAGGGGTAGGCTGTATGTATGCGCTTTGGCTGGGGTTGGTTGCTGATGACTAAGCGCTGCTGCTGCTGTTGCTGCGTGAAAAAAAGGGTTTTTGTCAGCTCGCTAGGGCTAGGCCCCAGTCGAGGCTGTTTTAGTGTTGCTATTAGATAAATTATGCACTCGAGTGGCTAACAAGGAGCCAAGACTAAACTATGGAAGGCCATTTAATAAGAGCTTGGCTTCGAATGGGGCCTAAACTAACTCTAAATATGCTGAAGATATCGAGTGTATCTATATCTACACACATACAGTCTATATCTACACATGATTCATGCTCTTAGCTCTGGCTGACGCTGCTGACAGTTGGCTAAAAAAAAAATTAAATACAATGCAAAAAAAAAAAAAAAACAAAGCTCAATGTCCAGTGCTAACCGCAGCTGACAGCCGACGACAGGGGGCTGGAGCTGCGCTGACCGCAGTTAAAGGCTAAGCGCAGCACCGTTAGACTTTGTAAGTAGCCGAAAAGCGCAGTCGGGCCGCTGCTCTGCGCCTGCACTGCTTAGCCTAAGGTCAAATGGCGTTTAATATTTCTTTTTGGGCCAACAAACGTGCAGCCGAGAGATACGTATCTCGCAGATACACAATTCGAATAAGACATTCGACTGCAATCGAGTTCAGTTCTATTTCGATTTTTGTTTTTTTTCTTTTTGTTTTTTTTTTTTTTTGGCGCGTGCCAATTAAACGTGCCGCACACGCCCACCTTCCGCGGCTGGTAGCCGAGCATGCAAAGCCTTAAAATTTGTGGCTTGCTTTGCGCTGCTAAATTGGCAACCGAATTGACTTATCGCTGCCCGCTCGGCCGTAATCAGAGGCGCGCCATTGACAAGCAGCGCAGCTAGCTGGCCATAATTTGCAATTGAATCATGTGTGTGTATATATGTATGATATAGTATATGTATGTAGAGCGGGAATAAGAGAGAGAGAGAGAGAGAGAGGGAGAGAGCGAGAGTGTTTTAGATTGATCAGACTGACTTTTGCTTCTGTATAAGCACTCTAAAACTATATTTTTCTTTTTTTGAGAAGTTCCTTGATCTAAAATACTCGGAATTATTTTTAAAATTTTAAGAAATAAGTTTTTTATTAAGAAAAATATATCTTTACTACATAAGTCTTGAGTTATGTGTGAAAATTCTTAAAAAAAAAATTATTTTCCTAAATAATTTTTATTTTTAATTTTAATGTCATATATAGGAGAGCACAATTTCTTGGTAAATATTAGAAGACACTAAAAATGGTCGGACTATGTAGAATATACATTTAGAATATATATATTTGGCAAATACAAGTATTTCCTTTCTATACCCAATATATTATTTAGAATCTACATCTAAGTCTGGTTTTTTTTTCTTCCCTCAAGTCTTTGTATCTATTTATTAATAATTGTGAAAAAATAAACAAAAATATATTTTATAGCTATATAAACATTTATTTTTCTATATAAAGAAATATTTATTAAGATATAAATTCTTTATATAAAGTATTAGTTCTTTATATAAAGAACTTTTTAAAGAATATATTTCTTTATCAAATATTTCTTTATAAAATAAAATATAATCAAAATCTTCTTCTAATGTCTCTTCCGTATTGACTTTTTCTTTATAAAAAAAGAAATATTTTAAGAACATATTTTCTTAAAATAATTATTAAATAAAAATAAACTATATTCCGAGAAATTTCACGTTAAAATAAAATTTTTTTTCTGATTTTTAATAATATATTTGGTCTAAAATCGTATTTTATTTGCTGTCTTTGCTGATCTTCAGTTTACGGAAATTTCCTCTTCATATTCTTCTTTTAAATGCTCGTATTTAGAATAGAGAATTATATTTTTCTAGATGTTTGTAGATTATATTCTACATATATTTATTTTATTTTATTTTATATTTTAATTTATAATTTATATTCTTTATATTATATTTTATATTCTATTTATTTTATATATTATTGGTTTTTTGTTATATATATTTGATTTATTTTTTATTTTATATTTTATATATGTTTTTTTATATTTTATTTATTTTTTATTTTATATTTTCTATATATTTTATTTTATTTTTTATTTTATGATTTATATGTATTTTATTTTATATTTTATTTATTTTTTATTTTACATTTTATATGTATTTTATTTTATATATTTTATATATATTTCATTTTATATTCTGTATATATTTTATTTTATATATTTTATTTACATCTATTTTCTATATATTCCTATTTGTATCTTGAATTTCCTTTCATTCTCCAATTCTTTTCACTACTTTCCGTCGCCTTTCCGCCTTTTTAAGGCTCCGCCACTGACCAAGTCCGGCGTAAACAAGTGGCAGACAAAAGTTCGGTTAGACAATGAGTCGACAGCCTTGAAACTTGCGCAATTAGAGAGTTGGCGGAAGACAAGAACTGACCCATTTCGGGCTATAAACCACCCTTCAGGCCACCCTGCCATAGATCTGTAGTTGCTATAAACTTGGCATAAATTGGTGTGTGGACTTACCCGCGGCACTGTTGGCGCTGTTGATGTAGTGTCGCTGGTGCTGCTGGTACCACTCGCAGAGGGCGATTAGCACTTGGTCCGTGGGCAGCGGCGACTGCATCGGCGTCTGCGTGGCCGAGCTGGTCGTGTTGGGTGACTGGGAGGCGGTGCTGCTGGCGCCATCTGAGCCGCCCGACGACGAGGAGGCGCCCGACGATGTCGATGCGCCCGACGAGTTCGAGTTGCCCGATGAGCTCGAGGCAATGTCATCTCGCTCCTCCACCGGCAGATGAAAGGGCACAGCCATCTCTCTATGTGTGTGGGTGTGTGTGTGGGTGGGTGTATGGGTGGGTGTGCGGACTCGTTGTTGTTGTTGTTGTTGTTTTTGTTTTTGTTTTGTGCAGTTTTTCGTTTCTTTTTTTCGGCACTTTTCTTGCGTCCTTCGTATTGTTCTGCTCTCTCTCTCGCTCACTCAATTTATTTTGTATTTCTTGTACAATATTTTAAACATTAAAAATTGCAGCATTTTTTTATAATTTTTTATTAACGGCACATAAGCACTCAAAGTATTTGCTTTTGTTTCTATACAATCGTAATTTTTTTTATTTTAATTTTTTTTTACACTGTTCGTATTAGTTTTTTTTATTTTATTCAAAATTTTTTATCGATTTTTTTGCATTTTTCATAAAGCTCGCGCAACTTATTTAAAAACACAAACAATTCGGAAAATGTGTGTGTGTGTGTGTGTGTGAGTATGTGTGTGTATGGGAAAAGAACACACGAAGCACTTAAAACGTGTCGCTAACTCAAACAGCGATTTGATTCCACTTGGCTTGGGCTGAGGAGGAAACACGTCTAACTTCGCTTCGCGGCTGAACTGAACTGAACTGAACTAAACTGACTGCGCGCTGTGCGGCGCAATGTAGAGCCAGAATATCTGCAAGATACGCGCGCGTTTTAAAAAACTCAACTCAAATTAAGAGAGGGAGAGACAGAGAGAGAGAAAGAGAGAGTGAGTGCGAGAGCAGTCGCTGCCGCGGTCGCCGTCGCTGTGCAGTCGGCCAGCAGCGTAGGCTTATGCTTATGCACATGCATGCCGCTGCAGGTAGTAGTTGTGGCTGTGGGGACACAGCGGGGCATCCAGCGTCGACAGCGACAGCGACAGCGAAGAGCGAAGTATAAAAAATGAAGCAAAATAAAAGAGCGAGTGAGTGAGCGAGCGAGTAGGCGGCTAGAGCCTCTGTGCATGTGTGTCTGTGTGTGTGTGTGCGTGAGAGTGCCTGTGCGAGTCAGCACAAAGATCTTGTTGAGCAGGTAACTCAGCAACAACAAACAGCGCTGCGGCAGAGCAACGAACGTCGAGCAAAACAAAAAATGCGATTGCGTTCGAGTGGCTGTGCTTGTTGTTGCTGCTGCCGCTGCCGCTGCTGCTGTTGTTCTTATTCTTGTTGTGGAGCAAAAGAAAAGGAAAAGAGCGAGAGTAGAGGCTATGCTCTAGAAATAAATAAGGTCGACGCGACTTGCAGTTGCGCTACAACGAAAACTTGAGTGTATTTGTGGGTTTGTACTAAATATTAGCTAATAATTGAAGGCTTTGCTTGAGTTGTGAGAATCTTTGTTTTTCTGATATAAATATATTAATAGTTACAGTATTGCGCATACCCTGCTGTATGTGTGTAGGGCATAGCCAGTGAGCCAGTGAGAGCGCATAAGCCAAGTTTACGCGCCAAAAAGCGTAGCAGACAATACTGCTGCGTCGCACAACTGTGAACAAAATAGTAGTAGATAGTTATAAAAAGGTAGTAGATAGTTATTAAAAGGTAGCAGTGGCTTTGTGCATCAACTTTGGGCAGTTGTATTATATTAGACTAGTAGAAATACTTAAAATATGATTGTGATTCTGTATTTTAATTATTTAACATTTATTTTTATATATTTTATTTACTTTTTATTATATTTTAAATTATTTTTTTATTAAGCTTATTTCAATTTTTAATTGTTTTTGTTTATTTTGTTTGTTTTATTATTTTATTATATTGTATTTTTTTAAATAAAATTATGTTTTATTATTTTTTTTTAATTTTTAATCATTTTTTAAGTATATTTTTTTTTATTATAAAACTTGATTACATATTTTTTTGTTTATTTTATTTGTTTTATTATTATTTTGTTATATTATATTTTTTTAATAAAATTTGTATTGTTTTTTTAATTTTTATTTTTTTAAATTATTTTTTTTAATTTTTATTATTTTTTTTTTGTATTTTCATATTTTATTAAATATTTTTTTAATTTCTTATATCTATTTTGTTTATTTCTTCCATGTTTTAAACTCCTATTTCACCACATCCCCCAATAATGATCGCAGCATTGAAAACCTGTTTCATTGAGCCCACCTTCCCCATGAACAGGCTCCCAAATTATGCTCCATCATTCGCTCTCTCGCGCTCCCCGCCTCAATTATTTTGCGCGCGCAAAGTTTCAGATATAAGAGAAATATAAAAAAAAAAGATCTATATGTAATATTATAAATTCTCTTTGCTCAAATAACCCCATGAGCTATTTATTCCCATTATTGAAAGTATTATTAATTGTTCTTTTTTTCTTCTTCTAATATTTGCTCTTTGTTCTAAGCTAAAGCTCATTTGTGAATGTGTGTCAATGACTTTACTGCCTTTTGCATATATTTAATATTATATTAATATATTATTAATTAGAGAAACCACTTCCGTACTGCACTTCAAAAATAGTACTAAAACTCGCATTGAGCTACAATTAGCAGCGCAGAAAGTAGTAGATAAAAAAACGTAGTAGAAGCATATCGTATGATTTGAGTTTTTAACTGTGCAAGTTGACAAAAACGTAAATAAAGATAAGGCGGACTAATGCTTAGAGAGCATAAGGCATGGCATGGCATGGCGTGATGCAAGGATTGCCTAAGATGATGAAATTCACAAAAAGAGAAAAGAGAAACAGAAAAAAAAAAAAAAACATGAACATGAATGCGCATGCAACAAGCGAAGAGCCTCCAAAGAGGACACGCCGAGAGTCAGAGCCAGCGGAGAGGCGGCGCGGCAGCAGCGCGCACTGCAAGAAAATGGGGGCTCGATTTTTATGATTTATTCTGTGGTTCGTTTTGCCTTAGTTTGATTTGTTTTTGCAGCGTTCGTTTTTTTTTTTTGTGCTGCTCTCTTTTGGGGTTTTGTTTTTGCTGCGTTTTTATCACAAAGCTTTTTCATTAGGGATTCCAATTACTTGAGAACGGTGCTAGCAGGAGTTAGAGTGTGTGAGAGGGATAGAGAGAGTGAGTGAGCGTCCATGTGTGTGTGT
Source organism: Drosophila paranaensis (assembly GCA_035047545.1). Taxonomy (NCBI): domain Eukaryota; kingdom Metazoa; phylum Arthropoda; class Insecta; order Diptera; family Drosophilidae; genus Drosophila; species Drosophila paranaensis. Next base: position 6,568,341 of record JAWNPL010000145.1, on the reverse strand, counting down.
GTGTGTGTGTGCGAGTGTATTAGAGCAGACCCGTTGCAGCTGCCGCCTGTTGATTTCTTTTGTTTTTGTTTTTGCAATGAAACTGATTAAGCGTAATGTGAGAGAGCCAATGCAAGTTTGGTTATGTTTTAACGATTTATATTTCATATGTATGTGTATGTGTGTGTGTGTGTGTGTCTGTGTGTTCGTCTTCTCATTACCTTACCAAGACAGTGGCCAGAGCAAAGCAATAAAAAACAAATTGAAATCACTTTTCAAAGCGCCCATAACAAAAATTAAGCCAAATAATAATAAAAGTAATGAAAACAGAGAGAGAGAGAGAGAGGGGGAGAGAGGAGAGACAAATAAAATCTATATGTAAACGATGTATACAAATTAAAAGACTTCCCCGTTGACATTTCTGGGTCAGCGACCCAAAGAGTTAAACGAGAGCCAGCAGCAGCACAGCTAGTGGGAGCGAGAGAGAGAAAGAGAGGGCGAGCGAACAGAGGCGGCGAGCAGAGAGAGAGAGGGGGGGGGGGGGGGCCGTAAGTGGAGTGGAGTTGTGTCCAGTGCCCAACCCAAGTTGTTGTTTTTATTGAATATGATTATGTGGCACGCTGCAAAAGCGAGCGTAAATTATTTATTACACAATTTCGCAGCAACAGCTACAACAACAAACAACAGCTACAACAACAAACAACAGCTACAACAAACAAACAACAGCTACAACAACAATGAAAACAAATAAATTTTTGCATTTGGCAGCCGCCACGCAAAATGTGACGAAAACGCCGCCGCCCGCTTCAATAAAAATAAATAATAATTCATATTTACTATAAGTAGCAGCAGCAACAACAACAACAACAGTAACAGCAACAATAACCAATTAGGCGTTGCCGCAGCAGCAGTAGCTAAACAACTGTAAATTGTGCGCCTGCGCAGCAGTAGCAGCAGCAACAGCAGAACAAACGCAGCTGAGCAAAAGGAATAGCGAAAGGGGGCTAACGGGGCTTGCACTCAGTGTTGCCTAAGCTTGGGCAAGCCAGATCAACTAGCCAAAAAAAGCCAGAAATAGCTAAAGAAATATTGTAAAATGCAGAAAAAAAGCTTTTACGACTTTTTAAAGGCATTTCCCATATTATTAAGCAAAGAATGGCATGAAACTGATATAATATGAACAGTTGTAAAAAAGCGAAATAAGTTTGGCTTAATTTCAGAATTTTTATTAATTTTATTCTTTATTATTTATTTATTTTTGTTTATTATTTATGTTTTACTATTTAATATTTTAATTTTATTTATTATTTGTTTATAATTTATTTTTTATTATTTATTATTTATTATTTATTTTTAATTATTTATTATTTATTACTTATTATTTATTATTTATTATTTATTATTTATTATTTATTATTTATTATTTATTATTTATTATTTATTATTTATTATTTATTATTTATTATTTATTATTTATTATTTATTATTTATTATTTATTATTTATTATTTATTATTTATTATTTATTATTTATTATTTATTATTTATTATTTATTATTTATTATTTATTATTTATTTTTTATTATTTATGATTTAGTATTTATTATTTATTTTTTATTATATATTATTTATTATTATTAATTTATAGCCAAATTTCCAGCACTGCTTGTACTTTGCCAGCACTGCAAGCAAGCTGAGCTGTCTGTTCGACACAAATTACCGTTAAATTAAGCGCTGCCTCGCCTGTTAAGCAGTGCGCAAGCAGGATAGAGGCAGAGAGGGAGAGAGTGGGAGAGTGAGTGCGAGCAGATTAAGCTGCTTAAGTGTGTGTAAGGCGGCAGCAGATAATGTTATGCATGCACAGTGCGCCCAACAAGTAGTCAAGCTCGATTTGTTATCGATAAAGTGCTATCGAGACGCAACTCTTTACGCTGCTTACACACACAGGCAAATATAATTATTTCTTTTTTTAAATAACACTTTCTATGGCCTCCCAACCAGCCAGTTTATCCCCATCTTGATGACCTGCTCTTGATAAGGAGCCAAAGACAGCGGCAGCAGCAGCAGCAGTTGCCCTCGCCCTAGCGAACTCGCTTGGGCTCTGCCTAGGGCAAAGGGGCCAGCAGCAGCAGCACGCGACCACAGCGTCACATGTGCCGCAATCTTGCGCCCGGCCCCCAATGCGACCCCAGCAGCAGCGGCAGCAGCTGCGAAAAACGCCAAGAACATTGACTTTGTGGAAAAAGCAAAGTCTGAAAAAAAAAACAGCTACAAACGATAGAGAGAAGGCAAAAGAAGAAGACGATGATGAGGATGACGATGATGATGATGAATTGGCAGGCTTATGCAACTTGATGCGTTAGTCAAAGAGAGCAGGGGCAGCGGTGGGGGTGGGAGGGGATGCAACCACAGTCTGACAGTCTATGTCCGCTGGACCGTTGACAATTGCTAATAGCAAAAGCTGGGTGAGAGGGGTGGGGGTGGGGGGTGCGTGCACACCTTTGATTTGCAGTTTCATAACTAACGCAATATTCAATAAAAGCTCGTGGCAGCCCTCGCTAGCACTGCCCTGCCGCAACAGCATCCACACACACACACACACACGTACAGTTACATTCAACTGGGTCACTGACCTATCAAGTGCAAGACCTATTGAGCAGCAAGCGAGCGAGAGAGAGAGAGAGAGAGAGAGAGAGCGAGCTAGCGAGAGGGTTGCATATATTTATGCTGCTCACTATCTCTCTCTCTCTCTTTCACGCCCTCTCCCTCTCGCTTAAAAACGAAAGCGCAGGCGAACAAAAAATTAAAATAAACCAACGAACGAGGGGCGCCCTCGTGAACAGAGGCGGGCGCTAAAGGGGGCTCGCATAGGCCTGCGGAGGCGTATGGGCGCACACTTTAGGTGTCAAAGCGTGCGAACGAGGAGGGGGCGGGCGCAACAGCAACAGCTAGAACGAGAACGAGAAAGAGCTCAAGATTCGCCTTTGTGTTGACTGTAAATGTGGCAATTTTATTTGCATTTGGCCAGCGCCTTTTTGACTTTGGCAGGTTGCCCGCAGCAGCAGAGGGTCAAATCACACACACACAGAGAGAGAGAGAGAGAGAGAGAGAGAGAGAGAGAGAGAGAGAGAGAGAACTAGGGCCCCTCTTAAATTGGGGTAATTTTTTATAATATTTTACCTGACTGACGCTAGTAGTTTAGCCTTTTAAGCCCCTTTCGCAGCTACTTTGATGGAGTGTTCCAGGGTTGGGGTGGGGTGGGGGCAGCAGTGAAAGTAATGCTAGGGTTACGTCTAAATGGCCGCCAGAGGGAGTGCTGGAAGTGAAAAGGAACGAGTATGCTAGATGAAATGATAGATTGTTAAAAGATAAAGGTTTTTTATCTTTAAATACTTAAAAAATATAAAAAATATGGACATTTTATAGAGGGAAAAATATATGATATATGAATATATATATAAAATAAGATATATACATATATACAAAACTGTTTATTTAACAAAAAAAAAAAAAAAAACTAAAGACAAGCAAAAGTTTTTAGAAACAATTTTAGTTTGACTCTTGAAATAGAATTAATGAGAATTGCATAGAAAGGTCACATAGCAAAATACTATAAAAAGTGAAATAGGAAATACCAAATAACATCATTGAAAGTCGAAATAGCCTAAAAGCAACTTTATTTGCTTTGCCCAGCTTAAATTCATGAGAAGCGCATAGAAAGGCTTTGCTGGGAAACGAAGAAACACAAATAATGATTTAATTTGAAGCATCAAAGCAGCTGCAGAGCTATAAGAGCTGCATATAGAAAGGCAAGAAATATATGTGATAAAACATAATTTTAAAATAATTAGAAAAATAATACAATTTATAATATTATTAAGAAATAAATTAAAAAATCAGCCAATAAAAATAAAAAAATATTAAATAATAAATAAGTATTAAAAAAACAAAAATAATAAATATAAAACAAAATTTTAAATTTATTATTTTTTTTATTATTTAATATTTATTTATTTTTATTGGCTGATTTTTGAATCGGAAAAAGACTCGCATAATATAGATATACATATATGAGATATTAAAAAAAAAGTGGAAGAAAGCTTTAAAGATTTGAGGATTTCTGTTTTGAAGTTATGAGAATCACAGAGAGGAGCAATATTTAGCTTTTAGCTTTTAAAATTTACATTTCAGCTGGCAATCAGCCTGCTCTAGAGTAGAAGCACATAAATAAATATAAACAAAATATTATATAGTATATTGTATAGTAAAACTTGACTAAAAGAATTTTCGGTTTGCAGTTTCTTTTCTCTTGTCTTTCTGATCTGGGAGAGCTAGAATCAAAGGGAGAATGCGAAATTCATACAAATATATATGAATTAAAACATTTTATGTCAAAAAGTTCAGATAGTTTCAAAATTTTACAGCTTAGAATTTCGCAACATCCTATGATGCTATTATTTATATATAAATATATTTTACTTTAGGCAAGATTTGCCTATTTGAAAAAAATCTGAAAAAGACTGAAAATCTCATCGATTATCTTATCTAATTAAACTAATTCTTTTTTTTTTCGATATATATATATATATATATATATATATATATATATATATATATATATATATATATATATATATATATATATATATCACAATAGGTTTCACTTTAAGCAAGATTTTCCCTTTTGAAAAAAGGGAAAAACTTGTCGAAAAAAAAAGAATTAGTTTAATTAGATAAGATAATCGATGAGATTTTTAGTCTTTGGCTATATTTATTTAATTGCGTGAGTCACTCAAAGATCGATGAGTTTCCCGCTAAAGCTGAAATTTCAAATCAACATGGGCTTAAGGCAACGACGACGACGACGACGACTGTCCGCCCCTTCGCCCCACCGTACGGCGTACGGCGTGTAGCAAATCAAATGTAGCAGTCGAAACGGTAGCCAAAGCGAGTCAAAGGCAACAAAATGTCATGATTTACAATAAGAAATCATATATCTCTTGACTGCTTGTTTTTTGTGTCTTTTACGTTTATCTGGTTTTCTGAAACAACAACAACAAGAACAAACCTGAGCTGACAATGAGCGCCTAAAGGGTTTTCAGCTCCGCAAACTTCACGCAACACAAACACCAGCAATACAAACAGATGGACGGACGGACAATCGAATGATAAAAGTGAGCAGAGAGAGAGAGAGAGAGAGAGAGAAACTATGTTACAAAGACGGAGAAAAGAAAACATTAAAATGGAAGAAAAAAAACAACAAAGAAACTGGGCAACAGCCAAGCCAAGAACAGGGCTCGAACTGGGACGGAGACGGGGGTTGGGGAACGTGCGTTTATTTTGTGTAAGACAGGTAGCCAAGTCGCCAAGCGGCTCGACTCCGGCCCATTGTCTGTCTACGTCCGTTGACTGTAAAAGTGCGCAGTTAAAAAAAAATCGGTCGCCAGAGAAACCCACAGACAGACGGACGGACGGACGGCCGGACGGATGGACAGAAAAAGATCAACATAATCGATGATGTGGTTGTTGTTGTAGAGCTCTCGACTCGGCTCAGCTCTGGCCTGCTGGCCCAGCCGTAAATGTGTTAAAAAACGCGCAGCGAGATTAAATGAGCATAAAATACAGCGCAGCAAACGTAGCGAAAAACAGTCGAACTTAAACCTAAGCCCAAACAGACAGAGAGCGAGAGAGAGAGGGAGAGAGAGATAGAGGGAGAGAAAAAAGTATCTTTAAGATGCCAGACACGAAACACGTCGTCGACTGGCGTTCATCAGCGACGACCCTGCCTGACAGACAGACGACGACTGCCCACAGTCGAGCACAACCAGAGGCCCAGGTCCCTGTGCCAGTCCCTGTCCCTGTCCCTGTCCCAGTTCCAGCAGTCCCACTCGCATTGCCCGGACCTGCCCTCGAGCCTTTCGCCAATAAAATATGCATGCTGAGCGCGGCTTGAGAGCCCGCGGCAAGCGCTGCTGTAGGATTCGCGGTCGAAGCAGCGATCACTCTGTGTGTGCAGAAGTGAAAATGTGTAGCAGATGTGTTATATATATATATATATATATATATATATATAAATATATATCTTCTATATATACATATATTTATATTAAGGGCAGGCTTTAGAGTTGCAGCTAATGCCCTACTTTAGGAGAAGTATTAACTAAGCATCTTTGTATCTAGAGATTAAAGCTAAGCCGAGCTATGTTTGTGCTGCTCTCAGGCATCAATCTGTCTGACTTTACAGGCTTAGCTAATACCCTTCATTGTCCAGCATAAAATAATAAAATTAAAAAATATATATATAAGCTCAAGTTAAGTAAATAAAATATTTAAAAAATATTTTAGTTCATTTTCCACTTTCTTTCAGATCTAAGCCAAGCTGAGCTCTGATCGATATAAATATTGAAAATGTATAAATAATTAACTTTAAAAAATAAACTAATTAAAAATAAGAAACTATTATTAAGTATGCCTATAATATTTTTTATAATACATAATTTATAAATTAATAAACTGTTAAAAATTAAGTATATTTCTAATATTTTTTATAATAAATAAATGATTGAGAACTATATATTATATATTAAATTCCTAATTTTCTTATAATAAATAATTGATATATACATATAAAAAAAATTATACATGTATGTATTTAAATAGCTCAAACAATAAAATAATAAATTTATAAATACATAAAAAATAGAAAATTAAATAATTTAATAATTTGTTGATTTTTTAATATTTGCCAATTATTAAAATAAATTATATATATATATTTTATTTTATATCAATTATATTATTAAAATAATTATAATTTATGAATTATTTTAATAATATAATTATTGTTAAAGTATTGTTAAATGAATAAAAATCAATAATTAAAACATAATAAATATAAAAAACTTTGTTTTTTATATTTAATTATACATTTATTTTAATAGCTAATTTATTAATTTTTGTGAATTGACTTATTGGAAGTTATCAGCTTAGATTCTGGTGCATCAAAGGCTATTGAGCACAGAGTTTACTTGTTCACCTCTTATATGTACTTTGCGATGCTCTGATAAAATCTAGCTATCAAGCATCATTATTTTCAAGCTAGCAGTAGCTGAATATCTCGATCAATCTGCTGTCAATAATTATTTTTTAGCAGAAAGTTTCAGAAGACGTTAAATATAAAATATGAATAATTAAATAAAATATTAAAAAATATATGTATAAAATATAAAAACAATTATATAAAATATTAAAAAAATTAGAAAAAGTTATATTAAATATAAAAACATATATAAAATAGTTCAAACAGTCAAGAACCTATAAATCCCTCTTAAACACTCCAAAAGTGTTCTAAAACAAAGCAAGCTCTTAGCTGCTTGGGCAGCGCATCTTTTTTTGGTTTTACTTAACAGAGAAGCAGGAGGAGAGGTCTCGGGTTAGGGGCTGACAAAAGCTCATCAAAAATGATGCCCCGCAGGCAAATGATGGCATGGAAAACAAAAGCAGAGCCAAAGCGAAGCTGAAATGAAGCCACAGCCACAACTGAAATTATACGCAATCGCAGCCAGCGAGCAGCTTCTGTGCAGCAGCCGAAAAAGAAGATGGTAGGGGGGAACAGAAAAATGAAAGCTACATTGAGAGGAGGCGGACAGGCGAGCACATCCTCCGCAGATACAAGGCTGCGGCCGGCCAGTCCTGCTCGAGCTGGCTAACAAATTATGCCCGGCCTGGGCCAGCCATAAAACATTTGGCCTGCGAGGTCTGCGTATCACGATCGCCTGGGTAGGCGTGGCAGAGGCGAGACTCGAGCACACGCATTTAGTGGAACAACAGGAGGGCAGGCAGGCAGGCAGGCAGGCAGGCAACAAGGACCATCCGCTGATACCTCGTCCAGCTAGTTCGCTCGATCAACGCCTCAAACTGCGAGCTGCTGCCGCAAAAGTTTTAATCATGCGTTCGTGTTGGCCAAGTTTTAGGTTTGGCTTTTACACACACTCTTCGCCGTTGTTGTTGTTTCGTTTGGCCAACTCTTGTTCGTGCCTTTTATAATGATTGCATTTATCATTTATTCTGCGCGTCAACCAAATTATATGCCTGAGCTTTGCCCAGCTAAGGGGAAATGCAGCCTTGGCCATGTCAACAATAAAGTGCCACGATCGATCTGAGCGGGCACATATAGATGCCAGACTTTGTCTATATACCTATGTTTATGTATCTTGATTGTTTGTTTGTATTCAATAGGTTCCAGAATTATCAAGTTTAAAAATTTAAAACAATTTTAGTTATTTGTTTATTTTTACAAACTTTATAAATAAGAAATACAATTAAAATAATTAAATAATATAAAAAAATAACAAATAGAAAGTAATACAAATAAGTAGAATATTAAAAATAACAAAAAATAAACATAAATTTTTATATTCTAATTTTTATCAAAACTGTTTACATTAATATTTTATTATAATTAATGGTAAGAAAATAATATTATAATGCGGAAAAAAATATATATGTATACATAAATCATAAAAAATATAAAAACGTATACAAAATATAAAAGAAATAAATAAAAAATATATAAAAAAAATATAAAAATTGATTTTTATACATCAATTTTTAAATATTTTTATTATTTTTTTTTTTTATATAATTTTTATATATATATTAACACATAAATATTTTGTACACTTTATCATATTTTATAAAATACATTCTATTATAAAATATTTTTTTAAGCACTTCTCAAAAGGGTAAATGTCTTGATCTATAATTTAATAAAAAATGTATTTAAAATTTTAGATGCAAGCATGTTCGTATGAATTTTGTTATATTTTTTAATTAATTAATAAATAACTAATTTTAAAAAAATATTAATACCAATTTAATTTTGTTATCTTTTCTATTATTTTCAATTTTTTATAACTAGTTTCATTTACAAAAAATAAAAAATAAATTAAAAATAACAAATAATACATAAAAATATGAATATTAGTTTTTTTTAATTTTTAATTAATGTTTTATCATAACTAATAATAAATAGGATTTTTAGTAATTTTTGCCAAAAACTCATGTGAAGCAGGACTCCTAATATACAGATAAATATATCTAAACATACATATACATATGTATATATATTATATATATGATTTTTCCTCTTACTCTGATCTATCAGCTTAGCTTTCCTCACTTGACCCAGAGCCTCTGCTGCAGTTAGCCAAGCGCAGCATTTGCTCCAGACGCAGCCGCTTTGATCCCCGTTTGTCAGCTGGGTTTGAGGTCAGGCGTTATTGGAGCATATCAAATGCTGGATGGCTGCGAGCACGTCCAGTGGCTGGCCTCAAGTTTCGCTTTCGTTGCTCAGATTTCGCTGGAAGGCGGCGCGCAGAGTCGCTGGCAACACTCGAAGCAGCAAGAGCTGATAAGATGTTAGCGTGTAGCAGCCGCCGCCTACCCATTGACAAGCGCTGCCCAGCTGGAGCTCTCCCTCTCTCTCTCTCTGTCTCTAGAGGAGGCTCTGTGGCAGCCAGTGGACCGACTCACACCTCGGCCAGTTTGTCAGCAATTACAGTAATTCCAATTAATACGCAGCAGCAGCAGCAGCAGTTGTTGTTGCCGTTGTTGTCTCTGCTGCAGCCCTGTTAGGCACTTATTTCTTTTCTAATTTGTGGCGCGTGTTGCATGCCACAAATCTCAAACTCAACGAGCCACTGTTGTTGTGTGTGCCACTAACAACACACACACACACACACACACACACACACACACACAAATTAGCATGAAAGCGTAAAAAGTATCTGTAAGATACGAGCCGCAGCGCACGCCACTGACACGGCAGAAAACGCAAAATTATTATATCTAGATGCTTTGCCAGCTGAAATGATAAATCTAAACGACTCAGAGAGGGACGTAAGGGGGGTCCGGGCGGTGGCAACCAGTAGCAGGTTGGGTGTAGGCTGCATCAAGTTGAGTTTCGGGGCTACAATTATAAATTGCAAAGAGCTGCGGACGATGGACGCAGCTGAGTGGTAATTGCCCTCGAGGGGAAATCAGCAGCAGCAGCCGTTGCAAGTTGGCTCAGCGGAAGCTGCAACAGGCAGTTCTAGCTACCATTTTGAACATACAATTCTAATAGCCACAGGCTGCAGCCAGGCTACGCAGATACATTTCGATTAGGCCTGCTGCAGCAGTTACGCTCAGCTCTCACTGCTTTTTTTCAGTATTTTTTTTTTTTTTTTGAGTGATAAATGCAATTGCAGCCGTCGCCCAGTGCCATTTGTATCTGTATCTATATCCAGGCATCTGCTGCTGCTGCTGCTGCTGGAGAAACCCCTATAATTAGTGTTTAAAAATTGTTTTTCCGGGTTTTATTTCTTATTAATTGATGTTGTTGCTGCTACTGTAGCCACTGCTGGAGGATGCAAAGTTTATTTTGCTGCGCAGTTTGAGTATATTTCATCGAAAGGGCCGATAAGGAATACTCTGAAATATTAACAGAATATATTGTGACAGTTTTCTAATCCCGCAGATACGCTCTGCACATGATATGTATACATTTACTTTAAATATTTATATATATTCCTTATCTTCATATAATACTTATATATAGAGTGTCCAATTCAAAGTGCTACAATGTCCAAAGCATTATTCACAATAGTGATAAGATCTGAGCATTTCAGACTTGCGAACAAAAACTATATCAGCGAAGCTTGCGTAATGCTATTTTTAGCTTTTCGAGAGCCTCATAGTAGAGACTTTTATATTATTATTAATATTTAACTTTCATTTGCTGTTCAAATAGAATGCTGGACAATAGAAACCACGAACGAATAAATTTAGCACAAAATTAAAAATATTTGTATATATTTACACTCATGATGAAAAATACAGCAGGCTTTTATCAATGAATTGTGACTACTATAAATTTGGGGAGGAAATATACCATATTTTTGGCATTCATTACCATTCAGGTTTTTTTTTTTTCCAAAAATACAAAAAATTAATTAGGTATGACAAAATATCCAACATATTTTGGTGTACTTATTATTTTCATCATGAGTGTATATAACAAATTTTAGATATATATTTAATATTTTAATTTGTAAAATAATTAAGTAATTTGAAATTATTATTTAATAGTTTTTTTTAATTTTAAACTGATTAGAAATTAATATTTAATATTTAAATTAATTAAATTACTAATTGTAAATTGAAAATAAGCGCATTTGACTTCAATAGATAATATCTTGGTCCCTTTTTATGTTATCTACAAAACAGATTTTCTTGAAAAAAAATACGACTTAAAATAGTGTTATTTAATTTATATTTTATATGTAATTAAATTATATTTTTCAATTAAGATAATTTATTAACATATCAATTTATAAAAAATTATATAATATATTTATAATAAATACTAATAAAATACATATAGTTTTGTATTTTTGTTTTTATATTTTTATTCATTTTAGAATTTCTGTTCATGAAATTACTTTAAATTGATATAAATTATTCATTGGCTAAATATAAATAAAATTGATTAATATTAAAGTTATTAATTTAAATAAATTAATTAAAGTGAAACTTTACCTATCTAAAATTCTATTTGAAATTTAAACTTTAAACTTTGCAAGATTTTTAAATTTATTAAGTCGCAGTCTCCGCCTACTTCGCTTAGAGTCTGTCTAGTTTCTTATGCATGTTCAAGAGTCGATGATAGGCATTATTTAAATGATGAACAATATAAAAAAAAAATGAAGTCGCAATCAGTCTGACAGCGGAACGTGAATAATTATGCAGCTAATTTGCATGGCGAACAAGCCGCGACAAGGTTCTAACTGAAGTGCACTTGCCAAGAACTTAGTCAGTATTTACGAGCCTGGATTGGGTACGCGACGTGCATTTAGTGTTTTCTCATAAAGTGGCAAAAGCAGTTGTCAGAGCGGCAGTCAGCTAGCGTGAGCTCTCCAGCGATTGTATCTGTGAGATACATTCGCGCGATAAGGCGAGCGAGCGAGCGGAACGCGCGCTGCCTGCTGACTGCTGCCTGCCGCCGCCGCATTGTTGATTAAAAATAAATTGTCAACTTTGACAGTGAAGCGGCAGTTTTATTTATAAACTAAATGGGTGCGCAATGGAATTTCGCTCAACTCAACTCTGGAGCTCCGCGCGCAACTGCTGCAAATTGGCATTTTTATTTTTGGCTCTCTTGCTTGGATCTCTCTCAGCTGCGGCAGACACTGGGGAGACTTTGATGGCACGCGCTGCTTGTTTATTCTTGGCTGCTGACATCAGCCAGCAGTTGGAGCAGCTAACGGCACGTCTAATGCATGTTGGGACCGCCCAAGCGCCGCACCTGCACTGCCTTTCATTAAAATGCAGCCATTAACACTTTTTTCCCTCCGCTTGCTAATGGCTTGACCTGGCCCTAAGGCGAGAGCGCGGCTCTCACTTCCGCTGCGACACGCGTTGCTCGTCGACAATTGACAATTGCATTGATTGCGCTCAGCTCATTAGAATCTCCCATAAGAAACGAGCTAATGCGCGAGGCCTTAACTGCTCTCTTCATGATCATTTATCAATGCCTGCTTGGCTTGGCCCTAAGCCGCGCCATGACGCAGCCAAAATCCAAAGAAATTTGTCAATCAGATACAGAAAATGAAAAGAAAAAAATCAAAAAAATGACACAACACAAAATATGAAATGCGCTTTTCGCTCTGAGAACTTTCGTTGAGACTAAGATTCATTAGCGCAGCCACAAAAGTAGCCAGAGAGCTGAGGAGTTGAGCAGAGCAGAGCAGGAGCTGAAGAGCTGCTGAACGGCGCTTAATCCTCGCGATGAGTTGACGCTTTCAACATTTCATTTGTATAACGAGATTTGGGAAATTATGTGGAAGAAAACTTGATATTTGTAATATGTAATATATATAAAAATACAATATAATATAAAGTATTCAAATATTTTTAAATATTTAATATTTTAATAAATATTTTAATAATCAATTATCGAAAGTCCTTCCCTGCCTGAAGACAAAACTTAAGCAATGCGCTTGAAATTTATTTATTATTTAAAAATAGAAATCGAAGAACTAGACAATGCTTAAAATAACATAGAAGAAAGTCTTTTTAGTCAAAGCTTGTTATTTATTTCAGCAAAACTGCAATGGAATTTCGATTCACTGCATAGCACACGCTTCACACTCAACGTAAATATTCAATATTTTCTACATTATTCGAGCTAAAAGCCTAAACTTTGCTTATTATAAAACTCTGTTTTATTCTCTTTAAAATAAAACAAAGTTGGCTTCTGTAACATTTCAGGAAGTATTTTTTTTAAATTTATGGAAAAAAAGCTTTAAGAAAAAAGAATCTTTTCTTAAACATCATCTTAAACATCTAGGCAAAAGTTGATTTAATTAAGAACTTTTGAGCACTTTCAGGATTTATGTATTTAAAAATAAATAAAAATCAATTTCAAAGCAAAGTAAATAAGTTTTGCTTAGCTTACAGCTCGAGTGCCCGATCCTCTGCATTCATCCAGTAGAGATACTTCTACTCTATACTTCATAGAATTGCTTTAGCTCTAAAGAATCTATATAAATGCCATAAAATCTCGCTCTCCTCCTTTTACACTCTCCCACTCTAAACTAGCTTTCCCTACACTGGCTCAGTTCGTTTCTGCTCTCAAATATTGTATTTTCCCACATGAAGCTAACTTTCAGCACCTCAAGTCTAATAAGCTGCATAAATTACGAAAACAAGCTCATCATTAATTTATTGGTCTTAAGTGCAATGCAGATGCGACGTTCCCAGGCCAATCGCACCAAGCAGCATTTCGGTGTAATATCAATTTTCTCAACACCTATATATGGGTAAGATCAATAAACCCATTGCGCTGGCTGATTGAAAACTCATCAAATGGAAATTATGCACGACAAATTGTGTATACGTAATGTCTGGCTGCAGTCCGTTATTTGAGTTTCCCAAGTACAATAATCATAACTCGAATTGGAAATAATGTAGCAAGCAGGCATATATTCGACAGAGCCCCCAAAAGCCGCCCAATAAGGGCAATCAAACAAAACGGAGCCCGCCTGGCGTACGCACAGCATAATAAACTAAATGGTAAACAAATATTGAAGCAAGACGGTAAGGTAACGTTAAGAGTTCTCCAACTCCAACTCCTTCTTGGTTTTTGCTTTTGACTCTTTGTTAGGTGACGGGCGGGCAAACAGCGCATGCAAGTGCAGTCACAGGCCGAGGCGAATTGGGTCGGGTCGGGTCGGGTCGGGCTACCTGTCCAGAAATCACATTTCGGTGGTGCTGTCTTCCCGTATTATATTTCAATAATTCTTCACTTTAATTTTGTTTAATGCCAGCGCGTGGGCGTCAGCCCTGGAGTGACAGCAGCGTAACGATAGATAGCCAGATAGTCATCGGCGCTGCTTAATTGTCGTGACAAGTTGACAGTTCGCATGAAAGCCCATCCATTGTTCCCATCATCCATCCCCCATCCCCTCTTCATCAACTGTATTAAATTTCGAAAACAAAAAGTTTTTCTTTCTTTGTTGAATTCGTGCTTTTCCTTTTACTTCTGTTTTTTATTATATTTGCTGTTTATATGCATTTATCTCACTCGACCCAATTTTGGGGTTCTTCTGCGGTCTCGCAATGGCTTATTAAAGACCCAGTCCAGGCCAGGCCACCAGCAGCTGCCTGGGTGGCGAGTTGCCGCATCTAAATGCTGGCAATCGCATCGATGATTCATTTGGTTACATTTCGCCAATGGCTGTCGGTCGGCTGAGCTAAATGCAACCAACGTTCGACTGCCGGCTGCTGCCCTGCCCTGGCCGTTGGGCCTATGCGTCAGACCTTTACCATTTCAAGAACGCGCGACTCTGACTCTGGCCTGCCCGAGCATCACCATGAGCACATGAGTAACTACTGAGCTCTGGCTCAGTTAAAGAAATTGTCAGCCAAAGCAAATACCTAAGGGGAATTTAGGTTTTGAAGTTGAGAAAAATGTGAATCTAGTCGAGAGCAATAGGGAAATAAAATATTTACAAATAAAAAAATTATTTCTAAATAATTAAAAATATTGAAGACTTCATTAAATTGAATAAATTGTTATTATAGTAATTTAAAAATTAATATTTAAATTGGAATATTTATTTATCTAAATTTTTTCCATATTTTAAAATATATTTCAAAATATTTTAATTATTTAAATTAAATTAAATTTAATTAAATTAAAGAATATTTAAAACATTTTCGTGTGCATTATTTCCACTGTCTATCTATCAGCTACTTTAACAGTTTAATAATAACAGAAAAATAGTGTGTTAAATTAAGTTTAACATTTAAATTCCAACCGCCAATCACATGTTATTACAGTAATAAGACAATAACTGGTCTATCAACAGCTTGTAACAGCTTTTCAGCAAAGTCTATAAACAGCTCTCATTCTAATATATGCTCAGCTTGAGCAGCCAAGCTATTATTAAAAACAAATTGTTTATTTCTTTATATAATTAACTATTTGTAATAACTGAAATTATGTCTAATCAGAAAATTCATAGGAGTTCTAACTACGCGATAACACCTTTGATAGACTAAAAGAATTTTGAACTAAATGTCTTTCACTTTTGAAATCAGTCTGATAAAAATAAAAATAATATAATATAAATAATAATAATTTAATAAAAATATAAATTAAAATATCAAAAGTAATATAAAAAAGTTAAATATAATTAATTAAATAAAATAAATGTATTAAATTATAAATGCAAATAAAGTCAATATATATATATATAGCCAAACATAGCCATATATTATAGAGTGCGCTTCTCAAGATTGGCCTATGTTAAGAGTAGCTTATAGCTGGGCAATTCCAATACTAGATCACTCTTCCTTATTTAAATATGTCTTAGCTTCTCTATTTGGCTATGACTATATAATATAGATATAATAATATATATTATATATAATATATTATTATAATTTCGTATTCCTTCACGTTGAACTATTTGATATTTTACTTTTCTCCTTTCACTTTCCAATAAAATTTCATGCTCGATTGTTCGCCCTTTTATTGAAATAAACGGAGTATAAACACTTGATTTGTTCTTTTATGCTATTGTATAAACAAAAAGCTTTATTCATATACTATATGTTTGTATATACAATAAATAAATAAAAAAAAAGCTGACAAAGGCGTTTTGATTAATGTGCCACACACACACAGAGAGAGAGAGAGAAAGACTCACCAAGGGGACTGATAATGACTTTTTAAATACACTTCTAATGCGCTAAAAGGGGGCAAAGGAAGGCGCGACCAGGTGAGAAAAACTCACCGATCAAGGGGTATGAACACAGAAAAAAATTGCCTATTGAATAGCAATTTGCATTTTATAAGCTACTGCGACAGGAACAGAAAAAAATGATGACATTAGAGGACGACACCGAGGCGAGGCACGCCTCGAGGGCTTGAGACAACTAACAAAAAATCGACGATTTATGCGTTTTTGATGATTGCGAAACTATGGAAATTATGTGATAAGATTGTCATAGAATTACCCTAGCTCCCTCTCTCACAGTCTCTACCCATGCAGCTTATGCAAAGTACTTTTGTGATCGAAGACAAGCCTCGTTTCTAGAGATCCAGTTGCTGGCAAAGGAGAAAAAAAAAATACAAAATAAAATGCAAAATCATTTGCCTGGCCCTTTGCACGTGCGGCGCTCGATAAATGCAAGCTCTTTGTATGAAGATCGTTTCTTGCTGTCGCATTTGCAATCATTGTGCGATCATTTATGGGCCGAACAGAGCGCGTTTTGTCTCTTGTCATCAGCAGCAGCAACTGCTTAATATTCATGCTGCGCATAAGGCCCTAGCGATGATTAGACAACATTTAACACTTGGCCCGAGCTGGGGAGAGGCTTTTAAAAGGGGTTTTGGAGGGTTTGTGTTCTCCTCAAGTTTGTCGTAATCAGTTTTCATGAGGCTGCAGTTGGTCTCAGCCGGTAACGGTCTTTTGAGTTAACAAGCTTAGGCCACGGCATCTCTGAGTCATGCATCAAGGTGAAAATGGGTTTTTAACAAACGGGGAGGCGTGTGCAAACGGGTGTCAACGACTGTCAAATACTTGTTTAGTTCAAATTGATCATATATAAATATTTTTGAATTTGACTAAAAAGAGTGATTATCAGATTTTAGTTGAAAGAATTAATGCACCAAAGACTGAAAAAATGTATATAAATGAAGCTGAACTCATGAAAAACTAAAAATAAATTTTTAAATTATATAATATATAATAAATCTGAATAAAATTAAAACTTATAACTCTAACTTCATATTATTTGCATATATTATATTATGCTTTATATTATATCAAATTAAATAATATAAATAAATATAAAAACAACTTATATAATTTTGGTATACTATATTATATTTTAATAAATTATTTACTATTTATTTTATTAAATTTTACATGACTATATATATTAAAATATATATAGTGTCTCTGTGAATTTAATCATTTTCTGTTTATTTATAATAAATTAAATGTCTTATAACAAAGTTATAAAAAATATATATTTATAAAATTTATATTTTACATTATTAATAAATTATAAAAAAAATATATTTATATTTCATCGTCTTATAAATAAATTATAAAAAATATATTTATATTTTATCGTCTTATAAATAAATTATAAAAAATATATTTATATTTTATCGTCTTATAAATAAATTAAACTAAAATTTGTTTGTATTTTATATTATAAAAAAAATTATTAAAAATATATTTAACATATTCAATATTGAGTACAAATAAATTATGAAAAATATATTTTTATTACAAATAAGTCATAAAAAATATAAATATATTTTTTATAATTTATTTTTTAAGACGGCTCAAACAAAGTCACAGCTTGCCCACTGCCAATCATCCACAAACCCTATATACCCGCTTTACTTGCGTGAACGAGCAGATAAACACAGTCGAATATCAATAAAGAGTTTTTCATTGTGCACCCTATTAGGCGACGCGTTTCGAATCATTAACTTTCAGCAAGCAAAGCGCTTGTCATGCTCCGTACTATGCCACCTAGCTGGCAGCAGTTAAACATGAAGAAGACCAAACAAAGAGACGTCGCATGTGTAATGCCAACAGATACTGATACATATGTATATATAAATACATATAGTGTAAGTGACCGTTAATTTACTCAGCTCCTATTATCCGTTACGCCTGGGCGACGCTTTACATTAATACGCCAATTTTTCGTTACAAAAGCCACCAGACACAATGCCCATATCTGGCTGGGCTGAGTCGACTCGGCCCGGCCCGGCCAAGCCAAGTGGCTGTAATTAACATTTTCGCATTATAATTTGCCCCGTTTTTCCGCCATCCACTGAGTTTGAGCAGACGTCGAGCTGGCCTTTAATGTGCGCACATTCAAGAGTCAGCAGCAGCGGCAGAGATATGACTGATCCACTGCAGCGGCGGGCGGATGTGGAGACAGTTCGAGGCAGTTAACAACAGCGAAAATAATAAATATAAAAAAAAAAATCATAACAAAAATGTTTTTCCACTTTGGATGACTAATAAACAATGTTTGCTGCACTACAGTGAGTGCATAAGTATGCCCACAGCTGAGCACAAAGCGTGAGAATTGCTGGAAATACTTCAATAATTGGCATATGCCCGAGCAGATAAGTCTGTGCTTATCACAGCCTTATATTTGTCTATAGCTTATCTTTGTATATTGAATCGAAAAAATAGTAATAAATAGATTAAAGCAATTATAAATTATAATACAAAGTTCTTCTTTATATGTACATATATGATTCAAGACTGTCGCTAAGTGTGCTCTGGCTGAGAATATCCGACTGGGATATACCCCGAACAAGCAGTCAATTCCCTGAAAACTCTGTTTGCTTATGGAAAGGAAGACCAGTTGAGAGCATTCGACTAGGACATACCCTGACGCTATTGTTAGGGCTCTGAATATGTGTTTGTTTATGAAATGGTTAACTAATTCGAGAGTATCCGACTAACATATACCCTGGACATACGTGCCTTTACCCTGAAAGATGTTTTAGTTTGTGAAATGAGTAAGTCATTCGAAAAAGTAAAGAACTCTCTTGTTTTTGGATGCTTTAGCAACATTTTAATAACAACTATATATAACTAGAACTAGAACTCAATATAACAGGGAACTGTAAAAAGCTATGAATGATTTCAAAATAAACTTAGGTTTTTAATGTTAAAGGAAAATAGTAAAATTTCAAGTCTTTAAATCATAAAGATGCAAATATCGATACAGGGACGTAAAGTCGGACGAAACGGAAGAACGGATAGTGCAAGATCGATTGCAGCTACTAAAGAGAAATTCAAATCAAATTTAATGCTCTCAATCAAATTTCTATGAAAGCTATTGTACTCAAAGTAACCTAGAGGTTAGTAAAATATAAATATGTTAAATAGCTTGCCCAGAGGTATTATTTTTCTAATTTTTATATGTCTTTAAATATTTGATATTTTTTTTCTTACAATATTTTAAGGTTTTATGCGGACTTTCTACCTAATATTACCAGTAATATTATAATTACATCAATCTTCTCTTACTCAAAATCAATTCCCATTTTCGCACTGGAGCGGACCTGGATTCACGTCAGTGGAATCTCTTCCCCTGAAGAGATTGTGTCGCAGCCAAAGATCAAAAGTTCAATGCGATTAGAACGCTGCAGTCTCAAGACAGGTCCGCCAAATTTTAGCCTAGCTCAGTTTATTTTGAAGCAAGCTGGTGCCAAGATGAGATTTGCTTTGCTCTTATCGCCTATCGTTCTGCTGCTGCAGCTGAGCCGCAGTGCGGCTATCTTTCCAGGCAATATAGGTAGGGCATACACAGGCTTAGGTTGTACTTGTATTAATCTATATATATATATTCCTTTTCACAGCGAATCAATATTACTTGAACAAGCAGCGCTTCCTACTCGAGATCCTGCATCATCTGCAGGAGCCGCTGCAGCAGGAACAGTGGCTTGCTTTGGGTCAGCGCATCGTCAGCGATAAGACGCAATATGTCGTAAGTGAGCTACAGATTAAACCGAATAAACAGATTGATGGCAGCTTAAGCTGATATCTCAGCATTATACAGAGCAAATGCAGGAGTATTATCAGCTGCTCAGCGCTGATCGCCTGCTGCCCAGGGACGTCTACTACAATCCTCTGCAGCCCGAGCACGCCAAGGAGACCTTGGGCCTCTTTCACTTCTTCTACAACACGCGGGAGTGGAGCACGCTGCGGCAGAACATCTGCTGGGCCCGTGTCCACGCGAATCCGGCGCTCTTCCTCCACGCTCTCATGCAGACGATGCTGAAGCGCGACGACTACCGCGCCTTGAACATGCCCAAGATCCACGAGCTGCTGCCGGCGCCCTATCACAGCGCAGCAGCTGTGCGCGAAGCGGGCAACTTCAACTACGTCAACTGGATACGGCAGGAGCTGACGCTGGGCAATCGGAGCCACATACAGCTGGTGTCGCCGCAGCAGTTGTTGCCGCTGAATCTGACGGGAGATTTGCGCACCACCAGCAAGTGGAGCGAGGCCATGTCCGAGGTGCAGATTTTGAGCTTGACTAATGCAGACAAACCTCAAGGCAAACTTGACCATCTCTTGGCAGACTTTGGCTGGCTGAGCTACTGGTACTATATCAACATGGGCGTCTCTATGCCAGAGCAAGATCAAACGGAAGCTGACCGCATCCGGGAGTGGTGCTACTGGCAGCTCAGTCAAATCCTAGCGCGCTACAAGCTGGAGCGCTATGGCCAGCAAATGGAGTACAAACGTTTGTCCACGCAGGAGCAGGCGGAGACTCAGCTGCTGACATGGCAGGGGCAGCGATATCAGCCGGGAAGTTCCGCCACCAGGCAACATCTCTCGGCGCTGCTGCGTCGACTGGAGCTGCGTGTGGAGCTGGCCATCTCCACTCAGAGCCTAAGTCTCGCCAATGGCACTTTGATGGATCTCAGGAAGGGCCAGAACTGGCTGCTTGGCCTGGCGCAGCTGTTTCCCTACGACCTGACTCAGCTGCAGTTGCCCGCCGCCAGCCAGCCCCAGCAGCTGCTGGAGCTTCATACGATGCTGCGAGAGCCGAGCTTCTATGCGTTCGCCGATCGACTGCTGCACGCCTATCGCGCCTATCGCACGGAGTTTCAGCCGAGCTACGGCCAGCCAGTGAGAGCCTCCGATATGAGCATTGAGGCTGTCCTGGTTGATCCCTTGATCACCTTCGACGAGCCTGTCGACGTGGATCTGAGCAACATTTTGCACGCGCGAAACTTCTACTTCGAGCAGCACTTCAGGTGGCCGCACAGCCTGCAGGCGCGCCAACGCAGGCTGCAGCAGCGGCCCTTTGGGATCAGCTTCCAGCTGGCCAGCAATCGGACGCAGTCGATCATACTGCGCAGCTACCTGACCACAGCACGCGGGGCTGTCAGCGAGGAGCCCTTCTATGAATTGGATTCATTTCTCACGATACTCTACAAAGGCAACAATACTATACGGCGGGAATCTGGCGAGTTTCTCGGCTTGATCGGGGATCACTTGAGCTTCACGGAGCTCTATCACTATATGAGCTTGGCGGAGCAGGAGCGATTTGACTTCCCCTTGAATATAACCACGCCGAGCTGTGCTTTCCCCAGGCGCCTGGTGCTGCCTCGCGGCGGCACAGCCACGCCTCTAGCCCTGCGCCTGCTGGTCATAGCTACGCCCTACAACTACAAGGCGAGGCAGGGCAACGAGCTCTACTGCGACTTCAGTGCCGGCGTCAGCAGCTGGAACGAGCTGCCCCTTGGCTATCCCTTTGAGCGGTTCGTGGAGCAGGCAGAGCTGCAAGGATCGCACGCATTTTGGCAGGCAGTGGAGATAGAGCACAGGGCTTAGAGCTTGGCCCCCGTATGGCTAATGCCTTTTTGGTAGCGTAGCTCAAGTCCATAAATAAAATTTAAGTCCAGTGTACCGTTGTGTCTATTTCTCCAAGCCCAAAAACCTTTAACGGCAAGTGACGCCAAATTTGGGTAATTACATGGGACAGACTGACGGAGGGACAGCCGGACGGAGCACCGCATGGTGCCCAACAGGCCCCAGCCACATGTATAAAATATTAATCAAAATCACAAAAGAACAAGCACAAAAAAACGTAGAATCAAAACAAAAATTAAAAAAAAAAAAAAACCCGAACAAGAAAGCGCAGCGAAGAAAAAAGCATTAGGAAGGTGTGCCAGAAGGGAGAGAGGGAGGGAGGGAGGGAGGGAGGTCTTACAGACGTTGCATGGATGCAAAGCACTTTATAAAGTTAAACAGCGTCGGGGCGAGGGAGAGGGAGAGGGAGCCAGGCAGCCAGCAGAGGCAGCTAAACTTGTTATACGCAATCGAATCGAAAATATGGGCGAAATAAAGCGACGCTCAGAGTCGATGGAGGGACGGACGGACGGACGGAGTGAGGGAGGGAGGGAGGTAGGAGTAGTCGACGGGTTGCGGCTGTAAATCTAGAACTAGTTTTGCTTTTTTTTCCTTCTCTTTATACCACTTGTATATATATAGAGGTATATATATATGTATGTCTGTGTGTGTATTTGTCTTCAACCCAATGACGCGGTATAAAAGAAAATATTGGACACCTGCACGGTTTCGTATCGCAGCAACTACAACAACGAGGCGTATGAGGGACAAGTGAAGCCCGAAAACCCGACAGATGAGCGGGGCGCAGCGGTTCGACGACGACGCGGCGCGGTTACTGGGGCTAAGCGAGCGCGATAGCTGCGCGCAGAGAGCAAAGAGAACCAAAAAGTTAAAGACGAAGTTGGAAATACACTGAAAGAAACGGGAATAGAAATGGATGGGAGAAAACAATAGGGAGAAGATCGGAGAGTTAGGGAATAGAGCTGTTGAGACCCTTCTAGTCTCTAGTCTCGCTAGTTTCTCCTAGGCAGACCTACGAAATGAATGTCCCTTTAATATCTCTCTAGTCTAGAAATCTCCTAGGTAGACCTAGGATGCTCTGTAGTTTCTCTAAACTCTCCAATCTCTTTAGTCTCTTTCTAGTCTCTCAAGCTTTTATAGCCTCCCTAGTCTCTCTCTCTCTCTCTCTCTCTCTCTCTCTCTCTCTCTCTCTCTCTCTCTTCAGCCTCTCAAGTCTCTCTAGCCTATCTAGTCTTCCAAGTCTTTCTCTAGTCTCTTTAGCCACTCTAGTCTCTCTAATCTAGAAATATCCTAGGTGGACTCCTTGGCTGCTCTCTAGTCTTCCTAGTTTAGAAATCTCCTAGATAGACCTATGGTGATCTAGTCTCTTCACTCTATCCATTCTGCCTAGTCTCTCTAGTCTTTCTTGTCTCTCTAGCCTCTTCTAGCTCTAGCCTATTTAGTCTCTCCAATCTCTCAAGTCTCTCTATATTATCAAGTCTACCTAGTCTTGCTCTAGCCTCTCTATTCTCCTCAGGCCTAGGGTGTTCTCTACCCTCTCTAAGCTCTAAAGGCTCTATAGTCTCCCTAGTCTCTCTAGTCCCCTCAATAGCCGCCCTAGTCTCTCTGGTCTCACTAGTTCTTCCGACCTTTCTAGTCTCTATAGTATATCTAGTCTAGAAATCTTCTAGGTTCCTCTCTAGCCTCTGCAGTCTTCCTAGTCTAGAAATCTCCTGGATATACCTAGCGTGCTCTAGTCTCTCTAATCTTTCTTGTCTCACTGGCCTCTTCTAGCTCTAGCCTATCTAGTCTCCCTCGCCTCTCCCATCTCCTACTAGCCTTATCAGTGCCCTCAACATCTCGAGTGCCAAGTGCATAGGCAAATCGATGAGCTCTGCCCAATTTTAAGGGTAGTTTCGAGAAGACGTTGCAGGCGTGACGCGTCTTAGATTTTCCTCTAGGTACTCCATATGTAGCTGCAAAATTGTGCCTGTCCTGTGCAGCGAGCAAGAAGAATAAAAGGGCAGCCGAGCGTATGCGATGGAAAAGAAGAAGGACGAAAACTAATGGCCAGGCTTTTATTTCCAAGAAATTTAAAACTTTACGAAAAAATGGTGTTAGGGTGTAGACGCCGAGCCCGAGCCCGAGACCGAGACCGAGCCCGGGTCTGGGTCGTAGCCACTTAAGAACACATGGCACATCACTGCTTGAGGATCGCTGGGCAGTTTAGATAAATGTAGACAGCCAGCAGGTAGCTGGCAAATGGTAAATGGTAAATGGTAAATGGTAACTGGTACCGGGTAGCTCTGACCCTGTCTCTGGACAGCCCAAGGAATGGAACTCGGCATTAGATTTAGGTTTATTGTTTGACGCTCAAAGGTTTCACTGCAGATTGAGTTTTGGTTTTTGTTTTATTTTTTTGCCAGACAGAGGATGCGGACTAGACATTTTCGTATAATTTATGGGGCAGCATCTATAAAACCGAAAGGCTGAAACCTATTATAGAACCCAAACGAGGCGTGCAAATTGTTTCGACTGAAAATTCGCATAAAAATTTGACAAAAGAAGCGACTTCCATTTTGGGTAAATCAAATTGACGCAGGCGAGACACTCAGCGCCCGCTCAATCCAATCTGTTTGCGCTTATATATAATATATATATATATATATATATATATATATATATGTGTACAGATAACTGTACAGTCCGAGCCGATTGAGAACTGTTGGCTGTCGGCACTCGAGACGCTGCCAGCTTGATTGCCTTTTTGAACTTTCCGACTCGCCCAACACCCGCCCGGCCGCTGAGCGAGTGGCATTTATGCATAATTAATAAATTGCCTCGCATGCAAGCGAAGACGGGGCCCCAGATTGCAGCGATAAAAGTGCCTGCCAGCTCCAGTCTTATGACTAAAATTAAAATTATCCTTACACATTATTGACAGCCACTGCAAGAGCAACAGTTGCGAATCGTAAAACAATCGAAACGAGACAGAGAGAGAGAGAGGGAGAGAGAGAGAGAGAGCAAGCGAGAACTCCGCTGATAGACATCCCCAGCCAGAGACTCTGACAGGGGCCAGCCAAGATCTTCAGAGGCGATAACGTATGGCTGCTTGAGGAAGTCACTCAGAGCCGCTGAGTGGACTTCAAGACTAAGCAGATGAGTGGAGTGGCCGAGGTTCAATAACTGCAAATCAAATTGAATATATATGCCACAGATTGAACTGCGTTGTATATTTAAATAAATGTGAGATATATGATTAAGTGGAATATTCTGAGTGCGAAAAATGTGGAGCAAAATGTGTGAGGGTCAGAGACAGAGGCATCTCGAAAAGTATTGCTAATATTTGAGCAACTTTGCGACTTGGCTTAGCGTGAAGAGCTGCTGTATAGACTACAGAGAAGAAGGAATATTTTTTATAATATATAATGTCACATATTATGTAGAATACATTCAGTATATTGTAATATGGCCAATACTTCTCGACTTAACAGCATAAAGAAATCAAAATATTTCGTAAGCTCATCCATTAGAGACATAAGATGTGTAGCCATAAACTAGACACCCGCACGCCTGACGCAATGCCAATGCAGCGTTCGGCTTCGTAATCTTGACAGTGTCTGAGCGCCCCAGAAATTTCTAGAACTACCCCAACAAAGCCATTAGCAGAGCCTAAACCGCGCTGACCCACTTTCACTGATCACAAAGTGCGAACAGCTGCCGCTCGGGCCTACTTTCGATGACACATTGTGAAATGATTCGAACAAAGTGGACAACCCTTGAGAGCGAGAGCGAGAGCGAGACCGAGGTTGGGGCAGGAGACGGGGGGGGGGGGGGGGGCTACAGTTCGACGAGATGTCACATACATCACTCATACGACGCTTGGGACAGTGAAAACACACAGACAAGGAATGCTTCCGCTTGGCGACCTGCGGAACGCCCACACGCAACGGCACTCACACGTAGCCTCAGCTTTGTTGCGGCTGATTAACGAGACAAGGCCACATTTGGAAGCATGTTTCAAAATTCGAAGAACTCCGGCGAGCCGATAAAATGCTTCAGCTTCGGTGTTTTGTAAGCGCTGCTGCCAGCCACTGAACAATTAAGAAGCTCCAACCCCCCACAAAGAGCTGCTTATGCATAATGGATCGTTATGATGCCTACCTCTCTCTCTCTCTCTCTCTCTCTCTCTCTCTCTGTGTGTGTGGGTGGGTCGCTGCAACGTTCCTCGAGAAACTCAGCCGAAAGTATGTCAAATTTCGTGAAGCACATTCATATTTCGTTGAGTTTTAATTAAAATTCAATTTTTGGGCAACTAAACTAAACTAATTAAGGAGTCGATTAATATGCCTGCGGCGACTGCCAGCCTATGAATAGCCGTTTCATGAATTGCCCATTTGGCCACTTGGCCATATGCCAAATATCAGCGTGTGGTGTCAACGCAATCTGCGACTGCAGCAGGGCTTGCGAGGGGTGCTATAAATATATACGGGAACTATTACTAGCTGCTGCTGCTTGGCATAAGACTTTGTTGTTCCTCATATAAATGAATAGATATGCATATAATGTATGCATGCATGTTTGTGCTTATGCTAGGTTGGTATGTTCAGTAAAATATATGTATGTATGTATGTGTGTGTTGCTTACCCGAAAGTTCGCTCAGAAGCACAATAAATTTATTGCCATCTGTAAGAGGAGGAAAAAATTAATCACTGAGCGAAAAAGTTGGAGAGAAATATATGGGAAGAGAGATATATGAGAGAGTTAAAGGGGAAGCAAGAGAGAGAGAGGGAGAGAGAGAGAGCCAAATACTAACAGAGAGAAACAGAGAAAGAGTGAAAGCGAAGAGAGAGAGGCAGAGAAAATAATAGAGAAGTAAAGAAAATAAGAGATAAGGAAAATGAGAGAGAGAGAGAGAGAGAGAGCGAGAGAGGGAGGGAAAGAGAGAAAAAGAAAGGTAGAGACAGACAGACAACGAAAGATATAGATATAGAGGGAGATATAGACAATATATATATATAGACAGACTTAGAGAGAGAGAGAGAGAAAGAGAGAGGCACACAAAGAGATAGAGAGAGAGAGACAGACATAGAGATAGAGAGAGAGAGATAGAGAGAGAGAGATAGAGAGAGACAGACATAGAGATAGAGAGAGAAACAATGATAAAGGCTGAGAAAAGTAAAGAGAAAGATTTATTTTTAATAATACTTAATAATATTTAATATTTAATATTTAATATATTTAATAATACTTCAAAATGAATTCAGCAATTACATGAAACCTCATTTAAACTTATGAGAATCGCATATAAGAGCAATAACCTCATTTGACTGTATTGCTAAACTAATGAGAATCGCATATAAGAGCGATAATAACATTCCCCTACCAAATTTAGCAATCAAACTATCAGTGCAAATAGCTAAATAGAATATCCAATATTTCCCAGTGTATCATGTCCAATCTCTTCACAAACGATTACGTTTCACGTGTTTAGGCGCTTGACATATAGAACTCTCTTTATTTTTAGAATTTATTGCATAGCCGTTGATAGATTCATAGAGCAATTGCAATTTCTGCACTTTGCCATCTGCCAAATTAAATTTTCAACATTAGTTTTCCGCACGCGTTGCGCCGTTATTTTTAAAGAACTTTTTTTTCTACTTCTTCCAGTTCGTTTGTGTCGCTCACATGAATGGCTGCAGAGAGCCAGCGAAATTTGCAGCCAACGCAGCGCTCAAATATATATATATATGCATATATTTTGCAATATATTTTTCAATGAATTTGAGGTGTGAAATGTTTGCACTGCAGCCCCGACAGAGACATAGCGAATGCAAATATTGAAACTAGGGAGATTGCTGTAAGAGAGAAAGTGCCCATACCAGAGATACCCTGTAGGAAATTATAAATAATTTAAATGTTAAAGTAAAAGCAGAATTAAAAGTTATTAAAATATTTTAAAGATATTTAAAGTAAAATATATATAAAAATATTTAAATTATAATATTTAAAAATATATTTAACAAATACCTTCATTTAAATACTTTAAAAATTTATAATTTAAAATATATATTTAAAGTAAAATATTTAAATTAAAATAATTAAAAAAATATTAAAATTAAAATTTTCAAAAAATTATTTAAACTAAAATAATTAAAAAATATTAAAATTAAAATGTTCAAAAAATTATTTAAAGTAAAGTAATTTAAAAATATTAAAATTAAAATATTTAAAAAACTATTTAAAGTAAAATATTTAAAAGCTATATAAATTGAAGTATTTTTTATTTTATTAAGTTTTTTTATGCAATGATTTTAATTAATTGGCATACCCCTGCGTCGCTTTATTCTTTACATAGGGTATTTGGGTAAACAAAACAGCATTTAAAAGCGCCAAATAGGCGGGCGCACGGGGCGGACTCTTTTGAAAAATATTGCCAAACACTTTGAATCAGGGGCGTTGTTTTACGGTAACTTGTCCACTGCGCCGTGTCGCTGCTGTGCGCGCATTTTGCTTTTGATTAAATTTGTGCAGCAACAAAGTGTAAACATATCTGACGTATATATGTGTGTATATATGAGTTTTAATACAGTTTATTGCACTGAGTATGCCGGAAGCATAAGCTATAGAATAATATCATTTATGATGCCCATAATATTTATATATATTTTTACAGCCAGTGCGAAAGTTATAATTAGCCGTGCGGCAACCTTCGAGTCTGCCACATCATACATAATTCACACACAGCTCAAGAATCAATTTCATTAAAAAGAAAAAACAAAAATAAACAAGTGAAACACTTGATCGACTGCACGATCGCGACATATTTGTCAATATATAATTTTCGACCGAGTGGGGACCAGCTGAACCAGCTGTAAGCGATACTCGTGCCAAGGATGTCAACTTCTTGGATATCGATATCAGCTCACTCTCTGTGTGTGTGTGGAGGGAAACTGTTTCTCAACTGCTTTGGCTTTTTCGCTTGTTTTTCATTATTCGCATTTCGGCAAAGTGTAAACAAGTTGACCAATTGACCAGAGCTCCGAGGAGTCGAGACACAGCCAGCAACAATTCTCTTAATGTTTTTGTTGCGCATTTTGGTTTATTATTATCAGTTTTTTTACGGCCACCATTAAATTGCTGAAAACATTAAAGCATAAATTAAATTAATTAGCGCAAATCAATTGGGAGATCCAAAACAGTTGACAACAAATATATACGCAATTTATATGACACCTGATAGATAATTCTATCAGAATATATATAGTATTTGGGTTCAATTATTTTTGATTTTTAGAAAGCGAAAGTTCTTAAAAGCCACCAAGTTTCGAATCTGTATAAATAAGTATTTTTAAAATCAAATAAAATATATCTCGAAAAATGAGAAATATATAATAAAGAAAAAAAATAATAAATATAATAAATAAAAAAATAAAAAATTAAAAAAAAAATAATAAATATAATTATACGTTAAATAAAAAATAAATCAAATAAGCTATGTACATTTTTTGGATAATTAAAGAGTACTAAATATAGTACATATAATAAATAATAAAAATGTAAATAATAAAAAATATATTTATAAGAAATAAAATAATACTATTTAGAAATTCTGGGATAAAAACTAGAAAAATAAATCAAATAATATATGTATATAATATAAAAAAGAATAAAATATTATATATACTTCATTAAAATTAAATATAATAAATAAAATACTAAATTAAAATAAATAAAAAAGAACCAGCTAAAATGAATAAATTATTAAATGAACCTTATTTAATAATTTAAAAAAAGAAATATTAAAATCCAAAATATATAAAATTTTTTACTCAAAAACTAAAATAAAGATTTTCAATTTATTAAAGTTTTTAAAAAAATATTAAAGCAAAAGAAGCATGTTTCAAAAATTAAAGAAATAAATATAAATATAAATAAATATTTCCTCTTTATTTCATCCATAATTGAAAGGTCTCAACAATTATATTATTATCAACAGCTACTTGGACTTTAACTGATTTTAATGAAGAAATACAGATACGCTAGCCGCGACACGCCATTTAAATGGATTATTATATTAATTCCCTGACCACAAAGCAATCGAGCTCATAATTTGTCGATTTCCGACTAAAGACGGTCAAGCAAAATGCTCGATCGCAGCAAAAAAAGGAATGCAACAGCAACACAAGTTTCGCATTAAAACTCAAACGGCAGAAGAAGCCGCAAATGTTCGCAAATAAAAAAATTCAAAAAAAAAAAAAATAAAAAAAAATAAAATAAATAAAAACAAAAACAAAATTGGGTCCCTCGTTGTAATCCAATGCTAAGGCAACGTCGCGCTGCACTGGATGAGTCATGCGCGCGCCAAGTAGAGCCCAAGAGCGCGGGATAGGCAGCGCTGCCTGAAATGTGTGAAGCTTGCAGTCGAAGACATTGGGCACAGCGAAAAAAGGGCTCAGGGTCGCCGCATTGTTTTGACTGCAAAACTACCTGAAGAGCTGGAGCAAGTTGCTAATCATATCAAGCTTCAAATTGTTGATTATTTAACTTTAAGCGAGAGATCGCAGCCAGATTTCTGCCGTTGTTGACTCTGGCGATGAGTCACAGGCTGCACAGGTAGAGCTTGGTTGCTGCGCTCTTGATCTAGACAGAGCGCGTCTGCCGGCTGTCGGCTGCCCTCTGTCGTCGGTCGTCGCGCTGTTTGGCTTCACTTTATTAGATGTTGGAGCCCAGGTAGATTTATTGTATAAACAGCAAATGGGCAAATAAGCAGCGGACAGGAAGGCAAAAGCTCTAAGCCAACAACAGCACGAAATTATTTATATATTTCGCTTTATTTATGGGTCTGGGCTGGGGTTCGGTTTTGACCACTTGCCGCCCCGAAAACATGAGTCATATTCGATCAGTCGATACCTCTAGAAATTTTGTGTGTGTGCGGAAACTGAACTCCTTTTCCAGCAGCACTTTATTATTATTATTATTATTTTATTTTTTTTCTTTTTCAAAAGAGAACAAGCAAAAGTTGATTGATTTTATAGGCGCGATAAGTTTATTGTAGTCGGGGCTGTGGGGTCGCATGTCTGCGGGATGGATGACTAATGTTTGAATTTGTGATCTCTTTGTTATGGCTCCCCACCTATGTATGTATATAGAATAGTTATTAGCACTTGTAATGCGCTGGAGTCGAGTGTCATTGACACCTGAGCCCCTGCTGCTAATTGGTAATTAAACATTCAACTTAGGCACAGGCAGACTCCGATTGCTTGGCCAAATATTTGTCAAAGTCTCGCTCAAGAGTTTTTGTGAAACGATTAAACAATTAAATGAAACATTGTCTCGTACGAGCGAGGAACGAGAAACTGAATTAATTAAACAAACAAATGGCAAATAGAAGCCATAAATAAAGACCATAACTAATTGCTGACACAGTTAGCCAGACAAAGACATTAAAAGCTTTTGGCGTGGGCGCCGGCGCACCGCACAGCATACGGACGGCTGTCAGCAAAAACTCAGAACGTGGCTCACACACAAACAGCGCGCAAAGCAGCAAAACAAAATCAAATTGGACAACACCTGCAATGAAAATGTGGAGCGCGTGCTCAGCCAAATGGGCTGACCGAGCACAAAGCGAAAAACAAATCAAAATTGTAGCAAATTCATGGAAACTAAATTAACCAGAAATAATTGTTGTTAGCTAGGGCGAAGTTTGAATGCGCTGGATTTACTATTTTGGCATGGATTTTGGCTAAATATGAACAAGATAATAAATAAATAATAATATAATAATAATAATAATCACATTTATATACATTTTTAAAAATATAAATAAAAAATTTAAATTAATGAATAAATTAATAAGAAAAATAAAATATTATTTTATTTTAAAAATAAATAAATCAAAATATTATATTATTTAAAAGTTTGTTCATATTTAAATATATTCAAATATTCATAAAAATTGAAGTGCATAAATTTATATGAATAAATAAAAAAAATATATATTTTTTAAATAAATTAATATTTATATTATTTTATTTAAAAAAATATTTATATTATTTTATTTTAAAAATAAAAAAATTTAAATCTTATATTTTTTAAAATTCAATTTATTATTTTGTTCATATTTCCAAATATTCATAAAAATTGTAGTGCATAAATTTATATAAATAAATAAAATAATGTAATTATTTATATTATTTTATTTAAAAAGTAATATTATTTAAAAATAAAATAAATATTTATATTATGGTATTTAAAATATAAATTAATAAAAATATTATTTTAATTTAAAAAATAATTTAATAAAAACATTATTTAATTTTTAAAAAATTTATGTTGATTTATTTCTAATTTCTTTCATATTTCAAATATTCATAAAAATACTAGTGCAGCTTTATATTATGAAAAAGTTTAATTTTTCTGTTGATAAAATAAATAGAATAAAATGCAAAAAAGATAAGGCTTAAGAGCGAAACTTCAAAAATAGTTTGATTTTTCTCTTTTCGTTTTGTTGCGCTTAGTTTTATAATTTTTCGTTCTGAAGTCCTGAAGGGCACAAATTTCTAAATTAATAAAAATATATATTAATCATAATAAAAATATTTTAAAAATATTAAATTACTTAAAAATATTTATAAATTGTTATATCAATCATAATACTTGTTGCAAAATGTTTTTAAAATATTGTGCTTATCATTAAATTATTTTTTATTTGCTCAATATTCAGCTCAATGCAATTTTTATGAGCACACCTGTAATACACCTATACATCCAATTCGAATTATGCATTATGCATAAACAAATATATAAAACTCTCCTACGAATCTCTTTCCATTGGTATTTAAATATACATAAAACATAATTTAAATTTACTAATTAATTAATTTTTATGATACATTTCTAGTTTTAACAACGCTGGCAGAGTGACAGAGAAAGAGAAAGAAACAGAGGGAACAAACTTTCAACGTGGGAGCTCACAACTTGTTCGGCATTTGGAGAATGGAATTGGAATTGGAAATGGAAATGTAAAAGCTGGGCAGCTCCTATTCAGTTCGAGTTGGAGTTGGAGTTGGGGCCGGTCGAACATAAAAATCAGTTTAAGTGCAAACAAACAAATTTCCAGTAGCACTTCTCGGAGATAATTTCATAAATTTTCAAAAATGACGCGACTTTATTTAACGGGCGATGGGCGCAGGCGCAGGCGCAGTAGAGCCGCGAGTCTAGACAGTCACAGACTTGAAGTTGAGTTGTTCGAGATGCTTTGATAAATTACAGACAGCTTTTTTTCTTCTTCTTCGTCGTCTACTTCTTATATTTGTTGCTCGTTTTGTGTTTCTGTAGGAGCGATTTATGTGTGTGCAGGTAACAAGAGACGACAGTTGGCACGAGCCATAAATATTCCATGCAGACGACGGAGCCAAATCAGCTGCATCATCCACGGCAACAATTACAACTTTTGAGGCAACAACGACGCCCACTTTAAGCACCTATGCAGCCCTCGTCACCTCTTAGCCGAACAATTCAAAAGTAGGCAGTGCCTGGACAAATAAGCCCGGGGCATGTTCACAAAAAGTAGCCGAGATGCTGTTGTTGCTGTTGTTGTTTTACTTTTTTCGCTCTCTCTCTTCTCATTCCCTTTATTTGATTTTTATGGTTTCTCTTCTTTTAATTAAAAGGGTTACCAACTGTCTGCCAAATCAGAAAACAAATCTAAACAAAATAAATGACTTTTACTCCAACACACTCAAGCTTTTTAGGCTTTTAGGGCTACAGCGGCTCAGCGATTAAACAAGTCATGGCCGAAGTTTTGTGTCTGGCTTTGGGATTTGGATTCGACTTTGGCTTTGGGTTCTTAGCAAGCCTACGAAGAAGAGTGTGTAGAGCAGAACCTAATGGCATAGCCAGCTGGCAAATGGTCTTTCGGGAAAGCAAGTTGGAGAATGGAGAGATAGAATTTAATAAAAATATATGCAGACAGCATATAAAATCTTGAAAATCAAAATATGTGATTGAAATAACCTAAAAACAGCAATAAAAATATTTACAAATTTAAAAAAATATTTTCAAATAATTTTACATATTTTGAATAAACTTTAAAATTAATTCGTTTAAAAATAAATATGTAATAAATATATATAAAACACACATAAAGAGCGCAAAGTACTTAATAAAAAGATATGTCAACTACAGATATATATATAATTAAAATAATAAATAATGAAATATTAAGTAAATAAAATAATAAATAAATAATGTAATGACTGAACATAATAAATAAATTATATAATCTTTTATTATATCCATTCCTAACAAATTATATTAACAATATTTATTTCTTATTTTATTTTATTATTATTTAATTAATTTATCAGTATATTTTTTTATTATTTAATCATTTATTTACTTTATTTATTTATTTATTATTTTAATTATTTATTATACTTATTTTTTAATTATTTATTATATTATAATTTATTATTTAAAATATATTTGATTGTTTTTTTATTTAAATTGTTTACTATTAATTTTTTTTTAAAATTAATTTTCAATTAAATTATTTATTATTTTATTAATTTATTATTTAATAAAAAATATAGTTGTTTAATTTTTTTTATATTTATTATTTTATTTATTTATTTTTAAATCTAAATTATTTTTTAAAATCTATTTAAAAAGTATATTTTTATATATTTTTATATATTTTTTAAATATTGCATTTTATAGTATTCAACATATTTCAATACATTTGTAAACTCTCATATTTTTCATCTTAAAAGAATGGAGATATCTCAGATATCTCACTTAAATAGTTGGGCAGCAAATTTTAAAAGTTCACTCAGATATTTATTAAAATCTTCACTTCATTTTCAATGAACCCGACCATTTCCCATACTTAAACTTAAGCAGGTCTTCTGCAAATATAGTGGACTATATAGTCATTATGCATCTGTCATAATCAGCTGCATAGCGAATTTCCTTATATGAGAATAAAGTCTTTGGACTATAAATAAATCAAGGAGAGTCGATGGAGTAAATATAGCCCAGAGTTCATAAAGAGTATTCGCAGACAAAAAGCCAAGACTCATTTGGTGCTGCCTCTTTTAGGGCTGCTGCTGCTGCTGTCTGGGCGTACATTTACAACAACAACAACTACAATTATAACAACAACAACAACAACAAGAGCAGCAGCAGCAGCTACAACAAATACGAAATATAAAAGCTGCGCGGCTTTGGCACGTGCGCAGCCCGAAGTTGGTACAAGAGCCGCCCCCGAGACCCGCCCGTCCGTCACAAGTGGACTGCAGCTACAGCTTCAGCTCCAGCCTCCGCTTTGGGGCTCGGTCAGCCGCCAACAGCTTGAGGTCCAACTGGCCCCAAACGGCCAACAGCAGCAGCAAATTGAGTTCCATTTCAGGTTTCGGCTCTTGAAAAATGACGTACAATAGCGCGCTCTTTTTTTCTTCGTGTATATTTTTGTTGTCTACCTTTTTTTTATGTTTCGTTTCTTTGGTCGCATAGCCTGGTAAATCAACTTGTCTGTTTTGTCCGCAAAGCGTGGCTCAGGTGTTGCCAGCTGGCTCTGGGATAGTTAGGTAGCCAGCGTTTGATGACTCTGTTCCAAAGGCATCGCCGTATCTGTTGTAATCGCAGTGGCTTGATTAATTTACGACATAAGGTCAAAGTTGCTTAGCTTTGGCTAATGGGTCAAGGCTCGAACGGTAATTAAATGTCCCCAGCGTGTTGTGGCTTAGAATGGCCCATGGGCATTGCCTCATTGTCTAAGCCAAAGTCCAATAATCTGCACAGCCAATCTCTGTGTATGGCCAAAACAATTTTGTCTCATTAGCCTAGAGATTTCTGCCGCCACGCATGCGCCGCAATGGAAAGTACAGTTAAATGGCCAAGCCAGCTGCAGCCCGGACATCTAGCAGATACCACTGCGATAAGACGCAGAGGCCGACGTCGCCGCCGACGCGAGCTGCCAGTTGTCCAGCTTCTGTTTAGCTGCATCCAATAAAAATGGAACCACAGCTCATACCTCATATCTCGTAGCGAGTCAGTGCCAAAAGCATGGCAAATCTTAAATGTACAAGCACGAAAGCCCCAGCAGCAGCAGCACCTGGCCTCAGTCTGTCTCTGGCTGCTGTCAAAAGTGTGACGAGTTAGAAGTTTGCTGTGTGCTGCTCCCTCTCTCCCTCTCTGGGGCTGGTACCTCAATCAAAACATTAAACCTTTGCGGCAAATTTGGCATGGCTTTATTAACGATCTCGTCGCTCTCTGGCTCCGGCTAATAGGCCCCTGGTAATGGACTTGGACAAGGTGAGCCCAGAGCAGGATTAGCTCATTAGCCGAGCCCGAGACATGATTGGGGCGACTAATTTATTGTAATGAAGCAAGGAATCCAAAGCTCTAGCTCAGTTCTGTTATTAGCATAGCCTGATCAGGTGCGAAACTTCTTATATATACATATATATATATAGCTGTGCTACATTGTAACTAATACTAACTCGTGTTCAGTGTGGCATTCGAGGCTTTTTGGGGATTAGGCTAAGAGGATCACGGCGCATTACCAACGGCTGCACACCTAGCCCATTATTGTTATATGTGCCAGGCGAAGCGTTGCATAAATTTACTATTTTACGCCAAACAGTAAATTAAAACTACTAGAGATAGGCCAGGTGTGAGAAGTGATGAACTGTAAGATACCCTGTGTTGAGTAGATGCGAGAGATGTGTAGGGAAATCAAGTATTTTAATAGCAAAGAGGTTATTTGCCTATAAATACGCCATTTGAGTTTTCTACAGGGTATTCGAGGTCAACCAACAGGGGGCTAATGAAGATTTTACTAATTTAATATGCAGTAATATCTACTAAGCTCCTGTTCTCCCTCAAGCTTATTATATCTGCTCCCGAATGTAGGGTATTCTTGTCCCAAAATTCACGCAAGACGTAATTTTGATAGAAAACATGAGAGCTGATAGTTCAGGTTTGTTTAAAATAGAGCGGACCACAAAAGAGCAACTATATACTATATAAATTAATAACAAATTTACAATTTTTAATTATTTTATTATTTATTTTTATACCCTGAACCCATTGAAAATGGGAAAATCAGGGTATAATGTTTTTTATTCATTATTTTTATTATTTTCTATTAAAATTACTTCTTGCGTGAATTTTGGGACTATTGCTACTAGTTGAAATACATTATTGATTATAGCATATATACTCAAAATCTAATCGAAATACTTCTTGTTTCTCTCTCGCCCTTCCTCTTGTTGACTACAGGATATCATAGTATCATAGTAAGCAACAAAAGCTTAGTCTAAGACTTGCTTAGACAGAGATACATTTTGGGCTACTTTATGTCTATACCCTGCCTGTTATATACTGCACTTC
Organism: Drosophila paranaensis; assembly: GCA_035047545.1. Classification (NCBI taxonomy): domain Eukaryota; kingdom Metazoa; phylum Arthropoda; class Insecta; order Diptera; family Drosophilidae; genus Drosophila; species Drosophila paranaensis. The sequence goes on along the minus strand of JAWNPL010000145.1, from coordinate 6,531,002 downwards.
TGCTACAAGTTCTATGTCCAATTTCACGACTGCAGAGTATCAAATAGTAAGCAAGCAAAGAATAGGCAACTTTTTTGAAATATATGGAAATTTTTACTTCAATATATATATTTATCCATCTAATGCCACATTCTCTCACAATCTCTGCTTAACCCTTTATCACCTTTGCTACTACAAGGTATCCCAGCTTAAGCAACAAAAGAAGAGACAATGACTGAGTTATACAGATTTTACTATAGACTTTTGGGTAATTCTTTTTATCTACATGCTGTCATCTGCTCTTTTCATCTCAATATATATTTTCGACTACTTTATGTTTGTTCTATAAAACCTATATACCCCTCTTACCATTTTTACGACTACAGGGTATTTAGGATCTGGCAACAAAAGAGTGCTGGCAGACACTTGAAGCGCTACTAAGCCCAAATATTAAACAAGATTTTTGACTACCAGTGTTCAACACATTGTGCTGCATGCATGTCGTGGCTGGCCTGGACTACCAACGAGCAGCAACTGCAACAGCAACAACAACAGCAACTGGCGGCTCTACAATTTATGGCCCTTAGAACAGATTTTAGGCACGACGACAGGCCCAAGCCACGAACTGAGCCAAAGTCACGGCCAGGGGGCAGCGGCCGCAGTGCGCACACACGCAAGCCGTCAGCAGCAGGACAGGAACAGGTTACAGACAGCTAGGGAAGTGCTACCGTCTTACACGCGTTAGTTACCTCCAGTTCGCCCCTCCCCCCCGGCCACCCCCTTCCAGCTGCCCTGAGCATTGCGTTCTGTGTCGCGCTCTTGTCAACGTTGCCAGGGCCCAAGAGCACGTCTCGCCTCGCAGTCGCTGCTGCGACGCAGCGTAACCCATAATTTTAACACCAATAATAAAAGAAGAAAAAAAAACACAACAACAACGAGCAGCAGCAACGCCAACGTGCAGGTGTGCATCAAGTCGCAGTAGCTGCGCCGTGTGTGCCTGTATCTTGATATCGTACAGATACAGATACAAAACGTAACGCTCTCGTCGTCTCAGCATCGGGCAGCATCAGCATCAGCGGCAGCGGCAGGCAGCGCACTTGGTCATAAATTTACGTTTCAAATTGTCTGACCGAAAAACTGGTTTTGCCCACCAAAAGACCAAAAGGTTTTCATTATATTAGAGGAGCCAGCAGCTGCTGCTCCCCACTAATTGTTGTTGTTGTTGTTGTTGTTGTTGGTGCAACGCAACTTTGGCAGCTTTTGCTGGCAACTGACAGACAGCGCCCCAATCTGTGTAGACTAATATTAATTGACCCGAACACTGACACTAGCACCCCTCCACTCCCCCCTCTCTCCCTCTCTCTCTCTCTATCTATCTTTCAGGTATACTTCGAGCTCTATAGAATTTGAGGTAATGCAACGCCAGCGTGTGAAATATTTGATTGTTATTAGGCAGATCCTCATTATCAGTGCCGGAGGAAGTTGCTTATTACCAAGGTTCAAGTATCGCTTACATTACAAATTTATAAATAATTATTATGAGGGTGATACCCCTGCTCTTTATATATTGTATATTACTCGAAGTGTGTTGAATTCCAAAGTTATTTCAGCGCATTCCTTGCATTTCCGGTTCAACTGATTTTTTTTTCCGCCTCTCTCGCGTTGACCCAATTTTCGTAATATTTTTGCACAAATCCCTTTATAATTGTATTAACTGTAAAATTCTGACAGGTCAGTTAGCTGATTTAAAAGCAGCTGCATGACAACAAGCCATAAAAATCAACAACAACAACAACAACAAAAGGCACATAAAACAGGCAGTCTCAGTCTGGGACAGCGTCGGGCTGGAAGATTAATTATCGCATTAATTAACTGACCTCAAAAAACGAAAGTTTTGCGAATTTATATGAGGCTGCGCGCCAGTGAGTGAGCAAAAGTAAAAATAAAACCGGGATACAGTCAGAGCATGAAACAAACGAAAGTGTTAACAGTTATACGAAACTGGATCAGGGAATACAAATGTGGGTTGTGGGAGTTGTTTGTGGTTGTTAGGGGATTTCTGAATATGAATATGAATCGAGGAATTCTGAAACTCCCCAAGGTGATAGATCTTATATCATATAGAGCCTTGCCAACAGCGATCTTTCAGAAGATCTTCCAAATGACCTCAAAGATACTATTCTAGATGATCTTTCAAATGATCTTCTAGAAGGTCTTTCAAATAATCTTAAATATAATATTCTAGATGATCTTCCAGAAGATCTTCCAGATGATCCCCTAGGTGATCTTCCAGAAGATCTTATAAATGATGTTGATGATGATCTTTCAAATGATCTTCCAGACGTTTCCCTAGATTATTTTGTTTATCTTTCCAATGATCTTAAATATAATATTCTAGATTATTTTTCAAATGATCTTCCAGAAGATCTTCCAAATGATCTTAAAGATACTATTCTAGATGATGATCTTTCCAATTATCTTCTAGAAGATCTTCCAAATGATCTTCCAGAGGTTTCTCTAGATTATTTTGTTCATCACCTTCCCAATGATCTTAAATATAATATTCTAGATGATTTTTCAAATGATCACACAGGTGATTTTCCAGATGATCTTAAACATAATATTCCAGATGATCTTCTAAATGATCTCACAGATCTAAGCTCGAGTCAGATCTAAGTCGACTTTTATTTCAGAATCCTCTTACAGATGGCCTGTCAAATCAAAGGTCTGGCCATCTCACTAACTCTAAGGAGCTCGCAGAAAATACTACTCTTACTTATAGATCTATAAGGCTAGCTGTAAGGTTATTAATGTAGGTGCTATCTCTAACAGAGTTTTAATGGCCTCAGAGATCCATCAAATCATCAAAGAACGCATTAAAGTTCTTGAGAGGAAGCTGATGAGTCAAAAGTCATACATAAGTATGGAAATTAGAGTTCTATGTGGATATAAGATAAGATTATGAAGTCTTTCTTCTTCAGTATTTCTCTACACATGGAGTATACAGCTGCTAATCAATATGATAATATAATATTAATTTCATGTTAAGTTAATCAAAGATTATTGAGTGTATTCAATCCACTTTCTTCGCACATAACATATAATTTCAGAGTATTTCCCGCCCCACTTCAGTCCGCAATCAGTAGTCCGACTTTCAATATTCGCACAAGTCTCGTAAATCAATTAAACACTTCGCAGATTGTCGATAGGCCCAGCTGACACAGAAAAAAAGACAGCCAAAAAATGGGTTAACAACAAATGCAATAAAAATGTCAAAATGCATAAGAAAACGAGAATGAGAAAAACGCAAGCCGAAAAATCCTTAATTTGCACAACATGGCGATTCGATGGCGATTGTGCAGTCAGTCACATGGAACAGCACTTGGGTCAGCTTGGATTTTTGGGCTCGACTGCGAGTCGATACAACTGCGAGATTTCGACGCGACTCGACTGACTCGCAAAATTGAAGTTTTGCGAGTGACAAAGAAACAGAGCGAGGCGACAATGGGTCTCCCCCCAACGTCCTCCGTACGTCCAGCACAAAAGTGCATTTTGCGGTTAAAGTTTGCAGCAAATGAATAAATTTTCAAATTGCCAACGGCAACAAAAGCTTCGAGCAGACACCCAACGTTTGACAGGCCAACTGCAAGTGTTAAAAATCAAACAATTGTCTAAAGAAATCTCAAAACTAGAAACGACAAAAAACCCGAAAACAAACGAAACCAAAAACTGGGCGTGTCGCTAAGCGCGTGCATTCAAATTATTGCAATTGCAACAAAAGCTTTTTTTATGGCCAGCAAAATTACCAGAAACAAATAACAAATTACGTTTCAATGAGCCTCTTAAAAGGTAGTCAACGGAAAAGGTTTTTTGCAACTCTTTTTACTGCAAAATATCAACGAAATACAGCAAAAACTAAGATCATTAGACGTGGCTCTTTATCGCTGACGCAAGTCTTGACAGCTATTGGAGCTTGAAAGCAAGAAATATACAGATTATTTGATGTATTTCAAGTCAATTATAGATTTTTAATAGCAAGTTCTCATCTAAACAATGATTTAGTAGTTGGAAATTGTGGTTTATATAGTAAAAGAAAATAAGTTCATATGAGAACTCTACGGTGAACATTCTACTTGAATTAGAATAGAAAGCTTTTTATGTTTTAATATAAAAAAAAAAAATTTTTATATTTAAATTTATTCTTAAAATATTGCAACGAAACAAAATAAATACATTTATTATGCTAAAAATCATTTTTAAAAAATGTTTCATTTAATAAACATTATTAAAATATAATACAACATATTAAAACATGTTATATTATATAATACATTATAATATAAATATTTAAAAAATAATTTAAATAAAATAAAAATTATAAAAAAAAAATCAAATAAAAAATTTGTTCATATTTTTTACAATAAAAAAAATTTTTTATTATATATAAAATTGTATTTAGAATATTTTTAGTGTATTGTTATTAATTTTATTCTAAGCTAACGATTTAATTTTTTATATATTTTTATTTATTTATTTATTTTTTTTGTATTCAATTTATTTGCTGCTTTGTTGTCAGAGACTCTATAGCGCATTTATAACTTAATTTACTTTAACTTATTTTGGGCAGGTACGCCTGTATGAAGATAAAATTAGTTTTTTTATTGTCAGCATAATAAATTAGCATTATTAAATAAAATAAAATTAATTTAATAAAAATTATTAAAATACAATAAAAAATATTAAAACATTTTGTATTATGTAATATAATATAAATATCTTGAAATAAATTTAAATAGAATAAAAATGATTAAAATATAATCAAAAAAATTTGTAAAAATATTTTAAAAACCTTTTTAAATATATTTAAAATAGTTTAAAATTTTTTATTATATTCCAAGGTTTTTATTTATTTATTTTTATTTATTTGAATTGAAGAACAAATTTGTTTCTTTTGTCGTTTGCATAATAAATAGATTTTAAATTTAAAAATATTTTTTTTTATTATATTTTTAGCATATTAAATTCATTTAAAATTAAGATTAAGATTTTTGTTCTTTCGAATTTACATAAACTGAAATGAATATCTGATGCAATTCTTTTAGTGAGATCTCGTCATTCTGAAGGAGATGGACAGACATGGCAGAAGGAACTCAGCTATTGATGCCTTGACATAAAATAAATAAGCAATAAAGAAAATTCTCCTTTTATGCTTAACTTGCCAACAATACGTTTTCTACTCAGGCTGGCATTAGTGCTTTTGTAGCCGTAGCTATTTGGTTCGCTGCTCAATAGAATTTTCCTAATAACTTCATTTACGATCACTTAGAGAAATGTAGCTTACTTATTGATGGCTGGCAAGATACGTAGTTCGTAGATCTTGGCATATTATGGTTGTATAGCTTAATCCACTTCAGTTTCAAGTTTTAGAAATAATAAATTGCCTGCAGCCCTGCTCCACCCTAGACCCCAGCCCAGACCAATGCCGACGCCGAAGACCGAAAGGCATTTCAACGCTCAACTTGATGACTGCCAGGGCACCGACTAATGACACATAAATATTTATCTGCCCCCAGCCCCCGCGAGCAGTCCCGATGCTAACTAAAAGGGTTTCATGCCTGCACAAAGCTTCGATCGTTGTTTTTTAAATTGTATATTTTTTTTTAGCCCCTTCGTCGAGAGCTGTGTTATCTGCCAGCTACTTGACTTACACACGCAGAACTCGGCGCAGAACCAGTTCAGCCGTTGAGTAATTACACAGCTCGGCCGTAGCTGGGATTGGGCTGGGCTGGGACTCAACCTCAACCAGGAGCTGGGGGTTCATGTGCTGGCTTTTTGGAACGAACGAACCTTTTGTCGTGCGTTTGCGTCCGGCCCGTCGCACTGTCGCCGCTCAGACGCTTAATTGCGTAAGGCAGGTGGCTGACAGAGAATAAAGAACCTAGAGAAAGAGAGGGAGAGAGAGAGAGCGGGCGGGCGAAGCACAGGCGCTGGCATAGGCGCAGACAAACCACTTTAAAGCTGTTCCCGTAGGTGATTAGTGCCGGCTTTGAGCTGCCCGTTCAGCTGTACAGTAGTCCCGCTCTTTTCCAATATTGCCAAGTGTCAAATTAAGTGCTCGCATGATTAATATTTGTGCCCGCAGCATTGTGCCCACCAAATGGCCACACCACTCCACTCCACTCCACTCCACTCTAGTGGCTACTGTTCAGTTGGCCATGCAGTTTGAGCGCTGATTAACCGTGTCGCTTTGTTATTAACTTTTAATTAGAAACCCCCTGTGATATATTGTCTAGTTCGGAGCTTGACTTCAGGCTCGTCTGCTGTTTTATGTCCTCGCCGATTCGTCAGGCTGCAGGGCAAAAGGAAATTGCATTGCATTGCTGTCCAGTGAGTCAGACACTCGATAAATTCTAGCATTAGCTGCAGGCCATTTCCCTCTCTCTCTCTCTCTATCTTTCTCTCTCTCTCTCTCTTTTAGAGACCAACGCGTTGTGCTCAACACATGCCAAATTATTTAGATCGACCATAGCATTCCCACTCTCTGTCCCGATTGTCAAGTGGGTCCAGCTGAGTTTCTCAATTGTGTCACGGACTAAATCTTTGTCGCCGTCTCACGTGTCACATGCCGCAGCCTCGCCTCGAGTGGATGACACATGCCTGTGGACTCTGTCGGAGGTCTGTTAAGTACGCTTAGAGCAGATTAACTTAACTGTGCATAAAATGCTAAAAACAAAAAACCAAAACAGAGCTGGAATTTTTATGCGACAGTAAAAATGCTCAAGAGAGGGAAACGAAACGAAACGAAACGATACGAAACGCAACGAGACGAACTGAAACTGAAGTGCCTGTCATTTGGCTACATTTTCAGTGAGTGAAAATATTGTTGGAATGTGTTAAAAGTCATGCATAAAATTAGTTTCAACTTGGGTGACGCGCTCTGGCAGCGGCTGCTGTGCTGCTGCCGCTGCCTGCTCCTCTGTGATTTATTTTCATAAAGGCCAACACGTGCGTTCCTCGAAATGTTCTCGCCTGTTTTAGTTTGTGTTCCTGTCGTCGGCGTTTGCAGTTAAAAACCCATAAAAATTTGATGCATATGACAAGTTGAAGTGTGGCTGGAAATTGAATGCCGCCTCAACTATATGGAGCAGCAGTTGAAGCCGTTCAGACACCTGCAGAGTTATGCCTGGCAGCAGCAAAACAACTCTATTCTACAGTCTGTCTGACAGTCTGGTTTAATCGAATGATCACCCCAATGTTGCGTTTGCGTTCTCACGTTCTTCAAATCAAATTAGCACAAGGAGAACGTTCATTTTCACACGCCTCCAACAATATTTCGCGCCTACAGCCGAGCCGTCAGAGGCTGTGACAATGCCAGTGACAAGGCTCAAGCCTTTACCCTCGCCATGCTAAATTGAATGTGCGGCTATAGATCGCAGAGATCCTATAGATCGGCCTGTTTCTGATACACTCGCCTTTTGTGGCAATCTGCATGGCTTAACAAAAAGCAGCCAGAGTGCGGAGGGAGCTGTAATGATCGTGTTGTTGTGGCTCACGCAATTTATCTGCTCGCCGTTTGCTATCAATTGACTGACCCCTAATAACGAATTCGTGCGCAAACTAATTGCAGACATATTGATGAACGAGCAGGGATTATCCAGCAAGGAGAAATCAGACAGCCAGCCAGCCAGACAGACAGCCATTGAAAAGGTTCCTTTCGCCATTTGCGTGTCATTTTTTGTTTGTAAAATTGGCATTTCTTTGGGCTCGGCTAGAGGATCAGATATCACAAAAGGGTCCTGTCTAACATCAATCAAACACAACAAGAGCAGCCCAACACTGAGAGAACTGAGAGTAAAAGTAAAAATGCCTCGCATTGTTTATCCTTGAGTTGCGAGATCCATGATCCGTGATCCGTGATCTGTGATCTGTGATCTGTGATCCCTGAGCCGTGATCACTTGTTTATTTAAGTGCTTAGCAGCTTGAAATATTTCTGCTTCGTTTGTCTAACAAAATATTAAACCTTTTTCTTCTCTCTCTCTCTCTCTCTCTCTCTCTCTCTGTCTCTGTCTCTCTTTGTTTGCATCTGTTTAGCGCTGACTGGAGGCACAGGTGCAGGACGCAGCGCTAATTGGATTACGCACTGCCTAATGATCCTGGCTAAGCCCTGGAATCTTGTGGTTTTTCGGTTTTAGAAAAAAAAGGGAAAGTTCCAGGGAAACTGGGTCAGAGCTTGGGCTTGATTCGCTGCTGATCTAAATGAATTCTCGATAATATTTCCATTATTAAATGGGCATTATTTCCACTCGATTGAGCGCGCCAATTCATAGACTAGCTAAATTCCCACGCGCATGCTCAAAGAGCTTCTTTATAAATCGTGGCCAGTCTGCTTCTGCGTCTTCTGCTTTTTTGCATTTATTTTATGATTAAATATTGTCGTATTCAGTGAAGCCCAACCGAAAGCCAATGGGCCGCGACGAGACGAGCTGCCGAGCAGTTGCGTGAGAACTTGACAAGAAATCAAATTGCACTTAAATGCCACACGCAGACAGACAGACGGACGTCGTCGAAGCTGTTGAAGACATTTCATAAATTGGTTAGTCTAAAAAAGACGAAAAACTTGTGGTTAGCCCAAGACGCAGCCATGGAACAAGTTGAAGAGCGCCTGCGCAGCGGTGCATGTCGCTGGGTAAATGAATTTGTTTTTTTTTTTTTTGTTCTTCTTTTGGGAGGGTCTCGTGCAGTGAGCCCAACTGCACGCTTACGCTAATTGTCTTGGCCAAATACAAGCGTTTTCACGCCATTCTGCGCGCGCACTTGGCTTGGGGTGCCTAAAGAAGCAATCAAAGGTTGAAGCGTGGGCCGCACCCTCGAAAAACTCTTTGTTGACTTAAGGAAATGCGGGAAAATCAGCAACTTGCTGGGGTCGGTGTGAGAAAAACATTCGAACTAACAAATTGAACAAATAGCAAGAAATATCGAGCTATGAGAACTCTTTTTTTTTATAGACAAACTTCCGGCAATCGTAGCAAAGAAAACTTTAATTACTCCATCGATCGGCGTAAGAAAAACCTTTTGATAAAAAAAAAGCAACTGTAACTCAAGACTCAAGTGAAATCAATAAAAATGCATTGAGAGAGATAAGATTTTGAAGCTGGGCCAACTAATTATGTATACAAATCTGCCTGAGGAGAGGGGAGAGCGCGGTAGCATCATTGAAATCAAGATAAGCGTCAAAGTGTGCACTGTGCAAAACAAAATTCAAGCGAGCCTAACAAAGGGGAATCAGCCAGCAGAAGTAGAAGAGGACTGCTTACAATGGCAAAAGATCAGCGGGCTCAGATCATGGCTGCTGACGATGATGACGCTGCTCATCATGATGATTATGATGATGAAGGTAAATAAACCCAAAAAATCAGCAGCAGCAGCAAATAACTCAAGCAACATGCAGCGCCTTTGTGTGAGTCAGGGGCAGAGGCAGAACGTTAAAGAAAGGCAAGATAACCAGCGCATAAATGGCCTGGGCTTGGGTTTGTGCCTGTGCCTGGGTCTCTGGCTCTGGCTCTGGGTCTCGGTCTTGCTCTGGGTCCGGGTCTGTCTCGGGCCCGGGCCTCGCTCCAGTCGCGCCAGACAAACTGGCGACGCTTGTGAAATTTTCTCGCCGTCTGCTTTTGCCTGCCTCTTTTTCGTACGCAATAATAAAGAAAATAAATAAAAACACTCACAACACCAACACACACACACTCACACCATACACACACTCACACACACATAAAAGAGAACCATAAATGCATTTTCAACAAAGGCAGCCTGAGGAGCCAATGAACCTAAGGAGCTAAACCAAAGCCCAAACCAGGCCATAAATAAGCCGATGCCCGTCCAACGCCGCTGCCTAGCGTCGTGTGTGCAGCGCATGCGCAGCCGTTCGCATTCGGTTGCACTTCAACTTGAGGCATGCCACGCCAACGGCTGTCAGTGCTGCCTGCCCCAAGCCACTGCACTATTCTATCTTTTTTTCCTCTTTCTATTCCATTTTTTTCTCGTTTCTTTTTTTTTTTTTTTTGGATAACCCGAAACCATTTGCCCTTTTAGGAGGCAAACACATTTGTATATTTCCATGTTTAATTTGTGGGCAGTTTGTTGTACAGTTAATACACTGCCAATGGCCCTTCTGATTCAATTGGAAACTATGCGAGAACCCAAAAGATGCATATTCATGAAACTGATTATGATTTGTATATAAAATAAATTTATATATTTTACAGCCCATAGGCTATAGGCAAAGGTATATGCAATCATCATCAAACTTAACTCTTATATAGACAAGGTCTTCTATAATTTAGATATTTGCTATTATATAATCCAATTTAAATTTTGAAATATTTAAATTGTAATTTGTAATGCTTATATAAAATATATATATTTTTATTTATTTCAATTTAATAAACTATTTATATTAATTTATTAAATATTAATTTAGTTATTTATTATAATTTAATAATACATTTAAATTAATTTATTTAACATACATTTTTAAACTTATAATAATTTAATAAAATGTTTAAATTAATTTATTTAATATATACATACGATTTAATTCAAAATAATGTAATAATATATTTGTATAAATTTATTATTTCTTAATTTAATATAATTTAATGAAATATGCCTATTCATTTATAAATTGTATATTTTTTAATTTATTATAATTTAATAATATATTTACATTAATTTATTAAATATTTGGTTTATTAATTTATTATAAATTAATAAAATATTTAAATTAATTTATTTAATATATTTTTAAACTCATAATTTAATAATATTTTAATAACATTAAATAACAACATTTATATTAATTTAAAAAATAATGTTATTTAATTTATTATAGTTTTTAAAAAATATTTATTCCAATTATAATAATTAAATATTTGCCTTTTAATTTATAATAATTTAATAATATATTTATACTAATTTATTAAATATATATTTTTTTATTTAATATAATTTAACAAAATATTTATATTTTGATTTATTAACTTTTGACTTTTATAACATTTTGATTTATAATAATTTAATCATATATTTAAGTTAATTTATTATAATATATTTATATTAATTAACTAAATATAAATTTGTTACATACAAGTGTATAATAATAATTTATATAATATATGCATAGATATAGTCTAATTACTCTTTGCTCTTACTTTCAGAAGCATAAATGATTAACTCTCCATACCCATCTCATCACTACTACTATATTTTATAGAGCATTTCATTGTCGTACTCCAAGTACAATATATTCATATATATAGTTTCGCATCAATGTTGATTTTCTTTATTTTTTCAGCATTTTTCTTTTTACTACCTTGTCAGGTCGCTCGGCTTGCACACTTATGCTTCAGGAATTTCTACGAGTTCTCAACATTTTTTGTTACTAGTGCAATTTTTCACTAATGATGACTAATTCGCTTGTGGCTTTCTAGACAAGCCAACTGCCCATTTGCATGATTCACACGTAAGAGGTGAAAAAAAAACGAAACGCAGGTGAGGCGAAGCTGGCCCAAAGTATTTGTTGGCTACAGCTGCTCGCAATGCCAAAAGCAAATTGTCAATAGTTTTCTTGCTTTAAAGTTTGGACGTAATACGAGAAATTCTAGCAATAATTTTGGATTATTAAGTTGGCATCATAGAGCAGAGCGAACTGATAAGCTGATGGCTGTGGCTGTGGCCTCCTCTCGCATTACAATCAAAATCAAATTAAATGTTATCAGCAGGGCAACTAAATTTCAAAATTTCAGCTGGGGGCAAGAAAGTCAACAAGTGTGTATGAGTGAGAGTTGGGGTTTTTTTTTTTTGGTTGTCTCAAGTGTCTGCCTGGGGCTGCAGAGTTGCAGCTGTTAATTTGAAAATTAGATAATTGAGGCAAAGTTCGAGATGAAAACGAAAGTACAAGCAGCGCTTGACCTCAATTTGATAAGAGGAAATGTAACGCGAGCCCAACGCAATGTTCTCTCGACTTTTAAGCTGTCAAAAGCGCGCGCTTGATTGATATGCAGTTGCCGCTACTTATGCGCTCTATGATAGTTTAATTATGTACTTAGCTCCGTGGATATGCTGTCGCCATTATTTGTCGCTTACGGACACAAATTGCCGATTGGCCGAATGCTGGCGAATGCTGTTGCCAAAAAGTGCTGTCACAATCAGCAGGCACACACTGTTAGCTTGGCTTTAGGCAAATCCACAATCAGCTAAGCCAAGTTGCCGCTGCTCGCTCCACCCCGAAAAGCCAGTCGAAGCCAAGACAATGCCAATAAAGCGCACTTGCTGCTCTAATAAAGATGAAAATTATATGCCCGCATACAACGGCAACTGCAACGGGCTGTTGTTATTACAACGACAAGTGGAATTTACATAACAATTTAATTAAAGTGCACAAAAAGCAGCAACAAGCGCTCCAACAGTCGACTCCAGGCTGCTGGCAAAGTCCGGGCCGAAGGAGCTGCGAAAATCTAAAGCGCAGACTCGAAACGGGCTGTGCCGAGCTATATAGACATACATATCTGTATGGCAAAAAGTTGCCTTATTAAATAAATACACTATAATTAACGGTCATGTGGATATATATGCACATATATACATATAGACATACATATATGCATACATGTGTATGAAGTGGTCAAAATAAAAAATCAGCAAACACATAAGCCATGATTACAGCTGGGGCTGGGGCTTTTTTGTCGAGTGTTGAAATTATAGCTGAGTGCAGTTGGTCAAGTCGGATACGCATTGTTATACCCTGTTACAGGCAGAAAAGGGGTATATGGGTGGATGTATAGAGAGAAGAATGGAAGAAATAGAGGAAGAGAAAGAGAAAGAGATAGAGGGAGAGATAAAGAGAGAGAGAGAGAGAGAAAGAGATATAATGAGAGAGAGAGAGAGAGAGAGAAAGAGAGAAACGGGAGAGAGAGAGAGATTAAGATACAGATATAGATAGAGATAGAGATATAGATATAGACATAAATACAGATATAGATATAGATATAGATATGGATATAGATATAGATATAGATATAGATATAGATATAGATATAGATATAGATATAGATATAGATATAGATATAGATATAGATATAGATATAGATATAGATATAGATATAGATATAGATATAGATATAGATATAGATATAGATATAGATATAGATATAGATATAGATATAGATATAGATATAGATATAGATATAGATATAGATATAGATATAGATATAGATATAGATATAGATGTAGATATAGATATAGGAGATAGAGAGAGATAGGAGAAATAGAGATAGGAGAGATAGAAGATAGAGATATATAGATATTGATATAGAGATTTATCAACCTCAAATAGACATATAGGTAGATAGAAATATAATCCAATAGCTATATAAATATATTTCTACATACATATTAAACTCAGTTTCAGCAAGGGCATCTGCCCGTTGGTCGCTCCCGACAGCGCTTCCCTGCACTTTACACAGGTGGAAGTTGTTTGCCGCCTTGCTGTCTAAGACACACATTGTAGGCCAACTGGCAAAGGCCCAGACCGCACCGAAAGCAGCCCAATAGCAGTTGACTTTTTGGCGTATGTTGCAAGCAGATCCTCGCCATAATTGGAAGCAGTCGGATGGAACTAGTTGGCCACCAGCAGCAGTAGCAGCAGCAGCAACAAATTATAACTAACCAGATGCCAAGTATTGTCGTTGTCGTTAGCCGTTGTCGACGGCCAGTCGATCAGTCAGTTAGTAAGTCAAGCGGCTTGAAATGTAAATATGCGAGAGAGAGAGAGAGAGAGAGAGAGAGAGAGAGATAGAGGGAGAGACGAAGTCGCATCACTTTTACTTTTAAACCCGCTCCGACAGCCGATTGCCCAGTTTGGGCTTTGTGCTAATGTGACAAGTTGGCTGCCAATCGCGCGGACCTGGCCGACAAATTGTCCGCGCCGCGTTGGCCTTTTGTTGTTGGCTTATGCAATTGACACCTCGTTGTTAATGGCTTACAGCGAACTGCTTAATGCTTAAATCATGTCGGCGCAGAATAAAGTTAAGAGTGAACAGCTGCTCTCTTTTATAGCCCAAAATGGCTAATTGTAATTTGTGGCTTAAGCTACGAACAGAATAAATTCCTTAAGATCTGTGAGGGAAGAGCTTTCTGCATTCGCAAGATTTCTCGGAGGTCAGTTATTGAATCTTTTCGGTTCGATTCGCAATTAGTCATAGTTGACTGAGTCGGCTGCGGGGGGGACAAGCATTTGCAGGTGTTTTGCTGTCTTTCATCCCTCCATTATGAATCATGAGAAGCGGCCCGAAAATGTTTATGGCCCGAGACTGCTTTGTTTGGCAGCTTGTCGGCAGACAGCTCATAAAATCTACACAAGGCAACTAAAATGGATTTATAAAGATATTAAAACATTTCCATAAAAGCCACAATCCAGATGAACAGCGGCTGAGGGAGCTGCGAAAACTAAATAGGTGACAATCGAGGAGCAGAGACAGAGACAGAGACAGAGACACAGAGAGACTGAGTGACAAAGTCTGTGGACGGACGATCGGTCGTAAAAAGCTGAAGAGCGCGTAATAAATGCATAAATGCAGACTGAAATTAACATAAAATTGTAAGACAAGATGATCAGCTAGGGGCAACACCCTGGGCCTATATAATTGCCGCGCGCCGAGGGCAGCTATCCGAGGCCAGTCGTACTTGTGCCCAGCACACTCTGCAAGCGTGTCGCGGCTTTAGTTTACGGGTTCAGTTCAGCTGGGATTCAGTTCAGTTTTGGGTTCGACTACGGGTTCAGGTTCACTGAGCTGAGCCACTCGATCCCTTTGCCAACGTCTTTGTTTTTATAGTGCGATAAGCGACGATCACTAAATGTGCCCGGGCCAGAGCCCGACGAAGCGCCCTCAGCCTAGACTGTCGTCAGTTTTCCTGGCCCGTTTCTTGCTCGCCTGTCGCATCTATCAGGTCTCTTTCAGTTTGTTTGTTTATTTGCTTGCTGTTGGCGTAGGACGCAGCGACCCTTTTTTTGTGCACTGAGGAGGCTCCACTGGTCTGCCTGCTGCTCTGACTGACAAGTTTCACCTGTCTGTATTTGTCTATGGGGTGATCTATCATGACAGTCTTAGAGAACTGCACTCTCTCCCTCTCCCTCTCCCTCTCCCTCTCTCTCTCGTAGGGTTGACGTTTCTATTGCTGCCCTGTAGATTTGCCGTAGAGCATTTGTTTGAGTAGATAATGGGGCAAACAGTGCGCTTGTCCGTGGTATGGTAATTTAATAGGGTTTTACATGCGCTAGGTGTGCCAGCATCGGGCCAGCTCTCGACCCTTTGCCCAATAGGGTCGGGTCAGCATTGAAATTAATATGTCTACATATGTGGCTAGATGGTAAACTGATATGCACACCCACACACACGCAGCTCCAAAAACCCCAATCCTCCAACCCAGGCATTGAAAGTGAAATCCCAGCGCAGACACATGACAATCCATGGCGAACAGAGCTTAGCGATATCATCCACGTTCGCAGCGAGAACGTGCAAACTGCGTGCAGGCCAACTTGGCCCGACGATAATGATTGACCCAAAAATACAATCTCCCCAAAAAAAAAAAAAAAAAAAAATCATAAGAAGGCGCCCAAAGCAGCCCAAAAGTGAATGTCATTAGAGGAAACTTTGTCGAGGCAGTCGCAGATAAAAAATAAAAATAAATGGGCAGCAAAGAGCTGCCTGCCACAAACCGTGCCCGAGCCCGTTCCCCAAGCTGCAGCAGCTGTCAATCAAAGTGCAGCAGCTAACAGAAAACAAAGCAATAATATCAGCTGAGGTGCTACATACCCGACAGATGCCCTGTAATCGATGAAGCACAATTTCAATGAGCTGTGAAAGAGATGAAATAAGTATTAATAAATTTATAAAAATTAAAAATAATAATAATAATAAATTTTAAATATATTCTTTATAATAAAATATATTGAAATATATTAATATATTAAAAAATAATTAAGTTCAAAATTTCCTACTTTTTTTATAAGAATTTGCAGTTCTCCTGTTAAGATAACTCTCGACTTAATAGGAGTATCTTTAACTGGCAGCTCTATATAAAAATAAATATTTATCTTATTTGCTAAGTAGAAATAAAATATTTTAAAATTATCAAATAAAAATAAGTAAAAATAAAATGAAAAATCGATCTACTTATAATATTTTCTGACATTCTTCCTAAATATATATATTTTCTATATTAAAAGTTAATTTTAGAAAACTATAAAAATTTAATTAATCTTCACAATTATTCGAACATTTTTGTAAGAATTTAAAGTTTTCCTCTTAAGACAACTCTTGAGTTTATAGGATTATCTATAACTTCATAGAGAAATATATGTTTAATTTTTTATATAAAAAAATATATATAGCAAATAAAGAAATTGAAATTAAAATTTAAATAAAATTTTTTTTTAATATATGCATTTATAATATTCCTACAAAATATATTTTTTCTTTAGACAAAATTTCGTTTAAAAAATTATCAAATTCAAAATTTTTATTTCAAAATATCCAACAATATTTATAAAACTAATATATTTATATAATGATTAAAATAATTAATCCTTGAATATTTCTATATAAGAAAATAAAAAAAAAGAAGATATTTTTTATATATTTTTGTATATAGAAAAAATATACAAAATATAAAAAAAATATTAAAGAATTAATTATTATAATAATAATATTAATTTATGTAATAATTAATTCTTGAATATTTTTTTATATTTTATATACTTTTTCTATATAAATTAAAAATACAAAAAATAAAAACATGTTTTTTATTATGTCTTCACTTCAAACCGATTTTAATTCCCCTTTCACAAGCTCTGCAAGGAGTAACCTCAAGTCGTTCAGCTTGAACTTTTGAATTTTGATTCTTTATATTTGAGATTTTGGTTTTCTCAGCGTATTTGTTTTCTATGAAACTTTTCGGTGCGTAACGCGGCTGCCGATGCCTCTGTGCCCATCATCCTCGGCCTGCTTATGCAAGCTGGTGAACACTCGGGAAAATGCCCCCAGCTTGGTTGCCCCAGATTCTGTGCCTCAGTCGCAGCCGCAGCCGCAGCCTCAGCCTCAGCCTCAGCCGCTGCCCTTTTATTTTGTTTCGCCGAAGCACATAGAGCAAATGCTTTCAATCGCTGCGGCTAAAGAAAACTTTTTTTGTTTACATTTTGTTTTGTAAACAAAGAGAAATAATATGTACGCATGTGTGTGTGTGTGTGTGTGTGTGGATGTTCTATATGTATATGGCAATATCGGGTTGTTCAACACAATCGACAACAACAAACACGGAGAGGAGACATGTTGCATTCTAATGGCCCCTGCCCCAGAAGTTGTAACCGAGTTGGAGCCTCTGTTGATCATGTTCATTAATTAATGATCAGTCGTCTGCCCATTGCTGCTGTTGTTGTATTTGATCTTTATTATTGTATTTTATGATGGCAACGCGTTGAGCTTTATTTTCTTTTATTCTCTGTTTTGCCTCCGAGCGTATAATTTATGACATTTTATTGTGTGGCAAATGCAAATGTGGCCGAGACCATAAGGCGGGGCTAAACGATCGTTTTGTGGCCATTTCAGAGATTGACTCAAATTAAATCATACATTTAATATAAATATTAGGCATTCGATCATATATCACAATAAGGAAAGATCTTGGCAACTGTCATAGATTACCATACAGTAGTAGACCCAACAGAGATGGGGAAACTGGACGGAGAATATAAAGAATTGATTGTGTCTGGCTGTTGTTGCTTTTGCACTCGGAGAGATAGATTGCTGGCGGAGGGTACCGAATGGAACCCTAACACATCAAATCGTGTTACACTGCCAGACTACAACAATGCCACGATATGGCTAACCAAATGGGCAACGAAGAACACAACGAAATCGAAAACAGAGAGAGAAAAAAAAGAAGGAAGGAGAAGGGAGGAGACAGGAGAGAGAAAGAAAAACTGTTGTATGCCAAGCAACGAACATGTCCGGCCGGTGCGTCAACAGCTGGTCGGAGTTTGTCGACTTGAAGCCTCAGTTGTCGCCTACAGAACTCTCCTCGCTCTCAGGAAGGGGCAGCTCGCTGGGAAGGGAAGCAAAGCAAAGTGTGTGCAGGTGTAGTTAGGGTGCGTGAATTGTTTTTCAAAAACAAAGCAAAACAAAATATAGTCCTAAAGGTAAATGCAGTGAGCGGCGATTGGGGTGAAATTGAATGCATTATGATATTTATATATAGATATATATACATATGTATATATATTTATTTTATGTGTTTATGCCTTTACATAGGACACCTCATGCAAAAGGTAATCCAGGCAACTCTGCACAATATGGCATATGTTTTATATATATAATTGATATTTATTTTGCATAATCATTAAAATTGTGCAAGCGAGGCAAAAATATATGTATGTATAATTGTAATTTATGCATATAAGTTATATAAAAAAATATTAATTTAATTTAAATAATTATTGTATTATTAATTTAATATTTATATTAATATTATAATTTTTTATTATTAATTTAATATTTATAATTATTATATTATTAATTTAATATTTATAATATTTTTAATTTAATATAATTAAATATTAATATTTTTTTATTATTAATTTAATATTTATAATTATTATATTAATTTAATATAATTAATTAAGGATAATTTTTTTTATTATTAATTTAATATTCATAATTTTATTATTATTAATTTAATATTTATAATTATTACATTTTTAATTTAATATTATGTAATACAATACAATATACTTAAAAATAATTACTATTAATTAAAATAAATATTTATTAATTATAAGTATTATTTATTATATTTATATTCAGAATAATAAATAAAAATAATGAAAATATATTTTATAAATTTTTATTTTTACACTCAATTAAACTTAACTAATTTTGTTATTAAGTTTAGACTCTTCCACATTCATAGCTTTCATTTTAATTTATTGCCTTAACTAACAACAGCCTGCCAACACGATCGTCTCACATTCAACCCAAGCTCAAGTTGTTCCCATTTAATCTTTATATTGCCCAAAGAAGATGACGTTAAAGTTAAATGCATTAAGCGAATCCACACTTAAGCAGATGACATATAAAAGAAACTGCTCATTATTGACTGATGGGAAGATACCCTGTGAACAGGATTAAGCACTAAGGCTATAAATGTAAAACAAGAAAAAGTCAGTTCTTATTAAAAAACCCTTGCCAAAATGAAACTTAGAGAAATCTGTACGAAAATTCGTTATACAAACTGTTTTAATGCTGAGGTTTGGAGTTGTTTTTTACAAATTTATTAATTTTATAAATAAATAAAATAAATAAATATATATTCCTTGTCTTTTCTACTTTCTTTCTTAAAGGGTATATCTATATATAAGTAGAAAACACTTTGCCTGTCTGGCAAAAGGGTAAAAATGAAGCTGATAAACCGAATTATTAAATCACAACAAGGGCTCAAGCACCAGACGCAGATGGAGATGAGGACGAAAATGATGCTGGCTTTAAAATGATTTCGAGTGCAGCAAGATTTATTCAATTTGAATATATATATATATTTATGTATTCATGCTTACTCTTATGGGACTCCAATTGTGCAGAACAAGGCCAAGGTAAAGCTGGGTTCACTTGTATATCTGAGTATCCCCCTCTGGCTCTCATACCCCCATAGAACAACTGTGCTCTCCGACTCTCAGCTATAAGTAGAGCGCTGTCAGTTGCGTCTACTCCCATAATTCCCATATTGGCAAAGGCCAAAGATTATGCTTACAATGTTAATCTTAGGCCTAATCCAGCTCTCACTCACTCCCCCCCTCTCTCTTTCTACTTCTCCAACCACACGATCGTTAATGCTGGCTGAGTGCTCAATATATAACTCAAGAAATTATCGCTCATTATCTTATTTTGGCTAGTAAATAATTTCGTTACGGTCAGCAGCTATTAAATTCGAAGCAGAGCAGCCAGCAGCCAGCAGCAGGCGACTGGCGACTGGAGGCTGTGCAAGTTGTGCGCACATCACATTAGTCAAAGAACCAGAATCCCAAGCAGACGCTGCAGACGGCACGAGCGCATCAAATTAAGCAGGAAGAAGACAGCAGCGTCGACAACGGCAAACAGCAAACAGCAAATAAAATACATACTAAAAACCCCTAACCAATGTAATTTGATACCGAAAATCATTATGCACAAGCAAACATACAAGAAGGAGATATATGTATATACAGAGAGACAAGGGACAAGAGACAAGAGACAAGAGACTAGAGACAACAGACGACGACGACGACGAGGAGTCGACGACTAATTGCCATCAATTTTTTGCATAAATCTTGGCAATATTATGCATGCAAATGTTAGCCAAGCAGGAGGTGGGCTGGAGCGCATACAGAGAGAGAGAGAGAGAGAGAGAAGCGCAGTAAACATGGCACAGTTTAGCGCGCCGCCGACCGCACCAACTTCAGGATTGCCCATGGAGCGGGCAGCACTCGGAGTCGTGTTTGGCCAACCAATCAAAAGGTTCTTCAACCCAGCTTCGTAGTTAACCATTGCTAAAGTGGCACGATCACCAACATCATTATCATACACGGAACGACTGCGACGACTCGCAGCTACGACGACAATGGAGCAAAGCTTCATGGCGCTGCCATTACAACAGCAGCGAGGCGTGTTGCTAAAATCAAATAAAAGTTCTAAAAACGTTTTTTTATGCCTCTAGTTGCCAGAGACAGAGAGAGAGAGAGAGAGAGTTAGCTAGAACACGATTTGAAAATTGCGTACGTATCGCCAAAACCGAGTTCATTATGTCCAAGGAGGCAGAGGCAAAGAGCGGGCACAAAGCTAGCTCACTGTGCCCAGCGAACGATCATGATGATCATGCAGTTGATATCATGCAACAGCAGGCCAAGCCAAGCCAAGCCGAGCCGAGCCAAGCCAGGCCAGGCCAGGCCAGGCCAGGCCAGAGCAGGCCAGACCAGGATAAGTTCATTGACTCGCAGCTAGAAGTTCATTGCAGTTGAAGAGCCCATGGATCTCTCGCAGTGTGTTTGTCTTTTGCTTGGCTTCGGAGCGTGTGTTGCACACTTTCTGTTTTATACCTATTGCCGAGCCAGAGACACGTCCAGGCCCGACCGAGACTCGACTGCTTTTTATTTTCCTTCACTACACTTGTCCTATGTGGCAGCTCTTTGTATTATTTGCTAGGATTAAAGGTATTAAAAGACATGAAACGAAGCCACAGCACAGCAAGGAGAACGAGCAGGGTAAACACAGACGATCGCATGCATACACACATACATATATATACATATACATATACATATATCTATGTATCTGTATCTGAGTGTGTGCTGTGGCAAATAAAACATCTGTGCCGTAAAATCAAAACACAGAGGGATACGTACGGGCATACGAACTGCGCGCGCGCGCGCGCTCGCTCGCTCTCGCCTGTTAAGTGTGGATCAGTTGAGTTTCTCTGGCCAAGGAAAAACTTGCAAATTGACGTCGTGGGGTTCGTCGAATAGGAGCAGGAGACGACGACGACGACGATCGTGTGGACCCTTCAAGAAACAAGTAACGTTGTGTATCCCTCTATTTCGCTCTTTTTTACTTCTTTTTTTTGCGTTTTGCCTCTGCCTCTGCCTCTGCTCGGCTCTGAAATTTATTCTGGCGGTTGGTTCGTTGTCTGGTTTGGTTGCTAGAGAGTTGCCTGGTTGGTTGGCTGGTTGGTTGGTTGGTTGGGGTGACCGCATCTGTGGGTCTGTTTGAGGTTATTACACTCTCTCTCTCTCTCTCCCTTGCTCTCAGGCTGTGATTACAGGCTCTGTGACCAGCAAGGACTATACACCTAGCTAGGCTTTGGTGGGTTAGAGAAACAATAAATTATAGATAATAAATAATAAAAAAAAATATAAAATAAAACAAAAATAAATTAATTAATAAGAAATAATTAATAATAAATAGTAAATATTAAAAATACAAAATAGATAATAAAAATAATAATAATATTAAATAATAAACAACAAATAATGAATATTAATCAATAAATAACATATATTGAATAATATTATTAATTAAAATAAAAAAATAGATGCATAATAAATAATAAAATCTAACTACTAAATAAAATAAAAGAAAAATAAAAAATAAACATAAGAAATAATAAATAATAAATAAAACAACAAAAAATAACCAAAAATAATTAAGTAATTTAAATAAATAAATAAAAAACAATACATGAACTAAAATATTATATTAAATAAAATGTGATAAATAACAGATATTATTTACAACATTATAAAAAAATATATATATACATAAAATAAATAAATGAAAAATAATAAATAACTGATATTATTTATATTATTAAATAAAAAAATATAAAATAAAAATGAGTAATAAATTACTGATATTATTTATAATATTATTAAATAAACCAAATATTATATAAAAAATAAATAAAAAATAATATATAATAGCTGTTATTTATAATAAAAACTTAAAATTAAATATTCCACAAACAAATCAGATAAGATAATCGATATTTGTTCTTTATTCCTATCCTATATATTGACTCTCTCTTTGGTTATATTTTATTGATCTGAATAATCAACCAAAATAGCTCGATCGTCTAGACCAGCTAGTTCCTTCTCCTATTCTGGTATATCCACTCTCTATATTGATTATATTCAAGTCAGATCAGCTCAATCAGCCCAGGAAATAGTTATTTCCTTTATATGTACTCTCTCTTTTGTTCTATTCTATAGGCAAGTCAGATCAGCTCGATCCGCTCGATCAGCTAGTTCCTTGCACTTCCATTTCATGCTGCAACGAAATCTCTGCCCAGCTGCAGCACGGCAACACTGTCCGCTGCACTCACTCACACTCTCTCTCTCTCTCTCCCACTCTTGCTCTCAGTCTCCAAGTCTCTCTCTCTCTTTCTCTCTCTCTGTGACCGGTCGGTCACTCATGCTCTTCCATAGATCACACGCTCTTAAGTTTGTTCTCTTGGTCTCTCAGTTGATTTTGATGTTGCTTTTGCTCTCGATTTTCTAAACACACACACACACACACTTGCCATAGGCATAGTGAGTCGTGAGTGAGTCCGCTGCACTCCGGTTGTAGTTTGTTTTGTTCGTCTTATTCCGCTGGCCGTTGTCGTTCTTCGTTCGTTATGGGGGTACAGTAGTCTCCCGCCAAAATTTAGTGGCGCTCGCCGTTTGCCTCTTTGTGCGTTGATCTTTTACGTTTTTGTTTTGATTTCAACATTCTCGTCGTCGTTCGCCGTAGTAGTAGAGAGCCCAGCCTGTGTTCGCTGGCAACTTGCCGGACCGGACTACACACACACACACACACACAGAGATAGCTTGGACAAGTGATCATGACAGCGAGCTGTGTGCTCTGTCTGTGTGTGTGTGTATTGGGCATTTTCGTTTTCAATTAGGTTTAATCAAGCAAACGATCGATCATATTGACTTGTTTTTTGAGTTGGCTTGAGGTGTGCGTTTTGTGTACTGTCCGCTGCCCGCTGCCTTCTGCCTGCTGCCCGCTGCCAACTGCCTGGGTTATTGCTCGCTTTTCATTTTCCTGTTCTGGTTTTTAAGTTTTGCATAAACTTGTTGATTAACTGCGGCCCGAGGGGCTCAGCTGCTGCTGGTTTTTGGTTCGCGCTTGTTTCAACTCATTACAAATACAACAATGCGTGTGTGTGTGTGTGTGTGTGTGGCCAAAGGGTACCAAGGTTATAATCGTTTTTAGGATTAAGCTGAACCAAATTAAGTCACACAAAATCATAATAACTATATGCAGTTTATGGAAATGTAGGGAACGGCAGATAAATCAATGTGGTGATGGAAATGGAAAATGAAGAAATCAGAAAACAGAAGAGTTGGGCGAGAATAGAAAACATATGTAAATAGAAATATGGAATATGGAATACATAAGTATATAAAACTATTAGAAATTATTGGGATTGCAGAAAAATGTTAAATAAAATCTATTTAAGAGATATAGATTTATATGTTTATTTATATGATTATTTATTATTTATTGTATGTTTTTAGTATCAGATAAATACTTATTTATTATTAGATATATATTTATTTATAATAAGACTAACTAATTTATTATCATATATATACTTATTTATTTTAAGATATATGTTTATTTATTATCATCATCTGCATAATATAAAATTTATAAATTCAAAATTAAATTTATAAATTCAAAATTAAATTTATTTATTTCAAATTAAATTTATAAATTTGAAATTAAATTTATAAATTCAAAATTAAATTATATAAATTTAATTTAATATTGTTGTCCAATATTTAATGCTCAGTTGCACTACTATTTTCATGAACTCAGCAGCATAAATATGCAATAACCTCATCAGATCAAGTAACTGCCTTAAAATGCTAATATCAAAAGCTACTATTGGGATCAGAACTAAATAGAAAAGTCATCTAATAAATAGTTATTGAGCTCTGTTCAGAAGCAGAAGAGCCTTCTGCTCAGAACTTCATAACTAATATATTTCTTAGACATAGAACTCTGCATATTGGCATTTAAACTATCATACAAAATATCATATCCCATCATATATGTATATCATATTAAAAGAGCCAGAAATTGATATAGCTCGCTTAAAGTTCAGCTTCGAGCTCTCACCTAAGACAACATGCAAATGCTGACTTGGAGCCAGCCAATATGTGCTCAATGCATTTCGCTGGCTTCTCTATTACTCAAGTGTCAACTGAGTGCGACGTTTGCTCAAAGAAATTATATAAAAATTATATACATACACACACACACACACGCACAGTAGCAACAAGACACCAGAGGCGGAGGCTGAAGCTGCAGCTGAAGCACTTGGACAATCAGGCAGCGTCAGGCATTATCATTATGTTTATTATATGAGTACTTGCAACCAGCAGCAGCAGCAGCAGCAGCAGGAGCGGAGGCAATGCCAGTGGCAGCTCACAACAGCTCATATAGCTCTCGCTCTGATCATAATCAGACAGGGGCCAGGCTCTTGGCTCGACAGGCCAAGGGTAGCGGGAGGCGAACTCCAACTCCAACTCCAACTCGAGCTCGAAATCGACAAGTTGTTGCATGCACGATCGACGTGAAGAGCGCTGGTTGGGACTCGTGTCTTTGGGTTTGGCTCAGCCCCTCAGCTGCCTGTGCTCGGGGGCTGCACAAAGTGTTTTGAGGCGACTCGTTTGGATGCTGATGTTGCTGTTGCAGCTCGGCCCGCATCATCGTCGTCGTCGTGCGCATTTAAAGGTCTCCAGTTCTGAGCGCGTCCTCCACCATCTCCACCCCTCCTCCTCCACCACTGTCAGCTTCGGCTGTCTTCTGCTGGAGCTGTTTAAGTGCCGTTGCCGTCGTCGTTGAATCTTTAAAACTTGATTTTAAGTTTGTTGTTGTTGTTGTTGCTTTTTACGTACGCCAGCTGAACACCTGTGTTCTTATGCGCTCCCCTCAGCGACTATAGACAATATTATTATTTTTCTTCTTTTTTTTTTTTCTTTTCTTAACCTCATGCAATTTAATGTCATGTTTTTCGTCTTAGTTGCTGTTGGTTTATTTCGTTTTTTTTTCTTTATTTTTTTATTACTTAAGTGCGTGTTTAGGTTTAAAGGTTTATGTTTGTGTGCTGCTGGGGCTGCGCTCGATCTTTTATGCCTAGTAAATTTAGCGTCTTAACCTATTTATAATGAAATCTGTTTTGACCATAAACCGGTGAGAGGCGGGGGCCATAATGTTGCACAATTTATGGGACTATTAAAGCACAGTTAAGGCTTAGCCTATGAAAATCATCTAGGTAATTGCGACAACTGAGAAAAGAGAATAACAATCATACTCTAAGCTCAAGTTATGGGAGTTAATAAACTAACACCTTCTTGATTATGAAATGGAAACCTTTCTAATATGCTAAGAATATGGAAGTATAGGTAAGTATAGGGCAGATTATAGGGAGATTATCCAAGTTGAAATCTAAGAAATATTTATGAAAATCTGTGCAAGAAAAAATAAATATTTGAAAGTTAAGAATATGGAAATATATATTAAATATAGTACAAATATATAATATAATATAAATATAATTATATATATTTTTATTATGAAAATGTCAATATTTAAATATAGAATATAATTTAAATAAATAAATAAATATATATATTTTTTGAAACATATTTAAATTAACATATATTTAAAGATATGCAAATGACATTAGTCTATCCAAAATCTGATAAAAAAAACCTTTTCAAAGTATGAGAATATTAAAATATATAAAAATTAAGGCAAGAGAGATAGTTTTTAACTATTTCAAATATTAAATAAATTTTGATTTTCACAGATTTTCATACATGTAATCAAAATTTATTTTAATATTCCTTAATTTATAAACAAATATTATATTTTACATTAAGTTATTTCTCTTGCCGTAATTGTTATATATTTATT
Source organism: Drosophila paranaensis (assembly GCA_035047545.1). Lineage (NCBI taxonomy): Eukaryota > Metazoa > Arthropoda > Insecta > Diptera > Drosophilidae > Drosophila > Drosophila paranaensis. The sequence goes on along the minus strand of JAWNPL010000145.1, from coordinate 6,504,470 downwards.
AGATTAGTTAATTTAAATTCAAAAATAAATATTTTTTTTTATCTTATTTTATTTTTTATTTTATTTTATTTTTTTATTTTATTTTATTTTTTTATGTGAATATGAAAATATATCTAAAAATATATATTTTATTTAGAATCCAAAATAAATAATTTCAAAAATATAAAAATTATAAAATACATTTAAATATTGGCATTTATATATTTATATAAATAAAATACTAAAATAAATACTTTTAAAAATATACACAAAAAAAGAGAGTATATATAAATTTAGGCAAATGAGATGATCTCTATTGAAACAATTTGCCATAAAAAAACTATTTTAAATTTAAGAAAATTAAAATGTACAAAAATCTACTCAAATTAGATTATTCAATCTAAAAACCATTAATAAATAAATTAAAAAATATAATAATACTAAAACTTGCTTAAATCTAGGCAAATGAGATTTAGTTTGCCATTGCGAATTATATTTCTATTTCTATTTCAATGTTAGATTGAATTCAATTGAATTGTTTTGTTCTGCCGGCCGAACGTGGCGTATGAGTAATCAGCTAATTTCGAACAATAGGCAAAATGCAATAAAATTATTAATAACGCGACTGTAACTAATCACGTCAAATGAACAATAGCCAAAGTACATTTATGGCTGCTGCTGCCAAAGCTAACAAAAGAACCCGAAACCGTCTCCATGCCACTATGCTAAGCACCAGCTAGAGGGAGCGACCGATTGGACAGTTGGACTGACTAGCTAACAAAGCGCATTCAATCAACATAGCACAAACAACAGCGCAGCACAGTTGCAAGTCATAAAAACTACAACAAAAATACAGTGCAAATACAAACACAAATACTATAGAGTGCGGGCAAAAACTTAAAAAAAAAAATAAATAAAATGAAAAAGAAGAAACAATTTTCAACATTGGCCGAGGCAGCTACTGGGCATACGCCAAAAAGAGGCGACGCGACGCCTCGTAACGCTAAGCAAATAGACCAAAGACAAGCATAGAGAGTTCTACATACGGGCTGAAGGAGGGCGGCCAAAGGGGCGGGGCTGGGGCTGCGGCTGTGGATAGGGACCCAGTGCATACACACACAATGCAACTTCACGCCGCAAGTCAAAATGCAATTAAGCGCAGCTACTGGACGACTTCAATGATGATGATGACGATGATGATGATAATGACGATGACAATGATGATGACGATGGCAACGTTGTTGTAACCATCAAACAGCAGATTGTCAGAGACAAACACACACACACACACACACACACATGTATCTATATATGTGTGCGTATTTATAACTAGAGAGAGAGAGACCCATGAGCTGGGCGTTGATGTTTCAGGCGGAGTTGCACAGATAGAAAACTACATAGTACAAACAAAACTCGATTTCAGTTTAAGACGCAGTAAAAAGTTGTAATGCAGCTTAAGACGGGAGCGCAGTCGCTTTAAACATAGAGGAAGGAAAAGAACCGCATGGAAAACGAAAAGCAGCAGCCCCAGCCCCAGCCCCAGCCGCTGAGCACCAGCAGCAGAAAGAGCAAAAAAAAAAAATAATATATAAAATAAAAGCTTTTGTGCTCCAAGTGGCAATTACACGCAACAAAATTGGAGGCAACAGGTTCAGCCCATAATTTCGTGTATATATATATGTATATGGGGTGTAAGACAGGGTAAGGCATCTATCCATCAATCTGGGTAATTATAAAGGCAATGAAATAGAAGAAAAAAGAGAAATTCAGTAAATCAATTAGATCGACTGGCTTAAGGCAAACTTAACAATATGACAAAGGATTGATTAGCGAAAATTATGCAGGTGGAGAGTTCCTCTTATTTCAGTAATTATGTCAGCCAGTGTATTTTGTATGTCAAAGTTGCAGAGATATTTTAGTAAATTGCCAAATTAATAACTAAATGAAATAATTAATTTAAATATTACTACTTATTTTAATTTTTCAAATATTCCTTGCATTTATTAGACTAGTATCCCCAACATCATATTTTTCTCATATTAAAAGAAAAGAGGTGATTGGGGAGAACATTTGTAGGGATAGTCCACACTTATATATCAAAGAAGATTTATTTAGAATAAATATTTCTAATATCAAAATAGGCAATATACAGCAGAATATACTAAATTATACAGATACATTAGTGCAATTAATCTTATTTATTTAAATATAAATTATTTTTATAGAGTAATTATTCTCAAAAATCATTATTAGACTCTAATAATTTGTACTACGAACGATATATATTTATTTGTATATATATTGTATAGTTGTATTTGGGATATAATGGTTTAATGTAGCCATTTGTGGAAAATATTTATATATAATAAAAACTGTAATAATAAATATTAATGTTAAAATAATATAGCAATTTTAATAAATAATAAATATAATAAGCGTATGAATTTTTTATCACTATAAATCTCATTATTTATTACTATTATCATTATTAGTATTATTATCAATATTATTAGTATTAATTTATTATTATTATTTTATTATTATTATTATTTTATCATTATTATTATTATTACCATTACTATTACCATTATCATCATTATAATTATCATAATCATAATCATAATCATAATTATAATCATAATCATAATCATTATCATTATCATTATTATTATTATTATTATTATTATTATTATTATTATTATTATATTTTAAATGTAAAATATAAAATAAATGATATTTTTGAAATTTTGTATATTCCCAAAATATTTTTAAACTTGTTGAAAAATTAATTTTGCCTCTCAGAAAAATTCGTGCTTATGTCTTTGAATTTTCAACAGTCAACTCTACGTGCATTTCGCTCAGTGCAGCTGCAACTGCAAGCTACGACAAAGAAGGTTCTTAAAAGCTTTATGCATCGTTGTCGCTGTTTCGTATAGCTCAGCAGCAACAACAACAACAACAATAGCAACAAGAGAAAACCGGTTTTAGCATTTGCTCTTAGGCTCCAAAGACTCCAAACGCTGGGGTCTGCCGGTAAGAGCTTGTGGGTATTTGACTTTGGCTGTGTTGATTTGTTGCGCATGCGCGCGACTTGCGCCGACTCGATTCGCTGCGACTGGTACTCACTGTACAGTGTACACCCTGCAGCGTTGCAGCTGTGCCCCACACACAAACACACAAACACACACACACACACCTACAAAGCCAAAGGTCTATGGGGGGCAGCGAGAGGGTTGGCCCCCGCAGGAGGGAGTACCTCTACTACATCTTGTTGTTGCTGTTATTATGACGCTCGAGCAGCTACTGTGCATTGCTTAACGATCATGCCCGATCATGCTTCAAAAACAAAAAAAAAAACTTAAGCCAAAAAGCTCGCACGTTTCGTGTTTTCTTGCTGCTGCTGCTGTTGTTGTTGTTGTTGGTGTTTAGTGTGCTTTGGTTTGGCTACCGTTTGGATCGCTTTTGGGATCGCATTTGGCTCATTGTCAATGTCGCTGTTTGCTATTTGAGCACAGCTTCTGCTGGCTCAAGCCCCCACCTCTCCTGCCGCAACCCGATTCGCTGCGTGATTCATTTGTCGTGCTGTGCGCAGTCGACCCGCAGAACGCTATATATGTGTGCTTTGGGGGCCACAGATATTGACGTTGGATGCGGTCGCACCGTTATGGAAATATGATTGCCCAAAAGGTACAGGCCAAGTGGTTGAACTACCCCTCCCCTACCCCACCCCTCTCTTCCAAGTTGCACCCACTCGCTGGCTGTTCAATTTATGGAAAATGAATGGTGATTAAAATGATCGCCAATATTTGCATTGTGGTCAGCGTTTAAACTTTGGCTTGCATTTATTAACGTCTATTGGCCGGAGTTGATGGAAAATTGCCCGCCGGCGGGTGTGGCCCAAGCGATGCACGAGTTCGCTATAAAAGATTTCAATTTGTTTCTCAAGGATGGCCAAGCGATGCAACTCGCGCGCTGCTAAATAATTAGAACTCAACGCTGACCCTGAGCGCAGCAATTATATGGTCAAGGTTGTGCATAGCCAAGATATGCGATATGCGCACGGCTAAGTAACAGATCAATATTGACTCTGGGAAATTTAAGTAGCCAAACAGACGACAAAGTCAACGGCAGCCAAAGCAAATAAAGTGCTCAACACAAATATAAGATATGAATAATGGGCAGGCACACAGCCATAGCCATAGCCAGAGCCGTAGATTGTGGATAGCCAAGCAAATAGAAAGACTTTTACCTTGCGCACACAGCATACGGCAGCAGATAAGCCCCCAGGGATGTCCAGCAACTGGTCTGAAATTAAAGAGAAATATATTAGTAATAGGCGAAAAAAAACCTTTCCTAATTTATAATAATTTATTTATATTTTTTATCATTATATTGTATGTAAAATTTTTAATAATAATAATTTATATATTTTTTATTTAAATTAAAATATTATTTTATTATACTATTATTTTTATTTTACAATTTTTAAATATTATACTATATTATTTTATTATTGTATTTTATTTTTATATACATGTACGTTATAATACAATTTTAAAGTTTTATACTATCTCAGACTGTGTATAGCAGATCTATTATATACATGCCCTTTTATCAATTCCTAGGAATACAAGTCTCTCAGCTTCAAAATTGTTGTAACATATTGCAAAGGTCATCATCATTTGCAATTTTGGCCCAGAGTTGCCCAGAAATTTATGCTAAGTATAATAATCAATTTTTTAAAAAACATATACCATATATCCAGATATACACTCATGATGGAAACGCAGGCTCATATCAATGAATTGTGACTATTATCAATTTTTATTGGCATGCACCGCATTGCCAGATTGCGCTCTTTAAGTTACCATCTAATTTTTCCCCGAAAATGCAAAAAATTAATTAGTTATGACAAAATATCCAAAAGTATTTTGGTGTACTTATTGTGTTCATCATGAGTGTATATAATTTTCTTATTTTTAAATATATCCAATTACAATATATATTAATATAATAAATTTGACATTTTTACTCTTGCCTCACTTAGAGGATTTTTGAAATTTGACGCAAAATAGGTCATCTATACTCATGAATTTCAACTAACTGAAATTAAATTAAAATACCTTATAATATGATAAAATATGTTATCATAAAATATATATTATTATAATTTAAAACAATAGTATAAATAAAATTATATTAGACAATATATAAAATAAAATAAAATAATACAATATATGAAGAGCTTATGTATTTTATCATAACATATACATTATTATAATTTGAAATAATATAAATAAATATATATTAGACAGTATTTAAAATAAAATAAAATAATATTATGAATGATGAGCTTATATTTGTTGTCTATTCACAAATACTATAAAGTCTCTCAGCTAAAAAGCTACTGCCAAATTAGGTCTCTATATATGCCTCTTTTATTTCCCATTTTTTAACAATGCAAAATAATAATTATTAAAATATATATATATATATTTTTTTACATATATGTACATATTTAATTTGCCGCTTGTTGTCAGAAACTCGATCTTAATTTACCTTAACTTATTTTTGGACAGGTACGCCTGTATGCAATACTCTAATTAATCTATACATATATTAAATACAATTTTACAAAATTTACATTCCCCGACGATCGAGGGAATGCAGTCTCTTTAGTCTTCTCCTGTTTCGGTTGTTGGCCAGATTTTACATATATTTGTAACAAATAGTTACAATATTTTAAAAAAATTAAATTTTTATTTTTATTTCAAACTTTTCATAGACGATTTTAAGTAAAAAATCTATTATAAATACCAGATATATATTTGTAAGATTTATTAATATCTTTCTTTTAGAATATCTAAACAAAACTCGGCAGTTTCAAGCTGTTCCTATATCTGCAAGTCTTCATTAAATAGTCATACTACAAATGTAAGCTAGTAATCATAAGGACCTATTAACCAAAAATCCCTGATCTTAGTTTCCAACCATAACCATGCCTACCGGGTTATTCAAGCCACATCCTCATCTATGCCCATTTTTTTGTCATGCGTCTAAATGAACTTGAATCGCTGATGAATATGGGAGAAGTACCTCGGCAAGAAGTACAGCTTTCAGTTAGCTCATTTCTGGTTGTTACAATTGTCACGCTGATTAACTAGACATGGCAAGACAAGCCGTACAAAAACCACAAGAACTTTTGCAATGGCTGAAACGTTGCGAGGCACCTACGCTCGCTCGTACTGTACCCAGCCTAGGCATAGAGGCATAGAGATAGAGAAGAGCACAGCAATCCGGCCGGCACATCCGAAACCAGATTAAACCGCAGATGTTCTGTCAAACTGACAGCGCCAGAGAAACGACTTGATTGCGCATGAGCCCATGCCCATGGTCAGGCACAGGCACAGGCACAGGCGCAGGCTGGGGCACAGGCACCGAGGCTCAAGCTCAGGCTCGTTCCGTGCTGTGGAACAGGCCAGGCTTATCCAACGACAACAACGTTGAACGTTCAACGTTCTAATGAACCCAAAAGATTTTACGCGCCAAAGGCTTTTTTCACGTTCCGAGTATCGAACGAGACTCGTACAACTGCGAAAAAAAAACCAGAGGAGATGTAGGAAAAAAAGAGACCAGGCTGCCTTTTCTGTGTTTTGATACGCGCTTCCAGTCGATACAAAATTAAAGACCTAATGAAGTGGAGGCAACGACAACGCAAAGATAAATATGCACAGGCCACAGAGTAAAAGAAAAGAAAAACAACGAAAAAAAAAACTCGTTTGACCAGTTGAAGGCAGTTGCTGGTTGGGGCAAGAATCATCATAATTTTTACTATCAACTTGCAACATGGACACATGCGACGACGACGACGACGAGGACAGACTGACGGATCGGCGGACCGGGCGAGCGACCGTCCGTCCGACCGACCGATCCGATTGCGTGTGCCTAACCCTCTGCCGGCACCTCGGACCTCGCAGTCGCCTGCCTGCACACGCCTACGCCACACGGTGCCAAATGCGAGAGGGAGCGAGACAAAACAACAACAAAGCAGCAGCACATATGTAGCTATACACATATACACACATATGTAAGTATGTGTGTATGCATGTATGAAAAAAAAAAATGATATGAAAACAGGTCATTGCCTTAATGGATCTGAACACAACGCCCCACTGGCTCCGACTTCGACTCAACTGGAATCGAGTATCTTTCTCTCTCTCTCTCTCTGTCTTTCTTGCCCGATCTGTCTCTCTCGCTCACTCCTTGCCTCGCATGTGGATGCAAACGACAGCGTACGTTGCCTGCATACGAACGAGGGAGGCGCTGCAAGCAGCCCCAGCGATAAAGATTTAAGCAAATAATCAAATACATAAACAAGAACGGAAAAATAATTGAAATCTAAGACGAACTAGGAATGCTCTTTGCTCGAAGAGAGTTGAAAGACAGAGAAACCGATAGAGCTGCAACAAATCTATAGAGCTTTAACTTGAAAGCACAAACTGAAGTTCTTTAGCTTTCTTCGCTTCGATTCCTTAAGCTGCACTCGGAACAAGAAGCTTGATGGCCTGAATTGAATTAAAATTGTTCTTAAATTAAGTTAGAAGCCTTCTCTTCAAGCTGTTGAATTCTCTTTCGAAGAACTCTAGCTCTGAAACCGGGATATAATATTATCTTACATTCATAATATATTCTAATGATCTTTAATATATATTTATAAATATTTATTTCCATTTAACACATATTTTTTTAAATTTTTCTTGACTAATTTATTAATTTATTATTTAATTTAAATACAAAATATTTAATTTCTATTGATTAATTTATTATTATTTTTTATTATTATTATTATTATTACTATTTATTTTAGATTTTATTATTTTTTGTATTATTTCTGATTATTCTATTGTATTATATATATTATTATCTATTTAAATAATATTTAGAAATATTTATTTTCGATGTATTTATTTATTTTCAATTTAATACACATTAGAATAGTTGATTAACATGTATTTATTAGTTGTTTAATTATATTAAATATTTAAAAAAAATTAATGTGTATATTTATAGACAGGTTTCTATTTTATTTTTTATATGAAATGGTATGTAAATAATAAATAAATGACTAAAAGAAATAATAAATATGTAAATATCTATAAAGACTTTTTACATTGTAGATATTTACATATTTATTATTATTTTTTATGAATTTATTTATTATTTATTTACCATTTAATACATAAAAAATTGTTTTTGATGTATTTATTATGTATTTTTAATTTAATAAATATTTTAGGATAATTATATTTGATTTAATATATATTTAAAAAAATATTATTTTTGATTTATTTATTTATTATTTTTTTTGCGTTTATTTATTTTAAATTTAATAAAAATTAGAATATATTATTAGAATATATTATAAAAGTTACTTTTAATTTAATTTATGTGTATTTATTTTCAACTTAATATATAATCATTTATACACATTTATTTTGAACTTCAGTTAGAGTATGCAGAAGAGACTGCCCCGCACTGCTCGCTGGGGCGACTTTGTCTCTGGAGGCTCGCGCCTAGAATTGAGCTGAGTTTCTTAGAGGAGGACTGACAGACAGATAGACACACAGACGGACGGACAGACAGACAAACGAAACAGTTGGCCAGATGGGGTAGCGGGACACAGAGCACAGGAGCCAGAGCCTAGGCATGGGCACGAGCATGAGCGTGGAGCGAACAGAGGCGACTTTCAAAAACTTTACACAAATTTAGATTTATTGTTAAAGGCAGTGAGAAAACAAAGCAATGCGCATAGTAAATTGGGTTAAAAGTACAATTGTCGTTTAGACTCTAATTGGAGGCGTGCGCGCGAGCGAGCGAGCGAGGCATGAGGCATGAGCCTGATTGGAATGAGCCTGTCACTTGCCCAATGGCCACAAACAAATCAATTGCAATGCTCGATAAGTCGTCGCAGTCTGGCAGAGCACACAAAGAGCTACTGTTTGCCTGCTGCTGTTGCTGCTGCTGCTCCAGCTGGTCATTCACTCAAACTTGGACTTGTGCTGAGCGCGTGCCCGCCTGAAGCAGCTCGAAGAAGTTGCAAGTTGCAAGTTGCAGCTGTTGCAAGGTTGGCCCAGTGCGCGGCCCACTTGCCATCCTCTTGGTACAGTGCCGCCGCCTTTTGCCAGCTGCTGCGCCCAGTCCAGCTGAGACTCAGACTCCGACTCTGCCTGTGATCTTGTGCCATTTTGTTTGATCTTTGCAGTTGGGCCACTAGATAAGCCCGCTGTTGACTTTGCTTATGTAATACTAGACTCCGCTCAGCTGCCGGCGTTGGTTTGTGGTGCTTCTTGAGCTGACGGGCTGAGCGACTGCCTGGCTCGCCTTGCCTAGCCTAGCTGACTCTCTGGCTGGCGTGTTGTGTTTGATAAATTGCCCAAGTTCAGAAGTGGAGTTTGCTGCCCGCAGGGCTTATGGCTAGTCAAGTGGTTAAGTATGGAAGTCTGCCATCTGTTTGGCCCGAAGAAATGCTAAGATCTATGCGCATATGCACACATACATATGTCAGAGCCAAAGGTTATATAGCAATATGAATTCATAAAAAAAAAACTATGCAGATAGTCACATAATTGAAATTATACAGTATCTAATAGTTACACTTTAGTAAGTTCTATTGTTTGCAGAGTGAAGAACTGGAACTGGTTTAGCCGGAGCAGGGCAACCTGCTCTCTCTGTCTCTCTCTCTGATTGACGTTGCCTCGCGTGCATGCAGATGCTGCCTTACTTCTTTTTTTAATGGCCTGGACCCCAAATTATCTAATTTGCAAAGTTATTGCTATTAATTGGGCGTAATTATTGCGTGTCGTCGGGGCTAAACGGCGCCTTTTATGCAGCCTTTATAATTAGTTTCCTTTAGCATCGCTCAGCCGCTCCGCCAGACCCTATGATTGCTCTAAATGCTGTCCAGCTCAGCTGCAGAGTGCAGACTGCGGCACTTGCCTCACTCGCTCGGGTTGTCAATTTTAATTGATTGTTAATCTGCCCCGCGCAGGCTCAGCATGATCTTGGACCCTCTCTGTGCACCTCTCACTCACTCACTCTCTCTCTCTCTCTCTCTCCGTGTCTCTGGTCGAGGTTAATCTTATAAACGTACCGAGTTAATTGTATTAAATACGCTCCACAGCATTGTTGTTGCCTGCTGTCCAGCTGGTTGGCTGGCTGGCTGATCGCTGCTATCGTCGCCATTGGAGTTAATGAACCATTGAAGATCAAGGATAAACGATGTACACATGGCAATTAGTTGATTTTTTATTGCAGCCACTGCGATAACTAAATATAGACGGAGGCCATAAATGCATATAACAACGATATGGAGACAATCCAATCGAGCCCAGGCGGTTCCGCAGAAACCGCACTAAGGCCCCAATCAATGGCCGAACAAAATAAGCAATTTATTAATAAGTGTTTACGGGAAAATATGTTTACAAACTCTGGGCAGATATAAGCCATAGGTGCATTAGCTATTTACCAAATGCTTCCAGAAGCGAAATAGACAAGGGTTACTCCGAAATTTTGAGAAGCATACTTTTGGGATCGAAATACTATTTGAGGGAACGTTTGAATGGGGGAAATGTGCAAGGGAAATTAGGAATCTAATGCAAACTATGGTAGATAATAGGGTAGATAAATATGGACAGATTAACTAATTATACAACATATACAAAAAATACTAAAATTTGGTAACAAAAAAAATAATTATATAAATTCTTAAATTAAATATTTTAAATATAAAAAAATATAATAAAATAAATTTGAAGTATTAACATTAAAATAAAATAAATTTAAATGTGGATTATTATTTTAAAAAACATTAAAATGTTACCTATTATAACAAAATAAATTTAGGTATTAAAAATTAATTTTAAAAATGTTAATGCTAAATATAAAAGTAAAATAAATTTGATTATTAAATATTATATTACATAAAAAAATATATATTTATATAAAGTACTACAATAAAATAAATTTTAATTTAAATATTTTTATATTTTTATAAATATTAATATACAAAAATTTTTAATGCTAAATATTAAAGTAAATTATATTTGATTATTAAATATTATAGTATATAAAATAAATTATATAAAATACTATAATAAAATAAATTTAAATTCAAGTATTTTTATAAAACACATTATTTTTCAAATTTATAATTAATTTAATTTTAATTTTAGTATTATTAAATAATGAAAAATAACTATAATTAAAATTTCAAAGTGAGTTCTCATTTAAGAAGGATTCAATAGAGGACAGAAGGAGGTCTGGTCTGCATAAAATAAATATATTCCCCAGCAAAACAACGAGTCTATACAGTCACGTTCGTCTATCTGCCCATACGTCAGTGGCCCGTTCGGCTTTTCTGCTGATGGACTGTCCGTCCGTCCATCTAAGTGTGCGTTCGTTCAATTGGGTATATATCCGTCCCTAGAGACTTACGTTGGCATTTCAAATATTAGAGATTTCAAGGTATCTTCTAGTCGATAACTCTTCACTCTTATTGTAATATATGTAAGACCCTCGCCAAAGCTCCGCAACTTTACAGTGCAGTAAGTCATAAAATATACTCAGCTTGTCCAGTCAAGCAAATGCTTTGAGTTAAACGTATTCCGAAAGTATATTAGCAATTCCCCGATCTTAAATAACATTATTAGCATTAGCATAATCAGCTCGCAGCCAGACTGGACAGCAGGTCGTGCGCAGCCAGGCTGGAAAGGCAGGAGAACAGCTTGATAGTAAAATAAATCAAACTTTTAATTGCTATGCAATTAAAGTAACGTATTTCAATTAATTAAAAGCAATTTTGATTGAGCGCGCGCTTGCGAGCGACCTGAAGCTGGCCCACGCCTGGCCACAGCCCAAATAAATAAAAAAAATAAAACTCGATAAACATTACGAAACCTGAAATTTTGCGCGCCAAAAATTTGCAGCGGAAAAGCAAAACAAGCTGTGCAGAAATAAATATATTATTAAATATATACATATATACAGAAAATATATAGAGAGATAAATAAAAACAGCTGGCTGGCTGGCTGGCGATGCAGCGGCTGCTGGGGCAGGTGATAAGGCGGCTGCCGCGTCGGCAGGTTGTTAAACCAGCTGCCCCGCGTGGGAGCTGCGCAGCACAGCGCAGCGAGTCTATTGCGTCGTTGCGAAAATTAACTGCAATGGAGCGCGCTCAAGGGGGCCGACGGGGGGGGCAGGCGAGGTGGTGCTATTGCCACTTGGCATAAATGTTAAAAGGCTCGCCACAAAGCTTCCTACACAGGCGCAAGCGGCTTCCGTGGCTTCAAACTGCCAACTTCGACTCCAACTTTGACTGCGGCGCGCGCAAAAAATATATATATTTATATATTATTGTTGCTGGCGCATTGGCCTAATACGAAAGTTGTTGCCCTTGTGTTGGTGGTGTACGACGCGGTGTGTTCGTGCCACAAGTGGCAGCCACAACTTACACAAGGCAACACGAATGAGTGTTAAAGTGGAATAATAAAAAGTTTTAGATTATTTTTAATATTAATAAAAGTTTGAATTGAAGTCAGTTTTTGATGGGTACTCAAAACTGATAAAATATAAAAATACTAATTAATTGCCCAAACATATTTATATTAATATTCAAATATTTATTTATTGAAAAACAAAAATATTTATTTAAATTTAAATTGATACTATAATATTTAATGCATTTATATTATATTATAAATTTTAATTTTAATAAATACTATTATTTTTATAACAAAAATGTATAATATAATATAATGTAAACTTTATATGCTGTGAATGAAAATAAGCATCCATATAAATTTCTATGATTAGAAGTCACAAATTACATATATACAAGGCAATCGATTGTACTTGAAACTCACTATAAAAAATAAATTGAAAATAAATATTTTAAATTGATTTGAATTCATAAAAAATACTGTGATTAAATTTTAATTTCTTTTATATAAAATATATTTTTTTAATGTAATATATATAATGAATACTCTATAATATAATATACAAAATATTTAAATATAAATATATGAAAAAATAAATAAAATGTATAATTTAAAATGTAAAATAAATATAAAACATTTAAAATGAAATATATATTTTATTACATATTTATATATATTTTTTCTATACAAAAATATCTAAAAAAAAAAAACTTAAATTGAAAAAAAAAACATCTAACCTTATTATAATGCTATTTGCTTTAAAGCTTGTGCCTTTTACTCGAAATATAATTAAACATTAATTGTTTATACATATAAATATTTATTAATTTCATAAATTTTTATATATAATATGTATTACATTGTTGTATAGCTTTTATTTAATATTTTAAATACACTAAATTATAAAACATTACTGAACGTATTAAATACATCTTCGGTTAAATCAGCTAAAACTCTGTATTTAATAAATGCTTTTCCCTGCTGTCTAGTGTAACTAATGAGCTAAGCAAGCACGTCACGCGTCAAACTTTGTACGTGTTGTTTCGTTTGTTGGTCAAGTGGCCAACAACAACAACAACTATAGTTACAACTGCAACAACGACAACATGCAACACGCGCTTAATTTTATTGGACGTCATGCGGTGCGCATGCGCAACGGACCTGCCGACCTGATCCACCAACAGTGCCATTGCATATTTACATACACACACACATTTACATAAATATATGTATTTTACATATATGTAAGTAAGTATGTATGCTTCTCTATATGTTTCTTTTCTTTATTTTGGGGCAAATGGCATAATTGGCTGCCCCAGTGCGGTTTCTGGCTGCGACCCACTCGACGATGCCAGCCCCGCCGACTGTAGCCTATGTGTGTGCCATAAACATATGCACCTGAGGCGTTGTACGTGAGATATGAGACATTTGGCTTTACACGATTTGTGGCCTACCTGCGTTCATTTGATTGATAAATGCTAATATATAAAATAATATGATCAATCAAAAATTAAACCATTGCAACATGACAAGATGTCTGCAACAGTTGAAATTGAACTTCGACTGAGGCCGAGATTGTCAAATATAAATATAAATATAAATATAAATATAAATATAAATATAAATATAAATATAAATATAAATATAAATATAAATATAAATATAAATATAAATATAAATATAAATATAAATATAAATATAAATATAAATATAAATATAAATATAAATATAAATATAAATATAAATATAAATATAAATATAAATATAAATATAAATATAAATATAAATATAAATATAAATATAAATATAAATATAAATATAAATATAAATATAAATATAAATATAAATATAAATATAAATATAAATATAAATATAAATATAAATATAAATATAAATATAAATATAAATATAAATATAAATATAAATATAAATATAAATATAAATATAAATATAAATATAAATATAAATATAAATATAAATATAAATATAAATATAAATATAAATATAAATATAAATATAAATATAAATATAAATATAAATATAAATATAAATATAAATTAAATCAGGAAAATTCCTTTACTCATAAATCGAACCGGTTAAGTGTTTTATTAGGTTCGACAGCAACATAACGAAGTTTAATTGTAAATCGTAATTAGATTTGCAGCCAATAACAACTAACAGCAGGCAGGTCGCAGCTACTCTGCTACTCTTACTCCTCACTCTTAAAAAGGAGTCCCAGCAAATGCGTGTCTCGATTGTGTGGGTTCGAGTTTATGGCAAAACGCACTTGAGCCTGCGTCGCAAGATCGAAGATTGTCATCGTCGTTGGTGAGTGCATTAAATGCGGATTTTGAGTGCTGCACATTTGAAATTCAATTGCGCACACAAAGCGTGCGAACCTTGTCGCTGTGTGAGTGTGTGAGAGTGTTTGTGCAACATGTTGTGGGCTGACGCTGTCTGCAGCAGGTTTGTCTCGTGTGTTGGTTTTGTTTCTCGCTCGCTTTTTTATGTCGTTGCGCGCGCTAATTTGCGCAAATCAAACAACGGCCCACAAGAGCAACGAGAGCCACATGAAGGAGCCACAGACTCAACCAGTTTTCAGTCTTAGGCTCTTTTATTTTTTTGCTTTTGTTGTTTTGGGCCACTGCTGCGTGCAGTCGGAAAAACACCTGCTACAATTGATTAAATCACAGCAATTTATTATTAAGATTTTTTTTGCGAGTTTCTTTTTCTCTGCATTTTGGCGGGGCGGCGGGCCGATGGAAAACCACACAATGAAAAACTATCAAATCGAGGTTGATTGATTTTCGAGGTCTTGTCGAATCAGGCTCTGTGGGTGTTCTCGACGTGAGGTTCACTTAGGCTTAGACACTGCGGCTACCAGAGTCGACTGTGCCGTTACTCCAAGCTCATTCTGCATAAATCAATTGGCTGGCCTTTTGCGCAATAAACTCTGCCACGTTCTAAGGCGTTAATTGGCCTGAGCATTTGCATAGCAGATTTGCATAAACGAAATATTGTGGGCTGATCGAATTGAAAGTCGATTTGCGATTTGATTGTGTGTGGATGGGGTGGCAGTGATTAGGTGCGATAACTTAAATACATAATAGAAAAATATAGCTTTAATAAATCAAAATACTTAAAAAAAAAAAAATATTTTAAATGGGTTTCCTAACAAATCCATTAAAATTATAATTAAATTTTCATTATATGAATTTATTTTATACATTTTGAGACTTTACGAGAATAGCATTCTTCTATATAAATATACATTGTACATTAAAATAAAACATTTATTTTAAATTAAAAAAAAAATATTAATAAAATAACAAAAAATTAAAGAAAAGTAAAAATAAATAAAAAAATGTAAAATAAAATAAAATATATATAAATTAAATATATATATATATATATATATATATATATATATATATATATATATATATATAATATATATATATATATATATATACTAATATTTAGCTTAGAGCAACTGGAAATGACTGTCATACTCTTGCTGTACATTTAGCCGGATCAAATATATAAAATAAATAAATATAAAATATTTCAGATATATTTTGTAGCATTGTTTTCTCTTTCTCTTTCTTTTTTCGCTATTAAGTATTTGTCGAAAATATATTTATATATTTAAAAAATATTTATATATTTAAAAAAATATATATATATATATTTTTAAAATATATTTAAATATTTAAAAAATATATTTATACGTTTTAAAAATATATTTAAATATTTAAAAATTATATTTATATTTTTGTATATATTTAAGAATATATTTAAGAAAAAAATATAAATATTAAATATTTTAAAAATATTATAATTTTTAAAAATACATTTATATATTTTAAAAATAATTTATATATTGAAAAATAAAAATTAAATATTTTAAAAACAATTTTTTGCTTTTCTACAGAGTTTTAAATCATTTGCTAAAATATCACTACATAGTATTTGCCTAATATATAATATATATTAATATTTTATGTATAATAATTGCCTAAAATAAATTTCACAGTTTATTTTTAGTTAACATATCAACGAAGGGCAAGTACATCAACTAGTTCGAGCCCCGCCCTTTTCGGCTCTACATGAATCGATCACGTTGCCAAGTCACATCTGACAGGGCCAACAAAAATGTGATCGTAGATATGGCCTCAATCATTTAAGAGTTATTAAAATAGCTGAAAATAAATGCCAGCCAAAGGCATTACAGCCTTCGATGTAAATATGAAAAAATAAATATAATTAACAACTTTGTAGCGAATTTAACAAGCGGCGACAAGATCGACAAACACGAAACTGATTGCTGGAAACAGCATGGGATGGAAAACATGAATATCGCGTGCTCTAAATAGGCCCCGGGGCCAGTGGATAAATAGAGCGGGCAATTGTCACGATCAGCTACTGTGCGCCGATCCGAGCTCGAAATGAAGTGGGCCATAATATTTATAGTCGCCCAGCTAGTGCATCACATAGCGGTAAATATTAATGAATCTATGTCTCTCTCTGATCTCTACTGGAATATCCTTTCGTGTAGGGCGAGCAAGCTTATGTGGTCAGCAATGAGCAGCTGGAGTCCTTCGAGGGCGACTCGGAGACGCTCGTCCTGTTCGACAACCTGAAGACCATCGGACGTGACCGTGCGATCAACGGTTCGTTCTCCTTCCTGGGCGACATGGACAACGACGACTTCAAGGTCTCCGTGGAGCTCTACTCCAGCCCCAACAACGACGGCGACTTCAAGCGCATGGTCTTCGACGTGCCGCAGACCAGCATCTGCGAGTGCTTCAAAAAGTTCTACGTGCAGTTTGTGCAGCCCTCGGTCAGCGATGGCGAGACCACAAATTTCCCCATTGTCGGCGAGGACACCTGCCCCATACCCAAGGGCGAGTTCTACATCAAGAGCGTGCTCTTCAACACGCAGGATTGGCCCGAGCAGGTGCCGCGCGGCATGGTCAAGGCCATCATAACGTTCTTCACGGGCGGCAAGAATGTGGGCGGTTTCATTGTGCTGGTCAAGATTGAGGATCGACAGAGTTAGGGCGGACAATTTGAGGATTTGAATTTTTTTATATATATATTTTATTTTAACTAGCAATAAAGGTCTTTGAAAGCGAACGAACTCTGGACTCTAGCCGTGTGTAGCTCAGAGCTGCTGCTGCCCCTGCCATAGCTTAAATATATAAATTTCTTATCGCTGACAGCTCATCAGCCATCAGCACCCCACCAAATTTTGGGCGCTGATAATAAAGCATTTTTTTTTCAACAAATTTACAAACAACGGAGGAAAAAGTCACGAAATGTTAGGAAAAAGTGCGTAGAGAAAAACTCAGCAGGAGACATACAATTTACAGATGGATTTCCCCAGAAGTGGCGGCCCGTGATCTCTGATTTTATTTATAAATTCATTCACGACACACAACACAACAGAACACAACGAGGGCGGCAAATGGGGGGCCCGGCCGGCCGGGTGCCACACGCGCCTGCCACGTGGTTAAAAATAGCCGATGTCGAGCCGTCGACAGCGCACTAAGTCGACTGGGGGATTTTCCGAAAAAATGAAAACGTCACTTTAGCTGGGCATTAGTTTTCACCCAGGTCGCCCGAGCCGCCCTGCTGCCAAAACATCTGTGCGACTGACTGCAACAATTTGAGGCATTTTCCAAGTAATATGCAACACATGTTGGTTGGTGCCGCCTTCCACTTGGGGCAGGACAATGCGCGTGCGCCCCGTTTCAACAGATCTCTATGCATGCAGCATATATGAAAAATAATGCTCAGCTAACAGCTAGTGACAGTTTAGGGGCCAGCTCCTCTGCTCTCTGCTCGGCTCATGTCAGGCATGACATTAGATGATGCTCTGCCCTGATAAGTCCTGCAATTCCAAAGCGCACTCGTCCCCCATTTGGCATGCGCAGGGCACACTCTGTTGCACAATTGTCAATCAAAGATGTTGCGGCAGAGTTGCGACTGCAACTCCAACTCCAACTGGGTACAGTTGCAACAAAGTGCTCAAAGGTTAAAGAACTTCTAAATTTATGACGGATCAGATAAGTTGAGTGTGACTGTGTGGGGTGGCAGATATATGAGAAGATATAATATAATGAATAAATAGTTACATACATACAGCTGCCAATTGTTAGCAATGGAAAAGGGAAAATATAACTGAAAGATTATCAAAACTAGAGCCGTTGCTCAGAAGTCTTCGCCATAGAAAAAGGCGAAAAATATTTAAGAGTATAAAGATATTATAAGTTTTAACTCAATGCTGATATAAGCCCTTAACTAGGCTAAAGTCCTCACCTGTACTCATATTATACATATCATCCAATACTCTAGCTTTTAAATATGAAGAGAATATATCAAACATAATTTTACAAAAATCTAAAAAAAATTCCTAGAGTCTTGCTTCATCAGTAAAAATATTATAAATATTTTATTAGATATATATAGATATATAAATGATGAGACGAGCTGAGTATTATGCAGTTTATCTATATTTTAAATATTTTATTTTATTTTAACCTAATATTTGTGTTATGAAGATAGCTTTTTTGTTCACTCTGAAGATAGCTCTTATATGAAATAAATAAATATAAATATGTATACATTTTTTTAAAATTATAAATACTTTTCAATGCTTGGAATAGCGGTTCTTCGCAGGGTTCAGGGTATACCCTAGTCGAGCGGTCTCGACTAGAGTTTTCTTGTTATATATATAAATTATTTATTATATAAAAAAAATATATATAAACAATTTAAACAAAATTAATAATATTAAAAAAAAATTAAAAAAAAATAATAGTATATCTATATTTTAAATAAATAAATAAAAATATGTATATATTTTTTAAAAATTATAAATACTTTTAAATTTGTTGGCAGGTAATAAAAGAGAGGAATATGAAATCTAAACTATCTATTGGTAAGTTGTCATATTGGAATACCCACCATCAAATAATGGCATTATACAACACTATTAATAGAGGATTATTCTTATAAGTATATCTGGTCACCCTGTGCATGATCTTCTTCTTTATTCTTGTTGATTTCGTCAAAGCGTAAACAAATCGTAATAATAAATTACAATCACAACATAAAACATAAAACTATAATTAGTATCTTTCATTAAACATATGTATTATCTGGTTTTCCAACATATACATTTCTTAGTTAACATACCAAAGCTGCCTTCATTTGCCTCTGCTACACCCACTGCCCACAGTTGGCTCAGAGTCATTTGATTCCCCTTATTTACGCTTATTTAATAGGTCAACTTCGTTAGTCAATTCACTTGACCTTAGCGCTAAGAACTTCAACAATAACAACAACTATCAAACCATCAACTTTAACACTCAATTGTCTATCTCTAATTTTTAATGTCTTCTTCAAAAATTTTGTAAAAATTTGATTTGTTTTCGGAATTTACACAATCGTTTAATGGCCCCACAAACAGGGCGATAAAAATGGTGTCTGCGCTGGCATCCACAGAGACAGAGAGAGAGAGAGGGAGAGAGGAGGAGAGATATGGCTGCAGCTGCAAGTGGCTCGCTGCCACAAATCAAATCAAAGCATACAAATTGTTTTCAAACGAATTATGGCATATCTATGGCCGAGCGACAATGATTAAATATTTTTTCTGAAACTTCTGTTTGGCCATTAAAATGTCGAGGCGGCACATTGCGTAGAACTTTAACAATTTTATTAATGGGTCGCGTGATTTAATGTGTGCCCTCATATCTCTCTGTGTGTCTCTGTCTCCAGTTGTCTATGAGGGAGCCATAGATATTGGGATCCGTTGCCCTTTGGGCTGCGTTGCCTAATTGCGTAATGATTGAGTTAGTTGTTGTTCTCGACTTGGGTTTGGTTTTATGATCCAAGCGCTAATTGGACTAGCCTGTGCATGTATCTGTATTCAATTGGACCAGCTCCCGATGGCCACTCTAATTGGCTTCCGTGTCTGGCTGCAATTCGACCAGCCATCGACTCCCCATGGCGGTAATGAGCTGATCTAACTGCCGTTCTGCTTTTGATATCATGATATTTGGAGAGATTAGAACCGAGAGTTGATAGTTGAGAGTTGCCTGCAATTAGCTTTCCCACGCTGAGCTTTTGCCACGCATCCATCAATATCACAGCTGCTTCTGGCAGTTGTCAACACAAACCTCTCGATAGATTTAACATATTGCTCAAGCCATAAAAACTTTGCTAATTGAATGCAAGCTGCGTGCAGTTGAGGCCATAAAAATGTGACCTCAACTTAAAAATAGGTCAAATTGGCTGCAATCGGGAACGAATCTTACGAACTGCCAACGATTTATGACGACAGGGCCAGGGCCATAAAATCATTGCGAAAGTCGTTTTTATAGTTGCGGCCCAGATTTGAATGCTTTTATTGGGAATTGCTTGGCCTAAATGCGCAAAAATCTAGAAATCGACTTGAATATTTTAATTGAATTTAGGCTGACTTCTAGTGGATACTATATACATATATGACCAGATAGTCCCACTGAAAGCTACAGCCGGAAAATGCGGTTAGAATAATGCAGTAAGTGCGTCTGTTGATGAACAGAGAGCTCAGAGAGCTTTGGCATTTTAAATTGAAATATGTTCAAAGGAATTAGATATACATTTCAAAATAATTTAAAAACAAAATGAAAATGAAAATATTTGAAAATAAACTAGAAGTAGTAGCAAGAAAGGCCATTTGCCATCTTACCAGTTAAAGTATATTTAAATATGCGCTATAGCGTCAACGACAATAAAAAGCAATTAATAAATAAATAATGATTAAATGAAACAATAAAAAAATTATAAATATTTATGTGTAATATACATACAAAATTAATAATATTAAAAAAAGTACAAAAAAAAATAATAAAGAATTATAATGAAAAAAAAAAATAAATAGAAAAAAATAAAGAACATAAATAAATGCATAAAAAGAAAATAAATAAATTATAAAAAAAATCATAAAAATAAATAATAAAATAGATAAATAAATAATAATAAACAAAAATAATGAGAAAAATAAATACTAAAAAAAAAACAAAAAATAAATAAAAAGAATATAAATAAATTTAAAAAAATTCATAAAAATAAAATATATATCTAAATAAAATAAAAAATTTTAAAAATCTAAATGAAAAACAAAATAAATACAATAAATACAAAAAAAAAATTAAAAGAAAAAAAATAAATTACAAAAATTCATAAAAATAAATAATAAAATATATATCTAAATAAATAAATAAAAAACAAAAATAATGAACAAAAATAAATTTGTGGTAAACGCCCTAAGGTATGCAAAGAAAATGACAACAAAAGTCCGCCCAGGCTTGAGTTTTCTATGAGGGCAAGTATAATCCTGTCTGGCATTGGCCACAAAAACCAATTTATAGATAATCATATAATTAATCATGCACTTGTCCAACACACACACACACATATATATAAACACACCCAGCTAGTGAAAGGACACGCAAACACCCAGCACATTATGCCGTCTGACCATTAACTCAGCTGCTGTCCGACGCGCTATGATTGATGTCTGAGCTGAGTTGAGGAATGGAATGACTAAACAATTTCGCTGCCATTTGGCAGCGTGCAAAAATCGGAAAATGGGTAAAAATCGTTTGTGGAAATTATGATAAGACAATTTGAGTTGACTCGACCCGACTCGATTCGACTTCACTTTACTTTGGCCTCTAATTAAACCTGTCGCTGTCGCCCACTTTTCCACAGCTATCGCAGTCTTTTCTGCAGTCTCATGGTAAATAAGAAGCGTAGCTCATTAATGCAACAACAGATTTGTAGCAGCATGAATTATTCATGTGTGTGTGAGAGTACGTGGGTGGGTGGGTGTGGGTGTGCGTCTGGCTCTGGGGCGTGGCCTGAGCTCTGCCAGCTGACTGCCCTCCTAATTCACTAAGCGATTGTCTAAGCCATTTTACCCTCAAGTGGCACACTTATGGCTAGGGTTGTGGGCTTCATAATTGGGCTCGAGTGTCTAATGGAAAAAATTAAGTGATTTCAGTGAGTGACCGAGATGACTGGCCAAAGGATAACAGGTGTTGGGCACAAATCCAAACAGGAAGCGGAATGATGAATCAGTACTCTTCACGTTTAGATACTTCCTAATTATAGCCAAAAACTGTGTGTTTTTCTTCCACTTTTGAGTGCAGCAAATTAGCGTTTGCCTTCGCCTTGCATTGACTCCGAGTATCGAGTTACTGCAGCGCGCTTGGACGATGATTTATGTGCGGCCGCACCTACATTTATGCCATAAAGTGGCCATAAATCACACCGGGAGGCAAAAGCTGCAGATCTGGCAGCTGCACTGTGAGCTAGGCTCGACTTGCTCTTGCTCGTGCAACAAAAACGAAACAACAACAACAACACCAGAAGGAGGAGGCAAAGTGCCAGCCAAGTGTCTGTCAGCTGGCAACAAAGCCCCGCAGCCAAGTCGACAACAAATTGATATTTTTAACATGCGAGTTCAAATAGATAAAGTCAATTGATGGACAGAGAGTAGAAAAATAAGAAAAATCAGTAGCAAAAACTATATACATATATATGTATATGTATATATATATCTTTACACACGCACGTTTCGCTGCCTGTGTCCAAGTCGAAGTGCGTTGCTGGCTGGCATGACAATTAGACGGCGGGCTGCCCTGAGTGACGCCTCCGAAACAAAAGAGACAAGCTGCGAGGGCCTACCCACTGCCCACCACATCTCGCCTATCCCCCTCTGCCACGCCCACAGACGGTTTGACTTTTGCTTTTGGGCCTTTGCCTTTGCCACCGCCTTGCCTCTGCGACAAGTTGTCAATTTATTGTCTCTCCGCATGCAGTTTTTCTTGTTTGGGTGTCGTTTCGTTTTTTTTTTCAAAAGACTTTTAAGGAGTATCTCAACTATGGCAATTGATGTGTAACGAGTGGAAGGAGAATGCGTATTAATGTGAGAAAGCATTGTATATAATATACATATATGTAATTTAAGAAAACTATGTATAATGTTGGAATGGGAAATAAAAATAATAATAAAATACATTAACATAATGAATTAAGTTAAACTAAAATAAATAAATACTAAAAAAATTAAAGTAGACAACAAATGAATAATAATAATAAATAAACCTAAAATAAACTATAATAAATAATAAACAAAATTATTTTAAAATAATAAATAAAACTAAAATAAATAATAGTAATAAATAAAACTAAAATAAATAATAATAATAAATAAAACTAAAATAAACTATAATAAATGAAACTAAAATAAATAATAATAATAAATAAAACTAAAATAAATAATAAATAAAATTAATTTAAAATCATAAATTAAAATAATCAAATAAATAAATAAAAAATAATAAAAAATAAATAAAAATAATAAAAAATAATAAAAAATAATAACAAATAATAAAAAAATTATAATAATAAATAAATAATAACATATAAAAATAAATTTTATAATAAGTAAAATACAATAAGAAAGTTTCCAAATTATAAAAATAGCTTAAATTTTCCTATCCACATAATAAATTCTTGTTTCTTTCAATATACAATGAACAGATAGTTTGAGCTTTGGAATGGTATTCATAAAGATAAGTACTTTACTTGTAGGCAGCAAAAATTGTAACTTCGTATGAAATAATGTCTCAAAATGACACAAAATACTTTAAAGTAATTTATGTAATAAATTAAAAATTATAATAAATTTAAAAATAAAAAATAAAATAAAATAAAAGTTTTTAATACTTTTAAAATTCAAGAATATATTTCAACTTATTTAAAATGAATGTATTATATAGTAAGGTGGCTCGACCTTCCTCAAATTAATTCATAATTTATTTTGACAGTTTCTGCTCTCCACAGACTCATTAGCCAACTATTTATAATTTTTAAAAATATTTATTCAATAAATAGCTATCGACAATGGCACAAATCCTAATACATTTCATTTACCATAATTAGGAAAAATTGATGTAAAAAAGATAAAAATTAAATGTCGAATATATATTATATTTGATAAATTCCTTTAACTGATTTAAACGAAAGACTACAAAATCTGATGGCTCTTAGAAAAAGGAAAATATTCTTAATTAGAGTTTACTTTACTACTTTAAAACACATAAGCACTCAATCGTGGAGCTGTTAGCTTCAATCTCCATTGAGTCAAGTCTCTTAAGCATCAGCTAATCAACTTGAATACTATATATATTTTCCACTCAAAAATCATAATAATCTCCGGAGTTCAGATCCATAAAACTACTATCTAAAACCTAAATATAATAGCTAACAAGTCTCTTAAAGTCCAATCTTGTAGTTAGAGCATTCAATCTTCAACATACTTCCAGTTTCTCTCTCTCTCTCTCCCGCTCACTCCTTCAGTTTGTTCGCTTGTGGTCTGCCCGAACACTTGTCACAAATTGTGCAAATTTATTTTACGCGCTAAATGCAAAACGTGCCCGGCCAGCTAAATGGCAAGAATTAGACTCGCTGGCTCAACTGACTCCGCCGGCTGGTTAGAGTGCGCTGCTTGGATTCGCCAAACACGCCATACTCTGTCAATAACTGTGCCTTCGCCGAACTGGCCCACCCACAAGCTACGCATTTTGAATATAAGTGCTTAAAAGCGACAACTTAACAGGAATATATATGTACATAATATATATGTATATATATGACTTATAAGTCAGCTGAAGTGGCTGACTGGAGTCGAGTCGAGTCGACTCTCTTTTTAACCCTTTGGCTGCCTAACAATGCGTAAAGTTTTGTCGCCTCTTTTGATGGATTACTTCGAGTCGGAGGCAGCAGCTGGTTTGAGTCGATTTTGCTTTAACACTTTGCCCTTTTGTGCTCTATATAATTATTTATTTATACATATATGTGGCTCTATGGAGGTTTTAGCTGTTTTAACTCTTTGTCATAATGCCATTTATTTCTGCTCTAGCGCTTGGCGCATTTTATGTTAATTTTATGATTAATTGCCCCGAGTGAGTGGGAGCTGAATTTTAAAGTCAACCCAAGCAAACTCTTTAAATGTTTCTAGTGACAGTTGCAGCTACTGTTTGGCAATTATCCTAAAAGAAAATCATGTTTCTTCCTTGGCCAAAGACAATGCAACGGACTGCACGACACTTTGATTAATGGTATTCCCGTCCCGCTCGAGTCAATTATGCCATTTGCATTCAGAAACCCAAAAAAAAAAATTGTAAGCAATTATTGGCAGGAGTTTTCTGGGGTCCGGTCTCTGGCCACTGATCGATCGTCGCATCGTTGACGTTTTCAGATTTTTCTTGTCTTGTTCTGTATTTTTTTTTTTTTGGGCAATTTATAGATAGGCATCAGGCAGACGAGGTCCAATAACAAAACGATCAACTGAAAATGATTAGTCAACGGGCCTGAGCCAGTCAGTAATAAAAAAAAAAAGTAAGAGAGAGAGAAGAGAATTACTGACAATTTCATGAACAAACGCCTTTTATGACCCCAACAACAAGCATATTTGTATAGGAATTTTCATTTTTGTTTGCTGCAGATGAAAATACAATTAACAAATGTCAATTATGATGACACAGAGCGAGTGGAAGGGCAGTTAATGGCAATGCGACGTGCAGCTGATGCGGCCAAACGATATGCTTTCAAGATACAGATACAAGGTAAAAGATACAAAACACACACAATGAGATACATATAAAAGATATGTTTGTCATTTTTGTTAATCAATTTCGTGTTACAATTCTGAACAGAGATCTTCTGCTGCTTCTTCTGCCACGCTGACTCAGAGGCACATGTGAATTTTTGTAATGCCTTTAGCTTTACCGTTGCTTTTTGTGGCCCGCACTCAAGTAGGCTCGAACTAGTGCTGCCCTGGTGGCATTGATACCCTGTAGCCAATGAGACACTAGGGTATATTAGTTTTGTATGAATGTGTGTACTAGGCAGAAGGAGGCGTAGCAGATATAGTTTCTTGACCTGGGCAAATCTAGCCAAATCAGTCTGTACGTGTGTTCTATCCTTCCATCGTCCGTCCATCTATATGAATGTAGTCATCTCGAAAACTACTTAAGCTAGATGCTTGAAATTTGAAATATATACTCGCCTATACCATACCCTATACGAGCTTTTCATTTTTCTCTAATTACTTATGCCATTTCCATATTATCGATTAAAGTCTTCGTTTTTTCGGTTTGTATACTATAAGTCTGTTGAAAAGTCAGCTCTCTGCAGGCCGCAGAGTATTGCACAGTCAACCAGTCCCGTCTAGAGCTCTCCTACTTGTTTATAACTTAATTTCCTGGTATGTTCGCTTATCAAGTTCCCGTTTCTTTCCTATTTCTCTCCCGTTTTTATGCTCGAAATCAATTTGAAGCACTTTACTCGAAATTAACATTATTTTATATATATTTCTATATGTATTTCGTTTGTATTTTCATTTTATTATTATGAGCGCAACACTCTGCTTTTTATATCGCTTCTATTTTTTTTAATGCCGCACGTCTGCGCGCTCAATTAAAAGCTGGCAATTGAATGGGTTCCTAGAGCTGAGCGCTATACCTTTTGGGTCGCCAAAGGTGTTGCTGGCCAAAGTGTCACTTGCCAAGCGATTGAAGCGTAAACGGTTTTTGTTCCAGCCAGCCCAACCAAAAATTAACGCCTGAAATGGATTTCAAGTGCGGCTGGCTAATTGAAAAGGTCTCCCAGTCGCCCTCCCCCCCATTCCCACTCTCAACAACTAAATACTCAAACAAAAGGCGCGACAGGAAGCGCCATTCAAGAGTCATATGCCATATAAATATATGTATATAAAAAATAAAATTTCCATACAAGACAAAGAGAGCTGGAAGCAATAAAATAAAAAAAAATAAAAATCACAGACTGGCCGACAATTGACCGCTGGGAAATGAACCCATAAACAAATTACGAAACGCCAGGCGTTTAAGGACGACAACAGCTAAATATTCGCACGCAAGCGCCGCGGCCAATTTATTTATTAATCGCATGTCAAGGCGACTGTGGGCGTGGCACTTGGCACGTAAGCATTAAATACATTCTGAGCGGAAGAACTAATTAACAAGCGGACGAATTGGCAGCAGACAGTGGAGTGTAAGCCCAAGCTCACCTCATCCAGCCATACAGTCATCGGGCAGAAGAAGAACCAGACAGAAGTTGGCAAAAACTCATTAGCACGCTCGAACGTTAAAAATGTCGCGTCAAAATCAGCGCTTAATATTTTTTTATGATTAGCCATCCCCGAATGTGACATTCTTTTTGCTGCTTTCTGTGCTCTTTGGCTGGCGAGAGAAAAGGTAAATGTAAGTGGGAATTGTGCTAGGGTGAGTAGTAGATACTCTAAGTGAAACCAAGCTTTTAGTGTAGGATATGATAGATTCATATTTCTTTCAGATAGAAAGCCGTTTCAGCAGTGTGAAAATACAAACTAAATATGGGATGCATGAGGAGAATAAAGAAGCTTAATTCAGACTTAGACTAAATAACAAAAGTTAAATAAAATTTAAAAATTTAATAAAATACAAATTTAAATAATAAAAGTGAAATTTTATATAATAAATATAAGAAAAATTTAAATAAGTAAAATTTTATATTTGAATGAGAATAAATCAACTAAAAGACTTGAAATTGTCTTGGACGATGGAAAATGATTTAGCAAGTGAAAAAGTAGGAAAAAGTACAAAAAATTAGACAGTGATGAGCGAGCTAATCAGTTACTTTTCAGTCAATCAATAATACAGATCTCATATATTGACTAAAAATAGATTAGGCCCTAAATACATAAATAGATAGACGTTCGCTGTAGGCGCAGTAATTAATAAAATAATAAAAATAAAAATATGTATATGTCGGAGATTTAGAAAGATAATCGATAAGCTTTAGGAATAGTTTATGTTAATAGCATTACCTTAAGAGTATTCAATGTTACGAAGCATTGTCAGTATTGCTAAACGTGTCAATAAACGCGGAAAAGAAACAAAGATAGAGTGTTTCTTAAAGCTAACATATGCGAAAGGCGAGGTCCGAGCATAAGCTCTATATGTGTATTGGAGACGTGCTCAATGTTGAAATTCAGTGAAGACAGAAGCTTGCGACTCGCTACGCATTGAGAAGAAGATAGTTTGGATAAATAAAACACTACAAGAAGTACATAATTTTGATAGAAAACATGACATCTGATAGTTCAGAGTTAATAAATAAGGATCGCTAAACAAAAGAGCAACGAATACTATGTAAATCAATAGAAACATTTGTTTTCTATCAAAATTACTACTTGCGTGAATTTTGGGACACCTTTTATACAGTGCAATCTATTCAATTAGACAATAATAACAGAATCGAGCTATAGAGGGATATACTGATTATTAATACGAAAACTATAAACACTATAGTTATATTAATATCATATCATATATATATCATATATCATATAACAAACCTCAAATGAAAGCCAAGCAGACCTCACGTGCAGCAAGTGTAGCCAGCGGCAATTGAGTAGCGAAAACTTATTTGTTATTTGCGCAGACTTTGTCTGGATCTAATATACTATATAGAAATACAAGTAATTGTGCATATAAAATAAAGAACTTTGTCTGGCAGCATATAATATATAGGAATAAGCAAATATGAACATAAGCAAATATGAGCAGGCAGGTGGAGGGCGCCTGGCTGCGTGTAGCTCAAAGTAATCAACATAATTTTGGAGCAACGCGACTAAAAACGCTAAAGACTCATTAATTGTGCGCGACATTTGTTGGCGTGTCCAGAAAGTCGCGACTTTAGCCGCCAGCGTCGTTTTAATTGTCTCTCTCTCTCTCTCTCTGTTGGAACGCGGAACTGGACTCAGCTGAGGCCAAAAGCAAATACGCAGCAGAGGACATGACACCAGCGACTGCGTCATGCAGTCATCAGTGTCCAGTTGACAGTCGTTGTCCTGTTGCTGCTCCTTACTCTCCCTCCTCTCTTCGCATATCGTCAATAAGGTGATGCGACAGCAGCTCTTTGGCTGGGCAACTGCATTACGTTGCTCTTTTATAAATATGACGATAAATTTCGTTGCGACTTTTGGTTGTTTGTTTTGTGTATTTCGACTTCATTTTGGCTTTTAATTTCCTACTGGGATTTACGCAAAAGGTAGAGCTGAGCCCTGCACCCTGCCGTTGTCTGGCTGCTTTTAATAGACCTTCGTCCAGTCTGCGAGATTTTAATATAAAAACTGCAGCAGCCAAAAGCAACAGAGGGCAACAAAAACGTCGCTTTATGTGCCATGTTTTCAGCTTTGGCCAGCAAAGAGCGAAAAAAAATGAACAGCAGCAGCAAAACAGACAAAGTGAGATAAGCGCTTTAAGCCCTATTAACGGGCTTGTGGCTCGATGACCATGTGTTAGTGGACAGAGCGAGTGTGTGTGACTGCGAGAATATCTCTATGAAAAGTTAAGCTAAGCTATTTGTAAAATCTCCTCTTTTTGCAGTCATATTAAAGAGCTGACAAAGTGTTTAAGCAAAGTGAAGCTGGAAAAGCGATTTGAAGAGAGATGAGAAAGGCAAAGAGAAGATATGATGGGACAAAGAATGTATGTATGTTTGCATATAATGTATTTATATTTATAATATAAGAATATATAATTTTGTGTAAGGCACACAAATTTGCACAATAAAAAAATATATTAAGAACTGCTTTAAATTTGTATACTATTTATTAATTTAAACACTCTAAATTAAGTTTTTTTTGTTTAAATCTAACTAAAATCTTAAATGAAAACAAAAAGAACAAAAAAATTTTCAAAATACGTAAGATATATTTAAATATTTTATATTTTATTTGATATATTTTATTTTTTTTTACATATTTTATTTTTTTTTATTATTATATATATTTTAAATATATTCCGTTACATTTTATTTATTTTATTTTAACTTTTCACATATAATTTTTTTTACATATTTTATTTTTTGTTTACAATTTTAATTTTATATATTACATTTTAATTATTTTTACATATTTTAATTGCTTTATATATTTAAATTTTTATAAATTTTTAACATATTTAATTTATTTTAATTTTATTTTATATTTCATTTTATATTTTATTTTATAAATTATATTTATTTTATATATTATACTTATTTTAAATATTTTAAATTTATTTCCATATGCTAAATTCATTATTTTATTTTATATATTATACTTCTTTAATATATTTTTATTTTCTTTTTCAATTTATTTTAATTTTATTTTATTTAATATATTTTATTTGTTTTATATATATTTAATTGATTTTTATATATTAAACTTCTTTTATATATTTTTATTTTCTTTTAATATGCCTCGGGACATTTTTATGCAATACAAAGCGCCTGCTCATACCGCCTAAATTTAGTAATTTATACTAGACATATCACTAGCATATACAACTCCTACGTAAGCCATTCAAACTATGTGCACTGCCTAAATAAATGAATATGTAACACATTGTGTGTCAACTAAATTATCGCTTTTATGATTATCTGCTGGGAGACACTCCATCAAGGCAGAAAATCTCAATGCAAAAGCAATTTAAGCCATGTCCATCGATGCAACTCACACACACATAGACTCCCACTCTTACGAACGTACGTAAATCTAACCAGCTTATTGCTCATAGACGGCGGCAATCAAATCAGCTAAAAACTTGTTATCGCCTCCTTTGAGCGACACCAAGAAAATTAATGACCACCCAACCACCAGCCAGGTTGCAGATTGCAACATGAGGCAGCAGCACTGCCAAGTCGAGGCTCATTTGAAATATGTAAAGCATATAAATTATGTGCCCAGTCGTTTGGGCGACAAACTGTGAATGAATCAAAGGATAATCCAATTTATTTCACATTATGTGTGCCGCCCCGGCTCATTGTGGCTCCATTGCACGGATGCGCAACAAAGTGTGTGTGTGGCTCGACTCGAACTTCAAAGGTGTCAAACCTGCAGCAACTGCAACGACTGCAAATGCATTTGCTGGCAGCCAGCCCTCTGCCGCAACTGAGCCCAATCTCAATCAATACGTTTTTGTCTCTAATATAATTTACTGTCTCTAATGCGTTGCCTTTGAGCGAGCTGAGGGCAGGCACTTAAAAACAGTCAAACGTTGAGTCGAGTTGTGAGTGGAATGCAGTTGGCTTGAGAGTGAGTGTGTGCGGCAGGCAATGCAAGAGATTTACTAGAAATGTGGAATATTTGCTGGGATTTTGCTGTGCATGAGCGAAGTTCGATGGGAAACTTTAGCTATGCTTAGCTCTTTATATGATTTAGGTAAAGAGAAAAAATTAATGAGTGCAGTTGCCAGAGCAACTGTTGCTATCAATATAAATTATGCAGATAAAGTATGTCTCTATACAAAGGCCTAAAAGCACTTTAATTTAAAATTTTTTATTTTCATTTGATAAATTAGCCTTTCAGTATGTAATTCTAGTCTAGCTAAAGACTTCAGTTGGCTGCTATTAATAATAGCATTTTACATATATGAGATTAAAAATACACTAAATGTTTTCTAATATATGATATTCTCTAATAAATAAAGAAATTTTGATATATTTTTATTTATTTTTTTTTTTTAATGAATAAATTTTTATTTACTTATTATTATTTACTTTTTTTTTATTTACTTATTATTATTTAAATTTTTTTTTATTTACTTATTATTTATATATTTTTTTTTATTTACTTATTATTATTCATATTTTTTTTATTTACTAATTATTGTTTTTATTTTTTTATTTACTTATTATTCATATTTTTTTACTTATTCATATTTTTTTATTTACTTATTATTTATACTTTTTTTATTTTCTTATTATTATTTATATTTTTTTCATTTATTAATTTTTTATTTTTTAAATTGAAAGCATCATTATAGCTTCAATCTGCTGAGCCTGATTAAAGAACTTTTACCAGTTGGCTCGATATTTATTTATATACCTTAAATAATAATTTTAAACATATATATATAAATTTTAAATTAAATCATTCTTACGTATTTCAATGCAATTTTAAGCTTATGATCTACATATTCTACTGTATCTATATAAATTTAGTACTTTTTCCTTTCTAGGCTACATATGCAACTGCAATTTAACTTAAGGAATTCAGTAAAATTTAAAGAAATTTTGGCCGTCATAATTCTGCGACGCCTACTTCTGTCTGCTATGCATAATAGCTAAATTCAGTTAGAAATATATTCTCTGTCGGCGGATAGTTTCTTTCTTACATATAACCAAAACTAGCTCCAAGATTCAGAGCAAAGAAACTGCGCCTTGACTTGCATTCACAGCGACCCAACTCACAAGCTGCTGGCTTCAGCTCAGCTCAGCTTCTGTATTTTTTGGCTGCGAAATTTTTAATATTTTACGCTTAGCTGAGTTTGCTCAAAAGGATTGCCAAAGCGAGGCGAGGGCCAGACAAGTCTATGCGAAATCCATACACATGTCAGTCACACTTAACCTCGGGCCAATCGGGCGGCGGGCGGTGGGAAGGACAACGACAGCTAGCAGCAGCAGCAGGGAGCAGGGAGCAAGGAGCAGGGTGCACTAGACCGCAGGAATTTCAAATCCAGATTTGTTTTGATTGCCCTGCGGCAAACTTATTATTTTAAGTCAGCAAATGATGGCAATGCGTCGTCGGCTTATGTTTTCGCCATGAACTTTTCATAATTTCAGCGATTTCCCAACATTTATTTCCGCAAATGTTTTGAGGCGTCGTCGACGAGCGAGCGCGCGCAATTTATGCATATGTCAACAGCTCGTTTGGAAGGAAAAAAAAAATAAAAAATAAAATAAAAGTAGAAGAAGGACATAGACTGCGTATGTTTGCGTTTGCCTGTTTGGCTACTGTTTCTACAGCTCAAATTTGCATATTTGCATTTCAATTTACCGCCTCAGCGTGTGTGTAGCGATTTCTTTTCAGTTTTTTTTATCTTTGGCAAAAATTTAATTGTCAATAAAAATTTACCGTGCGGAAAATTTGTTATGCAAACAAATGAAATTGGAAAGGATAAACACAAAGACAAATACCGACCGAGAGGCAGACAAACTGTGAGAACATTTCTGCATGTTCCCTAAATAATGCATGAAACAAGAAAATTTTGAACAGCGCCAACGACGACAATGTCTAATTGAGTTAATTGGAAAATCCCAGGCTGGCCAGAGATGGGCGCTCTTGCTCATGCTCTTGTAATTTTGTAATTTACATTGCAGGTTTTGAATTTACACTTGCAGGCAATTAATAATGCTGCATTAGGGTTATCCATAAAGCTAAGAGAGAGGCAGGCTGAGGCTGAGACTGAGGCACTACAACGACAATTAAGCAGGATAATTAAGTTTATCGTTCATTGGCTTTGCATGCAACCACCCTCTCTCTCTCTCTCTCTCTCTCTTTCTCTCTCTCTCTTCAGCTAGCAACACGTATGACAGATTACAGCAGCATGTTGCAGGCTTTGAGCAGGACATGATTGTGCATATTAGACAGACTATAAGAGCTGGCTGGCCATCATCTCTCTAAGTGCATTTTCAAATACAACTTGCTAAAGTTATGTAAATGGATTGCAATTGCAGTCGATGTGGGAGACGACACAGCATTCCTACTGCAGTTGTTCACACTTCTGGGCATGGCTATCATAAAAAGACTGCCATTTCATCAGACATTAAAGATGCCATTGCTAGACGCAATTAAAAGCATTCAAAATAAACATTTCATTACCAGCCAAATGACGTTAATGTCACACTCTCTCCCTCCCACTCCCTCTCTCTCTCTCTCTCTTTCCCGTTGCAGGCAAAAAGCACAACAGGACAACATTGTCATAAACCTTGCTGACATTAAGATAACTTTTAATCATCGTAAAAAACAAAAAGTGCCGCCCACTCAAACTCTTTTTCCGCTTAAGGTCTGCAGCGTAAGCGGCTTTTCGTGTCGCCATTCGCAACTGCGCATAAAAAATAATAAAAAAAATAGAAAAATATTTATACATATATATATTTTGGCAAATGTTTTTTTTTTTGTTATTTTTGCAGCTTACCGGCTGCTGGCTATATTCCGACTGATTTCGACTCTGATTCCTTATATTAAATTGTTTCGGGCTGCAGGAGTCTGTCGCTGCTGCTGCTGTTGCCGCGTCGACCGTTGCTCTGGCTTGTGGCATGTTGCGCCCGGCCAAACGGAAATGTAATGAAAATTCAATTAAAAAATGGCATTTGCCAGATTTTACGAGACCCCCTCGATAGATGGGCACGTGATGGGGCCAGCATTGCTGACATTGATGGTTGAGGCAGCTTTTGTTGCGACTCCAGTTGCAACTGGAGTTGAGCTCAAGCAAATAGCTTTAAACTACTTTAAATTATAATTTGAATTTTGTATTTATAAAATATATAATTATATTTTCTATATATATGTGGCAATTTTACATTTTTTGTTTTTAGTTTTAATTTCATTTTTTTCATTAATTTATTTTTAATTTTAATTTTTATTTATTGTATTTGAAAATCTATCTCTACATAAAATTACAATTTGAGTTTAGTATTTATAAATACATAATTATATTTTACATAAATATAAGCATATTTTATATTTTTTATTTTTATTATTTTTTATTTTTATTATTTTTTTTTTTTTACATAATTTTATATTTTTTTATTTTAACATCAATCTCTACCCTATTTTAAATAAAAATTTGAATTTTGTATTCATAAATATTATATTTATACATATTTATATTATTTATATATTTATTTCATATTTTATATATTATATATTTATATATTTTATTCATATTATATGTTTTTATATTTTTTTCTATTTATTTTTTATTTAATATTTTGTTTATTTTCTTATATTCTACAATCTATCTCTATAAACCATGCCTCGATGCAAATCAGCTCAAATGCAAATCGTAACCAAAAATCTACACGTAATTTCACTTATCTGACATAATGTCAACAATTTTAAAGTCGGCTACCCGTTACACAATCAATAAAAAATAAAAAAAAAACATGCACATTGCGTAAATTCACATATAAATTACAAGAAGGGAATACCCCTTATCGGAATTACAATAACAACGAGTTGACTTGTGTAACAAATAAAAGTCACTTGATAAGACCAATATGCAACCCCTTATTGCCCAAAAAAAAGGGTGTCAAGCGCAACATCGTATGCTAATCACACACACTCACACACACACACACTCTCTCTCTCTCTCACACACACACAGCCTTTTGAAACCGCCTTAAACATGCTTAAGCACAATCCAACGAGCCAAAGATCTTCCTTCCTCTTGGCTGTATATTTCTGGTACTTTGGTGGCAAATGGAAATTGTGATTCTTTTATAGCCTGGCGCCGCTTCAATGATTTTTATGGGCTTTGCCAAAAAAAAAGAGGAAAGGAAGTAAAGATGAACTGAAACGCAAGCAGACTGATTTGCATCTCCTTACCAAAGATTTTAGCTGGTAGTCGAGCGAGAGTCTTTAGATTTTGGTTTTAGTTTTGCAACGGAAACATTTAATAAAAAATAAAACAATTAATGCTCATTCATGTCAAATAAACATTAATTATATAATAAATAAATAATAAAATAAATAATAAAATAAAAAATATTTAATGAATTTTTTATATTTTAAATAAATATTAAGACAGATTCATAATAGACAATATATATTTTTAGTTAATTAAGATGAACTGAAACGCCAGCAAACTGATTTGCATCTCCTTACCAAAGATTTTAGCTGGTAGTCGAGCGAGAGTCTTTAGATTTCGGTTTTAGTTTTGCAACGGAAACATTTAATAAAAAAAATAAAACAATTAATGCTCATTCATGTCAAATAAACATTAATTATATAATAAATAAATAATAAAATAAAAAATATTTAATGAATTTTTTATATTTTAAATAAATATTAAGACAGATTCATAATAGGCAATATATATTTTTAGTTAATATAAAATTAATTGAATACAAAATAAACACATAAAATTTACTTTATTTTAAAAATATATATGTAGCCAAAAAAAAAAATATAAATGGGAAATGAGGTTATTAAATAAATAAAAAATTTACAAAAATCTATTTTCTAATTTTGTTAATATTTAATTTATATATAAATATAAATTTTTGTGAATATATTTATTTTTCAAAGTATATTTTATATTTTTAATTGAAATTCTATATATATACTTTATATAATATTCCTATTAAATTATTTTATATACATATTTATTAGGAAGTCTATCAACTAGTCTCCTCTCAATTTAGAAAGAGTATTTCATATTCGCTCTTAACTAAAACCTTTCCCAAGACCTTTAGTTCCCTGAATTTTGTTTTTCAAATGCTGCTTGGATTTCAATTTATTTTGATATTTTATTTGCATATGCAATAATTTACAGACGTAGCAAAAAGCGAACTCGCTGACTGCGATTCGAATGGCTTTTGATATATCAAGAGATAGAGAGAGACTTTTGGGTTAGTATAAATATTTGATGTGAGCCCTGGCACTGCAATGAATAGGCGATTGTGGCTGTGTGGACTAAAAAGGAGCATTTAATAAGCACTAAAATGCATACAAAATCTCATCATATTTTGCTATTTTCGGAACAGCCCCAGCCCCCAGCTCAGCTGCAAGAGCACGACTCTATGCGAGAGTAGTATAAAGCATTCAATTTCAAGAGCCATTAAAAACTATGCATGCAATTAAGTCGAGTGAAAATTTCATAAAGATAACAATCGACAAGAACAAGAAATAAACATATATGGCACCCAGAAGATCTATCTCTAGAGAGGGGAGAGATAGGGATGGAGAGAGAGAGGGAGAGGGAGAGGGAGAATAACCTGCAGTTGCCCGTCAGTCAACACTTCAAATAAAAAGGCGGATGAGGAGAGACCACATTAATTTGCATTTAAAAACTGTTTTTAGTAGCATTAACAACAAACATGGCCCCAGCATGGGCTGCCGCTGCCATTAACAAAGTGTCTCCAGATGTGGCAGCGAGCGACGGCAAGTTGATTTGGGGCCGCGCGCGCATCATATTTAACATAAAAAGATGAAGATGAAGAGAACAAAAAAAAAAAAAAAAAAAAAAAGAAGAGAAGTTTATTATGATTGTTGGGCTGCTGTTATTAGGTCTAGAAATGGTTATGGGACGAGCGCACGCCACAGCGAATGTCAAAAGGCAGCAGCGGTCACAGTGTGTCCAAATGGGGCAGGCAGCGGTGGCAAGCAGCCGTGGCACTTACAATGATCTTGTCATAAAACGTTCAGAGTCATCAAAGTTGCACTTTATGCGAAACGATCTGTGTGCCCCAATGCTGTTGCTCTGTTTGTTGTCGCTGCACGTGTTCATCGTCATCAGCATTAGCGGCGCTGTTGTATTAGGCGAGAACAGACAAACAAACGAACGAACGAACGAACGATCGGACCAGGCCAGGACAGGCCAGACTAGACCAGACCAGAGCGATGCTGCTGCCTCATGCCCTCAATCATGGGCATATTATGTGGCCCCTTGGCTTGGCTAAATGGTGTTGGCGCTGGCTAATAGACCGCATGGGGTCGCTGCAGTCAGCCAACTTTTCGAGAGCACCACCGTCGACTGCATATGCCAACAATGAGCGAGCACAAACAGCAGCCAGCTAAACAGCCATAGATTACTATAAGCCGCAACAGCATAGATACACGTGTATATGACAATGCAGCCGCTTAAGAGCCAGCAAATAGAGCTATTCGTAGCTAAACGCTCATGATTTGTTAAGCAAACACAACCTTTGTTGCTTGCATTTGAAAACTGTAAACAAAGTATAAACACGATAGAGGGAAAAGGGTTCTGTTCACGGCTAATATATGTGTGAGAAAATAAGCTCTTCCGTTAGCAGTTCTATATTTCCATATTCAATATGTATTCTTTGATTGTTTAGCGTCTACTTAAATACACATTTAAATATTTTGAGCAGAGTTCATTGGCAGTTGAGCAGAGGGACCTATGCTAAGGAGTGAACTTAAGTTGAGTTGTTAACGGTAACAGTTCTATTCGGTAATTGTAATTCTGACTAAGTCAGAAAATCATTTACATATGACTGCTGTCAGCATGTGTATCTGCAATAGTTTATTTAAAATTCAAAAAGAAATTCATTTAGAGAGAATTTTTCAAAAATTTATTATTTTAAGATTTATTTGTAAATGTAACATAACAATGTAAAAAAAATATTTATGATTTTTATAGAATTTATTTTAAATTATTTAAAATATTTAACTATAATTTTTCTATATATAGTATATTATAGTATTTATAATACAATTAATCAAAGCAATTTAATTATTTGTATATGTAATACAATTTTTTAAAAATATTTATGATTTTTATAGAATTCATTTCTAACTTTTATGGTAATTTTCATATTTTTTTTTTAGAATTTATATATTTATAATAACATTATAATAATAGAAAAACTTACAGTAGAAAATATCATAATTTGAAAATAATTTTGATTTTGATTTTTTTTGCAACCTTAAAATTATCTAAATATATATATGGTATTATATTATATTATTTATAAGAATACAATTAATTAAAGCAACAAAATATTTAAATAAAATATTGAATATATTTTTAATCCTATATTAAATATTTAAATCATAACAAATTTTATATATGTAACTTTGTACAAAATATTTTTTATATAAATTCTAAAAAAAAAAACTAAAAAAAAATACCACAAACTTTAAAAATAAATTCTATAAATACAGAAACTATTTTTGAAAAACTAATATAAATTCTATAAAAACATAACTATTTTTGAAAAACTAATATAAATTTGGAAGAAACCTTAAATATTTAAAATTTAAAAATATTTAAGCTTAAATATATATTAAGTATGTATGTATGTATATATTTTATTTTATTAATAAATATGTAAATTTGATATATTATTAATAAATATGTAATATGATATATCTTTAAACTAAGTAATTGCTATATTCAACTGAAATATAGTTTATAAACATTCTACAAAAATCTTATAAGAATATAAAATATATTTAATAAATATATTTTTTAAAATTTTTAAATAAATCTTTGATATTTAAAATATCAAAATTCTGTCAAAAGCATTTATTCAAATTATAATTCTATACAAAAACTTCTCAATAACAGAAATAAGCTGAAGCTCAAGTGCATACAAAAAAGTGACTTTAAGAGCTCAAGCCAAAGACCTGCACAAAGCCTGGCAGTAGATAACTAGTGAAGATTCATTTACTTCAGTTGATTGCTTATTGAATGGTATTCAAGGCCCAGCGATCTCTGCATCTCTCCCACTCTCTCTCGCTCCCTTCGCCTCTCTATTCGGAATTATATGTGCTACAACGATTTAGGTGCGGTACATTTAATATGCGAGCGTGTGACAGGCCCAAGTGCGCCTCGAGTGTTGTCACACACATGAACGAGCAACAGGCAACGATTTACAACGATTTTGGGCCCGAGTGGCAAGTGGCAAGTGGCATGAAACCCAAAAACACACAGAGCATGCAGCAACACACACAGAGAGAGAGAGAGAGAGAGAGAGAGAGAGAGAGACCAAGCACTTGACACTTGCCACCGACTTGTGGCATGAGTCGCTGACTTGACATGCGGCAGAGGCTGCCTCTGCTTCTGTTGGGCTGCTGCTGCTTCAAGATCATCTTTGTCAAAGATCTTCTTTCTTTTTTCAGCAGAAAATTTGTTTGAGCTGTTGTGCATCTGGGGACGCGCCGCTGATTGCCTGTCGTTGTGTTAGAAAAATATTATTTTCTTTATGCTTTGTTTTCATATATTATTTCCACGCTGATTGCAAAGACGAGTAGTTGCAGTTGGGGCGTGCTGCTGCCGCTGCTGCTGCTGCACAAAGGGCAGCCGCTGCTGCTGTCAGTCAGTGCGAGCCGCGGGGCAAACGGCCCGCTTGAGTGAAAGTTGATGTGCATGAAAAGTTTTAATTGCGCGTCGAGTTGAAGATTTTCAGTGGCACAGCCAGGAGTGCTGGGTGGCACTCAGTGCACAACATTTTCAAGAAACATATTAGAGAAACTAGGAAAATAAAAAAACACATTTTAACACAAATTTTGTGGGTCATTTTTTGTAATGGCTGCGATAAGCGATCTGCTCTTGGGCGCACTCGAGCAGCATCCATCCATTTCGTGTCAAATGAAGTGTGGCATGTGCTGGCCTGAACTTTGCGTGGGCCAGCAGCCTACCGACTAGGAGAATGTCTAGCAATGATGCAGCATTATGAGCTTGCAGCTAGAGATTGATTAAGAAACTACTTGAAGATGGCACGAGACACAAACCAAAAGCTTTCCTCTGCATGACACAACTCTTCATGGTCCAAGCATTCGTCACCTCAAACAGCTTTCAAAATTCTTGTCATCAATATTTTTGTCTCCAAGTTCTTTGCCTACACTCTTAGGCCAGACTTGTGTAAACTGAGCAAGATTAACTGCGCCAGTCGAGTCAATAAATTACTCAAATTCCCTAAAGGCTGAGAGGTCTCTAGCAATGCCGTTTTACGGCCCATGAAAAATGTAGATCAAGCCGGCGCGATAAAGGGCCTCTCACATTAATTATAAGTTTTTACAACACGTTCACATTCTGATTGAATGAGACGCGTACGGCCAGCTCTTCCCGGGAACAGTTTCATTATGTTGCACTAATTTCGAGACAATTCACAGATAAATCATTAAGCACAAGAGACTTTTTATTAAAATTCATCTTGATGGCTTTTTAGTAGAAAGCCTTTCCACATAAATGGCTCGCTTAGTACTCATGAGGCGCCCTTTACGATCGCTCTTTAATGTTCTCCATTTTCATTTTGATTTCCTCGAAATAATTACACACAAATTTCTTAGCCAAGAGACGCGCTCTATTGTTAGATTTGACAGGTTGGTATGCCAGCTTTATGGCTGGGCAAGTTATGGCCTAAAAGCCACTTCAGTTGTACAAATAGCGCGACAGCAAATATTCAACAATTCAACCCAAAAAATCAGCAGCCATTAAATCCCTTTTGGTATTATCTCCACGGCAATGCAGGAAGAGGAAAACTGAT
The DNA here is from genome assembly GCA_035047545.1 of Drosophila paranaensis. NCBI lineage: Eukaryota > Metazoa > Arthropoda > Insecta > Diptera > Drosophilidae > Drosophila > Drosophila paranaensis. The sequence goes on along the minus strand of JAWNPL010000145.1, from coordinate 6,462,867 downwards.
GCTGGACAAAGCCAGCACAGCACACGCAACTGCAGCCCACTAACGATTTCATTAAAAATGCAGTCAACTAGAAAAAACTCAATTAATTTCGATGTAAAAAACGCGACAAGCGCCCCCATAAAGTAGAGTGTATACTATATATATATATATACATATGTATATATGTATATCTGTATCCGAAAAACAAATTTGGTTTTTTGCAAATCACTCGGCAAACAAACACAAATGTGCATAAAATTACAACAATGCAACAAATTGAGGGATGCAAAAAGCAAAGCACAGAGCAGCAGAGCTCGAGCCGAGCCGAGCCCGAGCCCGAGTCCGAGCTGACCAAGGCCCAACAGCAAATATCAAGGGTTTTCCTCTCAGCCGAGTCAGTCCCCTGCACCTCTCAGCGAGTGCACTGATATGCAAAAAACTGCATGTCATTGCGTTGCCAACGCAACTTTGGGTGGGCACAGACGAGGACGACGAGGACCCCCCTCGGCTGGCTGCTGGCCGAGGGCTGCGTTTTTTTTTTCTTTGTGTTTTTTATGTAGTTCAGTTTTTGAAAAATTGACAGCTTGACCGCAGTGCTTGTGTGGATATATTGTTATTGTTATTACATTGCTGTCGCTATTGTTGCCGTTGCCGTTGCTGTTGCCATTGCAATTGCAATTCGAGCGCGAAATCATTAATATCCTTTGGCCTCAGCGAACCCCAGTTTTGAGTTCGCTTTTTTTATGAGGCTTCCACATGTTGTTGCCCGCACCTCGGGTCGCTTAATGAACTGCGCCAGTGTCAGTTTATCAGTGAGCAGAGCCTAAGCAGTATGCAGCGAGCCAAGCAGTAGAAGCAAGCAGTTCAAGCCAAGCCAAAACCCACCCACAAGGTTCTGACTGCCCTTAAACACTTGCCCTTTATCAACTCAACCACCCACCCACCCACTCTCTCTCTCGCCATACACCTTTCACTTATCCCAAAATTTCAGCAGCAATTACGTGTAGACACAAACACCACTCGGCTAAATATCTGCCTCAATAGTTTAATGAAATTATCAATATCCAGCTAGAGACCGCGCTGTGAGTCATCAACAAAGGCAAGGGCGATGAGTCCGATGCATCCACACACACACACACACACGGACATATAATCACCTACTGATGTAAATACAATATTTTCAATATAACCACTTAACGCTTAAATCCCGCACCGCACCACACAACAACCCTCCATCAGGGGTAGTAGTAGTAGTAGGCCTTGGTTACCCCACCTACAGTCACGTTATCTGTCGAGCGACTACATGACTACATATATATGTTTTTATATATGTGTGTGTGTCTACTACCTTGTGCATAGCCCCTTGTTGTCAGCCGCATCAGCCAAGTGCCGGCAACGACCACAACAGTATCAATGCACAAACTGTACCCAGGCCCAGGCCCGGGCCCGGGCAGGGGCACTCTACTGACAGTGAGCAACCCCCAAATGCTTTGCCACGGAGGGTTAAAGTTTGAGACGACGACAACGACTACGACTACGACGACGACAGTGAACTGTCATATTTGCTTTGACTGACAAACTGACTGAGTGACTGTCGGACGCGCGGCTCGGCACATGAGTGCGGTGGTTGATGTGACTTACCAACTGACCATCTGTCATGGGCCGCAACTGCACAGTTTAAATATATATATACATATACTATAAAAAAAAAGTACGGCATATTTTTCAGCGCATTGGTGGCCTACCGAATCGTGACAACTGTACCCAGCCGGCAGGGCAAGGCAAGTGTACTATCCAAACTCAGCCAAGAGCTTGTTGCTGTTGCTGCAGCTAAACAAATTTTTGCATAAGTTGTCAAAAGAGCGCGCGGCTGAGCACTTGAGGAATTCCTTTAGAAACTCCCCTCGTATCATTTGTATACATCTATTTCATCGTCGTCGTCGTCTTCGAGTGTGTCGGCATTTGAGAGCGTTAAGTTGTTCCTAAGGGTTTCGGACTGACAAAAGGGTTTTAGGTTCGCCAAGAAACCGCGCTGAACTTAATTGTTTGGAAAGATTTCTGCAGTTAAGAAGCGTAAGTTTAGTGAGAGAGCCAGAGAGGCAGAGGCAGAGGCAGAGGCACGATTTCTGTCTTTAGGGTGCCCAACTGTAGCTGAGTTCATTTGCAGCTCTAGCTCTCTCTCTAGTAAGACCACCTAAGCCCAGCCACTAACTAACCACAAAATGCCTCAAACTCCCAGCAGCAGCAGCCAATTAATTGGCCCAAGTCCAGGCTAGATCCCGCAGGAGCTCATCGACAGTCGGAGCTGCTGACCACATCAATGCGCTCCAGGTTTTGCCTGGATGCATCAACACTTCAACGAGTGCGACGCACGGAACTAGGCCTCAAGTGTGGGCAGCAAAACCCGCACAATGAGCCACTTCGTCTTTCACTCTGCGCCCGTCCACCACAATTATTTCCATTTGATTGAGCAAAGAAGTGTGCGTGGAGCGTTCCTTCCCATATACACATGTACAATATAGAGTCTCTTTTTCTTTTTCAGTCTTTTTTTTAATATTTACAACGAGCTGGCCACAGGCTGGCACTGGGCACTGTGTGGTCATCTCTTGCGACTCGAGTTCGCTGTGTTTATTGCGCTATATGCTTGAGTGCATTCGCATTTATGAACAACGACGACGACGACGATGATGATGATGATGATGGTTGCCGGAAAACTTGAGTCGGGCTGCGTTTTATGCATGCATATTGTGATGGACGCTCATGTGGTTTGGGTGGCTTTAAGAACTTGAAAGCGCGAATCGACAGTTTAAGTGAGTTTATAAACAAATGAGCTCCATTTGCTCATTTGAGGGTCGGCATTGTAATTAGTATTTGGATTTATTGAATAACTTGAGAAGAGCTTGTCTCAGACCAGAGCAGAAAAATAAATATGCCCTTATAACAAGCAATCTGCAACTATCCATGAAAATATAACGATTTTTATATAAAAATATAAATAAACAAATTAATATTTTAAAAATATATATATTTAAATTAATAATATAAATACTAAATAATAAAGAATAATATAATACTATACATATATAAAAACTATTATATGATTTTTATTATGATTTTATTAAAAAAAATTGAATAAAAAATTTAAAAAATGCAAAATTAAATAATAAAAATATAATATAATACTATATATATATATATATATATATATATATATATATATATATATATATATATATATATATATACATATATAAAACTATTATATGATTTTTATTATGATTTTATTAAAAAAAATTGAATAAAAAATTTAAAAAATGCAAAATTAAATAATAAAAATATAATATAATACTATATATATATATATATATATATATATATATATATATATATATATATATATATATAAATTATTATATGATAAAAAGAAAGATTAAATATTTTAAAAAGATAAAAATATTTTAAAATTTGTGAAATAGTTTAAAAATAATATAAAACAAAAATAAATAATAAATATGTAGTATACAATAATTTTTCTATAAAAATATGAACTTAAAAATATATATAAGTAAATAAAAAAAAATTAAACAAATATTGTAATTAACATATAATACTAAAATTATATATAATGGAAGTATTTACCCATATGAAAATTTAAAAAGAATTTAAGACAAAAATATAGATAATAAAAAAATATATATTCATAAAAAAAATAATATAAATAAATGAGAATTTAAACAAAAATTTTTATATGAAATACTAAAATTATATACATAATTAAATACAAACATGAAATGAGATTTGAACATATACATTTCTTCATTAAATAAATTAAAAGTCTAACAAACAAATTTAAAGGCTTAAAATTAAATTGAATGACTCTTCAAGCTTTTTAGGCAAAAGGCTCACTAGAAGTCTTCTGGCTAATAACTTAACTTGAAGATAATACAAAGCCACTCTCGATGTGTATCACTTGAGCAACTGAAAAAGAGCAGCAGCTGGCACCAATCTGGCTATCTCTGAATTATCTTAACTGCTCATAGAAAACATCAAATTTGCAAGCTGTAAATTCTAACAACTTCTCCCATTCAATATATATATATATATATATATATATATATATATATATATATAAGTAACTGCAAATATCTCTTAGTTTTTAATATGCACATAATTAAAAAGAGTTTTACGCTCGAATGGCAGTCAGTCTCGCTACCGCTGGACCAATTAAGCGCATTCTGTAACGGGCTGTGGCTATGGCCCCCTTTTTGGCCATTTATCCTAATAGTTTTACAAGAGTGGCAAAATTTATGCTCAATTTAACACGCGCTAGCAGTGACACTCGGCAAACCAATTAAATAAATTGGCGCAACTTCGAGTGGCAAACTATGATAATAACCTTTGGCTTGACTCGGCTAAAAGCACACTCACTCACGCTAACCCGTTCGGCTGTGGCCCGCACCCGCATTGAATTTTCTTCTGCTTTTTGCGACTTAAAATGGAAATGGAAATTAAGGTAAATAGTTTAGTTTAGTGGATTGCTTGCTGGCTTACTGGCTGTTAGTTCGGGTTGACTCCGCTGGCTTAAGCGCTTTGCGGGCTTCGACTCCTTTCGAATTGCTTCCACCTGGCGCTTAGTCACCCTCTGGTGCAATTATCCTTGACATTCTCAGCGATAGTTCTACGAACTGCAACGTAATGTCACCACGCATATTTAACTTTTTTAACGGGTTTTTTATAGTATATATATGTATATATATGGGACTTCAAATAATTGTCTATTTCGTCAAAATAATAGTGACTAAACCAAAAATGGGAAAAACACGTTTAGCCATGAATATAAACGAATCAATAATTAAATTAATTTTTTAAAATATTTTTAAATAATTTACACAATATAGAGAGATTTAATCACAATATATCAAAGATTTCAATGCATAATATAATTAAAAAATAAATTATATAATTATATATGATGTAAGAAATTTTACATTATATTTTTTTTTTTTTAATTTAAAATTTATTATATTTTTAAAAAACTTAATTTATATAGATCGGCATTAAACAAATTTTTAGTAGGAAAATATTTTGCAGTTGGACTTGAATGCAAAATACTTGCCGTCAATTATTTTATTTTAATTATTTATTATTTTATTATAATTTATTTAAATATAAATATATAAAATAAATGAGTCTAGTGCTTATTGAGTATATTAAATATATATATAAATAACAAAATAATAAATTAAAATAAAAATAAAAGAAAATAAAATATATTATAAATATATTCTATTTCATATTTAAAAATATAAATATATTCTATTCTAGATTTAACGATGTTATAAATATTTAAAGTTCTAAATTTAATATATTATTTAAACAATTTTACAATCATTCAGTTACAGCTGCTTCTTTATATAAACCATTTCTAATGAAGCTCACTCATGCCACTTTATGACTCATTTCGGCATATCTGGTCGGCTGAGTGTAATAGCAATTTAAAAGTAAAATTTATTTCCACTCACAGCTCTTATAATGAAAACATTTCGATAAAAAACAAACATTGACGGAGCCCCGCAATTAGTGTGACAAAACCAACAGCAACAACAACAACGACGACGACAACTACGAGTGGCAGATGAAGCAGCATTAGAACAACAATAGAAACACTTGAAATGTTGCCACTGTCAATGCCACTGCCAAGACGACCTTTGTTTAGCATTTTGGCGGTGTTGTGTCAAACGCAGCAAAAGGCGCTCAAGTGTCGCATTTGGCCAGACGCTCACCCGCCCGCCCACATTTCAGATTTGAACTTGGCAACAAATTAGCAAAGCTCTTCTCGCGTCTCGCTTTATGTCAATGACAGCCAGGCCCAATTCAGCGGGGGGAGTATGCAAAATCAGAGCAACACTTGAGACTGCCGAAACTGAAACAGACAACAGTTGCAATTAGCAGCGTAAACAAGCCTCAATTGGTTCGAGCTTGTAATATGAAATACCCGAATATTGAGGGAGACACGGCAAAAGTAGGTCGGAGATCTGCTGATTTATATGGACGTGTGGCTGGCGCTTTTAAAATAAACTAATTAAGTTAATTAGCTACGATTTGGATGCGTGTTCGGTAGATGATGCTGCACTCTGTGCAGCTTAAACAACAGCCTTTGGCATTATTATGAAAATTGCAAAAACAAAAAATAAAGAGTGAAAAAATGAATAAAAAAATCATTTGCAACAGCTACCGGTTAATATTAACGCATTATGCAAAAGACACAAAAGAGCTAAGTGCGAGGGCAGGCACTAAACTTTGGGCATATGAATGTAAAATATATTTCAATTAAATATGATCCTATAAAATAAATGAATGTGTATAAGATATATTTTATATTTAAGAAACTCTAATGGAATATTATCAATATATAAATAAGTAATACCACTAGAAAACTAATTTATATAAGTAAACAGCAGATAATCTTTTTAAGAAACTAAATTAACATCAATTAACAAACTATTTGTTAAGTATATCATTTTTTAATGTATCTACATACATAACATAACATAATAAATACATTCAGAAATTACAAAATGGGAAGAATTCAATGTTAACTGAGCTTCATATTTTAGTTTATTTTTTATTTTAAACATTTTCTGTAATAAAATTTTTTGTTTTTTTTTATTTTTTATTCTTTTAATTTAATTTAAAAAAATAATTTTTATATTTTATTTACTTCTCTTTTATTTACTTAAATTTGTTTATATTTTTTCTTTTAAATTTAATTATTTGATTTATATTTTTATTATTTTTATTTTCTTTCTGTTTTATATATTTTATTTTTATACTATTTCACGTAGTGATATAGTATATTGGTTTTGTGCAATGTCCGTCATGCTGTCCGTCCGTCTGTCCGTCTGTCCGTCTGTCCGTATGAACGCAAACCATTTCGACGCTATTGAAGCTAGAGACTTGAAATTTGAAATATATACTCGTGTATACCCTCGTCTGATAAAGTGTCAAGATTTTCCCGATACGCCCACTAGGGGCGTGGCAAATCGGAAAATGCATTTTCCTGTATCTCAGAAACACTACTTCTAGAAGGGCTAGAGAGTTGGGATTTTAACTGAACACTCATGTCGACGTCCCAAAATCAAAAAGCTATGGCGGATATATCTACGCCCATTGGGGGCGTGGCAAATCGGGTCAAACTGTATCTTCTACAGTTTTAAAGCTAGAACGCCCAAATTTGGCACGTGGGTTACTGTTACGATCCTATAAAGATCGCCCAAAAAATTGTATGGCCACGCCTACTAGGGGCGTGGCAAATCGGATCTGAATATATAGTGATTTTACTAGTTTCGTTATATTTTGAGCACTATTGATGCTAGAGACTTGAGACTTGGTATATATACTCGGGTTAACATCCCACGACCGATAAGCTATGGCGGATATATCTACGCCTTCAGGGGGCGTGGCAACAAATATCAGCTTATATCTCCCACAGTTTTAGTGCTAGAAGCTTCAAAATTGGATGCTAGGTTACTAAGGGCCTCCTCTATCGATTCCCCAAAAATTATTGTTACGCCCCAAAAGGGGCGTGACATACAGAAAAATACCCTGTAATTTTCGCATTTTTCGAATGTAAGCATCCAAACTTTACAGTTATATTCTTAAACGCCCACTCTATGCACATGCCAAAAATTATTTGTCTACGGCCACTGGGGGCGTGGCAAATCAAAACTGAAACATCTGCAGCTTCTGAGCCAATAACGCGCCACATAATGACTTTGTGACCTTTGACCTTGTCTTTTGATTTGCCAAATTATATATATGTGTTAGAAAAGAATATTTTATTAATACAAAATAACTAAATAAAGAAAATGTAACAAAAATATCAACATGACCGCACCGGGGTTCGATGCCACACCTCGCCAACGAACTTATGTATATCACATTTTCAGAGTTGCCCCCTCTCTCATTTTGAGAGCTGCCACCTCTCTTATTTGGAGAGATGCCACATCTCTCGATTTAGGTGCGTGTTCTTGCTAAGGTAAGGCAATCGAGATAAATCGAGAGAGGTGGCATCTCTAAGCTTCGATTCTAATTGAAACTGTCTGGCTACCTCCAATGAAAAGTTTTAATCTGCAGCTAATTTGAGCGGCGACAGTGGGGATTTAAGGTTAAATTTAAAAAAAATGTAATGTGATAGATGCCCCTGTGTGCTGTTGGGGCGTGAAATAGTATTTCGCTGTGGGTTGCGTCCGACAGCAACGTTCTTACTTGTTTTTAATTTGCATTTTCTTAAATTTAAATTTTTATACACTATTTTTTTAAATAAAAAGTTTTTGTTTTTTTTTTTAATATTTATTCTTTTAATTTTATTTAAAAAATTTAATTATATATTTTATTTACTTCAATTTTTTTATATATTTTATTTACTTCAATTTTTTTTATTTTCTCTATTAAATTTAATTTATCTATTTTATTTTTATTTTCCTCCTTTTTCATATTTTATTTTATTAATTTGCATTTATTTTTATTTTTTTAAATTTGTATTTAATTTTTATACAATACAAACAATTTTTAAGCATTAAATTAATTTATTATTAACTCACCTACTCAGTAAAAACTCCAGCTCTGCAAGTTCCAGCGAATATAGCAATAAACTCCAATAAACCTGTCAAGAGAAAGAAAAGTAATTTATTAAAAAATATCAAATAAATGTTTTAATACCCTTTTTAAAAACTCGAAGAAACTATTATAATCATAATAATTAGTTTTTAAGCATTTTAGCTGAAAGATTTATAATTTTTTGGTTTATTATCATATACACAAATAAATACATCAATTTACCTATAAACTCATCAATTAACCCTCTTTTTTCAAAAAGCCATCATCAAGCAGGCAAAAAAATTATATAAAAAACACTGAAACGCAACGCTGTTTTAATGGATTTTTTTCTCGCTCTCCCGATGGGTTGCTGATGTGGGGCGTGTGGGGCAAGGTATTTCTGGCATTATGCGGCATTATTGTTGTTTGTTTTCGCAGAATGCTCTGACACCAGCCAACCAAACAAACAACAACAACAGCGACATTTTCGTGAATCTTTTTTTTTTTTTTTTTTGTTTATATTAAAACCTGCGGTCAGGTCAGGGCGTGTTGCAGTTGCAGATTTTTACACGCAGCCATTAAAAAGGCACTCGGAGGCGACTCTCGGAGCCAGGTGATGACGACTGCGCGTGGCTGAAGCGTGAAAAATGCAACAGACATTGCCGAAAATGCCATAAATAAGTGCAGCAGCAACAGCAGAAGAATACAACAGAGACAGAGAGAGGGAAAAGTGTTAATAACACTAATTTGTCTGCGGTCAAAATGGTAATTTTTGTGGATATTCAGTTGGTCGGAATTGGCCGGGAGCTTGGGGTTTTGCGTGCTGATTGCCCATGGCTGCCTTTTGGGCTTTGGTCAGTAGGTGAAAGGCAGGCGCACAGACGATAATGAGCTGTAAACGAGCAGGTTGCTGAATTTACATATAATTGGGTGCAAAATGTGCCCAAAAAACGAGGTGTGAAGCAGAGACAAAAAATAAATCAAAAAGGTTTTTCATGCAACGGAAATTGATATGATTAGTAGCTCAGGCCTAAGACTTGGCCCAGCCCAGCCAGAGTCCATTAAACTCTGCCCCACTCCAGCAGCTGCTCTCAAGACTAGCGCCAGTTAATTGCCAGAGGCTGGCGACGTTCGGCTGATGCAGCTCTGCTCATATGTTAATGGCACTCAGTCGGCGGTACTTAGTTCTCAACAATTTGTGGCTGCAACATCTTTGCCTTTGACTTGTTCTTTCCTCTTCGTGATTTGCGGCAATTTTGGTAAAGTGTCTAGCGAGGTTCTAATGTTATGACCGGGCCATCGCCAGACCACACCACACCACAGCGTAGCCTAATGCATTTCCAAGTTCTCTTTTGTGGCGGCGATAAGGAAAATTGTTTATAATGAGGTTCTGCGGTCGACGCTCAATTCAGTTTACTTAATTGTTCCAACCGGCCACTGGATTTACGCTGCCACGGGCAATTAGGGGCCGAGGTAGTCCTACGCCACGTTGATGATTTGACTCGGCTAATGCTCAACTAATTGAGTAATTTCTGACTATTTGGTATCAATCATTGGCTCGGCTAAGCCCTTGTCCAGAACGAGTTGCCTTCATCTTCAAGTTTTTCCCCTTTCTTTTCCTTCAGCTGGGCATTGCGAATCTCCCAAAAGGCGCTTTGTTGTTACAAATTTGCTGGCTGTTCCGCCCAGCATCCTTTTACGCTCGCTATTCCTTTGGGTGACATGCTTTCACTGCTTAACCTGGTCATCAATCATTTGGCTTGACTTATTTGTGTTTTCTTTGTAATCTGCTAGGTCCAGTTGCTTAGTTATCGGCAGCTAAATGTGACTATAAATCGAAAAATTATAAACGCTTAGGCCCTGACCAAAGACACCCTTGAAGGGACGACGGGCAGATAACGAACTTCAAATACCCTGCAGGATTATCGACCCTCAACTGCTTGAGCTAGCTAATATGCTTCGCTCTCCACTCTCAGCTTGACCAGCTTTTTAAGCCTTTAACAAATCCAATTGCTGGCTGCTTACCAATTCAATTGACTAACTCTTGGCCATTTCGATAAACAGTTGGCAAATTTATGCATTTATTTTGACATGCGGCATGATTTATTAACCGTAAGTAATTTGTAAGCACACACACAAACAGGACAGCCAAAAAAGGGGTTAGGGTATGACCAGTCGGGTTGCTAACCCCTGCTCTGGTCAGTGCTTTTTGGGGGTAGAGAAGCCTTTTTTTTTATTATTTTCCTTGCTTGCTTTTAAAATATATTTGCATTGGCGCATTCGTAACCGCATCGAATTTGTTTGTAATAAAAATGTAAATGCCATCGGACGCCACTTCAAGACGAGTTTCACTCCGAACCACAAAAAAAAAAAAGAGAGAAACAGAGAAACAAAAACGAGTTGCCAAAAGAAATGAAATACGACCGCAAACTGACACTTGAGGATGAGATTGGACCATGGCGTAACCCTTTTCGGGTTTGGTCAGCTCGGATCAGGATAGGGTTAGCCAAGTGGTTTGGCAGCTTGCTTTGCCCTGACCCTTTCTCTGCAGCTAATAAATGGTCTTATGTATATCATCGGCTATTTTGATTTATGCCGAAAGTAAATACAATTTGCAACATTTTGATAAGCATTAACTGCAGCTAATGCTAAGCAGTTGCCAGCTAGCCAGCATGTCATTTACCTTTTGCAGCTCATTAAAACGCTGCTGGGGAGCACTGGGAGCGGTCGGGCGCCCCCTCTTGAGCAAGATAATGTACACAAAATTGAAAAAACTATGCGCCCCATGCCCGAAATCCCAGTGGCTCAAATGCTATGAACACACATTCAATTTGCGCCCCTTTCTTTGCCACAGGCAGCAAAGCATTTGCCAAGGTGACGCCTAGTCGTGTTATTTTTAGCGCCAAAACAAAGAGTGAAAAAAAGAGCAAATAGAGAGTAAAAACTGCAGTCGGGTTGTACAGACTGCAGAATACCCTGCGATTGAAATCTCTTTAGGAAAAGAAGTGAGGAAGGAGTCTGCTGTAACGTAACTCTGCCCATTTTGTAGCTCCACATTATATATTAGATATTCTATATTCTATATTTTATATTTTATAATTTTTTATATTTTTTATTTTATATTTTAATTTTTATTTTTTATATATTGTATATTTTATTTTTTATATTTTACATTTTTTATATTTTACATTTTTTATATTTTATTTTTTTATATTTTAAATTAAATATTTTATTTTTTATATTTTATATTAAATATTTCATTTTTTATATTTTTTTTATATTTTATGTTTTATTTTTTATATTTTTTTTTATATTTTAAGTTATATTTTTATATTTTTTTATTATTTATATTTTAGGTTTTACTTTTTGTTTTATATTTTATATTGTATTTTGTATATGTTATTTCAGTGATGTCATATATAGTATATTTTAATTGCCACGCCTCCAGCTGGCATATCAGGAAAATCTTAGCGTTTTATCAGACTGATGTCCCCACGAATATTTATACCAAATTTCTCTAGCTTCAATAGCGGCGAAATGGTCTGTGGATAGACTAATCGAAGGGACGAACAGGTCGATGTACGAACGGACAGCGCAAAGCCAATAAACCCATTCCACTTCGTGAATATGCATGAAAATTAAGCAAAGACAAACAGTTTACAAATTTTAAAATAAATTTAGCTGCCTGTGTCCCAGGTTTCCCCTGCCTCCTCCTCACCCGCATTTACCGCTGTCTTCGAATGACTTATTAGGATTTCTATCTGCGCGCTTAAAAACAATGAAATATGCATATAATTAATTAGATTTTCATTTCATTTTTTGTTGAGGGTGTTTTTTCTTGGCTTCTCTACGCTGATGACACGCACGCATTTACACATCATTTTCAGTTTAGGGAGCTTAGCCGATGACGTTGACACAAGGAAATGGGAAATATTTGAAAATTTACAAGTGAAAACAAATCAAGACAAATGCCCATAAATATACATATATTTATATATATATGTATATTCACGTAGCGCAATTTAATGGGCAAACCACACCCATTTAATTACCCAAACAACACTTGAAATGCACTTAAAACAATAAATTAAATGGAGGCGAGCTAGCGAAACTATCAAAGCTACTTAATAAACAAATTTTCACATAAAATTACAATTTGGTTAAGCACACAGGAAGTAGTCAAGAGAGAGGGGAGACAGAGTGTGTAAGCGAGAGGTAGTCCCAAAAAATCCACTTAATAAAATTTATGTGCAGGAGTGGCTCAGGACACACATGAACCGCAGATAAGTCGGAGGGCACATAAAAAAGATAAAGTGTCCGACTACCCCTCGAGTGTGGTAGGTGTGTAGAGTCCAGGTCAGGCGGCGAGTAATAATTATATTTTTATTGGACATTTATTGCCCAAAAACGAACAACATTTTAATCACATTGTCGAGGCGTAGCAGAATGTGCCGGAACTTCCTGAGCCAGGACCACAGCAAAGTTAGAAACACTGGGAAACATCTCGGAGTCAGAGGCTGACATTGAATTGCTTTCAGAAATGTGTTTATTCAATGCAAACAATTCAATAGAACCAAGAAGGCATAATTTGCGTTACCTACGGAATGGACAAAGAAAAAAAGTGATTTGTAATTCAATACAAAAGGAATTTCGGGCCAGCCAATGAGTAAGTCACTTTCCAGCATTGAAAGATAGCCAACCTCAAACAAACAAATAAATAAATAAATAAATCGCGCTGCTAATTAAAGGCGGCAGCGCAGCGGCGGCCACAGAGCAGGCGGCGAGCGTTTGAAGCGGCCCAAAATAGGAGCAGAAGAGCTAAGAAGAAGAAAAAAACAAGTAAGAGTGCTCTAGTCGAGACTGCTCGACAAAGAGATCCCCTGAACCCTGCGAAGAACTGCGATTCCTAAGAGCCGCTAACATTCTCCGTTACTTTTATATGTATGTCCATATGTAGCAAGCAATACATACACACACAGACGCACGCACCAACACACAATCTGCTAACTGTGCATTATGACTCATCAGCTTCGCTGCTGCTGCAAGACGCCGATAATAAGAGATATTTAATGTTTAATAACTTTTTTTCTAGTCGAACGATTTTGATCAAATTTGTGGGGCGTGATCATGACATTTATATGTGTGTATGTGCCAAAGCACAAGTCTCTAGTACTTGAAATACGTGATTTAGCAATTTGAGGCGAAGGGGCAATTTGTGGGCGTGGCATCCAAAATTTAACAAAAACCGAAATTGCAGAAGGCTCAAATAACACTAAATGCAAAATTTGAAGACTCTAGCTAGAAAGATGAATTAAATAGAATTTTATAACTAAATGAAGATATCGGTTTTTAATCGATAACATTAAAACGATTATAGTTATCGAATATTTGAAACAAACTCGATCGAATCGTACAATACACGGACTTCCAAAAAAATTTGAAGTCTCTAGCTCTTATATCTTCTGAGATCGACGCGTTCAAACATACGGACAGACGGACAGACGGACAGACGGACAGACGGACAGACGGACAGACGGACAGACGGACAGACAGACAGACGGACAGGGCTCAATCGACTCGGCTTCTCTCCCTGATCAAGAATATATATACTTTGTGGGGTCTGCCACGCCTCCTTCTGCCTGTTACATACATTTTCACAAAACCATTATACCCTTTTTTCCCATTTTCAATGGGTTCAGGGTATAAAAAGAGGAAGAACACTAACACGAACACAGCTGAAGAGCGCCGAACACACTTGATAGTTGGGGTCCCAGCAAATACCAAATTCAATTGAAAGAAAGCGAGCGACACACGGAATTGACATGAGCAGCAAACAGGAAGGGGCAACAGTGAGTGCTTAAGCGGCAAGCAGACGGCCGCTGACGACGAGGAAATACGCTTCATTTGGCTTAGATTTTGGTTAGAGATAGTGAAGGAGAGAGGCTAGAGAGATGTTGATATGTAAACTAGGTTTTGATTTATGAGAACTGAAAGATAATAATGAATTAAAGCGAATTTATGGAAATTTGAAAAGCTTTCTATATATTTTATTGGATCTAATTACTTATATATCTTACTAGGCCTACCTACATTTTTAAGATTTTTAATAAGATTTCAATAAATTAATAAAAAATAAAATTTCATGCAATAAAAGAATTCCAATATGGATTAAAATATTTTAATATAATATACTGTATTATATTAAAAAATATATATATTAATTGTCTTAATTATTATTATTATATTTATATTATAATTATATTTAAATTATTATTCTTATTATATTGATATCATTAATCTAATTGACTTAAATATGTAAATAAATATATTTAAATCTATACATTGAATTAAATTTAATTATATAAATTTTATTAAATTATTATTTATTTATTAATTCAATTTGAATTATTTAAATTTAAATTTATATATACATTTTTTATATAAAATGAATTAATAATTAAATTAAATTGACATAAAAAAATTATATATAAATAGAGTTAAATTATAATATTTTAAAATATATTATTTAAAATATATTATATTCCTTTGTAAATAAATGTTGATATATTTAAATTTTTAAAATTTTTGTTTCATATTTCTTAACAATGTGACTTTCATTTATTTTATAAATTTGAAACTGTTAAAAGATTTCTTTTAACCATTTTTAAAACAAATTTTTACATAAATATGCAAATAAATTATATTTTAGATAATGCAAGAGATAGCTCTATAATAGATATATACATACATAAAAAATATAGAATTTGAAATATATCTCAATATCATTATTTATCTTAATGTTCCCTCTCTAGCTCTTCTTTGCGTATATCAATCAAATCAAAATCAAACCAATTCTAATTATATCTCAAATCTATGAAAACTTTATAAATATCATACAGAATTTCTTCCCATAACAACCAATTAGCAACAATAACACATCATCATTAACTTGTAACTAGTTCAAATCGATATAATTAGCTAAGCAGCTAAGCCGATACGAATCGGATTAGACTCAGAGGGAAATTTTAGAGTAGAAACATGTTAGCTGAGCATAGGAATAATCGAGACCCCCTGCCGTGTTTTTATATAGAAAAAGTTTTTACTTTGATGTGTGTGCTGTGGTGCTCCGGCTGAGAGTGTTGTGGATGTGTGTAAGTCGCGAGTTTTCAGTCGTTTGTCGTTTGGCCTGAGCTGCTACACATTGCGTTTGGATTACATGTTTCAGTTACACGCCACATTGAAGGCAGCAACAGCAGCAGCCGCCGTTGCTGTTGCTGTTGTCAGGGGCAAGGGTTGTCGTCCTATTCCCGGTCGCATTGGGGCGGCAAGTGTTAAACTGCATTTGTCTGACTTTTCGACATGTTGTTCTCGCTGTAGCATGAGCCACAGACTAGAAATTACATTTGGCTCCGAGAAATGCCATAGAATCAGGTGGAGCGCCCTCGACTGGGATATTACCTTACGAAATATGTTAACGCTGACAATTGACAGATGCAATCGGAGCAGCTGAGCAGCTGAACATCTCGCTGCACAGATCTCTGCTTGTAAATTGCATTTCGTCAAAGCATTCCTGTGGCTGCTTCTGACAAAGACAAGTCCCTTGCCTCCGCTCTGTTGTTGATTCGAGTAAAAATTGCTCACAATAAGCTTTGACAGCCGCCTGTCAATATGCAGATTGTCTCCTCTTGTCGACGCACGATTTGCCAAAGAGTCCCACTGACATGACCATGAGCCAGCATCAAGTTCAAGTGTATGATTGGCTTTGTCGAATGTCTTTTATGAATTGCGTCTGTCTGTGCCTCTCACTCTGCCTCATCGCATTGTCTCATGGCTTTTAAAGCCTTTTTTATGTACTTCATGAATCTGATTGCGCAATAAGCTTATAACACTTGAAATTCATGACAAACTGGACAATTTAAGCCAGCTAAAAGAATTTCAATGTCACTTGCGATGGCAAACAGATGCGCGTTGACAGCGCCTGGCTTTAAAAGCAAAATTCACTTGAAAGTATAAAAATTAATGGGATAAAATCAAAATATGATAAAGTGATCTTTATATATATAACAGAAGCTCATATTTTATGATTCTTAAAGAGAGTATGTCTACT
The DNA here is from genome assembly GCA_035047545.1 of Drosophila paranaensis. Lineage (NCBI taxonomy): Eukaryota > Metazoa > Arthropoda > Insecta > Diptera > Drosophilidae > Drosophila > Drosophila paranaensis. The sequence goes on along the minus strand of JAWNPL010000145.1, from coordinate 6,446,183 downwards.
AGATCGTCAGCTTTTTCAGTTTCTAAATAAATATAATGCTACTCTCTCTTCAGCTTCTATGAAAATCTAATTGAAGACAGCCAGAGTTGAAGGCAATGATTCTGGTTGTCTGAGTGTGACTATTTAATTACGTTTACTTTTTGTTCTAGCTCGATATATCCAGACAATCCTTATGGGTTAACAATGCTTGAAACTATCAATGCTTTCCTTAATTAATCACTTACTATATATTCCTAGCCATAGCAACTAAATTGACATTTTGAATGATTTCTTCGGAGAAGTTCTCTAAGATCCATTTAATTCTTGGCTTAATCCCAAAGCTACTTATAAAAAATTACGTGTCTCATTATGAAAGTTCCTGAAGTAAGTTCTCTAATAAGAAGTCCTTGACAATCCAGACAATCAAGCAATGACTCAAGGTATGCTCTCATCAACTGTAATATGCTTATAAAGAAACTATCGTAAACAACTAGATTGCGTTTGCAATTTTGAAAGTTCAACTTCTACAAAAATCCTTAAGTCTATTGTAGCACATTGAATACAAGAAATCGCTTCTATAAAGAAATCCTTCACGATCTCTGATATACCCAGCTTAGCCCTAAGTAAACTTCGCTTAAAAATAAACTAAATCTTGCTCTACAAACTCAGCTGCCCTCAGTTACTCCTCTCTTGATCTCATTGTATCTGTTTCAATTGAAACAAATCCTCTACAAGCGTAACATATCACTGCAAACCTTTGCCCTAACCCTTTATGTGCCTTGCTTTAGAAACAATCTTCTTTTGGTGAACTTCAGCCATTTGTTAAGCTCATGAATAGTTGGCACAATGAGAAGCTATAATAATAAAAATCACACAAAAATTAATCACAGCAAATTGCGCAGAAAAAGCCACCAAAATGCAGCGAGAGATACTTCTGACAGCCTCCGAAAAGGATTAATCATCTAATGCGTGCATGCACAGGCACACAAAACATAACAAAACTTGAAATTCGTCGTGGCACTTCAAAGCCCAAAAAGTGTAGTTGGTCCAGACAAACTGTCTGGCTGGCTGCCTGACTGACTGGCTGGCTGGCCCCTGCTGGTCAAGGTGTTGACTGAGCACCTTCGAGGGGGTTACCTCTGCGCACACGATGACAACAAAATGGCAATTAATTGAAAGATGAATTATTAACGCCACGCTGCCGCAGCAGCCGCAGCCACCCATTGTCCATTGTTGTTTTGAAAGATGACCAGGTAAAGTTGCATCCGAGCATCGGAGCATCCTCGCGTCTCTTTTGACGAACCGACTCACTCACTGAATGACTGACGGATGGATGTCTTAGACTTTTGGCTTTTGTTTGCTGTTTTGTTTGATTTATCAAAGTTCATTAATCTTGCCGAATTGTAGCTACGCTTGACCAGACAACCATGTGCTGTAGCTTGCTTGTAGTAGTCAGAAAAAAGCGCAGCAAATGCGTTGTAAAAATTTCAACAAAACTTCAAGAAAATCAACAAAGCTGCCCAACGGCTACAAGTTTGTGTAGTCAAAGTCAAGTTTGTTTCATGATTAATTAATAAATTATTCATTGCAAGCGCAGAGGTTCTTAACGTGAGAAAGTGACGCTTGAAATGAATGCAGTACAGGCTAGTTAGTTGGAGATTTAGATAGTATGTGCTTCTACATAGTATGTGCTTCTATATTTTATTTTTTTTTCTTTTATATATATTTTTCCATTTATATTTAAATGTTTATATTTAATTTTTAATTTAGTTTTTTATTTGCTTTATTCTTCATTTTAATATTTATGCATTTTATATTTTATTTAATTTTTGTTCTTAAATTTTCTTAAAATACTTTTTAATTTAGTTTTTATTTTTATTTTCAAATAAAGTTAAATTATAATTTTACAATTAAATTTCAGACTTGATTGGTTTTTCTTCTATGATATATGTTTATCTGTATATATTTACATGCATTAATAAACATACATGTTTCCACATTCTATAAATTCTATAAATATCACCCAGATCCCCGTTAATCCGCCCACAATTTGTGGCTCGTCATCATAAATCATGCGATTGGCTGCAACGCGCGTCTCTGACATGAATATCCAAGTGGAATTTTGGGCAACGCCTGAAGTCTGATTGGAATTTGTAAAGTCAAAAACCATAGCTGACACTTAATTATAGGCTGCAGGCGCTGAAGCGTGCCCGCGCCCTGAGCGAGCCCCCCACTTGCCTGGGCCCCGCCATAAATCTTGCTGCTGGCTAGAGAGTCAAGGGTTTCCCCTTGCCACTGAAAAATTGCCCGAAATGTTGACACAACTATTCAAATTAATTGATTTAATGCCACTTGCACTTGGTTATTAATGAAGTTGCGAGTGCAGCTCTAATTAGAATTAGAGCGCGCGTCTCTCTGACATTAGAAATTCAATTTTTCATGCGACCAAATTAGAATTTTGCCTGCCAGACTCTGAAAAGCTGCACGTGCTACGGCTGCTGCCACTGCAGGCACTTGGAATATATATATTTTAATAATCTACTCATACCCAGCGCCATGGATAATGCACTCCCAACTATTTGGCTCGTTTTAGTGCTTTTCTTGGCGACACTTTTGCAGCGACTCGCATAGATGGCAACACCTGCTGCACACACACCAGCTACAGCTACTTAAAGCAGTTTTATTTTCATTGCATTCTCTCACTGACAATTAAATTAAAGCGCATTAAAGCAAATTTATGACAGCTTAATTTCATATATTAAGATTTTATGACTGCTGCTGCTCGTTAAACTAAAATGCAGTTGGCCCAAGAAGTTGGCTAAGTAGTAAATTAGATTAGCGCAGCTGGGTTATCAAGTCACTCCACATATATATATATGTATATATCTTTTTATATATAGAGTGTGTATTACCGCAAGAATCATTGCCACGCCCCTCTAATGCCATTCAATCAGCACACAGGTAGTAGTCGTAAGGCCATTCGCCCACAGCCGCCCACTCGCTGATGAATGACGAGGTCGCTTGGATCTTGGCCAAAAGCATTCGTTGCCACTGACATTGGCTAGTAAAGAAGCGAGGTTGGCTGAAGAAGTTGGCAGTTAATTGAGGTAAGTTTTTGCAATGAGTAGTGCATAAGTTAGGCACTAGAAGCTGTTTAAGCATTGATTGAAGAGCTGCTGAGAAGAGTTGATAAGAAAAGAGAAATCCCACAGAAGGTGAATTACTGCTGATAAAAGTGGATAAGATAAGAGATTAGAGCAGACATTTCATAGATCCTACACATCATTTAGTTACTCTTAAGTAGAGTTGACAAAATAAGAGATAAGAGATTTCAGAGATGTTAAAGAAATCTTCTTTAACAGGATTTAAAGACTCAAGGGAAATCTTTATATATATATTTAAGTCTGTACGCTGCATAGGCAATATATATTACTCTAGATGTAGACGTTAAATGTATTGTAAATATAATAATTGATTTCTATCTGATTACAATTGACTTTAGTCTACGTTTTCAACTTGAGAAATTAGGAATTATTAGGAAGAGATATATAACATGATTGTTAAATTATATTTTATTATATTATATTATATTATATTATATTATATTATATTATATTATATTATATTATATTATATTATATTATATTATATTATATTATATTATATTATATTATATTATATTATATTATATTATATTATATTATATTATATTACATCATATTATATTACATCATATTATATTATTTATTTTATATTATTATATTTTATATTATTAAAATTAAATTAAAAATTATAAAATATCTAGAAACCTATATCAAACAACCTATTAATGCTTGATATGCCTCGATTAATATATCTTGAAATCTATGCCGTGGCTCGAGATAGGCAATTGTTGGAATAGCTTCTAATATTAAAGAAGCTTGTATAAGTCAGTGATTTTCTATAAATACTAATCAGAATCTTAACTAAATCTCTTCTTATATATATACTCTTCACCATTTTCATATATAGCTCAATTTTAGAGTCTAAATAGTAAGAGACTTTGCTAAGAATATCTAAAAGAATTTAGCTTATATTTAAAGCAGCAAGCAAGTTGCTTCACTCATCCATTAATATATTTATTCAATGCATCATCAAAGATTAACAGATATATCAATCAGCGTTAAAGTCTTTTTCTAGAATCAAACTTTAACTCAAGACGCCTAAAATTTCTCAAGCGCACCCTGGTCCGCGTTTGGCTTGCAGTTTCTTTTATGCGCTGCTGTTGACAGTCAAGTGAAAAATGCAACTCGCCCGCCGGCAGCCCATTGACAAGACGATGACGATGACGATGACGATGGAGATGGCGAGATGATGCTGCTGCTGCCGTCGCTACTGTTGCTGATGATGATGATGTGAATGACGTTACGTTTAACGAAGGCAGCGGCGAAACGTTGACGTTTGTTGGGGCCATTAGCTGGCAATTGCGCATAAAAGTCACGGAGCGCCACTGCAGCTCTATAGTTTTGGGATACCGTGACGGGTGGGTGGTTGGCTGTAATATGGCCAGTCGATCGGGCAATATTAAATAATGTTGTTAAATGCGAAGCATTGAACCGCTGCTTGGCGGAATCGCTTTGACAGCCAATGGATAAATAAATAAATAAAATCAAATGAAATTAACTTTGACTTTTCGTGTGCGGCGACATTTGTCTGTCTGTCTGTCTGTGCTCTGTGCATTGGCATTCGATTCCAGCCAGAAGACGGGGCCAAAACACAAAGGTGAAATGACGCTGACGCTGTCGCTGACGATGACGATGACGCAGGCGATAGCCAATTGGCAGTTCGACTAAAGCGTGGCCATAAAAAATCGCAGCTCGTTTGAGCGTTTTGTGATTTGTGTCGGCTGCTCGCTGCTGCTGCTGCTGCTGCTGCTCAATCGCGTGTTTCTTTGCATTGTATCGAGTTAATTTATTGATGACAGACGCGCGATAAAAACCAAAAATGTGAATTGTCATTAGAGCTCATAAACGTGATTGACAGAACACTAAGCCACAACAGAAAAAAAAATGGGAAATAGAGTAAAGCGATTAGCCACAGCAGGTCTATTGAACTTGCCAGCGAAAAGCTCACTCTGAGCTATAAGTGTTTATGTAGAACTTTAACTTGTTTAAGCAATGTTTGAATAGGGGCAGCATAAGCTCTCTATTAAGTTAACAATATTGTTTGTTTAAGTGGCAAAACATTACATAACAACATACTGACAGATAGACAGCGGGCAAAACGAACATTGCAAAAAATTAATGCAATCAAACTATAGCGAAGCCCAAAACCAAGCAGAATATTGCAGAATTTATATAGTAATTTAAGTTATTAAACTAAACTGTATTAAATTTTAACAATTATATTTAATATATTTTTAATATTTAAAATTTTATACATTTAATATTTTATTTTATTTTATAATGAAATTAATATTTCATTTATATTATAATTTTATATTATATTATATATATATTTATATATTATATATTTTTAATATTTAATATTTTATTTAATTATTTTTATATATTACATAAATTTTAATTAATAAATGAATCAACATTATATTCAAATATTTAATATATTATGTATTTTTAATATATTATATATTTTTAATATTTAATATAGTATTTTAAATATTATATATTTTTAATGTAAAATTTTAGTACTTAATTTAAAAAAACCTGTTCCCATTAGAATCATCCTTCCTTCGGATAATAAAAAAGCAAACTATCATCATTATCCTTCTTCTTCCTCCTTTTCCCTTCAATTTTCCATTTTCATTGTCCAATAATTGTCGCCTTTCCCAGGCATATTTGCATAAGTGCTCAATTTAAAAGAAATGTCTCTTCGGAACTCACATAATTCAGCACATTTTCCGCCTTAAGAAACACGTTTACGCCAGCTGAGAAAAGCGCATATACAAATTCTATAAAAAAAATATAATATCTATAATTTTATGCAACGGGATCATAAACATTTCCGCACCATATATGACCGTTGGTCATAAATATTCAAATTTCACAGCATCCTCTAGCAGCCAGCATCCATCATCGCAACAGAAGAAACAAGTAAGAACGTTGCTGTCGGACGCAACCCACAGCGAAATACTATTTCACGCCCCAACTGCTCACAGGGGCATCTATCACATTACATTTTTTTAAATTTAACCTTAAATCCCCACTGTCGCCGCTCAAATTAGCTGCAGATTAAAACTTTTCATTGGAGGTAGCCAGACAGTTTCAATTAGAATCGAAGCTTAGAGATGCCACCTCTGTCGATTTATCTCGATTGCCTTACCTTAGCAAGAACACGCACCTAAATCGAGAGATGTGGCATCTCTCCAAATAAGAGAGGTGGCAGCTCTCAAAATGAGAGAGGGGCAACTCTGAAAATGTGATATACATAAGTTCGTTGGCGAGGTGTGGCATCGAACCCCGGTGCGGTCATGTTGATATTTTTGTTACATTTTCTTTATTTAGTTATTTTGTATTAATAAAATATTCTTTTCTAACACATATATATAATTTGGCAAATCAAAAGACAAGGTCAAAGGTCACAAAGTCATTATGTGGCGCGTTATTGGCTCAGAAGCTGCAGATGTTTCAGTTTTGATTTGCCACGCCCCCAGTGGCCGTAGACAAATAATTTTTGGCATGTGCATAGAGTGGGCGTTTAAGAATATAACTGTAAAGTTTGGATGCTTACATTCGAAAAATGCGAAAATTACAGGGTATTTTTCTGTATGTCACGCCCCTTTTGGGGCGTAACAATAATTTTTGGGGAATCGATAGAGGAGGCCCTCAGTAACCTAACATCCAATTTTGAAGCTTCTAGCACTAAAACTGTGGGAGATATAAGCTGATATTTGTTGCCACGCCCCCTGAAGGCGTAGATATATCCGCCATAGCTTATCGGTCGTGGGATGTTAACCCGAGTATATATACCAAGTCTCAAGTCTCTAGCATCAATAGTGCTCAAAATATAACGAAACTAGTAAAATCACTATATATTCAGATCCGATTTGCCACGCCCCTAGTAGGCGTAGGCCATAAAATTTTTTGGGCGATCTTTATAGGATCGTAACAGTAACCCACGTGCCAAATTTGGGCGTTCTAGCTTTAAAACTGTAGAAGATACAGTTTGACCCGATTTGCCACGCCCCCAATGGGCGTAGATATATCCGCCATAGCTTTTTGATTTTGGGATGTCGACATGAGTGTTCAGTTAAAATCCCAACTCTCTAGCCCTTCTAGAAGTAGTGTTTCTGAGATACAGGAAAATGCATTTTCCGATTTGCCACGCCCCTAGTGGGCGTATCGAGAAAATCTTGACACTTTATCAGACGAGGGTATACACGAGTATATATTTCAAATTTCAAGTCTCTAGCTTCAATAGCGTCGAAATGGTTTGCGTTCATACGGACAGACGGACAGACGGACAGACGGACGGACGGACAGACGGACAGACGGACAGACGGACGGACAGCATGACGGACATTGCACAAAACCAATATACTATATCACTACGTGAAATAGTATAAAAAGCAACAAGAACAAGCTCATTAAAAATCATAAATAGGAATTTGGTTACTTCGACTACAGCTCTCGGCTGGCATTTCCTGGCCGCGGCTGACCACGATTTGCATATAAAAAGCATTTAAACGCAACAAATTGCATGTAAATTGTTTTTTCCCCGGACGGAGACGGAGAGGAGAGACTCGCCACTAATTATGCTCATTCAGAAGTGTTGACATAAATCTCCGAAAATTCATAGAGCCGCGGCTGGGGTTGCGACCATTTAGCTCGATGCTGGACCACTGTGTCCTGTCCTGTCCTGTCTATAAATTTCACAAATTATTCTCAGCCTGTTCCCAGTGCCCGATGCTCGATGGCCAGCCTGTTCCATTGTCAGCGGCTTGTCCCAACAACGTGTTAATGTTCGTCCCGGTCTAACCCTTTCGCGCTCGTCCTTTCGGCTCGTCGTCGTTCTCGTCCTGGTCCTCGTCAGTGCTTGACACTAATGTGCCGCATTACAAACTGTTGAGCAATTTAATTTAATGTACCCGAGTTCCTCGTCTTTTTTTTCTCTTTCTCTTCCAGAACGTCTGGGCCACTACTTTACAGTTGTTGCCTTAAGATTTATTTGTTAGGGTTAAAGCGAATTTCGCGCTTAGTTCCAAAAATTTATTACCTTCGCTCATTTTTTGTGGTTTTCTCTGGTATTATTTTTGGTTCATTAAATACAATTTTGAACAGCAGAGAGTTTTGACTTAATTAAGTTAAAAAACAACTTTAAAGGACTCTCAAGTGTATTTTCGAGTTGGACTTAATGAGTTGGAAGAATGTCGCGCAGTTGAAAACTAATTTATGCAATCGAAATCCCAAAAAAGGGCTGAGTTTTTATCATGATATTGTGGTTTTTCTAAGCCAAATAAAAAGACATCTGTTGGCTTTGAGTGTCTGATGAAATTATGGAAATCAAATATGTTTCTATGAGCGGAAGATATATTTAAGGCAGGGGGAATAGGAGAAGATAAGTGTAGTTGAAATTAGGAAAATATCTGAATGAATCTGAAAGAATCTTTATCTATAATTCAAATTTAAAAATATATAATTCATAAATTTTACATATGTAATAATGATATCTCTTTAATTTTATTTTGAATTTAGATTTAACAGGAATTTTTATAAGAACTAAGAAAAAGAATTCTGAAGAAATTCATAAATAAAGTATAAAAAGAAACTATCTTTAAAACTTTATTTAATTTCATTCAAATTGGCTAAAAAGGATTAGATTAAATTTGACCAAGAACAAAAATTCTGTAGTTATTTTATAAATATGATCTATAGTCTCCTCTGCTGTCCGATAAAAACCTTTAAGAAATTGATTCTCCATTAAATTATTAAAGCAAACAAACCCAAATCAAATTTAGCTGCATTTCAATTAAATTTCCCTTTAGTATGACAAATATCCTCGAAAGAAATGATCTCTCATTTTGTGGCAGCTCTTTAATTAATAAAAATTTGTCACACTTTCCAAGTCACAGAGTCATCAGCAAAGTCACTCAAGCATAAGACAGACTTTGCCTTGCCTTGCTTGAAGACCAGCTAAATAGATTAGAGAAAAAGAGAAAACTAATTATAAGAATTTGTAGCAACCCACACAGAGACAGTCTTGGGCAATCCTTTCCGTCCTCTGTCCCTGTGCTAATCACAAAAACGTGACGTCATTCGCCACGCCTTTATTATGATTTTTATTAATGATGCCGCGTTGCTATTACATATGCATAAAGCGCGTATTCCAACATTAGAGTGACCCAAAAAAAAGAAAGAGAAGAAATTTGTCTGTCAGACAAAGTGCGAAACTCGGCTCAAGTTTAACCCATGTTTTAATCCGCGCGATTAATTGAAATTGGCTTCGAGGCCTCGGGGCATTATGCGGGTCCTGTCGCGGCACGACTGGGGTAAAATGCTGTTCGCTGCCTTTGCACATTGTCAAATCTTATAGATATTAATGATGTTTGGACACACAACCGCATTACGAAACAATTAATTATGCTTTTCTTATTGGCTTTGACTTTTGCGTGACTTCTGCTCTGCCGGATGGGGTTAAGCTTAACCCCAATAAAAAGTATTGTTGAGCCCGCATAACACAGGAGAGTTGAATGTGTTTTTTTTTTAAGTTATAATTGGGAATTATTATTACATGAAGAAAATAAGGTGAGTCATCCAGAAATAGGAAATTAGATGTATTTGAAAGTAAAGATAATTATTATTTTATTATTTCAATTAAAATATAGATTTGAGAATGACGTTATTACTAAAGAAATTCTTTAAATAATTTAATTTAACATTCTGATGTAAAATATATTGAAGCAGTGAATTGGTTGAAAATTCCAAAGAAATTTAAAACTATTCAATCATTTTAAAGAATTTATTGAAAATAAATATTTTAATATATATAATACTATACAGCATTAGGCTGAGGGACGAGAGAAATACGTTTCACTAAATCTCTATCCTGACTATATGTGTGTTTTAGTTTTCAGAAATCGTTGTAAGTTTAATGTGTAGGTAAGGGTATCTTCTAGTCAGGCAGTAAATTATAGAAAATTTCATATTCTCATGAAATAAAATAAATTGAAAATTAAATAAATATTTACATAAAATTCTAATTTATTTAAATATGAATTATTTATTCATATAATATTCTAATTCAATTGAATATAATATGAATACTTAATTATTTATTTTTAGTTATTAAAAAAATGTATTTGAATATTATATGAATAATTATTAATTAATTTATTTTTAAAGTAAATATTATATGCATAATTATTTAATTAAGTTATTATTATTTTAATACGAATAAAAATGCGAAAAATATTTAAATTATAAAAATATTTAAATTGCAGAGTCTAAAGAACTATAAGCCAAGTTGCATGAAATCTGTAGCCCCGCCAAATTTCTTTTCATTTTCAGGGTAATTTCTAGTCAGGAAATCTCCTCTAAAATAATCTCATATGTTAAAAAAAAAACATTTAAAATTACCTCATAATTTAAAACCTTATCAAAATATACTTCATATTTCTCTCTCTCTCTCTCCTTATACACTTCAATATTTGATATATCACTTTCCCTGCATATCTGCAAAACTATTATATTAGAAGAAAATGTATTTCCTTGACTTTTCTATTTGTTTCAGCCCTCTTGCGTTGTTGTTTTTTTTGCAGCCCGCTGACTCTGTCCCCCATAATTCACAGCTTATCGCAGCCAATCGGCCATAATTCTTATGCCTGACATAATGTACCTCACAATGTTGTTTATCGCCTGGCAATTTTTCTGCAACTTTTTAGCAATTTACAAAATATGGCATAATTCAGCCGCGGCGGGGCATGGCTTTTTTACAACTGCAACGTGTTGGCTTGTATTATTGCCTTAATGTGCATCTAGATAGCAACTCTTGTTGCCAATAAGAACTTATACACATTTATAGCAAAGCTGAGATTCCTGCTCAAGATTTGAGTGAAAGTGCACAGCGGGTCGGCTGTGTGAATCGGGGTTAGGCAGCTGCGCCACACACAAGTCAAATGCCAGCTAATTAAAAGTCTCGCAAAGGCTTCTCTCGCTCTCTCTTACTGTCACCAAATCAGGATCATTAATAAGGATTTCGCGACGTCGGCATATTGCGTCGTTAGACAAAGTTCTCACGTGTTTTCGACAAAACTCGAAATCGTTGGCAATGCAAATATTTATATAAGTTACTTTTTGTTGCTATTTTTTGTGCTTCTCCAAATGTCAAATGCGAACAAAAGGGTTAATGAGTTCGGCAAGGAAGCTACTTAAAGTCCTGATTAATGATGTCAACTGAAAAACCTTCACACATAACCAAAATAAAAGAAATGCAGCAAAAATCATTAATTAAAAGCAGATAGGAAAAAAATCATCGTATGCAAATTTCAATGTGAAAAATCACAAAATTTCCAATTATAAATTCATTGAAATGACATTTACGGCGAAAGTTCATCAGTCACTGCTTAGGGTCGTCTCTCCCTCTGCCTCTCCCTCTCTCTCTCTCCCTCTGCCTCTCCCTCTCCTTCTCTCTCTCTCTCTCTCTCTCTCTCTCTCTCTCTCTCTCTCTCAATCCCTATCATAGTTAAATATAATAAATGTTTTTCTTTTTCCGTTTCTTTGCCTATATGCAAATTGGCAAATTCTCTCAGTGCTCTCCCAGCTCCACACTCAATTAACTTTGTTGTCAATCAAATGCAAATATTGTGGTTCTGTGGCAGTTCACAATTTGTTGCTCTGTCTATTGCGGCTCATTAGAATTGCTCAATTATTCCATCAATATGCATTGTTGTTAATCGAATTTGTGTGTGTGAGCAGTCGCGTCGCGTCAAAATTCATGAATATTTAAATATGCCATGGGGTTTACTCTTTTTTTTTCTCTGGCTGCAAAGGTATTTGGCATATTGGTTTTTGTAAATTTGCCTGGGAAAGTTTAGCGAGCGTGACGCCTCGACGCTCTCTCTCTCTCTCGATATTAGCATAAACAGAACTTAAAGAAACTTATAGTTCTTGAAGCCGTCGTTATTTATGTTTATGCCAAACCGATCTATCAGGCATTGTTTGTAAATTGCTCAGCACTGTTGTAAAACAACGCATTAAAGACAGCCAGCTAGCTAGCTAGCTATACTCGCCTCAACCCATCTCAGGCCGCCACACACTGGATGGATGATCAATCAAAATCTGAATTTTAATGTTATGCGGTGCATGAAACCAAACAGGAATACAAAAATAAACCATATCCTGAATATGCAGAGCCAAAAGAAAAAAAAACACACACAGTGTAAAAGAATTCACAATACGACGACAGCCAGCCAGCGAAAAGGGTGCGCTGGTATTTTTCTAACCCTTGTAAAAGGCAGCAAAAAAATATTTGGAAAATTCTCAACAAAAAAGAGAGAAAGGAAAAACGTTTGACGGGTAACCAGTAGCTGCCACAGCAAAATAGTAAAAATTGTTGAAAATCCTATTAAGCGTTTCCTGGGCGTCTGTTGCTGAAGGTATCGACAGTTTCGTTCTCTTTTTTTTCATTCCCTTTTCACACCAGAAGCGCTTTGTGTGGCGGGAGTTGGACAGAGCCCACACTTGATTCTGGTTTTTACCCCCCTCAGTCAGTCAGTGGCTTAAATGTCTAATTTAAATGCATGCGCTTTTAACAGTTGCAGACAGAGATTGATGATTGTTTTTAAATTGGCCAAGTCTTGGTGAACATCTCGCAAATAATTGCTTACAAATCATGTTTGGGGAAGGGGCTGGGGGGGAGGCAATCAAAAAGCTTTTGCTCATTAACTTATCTGATATATGTTGATATGTGTTATTAAAGGAATACCCCTACTCAACTCAACCGCAGGTGCAGATTTTCCCTTGGCGCAACCCCCACTCACACACATGAGATGTCATCTACTTTATTTTGAAGTTGTTAATTTATGATCTCTAACAAATCAAGTTGGCCACGCTCACTTAACAAGACAAAGCCCAACTTTCTGCGCTTAGGTGTATAAAATTTAAAGCATTTATCGTAAATTTTGATCGCTGCTGCCATAAAAACTGATAACGTGGACACATCAAACATGTGTGGAGCCCCTCGGTCAGTGCTCGATATCGGACAACCCTTAACCGCACTCGCACACATCCTGTTTGCTGCGCAGACAATGGAGTATCGCTGATTAGGATGTGGAAAACAATAAAAGGCTACCCACATTTGAGAGTCGACACACACACTCTCTCTCTCTCTCGCTAGAACGGATGTCATTAGGCCTATTTAAAGTAGTTTTGGCCGCAGGCAAATTATACAAAGTATATATACGGCAGCGGAAATCGTAAACACAATCCCTGCCACTGTCTCTGCCACCGTCTCTGCCCCTACCCCTCCTACCCTTGCTGGAGCCAATTTATCAGCCAGACTGACAATCCAATTGCAATTCGTTGCGCCTTTGCCTCGGGGTCACAGATTTTGTGTCACAATGCACGGCTAGCGCCTAAATAAATGTCAAAATCAATTTTTGGCCGCCGACGCAGCCGATAAAACTCCACTCGACTCGATCCCGACTCGCTTTCAATTAGTGCCGCTCAATTGATTCTTTAAAATGCCATTTTCGGACCTCGCTGCGGCACGTAGTAGCAGCCGATGTTGGTTACGCTCTGCACTCGGTACCTTTAAAATTTCTGAATGAAGCTGCAAAAGGGTTTAGTGAATGCTAAATCGTCACAGTTATACAAAGTATGGGACATTTTTGCAGTTTAAAAGGGTTTATAGAGTCGTTATTGGGTAAAGATACTTATAGAGCTAAAGCGAGTTGACTTGACCTTCATATACAACAAGTTGGAAAGATAAGCTAAATATAAAGCACAAATAGTTTGAGCCCCTGTTCTGTTGAGGTACTTTTAAGACTGTCTAGAAACCAAATTGAACATAAGATAGGCAGCTGCTCTGAGTTTTCTTAGATTTTCAGTGCTTATATATTTTTTGGGTTGATGTAAGTAAAAGTTTCTAGAAATACGAATTAATTCCATTGACGAGAAAATTGAAAACTGATCCAAGTTGAGTTAAATGATTGACAAAGTAAATAATTACAAATATAATATATTTTGTATTCAGGAATTCATAATTTCTTTATCATATACTATAGAAAATTAATAATCGTATTATATTTTTTGAAAATATATTAAAAATTATAAAAATTTTTTATCATATATAATTTAAGTTTATTATTTAGATTATTCCTATTTTTTATAATTTCCCATTGATTAAAAATCAATATTTGGATTATTTATATTTTTTTAAATATTTGCTTTTGAAATATTATTTATATTTTTAATTAAATTAGTTTTAAAAATATTTATACATTTTTAATATTTATTATTTATTTTTTTTTATTTTATAAAATTTGTTTAATTTTATAAAATTTATTTAATTTTATAAAATTTATTTAATTTTAATAATATGTTTTTATGTATTTATTAAAAATTATCCAACATTTTACAATACATAAAACTGTTAAACAAAAATATTTTATTATGATTTTTCAATTTTTTTTAATAAAAGATCAACATGATATACTCTTGGAAACTGAAGGAATATATGTATATAACTATTCATTAACGCATTTATATATAATTTAATTTAACAAATGAAGACTTTTGCCTGTGACTCAGTATTTTTTACTACTTCTAGCTGAGTTAAAGAAACTTTAAAAAATTGATACAGACTTCAATTAATTTTCATCATATTTATATCTAATCCCCCTTCATAACCATAATCCCATTGAAAATACTGCTTGCTCAAGATACTTTCAAAATATTAAACCTTATTTTGACAAACCAAAACTATTCTCATATAAATCTTCCACAAATCCCAATTCCCTAAAGCAAATTTAAGCCAGCTGCATGAAAAAGTAGACAAAAATCTTCTCACAATCGTCGCCCAAAATATTTTGTATTTTATTTAATGGTTTCGTGTTTTATTAATTGCTGCAAATTTACTGCAATTTAGCACAGCCCTCGTTCGAATCAATCAAAGTGCACACGTCAAAATGAAAGCCCGAAATATATCAAAACAATAAAATAAAAGTGGAATCAAAAAGAAATCCATAAGAAAACATATAAAAAACGCGCCGTCATAAATATTTTGAAAGACGCAAAACCATAAAAATGCAGTGTGAAATTCTCGAAAAAATAAAGCAATAAAAAATTTGAAATGCAGTGCGAAATTCACACAGTAAAAAGAAAAACAAAAAAAATTGTGCCGAAAGCAACCCAAAATGCAATTGATATAAGTTTTTGCAACTTGGGGTTGCGTTGCGGGTTTTGTTTGAAGTGGGCAGAGCCAATAAATGCCCATCAATGAACAGCGTCGAACCTTCTTTGAATGCAGTTTTGAAAACAGTTTAAATTTGATTTGGGTGCACAAGTCTCTCTCTCTCTCTCTCTCTATATTCACATATTTTTGGGTAAGGGTTGGGTTGGGTTGGATTGGGTTGGGCGCAACCCTTTCAAGTGAAGCGCGACTGGACCGCTGAAGCGTTGCGTCCAAGCGCTAAATAAATCATTTCTCTTCGATTAATTCGCTTGCTGACATGTGGAGAGTGCGCGCACACACACTCTCACATGTGTGTATATATATGGTTACGGCTAAAGGGTTACGGGGCTTAGCGCTGCGAGAGGGTGCCCCGGCTAAACGGCCGCTACTCATGTCAAATTTTGGCTTTTGCTCCGCTTTGTAGTGGCATGGAAAATTGTTTTTTATGCACGCCGCACCAACTCGCGTCATAAGTTATAAATTAGTCGACTTTTTAAGTGCTTTAAAGTTGCCAAAAGGGTTTGGGTGTGGATTGCAAGGAAAACCCCTAAGTCTCTCTCCCCCTCTCTCTCTCTCTCTCCCAGTGACATTTCCACGTCATTGATTTCCCCTTTTTTTTAACGATTTTTTATTTTTAAATTGTTGCCTCTCGCTTTGTGCGTAACAATTGGCACTTATGTCTCGAGCATTTTTAAGTGCATTGATTAATTTTTATTTTGATCGTTTTGAAATCAATATTGTTTGCAAATTTCTGTAAATACCCTGTTTCGCAGCGCAGCGCACAGTTGGTCTGTGCAATTTGCCATCATTTGCAACGCCCAAAGCAGTCTTTTGGACGGAGGGTAAATACTTAAGGCCATAAACTAATAAGAAGAAGAATTTATGTAGTGGAAGTGTGTAAAAAAAAGAAAGGATTGGCCAGACGAGCAGCGTGAGAGAGTTTGGGCACAGTTTAGAGAGTGGTTAAAGGTGGAATAATGATTGTTGTGGCATTTGAAGAGGGGGAATGGTGGTGCAGTCTGGCGAGTTGAAGTTGCTTGGAAACAGAGTTTTTAGAGTCTATGAGCCAAGATGAGTTTTAATTAGTATTAATACTATTAGTTATATATATAGTATTATATTAGTAGCTGAGTGTATATATTTATTGTTCGTTTATCGGTTTATCGAATATGCAAACTCAATTCCACAATCAATTTAAGGTTTTCATAGCTTCATTATCCTGTCATAGACTTACATATGTAATCATATATGTATATTTCTCATATTTCTATACGTCTATACATACATCTTTTTATCTACCTACCTATACATACCTCTATGTATGTATCTATATATCTAGATATATCGGTATATCTAGACATTTCTTTGAATAAATATTTATCTAGGCATATTTAACGTGTCATATATCATATGTCATATATCACAAATCATATGCCATATATCATATTTTACATATCATATATCATATTTTACATATCATATATCATATTTATGGATCTATCTATATGAAGACAATCTGCATTATAAAAACCCAATTTCTTTTTGACAATTCTCTCCCATAAATACAATCTTATATCAATATTTTACTATATAATATCATGAATTAAGTTCTCAAATGAAAATGTTTTTCATTTCTAGAGATATCTTTAAAAAAATCTTGTTTAAAAATAATTATTCTAATCCTATTCCATATTCATCATGCCAAAGGCAAATTCGTTCTCGTTTTCAATCAATTTTATTCTCTACAGTTTCTCACAGTTGATTTAGGTGATTTTCATAACCCTTTGCTGATCATGCATGGAAATTTAATAACTTAATCGAGTCACACACACGCCCAAGTAAGTCACACACACACACACACTCTCTCTCTCTCTTATGTAGTGGCATTATTAACAATTACGTCACGAGCGTGGCTCACTTTTAACCCTAGAGATAATTTAATCAGCGCTACTTCAAGTAGGTAATGCTGTCCACAATAATACGACAATAAGAAAGGGAGCAAGAGATGAGAATGTGAATGGGCATGAGGACGAGCAGGCAGAAAGGCAGCAGGCAGCAGGCAGTCAGCTCATGTGTGAGATTTACGCGTTCGCCTTTCACTCGAAACAACTGAAATCAAAGCGTAACAAATTGCGGGCACAGGCAACGGCAGCAGGAGCAGCAGCGGCAGGGGCAGGGGCAGAGACAGAGGCAAACAACTTTCACTGCACGGATTAGCAGGCACGTGACTTTTTTCCAATGCGAAACGCTCGGCACCGAAAGGAACCTTTTGTTAGCCCGCCTCGACTATTGAAAGCCGATTATATAGACGACTATTTACACATCATTATTAACATTATGATGATGTTGCCGAAGGACAATGGTCAACTGCTGGTCAGCTGGTCTGCTGGCTACTTAATTGTGTCACTTTGAGCGAATTTATTAATTTTTTTTCTGCCTGTGCCTGGGGCCGTGCAAATCGATTTGTCGTTATCTATAGCCATATCTATTAATATGCATTGGGCCGCCTTATTGACATGTGAAGGGTGTGGCCAATTTGCATGCTACTGACACGCGTCCGACTCGCCGCTGATCAAAGCGACATCCGGCGCAGCGGCGAGGCATGTGGCGCAAAAGTCTATGCAAATCGAAGTCAGCCTGTCAATAAATGTGCTTGGACAGAGGTCAATGAGTGCTACTTAATCAATGTCAACGGCACAAAGCCTGGAAAGATCTGACTAAATGCCATGATGCATGGCTGTCAGTATGCCAATGAGCGCGGGCAGGAGTCAAATGAATAAATATGTGATAAAAATGGGAAAAAGTATGTGAAAAATATAAAAAAAATATGTTGAATAAGTTAAGGATTAAGCGAATAGTTTTTGAATATATTATAAGCAGTCCTATAAACATGAGAGAAGGGTTTAAAGCAGAGATAGATAGTTGTAGATAAATCAAAATAATATTTCCATAAATAATTTGAGTAGAACTGTGAAGCAGAAGTAGCAGATAAATTGACAGAAAGATAGATTTGATAGATTGAAGTCTGGGATACATGATTATTATACTTTTTGTTCTAATGTATTGTAAGCTCAAGATTGATAAAAAATATACATACATATAAATACATATACATATAAATTCAAATATATATAAAACTATATTTATATAGTATCTAAGAAGTATTAATTATATTTACCATACAAGTTTAGAAAATTAATACTAAAATAATACTATTTTAAATTTAATTCTCCTACTCAATCCTTAAATTATTCTAAAAATATAATAAAAAAAAATATATAAAATAAAAATTTATAATATAAATATGAAAAATAATAAAATTATAAAAAGAATTTTAAAAAAATATATATATATATATCAAAATATATTAGAAAAAATATCTACATAAGCAGCTTAATCAATGTGACAAATGCGAATACTTATAATCTCAATAAAAGTATAGATTCTCAATTATAAGTGTTTAAGATAAATCAAGTAAAGGGCATCAGAGTAGTAGTAGTAAACATCAGCTTGCCCGGCTCACACTGCGCCAGCGCTGTTGGTGTCTAATGATTAGCCAACTACCAAAGTAGGCGGCATTGATATAATGGCAAAGCCAGCAACAGCAGCAACGGCAGCAGCCAACAGCCGCACTGAACTGAACAGAGTGAGAGAGAGAGAGAGCTCAGCTGAACTGCGACTCCAACTGGAATCTACTCAAACGCAACTCAACTCTTTGTCAAGCATTTTCAATTTCGTTAATGACCCAAAAGTGCCGTAAAGCAATTTATACACGGTCAGAAGGAGGTGGAACCCAGAGCTGAGCCCAGCTCACTGACACAAGACAAATAATAGCGCAGCAGGACATTGACAACAACACCCGATGAAACGAGAGCTCAGCCAAAGAGAGGCAGAGAGACGGAGACAGAGACGGAGACAACAGACGGCGAGTCTATGGCAACTGGTCAGTAATTGACTGCCGTTGCAGTTGATGGTCGATGGTCGATGGTCGACGGCCTGCGCTGTTGCTGTTGCCTGCGCTTTGGTTGCTGGCCAAACGCCGATAATGAAGCGCAATTGTTGAACGTGGCAACAAATTTTTGGAAGCAGCGCACAAAGTGCAACTGCAGCGAGAGAGAGAGAGAGAGAGAGAGGGGGCTGCAATTAATCATATTCCAGAGGGGCCCAGTCTACGAATGACTTCTTTTATGGCCACTCATAAACCATTGACCGTATACCCTAGGTTATTTTCAACTAATTTAAGGTGTTGCCCCCAATGCCAGACGTAAATAAATCATTAATTTTCCCTGGCCAAACACTTGGAGACTTTTTACAAATGCATTTTTGTGGCAAACGCATATGTAAGTTCGTTTTTTCAACTATTTCGGTGACCGCCTGCGGTTTTGTGGGTGTTGACACACGTTTAAGCGCTGGGAATATCGAGAGTCTCCGGCAACTGGGCAATGAATCACAAGATTAATGAAACGATAAGGCTTGAGCACTAAATGTCAATCTAGCAATCTCTGAAGAAGCCTTCCGTCAATCCCTCTTTCTATCTCTCCTTCTAAGCACCAGAAACAATTAACTCAGCTCCACCTATTGAGCAGCCCAACTCCCAGCTCCCAGCTCCATTTGCCTGCCAAGTTTTCTCCGCCTTTGATATTTGATTTGCCTTTTCCGACTTCACGTATGGGCTAGTATCTATATTGTACTTCGTTTGTGGTCATATTGCGTTTCACTTTTGCTCCACTTTCAGTTTTTGCGTCAATTTGCGTTGGGGGCGTTGTTTGCTAAAGCCCAGAAACTGGGTCACTGCTGTGGCTCGGGGGCGTCGTGCAAGTGCCTGGGTTACTGTACTTTCCGGACAATAGGGAAAAAATAAAATCCAGAAAATAAAAATCAATAGAGCCTCGCTTGTAATTAGCTTTTGGCTCAAAGTGCATGCGAAGTTCCGTTTCAACTTAGTCGAAGCAACTCAAGTGACTCATTTGGCCATACGAGAAACCCATTATTATAATACACATTGCCGTTATACTGGGGATTTAGTTGGAGCAATGTGAATGTGGAATGCTCTTTAAGAGCTTGGATTGTTGAGGCATATACTGTCTCTTTATAAATCTTGGGGGTATGCTTAAAAGCTCTCTATGAAACTTAGTATAGGCTAAGGCTCTTTATATAAATATAAATATAATAAAACCTTTATGAATATAAATAAAAATATAAATAAAAAACCTTTCTCAACTCCCCTTAATTGTTTGATTTATATTCAAAATTAACTTTAAACATGTGTTTCTCAATTAACTACAAATATTTTATCATTAATTGACTCTCAAATTCCAAGCATAATTGGCTGGTTCGCTGCTTGCCTGACTGTCTGGCTGGCTGTCCGCCATCCTCATACACGAGCCAGGACACGCGACTAAAAAGTGCTAACATTTGCATACCCTACAATTTCCGAGCCGCTTATCAATGCCAAAAATCAAGCCACACGCGAAAAACAAAACACACAAAAAAAGTGAACACTTAACCCTATGAATATAGGAATGGGCCCTGCCTGACTGGCTGGCTGGGTCAGCCGCCGCCGCCGCCGAAGGACCCTAATTTCCAGGTCGCTTGTTGTCATGTCACGACAATTAAATATGTTCAGTGCGCTTTTGCGCGATTTAAATTAAGATAATGCGGCAAATTAGCGACCCGAAATGTTTGCATAATTATATCATAGAAACATTTTCGACTGTCCGAGTTATCAGCGAGCGTCGATCATTTGTCACAGATGTTGCATTTTGGGTCACAATTATGCTCTAGGGGCGAGACCCCGATGACTTGAGCATTTCCCCAGTTAACTTTGTTTTTCCTTCAGCATTTTTATGAAACTCTCTGTGCGAGCGCGAACTGCGGTGGCTTTTAAGCAGCGTAACCTTTTAATTTAACCCTTGCCGCAACTTGTGGCATGACACCACAGAAATATGCCATGCCAAAAACTGTTTTCCCTTCAAGGTGACATATTGGTTTTGCGATAAGCATCGGTAAATGCATGTGGGCGAAAGGGTTGTGTCCGCCAGCGAAAGGGTTAACAGCCCGCCCCGGACAGGCAGACAGACAAACAGTAGACAATGCCAGCTGGCAAACAAAGGTGAGATTTGTTTTATTTAATAAAGAAAGGACGAGGTCTTAGGGGTCCTGGTAGATCGGCTTAGGTTTGAGTCAGTTTGTCTGGGTAGATCGAAGATTTTGCTTCGCTGTGAGTCTCCCTCTGCTTACATCTATCTTTCGCCAAATATACTACAAAATAATAATAATGAGTTCATAATTCATTTTCTTTTTCATTTCAAAAAGTAAACTTTCACAATCAGGACCTCAAAATTTATTTAAAAATCAAAGCACACATAGGTAAATAAAATATCTGCAAAATTTACTCTCTTCTCAACCTCTTCCACCATATCTAGCATGATCTAAAAAGCCACGGGATGGAGGCTAGCATGGATAAAGAAAAACTCAGCCCTCCATTTTATTGCAAAATAGAAGACGATATAGACGATAATAATACTGATACTGAAAGTATACAACTTCCAGCAGCAGCTAAAAGTGTGGAGAGGTAGGTGAATATATAAGATCAACATACTTATAGATATGCTAATATAACATAAACTGATCCCTTAGCCAAGAAGATACTCAGGCACCGGGTGCCAATTTATGTAAGTTAAGCAAGAGTCTGGCATAGCTGCTGACTTCCTTTAGCTCATTCCAAACTCCTCTAGATCCACCTCTAGATCCGAGTAAGAAACTGAACTATGAAGATGCACTTGGACACTTTAGCTATGCTCCATCCCAAGCTTTTGCTGAAAATTGTGGTTCTCCCAATTTACATGACTGTGAATCAAATGAAAACAATTGTCAAATCGATAGCAACGAGGCAGTTAATCCACAAGAGAGCCTAGACGGCTTTTCATGCCAATCCACCCAGCCAAGTCAAACCGACTCTCAATACTCAATCATAGGCAATATACCAAATTATGTAAATACGGATCGTAGTGCTGCCGACTTGTCTTCATACCGTGTCAGCCAGCCAACTCGAACCGAGTTTCAATACTCGAAAATAGATCGGAATGCTGGTGGCTTGGCTGCGGTTGATCCACAAGAGACCTCAGACGGCGTTTCATGCCATGCCAGCCAGCCTAGTCAAACCGACTCTCAACATTCAAACATAGGCAATAGACAAAATTATTCGAATACGGATCGTAATGCTGCCGACTTGGCTTCATGCCATTCCATCCAGCCTAGTCAAACCGACTCTCAATATTCAAACATAGGCAATAGACAAAATTATTCGAATACGGATCGTAATGCTGCCAACTTGGCTTCATACCATTCCACCCAGACCTATAAAACCCAGTTTCAATACTCAAGAATAGATCTTAATGATGCTGGCTTGACTGCGTTCGATCCGCAAGGGAGTCGAGATGGTGCTTCATACGTGGAAAGTTGTGCCAGCCAGCCAACTCAAACCCAGTTTCAATACTCAAACATTAATAGTAATAGCGTTTCATACTATTCCACACAGCCAACTCAAACCCAGTTTGAATCATCAAACATTGATCATAATGCTCCAGGTTTGGCTGCCTTTGATCCACAAGAGAACCTACACGGCGCTTCATACTATTCCACACAGCCAACTCAAACCCAGTTTCAATACTCAAACATTAACAGAAATCCTGCTGGTTTGGCTGCCTTTGATCCACAAGAGAACCTACACGGCGCTTCATACTATTCCACACAGCCAACTCAAACCCAGTTTCAATACTCAAACATTAACAGAAATCCTGCTGGTTTGGCTGCCTTTGATCCACAAGTGAACATTCACGACGCTTCATACTATTCCACACAGCCAACTCAAACCCAGTTTCAATACTCAAACATTAATAGAAATGCTGCTGGTTTGGCTGCCTTTGATCCACAAGCGAACATACACGACGCTTCATACCATGCCAACCAGTCATCTCAAACCCAGTTTCAATACTCAAACATAGATCATAATGCTGCAGGCTTGAACACCTTTCAAGCACAAGAGAGCCTAGGCGGCGTTTCATACTGTCCAACCCAGCCCAATCAAACCGAGTTTCAATACTCGAACATGGGCAATTCTGGAAATTACATGAACATGAATCGTAATGCAGCTGACTTATCTGCCTTAGATCCACAAGGGAGCCAAGAAGGCGCTTCGTACATGGAAAATCAGACATATGAGAACTGGTATAAGAAAATTTCCAATCCAGATCAATTGCGCTTAAGACCGCAGCATGTAAATGTATATTATTTTCAAAATTCGAATTCGTTGCAAGGCCAAACTGATTTAATGTCCAATTATCAACATTCGTACGGCAAGGGCAATAATTTTAATCATTTTCCAAACGGAACGCTCATGGACTCATTCTTCCCTGGAGGTGGCAACAATGAGAATCCACTCAGACCGGATTACTATTATGAAGGCGATGGGGTATTACCGGAGCAATCACTTTACTCATACGGAAATATGGAATCTCTACCTTTGTCCGACTATACAAAGTGCCAAATGAAGTAGATTCAGACAAACTCTATGTCCTTGTAAGAATTGATTATTATCTAAATTATATTTCAGACAGTTCAGAGTGCATGTAAATTCCAAAAATTAACCCACAAATAAATGAGAGAATCCCTAAAACTACTTTGATTCAATTATGTAAAACTAATAGAATTTTTATAGTAACATTAATATATATTTTCTAAAACAAAAAACTGCTCAATAAATCAATTTCGTCAGTTTGTAAAATTTGAAACATATTCCAAGAAATTTTCACATATTTATATAATCTTATACATTATAAAAAATATATCTTTAACAAAACCTGCAAAAGTAATATTTTTTTACTAAGATATAAAATTATCAAAAAATAATAAATATAAAAAATATTCTAAACCAATTTGCTTTTTCAGAAATAAATTTCTCAGACAGTCAAATATCACAATTTCCCCAAATATTTCCATAGCCAGTTCCAACTTCTGAATAAATTTTCTCGTCAACTATAAAAAATATTTACATTAATTATATATTGTAAAAAATACATCTTTAACAAAATCTGCAATAATATTTTTTTACTACAATATATAATAATAAAAAATAAAAGAAATTCTTAACAAATTTTCTTTTTCGGCAATAAATTTCAGAGACACACAAAACTCATATTTCCAGAGTTATTCCCATAGACCCATCCCAAATCCAAAATATTTATAAATAAATTACGAAAACACAGTTTAATTCTATGATAATATTGTTTTTTTTTGTATAAAATTGTATTTATTTTCAAATATCTTATAAAAATGTTGTAATTGGCTTACATTATTTCTCGTAAGCATTGGATTAATTTATTTTCTTTTCTTGATTTTTTTTTTGCTGCGTACACAAAATGTCCGAAAGAAAAACAAAAATATTTTTGTAATTTTGCTAAAGTCAATAATAAATCGTAAAATATGCTTAGAATTTTTAATATTTTTAGTTTTTTTTGTAATTGTATCAAAATTGCTTAAAATATGAAATTTGTATTTAAATTTATTTTGAGTTTTTATTTTTATTTTGTCTTTTTGGTTCGGCGGTTTGACTGTAGTTTTTGTTTTATTTTATTGACACACATTAAATGTTTTTGTTTTTATTTTGTATATATAAAAATTGTCTGCTTAGAAACTATTTTGTACAATGTAGTTGTTGTCTTTGTTGTATTTCATTTGTTACATTTGTTGGTTCGGTAATGGAATATTATAATTTATAGCTTTGGTTGGGGGGAATACATTTATGTTGTTTACTCTAGTAGAAATGCTAAAATTTGACATTTAGTATTGTATTTATACTTAGTATGTAGTATGTGTGTGTGTGGCATATGTATATATGATAGTGATAGTGTGTGCTTAGTGTTTTGACGACTGTTTAGTTGTAGACACAGATTCTAATTAGTTTGAATGATATACATATATAATATATATATTTTTATAGGTTTTCCTTTTGCTTTCCTTTTTCTTTTTGTTTCCTTTCCTTTGAAATTATAATATTGAACTGAGTATGTTTTGCAGCTGCTACGCCTATTTGAACCAACTTTTACAACCCGAAACCTTTACGACATTTTGAAACTTAGGCTTACAAAATGCTCAACCTTTCCTATCGACTCGCTACCAAAAAACGTACCAATAATATTATATCACTTTCAGCAAATTGATGACAAATTTCAAATTTTGAATTTTGAATTTTCTTAAAAATCGTTTTAAATACTAAAAATATATAAAATACAATTTTTCATTTTGGTTAGCACTTTCAACTTTACAAAGAAATTAAAAATTCAAATAAAAATAAAACTCTTCTCAAGTCCGTCCTTCCATACTTCCGTTCGTCCCCAGAAAAATCACAATGCGCTTTGATTGAGCTGCCACCAAAAAATGAACTGTACAATAATAGTCAGTTGTGTTTAGTCTTTGCGTCTCTTAGCCAAAATCTAGTCCTGCTTCGCATCTGTCGTATCAGCGTCATTTGCTCCTTCATCTGCAGTCGCTTCGCTGCCGCCGCCGCTGCTAATCTCGAACGAGATTTGTATGACTGTCGGCCGCCGCTGTGCTGCGTTGTAGCTGTAGAGCCGCAAGGCGTAGCAAAAGATCTGAGCCAACAGCTCCCAGCAGCCGAACTCCGACATGGACATGGCGCCCTGTTCGCGGCCCAACGGCACTGAAATGTTGGCGCGAAACTGTGAGCTGCCGGTGCGTTGTTGTCGCTGTTGCTGTTGCTGCTGTGGTTGTTGTCTTTGTTGCTGCTGTTGCTGTTGCTGCTGCTGTTGTCGGGTCTCGTTCGTTGTGCTGGAGCCGACGCCTCCTGCTGCTTGTTGCGCACTGGCTTGTTGCCTGCTTCTGGCCAACAGTTGCGCCTGATCGGGTATAAAGTAAGCGATTGCCATTGTCTTCCTTGCTTGATGTTTAGTTTTATTTTATAGTCTTAATAAATGTCACTTATTGCACTTATTCACTTGAGTTTATCAAAATTTGTCACTTCCGTGAGTTTTCGCCAAATTTCTCTTATTGGGCGCCAAAACGGAAACTTTTCGTTTTCACGTTAAACAATTTTTGCCGTTTGCGTGAGCTGCTCTAGCGTCTGTTGCTGCCTTGTCAAAGGTTCTGCGTGGACTGACTGTAAATATCCTTGCCGCAGTCACTTTTATCAAATAGCTGCGCTGCCAACGACGGCAACGACAGCAACGACGACGTCGTTCGTGCTTCCTAGGAAGCAACACGGCGCTCGCTCGCTCAACGAAATGTCACCCCCCTTGGCAAACACACACACGAACACACACAACCACTCTCCCTGCCAGTGGTGGAGGGTGGAGTGTGTGTGCTTTGTTTATGCCAACAACCAACCAATTGAACCACCAACCACAGCCACTCACACCACAAACCAGCGACGGTAAGCAGCGGGCGCCGTTCCCATTTGCCACCCCAAAAAAAAAGTCACAGTCACGGCTGGGCTTTGGCTTTGTTACCTTTCCGCGAGAGTTAACTGCATAGAGAAAGACAGAGAGAGCGAGAGTGCAAGCGAGCTAGCGCGCGCCAAGAGAGAACGAGCGCTTACGTTACGACGTAAAGTAACGTAAGCGAGCAACTGCGAGAGGGTAGCTCTTGCAACTTTCGAACTAGGGGTTTGCCTTCATTCAGTGTGTGCTCTATGGGTTTGTTAAAGCAACTTCTCAAATGAGGGGAATCTCACTTCGAAGTTCGAACTCAGTTCGAGCTCGAGCTCGAGCGCTTTGCTTGCCTGGCAATCAACAATTGTTTCCTCAGTGTTCGAAATGGGGAAACGATTGCGCTGTATTGGTATTATTATTATATTATTATAATAAATATAATTCGAGTTTTTATATATGTGGTAACTAATTATCTATTATATTTTCTTCACCATTCTTCTACAGTCTTTCATTCATTCTATTCATGCTCTTGGGAACGAAAGCATTCAACCTCTTCGCGCTTGACACCCATTGTAACAGCTTACATATATAGAACAATGATTACAATAGGTATAATGTTTCGTTATAAAAAATATATATATTATATTTAACTACGATAAGCTTCAGTCCACCCATCAATCCAAGTAAAAGAATAATTAAATATAACTAAAAATTTGAATAAAATTAAATATAATTTATATATGATTTAGCAATAAAAACCAAAACAGCTTTCAAAGTAAAATCTCATGTCTAACTCTCTATTTCTTATATAGCTAATTACATATATCATATTTATCATAAAAAGAATTTACATAGCATCTCCCACTCAGTCACTTCTATATCAATTTCTGCTACTTTTCTATTTAAGATGCTCTTTGCAAACCTTCAACTTGGCCCGTTTGACACAACCCACCCAATCCAAAGGGAACACCCTGCGTTTAGCCTTGAAACAAAACAGTTCCGGCTCCAGCAAACATTCTTCAACTGACCTTGAGGTCCCCCTTTGCACACAGAGAAAGAGCGAGAGCTGGCTCATCCATTATGATAAACCACTTCCTGCTAGTTTTTGCAGTCCACACACTTAAGTAAATGGCATTTCGACTTGTAACAATTTTGAAACAAATTGAGGAAAATATTGACGAAGATTTAATACACTTTATAGAAAAAAATATATAAAAAAAATAAACAAAAATTAAATGCATATAAATAAAGTAAATATAAATTAAATAAACTAAATATATACTAAATATATATAAATTAAATTAATATAAATTAAATAACATAATACATATACATATATAACTAAAATAAAAGTATGAATATTCAAATAAAATTAATAAAGTTAATATTTAAGAATAATTAATAATTAAAATGATTATAAATAAATACTATAACATCTTGAATTATTTATTTTAAAACTCTTGTGAAACTATTATTTACAAGAAGAAATTTAAGGTTTATTGAAGAATTATTTTTTCATTTTAAAAATATTCTTCAATATTTATTATAAATGAGTTTACAATATTTAAAATTATTTGAATATTATTTATTTGAATATTTGAAACTCAGTTTTTTAGTCAGCTTCGTGACAAGATTTAATTAACAAAGTTTTACCCAAATAATTCAGATATTCAACTAAATTCCAGAACTCAAATTTAAACATATTATTCCCCACAATCAACTAAACAGAGACAAACTCCACAACTAAATCATGGTTGCCACACCAAAAACTTAGTATATATTTAAAATGCCAAACGAGCTTTTTTGCCGCTTGCTGTTTGTTGCTAGGGGCGGACCATGTTTCAATGTCGGTGCCAAGGCCAAGTAGCTGCCATTTGCCGCACAAATGGCACATGGTAAATGCTGCCACCTCGAAAGCTGTGCTGAATTGGCTTTCAAGGACACGCCGGCCGGCTGTAAGCGTCGCTGCGTGTGACCTTGACAGTGAAAATCGTTTAGGGAGCGCTCCCTATTGCTGGGCTGCGTGGGCGGCTAACTCGCTAAGCATTATGAGAAGCTTTCAAGGTCGCAGGATATCGATTACGGACAATTGTGCGTGCGAAATGTCAAAAGGAAAAGTAACGAAAACTTGCTGCTTGCAGCTGTGGGAATTGCTTTAAGGATTTAAGAACAAATGTCAATTTATAGCGAGTTTGCAGTTGGGAATATAAGGAAAATGGTTAAGAAGAGATATTCTGTATGGTTTAAGGAGGAACTTTTTTATATAAATATAAGATTTGACTTGGAATTTGGGAAGGATTTGAATCAGTAAATATTTATTAAACATAACAAAAGTGTTCATTGAGTAAACATTATATCATTCAGTTTAATCATAGTTATCATAACATAAACAGAAACTTTACATATGCTAAGAGTTATCTTAGTTATCTTAGACTTAATAACAACATTCTGTCTCCTTAAAGAACACATTCTTTTATATATACAGCATTTACCTATACTACAACTCCACCTCCACAATCAACTTTCATTCCATCGTCATCCCGAAAACTTGGCTCAGCTTGGTGCTGGCAATGCTTATCAGCAATAAGCAGCTGCCACAGCTGCACAACTGCACTTGAAGCTCATTAAAAATTTGCAGCAGCCAAGTTGGCAGGTTGCATTAAAAGCGCCGAATGGCATCATATCACAAGCTGCTACACACACACGCACGCACAGAGTCGACGGCAATGAAATGCAAAAGTGCACTTTACACATTTGTGCGTAATGATTTTCCATTAACGTAAATTTGAATTAACAGCGGAGTGAAGAGTATAAACGTAATTACAAGAATGCCAATGTTTAAAACAACACGCGCCACACGCCCACGCCAAACCACCAACACACCCACTCAGGCACTCATATCGTAGCTGCTCGGCTCAGGCATTTGATAAATGCCAATGGCACTGGCATTGCCTGCCCACAGCTTGCTCTACTCCAATCCTTTTTGCCAATCAGTGGGCGTGGCTTTGAGCCTGATTGTCACACAAAATGTTGCGGCTGCTGACATGAACTCCATGCCAACTGCTGCTCCACTCTCCCCCGTCGCTCCCACTCTCTTTTTATCTGCTGACTGCTGTTAATGGTAATTATTTATTTTGGACAGCCGTTGTATAGACTTTTCATCATTGCCATAAACATAAAATTTTATGTTAATGATCCTGTCTTCTGCTGCTGCTGCTGCTGCTACTGCTTTTGTTATTGCTCTGCTCTGTCTGTTTCATATTGCATTTGTTGCTTTTAATGTGCTTTGCCAACGTGCGGGGGCGGCCGAGTGTGAGGTTTAACTTGCTGAGGTGAGAAGTGGAAACTTTGCGCTCAATGTTCATTGACACTTTCGACACTTTTTGAAGGGTTTCAAAGAAAGTTGAAGTACATTAGAGCAAGGATGAAGGGATGAAGACATTTACATAAATTAATATTGCTGCTATAGCAGATATCTATTATACTAATACAACTAAATATAATTTTACATATAAGCCCAAAGATTAGTGAAGCAGATATAGATGCAGGTCAAGCCTAGGCTCTGCTCTCTCTGCCTATGCTAACTTTCCATCCAGCTCGAACAGCCCATAGTATCCCACACACTCTGTAGCCAATCACATATCATTTCATATTCCTCCAACTCTCTGGTTGCCTAGCGATGCGAATTTGAGACAGATGTCGATATGCGTATTCATCCTGGCTTTTAATTTATTGTTGCACAATATTGCTGCATGCTATATAATTTCAGTTATTAAGAAATTTCTCTTCCATCAGTTACAACTTTAGCTCAGAACTCTGGGCAATAGCCCTTACTCCGCACATATGCTACGCAGGCACTTGAGCCCCTCGGCTCGAGACCTAAAGAGTCCCAATTGTGCCGTTGTGTGTAACTACTTAAGCCTCATCATCCGCGTTTTAATGCCCATCAGCTTGCAGTCAGCAGCAACAGCAACAACAACAACAAGTTCATTGTATGCCCAGCTCTCTTGCTCTATAAGGACCACAACTTTCCACAACAGATACACACGCACACCCACACACACACACACACACTTTCACTGTGCTTTGCAATTATTTCATGCATTGTTCAAGGATTGTTCGACTGCTTTTTGCAAAAATTTTCTTTGTATAACGTGGAAGGCAAAGTGTTGTCAGGGGATTTACGCGCTCACAATGAAGAGGCCAGCGCAACAGGAGCATGAGAATGAGAAGCTGAAGCTGAACCTGGCCGAGAGCCAAACGGATATGGCAACAATGCGCGCCAGCCTGTCCGAATGGAAAACAATTGACCAGGAGGTTGAGTCGAGGATTACGCATCAGTTTACAAGATGCGCTCGGCACTTAATGATTTCCACTTATGCACATTGCAGACATCATGACCATACCCATGCCCATTCCGATTGCGACTCAACACGATTCGATGATGGTTAGCCATTTGCCAAAGTGCATCCAGGGCGGCCCATCAAGTGTCTCTCACTCTATCCGTTCCGTTGGCACTCGAACCTTGCTATCCTTTTGCTAATCTATATGTAAATTTTGCCCAGCACAGAACAAGATACTTAGGGGCCAGATAACAAGTGTAAACTAACAGACGAACGAAAAAGCCTGTCAACGGCTCGCCTCGTTAATACCCTGTAACGGGTCAGCAGGGTGTTATAATTTCAGTTTAAAATTCAGATTAGAGACTGGGATTTGGTATGGCCAGAGCTGGCGAATGAGCTCGTATGACATGTCCTAAGCTACCCTTATCCTTAATAAGCACACACTTAGCAACAGTCACAGCCTTCGCTTGCAGATGACGTCATGCAAAGTGTTTGACAAATGGCTTAAAAGGGCTAAGACAAAAAACAAAGCTGACAACATACTAAAAACTTGACAAAGTGTTGGCAAGTGTCATGCCCAGGACGAAGACGATCAGACCCATATGTGTGCGTGTGTCGACTGCTGTCTAAGTGTGCGTAAAAGATAAATAATCATGTGATATCATCAGCATGACGAGAGGCGTTCGAGCGACTCCAAGAGTGCGCCAAAAAATTAATTTCATACATTTTAAAATTTCAATTTATTTTGCTGCGCACGAATGCGCGACGTCTTCAAGCAGACAACGAACCACACACACACATCCACGCACAATCTCGCCCAGGCAGCTACCCAAACAAACCCAAACCCAAAACCCAGCACAGCTGCCTCATATATCTGAGCGAGTGTGTGTGCTGACTTGGCTTTTGTTTTTCTTTCGCCTGGCCGTGTGTCGTTTTTCTTCTTCTGCTCGTCCTTTTTTCACACTTGTCACTTGCATTTTTGACATTTCTGTTAGTTAAAGGGCAACAGCAGTAGCTGCTGAAGAAGAAGGGCGAGGTCTATTTGGATATGGGATCTGGCTGGTAGCGCTGTCAGCCGTTAATTAATTATGTGTATGCAGTCGGAATGACAGTCTGGCTAAGTGCACTGAGCGTCTACTGCCAAAGGGCCAACCACTGACTCTCACTTCAAGCACATATAGATAGACTGCGTCCATTTGGACTGCATCCAGAGTGTAATTAACAAAGAGCAATATGAAATTGAGACAACTTACTCAGAGATGCCTGATGTGCATATAAATATATAGCCGGATGCAATTTGTGTAATCCGTTTAACGCTGGACGTATATGTGTAGTCAATCCGTTGCTGATTGGAGCTGCGTAAATGGGAAAACTTTATTAGTAAAAGTAAATTTGATTTTTTCATATATATAAATTAATTCCTATCAACAGTTTCAGTTATCTTTTTGTCCGCATATGCTGAACTTGGTGAAAGATTCAATCATCATGTTAGGTCTTAGCTTTGGTTATAGATCTTTCGGGTCTTGTTTAAAGTGAGAGGGAGAAGTCCATGTGGAGCGCGCCTAGGATAATTAACAATGATTATTCAGACATTTGATAAACTTACGAAAATGTTCCTGGTGTTTCTCAGCATATAAATATGATGATGAAATTGATGTATTTCTTTCAACAATGCACTGGTAACCAATTTCAATCCCTCTTTAATCGGAGCTGCATAAAGGAAAAGTATTATTAGTATTAGATAACTTTAGCGAATTTAATTATTTATATATATTTATGCCTATCAGTAGGCACAGAGCTGAGCTTCATCATTCAGCAGTCTGGCTAAGCACTCCAGGCTTCATCTTCTGACTCTTTCTCAAACTTGTCGATACGTCCATGTGTAATGCAGCTAGAATAATTAACAGTGTTTAATCAGATATTGAGATGGCTTACTTAGATAATCCTAATATTCCTCAGCATATAAATAGATGATGATATTGCTGTAGTTCTTCTAACGATGCACTGGTAGCCAGTCCCTCTCCAATCGGAGCTGCATAAAAAACCAAAACTTTTATTAGTTTAAGAAAACATGATCAAATTAAACTATATAATTTTATATTTATAATCCTAGCACCACAGTCCGTTTTACACTCAAATTTCCCAGACAATCCCATCTCTAATAAAAGAAAGAGTTAACCAAGTCCATTTTACCATAGTAAATCCCCTAAGAGTTCTGCCACTAAAACAAGTACTCGAAGCAACACAAGTTTTTTTTTATAGCTTTTTGATTAGTTTGGAGCGCTTTAAGCGCCCGCTGGGAGTCCAGGCGAAGTCAATTTAAATTAAAAGAAACACGCGCTGCTGCATATTGAAATGTTTTCCAATGCTGGGCAGGTGGGCGGACGAGGGTGCGGCATGGACAAAAGTTAAATTGCAGGTATTTAAGCATTTTATATAAAATTCATCATCATCAGGCGTCCGCCGGAGTTAATGAAGAAGTGCCACACGCTGGCGCAGTGCTAAAAACCCCTTGGCCCCTGACCAGAGAGCCAGAGAGGGAGAGAGAGAGAGAGAGAGCTCGGCACTTTCCTCTGCATTATTTAGCACGTCAAAAAGTTCATAACTGGCGCTGCGCTCGTGAATTGTAATTTTTCTTTCGCCAACGCGCACACTTTCATTACTTCATCACTCCAGAAGAAGAGCGGATGGAGAGAGGGCGAAGAGTGGGTGGAGTGTAGGTGGGGCCAACTTCTGCATCGGTAGTGCGCGCCATTTATTATGCTATGAAATTTGAGTCTGAGTTTTGTTTATGTATAAAAGACGACGACGACGAAGTCGTGGCGAGAGTTTTTCATTTACTCCTTTTTATGATTTTCAAGTTAATGTTCATTTATGGTGGTTACACGTCGACTTTTGGAGTTTGTTTAATTAGACGGTGTGGATTTTATTTCAAAGGAGTTGAGCAGGCGAAGGAAGGAGTCAACAAAAGTTGTTTATGTTTAATCGCGAAGCTGCTAGGCAAATTTGCAGCAGATTAAACAAGAAGTGGAAGATAATGAATATGGCTAAAGGAATATACATATATATATATATTTATGGCTAGGAATATTACAGCTCTGTTTCCATTACATTCTAATGCATCTCAATTACAGCCAGCAACTGAGAGAAACCTTTAGCAAGAAACTCTTTAGTCTGGCAGACAGCAAGCTGAACTTATAAAATTTTACAGCACGCAGCGTTTCCGTCAAGTCTTAAAGGTTTTACAGCTAAGCTGCTGGGAATTGGCATTCACAGAGTATATGTGCAGCTATATCTGCTTGTTTGCCCTGCAGCAGCAGCTGCAGCACCTGACTTGGAAATTGAGTCTCGGTTTGGCTGTTCATGTGGCTTATGCCATTTAATATGCATTTTGTGTTATATTTAATATGCAGCCAGAAAGGCAACAAGCAGCCAAGTCGAATTGCAGCTCTGTTTGCCAGTCGACTTAATGTGCCGTTGCTGCTGCTGCTGCATTCGGGAATACCCAAAGACGATGAAGACGTTCAGCTGGCGTCGTCGTCGCCGTCGTCGTCCTCTTTGGCTTGTGCCAATCATTTGGCCTCGGCATTTCACTTTGGGGCATTGTTACGTGGGAAATTCGTTATGATAGCTGGGACCTGCTGCTAGTAATACCTGGTCTCATTAGGGCGCCCAGTTTGGCACGTCAAATTGCTTGAAAATTGCTCGGAAATTGGCAGCGGTACAGTTAAGCTCAGTCCGCCTCGAAGTCGTCTTCGTCGTCGTCGTCTTTAATGAAGCACAATACTTAGAAGTGAAGGCAATCGAAATGGGCCAGAGAAGCGCGAACGCACAAAGGGGCCTTGTGTGGTAATAACCCTTCTTTAAGAAGCAAACGCCCTTAATCAGCACAGCGGGCAGCTGTGCAACTACCCCAAGCATAAATCTATTGTCCTAGGTCATTCAACCTCAGCTAACACAAACCTCAACCTTTAAAAACGCATGCGAAATGCCATTTGCGCTTTTATTTTATATTCGCATTCGCGAAGCTGCCGCACAAGCAAGCCAAACACATTACAACAGAAGTGCTAAAGATTTAGAATGATTTACTTAAAGATATCCTAGATGAGGATGGGTTGAAAGTTTTCTTGAAGTTTCAGGATATATCTAGAAGGTTTGTCTGAGAAATATATTATGATTATATATCTCAAAGTAGAATATACATGCTAACTAGCCAGGCTAACTATAACTAGTCCTTGAAGTTTGAGGATCTAGGAATATCTGACTTAACAAGGGGCTATCTTAGCAGTATTTAAGTATCAGTAAGTCTCAATTGGAATGAAGAAACTATGTCTATAAAAGCATATAGCATATAAACCTAGTCTACATCAGCACTCTCTCTCTCAAGCAAAGCTTATATATATTTAGACATATGCATGCTTAGCTATATAGAAATCTAAGCTTATTCCTATATAGATATTCATTCCATATACATATATAATATTTAAACAAGCATCTCTAAACATATTTCAAACCAGCCCACCAGACATCTCAACAGGGTATAGCTAAATGCATGCACATGCATGAAGAGAACTAAGTTCTGCCATAGATGCAAGTATAAAATATTTTTTTATGTCACGTTTTTAATGACATTTGTTGCATTCGCACTTGGCATTGTGTTTCCAAAAGGGGGGCCATGCCACACAAAAGTGGGGGCAGAAATTAGAGCTGCAAACTGCATGGCATTGTGCCAATAGAAGAAAGGAAAATAGAATTTTTCATAGGCATGGACATATGAACAGATATACACATATATATGTGGCACACTGATTTGATCAAGATGTCAGCATAGTTATACTGCTGAGAAGTGCAAAAATCCAAATGGCAGACATTGCTGCAGGCGAGAGCCACGTTAAGCAACAGGCTGTCAGCCTGACAGGAGCTACTCCTGCCAGCCGAACGTGAAATGCCACTGACAGCTGTCATTTGCACAAGCGAAAAGAAAAAGAAACCAAATAAAAGAGAGAAAAAACAAAGAAGGTTTGACAGCACAAGGTGCCGTGGCCAATGTGTTGGCTGAGTAACTTGTTAATAGGCTTTCCAGACGACCGCTACGAGTTGGTCAGAAAGGGTTGAGTTTAAGCCTTAAAGCAAAGGCTCGTGATTCATGAATAATTTGGCAACCAAATTGCAGTAACTACACACGAGAATGTGCAAATTATCGTTGTCATCGCTGTGATTATCACAGTTATTAGGCAAACAGTACAAACGGCACGATAATGTTGGCCATGGTTGACAAATTGTCAATGGCTTTTGGACTCAATGCTAATTAGCAGCGATTGAAAAATCAAATTGCCTGGCTGAGGTCCTGGCTGTATACAACTAATGTGTCTGTGTCTTGGTCGACGCCTACGAAATGACTTTACGCCTCAGCGATTTTCTTATGGACTGTGTCCTGTGGCCAGTGGCCACTTGAGTTGTGCTTTCTGCTCTATTGGCTGCCCATTCGTGGCACGCACCATTGCATTTCAGTGGCGACCGCAAGCTCGGCTCTCCTGGACAACTCGGAGATTGTAATTTGACAATGGCAATACGACTCGACTCGTCGCAACGTAATTAGGTTTGAAAATTTTGCCAATTGTTGAATTTTGTCGGCAAGCGCAATTATATGCATCAATTGTCAGTTGTTTACTGCTCGTTAACTTATTTGATTACGGGCTAATTTGCCTGGCTATGGGCTATCTGTATGCCGTCAGGCAGCCAATCGAGTGGTTTGAGCGTTTTCTTCTCTCAAATCGAATTACTTGATAGATATAATGTTATGAATTCCCTCTATGGGCCGGCTTATTTATGCATCAGAGACAAATTCAATTTTAAAGCGTGACTAAATATGCAAAGTAATTTAACTTATCTCATTTCTGCTGTGAGCCACCAAAGAGTTGGCACACAAAAGACGTCTTATCGACGAAGCACAGCACACGAGAGTCGTCTAGTTTGATGAAGTGCATGGCATATTGACAAAAATTGCCAAAGCTTACCAAAAACTATGCAAATAAGCACATGGACACGGGCCACATATGCCAACTCCGAGTATACTCAAATCTGCATAGCAAAATATATATATTTAAATATATATATAAAGTTTTGCCTGCGCTGCCACACATCTTCCGTTGCCCTTCATTTATCTTGGCTTATTAAATTGAAAATATTGCTTAAAATATTTTGCATGCATGGCCAGGCGATGGCTCTGATGGCGCAGCTACGTCAGCATCATTGTTGGTTCGCTCCGTTGCTGCTGCTGCTGTCCTTTTAAATGCAAATTAGCTTTTTGACTTTTTGATGCGCCCATGCAAGCGACTGCCAACTCTCCCAGACTCTATTTAGATTTATGCGGCTTGATAAATTGTGGCTACACTTAATGTGCGCATACGGTGTGACATGTCCTTTTCATGTCACTCCAGCATTGCATAGCCAAAAAGTTAGACCCTGTCTACGGCTGCGTCCGTGTGTGCGCCAGCGTCTCCATTTCTATTTCAGTTGACATGTCGAGTGGTTTTGTTGGTTTCGCCAGTTCTTGTTGTAGCTGCTGGCTTTGGCCTTTTTTGCAGCGTTTACTCCGGTTGCTGTTGATTGCGGCTGCTGGTTTCAGCTTTTCAGTTGTGCCAAAATCATTTTGGGTGAATTCTTGCTTTGTGGTTCAGCTTTGTAATTAGTTTTGCTTGGCGAATCCACTGAGTGCGCAACATATAGTTCCTATATACAGTGTTTGTTCCATTGATAATCTAGAAGAATGAACATTTTTATTAATAAGATGTAGAGCTAGATAATTAATGTTAACACTTACTGTTTGCTTGGTCCATATGCGGATCCTGGAACCATGGCCGTTCTTTACGATTCTCATAGGTTTAGCATTATTTGGTATGTGTGTCATGTTAATTCTCATAACCCACAACTCATAAATCACACTTACGAGTTAACATCTCTTATTAGTTATCCGACAAAGAGTTTTCAGGTCAACACGAAATCTGATGGAAAAATTTAAGCTGATCCACATACCCTTCACTCAGATTATAAAAATCAATTACAATGACTGAACGAATCATTTAAATTATAACACTTTCCCATGAAATGCTTTCGTAGCGCCGCCACTCTATCAAATATCCAGTTGAAAAGCGAAAGCCATGGACATTTAACATGCATTTTAAAAATACCAAACATCGCGTCCCCTGCCAAGCAACAGCCACTGAGATTTTTCAACATTTTTTAGATTGATGATGTCGCCGTGTGAGGCTAGTTGTGGCAGGCATAGCCAAAGGCGCAACGCGCGCCCACACCCACAACACGCCGCCTCCCCCATTGAGCAATACGTCAGTTGAGTTGTCAAAAGAGAAAAAAAAAAAAATACAGAGCGGCACCCGCCAGCGCAGCGAGTAGAAAAACGTGTACAAGAACCAGCTAGACGCAGAGATGCACGCGTCCCGGCCGCTGGTTTCCGCACAAGTTGCTGTCGATCAGAGGCGGTTACCAAGTTGTGCATTTCAACATGTTTCGTCACGCCTTGAAATTATTTCGATTTGATTTCAAATTTTTTAAGTAGCGCCTAAGTTCCGGAGTTAAGTGAATTGTATTCTGTTTGTTTTGATGGGATTTCGTTTTTAAATCGAAACTTAAAAATAGGGGTTGCATTTGAAATAGATTTTAGATGCCTGCCAAAACGTGTAAACGTCAAAGAGCATAACAAACAGAAACAGTTGCAGTTGCAAGCAGAAAATATTAGCAAATTTGGCAATTTGATGGGAAAACTTAAGAGCAATTCTCTTAAAAATGTAATGCAAACAATTTACAATCAACTGCCACTATTATCAATTGGTAGAACTTAAGAGCAAGTCTCTAATAATAACATATAAACCAATTACAAATTACAGAGCTATTGCCTGGGAGAACTTGAGAACAATTCTATAGTAATAATAATGTACTATAAATAATTTACAATCAATTGTAACTATTATAAAGATTGGGAGAACTTAAGAGAAAGTCTCTTACAATATAATAATAACAATTTACAATTGAAGAACTTTCATGTCCAGTCAAACAAAACAACTTTCGACTTTCCATCCAGTTGTCAAATTGATTTAAAAATTCATAAATCAACTAAAAGTGAAGCGCAGGCAACACCAACGCAAGTCAAGTCCAAAATTAAATTAGAACCAGCAGCAAACAGGGGCCAACCGCACAACCGAAAAATGTACAAAATGTTAAACATAGCATAAAATTGTATCGGACAGTTCTAAAGAGGGGGAGCCACAAGAGTCGAGAGTCGAGCCGAGTCGAGTCGAGCATCGAGTCGAGAAGCATGTATGTTTGCTTTCATAATAATTTTTTTGGAATAGTCGTCGGCATCTCCAGCTCAGGCTGGCATGTGGTGCGTGTGTATTTTGATGCAATTATAAATTGTTGGATAACAAATTACATGGCTGCGCGCAGGACGGATGGACGGACAGCTAGACATACAGATGGACGAACGTACATTAGTTTAACGCCCCTGCTCCTAGTTCTCCTCCTCCTGCTGCTGCACACGCACATATGTTGGGCTGCTGGGCTGACATTGATACAGGTACTCGCGCGCTGACAAGACATTGCGTTATTGAGGCCAGCCGATTCAGGTGGCACAACTGTACAAGGGATCTAAAATATGTCCCATTTGCTGGAACGACATGCGGGCAGTAGCATCGCTCGCTCGTTCGAGGGTGGCCACTTGCATTTGTAGCGACAATTGTCGTTATTTAGCATTAATACTAATAATCAAATAAATAAACGTTGCATTTTAATTGCGACAGTTGCTTTTGTTGCATGCTTGCCGCACATCAATTCGGCCAAATGCATGGGCCATTGTTGTGTTTTGGCCAGCGAGTTTATTGAACTGGCGCTTAAAGTCTTGAAGCTCTTCAGCTTCACTCTATCTCTCTCTCTCTCTTTCTCTGTACGCAAATGCCAGTCAGCCAGTCAGCTTCTATTGTCAGCGCCTTGTGCAGCTCCAATTCCATTTTGGCCCTTTGTTGTTTTAGCCAAATGCGAAAAGGGTTCATAACCGCACTTAGCTTCATTGGCTTCTGGCTTTATCGTGCGGCCCAGACGTAGCATTTTAGTAGCTGTTTAGCTGATGTTTCCCCTCACTCCGCGTCGTTGGCCACTTCAAATTCAATTCAATTCGGCTTCAAAATTGCACGCAGGTTGCGCAAACATTAAAATTAATGAACAACAATAAAAGTGCTCGAGCTGCGAGCTCTGCGAGTTGAGCTCTTGGCGTGTTTTGTTGCCGACTTTTGACAACTGTCAAATCCACTTCATTTCTCTGCATCTCTGTCAATGAAATTCTTTGAGTTAGCATAGGTATTACAATGGCATAGATGATTTACATACCCAAGAGATTAATATAAACTATTTGTGTGCATAATTAAAATGGATATAAAATGCACATAAATGCTTGAAATTGGGGCTAAAAATTTAATGATATGAGAGATAACAAGCAGGAGTGGTTTAGAGAGGGGATATGCTTGACTAGCAAATACCGTGTGTTTTTCTATTGGGTTAAAGATGTAAATGATATTGGGGATAAGTAGGAATAGTACTGTAGAGAGTGGATATGCTCAACTAGCGACTAACAACTAAGTGTGTTAATGATATTAGAGATACCTAGTAAATAGTGCTCTAGGGGACATACTCGACTAACAGATACTGTGACAGAGTTGCTGTTTTAATTATTTTGGGTTTAGGCTTTGTTCAGCTTTCGTCTATGATAAATATATGAATTTTACTTTGGTTCTAGATATAATATCTGAATAAAGTTTGTCACGAAATTTAGTTTAAAATAATTATTTTAATATTCCTATGAATATATGAGGTTAACATCGATTTTTATCGATAATAAGTTATCGAAAGCAAACAATTTTTGAGAGCTGTTCAGAAAGGCATATACGATTAAATTTGGTTAATTTAAATGCTTTAGCTCTTATAGTTCGCGAGATATCTGCATGAATGAGCTCAGTTCGACAGTCAAACAGGAACAGATCGCCGCTGTTACTGCTTAAGAATATATATTACAATTATATAAAATTTGATCTACATTCTGTCAATACCCCCCATCCTAAACACCCCTTTTCAGCTAGTTGCCAGGGTATTCATAAAGGGGAACTCATTAGTTTTGAGCGCTCGTAAATTAATTTCAATTTCTATTCGGCGAGTGCCCAAAGGGCCATTAAAATTGAGCCATGATGCCAATTTGGCATGGCAATAGATGAGATATATATACATATATAGTGCGAAGAAATGCATGCATATGCAAATTAATTATAAATTTATGATTTCATTTTGGCAAAGCGATGAAAATGAGGCGCTTAGGCGCTGTCTGCATGGCTCGTAAACGCAGAGGGCACGCAGCAATATGGCTCATGTGTAAAGCCGTAAAATGGCAGTGGAAAAGCCCAGGATGCATTGGTTATTGAAGGCAACCTTTTATGGCTCTATCAGTGACGCCGGCGACGACGACGTCTTGTCTGTCTGCCCGTCTGTGGCTGTCACGCACATAATTCTCGAACATTAATTGCGCAATTGTTCACAGACTGAGTGAGCAGTGGGCGAGAGTTAGGGAGGCGTGGCACGGGCCTGAGGGCCAACTTTAACTTTTTAGTGGCCCAACAAATGACGTACGATTTGTTCTGCACGAATAAGCCAAATCATTTGTAGACACAACAGCACTTTGTTTTATGACCTGACAGCAAGCAACTACAGCTACGCATTTTTTACCACCTACCCGGAAGGAAACTACTCGCCTCCGCCTCCACGCACTCCCATCCTGCCTCCAGCGCCCATCTGTCTGCTGTCCTGCAATCATTGCGTACCCACCTGATGCCTGCATGCGGGCTAATTTATGGCCTGCTCACAATATGTGTGTGTTTGTTTGCTTAGTGGCATGTCCTGTTGTCAACATACATATAATTTTTCATTTACCGCTAAGTGTTTCTCCCTGCTATTTCATAATTCTCGTAATGACATATTTCTCTTGACGCTCGAGTAGTTCTGTTTGTTTTCTTAATGTTGGAATGGAAAAATGCATAAAGACTTACGTGCATTGGCATGGATGGGCAAAGCAAATGATTCCGTAATATACGATTTGTTTTTATGCACACAATCACTTTTTTAAAGCACATTTTACACTTTAATGTCACAATACGCAATAAGATTTACCGACGCGCGTCGACGTTTCGCAGCGAATGTCAGC
Organism: Drosophila paranaensis; assembly: GCA_035047545.1. NCBI lineage: Eukaryota > Metazoa > Arthropoda > Insecta > Diptera > Drosophilidae > Drosophila > Drosophila paranaensis. The sequence continues at coordinate 6,403,767 of JAWNPL010000145.1, read as the reverse complement.
TAGTGATGGCAAAATTGCGAGTGTCTTATTGGCATCGATCAAGTGTAGCGATATTTGTGCTTACTGCTACTATCGTAAGTGTTCACATGTAATCAGAAAAAGTTATAGTAAATTAACATTTATTTTAATTAAATATTTACTTTACTGAAGCAGTTTAATATATTGGACCTTAATATTTCACAATATGCAAACTTAACGAAAGTTCGCTGTGACTGTCAATTATTGCTTGGCTAATTCCCAACTATCGAGTACATTGATACTTTAAGCTACTAGCATGTATCGCACAGCTAATATCGATAGATGGGTTTAATTAAAGCTTAAAAAGATTCAAATGCAATTTGCGCGCCAGAGGCCATTAAAATTTGTTTCTAGCTAAAGGAGCTGCTGCACATGTAATATGGCATGTAAATTATAAGGCGAGTATAAAATACGCTTCATGCTTCGTTTGATTTATTGTGTCGTGCGGGTACGTGTGTGTTTTTTGGCAGCCTACACTTGTTATCGCCTGCAGGGCATCTCGTTTAATGTGTTTATTTTAATTTTCAATGTTTGCCCCGCCGGCGTTTTATTGCTCTCAATTTTTGCGCATGTTTTACGAGCGCATTAACATTAAGACAAACCAGCCGACGCGAGGCCCAGCCAAAGAGTATAAACTCAATTAGATAAAAGACGACGCAGTTGTAAAATTCACTTGGCTAAGCACACGCAACGCCGGCACCAAGAAACTCCAATTTTCTATTATATTTTTCTACGTTTTTTTTTTTTTTTTTTGGTAGCGTGTTAATTTGTTTTTAATTCCCAAACTGGGCGGACTCAAGCAGAAGGCCTACGGAGAGAGAAAGTTGAGCAGTTTTTGGCTATAAATTAACGTTTAGTTACGCTACATAAAAACCTGTCCAAAACCAGGGGAACGAGTGTGGGTGCGTGCATTAGGGTGTGTGTGTGTGTGAGAGAGAGGGAGAGTGAGTGTGTGCATGTTGCTAGCACACTTTAAACTCAAGGAGTTGCATACATAACCTTACTTTTGGTATAGTTATCTATATGTAAACTCAGGTTTGGCATCAATCTAACTATAGATCAGATATTGGCCATAGTTCTGTGCATTTGGCATACATAACCTCACTTATAATATAGCTATTTAGCTGTGTATGCAACATAACCACACTTTTTAATTATAATTCCGATTTTTCATCTTCATAATTCATCTTTTCATTACATATATTTTACTCATATATTTTTTCTAAATATAACTTAGTTTTTTGAGTATATGGGTGAAATAATCTCAATTTATATATATTTATTTTACAATTTAGCAAACATAACCTTACTTTTTAGCTATATATACAATTTATATGCATATATATTGTAAGAATCATATAGAACTTGAAGATTTCGGCGTATAGCACAAATAACCTCACTTTCTATCAAATCCAATCACACCTAACCTCACTTTTACACTCTAACCTCACTTTCCAAGCACATATCTCAGAATAACCTCCCTCCCCTCTCTCTCCCACAATCCAACTCTATGGTTAATGAAAGCTACTCTCCAGATTTGACTGCTAAAGATCTTCTAATGCCCATGTGATAAGAAAGCATAACCTTAGTTGAGCTGGCTTCGCTCATTCCGATCATTAGGCCCCATTGCACTCTGTCAGTGGCATCATTAGTTTTATTTAATTATGGCTGCGATATTGATTGCTTTGTTAGAACATATTATGGAACCCCTTCGCCGCAAAGAGAAGTTCAATTTAATGAATTTACGACTATGCGAAGAGCTCGGCGGGCGCGCCACAGATCTCGTCATTTATTTGATAATGAATAATGATGTTGATTTGACACTCTCTCGACACGGCTGAACATCAAATGGATATCGTCACGCTTCTAAGCAGCCCAATTGCCAGCGATCTATGCCCAGCTCATGTTGCTACTTGGGTAGGATAGCTCCATGTGAAGTTTCTTTTGATTTCTAATTTAATTAGATTCCAACTGATTCCTGATAGCTATTGAATTTGTACTTGATCTTTTAATGGAGCATGAAATCTAGAACGTTTGCCCCGAACCAAAAACCAAATCGACCGACCGCTAATGATGCCCCTAATTGGTGCCCATAAGCTGTGTGGTCCTAACAGCCGTGACAAAGGTCCGAGTCCTGTGAAAGAAATCGTATTCATAATGAAAGTAAAAATATATGTAAATACCCTGGAAAATATTGAAAATGGGCATATTGGTACAATGCCTTCAAAATGTAATAAACGGAAGAAGGTCTAACTGATTAGCTAGTGTATGCTTGATCAGCTTTATGAACTGAACCCATTCCTGTACCTCAGTTCCCCTATTCATCCATATGGATGCCTCAATCTCGTAAACTATAAAAGCAAGAGACTTGAAATTTGAAATATATATTCGTATAGACCCTAAGTTATATAATATTAATATTTTTTATAGCTATAATTTTATTTATTTTATTTTATTTTTAGAGCTATAAATCTCGTTTTGGAAACTTTGTTTTTTAAGCATAACTCGAGTACTTTAAAAGCTAGAGATACCAAATTTTGTGCGTGGACATTGATAAGGAATATGTAACTAATAAATGTAACTTCATTTTGCTACCTATCTTTTTTTTAAATATAATTATATCTAAAAACTTAAATCGAATAGTAGAGAGTTGAACTTTAATATACGCATTGATTTAAAACTCCTTAGTATGCTCTGAAAATTTCATAAAGATATTGCATCTGGAAGGTGTTACTTACCACAAGGTGTAACTTACCAAGTCAGGGCTGTTCGGGGGAGCAGTAAATGCAGCAGTTGCTTGAAGATGGCGCAGGTTCTTATATATCCAGATATGCATATGTCTCTCCATATATGCCTCTCAGAAGTCTCTTGCAGCTCTGCCTCAGCTTAACTTCCAGTTCAGGGTATCTGCTAGTCCAGCACTCCCCACCACTTGCTATAATTAGAGAATTTGTAATCAAAAAACTTAGCTCTGTCTGTCGCTCGTATATCTACATATCTATACATATATCTCTTATTTCATGCACCCTCTTAACTGCTTTGGCATAATTTATAAACTTGTCTGTTTCGTGTCGACATTCATCAAAAATTTTCGAGCTCTTCTTCCTTCCTCTGCTGCTGCTGTTTCTTGTGCAACTTCATTAAAATTAGCTCATAAAATTTGCAGCAAAATCTTGTTTAGTTTTCATTTATGGCTCAATGCATGCAACCTACACGCATCCGCCTCGACATCCGTATCCGCATCCGCATCCACATCCGCATCCTTGACAGACAGATTTCGAGCATAATTTGCTGTGACAGCATTCGCCTGGGCCAGTTCAGCTCGCAGTTGGGCGCACTCCTTAATTCCACTTTACCAAATGACATTTAATATGCAAAGTTTTCGGCAGACCCCTGAAATGCGCGCTTTATCTATTCGGGTTGACTTTTGTTGATTTTGGCACCAACAGCAAGAGGTGCAGACAGACAGATCTATCTATGTCTGTATGATGCACTTGTCTGGGCCTAGAGCAGAAGGTAAAAGGAATTGACTGTCTCGCAGATACTCTGTGGAGAGTTGTTGCTTAAAGATTGTAGAGGCTTATGGGAGGAGTCATAAAATTTATTTGACTTAAGTTTCATATTTAAATTAGCTAAAATATAAAAATTGGCTATAAATATTATTTAAATATATAAATTAATTATTATTTTAGGGAGTTAGTTATAGATTGTGCCGGATGACTTCTAAGGAGTGAGATCTGGCATGAGAGCTATGGGATAAGTTTGAAGTCTCTAATGCTATAAAAGGTTTCAAGATACGAATGAATAGTTAGATAGATAAATCTACTACGTCTACTTTAGCCTCCCATATACATATGCATATAAACTTTCTAGTCCAAACAGCCACTTCTCCATGTCTCCCAGGGTATTAACACAATAATGGGCAAAGTGCATGCTCTCGAAATACCCTTTATTACAAAATACCTCAGCATGCTTTACAGCTCTCACACAGACACAGATACACACCCACACACACCCACACACACACCCACCCACCCACACACGCACAGAGAATCGTAAACTTTAATGACGCCATTTTCGAGTCGCGCAAAGTTGCCTTTTGAAATATGAATAGACCCTCAGGTTGGGCATAGAGACAAGGAGCTCTCGCCGTCTAATGCTAAGGAGATTAGTTCAATGGCGTCGACGTTGTCGGCTTTTTCGTTTGCTCCGCCAATAAAATTGGTTTATGCGATCTGCCAGTACAACAACCACTCCAGCCCCGAAAACCGCCCACTTTTCAATCGGGCTGTAATTGACATTGTTTTCGTTCGCTCCTGTTGTCCAGGACAACAGGCGTCCTTAAGCTCCGCACGAAACACACACAAATTAAGCTCGTAAAATTTAATATTTTTGCGCAAAACTTTGCCGAGGAGGCGAGGTGAGCATTAGTAATTTATTAGTGGCTTAGAGGATGTCGTGGACCATGGACTATGCCCAGGGTCCTTGGGCTGAAAAATATAACATAAAATTTAACAACTGTTCGAAGTTGCAGCAATACTTAGCGGCATCAACTCCATTTACATAATATAATAAATTGTGAATTTTATAATTTTTTCGGTGGTTTTTTTTTTGTTGGGTATACCCTGGACTATTGAATAAAAGGGTATTCTGATTTTGCTGAAACTTATGGCACTTAGGAATGTATTTTGTATATGTATGAATTCTGTATAGCAGCCTAGTCAGTATGGGCTGGCTGACTGCTGATCTAAAAGTCTTTTTCTATCCTCGAAAATCTAGGTAATTTCCTTGCTCAAAGCCATATACATATTTGGTTATCGATATTCCTAGGATTCGCAAATAATTCTCTTCACTGTGCATATACCCTGATTTTCCCATGTTTAAGGTATCCATATGTATATACTTAAACCTATCCATTGATATATATTTTATGCCATTTCTTATCATATTAAAAATTAATTCATATCAATATATCGATAAAAAAAACTGATTCATGCTGATATTTCTATATGGGTTTGAAACTATATATGAACAATATATTATTATCAGCCAACTCAATTTCTTTCCACAGACATTGATATCAGAAATATTCCTAACTCTTTTCAGAAAAATCGATAATTATCGATTATATATCACAGCTGCTTCTCAACAGGCATGCATACCACAGCCAGCATATGTATCCACTCTCCCATAATATCTCTACCCCCCCACACAACAGAGTATCTGCCAACTGGCGTACTCTTCTCAAATTTTCTTTAAAGCCTAAACGTTGCGTGTCTTGAAGAGTTTACGGCTGCGCTGATTAGACTTTCCCATAGGCAACAGCTCGTTTTGTTTTCTCACCCCTTTACGGCTGCTAAGTGCCAATCAAAATAAGAATTTTGACAAAAGGAAAAAGTTTCCCAAGGCAAATTGCGTGTGCGGTGCGATGCGGTGCGGTGGTCTACCAGCATAAAATTGCTGACGGATTTTCCCCAGGGTCGAGGCCTCAGGTATCACAGGGGCCGGGCCGAGGCAGGGCTCGACCCAAAGATTTAAACAATCCATCAAAGCAAACGCTGCGCTTTTCATAAGAATGCATCAATAAAGCAATAAAATGTCTACAAATCAAACGATAAGGTTAACAGCGACTCCGAAGCTCGCCAAAGATATAGGTATATATATATATCTACATGGATATCTGTCTTTGGAAAGGGTTACGAAAAAGTCACGTACAACACGCACCGCTAACCGGCAATAGACTATTAATATTAATGGATAGGTTTAACACATTGGGCGTTGCAGCTCGTTGCCGAGAAGAAAGTTGTCTTGCCCCCTCCCCCCCACCAATCCACAAATTGACATGTGAGTGCCAGTAAAGGGTGCAAAGCAGAACCAGCCTGGCATGACTAAATACTGCTACGGCCATATCTGGCGTTGGTTCCGCAAATCTCGTTTGTATACGCCACGAATTTGATTGATTGGCATTTAGCTGTCGCTCAATGTTTCGATAATCAAATGGTTTTCTTATTTTTGCTAACCTAATGTGGTTTTACTTGGTTATTAGGAGTTTTTGATAAGGATGGGCTGGATGGAAGATCTTTTGTACTATAAACAAATATTAAACATCAATAAAAGTTTAAGTTTAACTGAATTGGTTTGCAAATTTAAAAAAATTATTATCTAAAATAAATAAAGCACTTAAGAAAATCATTTATAGATACTTTACAGGTCCTTCATAGTTTTATAGTTTTTTTTTTTTTATGTATATATTTGACTCACATTTCAAATAAATATTTTATAATTTTCTATAATGTTTTAGTTTTAAGGAAATTAATAACATTTTCTATATACCTAAGTATAAACATCAATATATCTATAAGTAAACAATTTAAATTTTATTTAATTATCCCAGTTTAGTTGAGATCTCAGCCAAACACAGATTTAATAAGAAAACATAAACTTATATGTAAATTTTAATAATATACTTTTCGTAATACTCATAGTCAGATTTTTATTATAAAATATAATATTTGAAGAAATTGTAGCAAGAAATCAGTTTATAGTTTTTCACGAACTTATAAAGTGCTGAATTTACAAAAATTATAATTTTAATGCAGCTTTTATTTATGCTTTTGGAGAAATTTAGTCTTATAAATGTTACAATATTTCATTTAAATTTTGTGATAAACTTTAAATAAGTTTTATAAAATTTAGGAATTCTTGAGTTACAAAGAAGAAACAGTTCTTCTATAAAAAAGAAACATTAGTCATAGCATCCGAAAGTAATACATTTATGATTTATTTATTGACTGAGATAGTGTCTTTTAATATTGTCTGTGTGTGAGGCAATTATATAGTAAATTATATTTATGATAACTTGTTGACAAGCACAATATTTATGAAAAAATTTAGCAAATAGTTATAAAGATCCCGATTGTTTTTTCAGCTACTTTCATAATCATTTTAATGAAGAAAAATATTAAAATTTATATATTTTTACATTATTAAAAAAAGAAAGTTGCAAACGTTATAAATGAAAACTAAATAAAATTGTTAAATGGTATTATAAAAAAATTAAAAATGATTTTAAAGTATTCAATCAAAGCTTTTTTAATAGTTTTATATGACTCTTGGTTATTAAATTTAAATTTCTTTTAACAAATGCATAGAATTTTTTTTTTTTAATTTGTCAAAACGTAACAAATGTTTCGTTAACTTATGTATAATATATATAACATTTAGCTTGTTATAAATATAATAAAGACAATGAATTTAGTACATTTTTCAATAATAATTATAAGGATTTTGTTTTTTTTTTTTAACTTGAATTTAATACATTTTTTCAATAATAATAATGATAATTTTGCAATAATAATGAAAATGAACATTGAAATAAATAGTAAATTGAGATAATGATTTTGCTATAGTAATGATAATGCTCATTTTTGTGCAATGTAAACAATAATTTCGTATGCTTAGAGTTCCAGACTTTGTAAGCCCTGATTTATATATAATGTATATATAAATATGTGTTATATATGTATGCGTATAAGAATAATTTGCATAAATGAATTTGAGCTCTTGGCTTTAACTGTAAATTTAACATAATATTTGTCTGATTGTGCATAAGGAATATACATATATCTGCATCGATGTCTTGACAGCCTGTGTGCTGAGAATAATCAGTTGAAGTTTGAAACGGTGGTGAAGCTCCATGAGGAGAAGTTTCGCAACGAACTGACGGACACATTCCAGGCGATAATACACAAGAGTTTGAAACAATGCGCGTAAGGGCAGGAGAAGATTCCAATGCTCAATCGGGAGTTCGAGGCGAAGGTTTGGCACAAAACTTCACCTCGAACTCCCGATTGAGCATTGCAATCTTCTCCTGCTGATCCTCGCGATGCTTCAAATTCTTGTGTATTATCGCCTGGACAGCGTCAATCAGTTCGTTGCGAAACTTCTTCTCATGGAGCTTCACCACCGTTTCAAACTTCAACTGATTATTCTCAGCACACAGGCTGTCGAGACCAGCACCATTTCATATATTATACAATTTGTATTCCATGAGACATAAATATTTTAACACTTTAACATAGGAGCCTTTTAAATATTTTATATATAAATCATATATCTAGTTTCATCATAGAGTAATCCTTTGCATCATCATCAGCTGCATCACATTTGATTTCCTTCCTGCCCGCACACCTATTGGGTGTGGAAATGTGGCACTTGAGGTTCCATTTGTTGGTGAAGGTTTTCTGGCAATTTTCGCACTGGAAGGGGCGCTCGCCCAGATGATAGTGCACATGCCGATAGAGTTTGAAAACGTTCTTGAACGTGAACTGGCAGTAGGGACAGGCGCAGGGACGCTCGTCGCTGTGGTTCCGGAGGTGTTTACTCAGATCCGACTTGCGCTTGAAGGCCTTCGAGCAGTAGTCGCATAGATGGCGATGCTCTTGGCTGTGGCTCTGGATGTGCTCCGTCAGCTTCGACTGGCTGTCGTAGGACTCCGGGCAGTGCAGGCACTTATAGCTGCTCTCTCCGCCGTGATTCAGTTGGTGCGCCCTCAGGTTATTGCTGGTCGTAAACGAGGCCTTGCACTGATCGCACTTGAACTTGCGCAGCCTGCCGCGCAGTATGGCGGGCTTGATGTTATCCTCGCGATAGCTCAGCATTTGCAGCCGTGTGGCCAGACGCAGGGGATAGCGATGGGCCGATCCGGTCTCCGCTATGGCCATCTCCTTGCCGTAAAGCTTTGTGTTTTTCCGATCGCTCAGCGAGTTTTCTATGATCAGCCGCTCGCAGCTGGTCAATACTCTTCTATGTAACTTACTCTGACTGTTTTTCAAGTTGAAATTCGGCTCGGAGTCCACTTGGTTTTCCTTTTCTTGCTCATTCGTCTGAGGTACGTCCTCTTGGCACATCATTACCTTCATGCAGAGCAATTGGTGGCTCTGCTGCAATCTGCGCTTGAATCTGAATGCGTTTTGGGCATCCAAGCCACAAGAGACGCAGATCTTCTGGGGCAGTCTGTCGTCACGATCGATCTTGAACTCCAGCAGATCGTTGAGCATCTCCGCCAGACTGAATTCGTTGTTAGCTGATGGCCGATCGCTGAATATATCCACTAAGCTCTGTGAGCGCATCATGCAGGCACGGCAAATATCCATTTTTCATTGAACTCCTTTGATTTATTTGATTATTTACATAAAGATTACAATTTGACCACGTGTAAAAGCAAACTTGAGTGCTGAAGTAATAATAAGTATCGATAGATCAGATCACAATTGAAAAAGCTTAATGAAGTGATATCGATACTTGCATTCCCTTTCTGATCTTGCACTAGCGATATTAAATATATATCGATATAAATGCACTACGATTTGTATAAATAGAGTAGGTTGCAAATTGCAATTGTAAAGACTGAAGGTTGTTTCGTTAAGAAAAGTATCGATACTATTGCCATAAGTCATATTTAATTTAAATAACTTTGCGCTGACTGCATAAGTTGATCGATTAAAAACATTTTTATTTTTATATATTAAAAGTATTATTTGTAACAATCAATTCGAAGTGATCATAAATATAATTACAGCTGATTGCAAATCTATCGCTGACATTTAAAAATTCAAATAAAAGTCACTAATGTTATCGATAGTTTTGCATGCAAGTGACATCGCAATTAAAATTGCTCCAATTGAGAGAGTTGTTAAAGTCCACGCAAAAGTAAAATACTTGTGACGCAATTGCCAACTTGTTGTTGCTGCCCCCCATAGACAGTCGTAACTCCTAGGACAACACAACTTTTCGACATCCAATTTAAGCCAGTGTCCACCCACAATTACGTTGCGACTGCGACACATTTCCGTTTTGACCAGATTTCCCGAGTCCGTGATTGACTTGCGCTACGCTTTTATGTTCGACTGGGACAAGTGAAAATGAATTTTCAGGCCAGGAAACGCAACAAAAAAAAAAAAATAATGTAGGAAAAAGGCCCACAAATCGAAAGTCAACGAAAAGCGTCTTGTGTTGTAAAAACTAATGATTGGCAATTGGTTTTTACTGTTATTGCCGCGCCCCGTTTCCTTGTGGGGCGCAGGGGCGCGGCCAGCGAGACTCCAATTGGAATTGGAAGCACTACGCATTGTCTTGCAATACGCATAATTTCCAGCCGCGTGCACTTGCAGGAAAATCGTAAAATTTGATTATTATAACTTCCTTGCGTCTCCCGATTTGCATTGTATTAATTTACGTATTTGTATTGTAGATCTCGTCTACGTCTTAATTGTGTGCGCTTCCGGTCCGGCTGCGAGATGCTACATTAATTTCGAAGTAATTCGTAAGGCCTGAAGAAGAGTAGCTGCATTCAAATAATGCCTGTCAGGTAAACTAATTCAGGCAAAATCTCTGGGCAAACAATACATTTCAACATTGTTGCAGGCCGGGCGCTCAGCGATTTCTAATTTATTGCAATTATGTGACGCATGTCACACTCGCTGCTGACCAGTGACCAGGAGCCCGACACGTGACCAATCCGGCCTGCCCCGGGGCCACTGATTGGAAAACACTAAACAGATAGGCTAGTCGAGCGGGTGGGCCGGGCCGACAGCTGTCTGACCATTCTATAGAGATTTATTTTACGCTGATAACACGCTTAAGTAAATGCAGCAAACACACGCCGTCGTCGACGATGAGGACTCCCAGCTCCCCAGTTCCGAGTTCGTACAATTTAAATGGCGATTAAATCTGTTGGCATTGATGGATGTGTCCAAGGCGGCTGGCTGGCTGCCTGGCTGGCTAGCTGGCAGCCTGTTCTGTGGTCAGTCTGCAGGATGCGGCGCCGTGTTAACACTTTTGTACAATTGCCAATTTTTCGCCAGCGCCTGCTGATGAGCTATCCTCAACAACCGACGGCCCGTCTGACTGCGCTGCTGGGTGGTTGGTTTGCGTGGCTGATGGCCAGCGGTGGCTTTTGTGGTGTTGTTCTCGGCTGAAAGCCTGTTGTTGTTGCTGCCGCTGCTCTGAGTGGGTGGACATTGAGTTGGGCTGGCATGCGGCTACACTTCAATATTCATTTGAACGCATAATTGATATTGACGAACAATGTTGCCGTGTCGCTACAATGTACCAGCTGCACTGGGAGAATGCCGAGGCAAATACTTAAGATATTTATAAATATATGTGTAAGCTAATACCCAAAACATGTTAACTAAAAGTTAAGTTTATGTTTGTGTAGTTCCTGCGACTGCAGCTCAACTTTTTGTATTGAAGTCCTGCATTGTTTATAAATTTTAATTGAATATTTTGTTGCATATAAATGAAACTAAAAACCATCGACATTAATAGACATAAATATGTAATAGATATTTAATTATTATTAATAATTATGTATCATTTCCAAATTTATTTGTATATATCAAATGAACAGTATATTATTATTGTATATTTTTTTTAAGGCTGCTAGTTTTTATTGATATTTTTTATTTACTTCTCAATCAATTTGTTTTTTTGTGGATTTTGTTTTATTTCTGATTTGATATTGTTTGTGCATACTTATATAAATATATATATTTGAGCTTAACACATAAAATATTTATTTACATTTTTACATTTTTCCTTTTTTTTTTGCTTACAACTTTTTAATAATATTTGATTGTATATTTATTTTGTTAAATTAATTAAACTGTATATTTATATTTTAATCTATTTTCATATATTCTTGTTTATATTGAATTGCATATTTTCCTTTTTTTATATTTATGCAACTTTTATATATTATTTAATTATATTTAAATCTTTTTTAATTTTTTTTTATTTACATTTTATATTTTACAAATATTGTTTTATTTTTATATATATTTATTTTTTATTTTTATTAAAATATATTTTATTTAATTATATTTTATATATTTTTATTTAATTTTATAATTTTGTTTAATTTATTTGTTTTGTATTTGAATTTGGTTTATATTTTATTTTTATAAATTTTGTTTTATTTTTAATTTTATAATTTTGTATAATTATTTTAATTATTTATTATTTTATATAGGAATTTTTTTTGCCAAATATAAATTAATTATTTAATTTGTTATAACTTAAAAATATAATAAATATTTATAAATTATTTTTAGAAACTTGATTTACTCTATAGTCCATCCATATACGCATATTATATATTTCTGTGTATTCAGTAATAAATGTATATATATTTTACGTATTTTATAGGTATGTCTATTCTATACATCCCTTACTTTTCTCTCAGTGCACAGCCTCGTTATTGACCACCCCTGATAAACTGCACTCGCCATATACTTGGCAGTTAATTTTTATAAATTTCCATGTCATGAATGTGTTTTCCGTAGCATTTTCCGCATGCAACATGTTTGCCATTTTCATTTGCCTCCAGAGTATCTCCGATTTCATTTTCGTCAGCTGGCGCGTAGGCGGGGGGCGTAACTTTTTGTACTGGCTGCTGCGGCGGCGGCTGCTGCTGCTGCTGCTTTGGTTCTTCGTTTCATTTTCTATCTGTCAGTGTCATGTCACGTTCAGCAGAAATGCATTCAATATGTGCAATTGTTGTTCGCTCGTGAAGCTGCAGGAGTGTAAATTTAATTTAGTTAATTGAAACAATTTGTTGCATGCGACAACAACAGCAACAACAACAATAACAACAACAACAATTCGTCGCGCCGTGAGTTCATTGAAAAGGCAGCAGCAGCAGCATCAGTCGCCGCCTCCTCGCATGCCACGCCCATTATGCAATACACGTTTTAACTGATTTTCGTTTGAGAATTTTCTTTTTACATGCGAAATTATATAGAATCTGCCGCGGCGCCTCGAAACATGTCAATTTTATGTGCGTCTGGCAGGGCGCAGCGGGCGGTTCACTCCCTCTCCTTACCTCCCACCCTCCCACAGTTCAATTTGATTGAAAATCCATTCAATACACTTTGTATATTGATATATTAATTTATTTATTTTTTTTTAAATGCTTTGGTCAATTTGCGTACAAATTGAGACAAAGCCGGACTCCGTCCGGGTCCGGCCGCAGCCAGTCTGCCGTACAGCATATAAATTTAATTAAAATCCTTTGGCTCGCCAAGCATAATGATATGCAGTCAGCTTTAAGTCTTGCTGCAGAGAAAATCTATTTCTTTGTCCACAAATTGCATTTCGTATTCCTCACGTCTAATGACAAAACACTTTAGCTGAACAAATTAAGCAAATTAAATAAATACGTGAAGTCGAAGCTGTTCAAATAGCGAGCTGTAGTGTGTGGAGTGTGAGCAGGTAGGGCAAGGACGGAACGAATTCATGATGCTCTGTTTAAAGAAGTCATAGAAATTATTCAGATGTGAGAAAGTATTTCAAATGCTGCTAAAGTGTAGTCGAATACAAGATACCCTGTTCCTAAGTTAAAGTAAAACAGTCTGAATTGCTTTCCATTGCGTCTCATCACTATATAGAGCACCCTTCAGGTTCTCCGTAAATATTGCATATTTTCTATATCATTCAAGCTATTGTCTTAAATTGTGTTTCCTAATAAGCTCAGTTTCATTCTACTTCAAATAAACTTAAATTGAGCTTTGTATCATGTCGGGAAATATTTTTTAGAAATTTTTGAAAAAAAAAAAACTACTAAAAACGGTTGCTAAAAGTGGGTTATCAGGCTATCGCACATCCATCGTGAATATCTCGGAGACTTTGGCCACCAGAGTTACCAAATTTTGTATGCAGTCTACAAAATTGATTTGCTTTAAGAAAAAAATTACTTAAGGAAAATATATAGTTTAATCTGTGAAGGAAAAATCAAAGTATACTTGGATTATCGACTAATTAGAGCAAAAATCGCTATATAACTGTGAAATTAAGAAAATCTGCTACGACAGATAGGTGAACCACACAGAGAAAGGCATTTAATGGGTACTACTTGACTTTAGATATGCAGGAAATAAATTGATGTTAAAGCTATTGATATATATTATATATAGTACAATACAATATATATCAAATATATATATACAATGATGTTTTTTGATGTAGAATCAAATATTTCTTAATAATAAAAAAAAAAAACATCTTTAATCAGGAATACTAAATTTCAATAAATTTATAGTAAACATTCAACTTTACCTAATGAACCTTCTCTCCTCCTTAAGGACATTTAAGTTTTAGTAAATTGTCAGCTCTGGTCACACTCAGCTACCGCAAATGCCAATGATTAATTCACGTGCATTACGCAAAAAACGCATTTGAGCGTTAAAATGCAAATTACAATAAATTCCAATTGCACAGGCGGCCGTGCCGTGCCCAGTGGAGCCGAACCTCAGTACCCGCTCCCCCACCAGCTAGAGCCTGGGTAAACACTTGGTAAATTTGCGTAAAATATCTCGTATTTACCTTGCACTTGAGGCTAAGCAAACTACAAGATACAATATACAATAATGTACACACATGCAGAGAGCGAGATAGAGAGAGAGAGAGAGAGAGAGAGAGAGAGCGAGAGAGAGGGGCGGCTTCGTGCGTGGCTGAATAAACATGGAAATTTTGTGAAAATAGACTTTCGAGTGTCGATGGAGCGCAGGACCTGAGCGTTGCACATTTTGTGGCCTATCAGGTAGTCTCCCTGTCACTTTGAATGACAGCCCAAGTCAAGTGCTTGGGCATTGTTGTTATAGCTGCGCCCCTCAGGGCTCCGGTCCGACGGCTAGTGCTAAAGTTTTATCACGGCTTTGGCCGGCTTTTTCGTTTAATTTAAATGCAAACTTTGCTGAGCTGAGGCGCAAATTGTCTTTGCCCAACCCCACGCCCCCACTTTACGCACTCTGGCTGCAATTTCGAGACGCATTACGCATGCATGGCTGACCAAATAATGTTGATTTAACATTATCACGAGGGCGGCAGCAGCGGGAGCAGCAGCAGCAGCAGCAGCAGGAGCCTACACAGTCAACATTGTGTTGCAGCAGCTCTTAAAGTCGACGCATTCCTTTTGTCCTTTATCGTCATTAACTCGTGCTGAACTGCTAATTATGCCTGATATCAGCTGCCTGCAATGAGAACATATACGTTATCTTCAGCTTTATTATGGTTGAATGTGCGTTGGAAGTTGTTTGATTTGATGGGACTTTATTGGGAGTAGAGGGAAGCTACCAAAAATTGAAGGTTCTGAGATCGGCGCATTCATACATACGGACAGAGAGACAGAGCTTGATAAATTTTGATTTAAGTTGAGTAAATAGATCCGATATGCTAGACAATTTATCTCAACCTCTGTTTTGGATTTTCTATTAATAATAGATTTGCTAATTATGCTAGAATAGTTCTTTAAAAAAATATTTTAAAAACATATAAAAAGGAAAAATACTAGAAAAAGTCGTACTTACACAAATTAGTTAGGGTCTAGAGATAAAAGCGCTATGGAGTTGAAGACATTAATTACACTAAGAATAAGCTGCAAAAAACTGAACTGATATATTAAAAGAAAACAAGTAAAAAATTAAATATATTAAAAAAAATTAAATAAAAAAATAAATAAAATTTAATAAAATAAAATAAAATAATAAAAAAATAAATTAAATTAAATAAAAATAAAATTAAATTAAATTAAATAAAAATAAATAAAATAAAAGAAAATTGAATTAAATTAAGTAAAATAAAACACAATTCAAAATTTATTTATAAATTGAAATGATTAAATAATTTCTGTAATTTAAATTAAATTAAATTAAATTAAAATTAATTGAATAAAATTAAACAAAATAAAAATGAATAAAATAAGAGAAAATAAAATAAAATTAAATAAAATAAAATGACAAACACTTTAAAATTTATTTATAAATTAAAATGATTCAATAATTTCTGTGATTTAAATTAAATTAAATTAAATAAAAACTAAAGAAGAATTAAATTAAATTAAATAAAAAACACTTCAAAATTTATTTATAAATTGAAATAATTCAATGATTTAAATCGTAATTTTATTTAATAAACTAAAGCGAGCATCCCTTCAGGCTTGATCTCACATGAATTTTAGTAAGTAATAACGTGAAGCTCATGAAGATATGAGACAGGCATAAAACGTTGCAAAATTACTCGAACTAAAATAAAAACTTTCTTCAATCATTCCATTCTATATATAGCAGCAAATTTATATCAAAATATATATAAATCAAAAATCTCTGGGCTTCCACTTGCAGCAATCGCCCTGGCACACACCTCTGCAATTGTGAGTGCTTGCGGTGCTCGACAATAGATCAACAAATCTACGCCGTGACAATGACGACTACAAATCGGAAAACACGCCGCCAGGCGCGTGGACACGTGACCAGCGACGGCAGCAACAACAACAAAAACTTCTCTAGAGAGAAATATCTCTAAGAGAAATGTCACTTCCGTCGGCTTAACACATTTAAACATGGTCGCAGCTCACCCTCCTCGGGCAGGCAGGATTATATAGATGGGCTACTTTCTAATTTATGTGCTGTCAATTCTTTTGTCATTTCGGACGCTGGCTGCTGCTTCTGGCTGGAGAGTGAAATGGGCGGGCGTGGCGGCCAGGGCGTGGCATTCTCATCAAGTACGACGCCTGCTTGCCGGCCACACTTAATGAGTCTTAAGAAAAATTATTTGCAATTAATAATTATGCTCATATTGTTTTCGGCCTAGCGGCTAAGCAGAGCAGCCGCAGCCACCCACACTCAATTAGAGAGGAGTTTAGGGTTGGCCAAGGGAGAGAGGGAGGGTTTCGATGTCGATATGTATTGAGCTGATGTCGAGCGACTTGTTATTGCAGTTTATTTGATGTTTGTCGCTTAATCACTGTGAAGTAGACCTATTTGTTGTCATTTGAAGTGCGCCAAGAATGGGCATTGATTGTGGAGAAGCGTATGTATTTATGTCCATTGATAGTATAGTAAGAGGTTAAGAAAAATGTGATTCAACAGAGAATTTCAAGCAGTTTTATAGCATTCAGCAGGAGTCGCAGCAGCGCCCATTGAGTGGAGAAGGCGAGCTGAGTTGAAGTATATTCATATGAATGCAGAGATCTCTTAAGCTACTAAAGCTGCAGACTTGAAATTTGAAATAAATATACCTTACCATAAGGAGTATTTAATTTAGTATATCTTTTCTATAAGTCAATCTTAATTTTACTGGATATTTTGACTTTAATGCCCAACTATTCTTAGACAAATTAGCCATAAATGAATTTAACATTTAAGAACTTTAACCAAATTTAAACTTAATTATGTTTTGGCTTAACTCCTGCTGCTGCTAGTTAAATAGTTCACATATTGCTTCCGCTCGTAAAACTTTCTATTTTTTTTTACAGCCAATTTGACAATAATTATATAAAATGTTGGTCATAAATTAGAACACCTATAGGTTGTTTTACGGCTATCCCTATATAACAGCAGTGGCATATAAATGAACTAATTAAATCAACAGTAGTCGTCTGGCCGAATGCACCTGTAGCAGGCAACACCTTGACACTGTGCGACAACTCGTAAAAATCGCGCCAAGGAGCCAACTATTAAAAAATCGTAAACCTTTAAATTTTTACAACTGGCGAACGTTTCATTTTCCGAAAAATTGAAAGTCGTACAAAATGCAAATTGAGCTGTCGGAGTTTTACGCCTACTTAAGTAAGGAGTTTCCTCAGTTCCGGCCAATGATGCAGCCTAAACACTTAATTACGGCCGGAACGCAGGCTGACCATAAAAAAAAACACAAAAAAAGAACAGGGAGTGGGATAACTGAGCCATTCAAATTAGCATACTAACTGGGCCCGAGCACCTGACGGCCCAGGGTGCGAAGTAAATTCAAAATTATCAACGATCAGTTGCATAAATTTTCTAGAATATTTAGATGTATTTATGCGGCCGAAGGTGCATGTGGAAGGCGTTGAGCTGCAAAATGCTCTAAGCTGACGTGAGCAGTGTGAAAGTGTTCTTTCTTTATTACTTTTAGGTGGTTGCTTGTGAAATGAAAAGGGTATATTGGTTTTGGCTTGGGATTGGATAATTGAAATATAAAGTTGGAATGTATTCTTGGCTCTTCGAAGTAGGAGGATTGTTTAGGCATGGCTACGGATAGTGTGAGATATCAGAAATAAATATTCCTTTTAAAAGATTTTTACTATCATATCAGGCTGTTTAAATTTGATACTAGGCATTTAAACTTAGTTAAATTATAAAATATATGTGATATATATGTAGATAAAATATTAATTAACTATGTATAATTTAATTATTTGCAATTTTCAACATATTAAAATTAAAATAAAATAAATAAATTTTTATATATAAACAAATAAATAAATAAATTGATAAATAAAAAAATAAAATTATAAATAATTTAATAAAATTTATATTATTTTCATTTTTATTTAATTTTTTAAATGTATATACCATTTTTTTAATGTATTTAAAATTGATATAATATTAATTAAATTTTATAATTGTTTTAATAAAATTAAATTAAAAGTATGTCAATTTTAAATACTTTAAAAAAATTTTGCTATACATTTAAAAAATTAAATAAAAATGAAAATAGTATATAAATATAAATTGGAATTTGTTATTTAGTTAAAAAATAAATAAAAATATGTTAAAAAAATAAAATAAAAATATAATAAAAATAAATTTCAAATAAATTTAAGTTATCTAAATATATATATATAATATATAAATAAAATTTGAATTAATAAATTATTTAATTAAAATAGAAATGTAATAAATAAATATCAATTTGAAATATATTCTTCATGAATAAAATATATAAATATGAATTAATAAATTATTTAATTAAAATATAAATATAATAAATAAATATTAATTCGAAATATAGATTCTTCATAAATTAATTTTATTTACATTTCATATCTGTGCAAAACTGCAGTCAATTTAATGATTTATTTTAATATTTTATTCCAATTAATATTTATTATATATTCAGCAAAAACCCTCTAAATTCTAGGCAAATCCAGCCAATATACAAATTTAGCCTTTTCTGCAATCTGAACAGGTATTCAGGCAGTCATTTACGCCCTATAAATTTCTCATTTTTTTGGCTGTTACAAAATGCACAAAAGTGCGCACATTAATGTCAGCAGAGTTTGACTAATTGCCTTGCATTATGCAGGGCAGTGTCCAAGAGAGGGAGAGAAAGACCAGGGCAACTGAGGCACTTCCCTCAAGGAAGCGCGCCTCGATAAGATCACACGACAAAGGTAACAAGTGGCAGCCCCTCTGACCAACCGCTGTTTTCTTTGATAAATTGTGTGCTAATGGAATGTCATGTCAGCGTTTGTTTGGGCCGACTTTTCGACCACAATGGACAAACGCCCCACAAATTGGCGTGGGCGTGGCGCGCACACAGAGACAGGTGCAGCGACGCGTAAAGGTTCACAGTGCGCCTGGGCGAGTAAAAAAGGATTCATTCCTGACACAATGATGTATTTCGTACGAGCCAAACTAATGTGCGCTTCCGCTACCCCCAGCAGCAATCCTTGCCTTTTACTAGATCCTTATCGCGCCGCAGAGCCAGGAAATATTAGCGCAAAGTGCAGGCGTTCATTTAGTTCCTTGTTCCATAGGCTCTCGCTTATTAATTGACCAACATTAGCGCCTATTGTTAGCTTCGCTTGGGCAAAACTATGTGCTAATGGCGCCTAACATTTGATCGGCAGACAAGTGATAAGACAATGGAACAGCTTTAGCAACTGGAGCGTGAGTTTAAAGCAGCGGCAAGTGAGTGTGTTTGTATAATATAATCATATATATTCTAACAGAATAAGGTATTCTATAAATCTTGAATTGGTTAGAAACAAATTGGCAGTTGACTAGAGGAGTTCGTTAAGACTATTGCAAACTACGCAAACTATTGACTTGGCTTTAATTTTAAATTTAAATTTAGTTCATTAATAATATTAAAAAATTGTCAACATTTTTATTTAAACTGTTAAATACTTTTAAAAAATATTTAAAAATATGTATTCATATTTTCTTGGTATTAAGGAATTTTACGATTATTTTCTGTTGCCCACAGCTGTCAAGCCAGCGAGAGACCTGAAGCTAATTAAAAAAAAAGTTCAGTTTATTAATAATATTTAAAAATTTGCATGATCTTATATTAAATTGTTAAATATTACAAAATAAATGTATATTAAAAAAAATTATATTTTTTCTGTATTATTTTTGGCAATTTTAATTTGGATAATATAAAATAAACTGTATTGAAGTATTCCAGGTGTGGCCCAGTGAGCAAAAAGGTGGCCAGGAAACTGTGCGAGCTCCGGTTGGAAGCCCCCTGGATGCTCCTATGTTTCATACAGGCGTACCTGCCCAAAATAAGTGAAACTAATTTAAGTGATAAATGCGCTATGGAGTCTCTGACAACAAAGGAGTAAATAAATTGAGTATTGAGAGAAAGTTAATTTTAGTCTGAATACAATTTTTTTATATTTAACATTAATTGACAAATAAGGAAAAGTGTATGCGGACTACAGTGATACGTGTACATGACGTGCCACACAATAGAAAACATGTTTCATTCTTTCAGGCATATTTATTTGAGTCACAAAAATAAAAGCCTTGTTTAATCTCATTGCCCTACCTCTCGGTCTATATCTCTCTCTTTCTCTGTTCCTATATCTGTTTTTCTTTCTTCATATCTCTGTCTCCTTTTTTTCTGTCTCTCTGAACTTTGCTCTAAAATATTTAATTAATTTCAAAAGAAAATAAACAAATTCTATACAATTTCTGTCAAGCAAAAATGCCCTTAAATATATGTATATAATAGTTAAGATCATAACAAAATAAATACATACACTACTTAAGCTCTTCTTAACATACTCCGCGCTTTCGACAACTATAAATGGGCTTAAAATCGTTATACCAAATATTATTATTAATGACCTCCGACACACAATAGACTCAACTCGACTCGACGCTGATCTTTTTGGAAAACCTAATCACGCTATTTATTGCCATGATACAACATTATTTCGTACTTGAGGCTAGGCACGCAGAGGCCGGGCAGCCCTCGATGATTAGCATCCCTCATGTTAACATCTGTTACATTTAACTATACCTTTGCCGCCAGACAAACCATAAAAAACTGAATAAAAATGAAAACCCACCCAAAGTGTCGAAATTTTCGTGAGGCTTAAAGACCCGAAACTAACCCCGACTAGGCGAGTCTGACTATTTTCATAAAATTAACTAAAAATGCCAAGTCAGAAGGTTTTCCTTTTGCTATTCTCTTTTTTTTTCTCTGGCTACACAGCACGTGCAATTTTTTTTTGTTGGCCCACAATAAGCGCATTAGGTTTTGTTTTCTTTTTTTTTTTTCCAACTTTATTTAAGGGCTGTCTGAGGGTTGTTGGCCTCTTTGGCTTATTGTTTGCATATGTGTAACAATTAAACATTTTGCTCGCTGCAGACATTTTTTATAGGTATGCCACAGCCCGGCTTGGCTCACTATCATTAACACCGCACCCGGAATATAAGCTATATACATACATATCTACGTACTCATACACTCCCCCCTTCCTCGCCTTTCGCTGCTGGCAAGTGCAAAATCTGCGAGTGTTATCGGCTTAATTATTATTATGGGTCCCAGGGCGACGGGTGTTCCTTGCCCAGATTCCACTTGACTCTCTCTATCTTCCTCTCCCTTCCACTCTCTCTTTCTCTTTCTCTCTGGTTTATTTGCTTTGGCCATAAAGTCGGATTTGAATATGTCGGTGTTTAAATATTGCTACGTCATAACTCTCTGATATATATACGTGTATATAAACGCGTCTGTCGCTCGAAAAATTTTGAATATATCACGCTTTCGGGGGTATTGGTTTATTTATAAGCCGCTTAGCCGCACATGTTAATAAAATGATTAGCTGGCTCTAGCTTTTAGTTGCCGCAAAGTATTGGCCATATGACAAGCAGACTCATCATGCTCAGTTGGCCAGGCAGGTTTCAGTTGAAAATGGAAATAGATTTAAATTTATATTTAGATCAGCATAGGCTAATTCTGTTAGGAAATATATGTAAATAATAAAAATATATATTTTTATTATTATTAAAAAAAACTAAAAAAAAAAATGATTAAAAAAAGAAACAAAAATATATATTTAAAAAAATGTTAAATATATTGTAAAAAGTAAAAACTAATAATAAAAACTAATAATAAAAATAAAAAAGAAAAAATTAAATGTATGATAATAATCAAATTATCTGTGTTAAACCCTCAAAATAAATCAAGTAATTTAATTTAAGCTTATATATAAATATATAAATGTATAAAAATATGAATATGTAAATATGTAAATATATAAATTTATAAATATATAAATATATAATTATATAAATATATATAATCGGGCATAGTTTTCCCCCAAATTTATAGTAGTCACAATTCATTGAAAAGAGCTTGGGAAAATGTTTTAAAGAATTGGTTTTTATTTAATTTACAAAAGTTAATACACGATTATTCATAAAAATAATTTTAAAATAAAATTTTAAAGGCCTTTACATTTAAAAAAAAAAGTTAAAAATTTTAAAAATTAAGTCTCATCATTGGGAAAGTCAAGGTAAATATTCAAGCGTTATGATTTAGTATCAAGTGGATTTATTTTAATACAAAATTAGGTAAAATCATTGCCAAAGTTGGTGTTTTAATCAAGTTCTTGAGTTCGCTCTCTACAAACAATAATTTCCCATCAATGCAGTAATACTAATTTCACACTGAAGATGCTCACACAGCCTTTTTTCCGAAGTTGCTGCATATAAAATTAGTTAAAATCATAGCAAACAGTATACATTGACATCATAAGTTGGCCATTTGATGTAGGTAAAATCTGAACAGTTTTATTATTTTAGAAAGTCATTAAACTGCATTTAGAATAGTTGCAAGCGACATACGCCCTCCCTCAGGCCAATTGAAATAAAAAACTTTTCCGCTGCCAGCTAATTGCGCCCCAAGGAGTTGAAAACCCGAACGCAGTCATAAAACACGCTAATTACACACACACACACACACACTCACTCAATAGTTGTTTTGATATGAAAAACTAATCTAAAACTGACCCCAGCCACTTGAGTTTGGCAAAGCGAACGCAGCCAAACTGACCGCAGCTGTAAATTAAACGTAAATTGTCAAACTGACAGTTGCCAGGACCAAAAAGTTCTCGACACCACACACACACACAGGTGCGGGGCAGAGTTGGGTGGGCGTGTCATACAGGTGGGCCAGAACATGGCAGCTGTTTTCATTATTATTATCATCATCAGTATTGACAGGCGCAACTAACGGGACTATTAAGCGAGGCGTTGACATTGGCTTACAAGTGTCTCGCAGGACCTGCCACAAGTCAACGCGGGTGCAATCAAAGAGGTCATTAGACGCCGAAAGCTGTGGGGGTTCAGGGGTCAGACTAGTTAGTTATTTAGTCGCAATATGAGTTACGCACTCATTAAAGTTCAAGCTAATTAAATTTCATTTTTTGGGCTCAATCAAACAGTTACCCCTAGACATGACGTGGCCCAGGCAAAGGCAAAGGACAAGCGCAGCGAATTTCCTCGGAGCGGAGTGTGAGGGCGACTTTTTTTTAGAGGACCTTGCAACAGACAACAAACAAACGGGCGTTGTCCGAACTCAAATGCAGGCGTTCGTTCGACTAGAGTCAGAGGCTGCTGGAGAGCCGGAGTTGGGATACGGTTCGTGCGCTACAAATATGCAAATAGAAACAAAATTTTTAATTAGCAGCGAAGCGCAAATTTCGAAAAGCAACGGCAAATGTCAGCAACAAAAGAGTCGCGCGTGCCCAATGCGGATGAGCGTGGAGAACTGGCGCCATGTGGCCACTGGAGCCTGATAATGCAGATATATATATATATATATATATATATATATATATATATATATATATATATATATATATATATATATATATATATATAATCTATATATACTCCACATCACACACATATTAACAACAAATTCATTAAAATGCGCAGGCAAAAAAATTGTTAACAACAAGCAGACAGCTGAAACATGAAACAAAATGCAAAGCAGCAGCAGCACGAAAAAAAGAGAAAACCTAAAGGAAATGATTATTAAAAATCTAAAATAAATAAAAGATGAGAACTTTTTTTTTGTATTTCGCCGCTAGCGTATGACAGCAGCTGTTCGCCAGCTCATTCCCGGCTTTCGTTCAATTCAAGATTTATGGCAAACGTTGCGCATACGCCGCGTGTTGCACGTCAAAAGGTTGTTGCTATCGTAGTTATAGCAAAATTTCCTTGCCATGTCTACAGGGCTCCATCACACTCTCCCCCCCCCCCCCTCTCCCTCTCTCCCTCTCTCAGTGCATAAAAAATTGTACACATTTCTGTGCATAATCATTTGAACTACGTACGCGGCCGCCGTCTGTTGCTGGGTAATACGCTGCCGGCATGTTACCAGCCAACCAAAATACACACAGTGACTCCCACCCACACACACACACACACCCACAAATACATTCAGTGACTCGGCCAGGACAAAGCTCACTTTTGTATAGGTAGTCTAGGAGCGGGTGTGGGCGTCTGGCAGTTGCCTTTTTGAACTTGTTTTGGCTGTTTATTCGCGCATAATTCACTCATTAATCATTGCATTTTGGCCAACACAGCAGAGCTACAGCTTTGAGTCAGCTATTATTAATGCCAAGCTACACAAAGGAAAAGGCACAAAAAAATAAACAAAAATATAACTGAGTATAATACGCGGATATTAGCTGGCAATCTACTATTTGCTAGTAATTACCAAGCAAGCAAATTGGCTAGGATTTGAGAGGACTAAAATAAATAGTAAAATTGAGTAAAAAATATATAAATTTAAAAAAAAATTGAGTTGTTACTAAACATGGAATAATATAATAATAATAATAATAATATATTTAATATATCCATTTCCAAGTCATCAGGCCGCTAATTAAAGAGAAATCATTGGGCGAATGCCAAGCTAAAACTTAAATATAGAATTTGTTGCTGTTTAGAATATAGCCAATAAAACAAAAATTAAATTAAATTAAAAAAGAATTGAAGTTGGCTAACGTACATTTATTTAAGTATATTTTATATATTTTATATATTTAATATATTTTATATATTTTATATATTTTATATATTTTATATATTTTATATATTTTATATATTTCATATTGTTTATATATTTTATATATGTTTATAAAGTCCAATTGATAATTGATGACATTTTAATTTTATGCAATTGCCAATCAAACAAGGGTAATATTATTTAAAAAGAAATTAATGTATTGAAATTTTTATTTTATTTAATTAAATTATTATTTTTTAACTTTTGTTTATTTTATTATTTCAAAAGAAATTTTTATTCTCAACACAATATTATTTTAAAAGAAATTAATATTTTTCAATTTTTATTTTATTTTATTTACTTATTATTTTTTAATATTTGTTTATTTTATTATTTTAAAAGAAATTTTTATTCCATTAATTTTTTTTAATTTTTGTTCATTTTTTTTTTTTAAAGAGATGTTTTAAATGCGAAATATTCATCATTTGTGTAGTTAATAGTGAATTTAAGGTCCCCGAATTTGATAGTCTTCAAAACAATATATAGCTATTATCTGACGTTATTTTAAATTAATATAGATGTGGCTTGAAAAGCTTTTATTAAGGATTTTGTTGATGTTTTTCAATAAATATATATATTTGTATTTGAAATATATAAGTTTATAAGTATAGTATATTTTACAAAACGCATATATTTGAAAAGTATAACTTTATTTACATTAGAGTCGAGCGAGTAGTTGCTTTATTCAATACATTCTTATGAATAATCTAAGTCTATCCTAACTATGCTACAACCAGCGATAAAGCTCCCTGACTTTGCCGTTGCACAATTCAGCGTGGCTTGATCATTACTTCATTATACTCTACTGTATAAATCTCAGCGTGGCGTGATTCTGTCGCTACTTCTTTTACAGCGATAAGCGTAACAAGAGTTAGCTGCAGAGCGACTAAGTCCTTCTGTTGGAGTCATTGTATTCTCTTAGCATGCTACTCCACATTTGTTAGATACCATGAAAATCTAGCTACATAAATATGTTTTTAAGCTTATATGTAATTTATATTATTTTAAGACTAATTACAATATTTTATGATATAAACTAAATTCAAATGCTGTTTTTTTTTTTAATTTTTACTTTGTATTAAAATGCAAAATATGCCAAATTCGAGCTGAGAACTTCTTTATCAAATTGTCTGCCAAATGTTGCCAAAAACTTCAGGCACATAACTCCAGCAGCACTCGATATATGCACATATATATGTATATATAAGAAAAATAACATTTTTGTCAACTGACATGCTATATATAACTATATATACACATACATACGTATGTATATAAATACTATTCATTAGCGCCAACTGCGCACAACTGCGAGAAAAATCAGAAAAATATGCAAATTTGTTTTTGGCAAAGTCACGATCTGGGCAGACAATTTGCTGATTACGGCAGGGAGAGAGGAACGAGGACGACGCTGGAAGGACATGAAGGAATTGTTGCCATTTTTGCCAGCGCATTGATAAAATGATTGATTGCACGCAGCCGTCAACTGTCGCTCGTCCTGCTCGTCCTGACGCACCTCGCAGTTGCGAGCATTTTTGCAATCAAATTAACTCTTTGAATGCTTAAGCGGCAAAGAGACTGACGCAGAGAGTGCAAAAAAAAAAGGAATTTATCAAAAATTGTAAATTGCCAAAGCCATTAAAATTATTAAAATCATGCCGCGAGGGTCATGAACAAGAAGAAAAAAAAAACGGGGCGTGTTCTGTGAAATTTATCAACCAGGAAGGATTTGAATATGCAAAATCAATGCCGTGACAGGCAGCAGGCAGGCGCTACTGTAACGTGAACCCTGGCGTATTCTAAACTAGCTATGAGCACATACTTCGACAACAAAGTTGATCGAAATTTATGCTAAATTGATTTTAATGCGCGACAAAGCGCGCTCATTGTCTGCCCCAGCTACAAAGTATGACAAATGAATTTTAATTACCAGCACTAAAAAAAAAAAGAATAAGAAGACGAAGAATCTGATGCCAAACAATTGAAACAAAGTTCATAAAAATAAAAACTCGAGATGACCAACTGATTCGGAATGGCTTTTGCAGTGACTTTTTCAGTGGTTTGGGTCTATAGTCAATATTCATAATAGCGAACGATTGTACAGTTCTTTCAAGGGGTTTATCTTTCTGACAGTCGGTCATAATTTTTTGGATCGTTTTTGGCTGATTTGATTTCATCTGATTCTGTTCTTCTTTCTTTTTATGGCTACTTCGCTGCTCGATATAAAATTTCGACAATGTTGCCTAATAAATTTGCTTTGATTGATTTTAATGGTTAAGCGCTTCATTGAGCTTTGGAGTGGTGCCGTCTGACGTCTGTGGTGCGTGTGCGGTCCGCCCGGGCACGGCTTTAAGCCGAAAACATTTTAATTTTAATGCTCGCGCTTGGTCGTTGCCGTCGATTGTTAGCGAAATTAATTTCCGAACGAACTCTAGGCGAAAAAGGTCTTAAACATTTTTTATATGGATTATATATGTATTCTATGCATTGGATATAAAAGCATTTCTTACGATTGTTGTTTGCCTTGCAGTTAAATGCCCCAAAAATTACGTGGAGCGCAGAGTGGAGCTAAGCGGAGCTGGGCTGTAAGCGAAGCTTTTCAAATGAATTGAAAAGATGTCGTCGCATTTGGCGTTTTTAATAGCCGCTAAATGAGAGAGGGGAGCGCACAGTGGGACGAAACTAAAGCAAGAAGGTAACTTGAGTTAGACAATTTTTTCTGTTGAGTAGTTCAACAGAATTATAAAATTTTTATATTTTACAATTACTGCTTAAAGTCAGCACAGTGGAATTAAGCGTTTTTGAGGCATAAGATATTATAAGAAATATATATTTTGAGTATATAAAATGTAGATAAATTATATATATTTCTTTTCATATTTTATATATATTTTATATATTATTTTTTTTTATTTTATTATATTTTTAAAAAAATTTTAAAAATCAATTATGCATATGTTTTCATATTTTACTGATTAAAAAAATATATATATATATATATTTATATATAAAATACATAAAAAATATGTATATTTATTATAATATTTTTATTTGTTATTAAATAATTTTTTATAATATTTTTAATTATTATTATATATATTTTTTTAAATTTTATATTCCATATCTAACTATTTATTATTATTTCTTAAAACATGTGCGATATTTCGTTACATATTAAAGCTAATTCAACCAATATATTATAAATAAATATACAAGTTTATTTCCACAATGATTTTTCAATTATTCCCCATTTCATTTACTCCTCTTTCGTCACTGCACACCACTGTGCGTTGCTTGATTTCCCACAGCTTTCGAAACAAGTTTCATTACAGTTGTCATGTTCAATTTCATTTTACTTGTCATCAGAGTTGCTTGGGCACCCCGAGAGCTTCTCCTTTGCTGTTGCTGCGCTATTATAAGTTGCGAAGAATACAATTCATAAATATCCAGAGAGAAAGAGATAGAAAGAGTGAGTGAGAGTGAGGAGAATGAGGTATTCATAAAATTCAATTTTGTTGCATGTCGCCGTCATAAAAGTGCGCGATTCCTTTTGTTGCCAGCGCATGGAAATAAATACAAAATCTGTGCATTGCTTTGCTGGTCACGTTGCTCGCTGAGGCCAGTCGCTGGCATTGGGCAGGTTTGCTGGCATCAAGTTCAGCCGAGCTGCCCCTTACAATTTAACTGCAGTTCTTATCAAGTTATTGCCCGGCGGCTCAACTAGATTTTAAATATTATATGGAAGTTGTGTTTTATGACACGTATTAAGAATAATGCGCATTTACGAAATGTATTTATTAACTCAGAGCTGCCGTTTGTGGCCTGAAAACATATTTAATATATTTATTTATATATGTTTTATGGGCTTTTTAAGGGCAGTGGACTATGGAGAAGGATGAATGAGTAAGCAAAAATTAGGCTAGAAATTTGAAAATTTCAGTTTTGAGTTAACTGAATATATACTATATAAAATATGTTTGAAATAAGTGAAATATATACTATATTAAAAAAAATAAATATATAAAATTCAAAAAAATATATTTATGTGTATACTTTGAGTATGTATAAAATATATAAATAGTAAATAATTTTTAAATATTATATATATTTATCATTAAAGTTATTTTTTTTAAATTTATTATTCCGTAAAGAAATTTTATTGTCTTAAAGCTAATGTAATAAATTATAAATAATAAATACATTATAAATAAATCTAACTAAAATCTATTTTAAATATTTATCTTATTTTAAAATCTTGATATATTTATCTTAAATATTTATTTAAATTTATCTTAAAATATTTATTTTGTTCTACATTTCAACACAAACTTCGTCTGCCTAAATATTCCAATTCTAGCTCAATTCCCATTTCCTATTTCATACATCATAAGCCAATTTCTAATTGAATATATTTTCAATTAACTTCATAAT
Organism: Drosophila paranaensis; assembly: GCA_035047545.1. NCBI lineage: Eukaryota > Metazoa > Arthropoda > Insecta > Diptera > Drosophilidae > Drosophila > Drosophila paranaensis. The sequence continues at coordinate 6,374,181 of JAWNPL010000145.1, read as the reverse complement.
CTATTCTATATCGTACCAATCTCTTTCTTAACGTTCAAATATTAGCTGCTGTAGTTCAACTTCACCTCTTGTCTCTCTCTCTCTCTCTCTCTCTCTCTTTCTCTCCATTTCTCATCTGGCTTTGGCTACTCTTAAACTCTCTACTGCCATTGCTTATCTCAATCAGCACCATCAAGCGGTCCATTCGAGGTGTTCTGTAACGTTTCGTTTTACAGCTTCAGCTTCAGCTTCAGCTGCAGCCGCACATAAAGTTGCCCCTGGCATCTGCCGCTCCTGCTCCCGCCTTGCAGCTAAATGCCATAAGATAAGGCGCTGCCACATGAGCGCCTGGCTTAGTGGCTGGCACTCGTCATAAAAGTGCGCACAATTAAATGCAAGTTAATGGTCGGCCAGCCGAGTAGAGACGAGACGAGTCGATGCCATTTGCCCAAAAGTCACTTTAACGTTGGCCATTACGTGTAAATGCCGCTGATGAGGTGACGCTGATGTTGAGGGAACAATTAAAACTCCTGCCGTGGCTGCCGTGCTCCAATCTAATCAGTCCGACATCAATGCCAAGCGTCTTAAATTATGCTACACAAATCGAATTTATGACACCAGGAGAAACCCTCGCAGGCATTTTCCACAATGAACTTGGCCAGAGAAAAAGCCAAATAAAACCAAAGTCCAAAACCGAAAACAATAAAAGCTACATTTGCCGTGCAAATAAAATTAAACGAAATCAGTTGGCGTTGGAGTAGGATTTGGCAGAGGCAGAGCGGCTGGATCAACCCACACACACGCACCTCAACTTTGCCGTCAACGTGTTCTGGACAACATCATTTGGCCAGGCAGAAACAGCTTTTAATGTCTATTTACAGACGACACACACGCGACTACAACGAGTTCCACTGGGAACTGGGATCTGGCTGCTTGGGGTAGCATTTCGGTTGCTAAATGACGTCGTCTTTTAATTTTTATCTCAAACATTGCAAACGGTTTTTATTGTTGCTTTTAACTGCGCTGGCGTCTGTTTCGGTTTCTGTTTCTATTTCAGTTTCTCCTCAACGGCTGTTGCGACTTTTGTCAATTTTTGGCCAAAAAGGTCGAGCGTTTTTGCACGGCATCTGCTCGCCGACAACTGCCTTGGTCTTGCTCTCTCTTAATTTGAATTCCAGCTTATTTATTGGTTTTCATTTAAGCTCAGCCGCCAGCTGCACATTATTTCTATGTTTTGCTGTGGTTTTTCTTAGTTTGGCTTAGATTGCAAGTTTTTAGCTAAATTAGTTTGGAATTGTTTTTATATAAAGAGGATTTAAAGTAGATAGAATTTTGGAGTTGATTAGCTAAATAAAATTAATAATGTTGTTTTATTTATTTTGGTATATTTTTCAGATTTTTTTAGGTTTTTTAAATACTTAAAATTATTATAACATTATAATATTTTAAATGTTTTATTTCGAATATATTTATATTTTTAAATGTTTTTATTTTATTATTAAGTTTAAAAAAGATTTTTTTATTTATTTCATTTAATATATTTATTTTATTTATTGCATTTATTTCAAGTATTTCATGTATTTTATTTATTGTATTTATTTAATTTATTTTATTTATTATATTTATTGTATTTAGTTTATTTCTTCTTTTTATTTTATTTATTTTGTTTATTTTAATTATGTATTTGATTTATTTATTTACTTATATCTTTATTTAATTTAATTTTTGTTTAGTTCTAAAAATGCTATCAGCTACAGAATGAATAAAAACATTATACAAATAAAAAGATAAAAATAAATATACATAAAAAATATTAAATAACCAAAATACATTGACAAAAATTAAAAATAAATATTTTTTAATATATAAAAATATACCAAAATAAACAATAACAAATGTACATAAATTCCTATGATTTATTTAAACTGCATATAGTTACTTCAACTATATTTATCTATTATATGCCCAGATTCTAAACGAATGAGAATTGCATAGATAGGCGATCTGAAATTGATTGTTCAGCAAAAAACCTTAGTTCATAGGTCAACAAATATTTTACGAGCTCAAGTCACAGTCGACCTCCGTCTTTTTTGCTAAGCAACGTGAAGCAATCGATGGGGAATATTTATTGAAATTCAGAGAGTATTATATGCAATGAGTTAAACAGTAACAGCTTAACCGCTTTAACAATCACCCTTGACACGCCGGCAATGCCTTAATCTTCGGGGGGCAGTGACAAACCACAAACGCTGACCGAGGCTAATAAATCAATAGCCAACTGTCAGCATTGTGTGCGCGTAATAATAATGCAAGCAAACTGGTCAATAATAAACCGAGGAACAGCAGCAGCCATGTAGCGACTGCCAACGGCAAGTAGACAATGGAGCAACAAATGTCACGAAAGATCCGGAGCTGGTCAAGCGTAAGGAGCAGGACATTTGAATTGGTGATGATGCACGGGGTCGTTGAGAAGATTTATGTCCGTCTGCCAAAGGAATGCGTTGAAATAAAACGTATTAAGTCATAAAATGGCCAATACGAAAGCGGATTACCAAGTGTGAACGGCAAACCGAGCGCTGCTGACCACCACGACGGGGCATCAAATCTAATTATGCCATCCATATCCAAGAAGAAGACGAAGAAGAAGGTCTCAATAGTAAAAGTTCACAGCGGGGCAGCTGGACAAACGGTTTGCGCAAAAATGTATGCGGCTTTTGTTTTAATAAAAATTTTATCATTGCGCATAAATAGCGAGAGGCAAACAGAGAAGCGTAGCATGTGCGCATAAATCTTAAGATACGAAGGAAGAATGAACCGGCGAACGAATGCGAGAGCCAAAGCAATTATATGCAATTTATGCGGTGGTCACAACCGCACCACCACCAGAAACCACAAAAGCAACTACCCAACCACCCAACCACCCAGCCGCCCACACAAAAACAAATTGAGAGTCCGTTGGCGTCGCCTTCGTTCGAAGCAACTTGTGAAAATTATTCGAATTGAATGTCTTAAACCGAGTTCCTGCCTGGCTCGCTTTGCTTGGCCTCTTTATCAGCGCCGAAGCTGCTGCTGCTGTTGCTGCTGCTGCTGCAAATTTATCAGCTGGCATAAAGTTTTCTTTCTTTTCTCGAGACTGCACTTTTGCCGTTTCCATTTGGGGAACCGCAAGCCAGAGATACACAGATAAGTTTTCTTTTATTGCAGTTCTTGGCCCGAAAAGTTTTATTGCGCCCAGCAAAGGAAACGGAAATGCTTTTCAAATGCTAACAAAATACAAGAAAATTAAGAAGCTGCCAACTAAAGAGCTCGTCTTTGGCCAAAAAACTTCTCAACCAAATTAAAATAATAAACTATCTGCTGCGAGTGCAGCAGCTGCTGTTGCCACAGCAGACAAATCAGCTTGTCTTCTCCTTTAGTATCGAATTCTTTTGTAGTTTTGTGCAAATTTATACAAACTATTTAGATATCGCTTGATAATAGAGATTGTCTCTGGGTTCTTCTCTAAGCAATTTATATGTGTGACAGTTCATGCGATTTTATCTAGTGGGCTTTGGCAGGGTTTGGTAGTGGGAAGTGTTGCAGCTTAAGGTTGTTCAAGGTGCTCAAGCTGATGTTAAATATGTCAGATTTTTCTATATCTAAATTTTGTTTAAATCTTAATTTTAAATATTTATTTTCATATACATATCTGCAATACGATATTGCTCCAATTTATGCAGTCTGCTTGGAGTTTTCGTGAAATTGAGATGGAGATTGATTTTGAATAAAAAAACCCTATTTTTATCTGAAAATATAAAAAAAATAGTTTTTTTTTTACATTTAGTAGAAATATAAGAATGTATATTCTGAGGTATTTTGAAGGTGGATTTTATATATTAGATGAATAAATTAATATATACAGCAATTAGTTCATATATAAATATAAATATTCAGATATTATCATCAATATCATAAAAAGGAAAGAAATGTGATTATGGAAAATAGAATTAAATAATTTGAAAAATTATAATGCGAAAAATCGCTAAATATTTATATAAAATATCTGAAAATATAAATAAAATATATACAAAATATATAAACCATTTATTTGCTGTTATAATTTATTCAAAGAATAAAAGTATTTTTTGTTAATTATTAATTCATATTATAATTTAACATAAATAAATATTTATATTAAATTAAAATATAAATAAATATTGATAATAAATTGAAATATGAATCAATACTTATATTAAATTAAAATATAAATAAATTAAAAAGTAAATACTTTTACATTAAAATGTAAAATAAATAAATATTTATTATAATTGAATATAAATAAATATTAATATTACATTAGGTACATTATAAATGAATTAAAAACTAAATAAACTAAATTAAAATATATAAATATAAATTATATAGTATAAATTTTATATTACATAAAATATATTATAAAATATATCATATACAAAATATATTATAAATTTTTTATATATATTTTATATATTTTTTATATACATTTTTTGTAATATAATTTTTTATATTATTCCTTTAATTCTTATAAATTTTAATCTAAAATAATATGCAGTAATGCTCTGCACACTTCCATAAAAATATTAACATCTTACATATATTAATGTACGAAATGTATATGTTATTAAAATAAAATGAATACAACATATATGTATTGTAAACTATGTATATATGTATATGTATTTATTTTACTTCAATAATATAAAAAGTATTTTTTTAATACTTATACTTTAATGCAAAATATTTGACAATTTAAATAAAATTTTTTTTTTTTCAAATATATGTAATTATAAAAGTGTCTTCCTTTAAATAATACAACTTATTATATTTAGCCAATATTAACTTTGCTTATGCAAAATGCCTAACAATATCAGTGAATAGATTGCAAGTTGTCATTTTCAATTAAACTTTCAAATCAAAGTTGCATACTTACAATGCTATTTCTGTTTGAGCACAGCGATGCTGTATTCCTATTGCATCATGCTGATAGCAAACCTGGACTACCCCTCTCTCTCTCCCCTCATACGAAATGCTCAGTCAAATCGGCAGCAACTTTTGCCATTTTCCAAAGTGCAGTAGCAGTGGCAAGAGATACATCAAGTTGTCGTAGACGATACTTCAGTGTGACCCACTCCATGGGCACTCGACACACCCAGATACAAAGCGCAACCACAGTAACAGATACAGATACAGCTAGAGGTTGGCAAACAGAAATAAAGAAAGGAAGCAAAAAAAAAAAAAAAAGAAAAAAGCGTAAACGTGGCAGGAAATGCGGGCTTGCTCATTATTTGCGCTGAGTGCGGCTGAGTCGACGGCTGCGACAACGAGTACTTTGCATAAATTTCAAATCTTAAAAGGACCCAAATAGATGTGACAGAGCACACAAAAGGACATCGATAGCGATACTACAGCCGCAGCTGAAGCAAAATCTGAATCTGCAAATGTAATGGAAATTGAAGGGCGGTCCACGGCCATCGCCTTCTGCACCTTCGCGCCGTGTCAAGTGCGGGGCTGAAATATATATAGAAAAATGCAATGATACGGAAAAATTAAAAACATTACGTCTGCCGAGAGTGGGAATGGGGTTTGGGCACTCAGCCTGGCGAAAGGAAATCTCAAATAGGCGGGCAGCAGTTCTAATGACACGACGACCGCAGTTCACGTTGCTGAATTTATGGCTGCAATTATGCAGCGAACAGTTCTCGAGCATAATTTGCATAAAGAAATTTGTAAGTAGTAGCCACGATGCTACTCCACCACCCAAGCCAACCCAACCACCCATGGAACACGCCACTAGCAGCAAGTGTTACAAATTGTACGCATGCTCACCCACCCATTGGGAGCTGGCTGTCCTTGATTTCGATTGACGTGTAATCCTGTCCTTGGCATTTCGCCGGGCGTGGCAGCAAGGACAATGCAGGATAATGCTGCAAGAAAAAAAAAAGAGAGAAGGAAATATCCCCAGCTAGGGGTGGTCAAAGTCAAGGCGAAACGCTGCTCGCTCAGAAATGTCAGCGCGTGCAGGGATATCAAGGACAACTGCATAGCGCTGTGTGTGTGTAAGCGTCCAGGATATTGATTTACTTTTCGCATTGTTCACATTTAATTAGCGGATTGCGAGTGTTTAAACTGAAATTCGAGATGGCCGAAGAGAGAAAAAAAAGGAATTTAAAACGTTGTTAAATGAGCAAAGTTAGCTAACTGTTGCTTGAAGCGAACTAGTATTGGCTGTGAGTCCGATTGAGCAGAGGGAAAGGATTTTCCAATTGGCTTAATAAGTTGAGTTAATGTGCAATTCATGCTGATGATTGCTAGTTGGGGCTAAAGTCTGCTGCTTATACTACAAATTACTAATTTATATACTAATTCAGAGCGAAAATCGATGGTGTGAAAACTCTCATATGCTCAAGTGCCATATGCAATAAAAATAATATAAATTATATAAACTTTATAAATAATATAAATAATATTTTTTTATTTATTTATTTAAAAAATATTATTATTTATATAATTTATATTATTTATAAACAATTTAAATAATATAGATAAAATAAATAATATAAATTATATAAATAATATAAATAATAAATAATATAATAAGTTTTTGTATGGTACTTTTAATATTTTATTATATAATAAACATTTTAGGACTTTATTAAATAGCACATATTTTAATATTTTATTTAAATTTTTTTATAAAATAATTCCTATATTCATACATATAATATGTTAAAGCCTCAGTACTAAATGTATGTAAGAAAGCAAACCAAAAGCCTAATTCTGAAAATAAAAGCCAAAATATATGACTTACTTTAGTCAACTATTCATGCAAATCCCTGCATCTGCTAGTAAATAAACTTGAAATTTCTTTAGTAATTTATCATAATCATACAAACAATCTTTTTGCCATACAAAAGGCTCTCGCAAGTTAGCCCTTTATCATTTAATTATGAGTTTTCTTCCGTTTCATTAAAGCGCGACCGCAAAAGTCAGTTGTCATCGTCGTTCTTGTCGTTGGCTTAAGACGCCATTTAACCTCCGGTTAGAGTTTTGAAAGTTCAAACAGAAGACAAAACATTTACTCAGCATCCATCTGGCAGCCAAAGAAACGCCAATCGCGCACAATTTGTTACAATATAAATGACTTATGTCCGCGACGGGCAGCAGCAGCAGCTGTTGCAACACAACCCCAAGCCTGATAGCCATAAGCATAATAAATTTTTACGCTTGAGCGTGTAAAGTAAACTGGATGGCACCCAAGCCTCACGCAGGCGTAGCCAAAAACCAAAGCAAACTATAAATTTATAATGCGCGAAAGTAATTTTATGACTTTGCGGTTTTAGCTTTGGTTGCTGGCAAACAGCAACGGAGGAGATATGTACAGACATTCGTTAAGTATACGCAGTGGGACGGAGTCGAAGTGTGAAGACAAAGCTTACAGCTGTAGTAAATCAAAGGCGCAAGTTGCAAGCTTGCTCGGCCATGTTATCGCAGCAGCCGCTGAGACAAAATAATAAGCGCCCGGCGCCATATTTATTTGATTAACTGCTTCACACACACACACACCCACCCACCCACTCTACTCTATACAATTATAGATACACATGATTACAAACAATAAATTGTTGTTTTGACACTTGTAATGGCTGCTGCTTCGGCTGCTGTTGCACAGGAAGCAATCTTTAAACTACAGCTGTAATGTGAAGCTGGAACACACTGGACAATTGGCTGCGCAATCATCGCTTATTGTGGCATACAAAATTGTTTTATTGTCGCCGCATTTCCAACAAAAAGCTGAAATAGAAAAATAGAATTTACTTTTTTATTGCAAATTTATTCAAATCGTTTGTAATCTCTGCCAACTCTCTGGCTCTGCCCTCCCTCATTCTCCGACATAGGTCATAAAAAAGCGTGTTCTTATTATTATGGCCATTGCTGTTGCAGTCACGGGCACTTGCTAAGTGGTCCACTGTGTGTACTTTTTGTATTAGGGGCTATTTCAGTGCAAGGCCAACTGTGTGGACGGGGCAAATTTGTTTTTTAATAGGTTTGCCTGGGTGTGTGGGTGGGTCAAGTGTGGGGTCAGAGCTTAATATATATGTTTCATGCTCGAGATGACAATCTTTGGTGGTCAGAGGGTGGAAAGTTTTATGAATATATGAAACTTGATATAAAAATATTTTTGAAATTGGGAACAAAGTTAGAATTGTTATATGAAAGTATTTGTTGAAGAATCTATACAGAGTATAGGTATGGAAAGCAAAAATTAACTTATTAAAAACATACATACATATATTGTTATTCTTAAGTTTTAAAACTATTTTAAGAAAACACAAATATTTATAAATAATAATATTATTGAATATCATTTTTAAATATTATAAAAACTCAAAACATGTTTTTATAATATGTAAAAAAATAATAATAATATTTATAAATAGTTGTTATTGATAAAAATATTTCTAAAACCAAAGAATATGAACATTTTTAAAAAAATATTTAACAATGTTATTATAATATTTATTAATTTTATTACATTTAATAATATTATTAAAATATTATTTTTAAATATTTCAAGTATTTTTAAATATTATTCAATATTATAATAATATTTTTAAATATTATTCAATATTATTATAATATTGAATAATATTTAAAAATACTTGAAATATTAAAAATATTTACGAGTGTTAACAACAAATTTATATATTTTTTTTAAACAATCTAAATAAGTCTTTGTTATAAATAATTTTAAATTATTTTATATTACTAAAATTTTCCAGTATTTTACATGTTTCCTAGTGGGTTAAAAAAATATAAATGTTATTTATATTTAATAAAAATATTAAATTATTAATAAATATTATTTATCATCAGTTGACAAATAATGCAAGTTTTTAAATGTTATAAATATTTAAAAAAAAAGGAATATATTTTAAAACGATGATATACATATAATATTAAAATTTTTATTAATTAAGTTTTGAGTTTTAAATATTATTCAAAAATGTTTAATAATATTTTAAAATATTATTAATATTTTAAAATATTATTAATATTTTTAAATATTTTTAAATATTATTAATATATTTAAATATTATTAATATTTTTAAATATTACTAATATTTTTAAATATTATTAATATATTTAAATATTATTGATATTTTTACATTACTTACCGAGCATGAAAGGGGAGCACTACACTGTGCTGCACTTCGACTGGTCAGCAGGTGGTATGGTGAACGACTGAACTCGAGCGGCGAAAGGCTCCTCGTTTTATAGCAGATAGAAAGGCACTCAAATCAAGGAGCATGCCAGGCCGAACTTTTTTGCTCGCCCAACATACTCAAAGAGTATATTGGTTGCAAGGCAGCGAGTGACCAATAGGCAGCAGGCGAAGAAACTCAAACGACGAAAAATTCGAAGTCGTTGTGCAGCAGCGACAAGTTTGCCTGAGTTTGTGTTGCTGATCATACAGCGCGTCATCAACTATAACAAACTATAACAAAAAATTGAATTTCTTTAAGAAAAATATTACTTGAATAAAATATATAGTTTAATCTGTGGAGAAAATGTCAAAGATTGAAGTTTACTGCGATTCTCTATTATCTTGATCAAAAATTGCTATAAAAGCTGGCAGAAATGGGAAGCTATTATTTATTTTCTTGCAAATTACGATTTATCCTGAAAGAACTTTATTTGAACTAATAGGTATAATTACATTCACTCTGGAGTTCCTGCAATAAATTTTAGCTATAGACAATATGAGTATATCAAGAAAGGAGTTTTCCTTTAGCAATGGAAACTTCTAAAAGTTAAGAATTGCTTTTAAATAGATGTAAATTTTGTTGAATGATATATATTAAGTCTAAGTTTTATTATTTGATGGAAGGAAAATGATATCTATGCACAAAACGTGGTGACCGCGCAAGTCTGATACTATTCACAATGCATATATTTCAGCAGCTGTTTAAGTTATTGTTAACATTTTACTTTTAAAATATTAAATAAGGCTTGCCGTTTATGATAAAGTAAACTCTACCATGCCAAATATTCAAGTTATTGGAATAAGACAGCATAAAGCCATAAAGTATGAAACCAACACAAGCATTACTCTCAAGACCGCTGACAGCCAAGTTTCAGATACCGTTGGAACAGTTTATACTTTATCCAAATTGGCATGAATGCAGCTCTTAAATAAAATTAAAGTTATTCAAATATCTCAAACCGTTTCTGAAAAATAGCAACTTATTTTCCTATCAGACTTATGTTGTCAACAGCAGATTTTTAAGGAGAATAAAATAGAGTTTCATAGAAAATAAATTCAACAGGCTAAAGCTCAAATGATATAGAAGGTATTCCACACTTACTGTGAGTGAGAAGGGTGCGCTGTGCTATTTAGCAAAAATAAATTAATTATTGTTATTAAAGCTAAGTTATATATGATCAAATAGAGCAGAATAGAGAGTTTAAGATATATTTATATTAAAATATATTTTTATTTAATATTGAAATATATTATTTAACAATACATATTTTTTTCAAGTTTTTTAAGCATAATTATGAGTTATTTTCTCTTTCCATTTATGTAGACTTTCTCAAAATTTTGCTGATAAGCCTTTCAGTCTCAACAACTTCTCTGCATCGCTTCCTTAAATTCTTCTCCTGCTCAAAGAGCATATAAAAAAAACTCTACTTATGCAAATGGAATTGCTGTTGTTGCTGCTGCTCTTGCTGCTGCAGTTATTTTCTCATGTTCTTCCACTAAATCAGATGAGGCTCGGGTGCACACGTTTAAAAATGCAACTGGCAAACTGAGAATGCTAAACAAAAGCAACAACAACAGCAATAATAGAAGAGCAAAAGATTTTTATATTTATTGCCCAAGTCCTTGGCGGAGCTGCTGCTGTGGGGCACCCAGCGTGCCAGTGCATTAACCCCTTTCTCACTCAAACCCAAAAGCAAACGCAGCGCAGCAAAATGACTCATCAAACGCAGACGAGTTGGGGAAGAAGTACAACTTGGCATTTTATTATTATGATTATTTGTAGTATTTGCTGCTGCTGCTGTAGCTGCTTCAAGTTGTGAAAAGAAAAGAAAACTGAAAAGTGCATAAAAATGCTTGCAGCTGGAGGGGTTGAGCTTCGACTTTCCTCGTCTAATGCTCAAATTGTATGCATGGACTTCAGCTGGACTTCTTCTGCTGTTGTTTCTGTTTACCAACTGCCGCGAGCGTAAAATGCACTTTGTGATTAGTCCGAGGGTGCCCAAGAACAGTTAGCCTGTGCCTGCTGCTGCCACTGCTCCTACTCCTACTCCTGCTCCTTCTACTCCTACTGTCAGCTGCAATCCAATCCATTCCATTGTGCTCACAAGCAGCGTCTTGGCCGTAGCGCGCACTTCATCATGTTTTTAAAGTTCAATAGTCATCATCGAGCACATCAACGTGCCGATCGAGTCCTCGCCCAACCCTTAAATCAAGTGAGCGCTTAATGTTTAATAAATGTGTAATGCATAAGCAAAGTTTTCAGCCCGAAGCCTTTTGCTCTAGCCCTAGTCTCGTCTGTTGCTGCTGCTGCTGGTGGTGCTTCGCCCTGGCCGTGACTCATAACTTCTTAGCTCTGCGGCACAGTGGTTAGCTGTTGAGGAAAGCAAGTGACTGCAAGTTAAAATTTAGAGCAGTTGAGCAACATTAAGTTATATTGACTTTATGCTAGTTTTAACAATAAGTTAAGTTAGGTAGCTAGATTAGGTCTCTATTATGTTCTCAGCTTTTATAGAATATTTTATAGTTTTTTTTTTTCATTTGACAGCAGCTCTAGCTAGCTGCCAACTCTGTCAGTAGTTTTATTGAAGCAAGTCTGTTCTGTCTTTCATTGATCTTCTTGGCAATTCAACTAAGCTGTAGTTTGAGAATCTGTACTATATAAGTATATATATCATCTAACAGTTCGATTTTCATTCTAATTGAAATTACTTTGTGACAACAGCTTCAGCTAGGCGGCACATGAAACGTCAGAGTATCAATTCAATCTCTTGCTTACGCCCTCCCATATCTATTCCCATTTCCATTCCCTTGTTCCTGAGCTCTCAACTCAATTCAGATAGTATTAGCGCATAGTTCCCACTGTGCGCTGGGGTAACCCTCCATCGAATCCGGTCGCTCACTTCATGTTGTTTATTGTGTTAAACTCCCTACAGCGCACTTGAGCATATTTGCATGACCCGCTTGTCGACGCTAAGTGCATTGGCATGCCGGAGCCCCGAACTCGAGTCCCGTGTTTTGGTTCAAGGATACAAAAAAAAAAAAAATGTATCGAACCGAGGCACACCTGCAAAACTTTGGAAACGAAAACCCCGAAACACTTGAGGGCTTTACTCGGCTGGCTACGGCTCAAGTGTGTTTAATACAACATTTTTTGGTGAAGTGCGACGCAGTTTCTAGGCGAGTTGTGATTCTAAAGATGAATCGAAAGCAAAAGGTATCACAATTTTCCCATGACACACACACACACACACACACACACACACATACGTATACCCATGCAATTTGAAATTGTTTCCCAATATGTTGCCTTTGTCAACGCATTTTGTGTCACATTTAATTGAAATCGCTACCCTCACCTGCTGCAAATGCATCACAAATCGGCTCGCCTTTGTCTGCCGCTGGGCCTTTTGTTATTGTAAATGATTAAAATTGCAGCGGAATTTATGTGCTGGGCTCCAAAATCATCTCTCTCTCCCTCTCTCTATTTGAGGGATGCCAGCGTGCACCCTCGTGGGAACTTTCTAATGCTTTTGAGGCTATGTAAACTTTGTCCAATTACGCCAACTATGAGCGCCTAAGTACTGTGAGAACTGCTGGGTGACTCATTTGTTTATTGATGACTTAGCCTCGTTTCGAACACCTGGTAGAGCTGGCACCTGTTTGCGCTCATACTCGCTCTCTCTCTCTCTCTCTCTGCTATGCTTAGGTGTGAAATTGGGTAAGCGTGATCGATCGCTGAATGGATCGACGCATCGACGTTTGTTTACCTTTGAGCGGATAAAGCAGCAATTGCTTATTGTGCAGCGTTTACATTGAATTCGGGGCTCTAATTGATAAATAATGCAATGTGATAGATCAGTGGCAGCTAGGCAAATCACAAGAATCTTGCATATGAAATTAGAGAGCTGATTAAGTGTCAAAGAAGTGATGTGGGGATTAGGCTAGGGCAAGGCAAGGCACGGTATGGTAAGGTACGGTAAATCATGCTAGATCCATTTAGCCTAGAAAAATCACAAGCATCTTGCATATGAAATTAGAGAACCGATTAAGTGTCAGCAGTGATATGGGAAATAAGGTAGGGTAAGCCAGGGTACTGTATGATATCGTTTGGTACGGTAAGATATGGTATGGTACGGTTAGCTAAGGTAAGCATCTTGCTTATGCAATTACAGAACCGATTAAGTGCCAGAAGCGATATGGAGATTAAAGTAGGGTAAAGAAGGCTAAGGTACGGCTAGGTACGACAAGGTACGGCTAGGTACGGCTAGGTACGGCAAGGTACGGCAAGGTACAGCAAGGTACGGCAAGGTACGGCAAGGTACGGCAAGGTACGGCAAGGTACGGCTAGGTACGGCAAGGTACAGCAAGGTACGGCAAGGTGAAATATGGTCTTCCACTGGCAACTCAGCCTTAATTCCCCTTTACAACTTAAAATTCTCCCTATTATCTTTATATATGCCGTACATAAATATATGTACCTCAAGCCCCCGTTTAGATAACCCAAATTTTCACACATATCTTGACAACATGCTCGGCGCAGGGTGTGAGCACGCGACTTTTATTAATTATGCCAACAAAATGTTATCTGTGCGAGCGTGTGCTTCATGTGCTTCATTTCATGCGATTAATTAGAAAAATATGCAAATTATAATTTACAACTGCGGTCGGCTGGCTAAGGACACGTGTAATTGTTGCTAGTCGACGTCGTTTCACAATATGTCAACTGACAGCCCAAAAACAGCCCTCGCTGGGCTAGGGCTGGGTACAGTCGCTCACGTGTTGCACTTGAGCGCTAGGAGAACACGAGAAACCACTTGGGAAAGTGCCGTAAAATAGTTGCCAGCGATAAGTTCATTTGACGGCAATTTGGCGGTGGTGGTGGTGGTGGTGGGTGCCGCATCCTCTTTGTTTCACACGCCGCCCGAAAAGGCAAACCACGGCTAGCCAAAATAACAACAAACAAAATGCGGATAAGTTTTGGCTCTCTCTCTCTCTCTCTCACTCTCTTTTCCTCTCGATGTGCGTGTTGCAACAATTAAAAAGGCAGCGGCTCGGCTTTTAGCATGTAAATGGGACGCACCCTTTACGGGCGGCACACAGCGACCCACACCGGTGAGTCAGAAGACGACCCGCATATGTCACCGTCACCGTCACCGTCTCTGAAAGGACCCTAGACGAATGTCCAAAAGGCAGCCGCACGCAGCGTTAATTACTCACTTCGCGTTCTCACGCCCCGCTCTATCTGTATCTCTGTCGAGCCGCGCTGTCTCTGTATCTGTATCTCGATCTGTGATTGCTCTCATGTTTTGCCGCTTCAATGGCTTGTGCAATTCGACGCTGCTTGACACTCGAAAATTTGTCACACTGCAGCGCTCTCACTCCCTTTCTCTCTCTCTCTCTCTCACACACACTCTCTCGCTGCCCACGGGTCTCGAGCGGCGTCTGTTTAATTGCGCGTGCGATGCAAACTCATCTCAATCGGACCGCTGGCCGCCCCTCGATCTTGATGAAATGTCACACAGCGCTAATGCAAGTTAAACTCCATTTACCAGCTATTCCGATACGCTTGCTAATTTCAGCGAATTTCGAGCGCAATTACTCGATAGAGCGTGCTGAATTTCGACTTTGAGTTCATGGGAATGACATTAGCTAAACATGCAATAATGCTAAAGGTTAAGCAGCCGAGAGAAACAGAGAGAAAAAAGAGAGAGATAGAGAGAGAGAGAGAGAGAGAGAAAGACAGAGGATATATGAGACACTTCAATTATCAGCCTTTTATACTTATTACTATAGTGAAAAGAGTATATTGGTTTTGTGCAATGTCGTTAGTTTTTGCGTTCGTCTATTCGTCTGTCTATTTATGCCGTACGTTCGTCTTTCTGGCTGTCAGCCTGACCGTTCGTCTGTCTATCTATCCGTACAAGCTAAAACCTAAAGATTTGAAATTTAATATGCACAGTCGTGTATAGCCTAGTCTGTCGGAGTTTTAAGATTCTACTGAGACGCCCACTATGGGTGTGGCAAATTGGAAAATTACATTTCTGATATCTTAGAAACTCCAATTAGCTCTCTATCAATTAAGGTGCTAGAGAGTTGAAATTTTTGCCTTGGCTAATTAAGATCATAGAGATATTTTCTATTGGGCTGTAACAAATCGGGAAAAATCTATATCTTGAAGCTTGAGCTTCAAAATGGCATAATAAAGTTACTGCAGACTCCTTTCAGACTCCTTAACCAAAAACTTATGAAGCTGTTCTTTGATCATGAATGTGTATTATGCAGTCAGTCAGCGCCCGTCCAGACTACTCCGTATTATTATCTCCTTTAAGCTCTGCACGTGTTCCACATATGCCTAGCCTCAAAACATTATTCAGAAACTCAACGAAAATTGCCATAATTGCCATAATCTATATAAAACATAAACAGTTGGGCACTTGTCAAGAATCCGGCGTATACTGATAGCATAAAGCGTAAATCCAGTCCAGTCGAGTCCAGTCCACCCACCCACGCAGACCCGCAGAAGTTGCCCTCAAAATTGAAAAGCGCACGCAAGGAACGCATCGAACGCTGAACGGGACGGGACGGTCATCGAGGGCTAAACAAATGTTACGATTGTCTGGCAATTACCAAATTATTGTTATGTATAACCGTTCGGGCGCATATCTATGGCCATTATAATGTATCTCTGACCATATGCGTGTACAGTCCGGACAGGTTATGGCTTTCAGGTGTGCCACAAAAATCAACCCCTCAACTTTGGCCCAGCTCCCACAACCGGGCCATAATTCACAGACGCAACTGTACCTATGTACTCTATACGTATGTCTAATCAACAGCTCAGCGGGACTGCCTTTTGATTTCTGTGCCCTCTGGCCGGGTGTCCATTCATTGCATCATTGTCATTAGCCAACCCTGGGTCAGGGGGCTGTTTGTTGTCGCCTTTAATTGCCTTCAGCATTTTTTCTGGGTAGTTTTTCCTTCTTTTTTTTTTTTTTATGTAGATTTCTCTGGGCATTGCTGAAATTACTGCTGATTGTTTTCATTAGTAATCGTAATGAAGTAAATTATGAACTGTGCAGGACCTCAATTGCTGCTGTTGCTGCCGTTGTTTGGCCCACAATATTTGTTAATTAGCGTTAATTTGATAACAGTTGCGGCTGGGTGTGGGCTCTGACTTAGTTTTTATTGTTATTTGATTGTGGGCGATTGTGTGTCAGCGATGCGACGGCTGTGCGCTGTTTACTTTGTGCAATATGTTGACAAAAATCATGGTCTATGCAAATAGGAACAGGTAGGTAAAGGGAGGAGAGAGAGAGAGAGAGAGAGAGAGACAGAGATAGATTAAGACAAAGAGGCAGAAAAATATAGACGGATCGGTAATGTATCCTTGAAGCTCACAGCTTGTTCATATAGTTTTCAGATTTTTAAAAAATATGTTTTAAGAAGACTTCAAAATATTTTTAAATATTTTTTAAAAATATATACAATAAATAAATAAAATATAAAAAAAATGTATATAAGTATTATTATTTTAAATATTTTTGAAGTATGTTTTCTATCGTAACAACGCCAGTATTAGATATCCCATAGTCTATACTGATTCCAACTGCTTTATCTCCATCTGTTGCTCAAACTAGGAACAACGCTCTGGCCAGTTCTTCCACACCTACCAGACCAACTTTATCTGTCGTTTCTACCCGAAAGCAAGTGTTCTTATCCAGGCTTGTATCTGACGCGACATGTGAAGCTGTTTTTGTTTTTATTTCCAGTAAATGATTAAAAGCTAAATGATTATTTAAATATTATTAAATTTAACATAAAAATAATAAAAAAAATATTTTAAATAAATATTATTATTTTAAATATTTTAAAAATATTATTTCTATTATTTCTATCGTAACAGCTGCTACAGATTAAGCCAAATTATCTACATCCTGCAGCAGCATACTGCGTGAGTAACCTGATTATTTAAAAATATAATAAACTATTTTTTTAATTTATTTAAAAAATATATTAAATAAATATTGATAAATATTATTATTTTAAATGTTTTAAAAATATTATTTCTATCGTATAAATTAAATTAAAAAATTTCTATCGTAATAATATAAATTAAATCCTGCAGCCACATACTGCGTGAGTAAGCTGATGGAAGGATTTTATAGAATTTTATATTACATATATCCAGTATGAAGTTAATTTAAATTTTTCGTATTTGACTATGCATTTATTTATTTAAATGAAAAACATTATACCCTGAATTCCCATTTTCAATGGGTTCAGGGTATAACTAGTCTTTCAGCTAGTCTAATAAGACTTAGATCCTTCTGCCCATTGCAGACAGCATAAATGTGATATGTGGGATGTTTTTGGATAGAAAAAATTGTATTAAATTATAAAAAATATATTGCTATAGACTTGAAGGGTTGAAAACCTTGACAAAGCTTAAATTTCTTATATTTTCTATAATCCCAGCCTTAAGCCAACTACAACCAACCTCTTGCTAGAGTCTGGTAAAAAAAAAAGATTTTCTTTACTATTCTCTTCCTATAATTACATAACCATTGGCCATTTATTATCTACAGTATTCATGTCTCAGTCAGTTAACCCCTTTTTTCTAGTTTCTCATTTAAAATTTCCATAAATTATACATTTTATGCTTTTTAATATGCAAAGCCTACTTCATAGCCTATTTTTATGCCACTCACCACATTGTTAAGATCTAGTTGCGATAAAGCTATACTTACACACAGCTACGCATCCCTGTGTGTGTGTGTGTGTCTGAGGAGTGTTACAATTGAATGCCAAGAAATTAACTGATATTAGCAACATTTTAATTAAACACAAGTTGCAGTTGCAAAAGCATTTTGAATAAGTACCCACATGTTGCCACATTGCGGCATGCCCCAGCGCAGATACTGGTACCTCCTTAGGCAGTGCCGCCTCCTGCCATCCTTTGGCTTGCTGACATAAACTACGCAATTTTAGCGCACTTTTGCCGCCGAAGAGGCCAACCGCCTGTCAAAATCTCATTGCGTGCACTCGATTTGCCCCAGAGCTGCAATTATATGTATATATATATATATATATATATATATATATATGTATATATATATAAATATATATTTTTTTAGTTAAAGTGTGTGTGGCACGTTTTAATGTTTATGGCAGCGGCAGATGTTACCCAATGAACGTATTTATATATGTATATAAATGCGTGTGCATTTAAGCCCTGCGACTAGGCTAGAGAGAGAGAGAGAGAGAGATAGAGAGAGAGAGAGAGAGAAAATGCAAATAGATGGCACGCAATGCAACATGATAATTTGTCGTGCTGCACAGGGCTGGGTATGGGCGCAACTCCTTTTGTTTTTAACACTTTTGCCTGGCCTCAAGCACAGGGGTAGTTCCCCCTGTTGGCTCAAGGAAATGGCAATAGCTACGCACATTTTAGCAGCTGTTGAGGTTTTTTTTATTTTTTTTATTTTTTGTTTTTTTGCAAGCAAGAAGCGGTGGGTCTCTCCTCTCCCTCTGCCGCCTTCTCTTCCGCTGCAATCTAGTTGCGCTGCTGACTCCTCGGGCTTGTTGCATCCTTTGGCCGCTCGGTTCATTGACCGCATTATGCGCCGCTCGCTGAGTGAAATAAAAAGTAGAAACGCAAGCAAAACAAAAACCAAATGCCACCAAAGAAACTGCGTAAATATGCGTAGCACTGCGTGCCCCTTTAGCTCAGCTCTCACTGTGACTCTGACTCGGCCTCCTCAGCCTCCTTTTTGTTGTTTTATTTGCATTTGCTAAAGTTGCTGCAGCGGGTCGCGCCCACGTGGCTTTTTGATGTTCCCAGTTATCCTTGGCAGTGCTTGCTGACTGCCTTTGTTTTTAATCGGCAAAGTGCAGCATCTATTTTCGCTGCTTGCGGTTAGGCATTGTGGTTAAGCATTGGGGATCTTTGATATATGGCAGTCGCTGAGCAAAGGGATTGGGAGCCTTATGCCATGTTCTTGCTGTTGGCTAATCAACATGTTCAGGCGGTTGAGAAATATTCTATATTTATATTAATTTAAAAAATTGCTAAAAGCAGCACAGCGCATGCTATATAAATATTGAATATTTTCTATATATATTGTTTTATTGTCTTCGAATTTATTTCCCATAAAACTTTGTTTAGTTATGCTTAAAATAAAATAAAGTTGGGCTTTGTATCATTTTAGAAAGTATTTTATTAAATTTTTTTAAAAGAAGACTAAAAAAACTGCGCCATCAGCTTAGTCTCCACAATTTCAATAGCTAATATCTATCAGTAACCGAAGACGAAGACGGGGAAGAAAGACGAAACATTATAGTTTTTGACACTCTATAAACAATATATTTATTTAAATAAAAAATATACAATTTTATACATATAATAGTTAATATTAAGCAGTTTTTAAAGATGAAACAGAAGAAAAAATATAAAAAAATATATTTTTTAGCACTCTCATAAATACATATATGATTAAATGAATAGAAACTATCGAATTTAATATACAAAATCAAACAAGGCCTAAGGATGAAAAGGCTAGACAATATAGTAAAAATATTTAATTAAATTAAATAATTTATTTTGTAATTAGACAGATGCTGAAATATAAAAAAAATTTAATTTAATTTTAACATAAAATTTGCTTTAACTCTTATCTTTTTAAAGCTAATTTGTAAGCCTCACATACCAGCTCTTTTTGCATACTTTAGCAATCTAATAAAAATTAATTGCCTGCTTCAATTTTGCATTTTATTTATAGCTAAAACTGAGGTTTGGGTTTCCATGAATAGGAGTTAAGCCGATGGTTTGAGACTGCGCTCTTGACTGCCTTGGCTCTTATAACTTTCTCTATGCCTCGCCTGACTATCTTATTAATTAATCTCCAACTGAGTAGTTGTAGCAGGAGAGGGATTTCGCTTCATTCTCTGGTTCAAAGAAGTTCCTATGGTCAATCTCAACAACTTCGTCTGCCACTTTCCATCGCATACCTTTGCAAATTGAATTGCACTCTTGGACTATGCATTTCTTTTAATTCCATATATCATCTGCATTTATTTAGCACTTGATACGCATTCTTAATTGCAGTCTCCGACTCTAACACAATGGCGACCCACTTGTGGGGCTCCTTTTGATGTATGCCTGACACTTGAGGGTGGACACATTTTGAAATTAATTTCGTTTCGTCGTTCAATTTGCATAAATTGTACACGGCTCGGCTCGGCCATTGACAAAACAGATTTCATCTCACATACATATTTTTTTATTCCAGTTTCCATTTTCCATTTCCTGCTGCGGTTAAGGGTTAAGCAGGCCACACTCCTCCGTTGGCTGCTTGACTCGCAGGTTGCATTGTCATGCGACTGCCAGTTGTCAGTTGTCAAGTTGTCCAAGAAGAGCCTGCCACGCCCACCTACCGAATGCTCCCTCGCCAGCGCGCGTCTTACGAGCGAGAGCCCATTAAACACTTTTGTATTAATTGAAGCGTAAAAAGAAAGAAAATTTTTACGGGTGCCAGGGGCGCTGTTTTTCTCTGACAGCCGAGAGCTCATACTCTCGCTCTCGCTCTCGCTCTGGCTCTGGCTCTGTCTCTTACTCCGCTTAATCCTTGTGGTTCTCGCTTGCCTTGCTGCAGTCAATAACCTTTTAATGAGATTTATAACTGTCAGGCCTGTGTGTGTCTCTCCCTCGAGAGCCGTGTGTGTGTGTGTGTGCCGGTGAGATTATTGAGGTATTACATTGTAGAAAGTATCTCTCAGGCCTCGGCTGCTGCTTCAGCAACTGTTTGCGTAGCAGCTTATTGAAATTAACGCTTCGCTCGGCCTCGCTTAGTTCGGGCTTAAATAAATTTGCATATCAATTTTTTGTTCTTACCTTAGCTTCCCTTCTCTCTCCTTGCCTCTCGCCTCGCATCGTTTGTTTACGCTCTTTGCAAGGATTAGTGTCATGACTTGGCTAGCCTAGCTCTGACATTGCGCTGCAGCCTGTCTTCAATCATCGTCGCTCTGGCTTAGCAGGTAACAACGTGGCTGATCGATGGCATTGGCAAGGATCTCTTTCTCACACGCACACACACTATCATTAGCTGCTGAGACCCTCACCTGAACTGCGCACAGTTAGTGCCCGCCCGACCACAACGAGGAGCACCTAATGACGCGTGACGCAAGTCAAACAAACTAGAAATTAGTGAAATATATATATATATATATATATATATATATATATATATATATATATATATATATATATATACATCGATATATATATATATGTACATAATGCTATTGACTTTTTCGCAGTCGGGGCGTAATCATAGTGCTTGCATGTGACAGGAATCTATGGGCTTCCTGTGGCCAATGGCTGTAATTGTCACTTTTGATTATGTCAAGATGACTTTATAATTACCGCAATGCCGCACACGTGTGACAGTTTAAGTGCCGGTTGCAACCGCATTGGGAACTGAATGCGGCGCGTTATTTGCAAACCGCTGGCCAAAAGTGAAAATTACCGTAATTTGGCATGTATATATGCCAGAGTTGTTGTTGTTGCTCTGGCTGTTTGGCCACATATTGTATGATACGCCGGAAATGTCAGACAGCTTTGTTCTCTTTTTCGCTGCGAGAAATCTGTTTGGTGGGCGGAAGAGGGCGTGGTGAGCGAAATTACACAAAAAATTGAATGGCAAAAACGTGTGAAAAGTTTTGTGAGCCGACATTTGCAGAAATCAACGGGGGGAAATATACCAAAAGGATTTTTGCTAAAGAATATTGTTAGAGATCTTTTTGTTTACTAATTGAAAGCAATGAATAGTTTAAGGCATATTTAAATAGGTATATAAATAGAGCAGATACTATCTATATATGTATATCGATACTTTCTATATATCTATATACCAGTATATAGTATATACTGTATCTATTGTATTTAAATATATTTTTATATATTCCTATATAATATAATATATATTGAAAAAACTTCCAGCGGGTTGTAGCTTACCCAGTGAGGCAAAGCCCAGATGAGCTACAGCTACTTTTGTTGTTGTTGGAGTTGGACTGAGCTGAGAACACATAGACAAACAGCTCACTGTTTGTGTATTATTCTTTAATTAATTAGTTATACTTAAAAAATATACTAAATTTACAGAAAATATTTTAAATTGAGTCTAGAAGTAAGCTGAAGAAAGTTAGTAAGCTATTGGCTAGGCTTTGTAGTCATGCTTTAAATAAGAGTTTGTATAATAGTACAACATTTTTGGAAACTTCCAACAGAATTGTACACTTGAGAAGAGATCAATACTATTATTTATTATTATTTTATATATATGTATATTTATTTATTTATTAATATTAAAGAAGCTTGAGGTCGTGCACACATTAAAGGACTATTAACGATTTTTTATACCTTTATAAGTATTTGTATATATATGTATATGAATAAATATCTTTAATGAAAAGCAGCAAGGCCTCAGCTCTGAGAAAGTGTGCAGATTATAACCCAACTCAATGATCATTAGAGTTGACTATAGGTAACAGATTGATTATAGGCTGGTATAAACTCTCTCGCAGTTTTCTCAGCTCTAATTGCCATTTGAATGATAACAGTCCAATTTAATATATAAATTTATACTGTAATATACATAAATAATTATTTTAAATATAATAGAGTATATAAGCTGTGCGAGTAAGTTATATATATATCTGTAATCTATATCTATATATCTTTTATATATCTGTAGATATACCTCTTTCCATCACATGCCATTTATAAGATCATCAAACTTCCCTATCGATTCCCATTTGATCACAGCTTTGCAGCTATTGCTATCCACTTCCTCCCGCTCTTCTCCCCTGCATATATATCCAGTTCTTATTACCCTTTGATTGATAACCCTCCAATTAAAGGCTTTAAGCTTTTGATGAGCTGACATTTATAAAAACCTGCTGTTGCTGTAGGTATTGCCCATGGCCGTCGCTTGTGACGAGCGCAACAACAACAACACCAGTTTTTTAATTATTTACATCAAACATTTTATTACATTTTTACTAATTTAATGCACGGCGGTTTTTCCTTATTTCAATTTTTTACCTTCATTTTTTTTATATTTTTTTTTTTATAATTTTCGTTTATTTTTTTTTGGTTTTTCCTTTTCGTTTGTCACATTTAATTGAATTTATGTATTTTTATTGTCGCTCGCGTTTTCGTACAGCATTTTCGCATTAATTTTTATGTTTTTAAATATGTGCCCGCCGCGAGGTCTATTTATTTGTATTTTCCAGCGTCGAGCAGACTGTTTTGCGGCTTTCCATTTGGCCGCAATGACGAACGCTCAAATTATGCAAAATAATTTTCAGCTGTCACGCATATCAGACGCTCCGACGCCTGCCCCAAACCAGTCGACGGGTTTTTTTCCTTCGCTCTTATCGCATGGCCGGCAATCGTGAGCTGGCTTTAATTGATCCTAATTTGGTTACCCGAACGGTGCCACCTGTCCGTTTCTCAAGGCGTGCTGCTAATTGGCTCCGTGTGTGGCTCAAAACGCCGGACATCAAAAGCGGGGCGCGAAGTCTTCCCAAAACATAACTCGCTCTGTCACCCCCTCCCACAGACACAAACACACACACATACACACGCCCAGAACTGTGTTGGACTGTCAAAATATTTTCGTTGCATTCTGGGTGTGTTCCCGAGCCGAGCTCTGTTTTTGTTTTTGTTTAGCTGTGTTGTGTTAGCAAAGTGCAGGCAGGATTAGTTTCGTTTGCCGTTTGCTCTCTGTTTGTTGTTATTGTCGCAGTTTATGATGCGTACAAAGTTCCACTTTCAGCAGCTCATATTTTGTGCTCTCGCCCGCTGACAGTTATGGTGGGAAGCGTTGCAAGCGGCTCACCGTGGTCAGGTGCCTAATTAGTAATGGCACATTGCTCAGACTTAAATTATCCTAATGAGCTTAAGTTAAGAGCTCGAGCCAGACTCAACTGTACCAGTCCCAGTCGCAGTCCTAGTCCCAGCCCCTCTCCACTCTTCATTCCCATTTAACCCTCTCTCAGCTATTTCGCCAACTGTCAAAATCAATTTTTGCATTGAAAACATGACTCAACACTAAAAAAAGGAATCATAAATAAAATATGATGCATAGGCAAATACAATGGGAAATGGCAAAAACTATGAATATTCATGAACCTATTGAACAACAATAGAAATTGATGATGTGTTGTCGTTTGATTGATGATACTGTCAGTTTTTTGGCCAAATTATTGTCGAGCCACGGCGCACAGTGAGAAATATCCTATAAGAATATTAAAAATGAAGCGCAACTAAATCGAAAAAATCCATCCAGTCCAATCGTCATACATCATCATTCGGCAAAACACATACACCCTCGACATGTGACTACCCCTTTTAGTGCCCTCTCTCTTTGCCTCTCTCTCGTTGCCCACGCAAAAAATAGATAAATAGACAGTGAAAGCAAAAGGACAAAGCCGAGCAGGACTCGCAATCAAAGCAAGTCAGAGGAACCGCATGAAATATGATCGATGGGCTGGCTGACTGGCTGGCTACTGTCTCAGTGCGAGGGTCGGGTCTGGTCCTGCTGCGACTGTCCACAAAATGGCACAATTAACGTGGCATATCCTTTCAGCCAAATTGTTGCCCAACACAAAAGCCTGGCCGTCTACAATTGTTGAACACAGTAAATAAATGTCAATGGCCCAAGCCCAAACTCCGATAACATAATGACGTTTCGTATCATTTTTCAAATTGTAAAAAATACAAAAAAAAAAAAAAAATTGGAAAAATGTTTTTTTTTTTATCGCTCGGCAAAACCGAAAATTGGAAACTCTGTTGTGGCAGTTGGTGGTGTCCCGGCGCACAGCAGGACATCGGCCCAACATATTCGAGTTTTAATTATGATTTTTTTATTGGTTTTTCGCGCTTAGCTCAGGGCAAGGTGTCAGTGTTTGTGCTCCGAAATGGTCAAACAATTGAAAAATGATATTTTCAAAAACGTGAACGTTAACAAAATAATAATGATATAGTCTGTAGGCAGTGTAACAATGGATGTCAGCCCTTGTAACGAGTCTCTAACGATGGCGAGCGGATTATCAGCAACTGTTGATCGACATACAGTTCTTGGGATTACCGAAATGGAGCTGCTTTCTATATATCGTATGTATTTAAGTTAAGTGGCTGTAATATAGTATTGAATGACTGTTTATGGGCTTATTGTCAGCTTAGGCAGTGATAGTGCTGCGTGGCCTATTAATGGAGGGAGATAGTTAAGAGTGGGCGAACAATGACGGGAGACAGTTAAGAGTTATATAAAACAGTTCATTCTAGATTTTATTCTATATTATATTGCAGATTTTCTTTTCTTTCTTTCAGCAGCTCTCTTTAAATACTTTTTCTAGATCATATTTTATATGATTTGAATTTGGTATTATTTGTTTTTCGTATCATTTTGAAAGAACTATTAAAAATTGGCATTCAGTTTCATATAGTTTTGCTGATTGTTTTAAAATAGAGAGAATAAGTTATTACAGATCGTATAAATCATGTATATTCCTGTCTAAAATCAAATATAAGGTTGCTGTGGCTATGCCCATATGTAGTTGCATTAGTAGAGGAATAGGGAAAAAATTACTCCAGAAGTCACTAAAATGTTGGTAGAATCTCTCCCAAAAAGGCTTAAAATGGAAGTCAACCAAAAGGGTGATCACACGAAGTATTATTTTTTTTTTATTTAAAAAACACTTATTTTTAAAAATTATATTTCATAAGTGGTTGAAATAAGCTGTGGAACTTTTTTGAATTCATTTTTTAGTTTTTAAGCATTATTAAATATTGAAAAAATATTTTAAAAATAAATGAATTAATTTTGTATTAGTTTAAACATCACACTAACAATCTGTTTTCAAATTTTTTGGATATCCCCAAAAGTTTAAATTTTATAGTCCAACAAAATTTTTTCAGGGTGCTGGTTGAAATAAGCTGTGAGCCACCAGACATACAGTAGACAGAAGTATAGGTAGTGTCTACTCTCATCGAAATTCAATTAAAAAGGGCACTAACTTTCCTTTAGCTTATTTTGAATGTTGGTATAGTTTTTTATATTAACTAGATTTCTACATATTTTTACATCATAACATAAATAAATAAATTTTATAGCACAGCTCCCATCCTCCTCTAACCTTTCTGTAACACAAACTCTGGCCATAGATGTTTGCTTCAAATTATAATTAATATATGTACATAATTATTGTATATAATTAGTGTACACTCATGATGAAAACCAAAATATTTTGGATATTTTTTCATAACTAATCATTTTTTGTATTTTTGGAAAAAAAGTACTGGCAATTGCCAACTGGCAATTTTACATTTTAACCCAAATTTATAGTGGTCAAAATTCATTGAAACTAGTCTGCTTTATTTATTTTCATCATGAGAAACCTATTTACCTATTCTATTTAATAATTGTAATAATTTATTATTTTATTATAATAATTTATATATTTCTTTATGGCTTAAAGTTGATAATTAAAATTGATTCTAATTCCGCGCGCTTTAAATAATAAATTTATTCAATATAATATGTAAGCTGGAGTAGTGCATAGTCAGCTGAATACTGGTTCCCTTTGTCTGCTATCGAGAGCTAATACCCAATTTCCCATTGCCAAGAAACGTCTCGCTTTATGTCGCTTTCTAACCACTCAAAATCTGATTCCAAATCAACACATCTTCAGCTGTTTGTCTCAACGCATTTAGTGACTCAAACAAGTGCCTGGCTGCATCAAGAGCATTCATAAATATTTAATTACAGAGCATTTCATAAATCGAGCCAAGTGAGCTCAGTCGAAGTCAAAGCATCGACTCCTTTAGCACTCAGCTATCCCTATCTCCCTCTCCCTCTCTCTAAGTCTCTTGTTGCTCCCAAAAGACAGAATGCCAAAGCAAATTAAATTAAGCGGCAAACAAGTTGCCCGGGCACATACGACACGACTTTACAGCTTCATTGAGAGCGAAGCAGACAGACAGCCTGTGAGACTGAGTGAGCCAACTATCAGCACAGTTTATGAATAGTTCAAGATGAGCCGAGCTGAGTGGATGCGAGCAGCGATGGCATTCACTCATTCGTATGCCGCCTGCGGTTGCACTTAATTTAATTGACAAATTTTAAAACCACGTCACTTAAGCGTTAGCCCCGCCCTCCGTTCGGGGTTACCAGGGACAGCCTGTGCTTGTAAATGGATTAATGTTTACTTTGTTTGCCGCCAGTTTACAGGAAATTGCAATATTTCCACCCAAAAAACGAAAAGAGTCAGACAACAAGTCAACAGCTCTCACAACTCGTTTGGCTAAGTAGAAAACGCCTCGGGTTAATTGAGCGTTGGCCAAAAAGAATAAAAGCAGAACTTCATTTGCCTGGCTGACTGGCTGGCTACATTTCCGCCGGTTATCAGTTTTAGGCTAATGAAAAAGCTAAGGCTCAGGTTGAGGTTTAGGTCCAGTTCCGGCAAGCAAATAGTAAGCAATGAAAGATAAACAAATATGAGTGCTCCGCCTCGATTACAGCACCGTGAGGCCAGTCAGAGATAGACACTGTATAAATAAGTATACTGCGTCTCTTTGACTTTAAGGCAGTTGCTGTAATCAGACTCTATTGATTTTATCAGACACATGCTCTACTCGCATTCATACTCACATTCGCATTCACATTCAATTCAATGAAGCGTTCAACTTTAAGTCTTTGAAACAAAAGCGAACTACAACCCCCGAAAGAAAGAAACTCCAGGCTTCGTTCGGTTCCACCCACTCCGTTTCGGTTCTTATAAATAAACGTTTAAATCCTCATGAATGCTTACAGTTTGCCTTTATTCCGGCAAGTTGTGCGCTTTTGTTTTCCAAATTTCTTTTCGCTCTTGCCGTTGGTCATAATTTTTTAGTGTTATTGCCTTGGAGCAGCAGCGAGGCGGATTTCTACGGATTCGACTTCGATAGCCGAGCTTTCCAAGTGCGTTCTAATAGTTGTTGGCACTTCATTCGCCGTACTTGGGATTTTTGTGTTTCCCATTGTTGTTATTCTTTTAGCTAGAGTCTCTCTCTCTCTGTGTGCGTAATTATCATTTGAACGCATTTGCCTTAAGTGTCCCTTTTGACATGTTTATAAGATAGCCTCCCTGTATAGATCTGAAACAAGTCATTGCGCTCAGCTTTGCGCAATTATGATGTGTCCTGATGATGATGCCTTTGTATCTTTTATATCTGCATGGCATTAAGATAATTAGGCATTGGATTAATGACTAATCAAGAGGAGAGCTGGCTGCTAAGTGCGTGTTGATCCATAAAAATATCAAAATATCATTCATATGTATTGGCTGGATATGTGTGAAAGGGAATATGAATTTGCTGGCTTATCTAGAATATATGGGACTACAAGGACTACTCGAATGAATATACACATAAAGTCTGATAGCCGAGCAATGAATAAGATATAAAACCAAAGTCTCGGCTACGCTCTAGCTCATTTTCTCA
Source organism: Drosophila paranaensis (assembly GCA_035047545.1). Lineage (NCBI taxonomy): Eukaryota > Metazoa > Arthropoda > Insecta > Diptera > Drosophilidae > Drosophila > Drosophila paranaensis. Next base: position 6,345,376 of record JAWNPL010000145.1, on the reverse strand, counting down.
TCTTTATTAGCTTACTTAGCTTAAAATTTATAAAATATACAAAAATAATAAAAAATATGTAAAAAATAACATTTTTAAAATAATAAAATTTATTAAATATAAATATAATAAAAAAAATATATAAATAAAATAACTCTTAAAATAATAAAATTTATTAAATATAAAAATAATTAACAAATATGTATAAAAAAAATATCTTTCTATATTTTATTTATATATTTTTTTCATTATTTTTACATTTAATAAATGTTATTATTTTGTATAATTGTAAATTTTTAAACCATTTTTTATACTTGCCAAAAAATGTTGGCAAATATTTTTGAGCATTTTATATAATTTAAAATAAAATAACAGATGAGGTATATTTAATTATATTTTTTTAATACCAAGTATTTATTTTATGAATTCTTATTTTATTTATATATATTTTTGTTATAAATTATTATATTTAATATTTGAAATATTTCTTATCATTTACTATTTCTCATTAATTTTGTATTTAATAAAATTTCAAATATGTTACTTTAAAATAGAATATTATTTATTTTTAACATTAATTATATTTTATAAAATGTATATTTATTGTACTTTTAATTTTATTTAAGTTTCCAACATTTTTTTCTGCTTTTGTATTAATTAATTATATTAAAACTTTTAATTTTTCAAACTTTCATAATTTATAATATTAACAGTAGTTTTAATAAGCTTTAAAATTATTTGGTATATTTTGATATTTTTGATAATTCATTGATTTAATTTTAAATATTATAAATTTGTATATTTTTAATAATTTTTGTAGCTTTTTATAGATTTTCATCTACAAAAGTCTCAAGACATTTACAGACTTCGAGAATGCAATCTTAGAATCTTCTCACCTTCTTCTTCTTCTTGCAGCTATGCTGAAAACTTTGCTGATTTTTTCCACGCAATTGCCCAAAGGATTAACGTGCAAAGTTGTGAGCGTGGATCCGGTTGAGGCGAAAATATTTAATGTTCGCTGGACTTTGCAGTGGACTCTGGTCAATGGCGCGTCATATGGCAAGAGGGAGAGGATGCCGCGACGCAATGCTAATCCTGGGCAGCGTAAAATGCGCCAAGAAATGGGCAGGAAGCGGGCATAAAATATCCTTGTTTATGGTCTGGTTTAGACGATTTTATTGAACAACTTCTCTGCATATAAATCTGCAGATTAGCGCTCTGAGCTGAGACTTTGCCAGCAAACAAAAGAAAACGTGCTGAGCGCTGCCAGAGTCTGGGGTGAGAAGTGCCATATAATTTTTAACATAATTATTACGTTTGTTTTCTTATATGAATGTGTGTGTGTGTGAGTGTGAGTCGCAGTCTCTTCGGACTGCCGGTATTGTAAATCAAGAAAAGTGCGCAGAAACTGAGACATGAGAACCTTGGAACTTCACTTCGTCAGTTGTGCAGCATGTGACACGCGGAGTCATCAGAAGTATCTGCTGCCATTAACATGCACATAAACCAGAAGCCGAAGAGTCGTTTCATTCCATCAATATAACAATTATTGTTATGATTATTATGTTGTATTATTATTATTTTTTCATACATAGCGCCGAAATGTTGGCCAGTGCGTAAATGTCTATGAAATCATCTTTTTATGGGGCTCGACAGCATTTGCTACTTCTTACACCCACGCTCGGGCATAACTATTATGGTTATGGCAATTTGTCTGTAGACATAACGTCGTCGAATGGTAACGATGTTGGCACTGCATTACGGACTGATGGCCCGGGCTGGGAGTGTAAAATACTCGTAACAGTTGCCCAACACGCAGCCCATCGATGAATTATTTGCTTTAGCCGTAAACTTCGGGTGGAAAGAGCCCCGGCCCGAGACTTGGACTTGGTGTTCGACTCTCCCCCAAGTTATGGACCATGATATACTATTACATCGTCCTACAGGGTACATTGGCATGTACGGCTTAGGCGGCAGTTGCTTAGCTGGCCATAAAACATGAAATACGGCCAAAGGATTAGCAACGGACGAGTGATAAATGGGTCCAAGCATACACACTACTATTTGCTTAGGCTGCCTGTTTATTTTCGGACATAAAACAAAGCGAAAACATTTACTTTTAATTAAAAGTCAACTGCATTTAGTTACAATCATACGGAGCAGCACAAGAGCATGTCCATTTGTTCGTGTAATAAAACTTGGCAGAATTATTGAGTCATATTTGGGTCTTGGCATGAGCATGAGCTCTTGGATAATAAAGAAATTTGGGTTTAAGAATGATAAGAAAGATAATAAATGAAAATAGAACATATAACATAAGAAATATAAAAGGTATATGTTCCAAAGGTATTTTGAAAGCACTTCGAAGCTTTTAACTCTCTTTAAAGAATACTGGATTGTCTGATAAATATATAAATAATATGTTACATATATTAAATTGTTAGATATTAAAGACTCAAAATTAAGTTAAATAAAATTGGCAAAGAATTTAGATTAAAATAAGTATTTGAATAATATATTTAAAGATATTAAATTCAATTTAAAGTTAAATATTTTATAATATTTTAAAATATCAGTAAAATTAATTTATATTATATATAAATCTAATTTTGATAATATATATTGTTATTTTATTAACTATAAATTTTGAATAATTTAATTCCATATTTTTTTTTAAATACTTTAAAATAATTATTAAATTAAATTTTGATATAGTATTATATTTAATACAATAATTAGGTTTTTATATAGTAAAAAAAATATTTTAATTAAATTATTCAAATTATCAAATTTGTATATCAAACAAAAATTATTTTAAATAATTATAAAACATATTTAATTTTATAAAATTTCCATTTTATTAAATATTTTTTATATATTTTACTCTAAAATTTTCAATATTCAAATTATATTTTTTTTTATTTTTTAAAAATGTTTTAAAAATTAGATAATTTTATAAAATTTCTATTTTTATTTAATATTTTTATATATTTTATTTTAAAATTTTCATTATCCTTTTCCTCTTCTTTAGATTTTCCAAAACAAATATAAAATTTATTTTATTAATGCCTTGCAAACTCGTGTATTTACTGAATGAAACACAATAGAAATTGTTGCGTCACAGCCCATCAATAAAATATTTTCTCATGGCCGAAAAGCCAAGGACTTTCTCGTTTATATATGCTTACTCTTATATATCCTTTAACCCTAATTTATGCGCCCAAAGTGACAATTGACGAACTCCTTCGGCTTTTACCCCCTTTTTTTGTGGTAATAAAAATATCTAAGCGGCGTCTCTTTATTAGTTCCTTTAAGCCCTGTTGCCTATTGTTCAGAGATAGTGTTTGCCAAAAAAAGGCAACAACTTGTTACATTTGTCATGCGCTAATGTCACATTTGACAGCTGCGCAGTTCTTTCTTGCTGTTGATCTATAAAAATATAAAAAAGAGAGATCCTCAAGGCAACTTTGTTGTTAATTTGCTGCGCTCTTTGACAATTTGAGTGTGTGCGTGTGTGTGTGTGTGTGCCTTGCCCTACCTTTGCTCATTATGAAAATAATTTTGTTTTAGATTTTATTGGCAGTTTAGCGCAACAAAAGGCAGTCTCGCAACGTTGTTGACTCGCTTTTATTGTGCCTCAGACTGACAATTATTTACACTAATATCAGCCAGAGTCAGGTCTCAGATGTGAGCTGCCGTCTGTCGTCTCAAGGTGGCTGGCGCAACCCTCCTTTGTGCCCGACTATTGCGTATTTTGACAATGTGCCTACAGTTTTCATTGTTCCCATTGTTCCAGCACAGTCTGGGCCTATAAAATTTGCAACAAAGTCAATTTGGGTTTTGGGCTGGGAACGCAACATACGTTTTGTTCATTGATTTGATCTGGTTATGGAGGCTGTGCGAGAATTATCTATGGTTTATGATAGGGGCCCCCCCAGGGAATGTGACAAAGATCGTCAGATTGGTAGAGATTTGAGATCTAAAGATTATGTATTTCTTTTGCTACATATATATATATATATATATATATATATATATATATATATATATATATATATATATATATATATATATATGCTTATATATGTATCTATATCTCGCCATCAATCTCTATTAATAGACAGCCCATTAACTTGTTACTTGAACAGCAGCGAGAATCTATTAACAGACTCGTGCGCAAAAAATGATGTTATATATAATCGCTGTTGCATAAATAATCGCCTAGTTTATTTGTTATTTACCCTCTGGCTCGTCCTCACCCTCTGCTTCCTGATCGATTGATTTGGCAGTCGGCCGTTTTTTCGTCACTTATCACTCAAAATTATGGCAGCAATAAAGCATTTTCCGTGCTGCTCTTCCGACTATTTCCCTGACTGTCAGTCGCGGCACACTTTGCCATTTTTTTACTGTCAGCTTTTCCCCTCGTTTCACAGTTTTTTTTTTTCTTCTTGTGTTTATCAAATGTGATTTGCGGCAATTTCTTTGCCATTTTCCATGTGTGCCCAGGCGGAGCGATATTGTTTGCCTTCCCCGCAGCAGACGCTCGCTCATCTGTTAGTTTTGTCAGCTGGGCGGCTAATGTTTAACAATTTATTTAAATGTCAGCAGCTTTTTGCTGTTCGCAGCGATAAAATTGTTTACCAAAGTCAATAATGAAATTTTTGTTGTCTAGCAAAATATGGGGAGAGTGAAAATGTTTTGGCTGCAAATTGAATAGTTTAGGGATTTAGTTTTTTTTTTTAAATTAAATTAAAATTAAATGTAAAGTAGCTAAATATTTATAGAATTGACAATATGGTGAAAATAATTAATGTGCTAAAATTTATTAACATATTATTAAAATAAATATTAGAATAGTTTAAAATATACATAAATAATATATAAATAGATAAAATAATATATAAATAAATATAATAAATAGTTAAAATTAAGTTCCATTTATTCTTTATATTTTTTTAGTTATTCATTTTTATTTATTCATTTATTATTTATATTTTTTTATTTATTCATTGAAAAACCTAGAGTCAACTTAAACATAAACTAAATAAATTTGTTTATAGCCAAAAAGCACCGAAAATTATTTAAAAAATCATCCATAATTATTATCTATATTTTTATTGGAAATCAATTAATGAGTTTTAAATATTCTTTAAAATTGATATGATCATTAAGAGCATCAAGAGAAGTTACTGGTAATATGAGCTCTTACTTCTATACTCAAACTTGAGCCGAACTCATCGTCTTGTTTAAGAAGATTTGAAGAGTTTCTACCTAGACACATTCTCACTTCCTTCTGTAACTACTCCCATTGCTTTCTCTTTATTTATACGACTTTTCAAGTAACTTTACATCTACTCAAATAATGTAGGGAGTCTGTAAAGGCATTTGAGTGACTTATGAATTTCTAAGAGCGAACACTTTCTTCACTTTTGCACCTCAATATGCTCTCCTCTTATTTCAGCTCAAGCAACTAAACAGAGCATTAATACAGCTCATTTTGAAACTAGCAGCAAAGGCGAGCAGTTTAGTTTTATTTCTGTGCTCTCCGTAGAGAAGCAACCGCAACTTGCAGGTTCGACTGCTATGGATCATACTGCATAGAGGAGAGGAGAGCAGAGCAGAGCAGAGCAGAGGGGAGGAGAGGAGAGAAGAGGCATTTTCTTTTATAAATATGTATTTTTGATAATTATATTTCAATAGCTGTTAAAGTTATGGCTATTGATGATAAGTATATATCGGGACATCGTTGGTTTTGCCTTGATCCATAATTAATTAATATCTTCTGCTGCCCGGGACTCTATTGACTTCATATCAGCTCTATCGCTTGCATTCAACGACCCACGGAACTACATTCAGCAACATCTACGGTTGTATCTCTCACATTGACAATTAGCAACACAGACTCTTCTCCAACACTTTTGAAACAGTAGGACACGATTGCAACATGATGCCTTACTATCGCAATAGTTTCATGTTTCATATATATGTATAAATATGGATTTTTCAGTTAATTAAATTTCTAATGTAATATGAAAACGTTTAAATATTAACGATAACTTAAACAACTCTTTTAATATAATCATCGCAAATAGTGTTACTCTTGTTTGGCCAAGAAAATATTAAGCAAATCATATTTAGTTTTCAGTGCCAGCCAAGATAATATCTGAACAATAGCATAGCATATAGTTCAGCTTGTAAAGTGATTGTGCAAGGGTTTAAATTGCTTGGCATCAGCTGCCTAGCAATAAGATTATAAGCATTGCATGTCTGTCTGCCATGGAGCGCCTCACAATATATTCCCTTAGAATATTCACCTCTCAATGAAATCAGTCTCCAGTCTGAGTATGCCCAATGTTTGATAGCATTTCGCAGTCAGCTAATTAATATACGAGCTTCGGCCGCTGCTCACAGCGCTCAAATTTGCATAACCCACAACACAAATGGCCAACTAATTAATATTAAATTCGAGTGAAATTTCAAAATTTAATTTAGAAACTTTTGGGGCCCATTCTCCTTATGGGGATGCCGCCAACTATTGACTTTTGACTAGCTGGCGGCTATTGTAGCCTGGCGCTGACTGCTGCGGCTTTTGTTAACCATCCCCAGCCACAGGCTGCGGCCCACAGCTCACGGCTCACAGCTCAGAGTGCCCCAACCACAGAATGCGGCTGGGCAATTCATAATCATGTCGTAAAGCCCCACGAATGGGGCATTTGCAGCTCTCGGCCATGGTGAGACGCTTAATTACAAGGGCTTTAATACCGATTGCAACGGCTCATTGCCAAACAAAAATTTTCAATTGACTACACATTGCTGTGGGAGGTTGAGGTTGAGGTTGAGGCTGAGGTCGATGGGGGCTGGGGCAGGGCAGGGCAGCTGCTGCGACAGCTTCGCAACAGATTATTAATTAAGAATTTTACGCGTATAACGCGAAAGCCGCTTAAATTGCTCAAATATTTCGTGGCTCATCAAAATGATTGAAAAATATTTTTTAGGCGTGCATTAAATTTGCGGCCGTTCGAAAGGGTTGAAAACTCCCGCAGCCAGTCCGGACAGTCATTGATGCCCGATTTGCGTCTGGTTTTGGTTTGATTTCTGTGGCTGAAGGGGTTGGCTAGCTGTCAGCCACACACAGCTTGAGCGAGCCGTCGACGAGCTTATTACAATTTTCCGCTTAAATTTCCTTTAGCACTTCGGACAGAGCACAAAAAGTTATCTTAGCTTCTACTTCTGCTCGTGTTTGTTTAGGTTTCACTCCAAGGAATTGCGCGGTTCACTTTTTTTTACCTTTGATCCTTTGACGCGCTTTTGTTGTTTTTAGCCATTTTTTTTACCTTTTGTTCTGTTTAATTTTGGCTTAATAATTTCGCTAACAATTTTTTTTCATTTTTTGTTTATTTTCTTTGCTCGCTAAGCTGCCAAAGTGGCGCATTTTCTGTTTTTGTTTTGATTAAAAACCAAAACAAAACAGCAACGAAATGTTTTCAGTTTATCCTTGCGGATTAGTAATAAACTTTGAAGCTGGGCTGTGGGTGTCGAGCAGCTGTTTACTTAGGTCCATATGCAGCATATTTCAATTAAAAAATATTTTTCTGCTTGCTTTGCTCTCAATGGTGCGAAAAAGGCACAACTTTTTTTCGCTAGAGTAGAAAATTTTAATGTTTTAAGGAGGATTTTGCTGTTAGCTGATGAAAGGTAAAGGGGTTTATGAGTATTATGATTAGCTGAAAAGTTGCTTAAGAAAGAGCATGCATATGAGACGAATGATAAGAATAAGTCAAATATACCACTGAACACTTTTGGCTAAAGCATATGTATCATTAGATTGTACCAAAAAGAAAAGGTACTAAGAAATTTATACATTAATAAGTATTTTATTTATTTTAAATATTTTAATGATTTTATTTTATTTTTTTTTTACTTTATGTATTTTATTTATTTTTATATATATTACTTTTTTATATTTAATTTTTTTCTTTATATTTTTTAATTATTTTACTTACATTACTATTTATATATTTAATTTATTTTATATATTTTATTCATTTTATTTATTTTATAAATTTTTGTTAAATTTATATGTTAAATGTATTTTATTTATTTAAAATTATTTTTTATATTACATATTTTATTTATTTTATGAATTTTTTTATTAATAAATTTATTTTTTTATAAATTTATTTTTTCAATATATATTTTTTCATTTTATTAATTTATAATAAATTATATTTATTTTATATATCTTATGAATTTTCATTTTTATTATTTACATATAATTTATTTTAGGTTTTATGCACTTTAAATATTTTATTTACTTTTCGTATTTTATATATATAATTTACTTGTTATACATGTCATATATTTATAATAAATAATATTTATTTTATATATTTTATGAACTCTTGTTTAAATGTTAAATATTTTATTTATTTTTCGTATTTTATATATATCATATATTTTTTATACATTTTATTTATTTTTATATAATATTATTTATTATAAATTATTTAAAATATTTTATAATTTTTCTACACTTGCAGCCTCTAGCTCAATATCAGCAATTTATGTTTCCTCGGTCAAACTAAAAACTAATATACATATTCAAAGCGTTCAATCAAATTTCAAATCTAACCTTTAAGCAAAATTGCTGTAGCAAACAAATAAAGGTCTATTATTACTTCGTTTAAGCAGCGAGTCCTGTTTCGATTGCTGTTACAAGAGCTGTCGCCCCTGCCCTCGCCGCACCGCAATCCACTTGAGTACGCATTCGCTTGCGTCTAATGAGTTGTATCAACAGCAAGACGGAGGCAGCGCCGCGGTGCCTGCCACCGACTGTTCATTAAGCCTGACTGAATGAATTCGCGTAAAAGAAGTTACTTGTTGGGCGTTCTTTTTATGCGCTCCCCCCCAGCTCTCAGCTCCCTGCTTAGATGGCTTTCACTTGCAGAGCGAAAAATAAGATTGAAAAAAAAACGCCAAACACTTGATCAAATACATTTTGCAAGTTCATGGGAGTCATGAAGCGGACTGGTTGAAGTGCTCGCTGCTGACTGCTCACTGCTCGCCGCTGTTCACTGCTCATTTGCCTCGACGTAAAACGAATTTCGGTTTATAATTAAAACGGAGCTGAATGCGCAACAAAATGGAAATTTTCTTTTAGCTTCGATTACGAGTTGCTGAACCCGTTCGTAGTTTGAGCTTCACTGAGGCGTGCAATTTGATAAGAGGTATGAGACTTGCAAATCCAAATTAAATTACTCTTCAAGCCAAAGGCATATAAATCAAGCTTAGACAAAGACTTTAAAGCCATTTCTTGCTTAATCTTTAATGCATGACTCATGCCGATGGAGCTTTGCTAATTAAATGTTTCTATTAACAGAGTCTATTTCTGTACAGCCTCTTGGAGCCACCTTCGCTTGCAGTGAGCTCCTTGGGCCATTAATAAACATTAGAGACATGTGCATAAAAATGTGGGTCAACACATGCTGCTCGCTCTCTATCTATCTCTCATTCTCCCTTGGCCCATGTCTCACTTAACTGTGGCAAAAATGCGTAAACACATGGCCAAAAACTCCAATCTCGTATGCCTCATACCCCTCGGCTGGGCAGACAGTCAGACAGAGCGACATAGACAACTCATTTGACTGATGAACTCGTGTTGACATTTCCTTTACTCCTTGTGAGCCTGATGCTTTGCCTGTTTCCAATTCTTTTGACACTGACACATGACATTTCGCTGTTGTTGCTGCACTGTCGACGCCGTTCGGCCATTTGCCAAAATTGTTTTTCAACACAGTTGAGTAAACATTTGGCTGCCTCCTCTAGCCCATCCCCATTGTCCCTTGTCGCAATCACACATGTGCCGCCGTCACAGACAACAGCAAAAAATTGCCTTAAAAAACATTTATATATTACATGAAAAATGTGTGCTTGATGCGAGCGTGGAAAACATGGGAAAATCGACAAACAAATATTTACAGCAATCGAAGTCAATTCTTGAATATTGATAGTATTCCAGGGAAAAAGCTCGATGGGCAACAGCAATGATAGCGAAAGGTTTTTAGTACGAAACCATTTCTATTTATATATAATAATTGATCAGAATTTCAGTAAACTATATAGAAATAAAATTGGAAAAAAAATATATGTAATATAATATAAATAATATATAAAATATTTTAATAAAAATTATAAATATAATATATATATTATTACATATATTCTTATATATGAAAGTAATATATAAAATATTTGTGTCAAAAAATATTAAAATATATATAATATATGAAAATAATTTACAAAAATATTTGTATTAAAAATTAGTAATATAAAATAATATTTAAAATATTTTTATTAAAATAATTTAAATTAGTAATATAAAATAATATTTAAAATATATTTATTAAAGTACATACACTAAAGTAAATAAATGTGAAATGCAATTAATTTTCTAAAGGTTTCTTTTGTAGCACATTTTGAAATAAAATGAAAAAATGCAGTTTTTTAAAATTTAAAATTAAAAAATATTTTAGCTTAAAAAAACTTGCAGGGTGTGATCATATCATTCATATGTGTGTACTTGCCAAAGCACAAGTCTCTAGTACTTGAAATACGTGTTTTGCAAATTTGAGGCGAAGGGGAGTGGCATCCAAAATTGAACAAAAATAAAAATTGTATAATGCTCACATAACACTAAAAGCAAAATTTGAAGACACTAGCTATAAAAATGAATTATATAGAATTATATAACTGAATATCAATTTCGTTTTTAATCATTAACATTAAAAAAATTAAGATAGCTATCGATTTTTTTTAACATATTCGATTTTTTCAGGGTATAAAAAAAGAATTTAGTAAAAGGAGACTGGATAGGGAATTTAAAGGCTGCATGCAACAGGCAATTTAAAAATGTATACAAATCTTTAATCGCCTCTTAGCAAGTATAATTACCTAGAACTGAATCCTAATTCATATTTAATTCCCTACCTCAAACTTAAACAACATTCTTTAGACTTCTTTACATCTACTTCTTTAAAGCTTAACAGAATATCTAAAATTATATTAAATTATTAAATGCTCAATTACAATTTAAAGTAATCAGCAGTCATAGCTGAGGCGATACAGTTGCTCTCCTTGGCCAGCTGTGCTGCCGGCTCATTTGCGGTAATTAAAATTTCATTTGGCTCGCGCTGTCTGCTCGAATTTAATTGACATTAGCGGGCATTTCAACTAATATCCAGGCATTTGGCCACTTGCTGCTGCTGCAGCTCCATCGCATCCTTTTTGCGCGATCCATCAGGTCGTAAAAACAAAGGCGCGTCCCGGTGGCTTCGACGCGAAAACTGTCGCCAAAGCAGCGCATAAATAAACCTGCGCCCATATTTTATGAGTGCCCACGCCCCCAAGGGGTCGCTCCCCGATCATGACCCGGGGACCCTGGAACCCTGGATGAAGCCCGTAGACCGATACGAGTGCCGCCATAAAAAACTATAAAAACTAAACGTAAATAATTCCATCTGAGCTGGCAAGGAAAGTTAACTTGATACAGCTGAAGGACTCAAACCCCGCGCGATGTCTTGCTGCGTGCACTGAACATTTTTTTGCCATTAATATTATTTTTTTGCAGCTTTTTGTCCTTTTGTTTTCAGTGTTTTCTTTTTGTTTTGTGTGCGCGCGCGGAGAACTTTGTCTTTTGCATGTGTTGGCATTTTGCTGCAACGAAATTCGCGTGACAAACGAGAATTTTATGGCTTCCGTTGACCTGCGCCATATCCTGCGGTTCACTTTGCAGCGCCTGTCCTTCTTTGTGTCCTGCATTTAGCATGAAGAAGAAGTAGAAGACGAACCCCAACAGTTGTCATTGCCATTAAAGCTATATATGCGCCGATGTGATTGCACCCGCTACGCTGTCGTGGCAGTCGGTGCCAGGCTGCCTGCTCCTGCCCCTGCTCCTGCCCCACAGGACACCAAAGTTCTCGTTATATTTCTTTTGGCCAACGCTATAAAATGAAGTGTAAATATTTAATGTGCGCTTTCGTGCATGCCATGTGCAGTATATTGTGCTTTTCTCTCTCTCTCTCTCTCTTTTTGGAGCGTGTGTGATGAATTTCGCTGAAGAACTTTAAGTAGATGTCATGAACTGGCAATTTAAGTCAACAGCAAAGAGGAACTTGATACCAAATGTATTCAAGTTGATTGCTGTCCCTATGTTTCCATTGATCTACTCTTATTATCTATTTGGGTGGCATATTAGAAGAAGGATAGTCTAGTATTAGATGTATATGTGTAAGTGAGACCTAGTTAGGCATTTGAGGGAGTGAGAAGTTTGATTTGTGGAAGTTTCTCTAATAGTCTGAAGGAAAGCTATAAAAATATTCTTGACCAGCATGAGGAGCTGTAGGAAAGCTTTTCCAATTATATGCCATGAAATATGTAGATGCTTGAATAAATATATATAATATATATAATATATATAAAGCTAAATTTGACAAGAAGTGCATAGGTACGGATATTTTAAATCGAATTTCGGGTGTCCCAAAATCACGCAAGATTTTAATTTAGCGCCACTTGGGCAGAAAAGTGTTGTCAATAAAAAAAAGAAACAGCTGACAGTTCAGGGTTATTAAAAATAGAGTAATATATAAACAAACAGCGTATACTATACAAATCAATCAAAAAATTACAATTTTGATTTATAAACTTGTGTTTTCTATAACAATCACTTCTTGCGTTAATTTTGGGACACCCATTACTTCTTGCGTGACTTTTGGGACACCCTGTACAAATATGTAGACATTGGACCAAAATAAATAAATAATAAATTAAAGTAATATACTAAATTTTTTTCTATTCAGTATTTCATCCTTTATTAATATAAATAATCAAAAACTTTTTCAGATTAAGTGTCTTTTTCTATATTTGTTTCTTCTGTGAGTTCTTCAAAAACTGTTTTTCGATCAAAATGAGAATGTTGATGCAGCATCGGCTGCTATGTTTAGTATTTTAAATTGAAGAGTGGAAATTCACTCCCTATATTAATGGCTGCAAGAGATTTTTGCACATTGTAAAGAAATTGAGCTCAGTCGTGAGAATGAGAGATGCTAGTTAAGTCGCTTTTGTTTACTAGCTAATTTCGTTCGCACAACGGCACGACTGAGTGCAATTATCACAGCGCACAAGCTCGATCAAGCTGATCAAGCTGACGCTCGAACCGATGAGAGTTCCAGCAGCTTAAGCAGCGAGGTTCTCTCACTCATCGCAAGCATTTTAAGTATTCGAGCAACTTGGTATGATCAAGCTGATGCGCTGGGAGAGCGAAAGAAGCTGGTAGCGAGTGGAGAGAAAAACGAAAGTGCTGATTGGCTGCTGTTAAGCATACCAAGACAAGCAGACTTGCTTGAGTAAAATGCAATTGAAATGAAATAAGCAAAGCTACACGAAAAGTCTCAATAGCTCAAGAGGTAAACAAAAGCCTATCTCTTTGACCATATGTACATATATATATGTATATAATATAAATTTTTACCAAATATAACTTTATGCAGTACTGAAGACTTAACTCAAGCTTTTCAGAGATCTCTGCTTATACGTACAACATATATAATAATGTATATAATGTAATACGACTTCAGTTGAAAAGAAAGCTGGAAATACTTTAAGCAATTCAAGCAGAGCTACAACCCTGACGACAGAGTTGAGTTCAGTTGTCAATTCAGCTTAGCTAAGCTCTCTATAATATTCTTCATATTAATTTTAATAAATTTCTTAGACATATCCATGCCACTCTATAAATCAACTATAAACTCCTCACAAGTATCTATTACCAGCCATAAATACCCGCTAGTTCAAGCTGACCGCCAACTACCCCCAAATTAAAATGAAAATTTAAATGCCCTAAACAAGCGATAATTATTTATTCGTATGCGAATATGGGCAGTGGCAGAAGTTGGCAAAACAGTGAGTGGGCAAATGCTAAATAACATTTATTCTTAATTGGCTTAAATTGGCTTTAATTGGCTCTGAGGCTCACTGGCCAGTCGGACACGAACGAGCACACGTAATCTTTTCTATAATTTGTTAAATTTGTCGCGGCAAAAGTTTATTACCCCGCCGTGGCAGACAGTGGCAAGTGCATAAATTGGACTGCCTACGGTTGGTCGAGGATATCTGGGAGGACAAATTACGTATTACAATTTGTATAACGTTTGTCGCTGGCTATAGTTGTTTGGCTTTTGGGTTTTTGGCATTCCTTTTTAGCCTTCGCATGCATTCGGGCCATATTTCTGTCGCAACAAAGCGGGTTGAACGATATGGCGATAAGGGAATTTATAAGCGTCGGCCAGGACGCCGCCAAGTATGCAATGCATTTGCCGCTAAAGGATTTAAGTTTCGGGACGCGCTCTGTGATTTCATTAATTTACGATCTGTGTTTGCTGTGCTGGCCCTGGCGCCACAGCGACTGCGAATTAAATTGGCTTACGAGAGAATTAGGCACACGCCGGACGCCCCACACCACACTCGTTCCCCTCAGCTACTTGCCAAAGTTTTCGATTCTCTTAAATCCTCGTTTGAGTTGCCCTTTTTGTTAGTCAGCGCACATCAAAGCTATTTTTTTGTGTTTAATAATAATAGAGATTCGCACCGTCGTGTGTAAGTAAAGTAGAAATATTTTTATGCTTAGCTCAGCTCAAACGGAAATTTTACGTTGTGGCAATTTTTTCTCTTCGCCAAGGCAGCTGCAAAAATACTTAGGCGGATTTAAGCGCGACAAACAGACCAAACAATACAGCGAGCAAAAAAAAATCTCTCAAATACTTGGGGCTTAAAAAAATATGAGAGAGGATATTTAATACACTTTCGAATTGCCCTGAATAAATAAAATATGAATAAATCAAATGACTTAATATTTTTGTAAGCTTTAAAAATTTACCAAAAGATTCTTTTAACATACAAAAATATATAATATTATTAATAAAGTAATATGAAAATAAAAATTAATAATATTTAAATATTCATAAAAAAATCTATTGTCTTTTTTAGAAAAATAAAAATATTTTACAAACTAAAAATAAATAAAACAAAATAAATAATAAATAAAATATAATATTTTAAAATTATTTATTTATTTTTAAATGCATTTTATTTATTTTTTAGTTATTTAGTTATATTTAAACACAAAATATATATTATTAAAGTATTACAAAAATTTATATATATATATTTTTTAATATTTATTATTATTATTATTATTATTTTTTTTTTATCTTTATTAATTTTGGAATAAATAAACTGTATACAAAATTTTAGTATTTCTTTAATAATTGCTTGTAAATGTTATTTATATTAGCGTTTTATTTATTAGCGTTTTATTTTAGTATAGAAAAATATACAAATAAAATCTAAAATTTTGAGATAAAACTAAAATTATTAAAAATTATTTAGTAGTAAAATTGTTTTTATTTGTTTTTAATAAACTAACTATATGTACATATTTATGATTATAACATTTTTAGTTTTTTTCTTTTTGTATAGAAAAATATATAAATAAAATTTAAAATTTTCAAATAAAATCAAATTTAATAAGATTTTTATTTAATAATAAAATTATTTTATTTTTTGACCTAACTTTATGTTTTTATGATTATAATATTATATTATTTATTATAAATCACCAAATATATATATTAATAAAACAAAACTAAAGCTCTTATTTGTGCAACAAATCTGAGCACTAAGCCGTGCTCCACACTCAACTATTGGCATTTCCGGTTAGGGTATTTGAAAGCGCGACAAAGTCTCTAGCCAGACGCCCGACAGTGCTTCAAAGAGCGCCTTGCAGGACCGCCAACAATGACGAAGGACCTCCTGCAGTGCATTGGCCTGGGTGGGTGTGTGTCGCAAAGGCGGTTAGCTGCTGAGGCACGGCGGCTGTGGGTGGGCTTAGGTAATACGCATTAGTGGAGCGACTGCATATTACGATATTATTATTATGATACGCTTTATTTTGTGGTTCAATGGGCCGGGCTGTCGTCTGGTGGTAACTTTGACGGCTTAAAAAATTTGCCTATCGCCGAAAGACATTGTGCAAATAGCTGTAAAGACGCTAATTGAAACAAACGGAGCGGGCCAGCAAATGCTTCACCTCTATGGCAACAGCCAAACCATCAAAGCCAGAACCGCCGCCACTGAGCAACTTAATCTTATAATGTGTGTGCGTTAGTCATGTGTGTGCGTTTTGTCCTGTTTGAGTCCTTGGCCAAATGGCTGGTCATAAATTTCGTGGCTGGCTATTGTGGCACGACTCGACTCGACTCGACTCGACTCTCGTCTTTGGCTGCAATTTTTCAGGCGCTGTAGCCATGTGTGCTTCATGGTGTTGTAAATTTGCTTGACTTCTGCCACTTCTGCCACCGTCAAGAGGTCAAAATATGTTGCAGCCAGTCAGTCCGTCGTGCCGGCAAGGCAACTTTATTAATTGCGCTTGTTTATCGTCCTGTTAAAGCGCCATCCCCCGCTCGCCTTTAGATAATTTAAACTAATTGCGTGACTCGCTGGCATTTCTTCAATTATCCCAAAAGACTTATGATGGCCGCGCAACAATTTGACATAATTGCGGGATTACCGCTGAGTGCACCGTTTTCAATTAGCGCTAAGTAATACCCACTAATCAAAGTGCAGCTCCCAATTTTTGCTTCGCTTGCCCAGCCAAAACAATTTGGTTGCATTTTTATTCAATTTGCCACAATCTTGCGCCAAATTGCATGTCGTATGAATTTTTAAGGCCACACGACAAAACGCTCAACGCAATCGCAGCACAAATGTTATTGTCCTCAAGGACATGCACCTTTGCGTACTATTTACTGACTTTTTCCAATAATGTATATGCTTGCTGAGGTCATTAAACCAAATATTGAAGTGGAAAATTGTTTTGCGGAAGTAAACAAAGCTGCCAAATGGCATTTGAAGTAAGCCGACTTAAATTTAAAAGAAAACCTACAAGAATTTTATTTGAAAATTTAAATAAATATATAACAAGGACCATACAACCAATACAGACAGAAAACTCAAACAAATAGTGCGTACGCTATATCCATTTATAAATAGGAACTCGAGACTAAATATAGAAAACAAAATGTTTTTATTTGGGTCAGCTATAGCCAAATGTCACATAAGCCAGTTGCAAATCAGCCAAAATAAAATATTGAAACTTATCTTAAATCTTTCATCGAGCCAATACTGAATTGGTAGATATTAGATTATCGCGACTATTGCAAAATATCATAGCCAAGTGCCATGAATCAACATATTCGCATATAAATAATATGGCATAGCCATTTAGTTATAGTTTTTATTTGATTCTGAGGTTCATTAAAGACTGGCCAAACGCACAGGGTAACAAAGCAAGGTATGTAAGGAACAAATGGAATAGACCTGAAAAAGGTAATAGACCAAAGCAGTGTTTACATACTTCAATTTTAACATATTTATTCTGATTTAGTGTTTAATTTAGTCTGTAGTAAATAAACTTGGGGTTTCTTCTATTTCTTTGGGGTTTCCCCTAATTGTTAAGTCATTTTGTACACCATGTCATGATTGTGAATAAATATCTAAGCAGAAAAGGCCTAGTACTCTATCTAAACTCTTAATATATTGTAAGTTACGATTCACACAAACATTCATTACAATAAAGAGTGAAATAAATAAATATACATAAATAAATTGGTAAAATTTCATGGAAGCAACAGCAACAAAATTTGAATAATTATAAATTAAATAAAAACTTAATTAAAAATAATTTTTAAAAATTCAAGGTAGAATAAATTACGAAATTTAATCAATGAATATATTTAAATAAATGTATATCAATTTCTTAAATTTCATTTCATTTTACTGACAGCTGACTGAAGCATTTAAAAATTTATTAAATTATATTTAGTTAACTTAACATTTTGACTAGAAATCAAAATTAATTCGATTTCGATAAATGAACATATTTAATTTTTAGTTTCTAAATATTTTTAAATATAACATTTATTAATATTTGCAATAACTAAAATAATTTAAAAAATATTTATATTTCACATTGTTAGAAAAACAAATAAAAAGACAGCTCTAGTCTAGTCTACTCTCACCCCTCAGCGACCCATGCGCTACTGTAGACACATCATAAAAGCAGATTTAACCTTTTTTCCAATCCAAAAGTCAATACATATGCGTATGTTTCATAATTTTCACTCACTCTCTCTTCCTCAACACTTGTTACGATTTTCGAGCTAATTTAATATAATGCCAGCGCTTAAAAAAGTTATATGCATAATCGGCTTAAAAATTCAATTTTCAGCAGGCTTTTAAAAAAATTTTACACATGAGCGCAGCGCATATAGTTTCGCTTGGGGGTTGTAATGACGTTTAAATATTTGTAGAGGACATTTTTTTGGCAGTGCATATGCCAGGCCTAAGCTTGTTAATAGCCAGAGGCAGAGGATGTTCGGAACTGTTAATGTGACATAATTGAAAATCAAAACTAAAGCACTTAACTTTATGCATACGGCGAAATGCACAAAAAGTTGAACATATGTGAAACGGAAAAACGGTCAGGGCAAAGACAATGAGTGGGTCACATACCGCACGACCCAAATGACAATTTAACTGTCAACCAGTTCCATGCTCGATGACAAGTGCAATCAGCCATAAGGGTGTTGCTCAAGGGAGGGGACGAATCACTCTCTCTCTCGCTCTCCCTCTTACTCTCTCCTTTTGTCTCTCGATAAGTGTGAGTTTCAATTAGAAATGCTAGATAGCCGAGCGGTTTGCTCTAGTTTGACGGATGGCTTGATAGGCTGATAGATCGAACTGGTTTTGCTGTTGGCCACCATCTTCTTCACAGCTGTCACAGTTTCTCAAGTTTCCACTGTAAAACCTTTGTCTGCTAATTGCTTATGATCTTTTACAAAATTGCCTCGAACCGCTGGCCCACATTGAGGTATTATATAACTAAGTGAGTGTGTGTGTGTGTGCGTGTGTTGAGGTGTGCCACACCCTTATTCAATTGCCTCATAGTGTCAACTTTCAAATGATTTGTGTTGGGTTAGCATAAATATTTTCACCGCTCTCTGATTACAGCCACATTAAAAATATATATATATTGATATAAACACCCCAATTGCCTGCTCTTTTTTATATATTGTGTTCCATTTCTCTTCTTTTCACTATAATTTATTTGTTGTCAGTGCAAAAAGCGCTTTAGCGACAGAAAATGGCTTAATTAGCGCCGCTTCGGGTTACACAAAGACTGGCAAAAAGGTTCAGAGGTTAATGTGCAAGGAGTAGGTGGAGAGAGGTAGGCGCTTTGTTTAGAGAAATATAAAAATAAATTAAAAATATAGTTAAATGGTTGGGAAAAAAATATTTAATAACAATAAATATGTGCGAAAAAAATGTAATTAAAAACGTTGCATTTATTGTGCAAACTATGAGCCAAGTTTTTATTCATTATTCAATTTTAAAATATGTTTTAAATTTAAATATTATATAAAAATAGTCTGATTTAAGCTATAAAAGTGTCTTCTTTTAAATATATCAATTTATAAATTTGCCTTAAATAAATATTTAAAGAAAATTCAAATAAAATATTAAATAAAAAGTAAAATATTAATATATTAAAATATTAACAATAAATTAAAATAATAATAAATAAAAAATTAACAAAAGATATAAATTAATTAATTAAAAAAAATAAAATTTAAATATTAAAAATAAAAATATTAAAAAAATAAAATATTGAAAAATATGATATATGAATACAAAAATAACTAAATAAAACAAAAATAAAATTTAAATACAAATTATTTATAAGTATATATACTTATTTATAAGTATATATACTTATTTATAAGTATATATACGAACATTTAGTCTCCATTAATTTGAGGTGAACACATAATTTTTATAAATATATAAATTTGTTTAATTTAAGAACTTTAAGAAAACTTTAAATTTAATTTAAAAAAATAAACTGAAATTAATTAAATACATTTCAATATTTATTAATTTACAAAATTAAAAATAAATAAATAAAAAGAAATTCCAATAAATTATATTATATAAATTGGAATCTTTATATAATAATAATTTAATTATTGAAATAAATTTCAATATTTATATAATTAAAAAATTAACAAAAAAATTTATTAATAAGAAATTCCAATAAATAAATGAAATAATAATTTTAAAAAATTAATTAACTAATTTATTATATAAATTGGTATATTTATATAATAAATTAGCTAATTAATTTGTATTTAATTATTATTCTACTCAAATCAGATCAGAAACTATTGCTGGCACTCACAAGTGAAACAAACTCCAATTGACTGGGAAACTAATTTAATTTAAATTGGCTTAGGTTTTATTGAAGTTAACATGTTTTTGCTTCTACTTCTTGTAATCCATCGCACTCAACCTTTAAAGACCCAAGGGCGGAAAATGCCAGCAACATATACAAATAATAACTAAGGCTGCAGTGGAAGGCGACTCACATATGCCCATTTATCATGTCAAATTTGACATTTGTAATTGTAAACTGATACGCCTCGAGGCCAAATCTGGGCTGGGGCATTATCTTTTCTTATAAACGGCAACATATGCGCACATTTTAAAGGAAAAATCCTACACATATGAGCCAAATGCCCCTTGGCGTCGGCTCAGCTCAGCTTTTCCATTTCCATTTCTCTCCTTTTTTTTTGGGCTAAAAAGTGGGCCACTTTAAAATTCAATTAAAAGACATTAAATCATTTTTGGTCTATACACATGTGCCACGCCCACAACTGCGTGAAAATTTACATTTTCGCAAATTTCTTTGCTGTCGTCGCGTGCGCTGGGAAAAGTGCAAAAACCACTTAAATGTCATAAGTGTCGCCATAAATAAAATAATTTCTCTCTTCTCTTCTCTTCTTTTTTTATTTTGATAATTTGTACAACCCTCGTGAGAGCAGGGGGAGAGAGAGTGGAGGCACACGTGACTCGCTTTGATGGGAATCTGCCTGAGGCATATCAGCCTTACGTATTATTTTCCAAAATTATGCAAGAGCTACGCCCGCATTTTTGAGCTGTTGGAGGGGTTGTTAAAAGAATTTTAAATAAATCTAGTCTGATTTTTTGTGAATTTATTACAGATATGTTCAGAGTTTGTGGAGTAATAGTTTAGTTTTTAAATTTTTTTAAAAAGATTAAATATAATAATTATTGATTTAATATAATAAATTATACCTACATGCATCAAATAAAATATGCTAAAAAAAAACGTGTGCCTTTAACTGAATTTCGGTGAGTGTATATAGAAAAATATATTTTATATATACATATATATGTTTTTTTTTTATAATAATAAACCTGATTAAATAAATTCACATATACTTAAAAAAAAAAAAATAAATTATTGAGATTTTGAAATATATTAAAGATGAAATAATATTTAATAAATTGAAATATGGCTGATATTTTGAGAACTTTATGAGACGCATACTCAAAATCAAATCCGAAGGAAGTTGCCCGACGCCAGCGTAATACGTCGGATTGGTTCATCAAAGCTCTGCGCTCGAGGCCGCAGGTGAGTGATGCGCAACGCACCCTACCTGGAGTAAAAACTCAAAATATAAGATGTACCCTAAAATATTAAGTAAAAGGTACAAAGGTACAATTTATAAGGCACAAAAGAGATGTGCGAATGTAATAAACCTTAGCCTATATCCAAAGCCCTCTGCCTTAAAAACACATTTCCTTTTCTGAACCCTATTTAAAGGCCTAGAATGTAAAATGTACCAAAATCTGATGAATAAGGTACAAGATAGGTACATAAGATAGGTACATAAGTTAACACTGCCTTATTTTCAGACTATGCCTCGTGAGCACCATTTGAAGAGCGAGGGCCGATATACGTGACAAACGAACCACATTATGGAAAGTCATAGACAAAAAGGTACTTATTACTTAGGTACTAGGTACTAGGTACACGTTACTCACAGAGTACCAGACTCAAGTAAAGTTCATCTTCCCATTCTATGCCTCGCCTTCAGGTACTCCTCGTCATCATTTGTAGACCTAGGGCCATGTCTGACCAATGAAGCACACCAGCTCCCCACAGAGCTGACTTTTTGATGGTGCGCTCTCTCTCTCTCTCTCGGTTGTCCATGTCTGAGCGCTGCCATCAGAGACGTGTGTGTCGGCGCGCATTTTTGCATGCGCCTGTCAACATTTTAATTAAAAAAGGTTACGGACCCATGACTACGTCTATATGCGCAGAGCCGACAGGCAGGACCTCTGCCTGGGTCAAGCCATATGTAAAAATTTCGCGCTTTCTTTGCGCGCTGACCATTGTGGGCATTGTGTAATGGGAGATCGGGTCGAAAGGGTGCCAAAATAATAAACTCGTTTCGCAGTTACAAACAATTTCCTTTTCAATTTTGTGGAGTTTTTTGTCGCTGTCGCTCTCCAGCTCTCCAGCTCTCCCGCTCTCGTCGAGGTCATTACGTGTGTGTTTCGCATTAGACGAAGTAGTCGTCTATGGTTGCGTCCATGGCGCTGGGTCCATTCATTGTTTGCCATCATTTTAATTTTATTTATTGTGCGACTACCCCAAAAGCGCTGAGCATGAGCGTGCCAAATGCTCATGCAAATTAGATGAATAGCTTGGCAGTCCGAAAGCCCCTGCCGCCACTCAACTCAACTCTAACCAGCGCAGTTAGCCAGCTTCTTTACCCCCTGACGTGATTTGCCAGCAGAAGCAGCAGCAGCAGCAGCGGCAGCTCTTGTAATGACTTGGCCATTGGCTGTTGCCATTCCCCCGCATTGGCTTGGCCTTTTGCATATTTGCGAGCTGGCCACGTCAATGGTTTTGCGGACATTTATTGTTTGAAAGCTATTACCCCTGCCCCGGCAATTGACAGTCGCTGCGACGCGACTCGACACCGTTTTTGATTGTTTTGGGCAACTACCTACCCCAAGAGCAATGACTCAAAACTGTTTTGGGCAGGAGCAGTAGCAGAGGCAGGGGCAGGGGGAAGAGAGCTGAAATTTTATGCCTTCACGTTGATTGTTGAAATGTTTAATTGCTTTGTCATTATAGCTGGAAGTTATTGCTACTCGTATGTAAAATACATATATGCTTCAGTATCTGTATGTATGTGAGTGGGATTATATTACAAGTGCACATGTTGCACTTGAGGCAGAGGTACAGTTGGCACTGAGACGTGTAGCTACAGTTGATGTGCCTGAGAATTGCAGAGAAAGGCGATATTGGGCGTGAGGGAAAGGTAAGTGGGAAAGTTGTTCTTGGAGTTCATTCTTTCTCTTTCGCTTTCTCGCTCTAACATCCAAGAAGCAGCTCGTGTATTTGAGAATCGTATAGGAAGGCGATATTGAATAAGGGGAAAGAGGGCATGAATATGGGTAAGTGAGAAAGGTATGTAATGAAATGGAGTCATTTCTCTTCGCTCTCTCTCTCTCTCTCTCTCTCTCTTTCTTACTCAAGCATTTAAGCTGCAGGTTGTACATTTGAGAATCGCATAGAAAGGTGATATGTATTCGTTTTTTCCTTGTGACTCTCTCGATCCCTCCCATTCTTGTTATATTTCCGTTACTCTCTGTCTTTAGCTTCAGTTTATATCTCTTTCAGGCAGTTTGAGTTGCTGAGAATCACATAGAAAGGTGCTGCTTAGAAAAACAACTTAGACAGTGCGCGGAGGAGAAAGATACTAATGGAAATGAAGGCCTTTCTCCTTCTCTTTCTCTCTCTCTCTATCTCTCTCACATTCTTTCCTCTTTCTGTCTCTCCCTCTATATCTAACTCTTTCAACCATTTTCTGAGATATATATAGTCTCTATCTCCCAATTTATCCCTCTTTCTGTCTCCTCTCTGCCTCTCACTCTCTTTCCCATTTCTTTGGTATCTCATGCTCTCAATTCTTTACAGAGTTTCATATTTCGTTGATAAGCTCAATAGACTGTGACAAAGAGAGATAATATTATGAGCAAAAAATCTCATTCCGCCTTTATCTGTTTATATTTATAATATGCAATAAATATCTTAGCTTAAATACCTAAACTCCTCTTATCCGTATCCACCCACAGATACCTCCAAACAATTAACAAATGAGACTTTCTCTTGCCACCACTGTGCGCAGACCAATTGTCTAACCAGTCTCAAGCAAACCAAAATGCCCGCAGTTCGGTTTGACATTTTCATTCATTTGTCTACGCAATGCCCCAAAAAAATGCAATACAAAAAAATAATTGTGAAAAAGAAGAGAGAGAGAGAGAGAGAGGAGGAGAGCGAGATGCGACTGCTGTCCAGCCAAGAATTGTCTCTCCATTCATCCATCCTAGCATTTGGCATTGTTCGACGCCTGTGCAGACAGCTGCCTGTTGCCTGCTGGCAGTTGGCAGTTGCCTGCTGTTTTTGGCCAACTTGGCTTGTCAATATGGGGACTAAAAAAAAGTGAAGCAGTGAAGCCAAATGGCTGCAAGTTGGCGCAAATTTTTTCACGCCAGCGCGCTGGCATTTTAATCAACATTAAGCAAAAATGCTTTTTGCAAACATCTCTTGTTTTTTAGCCGGACTGTACATGTGACTGACGGACTGCCAGAGTGGTTGACAGTCGTGGGCAAGGCCATTAATTTGAGCGTATGTGCTTTGGTCATTTATAAAGCGCCAGCGCCGAGACTGGCAAATTAAAAAGTAGAGTCCGAAAACCTGCGGCTAAAGTTTTCCACTGCTTTCAATTATTAACAATCCAAAATAAAGGAGAAGATGAGGAAGAAGTGTTAAAGTCTCCTGGGAGCAAACCTCGACACTTCAAAGTGCGCTCCTTGACGCCTGCCCAGGGATTTGGCCGGCTGCACTTGCTCGGGTGCTAATAATTACGCCCAACCTCCCCCGCGAGTTCAAACTGTTTATGAGACGGCGTTGACAAGATTTCCAAATGGTTTTACGGCTGACCCAGCGCACAGCGCGTAAAATATTTCATTAATTTTAATTGGAAATTGCGCCAAAGACGTCCGCTCGACCAGATAATTACAGCTCTCCACTGAGCTATTCAAATATGCAAAGGTCCTGGCCAAAGGAAGAAAAACAATGTCGAAATCCAGCATAGAGCAAAGGTATTAGGAGGGGCCCAGCAGCGTCTTGGGCTTTTGCTTAATTTGAAACAAATGTCGTAAAATTGTGAAAACATAATTTGATGCCTGACTGATGCGCCCAGCTTAAATGATGAAAAATATTTGGAAAAAAATGAGAATAGGAAAAAAAATCATTTTTATGGTACTGGTTTAAGGTGATTTTTAAATATTTTATGAGGTATTTCGACAACTGAGGGAAGAAAGTTTCAGCAAATACTGAAGAGACTGAAAAATGCTTAAGAGGATTTTTTTCATATTTTATGAGCTGAAAAATAATAAATATAATTGCAGCTTGAGTTTCATTTTTTATTGTTTTTAGAGTCTGGGAATATCTGAATGGTGGTGAGAGATAAGATGTCTATGTATGTAAAATAAAATATTTCTGAACAAAGCAAGTAAGTTATAGAGTTACACTATCTCAGTCTTACTCTAACTGCGTGTGTATCTGTATCTATATCTATATCTATATCTATATCTATATCTATATCTATATCTATATCTATATCTATATCTATATCTATATCTATATCTATATCTATATCTATATCTATATCTATATCTATATCTATATCTATATCTATATCTATATCTATATCTATATCTATATCTATATCTATATCTATATCTATATCTATATCTATATCTATATCTATATCTATATCTATATCTATATCTATATCTATATCTATATCTATATCTATATCTATATCTATATCTATATCTATATCTATATCTATATCTATATCTATATCTATATCTATATCTATATCTATATCTATATCTATATCTATATCTATATCTATATCTATATCTATATCTATATCTATATCTATATCTATATCTATATCTATATCTATATCTATATCTATATCTATATCTATATCTATATCTATATCTATATCTATATCTATATCTATATCTATATCTATATCTATATCTATATCTATATCTATATCTATATCTATATCTATATCTATATCTATATCTATATCTATATCTATATCTATATCTATATCTATATCTATATCTATATCTATATCAATATCAATATCTATATCTATATCTATATCTATATCTATATCTATATCTATATCTATATCTATATCTATATCTATATCTATATCTATATCTATATCTATATCTATATCTATATCTATATCTATATCTATATCTATATCTATATCTATATCTATATCTATATCTATATCTATATCTATATCTATATCTATATCTATATCTATATCTATATCTATATCTATATCTATATCTATATCTATATCTATATCTATATCTATATCTATATCTATATCTATATCTATATCTATATCTATATCTATATCTATATCTATATCTATATCTATATCTATATCTATATCTGTCTCTTATCTTATATATATATATATATATATATAGTATTTTCAATCAGTTGCACTTTGAGGTCAAATATTTAAAGCCCACGTCGTCCACTTACTAATCTGTTCATTCAATCAAATGGCAGCTACAAGTTCGGGTGGAAAACTAATTAAAATGCCATCAACGTGCGAGGCATGTGGAAGCCGCAGGCCATGCGCGAAACATGTCCAAATGGCCAGGACACGGATTTTGGGCCCAGTCACAGTTGGAGCTGCCATTTACGCGTAATTTGGCGCGCCTAAAAGCACCCGGCAAAAAAAAACACAGGATTTGGCTGGCTCGAAGTGCGCGCTGTTTGTTAGGCAAGCTTGTCAACGTGGCGGCGAATGCGAATGCGAAAACCGCGTGATTTATGCGCTTTTAAAGCACTTAACGGTAAACAAGTCTATGAAGTCCAGGGTCAGGTCAGCAGCGCTGCTCGTGTCGCGGCCTTACAATAAATTCTATGCGAATAAATCTTTCAACTACATAAATCTCGCGAGCCAAATTTGAGCCAAAAAGTATTTTTTTTTTTTGGCTGCAATTCGCACAAATCAAAGCGAAATTGCTTTGATTTGAAAGCTTTTTTTTTGTGGGTGCCGTCTAAATGGAGACTGTACTAACTCGCGGCGGCACAGGAGAGGCTCGCCAATTAAAAATAATTTCAAAGCTGGCATATGCGCGCATTTGGAAAAGCCGCAGCCACCCTGGCAAATATCGTTAAATTTTATCGTACGCGTACGAAAAGATTAAAATAAAGTACAAAATTGTCAAATATGTTGCTCGGCTGCCTCCACATGTGAGTCGAGTCGAGTCGAGTCGCAATTCGCGAAATTTACAATTAACGCGAACAGGAAAAAGCCAAGTCAAATAAACATAAGTTTTTATGCGTTCGACAGTGCTGGAAAGCGTCTGGGAGTTTGGGGGTTGCACCAGCTAGAGATGGGAGCGTGAGCGTGGGAGCGATAGTAGCAAAATAAAAGGAATGTGATATTAAGAATTATATTCCTATTTTAGATATATATAACTTAATTATATATATAACTTAATTCTAACCTTTATCCTTGTAAGCATCTTCATCAATCTATAGAGCTGGACGTATGATTGCTTGACTAAACGATAGTTCAAATTTCAAATTGTATACATATATAAATCTAATATTTCTTACTTTTAGATTATCTCTAACACCCCTCTTCATCCTTATCATCCTCTTACATTAAGGGCATTCCTTACCACTTTCTCTCACCATCTCCCCTATATCAACCCAGCTGCAACTTCTATCTATCACACTGAAATTATTCCAGCTATTTGCCTAGCCTTCTCAATATTGTGACTTCCATAGCTTCCCCTTATCCTTCTACGCATCTCACATTATGGGTATTCCCTATTGTCATCTCTAGCTTGATATCATATGCAAAAATGCAGCACATGTGCTAAGTAAATCTTCCGCCGCCTGCCCATAATCATAAACATTTATGGCTGACGCACGCCTGCAGGCAGCAGGACATCCCCCCCTAAGCGGGACTTTGCCTCAACTCTCGCTCTCGTCACGTTGACGAACGCAATCCTTTTATATATAAGAATTGCTGCTGGTGTCACATGCTGCACATGCAAAGCCACAGGATTAGGTACAACTGTGGTACGCATCCTGCTTTGGGCTCAATTTGATTATGACTTGACAAATAATTGTCATTTTGATGTGACGCGGCGACTTAAAATGCTAAGTAATTGTAAATATTGAAAATTTGTTAAGGGTGAATGCGCGGTTAACCCTTTTTAAAGCCGAAAAGCATTGGCCAGAGCTTGGGTTGCGTTTTGTAATTAAAAAAAGTTTTTAATATTTTTAAATAAATTTTTTTGTAATTTAAAAAAATATATATTAAAATTTTTATTTATATTACTTCGTTGGCATAAACAAGCGTAAAGTAATCTTTTTATTAAAATTTTTGAAGAATTTAATTATGTATTAAATGATTATTAATTAAATTTAGCTTTAAAAGTTGTTTGCATTATATTTTTTAATTTTTTAATAAATAATATTTGTATCAAATTTAATTTATAACTTATTTTGTTATATTTTTATTCCTACTTCAATAATAATTTTTATTTTTAGCTTTTAATTTTTTTGGTACGCGTAAAATACTATTTTTTTTAAATTTTATTAAGAATTTATATTTGCATAAGATTGTTTATTGTTTTTTCAATTACTATTTTTTTTAAATCTATATAAATAAATTATAATTAAGATGTAATATACATATAATTTGTTTGTATGTTATATTTATTAGATTTTATTAAGTTTATTACATTTTATTTATAATTTAATTTTTTTAATATTATTGTTAACCTAATGACAACTATTTTTTATTTACAAAAATATTAAAATATAATTTTTGATAGGCGCTAAATAACATATATTTTTTAAATTTTATCAAGAATTTATTTTTGTACATTATTTAATTTATTTAAGTTTTTTTTATTTCAAATTTTTTTTATGTATTTTTTGTAAGTCGTAAATTAATATTTATGTTAAATTTTTGGATAAAATTTATATTTTTAGAAATACGATTTAATTTTCCGTTTTTTCTACTAAACTGATCTCCCATCCTATCTTCTACAATCTCGCCTCCAATTCAAACCACGTTTCCTTTTACTCCTTTGCTCATTTGCCTGATCAGCTTTTGTTATTCACCCAACTCATTTGGATGTAACTTTTGCTATGACAACTTCGATTCATCATCCACTGCTTCCAAGGGCAGGCAAAAATGTCAAGTGATTTATGACTCGTATGCTGGGAAACTATGCCAAAAAGCATTTCCTGCTACGCACTTACCGATTCAACTAATTTAAATTCCACTCCTCTACTCTCTTTGTTGAAGAATCACAGCGTTGAGATATGTGCGCTTTGCTTACGCTGAAAACTGTCAAATGCTTTTCGCTTGTGGGGTAAATGTTAACAAGCGTTTTACACAGTGGTACAAGGCACATGCTGCACGAGGAGCGCCAAAAAGGACGAAGCACCACACACACACACAGGCGCACGATACGCTGACAGCTGCAAAGCCATAAATCAACAAGTTAAGTCAAACGTGCGGCTGCAGCGCTAAAAGCCAAACCGAAATTTTTAAATTTTTACCACACACACACACATGCAACAAGAGGAGGAGGGGGTGTGGCACCCACAACAAATGATAAAAAATGGAATTGATTTCAATGTTTAATAAAAAATTCATGAAAATTTGTCAGCTAGCAAAGCTTTCTGTCCTGCGTCTAGTTGCTGTTGTTCTGGGTCTGCGGCTGCTATTAATCACAGTTTGTTGCACTCGCTGCGCCATAAAGTGATTCATGTGTGTAGCCGAAGCTGTGACTGTGGCTGTACAGGGTAAGTGTAGGTAGCGTAGCAGCAGCAGTCTGTAAACACCAGGCGCATCCTGGCAGGACCTATGCTGTCACGGCATTTTCAACTTGTCCCATGATTTATGTTGCATTTTAGACCAAATGACAACTTGCGTCTTCTTTTTCCCGCTGCGCGCCCCCTTTCTGTTTGGCCAACAATAAGCACTAATCAGACAGCAGCAAATTCTCATTAGATATCCCAATAAGAGAGGGGTGGCTCAAAGCGCATGGAGTGATAGCAATAAAGCGAAAAATATTTGAGATCTGTAAGGCTTCAAGAGTGTGTAAGAGTTAGCAAAAGCTATTTGAGTTTTACTTGTGATTGACATTGAAATTTGCAGAGCGCTGTTGAAGTCAATTTGGTATTTTAGAGTGAATATTAGAAGCTGCTCCGGCAATGAGTCTGGCTGAGTCTGAGTCTGTCGTGAGTTGAGTTTATATTAGAAAGAAACTGAGCGCCATGCAGCCAAGGAGTCGGAGAGTCAAAGCCAAAGAACACAAGCAGAAGCATAAATATGGAGCGCAGCAGAATGTTGTCGTGCTCATTTACTCTCAATAAAATAATACGCTTAAGCAAATCGAAGGCTTCAATGTATGCGTGCATTGAGAATCAACCAGTGCATCAACTCAAAAGAGAAGAGAGCTCAGTAGATAAGTGATTTTAAGCTGCTGAGCCGAAAAACCTTCATACTTCGTATGCCTAGATGAATAAATATTAAAAAAAAAATAAAAAAAAAAATTAGTCTGCTATCGGCATTTCATTTTCGTTTATTATATATTTTAAATAATCAATATAAATAATTAAAAATACTATAATAAACTTTTATTTTGACTGAAAGCTATATTAATTTAAATTATGTGAAATGTAGTATAAAATGTAAAAAAAATATTTTTTTTAAATACAAAAATATACAATTAAAACTATATTTTATAAAAATTATTTTTTTAAATAAATAAAAATTAATTATAAGTTTATTTTTAGTTTTGTAAGCTTAAATACACATTTTTATTTACCATTCATTTAAACCTAATTATTAAACACTTATATGTTAAAAAATTTTAATATTTATGTTGAAAAACTTTTTTTAAAAAAATTCACACCAAATTTTAATAACAAACAAAAAATGTTAAAAAATGTAAAATTTAGTAATATTTAATTTAAAATTTAATATCTTATTTTAAAATATGAAAAACAATATACCTCGATATAACAAACTTCGTTATAACGAAAAACTCAGCATAACAAATTCTGTACTAATAAGTACCTATAGCGAATTAGTAGATATTACTAAACATTTTCTGGTTCCCCTCAGATTCGAGGTTTCACTCTAATTTATTTAGTTTAGTTTTATACAAGCTCTTTAAATGAGATTGTCATAATTCTCCAAGAAACATATTTTGTTATTGTTTATATTATATTATTAAATATAAAATTCTTATTATATTTTTAAATTTTAAATATATTTATTTTAATTCTCCTAAAAATATTTAATTTAAATATCATTTAGAAATATTTAATAGTTTTATTCAGTTTTACTTTCGCTCTTAGTGCACTTCATATTCCTCAACAAGGCATTAACTTTCCCCTTTACTTTACTATTCTGTTACGTCACACATTGCCAGTTTTGGTAATTCATTAGGCTTGCCAAAATTGATTTATCCACGGCTGCTATTTATCGTATATTTATAGATCTCTGCCGAAAAAATAAGAGCACAACAGCCCAAAACACAATAATGCAATTGATTTTTGGTGATAAAAATCAATGTTTTTACCCAAAAAAAAAAAAAAGGGTTCACTAAACGAGCTAACGAGCAGGCAGGGGTTGAGGGGTTGCGAGTGCCTGTGCCTATGCCTCTGACTCTAGCTCTGTTACTGCCTCTTTCTCTACTCCTGTCTCCACTCCAACCTCAACGCCTGCCCTGCCCCTGTTTTATGGCCTTTCACTCTCACTCAGCCAACTGTTTACACACATGCGGTTGTTTCATATTTCATAAATTTCCCTCATTTTTTTTTTGTTTGTTTTTTTTGCCAGTGCCAAAATCAAAGCATAAAGTTGTCAAGGCGTATCGACGCAGAGACCCCTTTTTAGCCCTGACTCTGGTGCGTCTTATTTATGAAAATTGAGTTATAATTGGTAGTGCATTAAGTTGTCGCTCGGCCAGACTTTCCACTTTGCTTACGTTTTTTTTTTTTTGGTCCGCTTCCGGGCTGCCGTTGACGCATTTCTGCATCAAGAAATACGCAAATTGAATTTATAGGCAGGCAGACAGACGAGCCTTGAAAGTGCCACTAAATCAAAATCATGTCGCCACACGACGCGCACACACTCAGGCTCACATATGAGCTATCAAGGAAATGCATGCGGCAACAAGGGGTTAAGATCGTGTGTTTTGCATACGTTTTCACGTGTTTCCTGTTGCTCCGTGGATGTGTTCTCTTTTTTATGCTATTTGCGTATCCTTCCGTTGGTTGTGCTTCTGCTCTTTTTTGCATATGTCCAGGCGTCGCAGTTCGCTGCGCGTTTTCTGGTGAGGATTATTGCTCATATGTGGAACTGTTTTGACAGTTGCGCGCTTCGTTACCGTTTCGAGTGGAGGAATGGGGCATTGTTATATGAAATTTTATATATTTATAATTTTATATATATTTATTTAGTTATCTTAGTATTTTCATTCAATTTTCAAAGTATTTTTTACATATTTTTAAAGCTTAGTTAATATTTGCTATTTAAGAAAGATTTGATTTAAGAAAGAGTTGATTATAAAACAATAAAAAAAAAACAATTAATAAATTTAAAATTATTA
Source organism: Drosophila paranaensis (assembly GCA_035047545.1). Classification (NCBI taxonomy): domain Eukaryota; kingdom Metazoa; phylum Arthropoda; class Insecta; order Diptera; family Drosophilidae; genus Drosophila; species Drosophila paranaensis. Next base: position 6,312,631 of record JAWNPL010000145.1, on the reverse strand, counting down.
AATAAATGATAAACTAAACTCAGTTAAAAGATCTATTTTATTAGGTATTTTTAGCATTTTAAAAATTAAAAATAATAAAAAAAATACACAACAATCAAAGGTAAATTTGGTTTAGTATTTTTAGTATTTTATATTTTAAAATTTGTAAAATTCAAAATAATAAATGATATTTTAAAAAAATCAGAATAATAAAAGGTACATTTGGCTATTTAGTATTTTTAGTATTTTATATTTTTAAATTAAAAAAAAATCAAAATAAATGATATTTTTTAAAATCAGAATAATAAAAGGTACATTTGGTTATTTAGCATGTTTAGTATTTTATATTTTTATAATAAAAAAAACATTAAATTTAAAAAATACTTAACAATAATATATAAGTTTTGTTACTTAGTATTTTATTACCTTTTAAATAATTATTGAATCACTTAGCTCACATTAAAGTTTAGTCAACTTTCTTTAGGCATAATCAAGTTTAAACCAAGTATAAAACCTTTTTACAGCATTTAGTCTTAATATTTTAATCTGCTTATAAACCAAAATCTTTTTTTTTTTATTTTTCTTAGTATTCTTCATGTCATTTTTATTCTCTATTTACCCCTCATATTCGCTAAGCTAAAAAAACTTTCTTTAGCCAGAACCCATGCCCACGCTACATCCTTCTTCTCCTGCGGCTAGGCTTGCCTCTTGTCCTGTTCCGGACAACACTTATGGCTACTTTACTTCCACTTCTGACCACATGCTCACATCGGGCGCACAAAAGGCACAAAACTGTGGGCAGCACGCCTCTTAAACCCTTTCGCTGTGGCCACTTTTGTATCCTGGTCACTTGCTGCTCGCCCATTTTTTCTGCTTTTTTTGGGCCATTGGGTGGGATTGACCCTTTCGCTGGCCGGACAACCCTTCCTCGCATATAAGTTATATGATTTTTGCATTATTTTGGCATAATGCGCACATTAATGACACTCACACACTCGAAATTATGTTGTTAATCGAACGGGGTGCAGTTCGAACTATTTCGATATTTGAGCATTTGTTTTACGGGGGCGCCGCCAACAATTTATTGCCCCTTTTTTGGTGGCCTTTTTATGTTATTTTTGCGTTGCATTTTTATGTTTGTTCTGTGTGCATTTTATGCCCTGGCAAACATTAATTTTCCCAGCTACCATTGACAGACAGTTGACGTTTCAATGCAATGGACGAGCGAGCAGAGGACATTAGCGAAATTACCTAACCGCTGGCACGTAAAATGATATATGTGAAGTTTTTTTTTGGCTAGAGTTGACGGCTTTTTATGGCAGGCGAAATTCGTTAATGTTGCGATTCAGCTTAAGGTATTTATCATTTGCAAGTGGATAAGTTAAGGGAGCGTAGATATGAACTGATTTTATATGTCTATAAGACTGGAATAGATATGCTTTGGTTTTATATGCCTATAAAATCTTAGCATATATATCTAGCAGTCTAGCTTTTTGTGTATTTAGACTGTAGAAAATGTATCAGACATATCTATTATATTGAATTATAAGTATATTATTATTCAGGCTTACAAATCTGAAACCATTTTGAGTTCTCTTGGCAATAACAAATTTTATAAAAAGTGGGAAAATTTTAGATTGAGCCCAAATACATTTATCACATATACATAGATCACGCATTATTAAGGACTTAAAGCTCTCTCTCTCTCTCTCTCTCTCTACCTCTCTCTCTATCTATCTATCTCTCTCTCTATCCAAAACTCAATTGAGCGAACTGAATAACAAAGATATTGCCTTGAAGATCATATGATAATGTAGTTATCATAAGACATGATAACTTTAAGGCTCCAAGGCAGGCTGCGCTTGACACTCAAAGTTTTAAGCCAGATAGCTAGGGTCTATATATTACATAATAATTTTATAATAATATAAAACTATTAACTACTTCAATACCGTTTCAGATGCATAAGCTTCCATTTATTAATAATTTCTCCTTTCCCAAAAATTTCAATTAACTCAGCTCCCTGACTTCCCATCCTCATCCACCCTCTGGCCATATATCATGCCATTACGTCTTCTCATTTCTTGCCATTAGATAAAAGACAACAAAATAAATTGAAGCGAAATTCACTTAAATTCATTGGCATTTTAGTCGACTGGACAAATCAAATCAATGCCAGCAAAAAATTTGGAAGGTTTTATAACATTATTTGTATACAGACAAACGAAATAAATCTCCAAGTGTCACACATATGGCACGGCCCGCGCTGTCAGTTGGACTTAAATGAAACCCCAAAACAACAACTGTACGGCGAGCCGTAAAAAGTCTGTAAGATTTACCAAATATTGCACAATGATGGATCATAAATAACTTATGTTTGCACGGCCGAGTCAAAGCGACAAAAAAAAAAAAAACAGACAAAAAGTGACGTAACGCATAAGGTTAATACTCGGAGAATAGCGAGAAGCGCCCTCTGGCTCTCCCACTCTCCCTCTATGTGGACTGCCTCGACCATTAAGCACAAAAGGATGACCCTTGATGCCGTAAAAAAGAACTGACTGGACAATGGTCACTTGATGATGCGGGCGCGTCGTCGCCAGCGCCCAAAATACGTTTCCCATATTCTCACTAGCATATACGTACGTATTCCCACTGGGCTCTGCAGCAGCTTCTCGTTTTATATCGCCCGAAATGAACGGAAGCGACTCGTAAAACTAGCGAATTGTGAATTATGTTGCTGACATATAGTCAGTCCTGTCACCAGGACAGTACTCCTGCGCCATAGAATGCCAGTCAATAGCTGACAATAAAAACCGAAATGCTAAGGGCTACTTGGCACATATAAAAAAGAGTGTTGGAGTAGGCAGTGATGGACTTGGAGATGCTCTAAATAGTGGTTTTAGGAATTTAGGTTTTAATCTAGCTGATCTTGGTTTTAGATATGAATATTTTGGAGCTGGCTGGTTGTATCTATGAAAAGTATTAATTAAAATTTGTATTTAGTTTATGTTAAGCTATATACTAATTTTGAAGTGCCTAGCTCTTAAAGTTTTCGAGCTATGCTGAAATAACTACAATTGGGTAGAAGATATCAAAGAAAAGTTTTATTCTTCAGTTAAATTTGACTTTCAGGAATATATATTTTGAATTTCAAGTGTCTAACTTTTATAATACTCGAGATATGCCAGAAATATACATGAAAAAGAGGAAAGAACTCGATATGATACAGAGAAAGAGTCTAACAGTCATTCGAATGGATAGTCAACCATAGCTCGCACTCAGCCTGCTTCTTCCACTCCAACAGCCCCATATACCCCATCAAATACATCCAAGATCTACAGGGTACAAACAGCGCTTGGACATTGGTCAATGTTATGGCCATAGCTAAGTATTCATGGGTAGTTTGGCGTCTATTGAACTCCTGTTTTTTGCTCAGTTCAATAAAAGGTGCATTAAACATGGCACAGAGCACTTCAAGCACTTGGAAAACATAGTCGTAAATACATTTTATTGTAAATTGTGAGCACTATAAAGAGCAGAACTTAGGTAGGGATTCGGGTCAATTGCTGTAGCCAAAAGTTATCGTTTTTAGTTAAATGCCAAAGTAAAAGCCATTAACTGGCGTTTCAAATATTCATTATTGCTAATGTTTGCACGGCAAAAGAAAAACACCGAAACACAATTAGCTTTCCAGAAGAACTAGCCGCAAAAGAAAATTTACTTTTAAAAGTTCAAGCGAAGGCAGAGGCAGAAGTAACGGCAAAGGATAAGGCATTGAATATGCACACGCCATAATCACATTAAAGCGTAAACGATATGCAAATGGATGCGCTGACAAGGAAGCACACACAACTTCATCAAAAATGCGCACACATGTAAAAAAGAGAAGTAACAAGACAGAAAGCTTTAGTTGGGTATGCCCGACTAGGAAATGCCCTGAAGCTTAACTGCAAAATAAATTTCTCTTTAGCTTTTATCGGTTCTAAGATCGGATGAGATACGGACAGATAAGCAGACGGACAGACAGCCTCCATATATACGTCATCTTCTTCTGCAGACTCTAATGTCTACCTCTTAAAGTCTTCGAGTCTTCGAAGCACACATAAGTATTATAAAGCAAAAGATATCAAAGAAAAGTTGAATCCTTGAGTTTAATCTGAATTTCAGTAAAATATATTTCCAATTTCAAGTGTCTAACTTCTATAATATTCGAGATATACCAAAAGTAGATTGAAATATGTACTTCATACGTTCTTCCGCCTCTCACGTGCTTTCTAACAAAACCAATATACCCTCACTTACTACTTTCAAAGGCTAAAAGAAAAGCCAAAAAGGAAAAGAAAACTTACTTACTTTTACTTACCGTAAAAACTAGCACGAAACTTGTGGCCGGAAGTGAGGTGCTGACAGAGAGTTTTTCTTGTGCTGGATAATCACGTGCTCACTTACAGCGAGCAATTAGTCTGGATGTGTTGAGGAGTCTGAGCAGAGCTGCCATTTTAATTCAATAAAAGTCAAACGAGGCAGGCGAAACTTTTCACTAGTTGCTGCGGTCTGTTGCCTAAAGTCAATTAAAATTGGCAAAAAGCTGTTAGCTACTGTCGAAATATCTCTCGCAGCTTGTCTCGGCTTGTCTCGTCTTGTCTCGTCTTGTCTCGTCTTCATTTGGCCAAAAACTTTTTGCCTCAACGTCATGCGATGTGTGCCGCATGTGTTAGCCAAGTACTCGATCCATTATTGGCCTAATGCAATCAAATGGGCATATGCGCCTCAAGTTCTTGGACCATATACAGATGCGATAAACAAAAGGGTTCCACTTGCCATTACAATTGCATGGTGTTAGAGGCGTGTGCTCAAAGAGTTGTTGACTGTTTGGGAAAGTAATGAGAGGAAATGAAAATTAAAGAGAGAAAAGGATTGAAAGACGTTTATGAAGACAGTTGTTTCATATTTATACCTAATTTTACTATAACTTAATCCAACTCGAGTTTTACATAATTAAATTTATGCCTAATTTAACTTATGCCCAACTCAATTTATACCTAAGTTAACTCATACTCAATTAAACTTACACCAAATTAAATTTATACAAAAATTTTCAAATAAATAAAATTTATATCCAAATTAATTTATACCTAATTAAATTTATACCTAATTAAATTTATGCCTTATTCATATTATACCTTATATAAATTATACCAAATCTACCTCATACCTAATTAAGCTTAAACCAAATTAAATTTATACCAATTTAAATTTATACCAAATTAAACTAAAGTCTAATTAAACTTAAAATTAATAAAGTTTATATGCCAATTTATACCTAATTTAATTTATGCCTAATTGTATTTATACCTAATTAAATACATAATATAAATTTATGCCTAATTAAACTTATGCCTTTTTTCATATTATACCTAATATAATTTATACCCAAGTCAGCTCATGCCTAATTTAACTCATATCTAATTAAATTTATACCCATAATATTTATGCCTAATAAAATTTATGCCTGATTAGACGTATGCATAAATCAATTTATACCTTATTCAACTTATACCTAATTCAACTTATACCCAAGCTCCCATAAATATATCAAATATTCAATTTGAATTCCAATTTGCAGCTTCCTTTCTCTTCCCTATCTCTCTCTCTCTCTCTCCCCTCTCTCTCTCTCTCTCTCTCTCTCTCTCTCTCTCTCTCAACTCATCAAACCGCCCTCGTCACATCCAACATAGCCAAATCACAGTCCATATAAACATAGCGCTGCCATTTCAATTAAATTATCAAAACAAAAGCCGCCCCGAAAAGAACAATAGAGCAGAGACACCTTAAGTGCATTACCTAATCCTGTGCAGGCTGTCGGCTGCTGCAGTCGGAAGCTTCACTGTAGCCGCAAAGCCAAACACCTAAGTCACAGCCATTGTCAACGGCAAACAGCGGCAGGGGCTGAAGACTTTGGCAACTTCATTATTCTTGTGGCCAAAATGCGAGCCAAATGACATTTCGATGCGGTTTCATAAGAAGAGTATTTGATAAAGGGTGTCCCAGAAGTCACGCAAGATTTGAGCAGTAAAGTGCTGGCAACAAAAAAAAACAAACTTATTAAAAATAGAACGATTTATAAGCGGACAAAGGATGCTATATAAATCAATTAAAAACTGTACATTTGAAATAATAAATCTGTATTTTCCATCAAAATTACTTCTTGCGTGACTTTTGGGACACCCAGTACTTCTTGCGTGACTTTTGGATCACCCTATATATGCAAATGTCTCGAATGAATTTAATCAACAATTGTGTGAATCTCCTTTATCTCTATGTCTCTCGCACTCTCCGTCTCTCTCTCCCTCTCTGTCTCACCTTGTGCGTGCATTATTCTAATGAGTTTCGCTTTGGGCGGCAATTTTTATGGCCACGTCTGCAATTGTTGCACTTATTTTGATAACAACTTTTCAAATGAAATGGCCCCAGACTAGCTAGATTGGCTAACAGCTAAAAAACATTACGCATACGACATGTAACACACGCCAGCATAACTAATGTTGCTGTTGTTGCTGTTTGACCGCAGCAAACGCAATTGTCTGTGGTCAGCCGTGGTCGGCCAATAAAAGCAAATGGTTCTCGAGTCCCTTCAAGTGCCCACTGGCAGTTAGTTTATTCGGGCCATCAAAGCAGCAGCAGCAGCAGCAGCAAACTTCCTTTCACATTTGATGCTGCATTAAAAATGCCAAAAAGAAACTACTAAAAAACAAGGGGCAGCTACATGTTGCAGCAACAATGTTGCCAAGCTAAGGCCAACCCCAGCCTCAAACTTCTCTTTTGATTTGCATATGACAAACGGCTGGGGCATGGGCCAAGAGGAGTGTAACTCTAGCCATATCTGGCAACTGGTTTGTTCATTTCGCTGCAAATGTCCGGCAATTATGTTGTGCGAGTGTGTGTGTGTGTGTGTGAGTGTGTGAGTGTGTGTGCTGCTGATAGCCGTGTCCATTGTGAGTTGTCGTGTCCAGCTTGTTATGTGGCTGGCAGACGTCGACATTGCATTCTTATTGACTCTAGTGCCACTTTATTTGCAACTCCGCCCACAAGCAGCTCTCTCCTCCCCCCTCTCTTTCTCCCTTGCAGGGGCAACATTGTTGGACTGGCTTTTTATTTGTGCATTGGCCATTTGCGTTCTGCTGTGCGGTTGTCCATGCAAAATTAAATTAAAATGCATTAACAAAAAGATTCCAAATGGGGTTCATGTGAGATAAACGTATGTATATATATGTATGTATATGTGGACATATATGTACATATATATCTATAATTGGAAGGTAGCAATTGGAAGCAGTAGCTGACAGCGTCCGTGAGGTAGCTGTGCTTTGCATATAGTCTACTCAGCTAAAAATAAAGATATATATATTTATAATATATTTTCTTAACTGATTATTTTTTATCTTTTGAATACATTGAGTGCTATACTCTATACTCTATATTTGCATATTTATTTGTTTGTATAAAATAATAAATACTTCTTACATATTTTTAAAAATAAAATATAATACATATTTTTTATTAATTTATTTAAATATTTATCACTTACTTATTTAAATAAAATAAACTTTTTAATCTCTATATTTATAAATTTATTTAAATACCATAGTTAAAATTGTATATTTATTTCTTTGTGTAAAATAATAAATGTTTTTAATATATTAAAAAAAGTATATATATATATATATATATATATATATATATATATATATATATATATATATATATATATATATATAGTATATTTTTTATTAATTTATATATTAAAATATAATTTATTCACTTATTTAAATAAAATAAAATTTTGGACTCTATATATTTAAATATTATATATTTATATGAATAAAAATATTTATTTTATTTAAATAAATAATTGAAAAATATTTAATTAGAATTAGAATTTTTTAATTAAAATTTTTTATTTATTTAAAAAAAGTTAATATTCGTTACCTATTTACCTATTTATGTATTTAAATATTATTCATTTACTTATTTAAACTAAATAATATGTATGTTCTATAAATTTAATATATTTAAATTAAATAACTATTTATTACTTATTTACATTAAATAAATATTTTTTATTTTCTTAGATAAAGTTAATATTTTTTATTTATTTATTTAAATATTTTTAATTTATTAATGTAAATATTTTCTACATATTTTAATAAAATAAATATTTTTTGTTATTTATTTAAATGAATTTTAAATAGGCAGTCTTTACGAAATAGACTGCCTATTTAAAATTTATTTAGATAAAAAATAATATTTATTATTTGAATATTTATTATTAAAATATTTAATATTGGTTAAGATATTAAATAATAAATATTATTTTTTTAAAACTTATATAAATAAAATAATTTAAAATATAAATTTATATTATTTTTATATTATTTATATATTTATTATATTTTTCAATAAAATTTCGAAGCTCTTTCGAAGCTTCCAAGTTGAATAGAAGTGATTTAAGGTTTTTGTCTATGACTGAAATGGGAAATAATTTAGAAATTAAGACATTGTATATAGAGCTAGCTAGTTATATAGCCATTTAATTCAATCACGTTTAAGCTTTCCTTGCTTTCTAATCTCTATTGATTAAACATGTTAAACATTTTTTATTTATTTCACTTTCAAATGACATCATCAGCAGTGCGTATAATTGATTTTCGAGAAGCGAAACTGATTTCCGGCAAACATCCTAGGCCCTGCGGCCCAAAGCAAATTTGAATAAAAATTTTGTCACTGAGGCCTAAAATCGTGTACTACACTTGCACTTGACTGGCTGAGCTGGGGGAGGAAGTCGCCTGCGGTGCTCGAAAAGGAAATCCGCGCAAAAGGACACTAATATAAATAAAATTTCAATTACTCAACAATTAATTTCGTCTTGTGAGCAATCGGCGAAGCGTTAAAACGGACGTACGGACGGAGTGGACTACGGCTCTGGCGCTGGCTGCCTGGTTGACTGGATATTTAAAAGTTATCGCCGAAGACAGAACGGAATTGCCAGCTGTGGCCAAGTCGAAGTCGAAGTGAAAGTTGAAGTCGAAGTCGAAGTCCTTTGGGCGCAGGAGACACAATTAGATGGCAACGTATTTGTTTTCTGATTATGAAGCGTTAAGCAAAACTGTCAACGTGCAACCGAGAAACGCAATTTATTGAGAAACTTTTAGAGCTGGCAGACAGCCGTACACCCAACCCTCTCTCTCTCTCTCTCTCTGGCATCCTGCCTGGCTAAGAGCTTATCTCTGTGCTTCGTCACTCAAGCAAAACGACGTCGACTCCGTCTCCGTCTCCGTCTCCGACTCCGTCTCCGACTCCGGCAAGAAGTTGATCTCAAGTCTGAGATATAGAGTCCTGCTCCTGGTTGCTTCCATTCCATTTCATGGCAATTCGCTGTCTGGTCGTCACGCACAAAGGACTACGTCTCAAATTAGCAGAAAAATCTGTTATCCTTTCGTTTGGCTTGGCTTGCGGCGTGTTAATGATTTTTCTCCGCCCTCCCAGAAAGAATCCTGCCCAAACTTCTTACAAATGAAGTGACAGAGCATATTTAAAATTAAACAATTTAATCCGCCGCAGCAGACGCTCGCAAGTCCTTGTTGCCAAGCACGTGAAATGTTGACACTGTCGCCAGCTTGTTTTTCCTGCCTGCCTGCCTGCCTGCCTGCCGGGCATGGAATATATGTGCTAATTAGCAAACAGTCAGCAGCGACAGACAGCATATTGGCCCCCAGTGCGTGTGTGTGTGCGTGCGTGCAAGGATTGTCTTACTCCTTGCTGTTGTCTCAGTGTCTTGTTAAACAAATAAGTTTGCGCTACGTTTGTCCTTTGGTTTTCCGTCGTGACGTGTCGCCCGGCTTTGTCCTTATCAGACGGCTCGTCGTGCCCATTGTCATTTCCCAAGTGCTTGATTGGCACGTAATTTAGTTGAGCTTCTCGAGAGAGCTGGCAGGGAGCTTTATCTGGTTAAGGCATATATATACCTGAGTGGGGTTTATAGGCGGGTGCTATATATACAGATATCTATAGCTCTCTCTATACATAGCATTTCTATACTGATATTTAATACACCTTAACTAACTTCTATTTACTACCTCTCCCTATTACCGTTAACATTTCTAGCTCTAAAGCTGGCAAATACACTAATTAAATTAGATTTTAGGCGTCGTTAGTGGTCAACTGACAGAGGTTTTTTCCTCTCTTTCGTCTGGCAAATCACAAATATATTGCAAACATACCACGTCGAACTTAAAATACTCTCTCCAGAGAAACAGCCAATCAGACAGTTGAAGCATCAACAAACACTCAAAACAATCAGCAAGAGTATAAAGTCTAGAGCATTAAGAAAACGCTTCAAGTAACTCTCTCAATCTCTCCTGCACACTCACTCTCTCCCACTCTCTCCAATTATGGGCTGCCTTAAAAATGCGCACCAAGCTGATTGTCTCTCTCACACCCGCTCTGATATGCATAAGCAGACTCACTCAATGTTGATCGTCGCACTCACTGCCACTGCAAGCCTATACTAATACCATGACAAGTAACACAGTACAGACTCAATCAGAATTTGCAATGCTGAGTGCAAGTTCTGGAGCTGCCACACACACACACAAAGCTAGCATATGTATAGCGGGATCACCAAGAGAGCGAATGAGTTAGAGTCCACAAGGCTGCCTACTTGTTGTTGTTGTGATGTCAAACGGCAGGGAACAGAATATCTTCGCTTGCGGCCTGTGGACAGCTAGACAGACAGAGAAAGAGAGAGAGCGAGATGGAAATATTATTTTGGCTCTTAATATAGTTGTGGATTTTATTTACACTCAATTGCAGTTGATAAATTTTTGAGGAGAAAATAAATTAGGATCCACAAGGCTGCTGTTGTAATGCAAAGCAGCCGAGCCAAAATTAGCTTCCACAATGCCAACGCTCGTCGCTTATGGACAGAGAGCCAGAAAGAGCGCGATGGCTTCCACAATCTCAACGCCTGCCAATAGATAGGCAGACAGAGGGAGATGGCCATAGTAGCTTGACTGCTCACATTTACTCAACTCATTTACAGTTGTTGCATTTTTGCCAGAGAATATTAGTTAACCTTTTCGTTAGGGTATTATAATCATGGAAAAAGCAATGAGCCAACCGCAACCATGTTGATTACAAGCACTCAACAGTGCTTCGACAACTACATACAACAGCCGAACGGCGGCAACAAATGTAGAAACCAAATAAAAGCCAGACCAAAAGCCGGCCGGCCCCGGTCACCGCCAATATCAATGACCAAAATCGAACGCACAAATAACCGCAATGTAACACATTTGCAAATATGCAAAAAGCCATAAACAAAATAAGCGAAGCGTTCCAAAATGTGAAACGGAACTGAGGCAGCCGCCCCAGCAGGGGCGGGCTGGGTGCAACGCTATTGCGTCCCTGCAATTGTTTGCCAAAAACATTTAAACCTTTATTTGAAAATTACACATAAACATATTGCGATTGGGGGACAGTTGAATGAGCAGGGTGTGGGGGTCCTGCGAGAGCTGACCGCAACAGCCGGTCAATAGTATAAATACTCTAGCTGAGGGTACTTCGATATGCTCATCGGCTATGGATGCTATAAATGTGAAGTCTTAAAGCAGTTTGAAAATGACTAGGGATAGATCTCTCCATAAAAGCTAGTTATAGCCACAAATTTCAACATTCAGCTTATACAACTGTGAGATATACACAGATCATCAATCAATCAATCAATCAGGTATGAATGAATCAATCAGCTATCTAGATTAGAGTGCTGAATTTCCACAGTCAGTCAATCATTATTATCGCTCAATCAATCTTCATTAGCGAATAATCAGCTATCATCAGTCTATCAATCATCATCAGTCAATCATTATCAGTTTTTCAATCATTATTCAGTCAATCAATATCAGCCAGGCAATTGTCAGCCTCTCAATCATCATCAGTTATTCAATCATAGATCTTCAGTCAATCATTAACAGTCACACAATCAATCCCGCTGTATCAATCATTATCAGTTGCTCGATCATCATTAGTCGATGAAGCAATATCAGTCTGTCAATCATCACCAGTCAATGAATAGAATAACAATCAATCATTATTATTATCAATAATTATCTGTCAATCATCATCAACCAATAGTTAACAGTTTAGCAATCATCAGTCAATCATTATCAGTCAATATTTATCAATCGATCATTATCAGTCAATCTTTATCATTAATCAATCATCGTAAACCAATCATTATTAGTCAATCCTTACCAGTCAATCATAATCAGTCAATCACTATCATTAATCAATCACTATCAGTCCATCATCAGTAGTCAATCATTCTCAGTCAATTATTATCAGTCAATCAGTATCAGCCAATAGTAGTCTGTATCATTATCATTGATCAGAATCAGTCAATCTCCATCAGTCAATCAATCACTATTTATTATTCAACTCAGCCATCATCAGTCAGTCAATCATAGATCATCAGTCAATTATTTGCCATTATGGATATAGTCAATCCTTATCCGTCAATCAATCAATCAATGAATAAATCAGTCACAATCAATCAGTCAAATATCATCAATCATCATCAATCAATCAGTTTTCTACGAGAGTGAAGCATATCCCTCCATATATTGTCGATCCTATGGAAAGTCTCCAGCAAATGAAGAGCATTGAAAATGCATTGTGCATTTAAAATTTGACTCTCGATTGAAGTTCGCGTGAGAAACATGGGAAACATGTGCAACATATTTGCCAATGCATTTGGCAACATCATTAAGTTGAAAATTGTTGGGCCACAGGAGTGCAACGGCCTATGAAGGACCGCAGTGGCGAGGAGTGGACGCAATGCGAGTCGGATGCACTGGAGGGCAAAGCCAATGAATTTTCATGAATGCAGTCAAGTCTATAAAAATTAATGCCACATGCAGTTGGATGCGTTTTAAATATGAGTGTGGAAAAACTGTGTGGGAAATTTGGGTGCGGTTCGAAGAGCCCAGATCCCAGAGCCCAGAGCCGAGAGCCCAGACTCCAAGCGAAAGGCTTATCAAATGGTCATTTTTGTTTGCATTTAATTAAAAATCAGACAAAAAGGCAGGACACGTGTCAATGGGACGCCCAGCGCAAGGACACGGGGTGCGATAAATCACGCTTTAAACAAATGCCAAGTAATTTATCAATGTCAACACTAAGCAACCAACAAAAATAGGAAAGGAAGATTCCAGTCGAGAGTGATCGACTAGGAGATACCTGGTACTATGTGTAGAGCTGGTGCTACAGTCGACGAGCCTTGAGTCTGCTGCACATACACTAAGAAATATTCCTACGTAAGCTCATACGCCATCTATTGTCCACTACTTGCAGCTGCTTCTGTTAAAGGCACTATTATGGCTCTAATTGTTATTGAATAACTCGAAAACTAGTAGAAATATCTTAATTAAATTTTCAGAGTGTAATAAAGACATTTCAATGTGCTTACATACCAAATCTTAAGTCTGTACTATTTGAAAAATCACTTGATATTTTGATATTATATAGTAATAAAGAAGATATTCTCAGTGTGAACTATTGATATTTTATAGATATATTAAAAAAACCCCTACGTAACAAATTCGAGATTTATAACTTTAAAAGTTTTCGAGTTGGGCTTAAAAAAACAGTTTAAAATATCGATTTATGTCTATAACTAGGAAAATAAATGAGTTATACCAAGAAAATAAGAATTTTATACTATATAGTATCTTTCAGAATATATATACGAAATTTCAAATTATTAACTTTTGTACTTTACGAGATCTTTGCATTAGAGAGATGAGAGAGAACAGAAGAAACACATGGAAAGACATGCCTGGTTCGACTCAGCCTCTGCTGCCACAGCTTCCTTCGACTCTTACATATCTATGGTCAAACCGAAGACATCCGTTTGCTTGTGATGCCAGGGTAAATACAAAAAAAGAAAACCAGAGCTGAAAGGATTAAAATCGTACCTTAAGCGTTTGCATAATTAAAGGCAGCGCTGCTCGGGCTGGGGCCGCATTATCAATGTAAATTCGTGTGGCAGCCACGTTTCGCTGGCCGCTGCTCAAGACTTTTGCTTAATTTTCAATTTAATTGTGGCAGGCAGGCCAACTCTGGTCAACTGGTCAACAGCCGCACTCACACTCACACCTCCACCTGGCCCACTTAGGCGTCTGTTTGTGTTTGCTTTTGGGGTTGGGGTTGTGGCTGAGGCTGGGGCCTGGCCAAAGTTCACTAAATTGCATTTCGGCACGCAATTAGTGGTTCATTTGCCGCCCGAGCGAGTGCAGATGGACAAGACTTTCGATATTTGTCCGGTTTCGGGGGCTTTGCTTATTTGCTTTGTGTGCAAACTTAATTTCATCTTATTACGGTGCAGAAATTTTGCAATTTCCGCAACTGCCCAGCTGGACCTTGGTCGAGAACTGCGTCTTGGCCTATTTGTCCGTAGAAACGGAAATGGAAAATACGTGTAAGGCAGGCAGGTAGACGGACAGCCAGACAGACAGCCAGCTGAGCAGTCTCAAGTGTTTATTTGGAGTCCTAGGACTTGATTAGTTTATGTGCCGTCTGCTCCAATCACTTGAGATACATATTGCTTAAGACACTCAGCCACAACTGGCTACCTTTGATTTGGGAATACCCTGGAATAACATTTTCTATAGGTTATGATGTGCATATGTATGTGCTATAGAAAGAAAGAGGTTATGTCCCAGGGTGCTTAGATTTTTTTATCAGAAAGAGCAGCTGTGTCGATCTACCCAGGTTTTTTCGACATCCGAGGCAGCTATCTCGTAAAGTACAAAAGCTAAAGGCTTAAAACTTTGCACATTTATTCCAGCCTAGCCTATGTAGCATAAGCTTAATACTTTTTGCTGATAACTCATGCCTGTTGCTAGTTATCGATAGAAATTGATTCTTTGGGTTGGTTTTTTAAGCCTAACTCGAAGACTATTAAAGCTAGGCACACCAAATTTGGTATTTAGAGTCTTGAAATTAATTCACATTTTAAAAATGTTTCAGTTTAGAGTTTACCTCAAGATTTCTCTTTAAGATTAAATCAAATCATATTATTTGAATTACTACAATTTTGAGTTTTGTTATCTGAAAACCTTAGGAACTCCTTATTATGCTCTAAAAATTTCATTGAGATAATTCAAGTAGTTTCAAAGTTATTTCATAACTAATTTTCTATGAAGGTAGGCAGGCATAAAGTGTACAATAGATGGCGCACTTACCCACATGTGCTTGAGGTATTCCTTCAGTATTTTTACAGAAATCATCCACAGCAGCTGTTCGTATAGTTCCGACTATGTCCTAGACCAGTTTCCCTTATTTTCTCTACTTCCACAAATCAGATAATTGTAAATTGTAAAATTACCTAATTTATAGCATTCTTGCTGTGCTGAGAAATTGCTAGGACACGCCCTGTAAGTGGCATGTTTCACAATTTGACAGAAAGCAGAGCAGCGCATAAAAGAAAAGCTAATTTAATTAAAAGAAAATGCAATCAAAAACGCCATTTGGCAGCGTCGCCTGGCAGCGTGTGTCCTGGCATTGTCCTGTGCGTGCCGCCTTGCAATTTTCGTTCCGTTGCAGGACACACTTTTTACGACCGCAAAACAATGACGAAATGCAGCCGCAAGACAGAGATCGAGACAGAGACAGAGACAGAGGCAGAGATGGCAAACGGCAGCTAGGATATGCCATGCGGTTGTTATCCTGCGTTGCGATTTTATGCACATTTATCATAATTTCACACGCAGCCCTCGACTCGAAGCAGTCACAACACAAGGACACTTTTTTAGTTCTGGGTTCGGTAGCGCATAAAAAATATAAATTTAAGTGCAGCAACTCCTCCCGGGAGGTGCAGAAATTGCATTTCGCCTTTTACGACCAAATGACATTTATGGCATTTCCTTAGCCAGGACGAAACGGCTGCCTGCAACTGTAGGTAATAACCCATTAAAACTATTCGTATATATATGTATACATATATACACACACCTTGGGTATAGGTAAAAAGGGACTTTGGCATGTAGATCCTGACGGCAACATGTCAACACTTCTGCATTGTCCTTTTGCTCCTTGCCTTGGCGCCAACAACAATGTTTTGGGAACTGGTTATTAATATTAATGCCGGCCAAACTGTTAGCCATAAACTAGTCGTTAATAATAATAAATTCAGGAAATAGTAGAAAAAGCATGCTGAGAGTGAAAGGCTATGCGCGACTGAGGAATACCGCGGAAAGCAAAGAATGTACAGAATAGAACCAAGTTGAAGTTTGATAGGGAAAAGGGGGTATTTTCGGAAAGGGAATAAGGTATAGGGAATAGGGCATATTAGCTTAGAATGATTGGAGAAAGGCAAAGGAAGACTGAGAGTAGGCTATGGTTCTGTTTGTATATTAAGAGAAACTATTTACCGGGTATTCTTGAGGTTTGGAATGTTTGGAAAGGGCATAGATCGAGTTTTAGTGTTATAAAGAACATTACAGATGGTATAATATATAGAAGAAACTCTGTACAAAAAGTGTAAATAATGCTTTAAGCATAAATGATGTTGCTGTTAAAGCATTAATAGGAACATTTGACAGGGTATTTCAAGCCAAGCAATAAGTAAAATACATAAATTAGAGAGGAAAAGGGTCAAAGTACCTCTTCTTATCATTTTGTGTAGTTTTAGAGAAAGGAGTCTTAGTGGATTAAATATATATATTAAAAATGAATAAATAAATATTTGTATATATTTAATATTAATATTAAATGAATTTGTTAATGGAATACATATATATATATATATATATATATATATATATATATATATATATATATATATATATATATATATATATAAAATACAAATATATTTAATATATAAATAATAAAAAATTATATATATAAAAAAAGCAAAATAAAGAAAAAAATTTTTTAATTGAAAAAAAAACTTACAATATATTAATATAAGAAAAAAATATTTCAATATTTTATTGAGTGATTGAATAAATTTAATATATTGATAATAAAAATGAAATAAAATATTTAAATATTTTAAAATAAAATAAAAAAATAAAAGTATATAAAAATAATAAAATAAAACTAAAATGAAAATAAAAATAAAATTTAAATAAAAAAAATATTAAAAAAATAAAATAAAAATAAAATAAAATAAAATTAAAATGAAAATAAAAATAAAACTTAAATAAAATATAAATAAAAAAATAAAATAAAAAAAAAATAAAATAAAAATGAAATAAAATAAAATAAAACAAAATGAAATAAAATAAAAATTAAATAAAAATAAAATAAAATAAAAATAAAAATACAAAAATTATATAAAATAAAAGTAAAAAATTAAATAAAAGTGAAATATTAAAAAATTTGAAATTTAAATTGAATATGATAATATGTAAATAAAAGCAAATACTTAAAGACTTTCAAAAAATGCTTAAATTCCAAGCAAATCAAGATATTCTCTTTAGTATTCCCATATAACTCATCATATTCCAACCGTCCTCATTTACAGGGTATCAGCTATATACAGTAGCTAAAAAATAGCAGAAAAAATGCTATAAAAATCCAAATCATAAAATTACTTTTTATTCACTTTTTTTCTGTCTTTGGCTGAAATCTCGGGAGGTATTATCAGACACGTTTTCCGGTAATTGAAGTGTTTGTTGTCCTGCTCCTGCTCCTGCTGCTGCTGTTGTTGTTGCTGTTCTTATCCTTGTTGGCAGCTGCTTTGGTCCACGCATCGTGAGCGTCTCATAATTCTCTAGTTGTGACAAATCAACGCCCTCTTGTAGTTAACTTCCTGCTGCCTTTTTACGAGTGTGAGCGTGTGTGTGTAGTTATAGTACAAGTCCTTGCTCATCTTCCTGCTTGCTTTATCAAAAGTAATTTCGCTTTTATTTCCTTTGACTATTGCCAGCGATTTCCGTTTTTTCCCGTCAATAATTTCATCTCATTTCATTCTTTGTCATAAAAAATGTTGCAAGTGAAGAAGTTTGTTATCCTCGCTGTTGTCCTTGTTGTTGTTGCTGTTGCTGCTGTTATGCCATTTGATGCATGCAATATGCACAAAGTTTCCTATTTCAATAAAAAGTCGAATTGTGGATATAAATCTATAAAAAAAGGAAGAAATCTCGCAACGTTAATAAAAGTCCTTGGGGTTGGCTGGCGAATGTTTGTATTAAGCAAGGACAGCAGCTGCGCGCCAACAAACTTGCCCGAGAATCTATAGTTACAGTTAGGTTGTTAAGCATTATTCCAATTGATCAAAAATCGTGCATTTTCTTCATATTTAGAATTTTGCTTTAATTACTTCTGTGTGAATGGCAGAAATCGTTTAACAACACTGCCGAAGCAGCAGTGCAGCCGACTCTGCTGGGATCAACTAGTTCCACAAGCCAAAAAAGCCAGAAAAAAGTTAAGCGAGATTTTCAATGAGCAATAAAACAGTTTCAATGATTTGAAGTATTTTTTTTGGGTTTTTATTATTATTTATTAATAATATACTGAAAGTGATATATCATAGAAATATAATAATACTTAATTTAATAAAATCATGCAAATCAAATTTTATTCTCCATTCGCAGCTTTTTTTCGTTCTCTCTCAAAATTCTGCTGTTGCCGCTAAAAGAAAGCAATTCAATTTAGCTATAATTCCCGCCAGCCTCTCAATCACAATTTTGCTGCGCTCTTTTTGTGGAACGCAAGAGCTGATTAGAAAATAGCCAAATTGCTAAATTGCCCACACTACGCAGTTAGCTGCAAAGAGAGTGGAACGTGAGTTGTGCAAGTATGAAAAGGAGTATTAATAATATATAAAAGTCAAATAAAACGAAGTGCATTAAGCTAAGTGCGCCGCTAATATCAAGCATGAATTGGTCAGTTACAACTTGCACTTATAATCATAGCTGAATAAAGGCAAATTGCTGTTTAAATTATTGTCTTATTGGCAGTATTTAATTAATTGGTATTTAAATTGTTTTTGTACGAATGTCGCGCTTAACAACACTGTGCCCCAGACACTTTGCTGCAGTTTTTCGCCAACTGCGCGTAGCAGCGGTCGGGAGTTCACAGTGTGCGTGGGAAAATCGAATTTTTTTCAAGTGAGAATTAAGTGAATAAGAATATATTTAAATAAAAAGTGCGTATAAAGCATTGGCAAAGCAAGTGCATGAAGAAAAAGTGCGCGGTTTTTTAAGTGAAATAGTTTAAACGAGTGAAAAGTGTCGCAGCAAACACAAAGTGTGTGAGTGAAAAAATTCATGACAAATGTATGTGTGTGTGAATATGCGTGAGCAAATGTGTGAGTGTGTGTGAATTTGCATGGACAAATTTGTGAGTGTGTAAATTTCCACAGGCAAAAGCGTATGCGTGTGAGCATTTGCAAATATGTGTGTGTGTAAAATTTTGCAATGTGTGCATGTGTGTGTGTATGATAATTTCGTCATCTTATTGCGCAGCAGCCAAATAGTCGGGTGATTGGTTTATATTGCATATAAATAGTATTCAATTGAAAATTAAACACATCCCAACTTTCTCAGCATCTTAAAGGCATTGCTGAAACAATAGTTTACAATTAGCATCCATATAAATTGCAATTCTTTGCGGCTACTGCAGACAAAGGCCCTTAAGTAGCTGACGTCATAAAAGTTCGAGGGTCATAAAGAGCTCTGTTAACTAGACAGTGGTCTGTTAACTTGACAATGTAAATTGGTTGATCTTTGTATGAGAGAGCCTAAAATGTGACGTCGCGACGTCAAAATTGATGCTAGTTAACATTGAAAGTATTTGCGCAACCTAAACTTTGATGTCAAACCGCAATGCTGTGCGCTACCTGAACTTCTGTTTATGCCATGCACATAACGTTTTATTAGCTGACATATTTATGCATATTATTAAAAATATGTTTTTTTTCGCCAAACACAAACAAAAGTGAAATTTTGCAAGCATCGCTTTTGGCATTTAGCATTTGGCAACAGGATCAACATAATCATTGTGCAGCAGGAAAGGGACGCGCGCCTCCGTGGCTCATTAATTTTTATTCGTGCTGCGTGTGCGTGTGTGTGAGAGGGAGAGTGCGTGTGTGTGAGAGTGTGCATGGCTTTTGGTTGCAATAAAAACATATTTTATTAGTTGCGTGTGTGTGTGTCCTGGTCCGATCTCAACCACCATTTGAACGCTGATGACTTGCTGTCAGCATAAATTCATTATTTATGGTGCAATCAATGCGACCGAGCGTATGTCAAACACATCAAAAATCAACAGCTCATCACTGACATAACGGAAGTTTGTTTATTTTATAGTTTGCGCCGCCGGCCGACGCGTCGGCTCAGTGCGAAAATTTGCAAAAATCTTGTGATGCACCGCGGGTTGTCCGCGCGGACAGTTATGGCTCATGTTTGACGTCTGCCTTGGCAAATTTGAATCTCTTTTATGGGACACCTTAAACTACGCCGCCTGATTTACCCTAGCTTCCTTTAAATGTTAGGTATGCTCTCTAAGGGAAAAAGCGAAATAGAGAGTGAGCCTTGTGGATGTTAATTCGCTTGCTCTATTGCTTGAGTGTAGGTTGGTTTTAGACTAGCGTTGTGGATTGTAAGAGAGACTAATTGCATAAGTGTGAGTCTGCCTGCCTGCTTAGTTTAAGTGTGAGTGAGACGAACTTAGTGCGAGTGCTTTCGCTGTTTCGATCGTTGGCCGTATGCGAGAAAGCAAGTGAGTGCTTTTTTTTTCTTTTTTATTTTGAAGTGAATGCTATAGTGTATTAGTGTAAAAGAGACCACTTAACTCCTTCTTGAGTATTGGAAATTGGAAATTGCAAATTCAGCAGGAGAGTGCGAGCGGGAGAGCAGGTGAGCAAGTGAGTAAAATTTGATATTCATTTGCCTTTAAATGCTCTAGTGGAGTGTATGTTAATTTCGTCGTACAATAGTGTTGCATATTGTACGACGATTAAAATTAAAATATTAAAAAAATGAATAAATAAATTAATTTTAAAATTAAGTTAATAAATATAAAATAGCATGATTTAATAAAAATAATAAAATAAAATAATAATTATCTTAAATAATACATAAATGTGCAAACATTTATTATTTTTTAAAATAAATATAATGTATATTTAATTACATTTATTTTTATAATATTAAGTTTTAGGCAGTTTATATTTTGATATAAAGGGTATACAATAGTCCATCAATCAGTTGCTTATTCGCTGCCCTTTTGGTGGGTGTGGCAGTTTCTATTACAAATTTCGAAATTAACGCTTCAATATTTGCAAAAAGTTGCCATAATTCACTTTCGGCAAACATTTTGTTTGATTTGTCCAGTTGAGCTGACTTTAATGCCTTTAAGGACTATTATCTGTGGCAACAGGACTCGAGCTGGGCCAACTAATTAAATGCTCAACTGCTGACAGCACACACACACACGCAGATCTCATTTAACGCTGCCAAAGCAAATGATGAATGGCCGAATGCTTCCTATTTTTGGGCTTATCCATTTGCCACCCTGCAATTAATATGCTCTTAAACAAGGAGTGGAAGGAGTCTGAAGAATCCAATTCAACTCGAGCCCAAGGAATGAATGTCTTCCATCATCTTTTGCGTGATTTGAGCACCTCAGCAGAACTTTCCTGGCATCCCCACTCCTTGCTCTAGTTCCTGTTCCTCATGCGTCATTCGCCTTGGCTATATCAATATCCTGGCTTGTGTGCGGTCACGCATCCGTATTGCTCCAGTCATAATTTCCTTGGGCTCGCATTTGTTTCTTCGTTCTGTTAAATATTCATG
Organism: Drosophila paranaensis; assembly: GCA_035047545.1. Lineage (NCBI taxonomy): Eukaryota > Metazoa > Arthropoda > Insecta > Diptera > Drosophilidae > Drosophila > Drosophila paranaensis. The sequence continues at coordinate 6,290,786 of JAWNPL010000145.1, read as the reverse complement.
CGAATCTGCGCGCTGTCAGCTTCGTTATTCCTTTAATGACATTTCAATAATTAATGTACTTTTCTTTTTTCCCTCATTTTTTCCATTTCCGTGTGCGTGTCCTTTGTGCCACTATATATGTATCTATATCCTACGTCTATATAGACAGACTTTCTGACTAGCTGACTAGCCCGTCAGCATTCGTCTAGATCATCAATCAAAATGGTATTTTTAAATGCTTCGCTCAGGAACTGCTTGTCGCGGCTTATAAATGATGCTCTTGTATGCTTTTTTTCTTTGTTACTCTCTGGAGGAGTTTTTGAGGGTTTTTTGATTAGATTTTGGGCGGTTTTTTAAATGGCAAAATGTCCATCAATTTTAATAAGTCAAGAATGCTAATGCTCTAATTGCATGAAAGTGGGCGCAAATAGCCAAATGTCAATTGGTGAAGCATTAAATAAATAAATGTAGATAAATATGTACATATATAGGAATATACATACATATATTTTGCTCATTCTACAATGAAAAAGCTTTCCAAATCAAGTTAAGCCAAATCAGTCAACAAAACTAATGGGGAAACTTAATAACATTATCTAATAAAATACATTTTTAGACGAATTATGAGTTGAGTGCAGAGCCGAAAGGGAAAGAAAAGCCATTTATAGGGTGTTCGAATAAGTCAATTGGAAACATTGCGCACTTTCTCGCCCCTCTTGTGGGTTTGACGACAGCTGTGTGAAGTAGCGAAAAAGAAACTAAGATAATTTGAGGTAAATGGGATTAGATTTCGAGTTTCGATATAAACGAGATTTGTTGGGGTCAAGATTATTATATTAAGAAGTATTTATTTATATATTTATGTATATGTTCATATATTTTAACATTATATTTATATTTATATATTATTTACATTTATATTTATATTTATATATGTATTAATTTTGTATTCTGTATGTAGCTGTATTTTTTATATATTTATTTTAATATTTATATATATACCTATTTTTTTAATATATCTACAAGTCTATTTTTATACATATGTACATATTTAATCGTTCTTCTCTACGCAGTAGGAATTCTGGCTGACCTTCATTCGATTTGGGTCTCTACAATTTTTATCCCTCAAATATTTGCACGAATACCCTTTTTTTTTTAGCTACCTTAAACCTATAATTCGTTTGGGATCGCAACAAAAATGGCCAAGACCGAAATATGTTGGGCTAAAAGAATTTAGATTCTCTAGACAGAAAATCTTCAATTCGTTCGTTGAGATTTTATGTGCTCTGAAGACGCTCAGCGAGCGAGTTTCCTGCGGTGGAAGTTCACTTAAGTTGGCAGCCAAATTAGAAACGCTTTGCTAACTAATTAGCCGCTCAGAAGTTTCGCCAAGTGTTTTTTTTGTGCTTTTGGCCAACATTTGTGTTAACTGTGTTCTGTCTGTGATTTTTACAGCTTTCTGACTTACAAATCGCTCGACATGGCTAAAGTTTTTATTGCGTGTGGCTCTCGACCAAGTTCGTTCGACGAGCTAACATAATCATATAAACTTGTCTCAATTATTTTTCATATGCCACGCCCAACCGCCCTAACTGTTGAACGTTAATTAGTTTTTGTTTTTGGCTAAAGTGAAAATTTTTGATTTTTTCCGCTCGCGCTGCGCGAACTTTTTATTAACAAAAATGTTTGCCAATCAAAATGAATTGAACTCAAAGGATGTGCTCCTGCCGCTGCTACTGCTGCTGCTGCTGCAGCTGATTGCAGCTGCATAAGTGCAAAAGTTTAATTAAAACTCGTCCTGGCTGCAGCGAGACGACTTGAGGCTCTGGCGCCCAAATGGCGCTTATGATGAGCCCCCTTTGAATTGCCAGCGCGCCATTTTCCATAAGTTTACAAATGAAGCAGCAGAAGAAGAAGAAAAAGAAGCAGAAGCAGAGGAAGAACCAGAGGAAGAGCAGGAGCAAAATCAGCTTAAACATGCAAATTGTTTTGTTAGCACCTAATTTTTTGACATTATCAAGCGGGGAGCCACCAGCAGCCAAGTTTTCAGCTCAAAATGTTTCTCTCTATTTTTGCATAATTGAATTTTCCACAATTTTCTTTTTTTGGTTAACTTGGTAACTTTGCTGTTGGCAACGGCAAGTGGAAAAGTTTTGGTTAAAAACTTTTGTGAATATGCAAAACTAACTGTTGATATTATATGAAAAGGATTTGCATTAAACTTTATATATGCATTTTAATTAATTGAAAATTCAAATGAATTAGCAAGATTTTTATTTCAAAATGCTGTAAGCGATCAATGAGTTTGCTGTATAAAATTTGAAGCAAGCTGGTAAAAAAATTCAACAGAATTTGTGATATAATATTTAGATATTCCTCAATACATATTATATTATATATACTATATAATACATATTTGCATTATATCTTTATCTAACCATTAATCGACCTAATCCTGCACTGTTAGATATCTGCCTAACTTGCCATCTGTATATCTTTTTATCTATTTATTTAGTTTGATATTACCTGAGTGCACCCTTTTTCTTAGCAATCGCAGACCCTAGCACACTTATCTGACATTAGCCTCAGTGATTATTCATATTTAGCTCAAGCAAAAACAAAAACTTATTCGCTAAGAAGCTCTATTCCAATGCTTTATCTCCGACAATTATGTTAATATAATATGAAATTCTTATTACTCTGATATGGATCAGTCTTATTTGAAATCTTTTTTAAACTTGAAATGCTCTCATAAGACTTTGTCTTCTTCAGATATCTATCATACTAATACCCCATCGCAGCAGTAGACAAGTATCTGAAAATTTCCTGCTTTAAATTTTTTTAGTTTGTATAATTGTATTTATATTTATTAAAAAAAAATCTAAAAGAAATCTTTCTGAAAACATGTTTCAGTCAACTGAAAAGCCGTCGGTAGCAATGAAATTCAATTTGATTAAAAGCCGTCGGCAGTTGACGAAACGGGAGAAATTTCCTTTGTTCTAGATTAAAAACAGATTCTAGCAGATTATCGTAGAAGTCTTCCGTAAAACATGAAACGTTCGCATGCATTATATGCATTCATGAATCGTCTATATATATTTATATATGTATATATGAGTTTAATATATATAAATATATAAGTTCAGCTATATATTTGTGCTGCTATTTGTCTGTTTTTAATGTATTTGACTTCCGTTTACGCCTGATTAATTTATTTCCGATATTGATAAATTAATATCTTTTGCCCAAAATCTGGAGACATTAAATAAATAAGAATATTTTTGAATGTATTTATTTTATATCATATTTGTAAATATTTTTTAATATATATTATATTTTGAATATATTTATTTATTTATTGTTTTCTGTCAAATAATTGATAAAAATTCTTTTTTATTTTTTGCTGTCAAAAAAGTGCTGAAAATGTTGAGACAATAAATAAATAAAAAACCATTGCAAATTTGTTTTTTCTTTTTTTTATTCCGTTTTTTTTCTCGTTTTTTTGGCTTGTCAAAAAAATTGATACAATTTTTCTAGCAAACCTTATAAATATTGAGCGAAGTTTTGTTGTCTAAACTCCGCTTCGTCAGCTCTTACAAAATCGTTTAGCAGGACGCTTACAAACTAAGACATATTTTGTTGTTGTTACAATTAAATCAAATATTGCTAAATCGAAAACTCGTTTCGCTTGACATATATATCTATATATAGTTGTTGTCGTTGTTGTTGCTATGTAGAAACAAAACCATTATCACAATCGCTTTGATGAGTAAACTTAGAAGCGGGAAGAATTTTGAGTGGGGATGAAATGTTGTTGTTGTTACTGCTGTAGGAGTTAAGACTAATATAGTCTTAGACTGTTGTTGTAGTTGTAGTAGATAGTTGTAGTACTAGAAGTAGTAGTAGTTGTTGTTGTTGTTGTTTACTCTTTCACTGCGATGGTTTGCGCCACTTGCCGCACTTGCGTCCCGCTCGCTGCACGCACTGGCTGACCGACGAGTCCATTAGCTGGCGTATCGTGTTCAATACAACTGTTGCCATTTGCCATTGACGTAGACGCAGCAGCTGCTTCTCCTGCTCGCGCGCCTTGCGCAGCATTTCCTTCTGATCCGGTATGTAGAAGGCCACAGCCATTGTTGTTGTTGTCAAGGAAACTCTGTGTGTGTTTCTTTGTTTCCAATTGCACAATTGTTTGTAATTAATAAATGTCTTTCTTTTGTCGTATGACTCAAGACTTTCTCTTTTGCAGATTCACGCGAGGCACACAATGAATAAATTTAACTACACAAAATGCTTTGTCGTTGTTGTTGTTCTTCTTCTTCTTGTCGATGTTCGCACGTCACTTTGTCTTGCTTCTCGCTGCTGTTGCTGTTGCTCTGCTCTGCTCTGCTCTGTTCTGGGTTGCGTCCGCTCACTACTTTGGCTGATTTCAAACTGGCTGGCGTGAGCGCAATGCGCGCTCTTTTATATGCCGCCCGCTCTCGCACTCGCTGTCGGCGTCGCAGTCGCTGTCGCTGTCGTCGTCTCTGCTGCGACTCTCTCTCTCAGCGTCGTTCTCGCTCGCTGGATTTTTTTTGTTTTGGTATTTTTGTTGACATCGCCTCATTCGTACGCGTTTTTTCTCCGTGTGTTGCATCTGCAAAGTGGGCGTGGGCGGGGCGGCCACCTTGCGCCTGTTGCCAAGGCGTCGCTGTCGCGCCTTTGTTGTAACTGTATGCGGCGAGAAGTACAGTTAGCATATTAATTGTATTAAATCGTCGTCGCATGACAAACATTTTCAAGAAGGCAACTGTCAGAGAGAGCGAGTGAGTGAGTGATAGAAAGAGCGAGGGAGTGAGAGAGTGAGAGAGAGTAAGCAGTGCATAGGGAGCCTGTGACAGTTGGAATATATGTGGGCAAGTGGGCAAGTATTCCGTATTCCAAGTAAAAAACCCAGATAAATTTGTTTTCATGCACACATACATAAAATTATAATTTACTTCATATACACTTTTTTGATGAGTTGCCAGCGGATTGCATATGACGAGCCTTTTAGCCCGGTCTCTTTATCAGCGCAATTTCTATGAAAATGTTTTACAAATGTTTTTTCCCGGCGCTTCCGACTCGGTAGCTCAGAGCTACATATATGTATACACCTATAATATGGCAGCTAAGTAGTATAGATAATGAAAGTCTGTCACGAATTCTTTATAGATTTATATACATATACATATACATGTATAGATATATATATATTTCCTTCAACAATGGGGCTTGTCATCTTTTGTTCTTAATTTGCAAATATTATCGTATTCATTAGACCGAAACGAACCGAAAATTATAGCATTGCAAGTTCAGACGCTAAACGATATATGATATATGCTTATCTGAGTGTAGTCGAAATTTTATATGCATGCATTGACTTCTTGAACGTATTTCATTCATAATTTTATATAGAGTAGCAGGAAATAAAATAATAATCAGCATAGGCATGCAAACCATACGTATATATATACATAGGTCTATATATATTTGATTCATTAAGTAAATCAAGAATTAATTAATGTGTGATTATTAAACGGGCAGATATTAGTTGGATATTTATAAATATTATTTACGTATTCATTTAATTGATATTTAAACATAGTTATATGTTTTATATTTCTTTTATTACTCAAATATTAATGTATATTTATTTAAGTATTTAAAAATATTTGTTTTAATATATAAAAAATTTTGTTTTCATTTCTTTTTTAATTTTTATATATATTTATTTAAAAATTTGTATGTTTATTTAAATATTAATATATATATATATTTCTTTAAATAGTTATATTTGTTCTTTAAATATTAATATTTATTTTTTTAATATTATTTATTTGTTTAAATATTTATATATTTGTATTTAAATATTAATATATATTTTTATTAATATTTATTTACTTCATATTTATATTCATTTATTTATTCAATTATTTATTTATACCGACATTTATTTAAACCACATTTGCATTCAAGTGAGCATTTTGATAGGACTTAATCATTAGTCAGCTTCTTGAATGTAGTTCAAATTAATCACGCAACAAAAGGCAAGACGTATTATAATCAATTAAGTGATTAATTCGTTCAATGAGAATGAAAAAATCCTGTAATAACTTTCCAACTGATGAAATTCAGTTGAGGAGAGCCAAACAGATTCGATTTCGATTCTTGGCCAACCCGTCGACAAGTTGAGCTGGCCAAGTGACTGGGCCCTTTAACTCCACCCACAAACTCGTCGTCTGTACTTTTTGGTTAGCCTCTCGAGCAGTTCGTCTCAAGTCTCTGCCGTTACACAACTTCCACTTAGGGGTTGCTCTACAGTCTAGACCTTCTATTGTTACAAGAACTACTCGCTGCCTGGATGGCTGGCTGGCTGGCTGGCTGGCTGGCTGTGGCTGTGTCGGTCTTCTCTCGCACTGCTCTAACACAGTTTGCCTGCTCGCTCGCACACACAAGCAACAAAGTCGCTGCATAGTTTTTTTTCACTCTCTCTTCTTCTTTGCTTCTTGGTTTTCCGGGTTCGCGCCGGCAAACATAAATCGAAAAGGCGTGGCTTATTGCCCTAACATATTCCAGAGCAGAAAGAAGCCGCAATAACATTTGCTGTTTCGCTTTCGGCCGCATTGGGCCAACCATTGAAGTTGGGATTTTGGCTGCCTTTTTTTGGGCCACTTTTTGTGTGTGCGCTGGGCGGAGCTTGGGCCAAAACCTTATTTAATGGGCTACCTTTTTGTGGCTGTTATTTTTATGAATCAGCGTTTCTGGGTGGAGTCTCTTGGCTGATAGATTTGAGCCAAAAAAGAGCCAACTCCTGGGTCACTTTGCCGTCGGTAATTTACGCATTAGGCTATGCCTAATTGAGCCAATTAGTGCCTTTGCCTTCGCTAGATTGTATAAATATATATTTATTGAGATAAGAGTTCCCATTCAGAATTGTTCAATGATGCATAAGTTGGGTTGTTGCCTTGTTTTCTTAAAGGATTACATGATATTTCTTTTTTATTTGAGAAATCTTTTCTGATCAACTTTCTTTCCAGCTCATGCGGGTAATTATTGCGATTTTTATTGAAATTTTTGGGGTTGCTTAGATACATATAGAAAGATATATGTATTTATATATCACATTATTGCCGCTATCAATTTGCATATCTAATTGCATGGAAATACAATTTGTTTGTGGCAAAGTAAATCTGTCAAATAAGCTTTTAATTGAGTTTTCAATCTGCATGTCAAATCACCCACATGATCAGAAAATCCAACGATTTGATGCGTGTGTCAATCGAAGTTTCCTGAAAAGTTCCCAGCATTTAACTGAAGTTTGAATAACAATCAGAAAATTTGTATAATATATTTCACCAGCTTTGCGCTCTGACGTGTCTTTCATTTTGCTTTTGCTCTGCGCTTGGGACTGCCTCAAAAAAAACCCGTATAAGAAAATGTATTGAATACGTCAGAGATACGGCTCGTCATATGTGCTAATGCGTAATGCTCACAGAGTGAAGATTTTGCGTGAGACTAAACTGGATTTACGCCTTCTACCTTGATCTCAATTTCTAAATAACTTTCTTGTTATTCTTGTTATTAACTTAACTGAGCTTCTTGCTCAGCAACTGCTAAAAATATATTTATATTTTGCTTACAATTTCTTTCGCTCTCTTAGTCTCTCTTACTCACTCACTCTTACTCTCTCTTTCTCTCTCTCTCTCACTCTAACTCTTTCTTTCTCTCTTTATCTCTTTCCCTCTCTGTCTTTGTCTTTGTTATTATCAAACTTACTTTCTTGCTTTTAATTTGGGCTGCTAAAAATATAACAAATATGAATGTTGCGGTTGGACCTTATAATAACTGGATAATACTCGATTAAAATGAACTTATTTTTGTTAAAAAAAAGCTGCAAAATATGAATCTTAGGCGACTACAGAGTCTCTCTTGAGGATCAGACTTTCTCTTGAACTTTAGGCACTCTCTTGACTGTCTGCAGTAGCTCAACTATCAAATTTTGCAGCCCTTGCTCATAAATTAGAAAAATCTAGATTTTTTTTTCTCATCTGCCAAATCCCCAAGAGCCACATACATATATAGATTTATAGGGGAGATCAACAGTTTTCATTAAATTGAAAAATTATAGCTGTAAGACTGCAGAAGCTACTTATTAATACCTTTAGCCATTACATAATGGCATAAACAGCTTATAAATGAAGCATTGAGATCAACTTGTACTTGTGAGAAGCACAGAGAAGGGCAATAAGATATTCAGCTATATTTACGTTTCTATTGCACCAGATCTATCATAGTATTTGCCGCGCCCCAATGGGCGTTTTTATAGTTACTATATATTTTTGATCTTGACTTATCTTACTCAAGTCTCTATCCCCTTCAATAATAGCATTTCTGGTACGCCAGATATAGTATAGTATTTGGCACGCCTCTAGTGGGCGTATTGTAGCAATCTCAAGGCTTTAACGAGTTTCTGTTCCAAATTCCAAGTCTCTGCAGCGTCGTCTCATTCATGCTCTGTTTATCAGTCGATTGGCTTGCCCGATCTTTCGTTCGCTCTCTGGTTGCATTTCGTGTAATTTGTATTAATTTTTTATGAGCTCTACTGGTGGCCCCTACACACATATTTTTGTTTTCGGTATTTTTTTTATTTGTTTTCCATTTAGAAAGCAGCGAAACAAAGACAATTGCTGGGTGATCCGTTGCGCATGGGTCATTAACTTGCCGCCGTTTGTAGCGCCTGTCATTGAGCGCTGCTTAGGCAGACGATCGTCTACGCGGAAGCTTCCCAGAGCGCGAAAGAGAGAGAGAGAGAGAGAGAGGGAGCGGGAGCGGGGGAGGGAGAGCAGAACGACTGGGCAGTCAAGCACCAAGCTACCAATCGAGCGATGAGTCATACCCACTGGCAAAGGTAGTGGAACGGGGAAGGTGTAGAAGCGGGGGCCTCGGCAAACGAGACCCATTTAATGTTGTTTAACGACTGTTTTGGGCCTGTCTGTGGGGCTTCATCTCGTCTGAGCTCTCTGCACAACATGTGCATAACTGTTCGGACTCGGATTTGGATTCGGACGCGGTCCTCAACACACACTCAACGCAAAAAAAAAGAGATACAAGGCACGAAAAATGATATGCCGATAAGATTGTTAAACAAGCGGTGCCCGAAAACAGATGTGAACCTTCTACGGTCGGGAACTCGTCTTGGCCTTTGTTTAATTTATTTGATTGTTCTTTTTGTTTGCCCATCGATGAGGTCTCTGTGTGTGTATGTATGTTTGTGTCTTGTACAAACATGTCAGTGCTATATGCTAGTAATTTTCGCCCCTTTTTCCATAGATCTTCTGAATAGATAAAGCATCTTCACTTCCAGCACTAACTGCAACTGCAGGTCTCTGATTTTGTGGCCTGCGCATGCAACGACTTGTCCTGAATTGTTTGCTTATGTCATTATTTGTCTATCGTCTTAGTTGCACTAATATTTTACCCATGGGCAGTAGTCAGATGGCATGAGGTGCCAGTGAGTGTGTGTGTGCCCAAGCGGGTCGAGCGCCTGAGTCATGAGTCATACACGTTGCGGTTGCAGCCGCTGGGAATGCGCGTGTCGAAATAGGCGGCAATTAGAGTTGATTGTGAAGTAGGTGCAAGTGCATAAATAAATTTATGGACTAGATCGTTAACATGCGTCTTAAACATGGCAAAAAAGAGTCAGTTGTCAGTGGGCAGCTGGAAGATGTATGTAGATGAATCAATGCCAGGCATAGGCTACTGACACTTGCTGTGTGTTCGTTCTGTCGAACACCTGCATATTTTAGTGTTTTATGTATGTTTGAGCGTGAGTTGAATGGCTAATGGGCAGCTGGGCGAGCGAGAATCAGGATTGGGGAGTGAAGATACGGCATAGAAGATAGTTGATATAAGATATACGACCAAATATAAAAATGAGAAGATTTTAGAAGATAAAAGATAGAAGTGCTTTAAAATCCCTTTAAATAAAAGATATACTCAATTTTTTAAGCCCTGCTAAGGAGTTAAACAAATTTGTTGTTTGTTTTTGACTGAGATCTGAAGTTTAAAAAAATTAAATTTTTATCAGTAATAAATATTTGAAAACCCATATATTTCCCTTTATACGGTCTGCTATATTGAATCTTCTGCTAATTTCGATATCTCCCATCTTCTATCAATCTGACTTCTAGAATCTTCCATCTTATATCTTTTATAATATATACTATACATTAAACCCTTAAGAATTTAGAAAGAAGAGTCTAAATTCTACATTATATAATTTATCTTCTATTGTTTGTTTTTAATCTTCTATATTGCAATATTCTATATTTTAGTGCATATCAATATTTCTATCTTTTATATTTCACTCACTATCTTTTATATTTCAATCAAAAATATGTTTGGATATATAATTATTTTATTTTAAAATACATATAAAGATATACATACAAACATATATATAAATGCACTTTTAAATGAAAAGAAAAATATTTACAGAAAGAAATATCTTATTATTTGTTGAATATATTTTAATACATTAATAATTAATTATTAAAATATATATTAATAAATTATCTTTACTAAAATATATTTTAATATATTATTTAAATTATTAAAATATACATCAATTTTAAAAATTTATGTTTCCATTCAATGATTTCCTTTAATAATCGACTTCCTTTACTAGTTTGGCATTAAAACATTACTAAGCCAACTTCTTCTGAATCTATTTCTTCTCTTCTCTTTAATATGCTAAATCACCATAAATAGATTTATTTATTTATATATATATATATATATATATATATATATGTATATATATATATATGTATATATATATATATATATATATATATGTATATATACATATAGTTTATATTGCTTAGCGACTAACGTATGCAACTTCCATTCGCTTTGCTCATTTTAATAGCTTTCACATTACATATGCATACATGTCTTTAGATATTTTACTTTTTATGGCTACTTAAACATTTGGAAATCATCAAATGCGCCTCTTCTGCTCTCCTCTCCTCTCTTTTCGCCATAGTTTGGCATTTTATGCACTCGAGTCAAAACGCCATGAAATATGCAACACATGGCGCCTAGAATTGTCTTTTATGCGAGTGAGCTGTCGCCATCAGCCGCCCGCTCGTCCGCCTTTGAATTTTTGCATATATTCGGGAGTTTGGTGGATTTTGTGTTTTATGTGCCAATGCAAATGGCGCATTAAAAAATTTGCCCAATGCCACGTCCACGTATGCGAACGTGGCCTTATCAATGCTCTTATCTTGAGCGGGTCGTAAAAGCTGTGCGACCGTAAAACTAAAGGCAGCAGCAGTCGAAGCAGCTTCCAAAATCAAAGTATATAAAAGCTAACAGACTTTTCTCACACACTTGCTCGTAAAATAGATAAAAGTCGAAATTTGAATAGAGCTAGTGGAGGAGGAGGAGGAGGAGGAGTAGCTGAGACGCCGCGTTGTCTGGTCTCTGGTCTAATCTATACAGGAAATGCCAACGATACGCTGCACAACAATTTTTTATAGCCTCACATATGCAAAGGGGATGAGAGAGAGAGAGAGAGAGAGAGACTCGTAAATATAAATTAAATTATATAATTTATGTAATTTAACATTTAAAACCCGCCACGGAAGACATTATCGTAATTTTTCAATTGCACTTACTTCGAGTTCTTTTAAATTGAATGGAAATTGTTATTGAGAAAGGCTGGAAAAGAAATGAAAGCCAAATTTATCTACTATTCAAGCTCAATAAACATAAATATAAATATTATATATACATACTCATTCACGAGTATATCATATGCATGTATATATCAAATATATATGTAAATTTCAGCTAATAATATTTGATTGGAAATGAAATTAATTTTAATTGTTCTCTGGCATATTAAAAATGCTCAACGCCTATTTTGGCCTATAAATTTTCACGGTAATTAAAGCCTGCGCGGCGATAGGTGATAAAAGCGCGCGGACTAATAAAGCGCCAAGTGTGCGTGGACCTTTGTCCCTTGAGAGACTTTGACAATAACTCATAAAGGCATTTTAACTGCCCAGCCAGGGCTAATGACCAGGGTCCAGGCACTGGGACTGGCTCTGGCTTTGGCTTTGGCTTTGGCTCTGGTCGTCTCTGGCACAAATTGCGCGCAATTAGTGCGCAATTTTTGAGCGCTAGGTGGCGCGCACAGCTGCGCTAGCCACACCCACCCTCTCTCTCACACACACACACATGATTAGCACTGAGTGTGTTTTGGCATTGTAATTGCTTTTTGTAATTTATGCCCGCGTCGCTTGCCGCAAGAGTTGTCAGCGTTTTGTCTCCATATGCCCAACACCCACTCACACGCCCACTCGCACACACATCTGCGTGTTATTTGGCTGCTGCACTTTGTCCATCATTATGACAGCTGCTTGACGACCGACAAAGGGCCGAGGTTTGGGTTCCTCGCTGATTGGGCAATTTTTCTTACTAATTTTACTTTTCGCGTTACGAATGCGCCTCGTGACATTTGGCATTGGGTACAGCTGATGCCAGTTGTCGAAAAAAAAAGAAGAGCAAAAGGAGTAATGCAGGTTCGTCATGGTGATTATGTCTGGGCTTTTGCCAGACTCAAATTGATTTTAATGGAAGTGCGGGAAAATATTGCGTCAGATGAGTGGAGCAAAGGCTGAATAGCAGAGAGAATAGGTTGGGTTTAAATATATTATCTGGAATGAATATACTAGAATGAAGATCTTCTTGATTTATATTTGGAATCTCTTAAATTAAAAAGCAGCAACGAGTCTTTAAAGCCAACTTAGAGTTTATGCGTTTATAGTTAAAGCTTGATTATGCTTCAACTTCAGATTATGATTTAGTTGCAGATAATTAAGAACTTTCCATATACTTTCTTACGTTTATTTACTGCCCAAGATACTCCAAACTTTACGTAGATTTTCTTATATATATACATTGAGCTAAAACAGAGTTAACTATCTATAGCCTGCCTACAGCTAACTCACTCTAAATATCACTTCGAACTCCATATATCTACCTCACAGCTTAACTATTCAACTTTCCTTTCCTTTCCACTTCCTAGCACTGCATATCCTTCACTCGCGCTGTTCAACTGTTTCTCAATTAATTGCCATTTAGTGAACTGCACACAGCTTCAAATAGACGGAAATCAGCATAAGCCGCCGCGACTTTGTCGCACAACACAAGCAAAAGTCACTTCCGACTTTCTGCCTCCACAGCATTGCCACGCCCCCGTCAACGATTTTTGTTATAATTATGGCGCCCAACGAGGCGTGAACATGTGTCGTCGCCAACGTAGCGCCCCCGCCCCAAAAAAAAGTGGGTGCTATTCAGCGACAGCAATGTTCACAGAAACTTTTTCACTTACAGTGAGAATTGGCTAAGGCAAACCTAGTTTTATTGTGCTTTAACCGAAAAGAGATAAAACTTGCTGATTGGCAATGCTTTTTAAGCTTAAACTCTGCTCATGGCATATATGTAGTTTAAATGTTGTTTCATTTTAAGCAATTTATACTGTACCCACGCATGCTCCACAACAGCAAAAGTTGCACTCAAACAGTGAATGTGCTTTTTATATAAGCTTCAGCCAGAGTTTTCAATGGACACTGCGAAAAGCATTGAAAAGTTAGAATATGCAGCGGTGGGCTATGCGCAACGAGCAGATATGCTCGAAATAAAAATACAAATTTAGAATAAGCGTATGATTTTATGATAAAGTATATAACAGCCCGTAGAGTATATATATTATTGATTAGGAGAACGAGCTCAGTCGATAAATTGCAATGCAGAAATTTTCTAATATTTCCATTTTGGATAACACTCTAGCGAGCAGTCCTGACTAGTGCACTTTTATCAATATATTATCAATATTTCTATATAATACACTCAATATTCCAATATTCAATATATTCCGAAATCTCTTCCTCAACCTGTTGCCTGGTCAATGCCCATTCATTATACCCATGCATTTCAGCAAGGGTAACAACAACGCCCTGCCACTTAGCTGACCGTGGCTTTTATGGTTGTATATTTGGTCAACACACAGCTGCGGCCATGCGTGGCTCCGTGTCCGTGCTTCAGAGAAGGTTCATTCATGCACAAATTGTTCAAAGTGAATTTTGCAGGCTGCATTTGTCAGTTGTCCTCAGGATTTTTCAGCACATTTTACTCTTTTTTTCTCAGATATATATGTATATAAATAAATATATATATATATCTACATGTATTTCCATTTTCAATTTCAGTGTTTTTTTTTAATAATTGTTGCAAATGCGCTTTTACGCTTTTGACTTCAATTTGGCCAGAGCCGCTTTTGATATTTCACTTGGACATGAATGAATGCGCTTGCATATGTGTGTGTGTGTGTGAGTGTCCATGTGTGTGTATATTATATGTGTGCAGTTGCTGTTCTGTGTGTTTTTATTGTAATCGCATTAAGTGCGCTTATTTAACGCAAATCTGCCCAGCTCGCTGCCCCAGCCAGGCAGCCAGCCAGATGAGATGCTTGCAGCCAAACGCTAATGATGACTAATTTGTTTGCATTGCCTCAGCCGTGTCCTTATCCACATGCCCAAACCAGAAGTTCATTTGTTGTTTTTTTTTTCTTCTCCTACCCACTCTCTCTCTCCCTCGCTCTCTCTTGAGTTGAGTGCGGCACATGTGCGCGGCCACAAGTGTTTGTGCCCAGGACTCGGCGCTTGGGCTTTTTGTTATTTTTGCAACATTTAACGCTTATTTGGCTCTTTGCTAAGCTTTCATGGCACGGCCTTTGAGTGTGTGTGTACGCCGGGCTGTTTGCTTTTTTAGGCTTTTTAGAAAAAGAGAAAAAGTGAAAGGGAGAGAGAGAGAATGGAGTACTCTCCCCCAGTGGAGGAGTTTGTTGTTTTTAGCTGCAGTGCACAATTAATTCGCAATTAGCATTTTGTTTTGAGTTGTCAGATGAATGTGTTTAGGGTGCACAAACAGAAGTCATAGCAGTTGGGAATGTGACATGTGTCAGGACTGTCAAAGAGCCAACTAAACTAAGCTCATTTCTAGCCTCGACAACTTACTTAATCACCAAGGCAAATGATGCTTTACCTCAGTCGTGAAATCAAATAAACCAAAATAGAAGAAAGAAAAACTCCAACCAATTGCTAAATTAACAAATTATGCAATGCCCAAACGGGACGCGGGCTAAGCATGAGCAACGAGCACTTAATTTAGTTAATGTAAGTCAAAGACGCGCGCCCTACACTACAGCCTGACAGTTGACAGATGAACCCGGTGACAAAGCAGCGGCGAGGCAAATAGAGACCAGACGCTGTCCAGGTCAAAGATACATTCGAATCGCTTTAGCTGCTGATGCGGCATTATTTGTTAGACTCAACGAGCGACAAAAAAAGACGGGGAAATGCCAACATCTTTGGATTTCGTTCGTAAATTGAAGCAAATGGCATTTGAAGTTGGGCTGCTAAACCCTCAGGACATTTGGCCAGTTAATGGACAGCGTTTTGTTGTTTGTTCTGCTTTAAGCGCATTAGAGCGCTGTAAAGTTTATAAACAAATAAAAATGCGTATTATAACAATAAATAATGGCATTGCAGTAAAAAATATGAAATATAAAGTGCGAAAAGAAATGGGAAAAGCAGAACAAGTTGAAGCGCTGATACCCTTATCATAAAAATAAATAAAAATTACGCTTACAAAAAATATAAAACTATAAATAATAAATAAAATTAAATAATATTAAAAAATAACAAAAAATTAAAATGTAAGAATACAAAAAATAAAATAAAAAAGAATTAAAAATAAATTTATAATAAATTTTTATATATATATATATATATATATATATATATATAGAGTGCATAAAAAAGTATAATTTATTTATCATAAATTCGAAAACTTCTGAAATTTCCCTATAAAAGCAGCAAACCCTTCAAGTGCGTCCAGCTGTTTTGATAGCACTTCCTGCTCTAATCTCTCCTGCATAGTCTTAAGCCAACTTTTGAGACTAAAATTTAGCTTCCTTGGGTATCCTTTGCCAACTGCGTTCCGGTTGCCAATAAAAATTTAATGATTTTATTGCTTATGAAGTTGTAATTCATTTTGGTGCCAACCCTTCAACAATTATCCTTTTAGATAAACAATTGGGTCCAGACAGCGCGCTGCGCTGGGCTCTACCCTAGGAAAACAGAAAAACGAAAAAAAAAAAACGCCGTCAACGACTGTCGTAAAAACAAATTTCATTGTTTGTTTTCTTTTGCGCGCTTTTTGCCATATTTTTATATAATTTTTTTTATTTATTTTGTTTTTCTTTTTGTTCATGGCGCTGCGGCGCTGTCGTAAAACGTTTATTTCATTTATGTGGCATATTCCCTTTGGAGACGTGGTCATAAAAAAAATCGTGTAAAATTATGCAAAAAGGATTAAAAATATCTGCAGGAGACGCAACAGTCGCAGCTGTATTTTCAGTCGATGGCTCGTCATGTTTTAATTACGCCCGATAAGAAAAACAAAAAAAAAAAAACTATGAGAGTTGCTCAAGTTTTATTGCTCTTAAGAGAGAGAGTAGGCAAGCTGACCCAGTATCCTAATCTTCAGAAATAAATCGTGCTTTCTTTTATGACATCATGCTAACATATCGGAGAAGGAGCAGCAGCTAGAGCTGGGGCAGGGTTCAGGTCAGCATGACACATGACCATGAATTAATCTCAAATCGAAATCGAAAACTTTTTCGCACATAATTCAGCACAAGCAACAAAAGGCACGCAGGCCAGAGTGAAAGTACTTGAGATATCGGAGCAGGGATATCAAAGGGTTCCCCAGCGTTCAATCAGCGCGAAAATCACGAACGCTACGTTGACCAACGGCAAAAGGCTCGGCCTCGGCCCAGTCCTAAGCAGCTCAGCTGCCAGAGCAACTCCTGACATATCCACAATTATTTCTAATGACAGGACATATGAGTTGGAGATGACGCCGAGCTGCTGAAACCCAATAGAAAAATCCTCTAAGCCAAAACGTATGTCAATTTGTCAATTTCGCATATATTTTTGCGGTGCTTTTCCTTCTCTTTTTTTTTTTTATCGCAAATGCCGAGCGACGGCTTTTTATTGATATCGTCCGGGGCAACACGTGTGGAATATGAGGACTTTTTTTTACTCTTGGCCACAACAATGTAATCTGATGCCTGTGTCCGTGTGGTCTCTGGCTTCGCTGGCCTGAAAATTCGCCAAATCATTATAAACGTGTATGTATGTGAGTGTGTGTGTGTGTGTGTGTGCGTGCGTGTGTGCTTTTTCCATTTCTATTATTCCATTATTTGCCATGGTTTTGTCAGTTATCCTCTGGGTTATTTGATATTTTACAGTTGATAATAGCCTTTAAAAATACGTTTCATATGTGCCTGATCATTATAGTTGATTGATGCTGAACGCTGACTGCTGCGGCAAAGGTTTTTGATTACCTCACGTCAAATCAAATGTGTGTTGTGAAAATAGCGAAACTGTACGAAATAGTTGGCGAAAATGTAGAATATATATGAATGTATATATGTGAAATATATGTATACATATATTATATTTCTTTATTTCGCAAATTGAAGTTACAGAAATTTTTTACAGAATTTTAGCGAATTTTTTTATGTGAAAAATGTATAAAATATATAAAAATAAATATGAATATGAATTCTTATTAATATATTTTTTATATTTCGTTAAAGTTTATGCAAAAGATCTTTGAAAATGAACTTTTTGGACAGAAAACTCATATAAAATATTTTATATATCTTTATTTTATTCGTTTATTACAGCGATTTTTCATGTTTCATCAATTTGGATTATTGTAGATTATTGTTTAAATTATACATATATATTATATATATTATGGAAATTTCAGAGAGAATATCACTCAAATATGTATTTATTTAATGGAATCTTTTCAGTATATTTATTATTTACGACCTTAAAATGGTTTGCATGTATATAAAAAATTATAGAAATATATAATCACAATATAACGCTTCAACCCATGCCTACAATGAATACAATTAGCCTCTCCAGTCGATCCTTTCTTTCTAACTGCTAACTGTACTGCAATTGGACTTCGTTTATATGTAAATATATCATTAGCTGCTCTGCTCGCTGGCCAAACATTAAGGGTTGAGATTTAATTATGGGAAAGGCGAAACTCCCAAACGAAAAGTCAACAAACACAATGACCAGTGTTGTTGTTGTCGTCGTTGTTCCGTTTTTGTTTTTTGTTTTTTATTGTAAGCAGCTACACGTAATTAAGCACTGGTCGAGTCGCAGGCCTCTTAAGGTAGAGCCTGCGTCTCCCAAAGTAGAGCCTGCATATGTATGCGCTTCTACTCTACTGTGCATTTAACTCTTTCAGTTTTTATGGTCATTAATATGCTTGATTATTTCCCTTGACGTCGCACTCCTGATTCGTGATGAGTCTGACACGTGACCAGGAGCCAGTCCAGAAGAGCGCCCGCATAAACATTTTCATCCTGAAGTATCAACTTCCGGCAGCAAAACGCATTGTGTTGAAAATATTATTTAAAAACTGTGGCAAGCGCTTACCTTGGCTGGGCGCAACCCCTGCGGGCCGCTGAGGCCGAGGCAAAAGGGTTAAGTAGCAAA
Source organism: Drosophila paranaensis (assembly GCA_035047545.1). Classification (NCBI taxonomy): domain Eukaryota; kingdom Metazoa; phylum Arthropoda; class Insecta; order Diptera; family Drosophilidae; genus Drosophila; species Drosophila paranaensis. The sequence continues at coordinate 6,272,124 of JAWNPL010000145.1, read as the reverse complement.
GAGGATGAAGCTGAGGCTTTTTATTTTGTTGGGCTGCGCTGCGCTCTGCCACGCCCCCCGCCATAGTCGTCGCGGCGCTATTATTAATGCTGATTGACGCCTGTTTTGTAATTTTGTAATTGAAACTGAAGTTGTCAGGATGTTTCGCTGCTTTTTTGACATTATTTCTGCTGCTGTTTTTTTTTTTCTATTTTTTTTTTACCATTTTTTGTTCTTGTTGCCCGCAATCATTTGTTTGTTATCCTTTGATCTTTTTACTGTCGCGCAAAGCCTTGACGTTGGCTGCTCTATGCTCATCTTTTTTTTTTTTTTTAATTTTTGTAATGCTGACAAATTTTATAGGGAGTTATGAGTGCTGCTTGGGTATATAGTTATGGGATAAGGTTTTGAGGCTGTTGACATATTAAAAATCTGCTGCGTGCTCAAGTGAAGATTAGAAATTAATGAGGGAGAGGAGAGGGGTCCTGGAAATCTTAATTTTTAGCTGTACTCTGAGCCTATTAGCTGAAACTTCTCGTATCATATAATTTTAGTCAATCTGTCTCTAGCTCTCAAAATTTATATTCAACTACTTAATCCAGCTATGCTTAAGCACAAACAATTTCTAACACCACCCAGCTCACCAGCATAATCTCAATTGTGCTGTCCTCAACCGCAATTACTCATAATATACCAAAGAAATATGCAAAATTCTGCATATTGCTGAAGTCATCAATTTTGGGTCGCAGGTTGCCTGCCTGCCTGGCTGCTTGTTGTCTGGTCTAATCTTGGTGCATGTATCATCTGCTTTGCCAGCCAGAGTGGAGCACTTTAAGTTTCAGCCAAGCGACAAGTCCTCAATTATCAGATTTGCATGACTGATACGCCAAACGGACTGGCCGTAGTTTGGCCTCTCTCTCTCTCACTCTCTCTCTCTCTCACTCTCACTCTACTGGCGCAGCATAATATTTCAAATGAAGCATGGAGCAATGCGGATCGGACTCATTATCAAAGCACAGCATGTGGTTAGCCCCCAAGTAGCGAGGCAAACTTCCGTTACTGTCAGAAAGGAGCAGCAGCACATGGCCTGTACCTAGCTACTAGCTAGCTAGCCTCCGCCCGCCCGTCGCAAAATGATGAAGCAACACTGCAGAATTTCAGTCAATTTCCTCGAAATTGTTTTTTGTTTGTTTGCCACAGACTCAACCGAGACTCGACTAGGCTTCCTGTCTGTCTGTCTGTCTGTTGGTCTGTTTGGCTGGCTGGGTGCCTGGCATCCAAGTTTTGGCATTGTTCGTGGCAACGTTACGGGCGACAGTGTTAAATGGTTGCAATATGTCATCAGGTTGGCTGGAGCTGCCTTTACTAGATGGCTGCCATGATAGCCCAATCATGGCAACCGGCAGAGAGCCCTTGCCAGTGCCGAGCGACTGTCTTTTCGTCGGGTGCGGCGCCATTTGTATGAAAAATCGCCAGGATGCTAATACGTTTGACTTCCGTTGACGGATTACCGACTATTTGGTCTGTGCCAGCCCTTCCGACTGTCTCGAACTCTGCTTGTTTTGATCGGGCTGCGCTCTCGCCTCTCTTTCTCTTTTTCAAAATTGCTGCGTTTCACATTTCATTTGAATATTTTAGCTGAAATATTTTTTTTTTGCTGCTGCCGCCTGTTGTTGTTGGGCGTTGCGGGTAGCTATCTGATAATTTGCTCTGGTGCTACTCGAGTCGAGTTGTCGTTAGCGAAACAAAGCCTCGACGCATTGATAAGCACAGGGGCCTAACAGGCGAGGACTGACTGAGATGTGCACTGAGAGAAATGGGTGGGTTGTTGATGTAAGTCGAACCAAATGAAGATGATAAGTGGAGAGAAGTGAGTCGAAGTGGAGAGATGAATTGGAGAGAAGTGTGACACAGTTGAGAGGAGACAAAGGTAGAATTTGAAAATAAGTGGAGAGAAATGACGACAAGAATTAGAAGGAATATAATAAAAATAATCGAGTAAATGGAAATAGAAAGGAAAATTTAGAGAAATGAGAATATTTAAGAAAAGAGAAAAAAAGAAGAACAATATATAACAAATACAAAAATACACAAAATATTAATATAAACAGTTAACAATTTCATTCATTCATTTACTGCAACAACTTTTCGCTCAGTGCATTTCACACTCGTCGCATTGATATGCAAATTTTCAAATACGTTGAGGCAACATCTTTTTTGTTTTGTTTTCCATTTTGGCTGCTAGCCGGTGTGGTATTCATTCGGTAGCTTCGTACATTTTTCTATTTTGGCAGCATTTTGATTGCCATGAATGAGTAACGACCGGAAAGCTGTTTTTATGACCAACTGATAGCGATAGCCCGAATGGCCAAGGTAAGCCCCAGACTGCTGAGAGCTGAGTGCTGAGTGCATAGAGGAAAATTGGAAAACTGGGAAACTGAAAACTGGGAGCAGCTAGCTAGCAGCTACCTATCTGTTGATAAGCGAGCAAATTGAAAGCGGCGTCGTCGGTGTCGTTCGAGCAGGCGTTGAAATGACAAGCGACCCGTTGATTTCTCTGGCAATTTGGTTGATGGATTTCGCTTAATGGACCTGGCAAAAATTTGCGCAAAAATTACAGAGCCGTGCCGAGGCGAGGGTGACGAGGGCTGGTCGAGGAGGGGTTTGCAAGGCTAAAAATTTAAATAAATTGCTCTCATTTGTAAGGGGCAGGCAGAACACAAATAGGATTCAGCATCGCACTCATTCTCATCATCAGCATCGTCGTTTCGTATATTTTATTTTGTTTCTAAATTGAAATTGCAGTGCAAACAATTTAAATGGGATTTGCATAAATTTAGTACACACTTGCACTACGTACGTACGCTGGTCAAGCCGAAAACTAAATCGGTTTTGTGTGCAGGACAAATCACTTGTAAATTGAATTACTTTGCCTGCAACCCTTTTTATGGCCACATTTTACCCCACACACATGAGCGATACTCCCGCTCCTTGAATTGAATTGAATTGAATTTCACGCATATGTGCATTTAGACAATTTGGCCAATTTTCAATAATAACAAAACACGTTGCGTGAAAACCCGAAATCAACACAAAAAGTTGTCATAAAATATGATACAAGAACAGCCGCAGAAAATAGAGAGTTGTGATGGGCTAAGAGATGACCTGTAAAAGAGATAGAACAACAGATTTGAGTTAAGGATTTTGTTTTAATTAGGAAATATTTTAAGTATAATTTTTTGTACTAAATTATATATATTTTTTAATAGTTTTACTTTTAATATATATTTTTTATTTATTTTATTTTGTTTTATTTTGTTTTTGTATTATTTTAATTTCTATTTAATTTTCTTTTATCATACTTTTATTAATTTTTTTTTGTATCTTGTTTTTATTCTTTTAATAATCTTTTTTTTTCTCAAACTTCTAAATTCGCTCAAAATTATAAATTAAATAACTACAGAACGGGTTCGGGTACATATGTATATAATGAATATAATATAATATAAGGTATATAAAATATAATGTATTCAATATCTATTCCTTTGTTTACCAAAATCATATTTTCTTCTATATTTTCAATTTTCTCAGTTCGCATCTACCCTAAATCTCAACTCATAGCCCACGCAGTAGCAAGAAAAAAGGGTTCGAGTTCAGGTTTTTCGCAGCACAACTCAATTATGTCTGGGACACACGCACACCCACCGACCCACACACACTCACATGACTTGACAGACAGCTAGCAGCGCTTGCATTATGTTCTATTTTTCTTTTCTCTTTTTTTATGATAAGTAGCCGCTGGCTATAAAAATCCTTTGAAATCGTCGCACACCCAGGTTTTTTTTCCCAAGCTGCTTGTGGCAGACCAATCAACACCCACACACACGCACAGTCGGGGAAGGCAGTGAAACGCGTTTGCCAAAATCACATTTTCCATCAATTTTCGTACATGATTTGCGCAAAATGTTCGTTCGATATGTGTAGCTGGGAAAAGCTGGGAAATTGTGGACTATAAAAATGCAGCCGCCGCTTAAAGTCAACGGCTGTGGCCATGCGGCAAGGCAAGGTTGTTTTTTAATACCCGTCACATGTTTTGACGTGGTCAGGCGCTGATATCATTTTATTTTTTACAATTTTATGGTAATGCTGCAAAATGTTTTTATAAAAACATATTTTGTAACAGTCCGCAGTCTCACCAAAGAAACAAAAACGAAAACGAAAAAAGGGATAATAATGCAATGGCGATGGGCCCTGTCCAAACTTCATTGAAAAGCATTTTACTTTGATGTTTATTTCTGCTTTTTTGGATATTTTGTTACCTTTTTATTGTGTCTCTGTGTAAGTGCGTGTGTGTGTGTTAATAAATGCAAATAAAATATGTTTAAATTGCATTATTTAAAAAAAATTGCGTCGTTAATTTATATGCAAATACATTTTTGATAGCTAAAATGTCAGTGCAATCCGCTCGCTCGGCCAATTTTTCCTTATTTTCAACTCGTTTTTTTTTGCAGGTATTTAAATTTTATTTCATACCGTTTTTTGCGGTCAGCCCATGGCGGAGCCATTAATTTTGATAGTTGCGCCATGTCATATGAGAGCAAGAGATATCCATTGATGGACGTATGTGGAGAGCGGGAGAGAGAGAGAGAGGGAGACTTTGGCGCCCATTGAGTTGTCATGGCAGCCGCTCGCATATATACTATATTTTTTTAATAAACATAATTTTATTAGTTGCATTTCATTAATTTGCAAATTGCACGCAATTTAATTTTTATAGTTGGTTGACCTCGTTTCTAATTAAACGCAAATATTTTGATAATTAAATGACAGAAATTAGCAGCCTGACTGATTCGCAGGCAAATTGGCATGAGTCAAGACTTGAAGAGCATTAAAGAGATTAATATTGATATTAAAGTTGAGCTTAATTTGATTTCAATTGAAAAGTGTTTTGATCAAGGGCAGCAGATGAATATGGGAAAATTATGTGCTAAACTGACTCTTGATGTGAAGAAATAGATTAGGATTGATTTCGCTGTATGAGGTTTGTCACTTGAACTTCATGATTCTGCAAGGAGTTAAAGATCAAAATTAATATGTGTATGATAAGCAAGAGTGCTCGAGTCGGAAATGTCTGCTGTAGAGCAGCAATTCCATGACGGACAATCTGATGAACAAACTGACCTGGCTATATTGAGTCAACTCCTCATCTTGCTCAAGAGTATATATATACTTTATGGTATCCGCCATGCCTTCTTCTGCCATCTAATTATATTCGAGTATAAAAAAATCAAATATAATTTGATTCTTAACCTCCATTAACTTATACTTATCCCAGTATTCATTAGACTTCGCCTAAATAAAAATGCTCAAAAATCTTTAATCCAAATCAATATTTTTCCCACACTCAACAAGCTTTTGTCTCTTCAAACTGTGTAAAATGCATCTCTTAGCTAGACTCCGGTTCAATATGCCATGCTATGCTGCTGCTATTCAGTTCAGTTCAGTTCAACCAAATCTTTTTACTCTGTAATTCAGTTTTAATTAACAAAACGCCAGGCAGTCGAAATCCAAACCAGAAACTTTGTTAGCAATGAAAAGAAATTCAATTAAGCTTATTTGAGCGTTAAAAGCCAATCATGTCAGAGCCAAAAAGGTGTTATGGGTGTGTGTTGGGCAGTAAGGGAAGGGTTACAGAGACAGAGATAGAGACAGGGTGCCAGAGCAGGGCACAGACCAGTTGACAGCTATACAAAAGGGTTGCTAAAGGTGTCGCTGCCTGAACACATTGCGAATGCAGTTGCAGTAGCCGTATCTGTGGTTGCAGCTGCAAATCGTGACTTGAAGTGACGTAAGCTGCGGGATTTTGTGACTGCCAAAGGCGTTTGCAGAAAATGTCTTTGCCTTAATTGCACCACCCAAAAGTCAGCCACATATATATGTGCATATATGTATACTTGTATATTGGTTCAGCGTCGGCGTATGATTTGCATTTTGCATTTGTGCAACTAGTCTCGTTTTTGCATACCAATTAATTAGATGCGAATGCAATTTTAATTACAGTCGCGATGCATTTGCCAAATTGCGAAATGCACTCCACACTTTGGACTCTCCCTCTCTGGCCAGATCTGGAATTTATGGCTGGGCTGGCTTAGTGGCCAGGCAAAGTGGATTAGAGGAGGTTTATCGAAAACGGGTGGCAACTGTACATCTCCTCTGCACTCTTTCATATTCCTATTGTTGGTGTTGTTGAGTCCGTTTTGGTTTGGCTTGATTGATCGCCATCATACTCTCAACATCAACATCGTCGTCATCATGCTCAACGCCATCGTCATTTACCCATACGTCAGTCAGTCAGTGAGTCGTAAATGTAAGCAAACATGATGGTGGTCACGTGCCGGCCATGTAAGCTCCGAGCAGGACACGTGCTCGCCAACGCCGCCGCCTCAACAACAACTTCAACAATTTTTGAAGTGCCCGCTCTAAGCGGGGGGTTGCAACTTAACCCAATTTGGCTGTGTGTGTGCGTGAGTTGGCTGTGTCTTTGCTGTGACTTCTTCTTCAGTGGCTGTTGTTGTTTTTTATTTCCATTTGGTTTTTTTAGTTGCCGTGTGTCGGCGCTAAGCCCAAAAGCTTGATTTGATTTTCGCTTTGCCTTCAATGATTTTTTTTCGCTAAGCACATTAACGCATGTTTTCACTCATCAACGCTTGGCTAAGTGTTATAGCTAAGACTCTTTTAGGAAGGGGTGCGAAAATCGCGGATGGTCTTGTAATAATATTTTTAAAGTGCAGTTGTCTAAGAGGCAAGGCGAATAAACTAGTAAAATTCTAAGATCTTAAAAAATTAAATAAATATTTTTTAAATATGCAATTAAATTTATGAATATTAAAGGCAATTGAAAATATTGTTTATCGATTTATTTTTATTGCATATATTTATAATTTAATTTTATATACTAAAATGTAGTTTCTTGACTGCTGAGATTTTGACAAAATTGCTTTTCACAATATATACTTCTCAAATCATTTTTTAAAGTAATATTATTTTTACATTTAATATTTTAGTATATTTAAATTTTTTTTGTATATATTTCATTTTGTATTTTTTTTAAATGTTTTATTTTTTACATATTTTATTTTTTTTTATATATTTTATGTTTTTATATATTTTATTTTTTTATATATTTTATTTTTTTATATATTTTATGTTTTTATATATTTTATTTTTTTATATATTTTATTTCTTTATATATTTTATTTTTTAATATTTAATATTTTGTATATTTAATATTTTTTCTCTTTAATAGCAAGAAACCTAATTTTTTTTATATATTCGCCAAAACTTCACAATTCGTTCCACAATCTATCAGTTCATTATCATACCCAAAAGAAATCACCATAAACCACTTCAGTTGGCATTCAATAAGCCCATCTATGGCACACTTTATTGAGCCCTTGACAAAACTCCTTTCGAATGACTTCATTTTCTAATTTACAAATGAAATATTGCGTGCATTTAAATGTGGAACGTGGCAAGGATAACAGCCAGCAGCAGCCCCCGACTCCGCCGACGCATGCATGGCTGATCTGAGCTCTTCAAACGCGTAAAGCGAATTCTCACAACTTGAAATAAGAAAAGGATAAAAAAAAAACAATTGTTGCGTGTGGCAGCGCACGCACAAAAGCCAACAAACAATTGCAAAGCATTTAGGAGAACACACGCAACGGACAACAAAAACTAGAACAACAACAACAATGCGAATTCGTCAAAAATCAAAATCGAATCAGAACATAGAGCAGCTTGAACTGACTTTCGCACCCCGAGGCGTATTAGCCGCGCACGCGTCGCAGTCTAAAAAGCAAATGCGAGAAACAATCACAGCCAAAAGCCTTAGAAATAGTGGCAACAATAACAAACAGTAAATTGCCCGAATCCATGCCATGCCTGACTGGCAGCAGAAGGACGAAAAGGACGCGCGCGCCGGCTGGCCGGCCGCCTGTCAGTGTTTGCGCAGAAGTTTGCTGCAACAATTATTACATTTGTTTAACTTTAACCAACACTGCGGGCAATTATTGTTGCTGGCAGTTGTTGCTCTTGCTGTTGCTGTTGCTGTTGTTGTTGTCAAGAAGGAGAAGAAAAAATGTTGAAAGGCTTGCAGCAGTGAAATCCTTTGCGTGTGCCGCCGCGTTTTGTTTTAATTGCTTCAAAAATTGCTCATACGCTTGATTGCGCCTTGAAGAAGTCGCGTCTGCCAACAGGATGTGCGCCCTGTGGCTGCCGGCAATCCTTAGACTACTCTGCTCCTGCATGTTGTTGTTTCTGTGTGAGCTTTGTTTTAACAATTGTTGAAGCTGTTTGACAGCCGCAACGTCGGCCACTGTTCAAACATTTCACAAGCAGCTAGGCGTAAAGGAAATTCGAGCCGACTTAGCACAACATTGTGGTGGGTTCTCATGCCATCACAGACCATATATAGTGCCAGCTCTTCTGGCTGTGCCCATTATACTAATTGTTTGGGGCAACAATTTGCTGGCTAAAATGTACTGAGCTAAGCCAATAAATCATATGCATATGGCCAATTAATCATAGAGTCCACATATTTAGCTGAAAACACCTGAACCTCAGCTACAACTGAGGGTCAATGTGGGCGCAAGGCAATGGGAATACCCATTGCATTTGCATTGAAAGAGCGGTTGGATAGCTAAAATGCATATGAAAGTATCTGTGCGTCTGTGTACATAAAATTTGAATCTAAAGATATAGTATTGGATATGAAAAAATATATTTTTATATTATATAAAGAATATATATTATATTATATCGAGAATATATATAAATTGCTCAAGCATGTATATATATGATGTATGTAACTACAACAATATTCTATTATGATCTATGCTAAACTATAATAAGTATAATTGCCATATTTTTGCAGATCTCATATTCTTTAAGAAAAAGCTAATCTTGACCATATTGAAAAATAAATCTTAAAATAAAATAAATCCCACCTTTTTTGAGTTTTGCCATTATGAAAACTTCAAGTCAATCCCATGTCCGCATTTTAGTTCACTTTTCACCCATTTACTGAGTATCTTCTAGTCAATCACTCAATCACTCGTGCTTTCTTATTATATATGTCGCTGCGGGTTAATATACAAACTGAAAAAAAAAAAAAAATCTGGTCAAAAAACCCCAAGCGTAAAAGCCGCAAAAACCAAAAATTGGCTACCGAAATCTGGCACAGAAGCTGGTTCGTGGACCTAATTGATTTATGAGGGTTTTGCAAACCCCTTGCTGCCCATCCCAGACCCTCCCACGCTACCCTTTGGCTCAGGCAAACCAACTGTTGTTTTATGTTTGCATTGCAAACTCTCTTTTTTAGATATTTCGCTGTGCACGTGAAATTAAGCTGAAAATTACGCCAAATAAATGATTTACGCAAATAAATTGAAATTTATTGAGCCCAAATGCTGATTTTACATATATGCAGATACAAGGAATATATATCTGCATACGTATGCGGGGCAGCAGCTTGTGTTATGTAAATTTGCATTTTGCATAGCATACTTTTTGGGGTAGAACATATTGCGGCGGATTTTAATTAAGCGCAAAAGGCAACAAACACACCGAAATAAGAAGAGCGCAAAAAAAGGGTATACGCGCCTGCCTGCCTGTGCACATGTAACAGGATTAATGCACTGTCCGCATGTCCTTCGGTCCCGGTTGGTTGTCCCAGCATCTGGCATCGGCTTTCCATTTGATTTGCATTGCATTTAATGAAACATTATTTTCGAATTTGTCTGTTTAATCGTGTGACAATTGGTCAAATGGTCAAATGGACCTCTGCAAATAAATCAAAGGCATTTTGCCAACGATCTCTCATTTCGCCCGATTATTTGATTTATATCCCTTTAATGCGCTATACCTATTGAAATTTGTGAAAAAATGGGGGAGTTTAAGTTAGCAGAGCTTTTTGTTGATTTAAGTATAATAAAATAGGGCGTAAATATGGGTAATTATCTAAGTAATATTTATTGATACTGTGAAAGACTTATCACATAGTATGGTTTGACTTTGAATGAGCTTTAAAGCATTTAAGTTAAATAATAAATAATAATATTACCAGGATTTTAAATAGTAAATAATAAGATTTAAAATATATGAAAAACATCAAGCTTTTAAGAAATCTACGATTTTCTAATCAACTTTAGATTTAGACATTTATAATATATATAAATTAAAATATATTTAGCTTGGAATTAACATATAAAAGTCCAACTAAAATAGGGCATTTCATAGTCTACATAGTCTACATATTCGACATTTCTTTTTCCTTGTGTTTTGTTTTCGCTGTGAAATGAGCTTGTGTTTAATGATTGGTAAGCTTTGCAATTAGGAAATTAGTTTGATTTTTAATTAACATGCGGTTTTGGCAATCTCCTTTCTGTTTTCATTTTCATTTTGTTTACTTTTTTTCACTGATTTTTTCTGCGCTCTGTGTTTTTGTTGTTTGGGTAAAATTTGCACACAAATCATTTAATGCGTTTTTGCGGTTAGAATTGTTTTTTTGTATGCGTGTTGCCTTTGGGCTAGGGCCAGATTTGCATTTAATGAGCTTCTAAGTGGATTTTAATTTAATTAATGTGCAGTTTTTATATACTGATTTTATACATATATATAGATTTGTATATATTTATTCGAACTTGATTTAAATGTTATTTATTTAGTGGCTTTAAAATTAGCTATTGAAATAAACTGGGATAAATAGTAGCTTGAATTAAATTTCTATAAGTCTTAAATGGAATTTAAATAAAATAATGAAAAATGATATAAAACTGTATTATATATACATCTTCTTGTTCACCTCAGTTTGAAGAGCTCTTATTGGATTAAGTCGCCCACTTATAAATATCAGCTAAGCCTTTTTTCTCTCCTTTGGCCACAGAATTCATTTAGTGCGCACATTTAATTAAATCTGCGATGCATTTAGCTCGCTCGCTGTGCAGAAAAAGTCGAAAATCTAATTAGCTTTTAGCTCGGCTCGCAGGAACTAATTAAGGCGACTTTCATGTTTGATCCTGTACAAATTAACAAATTGTATACGTTTATATTAAGAGCAAAGCAAACGGAAAGGACACAAAGCGCAGCGCAAAATACAAAAACACAAAAAAAAAGAAGAAAAATGGGAAACAAACAAAAAATTGTGCAAACGTCATCGAAAACGAGGACCCTTTCCAGGCAGCGCGGCCAACGCCTCGTGCTGCACTCAAGTGGCTTTATCAGTGGCAACCGCAGGATACGCGCAGCCCGCCACTAATATCCTTTAGAATTTGTTGTTGGTTTCATCTGTTCGTCTCCTCCTGCTACAATTTTGTTCTTTCTTTTTCATTTTCGGAAAAAGCAAAACGGCGAATGAAAATTGCATTCAATTGAGCGCATTTATTGTTTGAATTAAGTCATGAGGAAAATTCCATTAGGTTGCCAACGAAACTGCACTCGAGTATACGTTTCAGCCAAATTGCCTGGGTGGGTGTACGATTGGGCGTGTTGCAGCCGCCGCTGCAGCAGCAGCAGAGTTAGACACATGTGGCGCATTAGGCGAAGGACGTGCAGCTTCAGACTTGCCACGCCAAGTGGCACGGCGTAAGCGTTAAATGGGATTTTGTGCAATGTTTGCTGCTGCGGCAGCGTCGCAGCGGCTCAGCTTTTGCTATTGCGTCTTTTGTTACGGACCTCGCTGCAATCAGGGAACGGAGCTAACCCACCCAGCGGCCGCCCACCTGCATGTCAGCAACTGCGCCTCGGTTATGATTGACAGCTGTGAACGCTGCATTTGAGTCGCATGAAATTGAAAGGCAAAAGCAAAAGCAAAAGCACAAAAAAAAGAACGGAGAAAATTGCAGCATTTTGATTGAGTCCTTTGGCAGAAAGAACTGAGTCAAAAAGGCGCAGGAATACCCTATAAAAATATATATAGAGAGAGTTTAACAGTTAAAGCAATTTTAACAAAAATAAATTTCATTATAGAATTTTTTGTACATCAACTTTAATTTATTAGTTACTATTATAGCTGTATTTTTAATGGCAATTAATTATGCCGATAATCTCTGCTGTCACATGTCAGAGATGCAGCCAATATGCCGCATTTGACTGCGGGGCATGCCACAGCAGAAAATATGTCCTTACAATGTTGTGATTGGTTTTTCCTTTGCATGCGTTTTTATTAATTTTTGCTGGCAAAGGCTTCTGGCTGGCCGACTGGTTAATTAGGCAAAGACCACAAAGAATTCCACACATGCAGTATGAGATTGGCAGAGCTTCCTGTAACTGAGCCGCCCCAAAAGCGCATATCCTTTATGCATCTTTGCTGCTGACACTTTAATTAATTTCTGAGGCACTCCAAATGCATTTTGCTGGCGGTGGGCGAGGGCGAGAGCAGAGAGAGAGAGGGAGAGAGAGAGATAAAAGACAGTTGCAGTTGGCCAAATTAAAACTGCAGAACGTCGAAGTTAGGCCAACAGCAACGGATGGCAGTTACGTTTTCGGATTTCGAGTCCTTTTCCTTTTGCACTGGCCGAACTCGTACCCAAACCGCAGTCCACATTGACATTGTTTGCCATACACTTCATTTATTTGGAATTAGAGCGAACGGCACTGGCAATGCACTCAGCGCCAACGAATTTGAATCCTTTATGAAGCGTGGCACAAACAACAAACACACACACACATGGCACACACATGGCACACACATGCTCATGCATATATTTGCTAGCAACTGCTCGCTCCTCGCTGTGTGCAACAGACCAAAAACCATTGATTGTCATCGAATAGCCCCGGCCAGGACGCAGGCGTAAGGAAAAAAGCAGCTTGAGCTGCATGTCCTTTGCCTTTGCCTGTTCAATGGCCAAAGTGTCCAGCTGCACTCCCAGCCACAGTCACGGCCAGCTCCAGCTCCAGCTCCACCTCCACCTCCACATTCACATCCATATCCAGTGCCATGGACAGACATCCGTGTCCAGCCACTGAGTTTACGTGTTTTTGTACATTTGTTACGCTACACGTAATGCAATGACTGTGCTCCTGTCTCCTTCTCTCTGCGTGTGTGTGTGTGTCTGTCTGTCCTGCTAGTAGCTAGTCCATGCCACGTCACGCTACACTTGATAAATCTCTAATGCCACTTTGGGTGCGCCAACCGCATCGCATCCGCCGCCCACTTGAGTGGCTACCCCGACTATTTAAATTTTCACCAAACTCCCCAAGCTCTGCAATGAGCATTTGTGTAATTTCTGTGCCCAGTCTCTCATGCCCTCTCCTTCTCTCTGTGTGTGTGTGTGTGTGTGTGTGTTCTCTGTTGTCCACTCACAGTTCCCAGTTGGCAGCTCGATTATTAAAGTTGGTTTGATGTTTTCCACAAATGTTTGGCCACTTGTGTCTCCCTCTGGCTGGCTATTGATGGCACCTTTGGCCAGTGCTTAATCAAAGGTAATTAGACTATTGACAATCGATATTTGTGTCTGTTGTTGTTGTTAAAATTTGCAGAAATAAGTTGCCAGATAGATAAGATATTGGATGATATATAGTTATATAAATCGATAAAACATACATGTGAACAATATGAAATAGATTCTTAGCTAAGTTTGCGCCCGACAGATTATTGTACTACTAAAGTTGTTAGGAAATGTTAAGTCCGCATTTTAAGAGAAGGCTTGGCACTTTAGCTATATCTTTCAGTTGGCTTTTGTGCGTGGTCTTCCTATATTTTCTATACTTTATATTTTATTTATTTATTTTATATTTATTTATTTTTTATTTATTTATTTTTTTATTTATTTATTTTTTTATTTATTTATTTTTTTATTTATTTATTATTTATTATATATATATTTCGTTTGTATAATTTATTTATTTTATTTTAATATTTATTTTATTTTTATTATTAATATATTTATTTTATTTGTTTTTTTTTTTTTAATTTTATTTTAATATAAATAATACATAAGTATTTATTTGAGGTATTAATATATTCTATTTTTATTCTTTTTTTATTACCCCTTTGTTTACATTTAATTATTTTATTATTTTTGTTTCGTTTACTCTACTTTTATTATTTATTTTTATTGTTTTACTTTATTGATATAAGTTATCTGAATCATATCTAATCATATATCTGAATCATATGAAATCATATATTTGAATTGAATATATTTCTTTTTAATTCTACATGCTCTTCCTTTTCAAGTCCATATCTTAGGCTATGCATGCTTTAAATACTATATCCTCTGAGGCTGATAAGAAATCTTAAATAAACATTTAATAACAAATTTTTAAATTCTACAAGATACTTTGGGGACATAAGATACTCATATATCTAATGAAATTCTTAGCTTCTATAAAACACGTTATCTAAGATATTCCTATATTATATATAAGATACTCGTAGTTCCTTCAACTTGTATGATATCTACAAGGCAACCCCCAAACTTTAAACATAGATTTGGTTTTCCATCTACTAGCTGCCTCTAGCTCTAATGAGCTTTGCGCCATGTCGTGTCCTGTGACAAAAGCCACTTGAACAAAGCCGACGACGTTCGCCGCCTAATTCCTTAATTAAAATCGAAGCCTACTCTAGCTGGCGCCAAATGGTCAAATGCGAGAGGGTAGAGGCAGGGCAGGGCAGGGCAGGGCAGGGCAGGGCAGGCAGGACTCAGGCAATGCAAAATCCATTGACTGATTGCAATATTTCACTTTTAAGTCAAACACCGTTCGCACGGGGGAAACAAACAAACGGACCAACACGGCGGCTTAATTTGTATGATCAAGTGGAGAGGGCGGGCAGGCGGGCAGTGCTGGCGACGTTTTATTAAAAACGACAGACACACACACACGGCCGCAAAAGCGAATCAGTGCAACAAAGTTGCAGCGGTGACCAGCTTCAGTTTAAAATGAAATACGCGCCACAGAGCACTTGACCAGGCATGGGACCCAGGTCCAAACAGGGCACACACTCACAGCCAGAGAGAGAGAGAGAGAGAGAGAGAGAGAGAGAGAGAGAGAGTGTGGGCGCATCTTGTTGGCCGACTGTGTGTGGCCGAAACTCG
The DNA here is from genome assembly GCA_035047545.1 of Drosophila paranaensis. Lineage (NCBI taxonomy): Eukaryota > Metazoa > Arthropoda > Insecta > Diptera > Drosophilidae > Drosophila > Drosophila paranaensis. The sequence continues at coordinate 6,257,047 of JAWNPL010000145.1, read as the reverse complement.
TCGCGCTTTGGCATAATAAATTAACAAATTTGTCTGCACTCGCTCTCGATATTCATGCGGCGCTGACAGGCAACAGGAGAGACGCAGCCACCTGTGTCCACTTTTTGGGCAACTGCTGCTGTCCATTTGGCTGCTGCCAATCATGCCGGATTAATAACAACGCACACACAGGCAGACAGAGAGGCACACACACACACACACACACACACACATGCAAATATACAGCCCTCTGCTTTATTCATGCCCAAACTCCAAACCGAACCATTCAAGCAAAAGTTGCCACTGTATGTGGCAGCTGTGCTCCTGCTGCTGCTGCTCCTTCTTTTGTGGACGGCTACTAAATGACGCGTCGCATGTGGGCATTGCCGAGTGCCGCCTGTCAGTGCATTACATGACAGTTCGGACCCACTCCACTGGAGCGAACGACCCACCGACCGACCACTCTTCTTATCTGGGTTTTAATTGTAACGGGCACCCAAGTCGCATGCTCGCATGTTTCGAGTGCATTTGCTCCACTCTCTTCGGGCTCTCTTCCCTCTGCCCATCTTCACTCAGCCATTCAATCCTTTCCACTTGGACAATGTCTGTCAATATTTTGCGTATTTCATTGTTGCAGTCCAGTTGCCGCTGCATTTGTTATTGTTGTTGCTGTGCGAGATTTATGCACAATGCGACCAGCACTTCACTCCAGTCTCATACTCTCGTTGCTCTTTGGTCTCCACTCCTCTTTATCCAAGCAACCGCAACATGTTGCAGGATGCGCGCTTAACACCCAAATGTAACCCAACGAACAATCGACCAAGCGACTGACCAACCTGTGGCCATTGTCCACATTCCCTCAATGCTTAAACACCGACCGAGAACACTCCACAAACATAGGCGAGAGATGCCCTTTAAATTATGAGCGAAAAGTCTATGGGTTTTTTTAGCTGTTGAAAAAATTTATATTTTTTTATTTAAATATATTTTTTATATTTTTTTATTTTATGCTGAAACATATTTGGAAAATATACAAAATAATTTTGTATGATGTATAAAAAAATATAATATAATTAAGAAATATATTTAAATTCAATATGATAATTATATTATATATATTTTATTTTATTTTCCAAATAAATATATTTGTCTTAAAGTCTGATATTGAATTTGCTTACTTAATTAGGGCTTATCTATCTATATTTTATTTAAGGATAATATTTTAATTTATTGCTTATAATATTTGTATTTATTATATGTAATATATTTTATATTATGTGTAATAATATTTTGGTTTTAGATTTCATATATAAACTAATAACTAAATATTCATTATTGATAGAGTATCTATTCGTCGTTCACTCTGTTTAGATACATCCATGTTATGTTTTTAGTTCTCCTTTTTAAGTGCTTCCTTATCCGTTCTGTTTGCCCGACAATTTGGTCAGGCGTCAGCTTTGGCACCTGCTGCCCAGCGCTTCCTGTTCCTGTTCTAAGCACGAAAATCGTTCAGCAGCTTTAGCTAAACATTTTTTTGGGCTCTCTTCTATATATTTTTTTTTTTTTGTTTTCCTCATGACTCACATGCTTCTAGTTCTTTTTATTGGAATTTAATTTTGGCTTTGAAGCTCGTGACATTCTATTTGTGTGCTTTGAATGGTTGGTGTGTGTGAGTGAGTGTGTGCTGCTGTCGAGGCACGAATTTGTTTCGAAATTGAATTAGATTGGCCGAGTGAGCGAACGAGAACGAACAGAGCAGCGGCAGCTGATTTGATTGCATTTCCCGGTTGCATGTTCGTTAGATGAGCCAAAGGAATTTTTGTGCGGCATGCAATTTGATTAACTGCCGCGCGCTGCATAAATTATGTCAAAATTATCCAAATACTAGACGTGTGTACCATAGCTACTCACTACTACTCTGGCATACTGTGGCTTTAGATTATATTATAGATGCATTAATTGGCTAAAAGCATGTTTATAAATTGATTATGTTATGGAAAAACAAAAAATTAATATAATAATATTGATTAACCTAGTTTGGTAGAGAGTATATGGGTCTCGAAATTGAAATTGGTTGGCAGAAATTTAGTAAATACTGAAAAATTGTAATATTTACAAATTTTTAAAAATTTATACAGAAATATATGAGGAAAATATTTGGAATATGTTTAAATAATATTTCTTATTGCACTTAAAATGTTTTTTGATTTAAATAATTGGTGAATTAAATTAATTTATAATTTTCTGATATAGATATATGTATTTTTCTTGAATTTTCTAATATATATATTTTTAACTTTTCTGCTACTTATTCGTCACGCTCCCATCCCCCCCTAAGACCGGAAGCCAATTTTGATTTAAACACCAACTCACAAATCTAATTAGGCAGCCTATTAAATTTTATGTCTGGTATCAAGTTATAAAAACTTTCAACAGCCTGGGCTTAGCAAAAATGAATGGAAATTGTGACCCATGTCTAGTTTAAAAATTATGCTAATTTTTTCTCGCTAGCTGACAAATTTTACGACTGCGCGCAAAAAAGAAAATTTGCACAAATTTTATGACATTCTAATAAGCAAATTTGCGAGTTTTTGCATAATTAGCCACAGTTGGAGGCGCGTTTAAAACTCGTAAAAAAATGGTTTGGCACGTGCAGCGAGTGAAAAATTTTGCCAACAGCTGTCGCATTGGAGGCAAGTCATAAATGTCCGATCGAAATATATATATATATATATATATATATATATATATATAGATACATTTTTGTAAAGTTAAATGAAATGATTAGTGACGGCTGAGTGAGAAGTTGTTCGCTTTTGGCTGCAGGCGCGATAAAAATGCAATAAAATTCGCGACTGACAATAAAATCAGAGTTCGATTTTCGCAGGGTTGACGAGCTGCTGACGATTGCGAAAGGGCTGGCATGCGGGGGGTTGATAATATGCTGTTTTGCATAGAAATTACAAATACCCAGAGCCGATGAAGCTTAAGGGATGCATGTTGCAGGTTGAGAGAGCAGCAGTCAGCATACATCAGTTGATGTACCTATGCAGATATGTTCAACCTTTGCCTGTCTTTTGTCGCATTTTCCACTTTATTAATTCGCCAATTGACAGACTTATTGCAAATTGAAAACAAAAGCGCGAACAACTTCAGCAGCAGCCGGGAGAAAACATTCGAAAACGAAATTCGTTATGCACGCTGCGCCCTGAGCTATGCAATAAAAATCAAGCCCGAAACGAATTTGCGCAATCAGCTGGAAATTATTTACATGTTTATACGAAATTGAAACAACAAACAATGCACACACACACACACACACAGCCAGCCCGCAGCAGCCCAACATATGCATTGTCCTTGTCCTTTGTGTCCTTGCCGTGCGTACAACTCAATAAAAGGCGCAAATTTACATAGAAACTATGCGCGGAGCGACTCCACTCATAAATTCCACAATTAATGATGCAAAAAGTGCGAAAAGAATTTGTGCACAATTTGCATTGTTCGCTGGCTATAAGGACCTGTGTGTGTGTGAGTGTGCGTCAGAGTGTGCGTGTACATATGTTTCGAGTGTGCCCTGGCCACGTTTCGGATGTGGCTTTCAGCTAGTTGCCTTTTAAGTCAATTGCCTAGCGCGAGTTGCTTAGATTTTGTAGATGCTTTGACTATGATTTTATGAGCTGTATAAATGGAATTAAGAAAATATCTTAAAGAGGCTTATATATTTTAAAACAATAGTTGTAGTCTGAGGAATATTAACTCTGAGGAATATTAACTCCCTTTCCAAATGGGTATATACCCATTATAATTATGTCTCTACTATACTAACTCTAACTAGTCTGGCAGAGCATTTCAAGTGCTCAACGCCTTAACTTCTCTTAACTCCACCTTTGTGGCTATTCAAGCACTGATTTATGTTGGGACAATATGCGCGCCTGACCAAAGAGCAGATATTTAGCGCTGCAGGCAGGCAGAGAGAAGGAGAGAGAGAGAGAGAGAGAGGGCGTGCGAGAACAGCACAGGAAGCAGATCATCAATTCCAGGCAATATATGAGCATTGTGGGCTGCTGCTGCTGCTGCTGCCTCCTTCGCACGGTTCATGGCCAAAATAATTTGAATGAAAAGTCCATTATGGCTTCCTGTGTTGCCGGCAAAGACCGAGCGAAGGCGCCAGCGCCATTCACAGTGATTCACAGTGACCGCAGCCAGAGCAATGGGCAAAGAGCTTGTGGCGGCGGCTCGAAGGATGTGCGCGCTCTCTGCAATCCTTTGGCAGACATCTGGCCATTGCTTAAGTGCACTTTACACATTTCTTTTATTGTGCCGCCTTTGGGCACATAAATTCAATTTGACCAAATTGTTTTTTCTCTTTTGACCCACTCTATATACACACACACATATATGTGTATATATTTCCTTTTTTTGCAATTTATTTATATGCAATTTGCATAAATAATCACTTTTACATGGTTGTCCTCTGTCATTCTGGCTGCATATGCAAATGCCTGGCTCATGAAATGCGCATTAAGTTGCTTTAATTGCATTCAATTATGCAACGCTCGAGAGTGGAGGGGGAGGAGCTGAAATCAAAAGCTCTGCGGCTCGCCTGATAAGACTTTAGTAGCGGCGCAGGACGACGCGGCGCCTTCGCCTCAAAACTTTGGCGTTTCACTTAATTGCAGTCATTAAATTTATGCAGCTTGGCATGTTATCATAACGAGAATGTGTCGCCCGGTGCATGTAATGCGCTCAATGTCTGCTATTGTGGTAGGGCAGACGACGCTGCCACGCTGCCACGTTGCCACGCTGCGTATGCGTTACTTACAAAACACACACACACACACTCACACACGCACTCACGCACTCACGCACTCATCCTTATTGAACAGCGGGCAGCGCACACAATCTGCAGTTCATGCCACCACACATCCACAATGCACACTTGAATAATTTCAACGCGGATTATACTAATTAGGCGCCCCAAAGCAGCCTTGTGGGCAATGGAAACCCCATAACTATGCCTAAGTCACAAAATGCCCTTCTTCCTTTTCAGCCATGGTTCTGCTTGCTTCTCCCTGCAAATTTCAAATTCATTATCCGCTTATAACGCCCTCCAAATATATATTGAGCCAATGTGGAATACAATGGTCGAGCTTTAGCTTTAAGATATATGAAAGAGTTGATTTCTTCAAGTTAAAAAGGGGAAAATTAAGAGAGAACATCGAAAGCAGCTTGGCCAATTTGACTTAGTTTTCTATTCTATTATGATGCAATATGAGGAGGGTACTCAAAAAATAGTTAAAGCTCTTTTGGAATTTCGTCTTTCTCTTCCTGTTCAATACTCATCGGCTGCTTCTATCTTGTACAATAAGCAGTACATAAAATTGTGAAAATTGCATAGAGAGACTGATATTTTTCGAGGAACTGATGAAGCCAGAGGGTATTCCTTCTATGGCCCTTTAAAATTTATTCTCCTGTGGGTAATGTGGGTAATGTAACAAACAGTTCTAAAAATTATGAACATTTCATATGTTAATTGACTTTATATAAAGAACGATTGGAATAATACCGAAATATCAAAGAAAGAGCTAAATATATTTGTTTCATATTATCTTTTCCAATAAATATTCACTGTTAGATACTATACAAAATTGTGAAAATCGCATAGAAAGGCGGCAAATTAATAAGAAAAGTATAGAAAGAGAAAGCTGCATTCACTCCAATAATATTGTTGTGTAGATAATTTAATAATATTTACAGATAAATATAAATCTAAACTCTTTCTTCATTATTCGCCAAGTCTTATATGAAAAGATAAAATTAACTCTTTAAATATTAGATATAATATAAATAAACTTCACACTTTATCATAACATACTGCCCACTGCTTAGTTTCTTACCTCTGCAATGAAGACGTGGAAGTTTTGGCTTGATTTATCCCATTGCCATTAAGTGCGGCGTAGGGCCCGTCATGTTGGCTTAAACAAATCATTTATATGCAGCGTTTGCAATTATTTGCACTTAATTGTGTGTTAAGTGCCCAGCCAGAAATGCCTTCAGTGCTGACTGCCACCCAAATAGAAGGACACAGCAGTATATCCGCTCTCACTCTACACCAACCATCGCAGCATACCCTCTAGTTGATGTCAGTGCAGCGGAAGCGATGTCCGTTGATTGATATCGCATTCAGGCGTGCTGAAAATTATTTGCATTGATAATTCGCTGATTAATGTTTGCCACCGACGACGACGAGGACGATGATGATGACGACGACGATAATGATGATGATGTTGATGAGAGAGTTGGTCAGCCGACGTGTCGCGATTTTGGTTTGCCTCTTGTTATGTCCTGTTGTGTATCCTGCGTGCATGTGCGTGTGTGAGCTGTATAATATTGATGCGCTGGCTGTTGCTGGGCTGTTTATTGGATTGACTGAGGTTTTTGCATTAATGCTGTAAACAATTAAGTGAAGCGTATTAAGTCGGATTTGAGGCCGACTAACTAATTTATGAGCCCGAGCTGCGAGTGAACAGCATTAAACTCATTATTAAAGCCAGCACGCTTTAAACTGAAAACACATTAGCGAATGCTTGCGAAACCTATGCAGCATCAATCGAAAATCATTAGGAAAACATTATAAATATTTAAGTGGCTTATTAAAAGCATTCGCAGACGTCGTGCAGGAAGCCTTCTAAGCATTAGCTAAGCAAACAACAAAGTTTCAGTCGCGCCCCAGGGGAAGTTCAATTGGCAAAAGAGAGAAGCAAAAAAAAAAAAATATCAGTGAAATTATTGCGTTTTAATTCATATGCAAAATGTCAGTTGATTTCGTTTCCTTTTAATGTGCTTAAGTAAATAATCAAATATGTTCACTTGAAAGGCAGAGGAGTTGCTTGGCAGCCAAATGCATATATGAGCTGAACAGAGAGAAAAAGAAAGGAACCAAAATCTAATAAAGCTGCTTTCACAACAGGATATCAGGATATATATAGAGATATACGAACGCACCTTTTTCAAATTGTCTGCGCCATAAGAAAGAAATTATTTTTTATTCATGCATTAAATTGTTTTGACTTCCACCGATAATATCAGACTTTTCTTTATGTTTATTATGTTTTCTCCGCGTTTTTTTCTTTTGCCTCATGCTAATCAAATTACATGTGGTGTATGAGCGTCTCAGCAGCCAGCCACCCACCCACTCTAGCCACCTGCTTGCCACCCTCGGCAGCTGAATCGCTTCTCAGGCACCTTGGCATCAATATATAGTCTTTATGCCTCGCTCGCCTGCAGCGCAGCATCAAAAATAATTTGTTTGACAATAAAAGACGATAAACATTAAAATTATGTGCCACAGCAGCCAAATCTGGTAGCCTTAAAAAAAGGAAGAAATTGTACTTTGGCGTTGTCAACGTGCTGCATATCCTTAATATGCCTCATCCTTGGCTCAGTCGCTTTATGTTTATTATTGCCTGCAGCGCAACTGGGGTAGCAGACAGAGCAGCGCTGAGCAGGAGAGAACAGGCAGGGCAGGGCACAGATCTCTAATGATTAGTGCGCTAAACTCACTCGTAAATTTGACAAATCTCGCGAGTTATGTAAAAAACATGGCAAGTTCAAGGATACCCTGTGAACAAGTAAGCCGGAAGGTATTTTGAAAGTTATTTAAGTAAACGATTTAGATAGAGTATATAAGGTATTATCTTGATTTGTTATAAATTGATGAATTAGTTTATGAATAATTTTTAAATAAATAATAAAACTTTTAAGTTTTCAATTTCAGTTAATTAGTTAAACCTTGAAAATATAATTATATATATATATATATACATATATTTTGTAACATTTTAAAATTATTAATTGTGTTAATTTTTTTTTACTTAATAAAAATATTCCTTTATTTTTTTTAATATTTTTTAATATATTTTTATTATTTTTTAAAATTTATTTTTAAAATTACAAAAAAAAATATTTATTATTAAAATTTTGTTCTTCGACATCTCTTATAATATAAATAAAGTTTATTTTAATTTTCATATTAATTTTTCTTAAATAACAACAGGATATTTTAAAGACAATCATTTTCACAGCATTTTATTATTATTTTTTTTTTTTTTGCTTTTGTATTCCTTATTTTATCTGGCTTTGCATTTGCTGCTAGATTCCCTTGGGTCAGCTGCCTTGGCCGAGCATTTTATTTGATTATTAAATTAGATTTTTGTGTTGAGCATGCGGTTCGCATTTCGTGACTTGCTTCCTTGTTCTCAGTTGCTTTATGTCTTGCTCTTTGCCGTTTTCCGTGCGGTTCATTAAATATTTCTACGCAATTTTGAGCTTGTTATTCTTGCACTTTGGCTCGGAACATCAAAAAGCGCGTGAAAAAGTTTGGCTCAGCAGCGGAAAATATATTGCTTGAAAATTGCACTCAACTTATATTTTTTTGCCAGATATTTTTCATGTGCTTTTCCTTTTATTGTTTTTTATTTTTCTCCCCGTTGCTTTGACAATTGTTTGCGCTAACGAAGTCGCTTTGTTTTTTGCTGCTGTGTGTTCTTTCTCTCTCTCTCTCTCTCTCTCTTTCTTGTTTTGTTACAACTTTTCAATTGTTTGGCTTCTGTCATTACCTTTGACACGGCTTTGGCAACTTGCTGTTGCCTTTTGACTGTCGCCGTCTTTTGTCTTTCGCGCTTTTGTGGGCCGAGCCCTTTGATCTGCCGCTGCCACTGCCACTGCCACTGCCGCCGTTGCATTTCTATTAATTGTGCTGATGGTTAGCGATATGATGTGCCCTGAGTGTTGCAAGCTGCAACAATAGCGGCTTTGCCATGCCCCGAGGCCTGTAAAATGGGCGTACAGAGAATTTGTTTGTCTACAGCAAACAGTTCGTTGTTAAATTTAATTGTGTATGGAATCAGAATCGAGTCTGATCAGACACAAAGTGAAATGAATCTGATATTTCAATAAGTATACAGTTTCAAATGTTTCACTAGCTCAACTCACTTCTTCTGCTTAGAAAACCTATGAAGAGACATTTGACATACATTGCAATAACTGCAACACACATGCAAAGCTAATCCGCCAGACCTTGACCCAGATGCATTGCCCTATTCGTTGCTCACAAAGGATTTAGTCCTGCTGCTCGACCCTAATTCAGGTTTCAGGCTGCTGCATATGTGTCGAAACGTGCCACAAGTTGCAGTTGCAACATATGCAACAGTTGACGCACGACCTTGAGCTAATTTAGCTGCACTTGAGTTCAAGCAGCTGCATATAGAATGCGTCTTGCCTAGGGTCCTGTGTGCTTTGCTAAACTTCAGTTTGCTTAGTTATCGCCGGCTTAAAGTTGCGCCCCAAGCGATAGCTGAAAGAGGAGAAGAAAACTGAAGCTGAAATTGCTTCCACTTAATAAAGCACACTAATGATGACCGCAGAACCAAATGAAATGCACTTGAGCACGTAGCAAGCAGCATGAGACCACTTCAGCTGCCGTTTGTTTGCAGTATTTATATAATACTACTTATCAAGAAAAAAAGAGGAAGAAAAATAAGCAAAAAGGTACTCTAATTTATTTTTAATAATGTCTCTCAAGCATTTGCGTCGGCAAATATGTTTTTCGTGTACTTTCAATTACGTGCCTTATACTGAAGACTTTGATGCTGTCCGACTTATGGACATAGGCTCAATCTAGTTATGAACTAGACTGCTTGGTATTCAATCAAATATTTGCCAAGTTGAAAATATGAAATGGCAAGGAGCAGCGACTTCTATCTATAAAGCAACAACATGTGATTACTATTGACACTTGAGTCTGTGTAATGCGCCCTATGTTAGGGTGGAGTTGAAGTGAAATCAAATAAGAATGTGAGCTGTAGTCGACGGCATGATACTCGTTCAAGGTGCACAAAATTGATATGAGAATCTCTAGCATACTGTCATCATTTAGCCACATAATTTATAGATCTATCTGCAGAGGAGGTGACAAGTAAACAGCTCTAGAATATAGTAATAGCAGAAATATGGAAGATCAAAAGTATAAAGTCTCATTCCAAGTTCCATTTCAATTAATATTTCTTATATTTTATAGTACCAGCCAACGAATAGATATATCTTACTAATCTCAACATTGCACAAAGCTAATATACTCCTTTCACTACATTAAGAAGTAAATATAAAAAAACCTGAACATGTAAAAATGTAAACTGTTTATTTATGGGTCACTTTACCCCCAGCTGGGCACACACACACATGCACTTAGGGTCTGCTTTCACCAGTCTCTAAAAATATTGAAAAAAAAAAAGGGTTGCCACCCATCATCAACATCATCATATGAGCTCTGGTATCATGTGTGTGCCTGTGCAAATGCAAACACAAGTGCAAATTCTCGAGGGAACATTTGATTGAATTCAGACAGTTAACCGCCTCTAATGCGCATTTCTTGGCTTCGTGTTTTTGATTTTTTCCATAATCCCCATTGGTTATCTGCGCAAAAATATCAAATATTTTAAAACCATCTTCGGGGCAGTTGATTTAGCAAATGCTATTTGTTTTCTTGCTCGGCTATGATTGATATTATTATTGATGGTATTGATTGATGGGGTTTAAAATCTGCGTGAGGGGGTTTTAGAAAATTAAAAAATCAGCTTAGCAACTGCCCTGGAATACTTCAGTATTTGCATTACACAGTAGCAGGACTTCCCTCTCTCTCTCTCTCTCTCTCTCTCTCTCTCTTTGTCATCCTGCCCTGAAGGCCTTTTATCAGCCGCCACGCGACATTTTTCCGCATCGATTGTGCGTTTGGGCGATGGGCGGGCGAGGCGAGCATTGTCTGTCAACTGGCTTTGATCTATGCCATCTACTTATGGGTGTATGCAATTTGAATACCGCAGCGAAGGTGGCAGACCATTGTCAATGGCATATGAAAAGCTCTGCAAGTTATTAGCATTGATGAAAGTAGAATTAAGCAACGATGAACCTGAATGTTCGCCGAGAGCTAGCAATCAATAAAGTACTGTCTGCATAAAGGCGGCATTTAGCAAGCTCAAAATGAATTGAGGTTTATATTTTAGGCATTATCAGTCTTAGAGGTTGTGCTGAAACTGGGGAATTATATATTGAATTACACTGTACTAAGCGAACAATATATATGCCATATAATAGGCTAATACTGTGCCTCAGGTGGAATCAGTTTGGAGTCATCTACAGTAGCTTCCCCTGTTTGAAGAGACTATTGCAGGCTTTACATGCGCCGAATGTATAAAAACAAATGCCAAACTAATTTGCAAGCTTATGTAAATTGTGTGAAGATATTGAAACACAGTCTAAAGAAACTTTCAGAGGAGCAACTTTACCAAAAATAATTTATTTACAAGGCACGACAAAGTGATCTTCCTGCAGTTGCAAATACTCCAAAACTTCTTAGTTAAACTAAAGATGCATTTTAATTATTTGATCTCACAGTAGTTCTAAAAGTAGTAATAATAATAGTGGTAGAAAGAAGTCTTTAATTTTTACATATTTTTTAAATATTTATTTTATTTTATTTTTTAAATATTTATTTTATTTTATTTATTAAATATTTATATTATTTTTTTTTAATATTTATTTTTATTATTTACCCTTTTTTACATTTTTAAAATTATTATTTAGTTTTATGCACAATTATTGTTGCATTTTATTTATTTGTTTTTAGATTTTTTTCATATAAAAAAATTAATTTTATTTGATGGTAAGATAGGTAACTTACGTTCAGCACATGTTCAGCATTTTCTGATTGCTGACTAAAATACCTGTTCTGTCTTATGCTGCCTCCCACCTGCGGAAGCAGGCGTTGTGCTGCACTGTTGTCTATGCCTCGGCGTCCAGGTCCCACTGCTGCCGTCGCAAAATCTTTTCCTAGTATATTTTCTGTTGCACAGTTGCTTTCAGCTTGTGCCAGGTCGGCCCTTTATCTGCGCACCTTAGACAGCTGAGGAATGCGTCGTTCATTGCAATTAGAAGTAGTAATATTACTAGTATTAATATAAATATTCTTTTTAAATAAATTATTTTTAATAAATGAAATAAAATAGCTTTTATTTGTAGTTTTCTTTTAATTAATTTAAGTTTTATTTCGCATATATATGTATAAATTTATTTTATGCTTAAAATTAATTTACATTTATTTAATATATTTTCATATTTGTATTTTGTCTTTAACCATTTGGCTGTTTGTTGTTCTCCTGTTAAGATCTCTATTGTTTGCTTGTACTATGGTCATGCTCGTGACACGAAAATGTATTTTCTGTAGTTTGTCTGCTCGAAATACGCGTAGTCTTAGGTATATTGCCTATGTTAATGGACCTAGAGAAATGAAATGGACACACATTTATGAACAGCGATTACATTTAACAGCAAAATAATTATACAAAAATATATTCATATATATATATTTGATAATATTTCCATAGCTAGTTAAAGAAGCCAACTACCTAAGAGTGAAATCGATGCGATTTGTTTGTAAATAGACACCAAGAGAGTTGTTTTTTGTTTTGTTTTGTAAAAGTTTGTAATTATGAACTTACGAATCTACATATATATATATATATATATATATATATATATATATATATATATATATATATATTGTTACACATCTACTAGTAGAAAATTGGACTTAAGCTTAGGTTCGTATCTGTGTCTGAAAACTAGCTGCTGCTGCTGCTTGCACTGGGCCGGCCGACAATTCTGATGAAATTAATTCTTAATTCAATTAAACTAAACTAGAAAAATATTCATTTCGATTTAGATGCTTAAATAACTTTACCAAATTTCGTGAGCACTTAAAATACATTTTTAGCAAAATTATTTATCACATTTGCGCTTATCCAAACATTTTAAATCAGCCTTCAACACAAATTGTTTACTTTCTCGAGCGACGGCGAAACTCAGAAAAATCATAAGGATATACAAAACTATGAGAATTTTCCTTTTGTTTTCCTCAATTTTTTGTGATTTTCGCGAATCGTTCACAATGAATTTCTCTCCAATCCTTTCTCTCTCTCTCTCTCCCCGGTTTAGCTTAGGGAGCGCTAGTTCTCACCAACGAAAAGTAATCACAAGTTGCGCTTAGGAGCCATCAGAGGCCTCGTTTTGAGTGAGGCCTTGAATTCGTAGTTGTTGTTGTCGTCGTCTAGCATCGTCGTCGTTTGTTCTCTTTAGTTAGGCTTTACTGCGCTTGCGGCTGAATTTGCACGGTGGCCGTCAGCTTGGTGGTTTTGCCCGGCTGCTGTTGCTTCTTCTGCTGCAGATAGAACTGTTTGAGCACCTTACACATAGCTAATGCAAGCATTTTCCAAACGAGCAGCTGCTCCTCTGTGGAGGGTGGCACCTCCTCGTCGTCGGCGGTGGATGTGGCTTGTGTGTTACTTGTTGCTGCAGCCGGTGCCGATGGCGCTTCGTAGTCCACCTGATCGTAGCCAGCATCGCTGGCATAGACCGGCCCATCCACCTGATCGCCGTCGGTAATTTGGCTGGCGTCTATGTTGGCTGCCGTTGCCGTCGCCGTATCCGGCTCGTCTTCGTAAAATGGTATGGCCATGGCGCAAGGGATTACGTCAAAATTCACTTATTTTTCACCAGTTCCTGCTGCTCTCGCCTGCTATGACTGCTGCTGGTGGTTGTTACGCACTCGGGGCTAGCTGGCGTTCGACTGACTCGCACGGCGTCAGGGCCAGCGTATTTATACCCGGGAAATGCCTTCGTGAGCAGCAGCAGCAGCAGCAGCAGCCGAGCGCAGGGACAACAACCCACCACCACAGCCCTAACCCAATGCCAGGCGCCCACCCCACACAGCTAAGCATACGAAGAGCGAGCGGGCGAGTGTGTGAGTGAGTGAGCGTGTGCTCTGTGCTCGCTTGCATTTCCGTAAGGATTTTCGCTCGCTCTCTCTCTTTCTCGCTCTCTGCTCGATGAGTGCTGCATGTGCCGTTATGTCAGCTACTTTTCAACCTCTCGGTTTCATCACGTGTTGTAAATGTTCGCGCTTTACTTCACACTTGTGGCATGTTACGTTTACGTTTAACGTAAGACGTTACGTCGTTTGCATAGTTCCCCTGCTTCGTGTAGGCTGTGAGGGGTGCGATGTTCGAAGGTTCGAATTCGATGTGCGTTTCGTGGCTGTTGTGAGGGGTATTTAGTATGCGAAGTTCGAAGTTCGAACTGGGGAATGGTATTTGGTTCGAATTGGCGTTTGCTTATGCTTGCGACTTGTGTGTGTTTCCCTTGGCTGGGTGTCCTTGACCAAATTCCTTTGGCTTTGTCTTCATGCTCAACTATGCAAACTACGTGAGCTGTAAGCTAGATATACATATATGAGCGGCTGCCAGCTTTTCTTAACCATTCAGTGAGGTTTTTAAAAAATGATTCTATTTATATTTTGCCTGGTTTTTATCTAAATATTTTTAAGAAATGATTAAAGTCTTCTCCGCATCCCTTAGCCTCATTCAATTTCAAGTTTTACATATTTTTACAACCGCAAAACAATCAGGCAGCATTTCCACGCCACATAACACGAATATTTTATGATAAAAAGGAGTGCTGACTTCTGCTACTTCCATTCAACTCGGGTGTGTGGGCACCACGCCCTAACCAAATCAATTCCACAAATCAACATAATCAACTTCTCGCCGTAAGACCACACATAATGCACTTGCTGAATTTTTCCTCGCTTTTCTTTTCTTCTGCCAAAAGAAAATAAGTGCCGTAAAAAAATGTAAAAACTTTTTTTTATAGTTGCTGCTGGTGCATAAAAAAAATGTAAAATAAAATGCGGCGAAATGGCTGCAAAACTCTAAAGGTACAACAAAAGAAAATGACTCTGGGAAAAGGGTCAACAAAGGGCACGGCAGCTGGGCAGGCGAGCTCCAGCTCCAGATAATGACATTAGACATTTGCTGGTCCAACCTCAAAATCCAAATCAAAACCCATGATCCAATTTGCTGAAACCTACAACAGATTTTTCCTACACTAGTATCACTTACCTGAAGATATACCTGGGAGAGGCAGAGGGAGAGGGAGATGCGCTCAAATGGCTGGCGAAAAAGGAATGCAGAACAGCTCAAAAGCAAAACAAAGAAGAAATTGTTTTCGCTTAAAAGAACATTCAAATGGAAATGTTCTGCTTGGCTCAACACAAACAACAAGTGCAGGCAAACAAACTGCATTTATTTAGTTAACAAAAAAGAAAAAAATAAAAAGAAAAATACACAGTGAAGAAAAGAATACACCATTTGAGTAGCTCGATAGAACGTCAGACATATACAGACAATGCATAAAAGTGAAGTGCGCCCTGTGTGCTGTGGAGGTGCAGCAAGTGGAATACAAGTGCCATCAAACTTACAGGTAGATTCACGTACTCTGAATACTCTGCAATTATGCGGATTTAGAGAAGTTGATAAAGGGAGTTAAGATGCGGGCATAATAGGATAAGAAAGAGATTAGATATCCTTTCAGATAAGTGGAATATTTTTTGTACGACTTCAGATTATGAACTATAAATTTCAGATTTGAAAAGGTTATTTAAGATATATTAGAAATAAAATATTAAAAACTCTTCTAATGCATTTTATATGAAAGAGATCAGTTATATATACATAGGAGTTATACTAATGTAGAAACTATAGCTATTTAGGAATCATTATCTATATAAGAATTGTAATCAATAAATAAATCTGTGTTGTGGATTTCTTATTTACTTTATTCTAGAAGCAGAAAGATATGCTATTGAGCTTGCAGCTGTTCAAATCAGTTTTTAGTTGACCTGAAAACATATTTTCAAACTCTGAAAAATCAATAATCAAAAACTATTTGCTATAACAATAATATAATGAATTGTTAAATATATATAAAATATAGAAATATAGAATTATTAAATATATACATATATAAATATCTTTCTAGATATAGTTAGAGATATAATAAGTTGTAGACATAGTTAGATATATCCGAAATCGTTTTCCTAATTCGTTCTTCAGCTACAGCAAACACCATAACTTAGCCTATAGTCCCCTTCAGCACACTCTTATGTTTTATAGTGTATGTTTGGAAAAGAAAAAAGTGTAGCATAAAAAGCAGCGTCGTCGTCGTCGTCGCCTGGCGCACTTTGTTGCCTTCTGGCTGTCAGATTGATATTAAATTATATACCTTATTATCATTTCGCTGCTGCTGCTTCTGCTATGCTATCAAGTAACACATGTGGGCGTGGCACTAGCTAAAGCCATGTTTATTTACAGCTGGCAACAATTGTTGCTGCTGCATTGTCGAACCGAATGCACTTCGCGGCGTTCGCAACTCAAGTCAAAGTCAACGCAACACACACACACACACAGAGGCAAACACTTCACATGTGGCTGCTGCTGCTCGGTTGCATTTGTTGTGTAAATTGTTGTTATTTTTCAACAGAGAACAGACAACAACAGGAGCTACGTCCTCATAATATGCTTGATGGCTGTGCGCGCGCCCAAGTGACATTAAATGGCTGCCATTCGGGTTGAGTTTGAGTTTGAGCTGTTGCAGTTGGGTTTTGGTTAAGGGTTTCTGGCTTCGTCGCACATAAAAGTGGCTCAAGTGGCCAGCAGCGGCTTTAAGGCCAAGCTGAAAGCATTTTAAAGCCCCTCCACAAAGGCAATATAAAATATTTATTTTTAGTTATTTACGTTTATGCACGTCTTTTATAAAGGTTATCAAAATAAATTGGAAGTTATAGAGCTGCTCGATAGCAGATAAATAGGATTAAAGCTTTGATTATTTTCGATTTTATTTGTTGTCTTTTTTATGGCCAAGAGAGCAGAAGATGCCATTGTTAAAGCTCTTTTATTGTAAATAGTTGATTATTTTAGCTGGCGGACAAAGCTTCTCAGTCTCAGTTCATTCTGATGCCCAGCAACCAAAAATGAGACCACTAATTAACAAATTGATTTATGGAAATTAAAATGACAAATCTCCAGGGGGATCTCTACAGATCAGGGCACAAAATAAAACTCATATGCAAATTTCATACAGCAACCCTTCAAAAGTTGGCTAAAAACTTGACTTGCCAAAACCTCCACCTAAAAGCTTACAGACTTTTAATTAAGGTGTCTTCATGGCGACAACAACAACAACAACAAGTGGTAAATGAGTCTAATTAATAACGAAGCATTTGCCACATAATTCATGCGAATTGCCAAAGCTGATGAGGCTGCTATTCAAAACTTTTCTTTTCCGTTTTGTGGTTTGAGTAATCATTTTTAAAGCCCTCTGTCAGTTTGAGTCCAAATTGAGTTGGGCATTCGGCATAGCTGGCCACATGTTTTTCCGATTTTTCTTGTGTTTAGCCATTTTTTGGTGCTCGCCTGATGACTTAAGTCCGCTTGTCTGGCCAGCGAGAATTTATGGCCTAGACGATATGTTTTGTTGTTATTTTTTTCTACTCTGCTGCGTTGTAATTTATGCAAATTGTTGCCTCTTCTGCTGGGCGGGGAAGCAAGCGCAATTAATTGTTCTGGGCGGCAGTTCAATCATATCCTTAATCCCATAGGTCTTGGTGTGTGTGATGTGTTCCGTCTATTGTTTTCTTACGCTCTCCTCGGGCCAGACAATGTCTTTTGTTGTCTTTGGGGTTTCATTATAATCGAATTTGAGCGATAAACTTTACAATGTCCGTTTCCTTGACTCGTAATTTACATGTCCTGCCAGGTTTGTTGGCCTCGACCAAAAACCGAAACTAAATAAACATTTTTGTGTGACCCAACAAAACATCAAAAGCATATAATTTATGGTTCGTTAGGTCAAGGATTCTGAATGAGCAGCAGCAGCAGCAGCAACAGCAGCGGCAGCCTGTCAGCAAGTCAAGAGAGAAACGCCTTGGCTTTGTCCCTTATCTGCCCAAGGGCCAGGACACTTTTAGCTGTTGCTGCTTGGCTCTTATGCAAATCAAGCTTCCCTCGTGATGTGTCGAAAACTTGCGTATTCATCTTCGTCAGTTCTTAGTGCTTGGTATTTACTTAGTGCTAGTCGGATGAGGTGTTGGTTTGGCTATTAAATGGAAATTATACAAAAGCCAGGATGGATCAACAGAGCCGGGCCAGCAATAACATCCTTTTGATTTGCCAGCAATGTGGGAAAACTGTGTCCGATCACATGTGGGAGATGTGTTGGAGTTGGAAATTTATGTGTCCAGCGCAGACCATAAAAAAGGACAGCAAGTCCCTTGAAGAAAGTGCGCGATTAGAGTCTGTGAAAACTTGGTCTGCCTTTTGGGGTGCCCCGTTCATGGCCAATACAAAGGGCAACCGAATTTGAATGAATGACCCAACGAGAGACGGGGCTGAATGTGTGGCATTTCAATGGTCAAATAAGCATAAAAGGCGACAAAAGTGGCACTTGGCCAAAAGATGTAAGCCCTGCCTGAATGGAGCCTTTGAGTGTTGTTGAAAAATACTTTAAAATACTTTTTCTACTTGTTACTTAAATGATTAAATGCACTTTGGGGGTTGTTTGTTGTTTACATGCTGTCTCTGTATTGCTAGAGCTCAAAAATTTTGATATTAAATGTTTTATAGCTGGTGCAGAGCCACTTTTTAGAATTGTTGTGTGTATTTTTATTGTCAGCTTGCAGCATTTAATTTAAATTATATAACAGAAACAGTTTTTATATGCATGCCCAGAATTTACTTCATGCTATTTATGAAACGAACCATTGCCAATTTAAGTGGTTGGATGTACTTTCTATGTGGAGCATAAGGAAATTTGTATTTTAAATGAAACAGTTTGTTGAATGATGTAAGATTTGTAACTAGAGTTTCATTTAACATATATAAGTATATGTTTATTTTTGTATATTTTATATATTTTATACTATATATTATATAAAATTGTATTATTTTTGAGAAATGTTTAAATAATACCATTTCAATCAGAAAATTAAAAAATATTCAAGCACAACAAAACAAATATATTCTTCATAAACAAAGCTGTTTAGGAAAAGAAATATTTTTAAATATTTATATTTTAAGTACTCATATTTTAAATATATATAATTTATAATACATATTTTATTTAAATATTGTATATATATTTATAATATAATTATTTTATATTTTTTATATAGAAATATTCAAATCAATTCTACTATATATAAATATAATTAAATTTTTAATTCAATACAAATTATTCTAGCACAAAAAAATGAGTAGAGTATTCAAATGTCTCCTTGTCCCATTCACCTATTTTATTTTTTATCCAACGTCTGCCCATTCAAAGTAAAAAGGCGACATTAAAATTATTTTTTATCGTCATTTTATTTGCAATTTTACTTTTTAATTTTTCTTTCAACCCTCGTTGCAGATATTGGCTTTGCCAATTCTTCTCTTCTTCTCTTTTTACGATTGCAAATATTTTAGTTTATTTGAGTTGTTTTCTGCGTTTTCTTTTACTTTTATTGAACATTGTAAAAAGTATTTTTCTCATTTATCTTTGCTCGTTTAATTTTTAATATAAAGCGCGCCAATTTCGAAAGAGTCTCTTTTGTAAAACGTTTTTTAATATGCCACATAAATTGTGCGGGATTTGGGCATTGAGTGATTGAAATTTATTGGCGCCGCGCTTAGCACAATCGGCACAGGAATAAAGCATAACCTGATGCCAAACATCAAATAAATTCAGTGCTCATAAAATTGTCTACGCCAAATCCATCCAATATATCAAATCAACCTTAGCTACGACGACTGCAGCATGTGTGCGATTGCCGGAGGAGTGAATATCTCTTCTCTCTTCACATATCACGCAGAGGGCGTACATATTTGACTACCAATTATGAGCAATTGCCTGCTAGACAGGCACAGAGAAAGAGAGAGAGAGAGAGACGACATTCACGCATTCCCCAATATACTTAGTCATAAAACAGAGAGAAGAAAAAAGAATCACATGATAATTTATCGCACATGCCTACACGTTGTCTGAGCATGCCACATGCAAGTACTCCTCGCATGTAAGTAGTCGCGTATTCATATTCATATTCATATTCATATTTCATATATGCGCATGGCCTTTATCCCTTTTGCTGGGGGTGATGGGCGTGGGCCCATGAATTGCAGCCGCTGTCACTAAATCAAGCATGAAGTATTAGATCAGAGTACTTACCTCCTTGGGCTTAGGCCACAGTGTGTTCGGATAATAAATGAATTGTTTATGGACTCATCGAGTGTGTGAATGGAGTTGGCAAATCTCTATGCACATATTGCGCCTCTAATAAAGTGAAAGTCAGTCTGCAGAGCTCAGCTCTTACTAGATTTACCTCGAGTAATGCTAAGTGCATACGGGTTGCATTAACAGGCTGTACACAGTGATAGAAAATAGATAATATGTAAAAGATAAAAAAAAAAAAAACTTTAATATATATAATAAAAATAATAAATAAATTAAGTAAAAAAAAATCGTAAGTTCATAAAAAAGAAATTATTAAATAAAAATCAATCAATAAACAAAATAAATGAAAATAAATTGAGTAGCAAAATTTTAATTAAATTTATTTTTAAATGAATAAATAAATAAATGATAAAAATATAATGAATAAATCAATAAAGTAACTTAAAAATATACGAATTAAAGAATTTAGAGGTAAATAAATATGAACTAGATTACATTTTATTTATAATAAATTATTATAAATTATAAAATTTTAAAATAATGTAATTAACATTTCAACAATTTGGTATTCTTTGTTAATTAACAGCTCAGCTCAATGATAAAGCCACACGACACTTAAACTCCATTGATTTCTGTAATAATTTAACAATTCATCTTTATGAATATAATATTAATTACAATGCAGTTGACTGATTGACTGACTGCCTGATGGACTGATTGACTGGCTGACCAATGCTCTGTTGGAGCCATGAAAAGCGTGCAATTCATTTGCTTTTAATGGAAATGTTCGTGAAATTCAATGCCTCGGCCGACCGGTCGCAGGAATCGGAGCTCTCGGCTGTAAATGTCTGTCAATTGTCAGACGTTTGTTTTTGCTTGTCCGCTGTTTGTTGTTGCGGTTGTTGTTGCTGTTGTTGTTGGCCACACGCCAGCCAGAGCCCTCAATTAAAATGGGCGTCGGCAAGGAGGCTTCAAATAAAAGAAAAAGAGTTCAATTGATGGCTGACATATTCCTTTGTGTGTGGGTCGGTCATGCAAATTGTCAAAATATTTTCAACTGACCAACAATTGAGTGGTGATGGTGACGGTGGTGGTGGTGGTGGTGGGCAACCTCCACCAACCAACCGCCCACCTTTCATGTTGTTGTGATTGGTTTTGTCTAATGGAACTCGAGCGTGGCAACAATTTCATTGAATTGGATTTCAATATACAAGAGAGTGAGTGAAGGAGAGAGAGAGGGAGAGAGAGAGAGGGAAGCAGAGCGTGAGCCTGCCGCGGACCGAGTTACTTTTTGATTTTTTTCCTCTTCTTCTTCGCTTCCAACTCTGTTTGATAGAGCCCCTCGCCCACGCTCTATGCCTGTGCTTACAGTGGAACACAACACAATTCGTTGGTCATTAAAAGGGACACGTGCATTGAAGCACGTGACCAGCGAGGCTCAGGTTCACGGCATGGCGCTATAGACGCGCTTTTGTTTTCATTTTTCAGCATATAAACTTACCCAAAAAAAAAAAAAAAATTATTTCTCGATTTCCACGTATTGTTGGGGTCGCTCTGTCGTCTGTCGGCTGCTTGAGAATGGCGCTGAGTGTAAATATTTGTGGCCGACTTGACACAATGCCGAGCATTTTTCGCTTAATTTTTGTACAAATACAAATACATTTGTAATGCTCTATGGCTTTTCGAGTCCCGAGCGTGTGACCATCATGTTAATTTGTTATTAATTGTCTGCTCCTGCTCATATTATTTGTTATTTGTTGATATTTGTGGGCGTCCCTATCGGCCGCTGGCCAGTTGATTTTTGTTTTGATTTCGTTGACAGTTTTTGTGTTGGTAATGCGAGCACATTTGAACCATGCGTGGGATAGTTGATGATGTTGATTGATAAGTCCTTATGTATGTATAATGATACCTTTAAAGTTACACAGGAAGCATGCGTCTGTACTTTAGCCACACTCGTCTCATTTCCTCGTGTGCACGTCGTCTTCAATTTGTTGCGCCGTTCGCAGCAATTGCCAACATGCAGGCGCATCGAATTTCGAGCGACTTGCATAAATTATAAAAATGTATTTTGAAAATTTTTAATGCCTGCAGTTTAATCAACAGCAGACACACGACCCGTCGGAACGTAATCCTTCAGGGAGAAAGGGTTAACACTCCAGCTTTTGAGGCGCGGGCGTGAAAAAAGCGCAACAACCACAATCCGTTGAGGACTAAAGATTCACCCACTTGCTAACGGCTGCTGCTGTTTTGAAGTGTTTTCGGGTCGAGTTTGGCCATCAATGTCAGTCATAAATTCATCATGGAAATCTGTTTTGGGCTCATGCGGTCACGTGACTGCGCTAGATAATGTTTGACATAAAGTTTATTAATTGCTTAAATTAAAGAGAGAGCGAGATCTTGCTGGGGTGGTTAGACATACTTTTGAGCCAGCTGCTTGGGCAGCGTGAATGCGAGTGTTGCCCCAACAACAGCAACAAAAACTATTACCAATTAAGATAATTGCGTAATACACAATATTCACTAAACGCCGCAGGATATCGCAGCTGAAGCCAACTTGAAAGCGTAGCCACGAGAGCTGAGAGGGCTGTACCGAAAGTTTTGCTAATGAAGGCAATATATTATCTATAGAGATCTATTTACTATGAATATATGTCGTATAGAATTACAGAAAGACATTATCTGTTGCACTCTTTGTCTATTTCACTATCTCTCTTTGATTTTCTATTCTCTCTCTCTCTCTCTCTCTCTCTCTCTCTCTCTCTCTCTCTGTCTGTCTGTCTGTCTGTATCTCTTTCCATGTCTATTTCTCTCTACGTTATTTTCTCATTATATGTATGTTTCTTTCTGTTGTTCTCTTTTTCTATATATGTATCGGCCTATGTCTGCCATTTATGCGCGCCTTTCTATGCAATTCTCATGAGCTGATACATTTTTGCCTCTTATATATTCATACACAACACATATTGTCTATACAAATAGCTTTTTAATAGAAACTTCCCTCGCGTTAAGCAAAACCTGTAACCCAACTGGATGCGTGTTTGGGTTAGCTTATATAAATGCAGCATCATCATCAGGACAGTGTCAGGAGCAGCTTAAGTAAATATATTTATATGTATAAATCCTTGTGCTAAACACATGCCAAACTTTTTCGATTGGAGCTGGGGCAGGACACATAGGACAAAGGACATTGCGCAACAAAGCACTCGACTAGCTCGCTTCATGCGCAGACACACAAAAACAAATAATTACAAGTAAAAATCGCTGGCTGGGATAATGGCGCATAATGATGACTGCGCTCGCCAGACGCTCCCAGCCGGCAATTAAGCATTTTCAATAAAATTTACACCTGAGCTCATTTTAATTGAGTTGAGCTGCAGTCAGGAGCACTCGAAACGAAACGAAACCAGACGCTACCCGGATTCGATAGGACTTGTCTAGTGCCAGGCCAAGAGCTGAACAACAAGATAAACTTGTTGTTTTCTGCTCGACTCACCATCTAATTGCCCGGGCATGTTGTGGAAGATGGCAGTTCGATGGCGCTGCTGCTGCTGTTTGTCTACTTATTATTTCAATTGATTCCTGCTTCAATGTAGTGGAATTGATTTGTGGGCGAGTGGCCACGCCTACGTCAAAAGAAATTAGTTGCCATAAATAAGAACGAGAAAATAAAAAATGAAAACGAAAATGAAATAGCAAATTGCGGACAAGTGAAATATTTTTCTAAATTTGCATAGATTCAGAAAGGAAGCTGGCGACTGAGACTGGGATATTTGCATATTACGGAAATAAAGAATGCGATATTATTATTTAAATACTCTATAAGAGTTGGGAGCATAGTGAACTCGAGAAGGAGAAGGGCTAATGGCTGGGAAAATAGATATTGATGTCGCTGAAGTGGTTTATATTTATTTGTTGAAAGTTTTTTCAATATAATAATGAATTACTTCAAAACTTTTTTTTATTAATTTTTGAAATATAAATTTATATTAGACTATTATGAATGATATGTATTTATATATTATATGTATTTATATTATATTATGTATTATATGTTTATATTAACTTTTTATACATTTTGTACATTATATAGATTATATATATAATTATATGTATAAAAAAAAGAATGTTTAATATTTGTATATAAAGTTTATCATATTCTCTTTGATTTCCTTTAATTTACATATTCTTTATACTCAAAGAGTATTCCATTGTCTTCTATAGCCCTGAAAACCTTTCTGCTTTTGTCACTCTCTTGACAGAAGCCGAATTCTTGCCGCAATAAACATAAATTGGCACACGCAGAGTCCGCTCAACCCTCATACCAGCCCTTGGCCACTGCCTAGTCACACCCCCTGCCTCTATAGAACTACCAAAAAAATTGCCAATAATTTTGAGCCCTTGCCAACTGGCAACATGGCCCATAAATGTAGCGCATGCAAATTTTCTTGCCTGATTTGTTCATTTTGTTTCAATTTTCGCTTTGGCAATTTTCTTGATATTTTTTTTGTTTTGCTCTCAGCTCCCCTTCGATATAGTTGTCACGGGCTCGCATTGCATTCCTCAAATAATTGCAATGACTGCTCTGAAATTTGTCCCGAGGTGGTGGTGGTGGGCTCAGGACGTCAACCCTGACGTGCACTCCTCACCCGAGTCCTCCTGGCATGTATGGCTGTGTGTGTCTAGATATCTCGCTTTTGGTTATGGTAATTTCTTTTATTCATTTTTGTTTTGTGCACTCTCTCTTTGAGCCTCTGTCTGTTTGCATTATTAGCATTTGACTCCTGATTGAGTCTAATATTACAGCAAATTGCTGGCAAATTGGAAATCAAAGTTGGAACCTTAGATTCTGTGTGAGTTGGAAATATTCAGCATTATTAAGCTTGAGTTTATGTCAGCAAAATCTTTGATTAGTTTCTGCTGATTGATTTAGATTTTGACTTTTGATAGTAGTAGGCCAACATATGAGAGAAAGAATATCATATATAAATATAAGCTGAGATAATAACAAGTGAAACATTCTTTTGTGCATTTTTAGAGCAAATATTATGTGTATATTAAATATTATTATATATTTTTGCACATCTTACTTTCACATATATGTATATATATATAAAAAAACAAAAAAAAAAAATCTTACTACTTTCTAGTCACAAATAGATTTTTTTCTAGATGTAGCAGCTGCTCTTAATTTTGATTTAAATTTTATCTCGATTTTTGTGCCCTTTTCAAATGCAATTAAATTATAGCATTTAGACCCAAAAAGAATCCCTTGTCAGTTGCTCAATTAAATGCTGCAGCGTCGCTTTAATTATATTTTAACAAATATTAATAAGGCGCCACTCGCTCCACACTCGAAATTGTTAACAACTTCAATTAAATTATCAACTGGGCGGCGTTTAATTGCGAATGCACAAAAAAAAATTCGTGAAACGTGCATAAAAAATGGCTCAAGCAAAAGTTTTTGGCTGCGGGTTTAACTCAATTTAACTGTGAAAACTTTTGCCCGGCTGTTCGCTGGCTCTCTGGCTCTCTGGCTGGCTGACTGGCATTAAGAATGCGGGCAACGCTTAACGCGGCTTAATTGTGGTCACAGGTGTCGAGGGCAACATTTTTATCGTTCTGTTCACAGTTTACAAAAAAAGTTTCCCCGCGCGCCATTATTGGGCAGATTGAAAGCCTGCCAGGGGGTTGAGAGTCCTTAGCGGGTGGGTTTCGTTCCTCGTTTTTTGTCTTTGCGCTAAAGACAATTTTTATGACCTTTGGCAACGACTGTTTGCAGAGCCCATTGAAATGGCTTTCTTGTGCCCGTCGAGCATCTTGTAAAAATCTGCAATTTATATTTGCGTGTGTTTGTTTAAGCCTCGTAAAAACATGGCTTTCGGGTAATTTGATCGCCTTCCCTTGCCTTGCCGGTGGGGCGCAACCCTTTGGCTTCATGCGCAAATATAAACACGGTGAACTTTTCAGCGTTCGCATTTTATAATTGCTTGAAATTCAATATTTTTTTCGCTTGTTGCTCAATGCTAATTATTTTCGTATGCGCGCCAACAGCTCGTATTAATTTTACCTTTTATTTTGTATTTTTAATATCGAAAGCCAATTATAAAAATTTAATTTTTGCACTTTGGGAAAATAGCTTTTGGCGTTCGTAATCCGATAGCCACAATTAGCAGGCGAGCGTTGAGTCTTTGAAGGCAATAAGCTGATTATGAAAACAGATGATCGTGGGTGAGAATGGGTCCGTAAGGATAGCCGAGATGAGCAGTAAAAATATGCTAATAAATAATGAGTGGAGATTGTAAGTTGAGCAATCTTTAATGGCGAGTGGACGAAGAGAAAAGTTTGTGGTATTAACTGAGTTGTTTTGGCAGGTGACAAAGATATTGGCTGAAGAGGCCTGTATAATTGGTAGAGGAATTCAGTAAAGACTTGAAAGAAATATAAATAAATTGTATATATTATATATGAGAGTTTTTAGAGCTAAAGATTTATTGTTTAATTTTTCGTTACTGACATATTTTAATCTATTTGAGTTAGGCATTATTTGTACAAAAGTTTAATATAAGTTAATTTATTGAAAAAAAAAAAAACAAAACAAATAAGTTTTATAATTAGTTTTACATTGAATTTTTAAAAAATTAAAAAAATTTTATTTTTTTATTTTTATTATAATACAAAAATATAATAATATATTTTTTTAATTTTTCATTTTTGTTTATTTTTCTTGGAGTATTTTGAATAAAATGATTTTACTTCAGAATTATTTCGTTAACCAATATGTTTTATTATTTTTTTTTTTTTAAATATAAGTAATAAGAAAATAAATAAAATCTGATCATTTATGTATTTATATTGGCTTTAAATTAGAATATTTATGAAAGTAGTTTCATATTTATTTCATATTTATCTGCTTGAAAATGAGTGGAAATGACCTGAATTATAATGCGAGAGAAATTGAAATTTTGCATCGCTCCAAAGCGATGATCTGGCCAGTGCAACTGTTTCAGTCTCTCTTTAGTTCGAGCATATGCCTGCCTGACGGGGGAGCCAGGTATGGTTGTGCTTTCAGATTTGTTCGATGTTGATTAGTGTTGGTATGATGAGGTCTTCGTGTATGAGGTGCTTACGAGTTGCTCTCTCCGACTGCAGAGTTCGTATTAAGCATGTGTTGAAACGAAAATGTTTTGTTTCCTAGAAGCAAATATAAATAATTATAAAATAAATAAATTGGAATAAAAGCCGAAAGCTTAGGTATAATTTGTTTAATATATAATAATATAATATATTTTATTTGAAATTCTAGCGATTCAGTTGAAAGCCAGCTTTCTGTATTCATATTTGTATTCTGGCAAGTTAAGCCTATAAATTAATTATGTTTCACTTAAGAGGACACATTGAAATTCTCAACTCTTGATTATTATTCAAAGTCCTTCTCGCTTCCATCTCTTATTCATGCTTTAAGCCACAATCCTTCAGACGTGTCTGTTAAGCTGCACCTTATTGTGCCTAATTAGCTTAATCAGTTTGGAAAAATCTTTAACTGGTCATTTTAATTATATTTACACCTGCCACAATGAGGTCGAGCGCTGTGTGTGGACCTCTGGCATTATTGCGTCATTGGCGAATATGCATATAGCTATTTATATTTATGAGGTCCGTCCGAGCTCTCTCCCTGGCCGGCCGGCCAACAGCCTCATGCATTATAATTCAATAATGTGCAACGCACTGGCGCTTGCCTTTTTTAATTGCTTTTCAATAACATGGGCGAGTGGGCGTGGCATTGGAGCTGTTAAGCCGCAGGATAAACGCATGGCGAACGTGTTAAAATGTTATGAACGAGGAAGACGAGAATAAAAAAAAAATCACAGCCATGGCTAAAATATGCACGAAGTGAATTAAAAAAAATAAAAAAGTTCACGCTAATGCAATTCGTTCGCACGGCGCTAATTTAAATTTTTGAGTAGTATTCGCAATAAATGTGCAACACTGAGAGAGGGGCGGGCGGGGCATGCAACAAATTGTTGGCTCGACCCTTCTCGAGTTGACACAACAATGTTGTGTTAATGTTTACACATGTTCGTATGGACATAGCATGCATATGACACGACCAAAAATGCTGCTGCAGTAGTCGTCGCCCCACTCAACCGGGCACGGCTCGTTGATTTGCCAAAAGCAGACAATATTTACTTGTCCAGCTGGAGTTGGAGCTATAGCTACTCCCACAACACTCTGCCATTCAGCACACAAAGTGCATCAGTTGCGCTGCGTTGCACTTTAGAGTGCATCGTCCTGCTGCCTTTTACGGGCTGCCTGATGCCCGATGCCTGCCTGCCTGCCTGCTCGGGTGTCGATAGCAGCCTTAATTAAAATTAACATTTTTTGCACAAAACTTAACATGCTCCATGGCCATGGCCGGCCATGGAGATCAGGACTAGAGAGTTCAGCTGCTTTTTACATTGATTTTAGGCCAGAGTTAACTCAATTTGTGTTTGCACTGGGACTGGGACGGGCACTGGGCCTGGGCATTTCGATTGATTTTGATGATGGTTATTTAATTTGAAGCGTCAAGTGGGCGTTATTGATGCGGCTTAGAGTGCCACAGAGCAGATCGTGGAAGAAGAGGTTGCCGAGAGAAGGTGAGGCAATGCTATTGGTATTCTGGTGAGTCTAGGAGAAAAAGGAAGAGATGCAGTGAAAATGAATGGAAAGGTAAGGAAGTGTATATAGATAGATATAGATATGATTTGATGAGTGAATGAGTAGAAAAGAGTATGTAAATATATGATAATATGAATATAATATATGAATATATGCATGTATAAAAGAACATAAAAGTATTTGAATATGTGAATAAAAAGAATAAATATAAATTCTAAATATATATTTAATAATAAATATGTGGATTTGAATAGATGAAAATATGAATATGAATATGTTATGATATGAGAACATAAATTATTAATTAATTATATATAAATATGTGCGCCTATGAATATATGAATACTTGAATATATAAATAATGAGTATATCAATATATGAATATTTGAATACTTAAAAATTAATATTTCATATATTAAAGAGTAAATTATTATATTAAAGTATGAATATATATATGAGTATATGAAAATATAAGTATGTGAATATTTGAGTACATGAGTATATATGAATATATAAGAAAGAATATATGAAAATATCTGAAAATGTGGACAATGATATGAGTATGTGGATTTATTAATGTCTCACAGTACACATATGAATATGAATACAGAAGAATTTATCATATGAATATCTTTTATATATATATATATATATATATATATATATATATATATATATATATATATATATATATATATATATATATATATATATATATATATATATATATATATATATATATATATATATATATATATATATATATATATATATATATATATATATATATATATATATATATATATATATATATATATATATATATATATATATATATGATATATGTGACTATTTAAATCTTCGATTACTAGCTTAAAAACTTATGTTGATTTATAAAGAAATGTTTACTCCATAATTGTCAGACTTTATTTAACCTTTTACCATTTTCCTACTCAGTTAACTACATTTCACGTATTTTTATATGTAGCTGCTCAGCGCACCATTCCATGCCATGCCAAACATATTTATATATATATTTACAGCCAGCTCATATTTCCATTTAGTTTATTTGACTTTTGAAAATGCATTTCCGTTGCACGAGCCCCGGCGGCGCTGCTGGTTCGCCAGCGCATGAGTAAATATCAATATTTACACCTTTAATTAAAAACGCTAACAAGGTTATTTAGTAGGTTGCAGGATGAACCGTGTGGAAATCAGCCAGGAAGTCAGCCATATAGCTGTACGAGCGAGGCGTCGCCTCGCCTCGCCTCGCCTTGCCTCGCTTCCTCTGGCAAAAGCTTTTAAGCCAAAATACCAAAATGAATATGTAAAATGTATTTTGTGGCTGTTGCTGTGGAGGGGAAAGCCTCCTCCACAGCCCTAATATATCAAATGGGTGAGCGGGGGTGTTTTGGTAGGCGAACAGCTTTAAGTTGGGATATATTTTTTCCTTTACTAGAAAGTGGAGGTAGGATAGGGTAGGAATAGAGCTGACTTTGTTATTAGTATTTTACTGAGTGAAGTGGAGTTTATTAAATTGAGTTCTTCACAAGCAGACAGAAGCTTAGTTGAGTATGAATCTGCCTTCAAACTGTCTATCGAGTGTGTTAAAGTCAAGCATGGCGTATATGATATGCACATTTATCGAGTCAAATATAATATGTATGGTAAGAGTTTTCATATGCAAATATGTATATATAATGTATGTGTAGCTCTGATGGAAAGAGTTTTCGTCCCCATGGACGCTTTTGTCCATTTGGAGTGCAGCTGAGTGTGCGAGTGAGTGTGTGAGTGTATCTAAAATATTTGTCATAATGCACGTGGCTGTTGTCCACATTGCACAACACCCACTGCGTCCACTGCGTGGTGACATTAAAATCAGAGCGCCGCCCGCTGCATGTCGTTTAATTAAAAAATGCCCCAAAAGCATTTACTCAAACCTGCAGCTGAAGCAAAGGCTGAGAGCGAGCTCATGCAATTGATGCAATGATGAGGCCGCTGCCTGTGCGTGCATTTTAATGAAAACGGAAACCAAATAATCGGGCGACGTTGACAATATCTCTGGCGGGGATCAGGCAAACGGTCAAGCAAATGGCAAATTGAACAAAGCCGAAGGATTTCCATAATAATAAAGGCAAACGCGTATAAAAAAAAAGTGCAGTTCGCCGAGGCGTATGAATTTAATGATTTAATCACACGCTGCCCCTGCGGCCACATGCCACGCCCTGTTGACACTGCATGCGTGTCAAGAGAATTTGTCAAAAACACAAAAAAGAGCCTGGCCATAGCAGAGAAATGACGCAAGTGGCTCAAGGGAAATAACCAAGTGGAATTTCGCTTAGCCGCGGGGCGTCTGCCGCGTTGCACTCGGCATTCGGCATTCGGCATTTTGCAGAAAAGTTATTGACTTTGGCGTTGCAGTGCGACTGTCAAATGCTGGCATGTGGTCAACATTTAAGTGTAATTAATGCCCGCGGCCCGGTCGGAAGTTGCATCGCCAACGACGCATTTCCGCCGCATCCAAATAATCCACCCAATTCGGCGGGATAGTAGCGACGTTTCTCTCTCTCTCTCTCTCGTTGTCTATATTTGAAAATATGAAAAGCAAATATTGAGCTTAATTTAATTACAGCGCAAAATGCATATTGTGATAGCCGTGGGCGAAACGTTGAAGTGAAGGGGCGTGGCAATGAATAAGCATATATATATTTTATAGTATATATTTTCGTTTGAGCTGCGAACTACTGCATTCCGAGCATCCGGCCCAGAGTTGAACTCAGTGAATTCATAAAAAATGTTAAGCTTGGACTTGGGACTTAAAGTTATGATTAAAAGTTAAATTAATAATAATAGTAATAAATAAATACTATTTATATATAGTCTGTCTTTAATTATAATATAATGTCTTTTAATTTATAATAATTAAATTTAATTTTTAATTTATAATATAATATCTTTATTATCCATCTGCTCAGCTGCAGTAAGCACTCAGTGAGCTAGCATTGGATCCTGCCCTTTAAAATCCAAATCCCAAGGCAGTTGCCATTCCAAACATAATAATAAGTAATACTTTCATATGCCTTGACAATGCCTAAGGAATTACTATAGTAATGAATAAGTTTGTATTAAGTTTTTGTGGGCTTAAGAATAAGTATTTATCCGTGCGTAGTTATATCTGTTTATAAGGAATATACAACGCTTGAAATTAAATACAAAATGTAAAATGAAACATAAGAATATCTGTTCATCTTCAGTTCAAGCACTTTCGCAGAGATACGATAGCAATTTGCTTTTATTTAGTTGTTAGGCTCAGTTCGCGCATTTCAGCTTTATATATTCTACAACTTATGCAATACTTAAGTAAAACTAATTGAACTTGAAGTTATTTTACACTCAAAAACTTAAAAGGCAATTCACATCAAACACAGCCACGTCTCGCCCAACCCCACCCTCTCCCACACACGTGTAATTCCCTTGGAAACTTACTTTTTGGGTCTATTGAAAAGTGGTTTTTGGGTAATTAATAGTTCTGCCCCGCAGAACTTTAGCACTTTGAACTGTCAGAAACTATATGCAAATTTCTATCACAAGTTTTCTTAGCAGACCTCACAGTTTCTTCATCTTCTGTATATAAAAGAAAATTGGCTAACGCGTTGCAAATTGAATTTGTGCCGCATGCCACAAAATTTGCTTGTTCTCGCCGCCGCATGTGGCATAATTACAGGACTCTCGCCTCATTTATAGTTGGAGCAAAGTCAATTAAACTCTTGAAATTCCGTTTTACATGCGTAAAGTTCTGGCTGAAATAGTTGCGGTCGCCTTTGTGCGATTGACAAGTTTCGATATGAAAGTAAATCGAATGGGAAGTTGTCAAACAGAAATTTCCCTTTTTTCTCACACTTTTCAACCCTTGGAGAAATATTTTTTCACAAAAGCTTGGCAAAACCCAGGCTATAACATTCATAATGATGACACACTTACCACATAAACCACACACCCGCACAGCAACCACAGCAAACTACGTGCGGCGTGAATGCTAATGCCGCCAAAGGGTTGGCCAAAGCTCTTTTGGCCACAGTCACAAAATGGCCACTAAAATGCACGCTAATGAGTTTCAATTACCAAGGCGTATACAGCCGGGGGCGTGGCGCTTAGGCCATAGGCACTTGTGAGCGTTTTTTATTGACGGCTGCAGTCGCTTCTGTTGTCAATTTGCGTAAATTTTCCCAGCGCCACTTTGATTGAAACTAAGCGCGTGTGAGGCCTGAGCAGGGAGGTGGTGGGGATGGGTTGCCTTTACTTGATTTTAATTAAATTCCCGTGCCCACAAAACGGGCCGCAGCTGAGCCCCGTGTCAACTGGCGCGGCTCGTCACTTGTCGGTTTTGATTTCGATTCATTTGTTTCTTTTTTTTTTTTAGCTTTGTCTGTCGTAAACTTTTATGATTACAAGGCCGCATGTTGCAAAGCATCTTCTAAATGGTTATGGCGCCGCCATCCAGTTTAAATAATTAATGCTTACAGAGTGTAGTGGACGCAGTAGTTGTAGTAGTCGCGGTCCACAGTTGTAATAAAAGCCACGTTGACCAGACTGCAAATAAAAGCGGGCAAAAGAAAGCAAGAAAAGTTGCAGACATTGTTGGATCGAGTGCATTTCAATTCCCAAAACGATTATAAACTATAGTCGAGCTGTTGTCGGAGTTGCCAGACCGTTTGCAAATTTAATTTACAACTAACACAAAAAGTAAAACCGCAGCAGCAACAACAGCAAATAGATTGGACTGCCAGAGGATACCCTGGAAAATGTTGTAGTTGAGTGAGCTATAGAAATACTAGAATAGAGGCAGCTGCAGCCAATTTTAGAGTGAGCATCTGATTTTCTATGCATATTACAGGGTATTTAAGTAGTCTAAAGGTGTCAAAAGTATCTTTTAAATATTAAATAAAATGGAAAAATATAAAGTTTTTTATTAAAAAATAGATTCAAGCAACTGCTATAAATTCTACTGCGAGTATAAAATATTTTATGCACATTACAGGGTATTTAGCAACCAACAATATACTAAAAAAGCTCAGAAATTAGCTAATGTACCTTTAAATAATAAATTAATATAATTATACCAAATATATCATAGCAAATAATATATTTTTCATAAAATCAATATATATATATTACAGTATATATATTACAGGGTATTTAAATTTCAATAAAGCATACAAACTATATGCATATTTGATACAATATCCAATATATTATCCAATAATATGTAGAGAGCTTCTTTCTGCTTAAACAGCTATTGTTCTTTCATAAAACAGTCCATATACACGCTGTACATATATTGTGCAAATTCTAGGGTATTTGTCACTTCAGAATAGACTATATATTTAGTTCAGGTACAATAAAAAAAAGCAAAACAAAATAAACTAATAAATTTGATAATAAAAATAAAAAAAATATATCAAGACAAAAACTAGCTTAAATTGCTAGCATTCCCCAGTCTACTTCACAGCCAATCTACCCCGCTGTCAACTGTGTATTTCTGTAGGGCATTTAACAACACAACAAGCTAACAAGTGCCACAAAGGCATCCAGTGGCGCACTTTGGCCGAAACTTTTTACTTCGTTAAAGACCAACTCGAAATTGTGCTCGAACTTTTGCACTTGGACACCTCAGCCAGGAGAGCTCAAGACCCTCCAGCCACCTACGCAGTGTAACCTCTGCTCTCTGCCCACCAGCACAAATTAGCTACACAGAGTGTGCACAGCAAATTATGTTTATTATTACTTTGGCACGCAATTTGGGCTCTGCTCGGGCCAAGCGCATTTCCATTTGGGGCCGGGCCACTCGCACTGCAACAGAGCTGGAAATTTAAATTAATAAGCCGGCGTCCAGAATGCTGCAGCTCGCTCGATGAGCCTCGTTAAGCGTCTGCAGACTATGAAGTTAGCTACAATTTTGGCCAAGTTAGCTGGCAAAGCGGAGCATTTCGGGCATCTTTGGCTCGCACTAAATTGCACTTTAATTGCACTTTAGTTGATGCCAGCCAAAACGGCTAAAAAACTTTGCCGTGTTTGTGTCCGGGCAAGTTTGAAAAGCTCTCGAAAGAGACAATGGTCTGCGAGACAGGAAATTGGTAATCATCATAAATAAGTGATTAAAATTAATTAAATTCATTTTTTGTTTGGCGGAGTTTTTTGGCAGCATCGAAGCTGGATTTTTGGAGTATGCCTGACTGACGGACATGCCTTGTGCATTTTGGAGCTGAGCAGCATATAAAATATGTAAGAAGATAGAAGGAAATTGAGACAGGCACAGTTTACGCTATAATATAACTTATTTTAGATATAGTTTTTATATTATTGTTTGGAAATGCAGCAATCGTCTGACTTATAATAGTGTGGGAAAGCAAGAGAAGTTAGACGTAGTCCGGTCAATCTACATATAAGTCATATGCATATATAATTCTGAAAAAAATTTAAATTAATTATATAAACTGCGCTTTTCCATAATATTCATTAATAGTTTTCAATAATAATTGGTCTTAAGTTAAATATATTAAAGACAGAATTTATGTTAATAAATTCACAATGTTATGTTTAAATCAGCTTAGTAGCATGCCCCCAGCTCTATCGACAATTAACTAGCTCTATAAATATACAAAACAGAATTACGGAATGTAGCATTAAATATATTAGAATATTATATTAAATATGCCTAAGTAAATTAATTATTTTGATTTAAGAGCAACTGTTGACTACAATAGAATTATGTAGAAATTACGGCACGAGCAGCTGCAATATTCAAGCGATGTTCTAATTGAGTTCGACTAAGTTTGAAGCAAGAATGGTTGGGATGCTCTTCAACAGCAAAGCATACAGAGCGGCAGAGGCACGAGCAGCTGCACTCATCAAACGAAAGTTAGAACTGCAAGCGTAGACTAAGCATAATCCAGCCAATACGACAGAGAGAGAGAGAGAGAGAGAGAGAGAGAGGAAGAAAAGGCAAGACTGAGCACAAACTCTATACACAAACATGTACAACATATACGTATGAATATTCATAAAAGTCTCTTGCAACATCATTTCAAGCTTCTTTACAAGCTTCATTCGCTCTCACAGCAGCGCATCGGTTGGATCATGCTTGAGCATAATCGCCTACTCGCTTTAGCTCAAACTTAGTCGAACTCAACTAGAATATCGCTGCAGCTGCTCGAGCTTGGACGGCTATGTAATTTCTACATAAATACATATACATAAATATATACCTATACATCGATATAAATATATAGAGGATCGTTTCTGATATTCCAACAAAACAGAAGTTTTCTGCTATTATATGAATTAGCAATATATAATTGCTTAGCTCTGATAACTTTTCTTTACTTATTAGACTATAAACATATTCTAATGAGCCTCACGAAATTTAAGATAATGAAACTATAAACTAACCTCTATCCATCTAGACTTTTATCTTAGCAGTTTTCCTTTGGCATTCCAATAAGAAGTAATCTCTATTTGGGCATAAACATATATACGCACAAACATATAATTACACTTGAAATTTATATACAGAATGGAATACACAATATTTGTTGGCAACATAGTTTGTTAGCTGAAAGCCATGGTCAGTATTAGCTGAGCTTCACTGTCGACAGCTCCAGTTTGAGCTCCATTGCCTCCACGTGGTTGCCGTTGTGGTGCAGGCCGCGCAGCCATTTGACATAGTCGGCGGGTATGCCCGACTCCTCGGCACCTTTCACGAGCACTTTGAGGTATGTCTGGGAGGGCTGACGATTGGCTGGCACCTCAACGTCCGCAGCAGCATGTGCGTGCACTATAGTCTTGGGCTGGTTGCTCAGGTGGTAGGCGCGACAAATGATTTCCTCATTGTTATTCAGCGTGTGAACGGGCACACTGATGGGTATATACATGCCATCCGAAACGCCCTCCTGACTGGCAGAGGAGTTTAACTATTTTTAGTATATAGCAGAGTCAGTATAGTTGTCTCCCATACTTATCCAAATCCTTTAGGTTGCACATATCTATCTCCCAAATGGCGCCGAACACAGCTGTGCCCGGCGTGGGCACAATTGTTGCAGGTGCTCCCAGCCAGGTATTCGAGCCGACCCCTTGGAAATCGAGGCGGTAATTCTGTAATGTTGGTTCAGAATATATATCACTATATATACAATAATGCCCACACTCACCTCCAGTTTGCCAGCGCCTATGCGACGTGCCGTTGGATTCTGTATGTGTATGCGGCGAGCCAGCATATTGCTGCCGAAGCCAAAGTAGTAGAACTTATTGGCCATGCTTCAGCTGTTTGCCTGCCTGGTGTTAAATTTGTGTATCTGTAAAGAGTTTCAAATATGACGAAATGTGTGCGACATTTTACACTGAACAAAACTTATATGAAATATGCGTAAATATTTCAAATATGTAATATTTTGTGTGTCGGTTTGACAGTCATTGCTGAGACAACCAAATACACTGCTTGCAGACCGAGCAAG
The DNA here is from genome assembly GCA_035047545.1 of Drosophila paranaensis. NCBI lineage: Eukaryota > Metazoa > Arthropoda > Insecta > Diptera > Drosophilidae > Drosophila > Drosophila paranaensis. The sequence goes on along the minus strand of JAWNPL010000145.1, from coordinate 6,219,740 downwards.
CAGTTGAGCAGGTTGTTGACTTGGCTAAAGCAGGTTTCTTGTTTCAGTAAATTGATTACATTTCATTTATTAAATTCAATTCAACAAAAGTAAAACAATTTAATATGATATTAAAAATATATAAATTAATAGAAACTCTTTTGTTTCATATGCAAATATATATTTTTCATTCATAATTTACAACTAGCAGGCGTTGTAAGCTTTAGCGCTATCAGAGCTTTTACTGCAAACAGCTGTTTTATTTATGAGTAAATAATACTTTTACTTACGTGTGCTTTAATATTACTCTCTATTATATTAACATACATACGAATATGTGTATGTGTCTTTACAATAAATTATAATTAATTTACTAATAATTTTATAAATTCATTTGATCTCTAATTGTCACTTTAGTAAATATAAATATTTTGTTTACGCGTGGCTGGCGCAGCTGACCGCAAGCGACTGACTTTGACAATCGAAAAGCGAAAGCAAGCGAGCAAAGCTTTCTACACTGAACTACAGAAAGCTTGCTAACCGAGTTTGAGTAATATATACATGTGTAAATTAAAAAAAGCGAAACATTTATGAGAAACCTTTTATTATATTCAAATATATTTGTTAGATTAAAAAATATTTATGTATTAATACATTAAAAAATAATATATAATATAATAATAAATTTTATGTGTTTTAAAATTTTATCTACAATATAATTATTATAGTGTAAGCTTCCTCTGATAACAAAGCAAAGATTTTAGTGCTCTTAAATACTGATAAGAAAATCCAACAATTTCCACTGTTTGCTTAGTTCGCAGGCGTCATTTACTGGGTTTTACACTTCACTAAAATGCTGGGAACAGTAATAGTGCAGTAAAGCAGTTCAGCTTTGTCCAGCACATTAAACCAGAACATATTTTTATTTAACTATTGAAATTAAGCAAATAAAATAAGCATGATTAGTGTAGCAGAAAAGAGTTTTATATATATTTTCAAATGTTTATACTTTTACGTAAATCATTTTATTCTTGGCTGGGCAATTGGTTTGAGTATTGACTGTCACTTGGGAACAGTTTTGGTTTTGCCAAAGTTTCGCAGCTATAAAGCAGTTCAGTTTTGCTGACAGCAAACAGCAGTTAGCCAAGATCACAACCACACTTTTCATGTTTTAAATTCCGATAATTTATTTAACATTCCTTAACTCTCTTTGATTTATTACACTATTCTCTACAATATTACTGGTTCCAACTCTAGCAGTCGTTCCATTTCCTCTGCTGTTTGGTTATTATGCTTAATACGTTTCAACCAATTGACATAGTCCTGCGGAATGTCACTCTCGATGGCACCTTTGACTAGCACCCGTAGATATGTCTTGGAAGGCTTTCGGTCCTCAGGCACGAAAACATCCTCAGAGCCGTGCACATCGGTCTCGGGCTGCTGCACCAGAGCGTAAGCTCTCGCAGCGATCTCCGTGCCATTGCTGTGCAGCTGCACTGGCACTGTGATGGGTCTGTAGAGGTTCAAGTGGACGCCCTCTTGACTGTGATAAGCATAAGATAAGACAAGTCAAGTATCAATTCCCGACTGTCTACTCACTCGTCAATGTCCGCCAAATTGATTAGCTCAATGTCCCACAGCGTGCCCCAGGTGAGGGCATCCTTAGTCGGCACGATGGTGGCCACAGCTCCCTTCCACCGCGTCGACGGTGAGGCAAAGTCGAGTCGGTAATCGGCCAGCATTGCGGGTCCCACTAGCTGGGCGGTGGGATTCTGGATGTGAATGCGCTTAGCCAGCATATTGCTGCCAAAGCCAAAGTAGTAGAATTTGTCATCGTGCACCTCGGGCAGCTGACTTACGTCGACCTGGGCCCCGCAAGCTGCCACCAGCAGAAAGATCAACGCAATTATTGTGTTCATTTCGCCTGAATCATAGACGATTCTATTTCCTTTGTGTGCTGATTGTTGACAACCTGCTCAAAGACCTGCTCAGACTCGACTGTGCGCGGCGAAATTTATTTATTTACGTTTTCGGTGCAACGCTTGGCTTTTATTCAAAATAAAAAGTGACAATCAAAACCTGAAATCGCATCGTGCCGACTACCGAATGCCCTTGTCGAATTGTGAACTAGTGTGGCACATACATATTTTCCTACATTTGTTCTACAACGAAAGATAAAGTAGACTGAGATAAACAAAAATTTTAAATCTAGATAGGAATTGAAGGAAAATCAATTGTGGTTAAATGATAGAAAAGAATGCCTGACGGGGCGAGAGGGACACATAGATTTTATTGTTGCTACAGTTCAGGGTCTGCTACGCGTGCTACATACTTTATAAGAAAATGATTATACCCTGAGATGAAAATATATTTATAGTAAATTTTTCGTTACATTATAATAAACTTCGCAGTTTGGAATTCATTTAAATAATCTTGGAAATAGTTTGCTCTTGAAAAGCGGAGGGCATAGGAGGGCATTAATGTAATCAGTCGATTTTCTGTTACAAAAAAATGTCGCACAAATAATCTTGTATTTATGGCGACTAAATATAGCTATGAATACGCTATTAATTAGGTGAGTTTTTTCACTTTGATTTATCAGATGACGAGCGGCTTTTGTGTGGTATAATTACTGATGAGTATAAGCCGAAAAAACTAATAATAATATATATGTATGTATATGCATTGATTTACATAAGCCTTAATCTCTGCTTAATTATGTATTACTATTTTTATAAAAAGACGAAAGCTTTCTATTGTTTTTTTTTTATTATTTTTAGCTTACTTTATTTATATATTTTATTATATTTATTTCAAATTATAAATGCTAATTTCTGAACATATTTCTCTGTGATTCAAGTTTGGTTGGATATTATTTAACTAACCTGTTTTTTTGGGTGTATAAAAATTCATTTAAAATATATTGAGTGAGCTGAATAATGTTGTTTGTGTATTAAGTGAGGTGTTTTACATTAGAAGTGAACGATAATAGATTATGCTGTGACTCAACTATATATGTATGTACATATTTAGACAATTGGAGAGCTGCACTACTTGACCGATATTCTCATTATGCACGACCTACAAAGGCCGTCGCAAGGCAGCGCCGAAGCAGTGAGAGAGTGCGGATGAGTATGCTTCGGTTGAGAGACAAACGACACGAATGAACGTAATCTCTGGCGCTCTTAGATTAAGATGCTGATCGTGGCGCTGCCTTCAGAGGCTGACGATTGCGATGCTTATGACTAAATGAAATATAAATTGCATACATATATAAAATATATATCAGTGCGAATGACATTGCTCTTGAAATCAATACGCACTCAATGTAGAAGTAAAAGAAAATAGAAATGTAAATATAAAATTTAATTAATTTATAAATATTTGAATAAATGAACAAATACTTCATTTATTCAGAATAATGAATGAAAAATAATAAAATGACATTAGTTTAGCTCACAATAAATTTATATAAACAAAATAAAAGCAAGGGTACTAAACTAAATTAATTTATATAAATAATTATTTTCATTTTAATTGTTATATAATAATAAAAAAAAATAGAAAATTAAATGCAAAACTAGATTAATTTATTCAAATAATTTTTATACCCTGAACCCATTGAAAATGGGAAAAACAGGGTATAATGTTTTTGTTGAAATGTATGTAACAGGGAGAAGGAGGCGTGGCAGACCCCATAAAGTATATATATTCTTGATCAGGGAGACAAGCCGAGTCGATTTGGCCCTGTCCGTCTGTCCGTCCGTCTGTCCGTCTGTCCGTCTGTCCGTCTGTCTGTCCGTATGTATGAACGCGTCGTTCTCAGAACCTACAAGAGCTAGAGACTTGAAATTTTTTATGTAGGTTCCTGTATAGCACGAAAAGATCGAGTTTGTTAAAAAAAATCGATAACTGTCTTAATTTTAATGTTATCGATTAAAAACGAAATCGATGCTCCGTTATATAATTATATATAATTCATCTTTATAGCTAGAGTCTTCAAATTTTGCATTTAGTGTTATGTGAGCATTACACAATTTCGGTTTTTGCTAAATTTTGGATGCCACGCCCCCTTCGCCTCAAAATTGTAAGTCCCGTATTTCAAATACTAGAGACTTGTGCTTTGGCACATACATACATATGGATGACATGATCACGCCCAACAAGTTTGATCAAAATCGTTACTCTAGAAAAAAGTTATTAAACATTTAATTTCCCATAGCATTGCCATGCAAAGCAGCCAAAGAACAGCTGACGCACCGATTGGCGTGTGTGTGTGCGTGCGCCTGTGCGTGTATGTGTACGTTTTGCTTGTAATGAACGTACATATGCATGTGTATATAAAAGAAACAAAGAATGCTTGGAATAACGGTTCTTCATAGGGTTTAGGGTATACCCTTGTCGAGCGGTCTCGACTAGAGTTTTCTTACTTGTTTTTCATTACATTTATTTACTATATGCAGTAAAAAGGTCATAAGCTTGAACTGATTGCTATGCATATGACCTAAAGAAACATAGAATAGTTCAAATTGCAGCTCTGAAAAGATTCACAGTATCTGCTAATCATAAACTCCCTGCAACGCCACTCTTCCATGCTTTCTGCAGCTTTTTCTGTACATTTCTTATAGATTATAGTTAATACAATATTGCTTGACTTAGTCCAAGCTCCTAAGTTTCTCAACTTTCAGTCCCACTGCCCATTTGAAGATCAATTTCTTATTAATTTTAGATATAGCCATACTTTTATGTGTCCATTGGCATGACCATGCCAAAGACCTGTGGTTTATGAAGCTCGCAAGCTATCCGACCGTCGACAATTATTTTGACAGCTATTTGGGTTCAGCAATTTCTTTGCAGCCAGTGAACAGCAAATGCCGTCAAATTGCGGCGCCAGCAGCAAAGTGAAGAGTTCGCCGCTTCCTTCGGCGTGTTTGTGGCATGTGCAATAGCCGAGGCGACCCTCCAATACAAACAAACCATAAATTGTAACGAGCTTGTCAAGTGGTCGACGCAACGTCGACCCAGGCGAGGCGTTAACTAGCGACAGCGATGTCGACGTCATTATATAATTGACTTCATGATGTTTAGCTATCTTGCAGTTTATCACTGAATTGTCAGTGATAGCCATGCAGCTGACACCATAAACGTGGCTAATAATAATGATGATGATGTCGTTGTTGTTGCTGTTATTGTGGCTAACGGGTCAATCAGTTGGCGAGAGCTGGCTAAACACTCATCCATCAACTCGAGTGGCAGCCAGCCGTGTTGGCATATGCGTAATTCAATCCAACTCGACTCGAGCACAATATGCGTATTTACATTTCGAAATCATTTCAACTAAAATGCATATTTGCTAGATTTTCTTATAATTACGAGCCTAGATTGCACGTCCATTAGCCGGCATTTGTTGTTTATGCAAAACTGTTTAAATAGAATCTGCTAAAAGCTTGGCATAATTTTCGTAAATTACTGTGCGTAAAGCGACGTTGATTGCTAGCACTCACCCAGCTCAGTTGTGTTTTATTCATATCTCATACCTGCACCAGTCATCTCACCTGAGCATAACTTAGAGCAACATTTTTCCGAGCACATATTTTCTTATAATTTTTTCCCTCATTTTTTTTTTATTCGCTTCCTGTTCAGCACAATTTTTGCACGCAAATATTTGTCAGACAGAAACGCGTCAAGCTGACGAACTTTTCTTGGCAGTTGAATTGCACAAGTTAGCAACATACGCAGACTCTCCCTCTCGCTCTCTCTCTCTTTCTGCCTCTCCTAGCCACACTCACAGCAGCAGAAATCAAACATCCAAACTTAGCCCGGCGCCGCCGACAACTTTGTTTATATTTGAAATGCTTAAATTGATTACGATATTGTAACAAGACTTTATAATTATACGCTTTCTGTCGATGAGAAGCTTATCAGCTTAAGCAGAAAATATGTTACATTTGCTTAAATAATATAAAATATTTTAAATATTAATATATATTATATTATGATTAATGATTAAACGTTTAAGATTAAATGAATAACCGAAATCTGTAAAATAAATTGCTCTTTAAAATTTGGTTCAATAATTAAATAATTTTACATAATTTTTATTAATTAATTTAATAGTTAGTTATTATTGTTTAATAATTTTTAAAAATATGTAATTAAAATTTTAGTTATACATGTATGATAAATATTTTTTTAATAAATTACATTTTCTTTTCATGCTGAGCTCCGCTTTTCATCAGGCATAAAAATTCTGCCTGATACATTCTGATTTTCAATAGGTAGAATATATAAAAAATATAAATATATTAAATAAATATTCTATTATATAAAATTAAATATATTTCTATTCAATAAATTACTTTAATTTATTTATTTAATTTAATTTGCCTTTCCTTTCACTTATGTCAGGGTATTGCTTTATTGTATTTAAGTTTTGATTTTTCCCAGTTTGCGAAAAACGAGAAATTTAATCCGTTTACTTGGCAAATTTTCTTGTGAATTGTGGATTTTTGGTTTTTGTGGCTCAATCATTTTAATGGCAGTATCGTGTTAGGCCTTGTGCAAAATGTATCCAATAGATACACTCACACACACTCACAGAGCCGAAATCATGACTAAAAGCTTTGCCTGCCTGCGTAGTAAATCTGATTTAAAGATATGAAGTTTTTCGCTTTTATGTGTTTTGCACTTTTACCTGGCTTAAAAATGTTAAAAAAAAGCACAAAAAATTTGCACAAAATTGCAAATATTTACATTTGGATGCATTATTTTTGTATTTATCACTTTTTTGCTGGTCGTGCAGCAATTTGAGTAAATTAATTGATTCACGCTCTGCTACATGTGAAATTTAGCGTTAACTCATGTGAATGAATGAGGGCAAAAGAGTAAATAGCACTTTTATTCATTTCAATTTAAAATTGAAGTACAAATTTATGCAAATAGAACTATTAAATTAATTGTTCTAAAAAAAGGTTAATAAAATATTTAATATATACGTTTAAGAATTTGCATAATTTATGCCGCGTTAAAATTATCAAACAGGCAGCGTCTAGTTATGCATCGACAGGATATGTTTCATATAATCAAATTTTATGCTCGAGTCCGTTGAGCTGCAGATGCTTTCGCAACAAATATCTATCAGAAGCTAAAGTGAAAACGAGTATCTTTTTTGTGTTTCGCATGGAAAGAAGCTCGTAGAAGCGTAAAATCCATTTATCACTGTGTGTTGTATGTATGTGTGTGTGTGTGTGTTTGTTTGTTTGTTTGTGTGTGGGTGACAGGCGAAAAGGTAGCAAAGACACCTGATAATATTTACATACTCAAAAACTAGCACTAACAAATGTCGTCAGGTGAGAATGGGATATAAGACAACGCGACATATTATGGCTTGATAGATGCATATGTATATAGCCCAGCAGGAGACGGCAACATGAAAAAGATGCTCTGTGAGCAGGTCTAAATGGAATATGAATGAAGGATAGAGTAATATAGACTGGTTTAAGTATGTGGATTAGAGGCACAGTAATATGGCAGTAATATGTCAGACCTGTAAGCTCTCTGTAAGCTCACTCTTTCACCTATGTCCTACACATGACATGAATCAATCATCATGTAGCATGACTAAAGCATGCGTAACTCAGCTGACATTTCATGCAGCACATTTCACTTTACGACAAACTTTAAAACGGAAACTGAGAACTCGATTGATTAGGCATAAGGCCAAACTGTAAACTACGAATTCCTGCTGTGATTTAACATGCAACTAGACTTATACACGCACACATACACACAAAGTATATATATATGTTCCCATCTAATGTTTATGAATATTTAAGGATGTATTTCGTGGATGCTTTGCTGCTCGCTTTGTTTGCATTGACTACCGATGACTGTGATCATTTGTGTGCTCATGTGTGCGTGAAACTTTGCCAAGATGGGAACGACAACGTCTGACAATGCGCCCCAAGCCATGGCGCACAATAGACGCTGTACTGCGAGACAGATAACAGCTAGCAACGAGGGGTGGGGTAGGGACAGCGGGAGATATATATATGAATATTCATGGCATACATTCGCTGCGTCCAAACTCAGCTTGAACTATGCAGAAGCGTCTGACAATGATGATGCCATCATACACGAGTCGCTCAAATTGCATTTAATTGGGAATCGAACGATGTGTAGCAGCAAATTCGATTAATTAGGAGCGAGCAGTGACAAGTTGATATCGTGTGCGCCAGCCCAGGAATAAGCTCCATTAACACACGCTGCAGCATGTTAAGAGTGTGAGCATACAATCGCGAAATACCATAATATTCATTATGCAGTTGGCTCTTGTTAGCTGAGTCAACTCGTTCTACTTCGCTTCGTTTTTCGCTCGTCGCTCGTCGCCTTAGTCAAACAGCGTGTGTGTGTTGTCTACATATAATAATGTTAAGAGCGCTTGCATGTGTGCTCACACTCTGTGGCGGTTTATGCGGCCGTGTGGTGTGGTGCGCGCGTTGGCGGTGCAAACATTGCGGCAGCTACATTATTAATAAGTCATATAAAAACTTGAGCCAAAATGCAGCGGCTTGCAATTAATTAACATGTGGCTGAACTTCACTTATGGAGCTCGGCAGCGCTGACTTAAAACATCCCAAGAGCAAAGCTTAACATGCAAATTCTTACAGTAACTGGCGAAAGTTTACGTTTAATGGAAAAGAAACGCGAAACTTGCAGTAAAAAACGTAGATATTTTGTGCGTAAAATTCTATTTAAAAGGTTTCATTAAGTATACTTCATGGTGCGTAGAGAAAATCTGAAAATTTTATGGAAATTGTGGAGGATCTGCATAATGAAACTGTTTGGCAAGTTTGAATATAATGATGGAAAATGTTTGATGGAAATATATTGTATATTTAAAATTTTGAAAATGAATAATAAATATATAGAGGGAGTTGGAAAATAAGGGAAAGAAAATAAATGGATGAAAAATGGACAAACATTTTTATTTAAAACATATTTGTTTTACTTAAAATGTATTTATTTATTTATTTTTAAAATATTTATTTATTATATTTTTATTAAATAGCAAATATTTACTTAGTATATATTATTTAAAAAATAATAATTATAATAAAAAATGGACATCTAAATATTTATTAAATAAAATAAAATATTAATTAAATATTTTTATAAATGAAAATAAATTTATTCATTTTATTTTATTTAAAAAAAATTTGTTTGTTACTTATTATTAGAAATAAATATTTTTAAGTTGAAAGAATCTAAAATAAATTTGTTAATAAATAAAAATAATGATATATGAAAATATTGAGATGAAATATTGATGAAAGATACATTGATTTACAGATGTATTTACTTATATATTGATATAGATGGTTTACAGTCGAAGATGAGAAGCAAAAGTTTTAATATTTAATGAGCTGCATGGGAAGTACATATAAAATCAATGAATGTTAATGAAATATTACTAGTTGATAGATGTATTATAAAGTGTACAGAAAACTCTATTAAAAAATATAAATAATGAAATACATTAAAATATTTCTATATAGATATTTATGCCTCCCAATAGCAGCTCAGCCTTGTTTGCTTTTCAACTGAGAATCAGTTAGTCCAACAAGTCAAATATCAAGAAACATAAATCACACTTGCATCTTGTCATACAGCTACTTTTTCCACACACTGTGCCATGTGCAAGTGTGCAGTCTTTAAACTAAAGTTGTGGCATGCAAGTGCAGACAGCTGTCCCGCTGCACAGAGCGTGTCAGACTTGGCACAAGATCCCATTGGGAGTTAAAGCCCAGCCAAGTGCTTACAATCTACACGCACAAGTTGCTGTCGCATGGCAAATCTGATAATGAGCCAAATATCTTTAAGGCTTAAAAGCAATTGTTAATCACTTCGAAATCAGACTTTTTGTTAGCCCGTTTGCTTTGTCCGCGCCCCATATCAAAATGTAGTGTTTTAAGTATCTGCCTGCTGCCTGCTGACTGCTTCATGTTTAATAGCTTCGCTTTGAATTTCATGCCTGCCTTGTTCTCGTCTAGACCAATTAATAATATTTCGTGTCAAGCTGAATATTAGACAAAAGCACCGAAAACATCACAACAATAAACAAATTCCCCAGAATTTGTTTTATGTCAAATGAAAACAACAAAAGAAACCCGAGACAAGTAGGCGAAATGTCTGGCAGCGGCCAACGAAGTGTGAATACGCTTAGGGATATATAATGGGAAAATATATTTAAAATTATTGAAAAGCTAATCAAATATGTAATAAGCCTCATTAGGGATATATAATGGGAAAATATATTTAAAATTATTGAAAATCTAATCAAATATGTAATAAGCCTCATTAAGGCGGCTATAAAGACAATGAAGATATTAGAATATAAGAATTGTAATAGATGAGATCTCGTACAGATTTTATTTAGTCTTAATGATAGCGTATACCATCAGCTTAACTATAACAACAAAACAATAGAGAATCAATTAAAACAAAATTATTTTAAATGGTATGAAGCTTTATATAAGAGTCTGAGTATATAGGGGCAGAAGACACTCTATATAATATCAATGATTGCTGATAGATCATATATTATCTCCTAAAATTACTATTACTTCTATAGCAAATGATTTCAAGCAATATGAAACTACAAATCAGAATCTAAGAATATTTTATACGGACAATATCTTATACTCTTCATACCATATTATCATATGATATATCATATCATATCATATATCATATCATATCATTTCAACCTACAAAAACAACATTAGAAGTAGAGTATAAACAATAAACTTCTCTATTAAAAACACAGGAGCATGCCGAAAGGGCACAGCTGCACGGCCTGGCACTTTGTCTTCCGAGCCGGTCTATGCCCTAAAACAGAGATTAATACGCTGATTAGGGCGCAGTCAGTGCTGCGTTTTAATTAGTGGGGCCAAACTAAATTGAGCTGTCAAGAGTGCGAATGGGGCCTTGAGCCGGGTTCAGGCATAGCCAGCACAGATTCAGCGCCCGGCCAGAGGTCAGCTCTAAAGTGCTCCCAATTGATTTCGTAGTGTTGGCGAGGCGATGCGCAGTCTTCTACATTCAGTATTCAAATATTCTGGTAATTAAGGACGACATGGGATTGCGTGCAATGGCCAAAAGCGCTCCCAACTTCGTTTGCCAAATAAAATGTTGGTATTACAATTTGGTCGCAGCGCAACTCAATTAGCCGCCGCACGGCTCGCCGCGCCTCAGCTCGGCTGGCGGCTGGTGCTGTAAACTTGCTACTACTGTGCCATGGCCACGCCCATGTCGTTGTGGCACCTGGACAGCACCGCAATATGCAAACATTACACGAAACGCTTTTGGCTTAAATTAATTTATCACGTGCCGAAATAAAGCGTCAACTTTCGCCCCTCCCCCACCCGCCTAGTCGGGCGTCGTAATTAATTGAATTTCAAGTGCCAGCGCCCAAAAAACGCAAATCTAATAATTAGCAAAACACTGCTGCGGCGCTGTTAACTGTAAATTTCATTTAAGATTCAATTCTATGGGCAACCTCAACTTAATTCGCAGATAAATGCATATCTAATGTTCAAAAATCGATAACTTCTGCCTCGCCTCGAGCCTTTTAAATGGCCTCCAGAGGCTGCTTATGGGAAAGCAGCAGCAGCCACGCTACATGCTTACTTCATGTTGCCTTCTTAAGAGCGTCTCCATCTTGTTCTTTTGGCTGTCATTCATTAACTGTTATGCTGGGTAATTACGGTCCATCACGTAAGCCCGTGAGCTGATGGTGGCGTCGAATGGCCATGGCCAGCAGTCGAACGTTGCGTATGAGTAATGGTTGAAATAAGTGTAAGGTCCAGCCGCATAATCAGTTTAATTATTTGCACAGAAAGTGCGGGATAGACAGACAGATGCGCTGTAAAAAATCAAGAAATTTGTATATAAAAAAAAAATAAATGTAAAATATAAATAAATAAATATATTACATATTATGAATAAAACAATTTATATATTTTAATTATAATTGTATATATTATATTATATTTTTTTATTTTTTTTTTTTAATATAATTTTATATATTTTTTAACATAATTTAAAATGTAAATATACATATATAAATTTAATTATAATATATAATAGTAATATATTTTATAATATTAAAAATTCAAATTTTAATACATAATATTTGTTATATATTTTATTTAAATATGTAATATTTCCTATAATGTCACAAAATTATTTATACATATTATATAGATGAATTGCACTCGAAAACGTCATCAATTCGTTATGAGCCCCGATTTTTAATTATTTCAATGTCCAGCATATGTGAAAATAATAAAAAATTGATAATCAATTCAGTTTGACTCCATATGACAACCTTTTGTCTTGCCTTTGCAGTTGCAAGCTTCCCGAATGTGACTTGCTGGCATATTTCTGCACTCATGAACAAAAGCTTTCTTCAGCATCCTGAGGCAGGCATATTTTTTGATTCGTTGTTCTCCAAAATAGCCTAGAGTGAAGAATCCATTGAATTGGCATCTGATGAAATCGAAAGCCATTGTATTGCCGAAATAAAGTTGCAAATATTGTTTTTCATCTTTGAAGAGAAATGTTTGTTTGCCCACGGCTTCATTTCTGAAAATATTTCGCATTTCCATGGATGTCAAGCTCAATGCAAACGATTGGAGGGCGACCTTTCGCGATTTTACAACGGTCACAAAAATTATTTGTAGTGTTTTTTATGTACTTTGTACATGAAGTTTGTTTTCTTACTTAACAAGATGTTGGATTAACATGATAAAATCGACTTAATTTCCTATATACATTAACTAATTGAATATGCTGTGAACACAAAGACTTTCAAAATAAGTAAAAGTACTCAAGTTTAGCCAACTAGGAGATACCTTAACCGTTGAGCGTTGCGGGCAGATTTGTAGATTCAGTATGTATATATTTTTGCCACGCCTTTTTCTGCCCGTTGCACATTTTCCAATGAAACCCAAATGCCCATCTTCCATTAGTTCAGAGCGTATAATTAATACATCCTCTTCTACACATTGGCAATGTACAAAGCGAGTAGGGAAAGGAACATAAAAAAAGCCAGCTTGAGCGCAAATCTGCTGCTGAGATGATATTTTTCTGTCATTTGGTCTGCTCGTAGCATTCGGCGTCCTGGCATTAGGCACCGCTTTTAATTACCAGAAAAATAAAACCCGTTGAGTGCCATTCGATACGTATCTCGAAGGGCCGCGCTGGATAATTGCCGTCTAGGATTTGAAATATCACAAGCAATTTAAAAGTTGGACGGCCATAAAATATAATATCTAATTTTAGTATGGAACTTTTTTAATTGTTGTGTTAGGCAGCTAATTTATGCATTAGCGTAAGCTGCCAAAAAAGGTTGCGGCATACTTTCGGGCGACATTTAATTGCAAAGCCACCCAACCTGCCTGCCTGCCTGAGATACCTCTTGATATAGTCGACTAGCTGCTGTGAATTGTCGAAACGTGTTCGTAAGCCCCTTCAAAATTTAATGACGCACATTTGCTCAGACTCAAGAGTTGAATTGGAATTCAAATTTGAGAAGACCGCAAAGTATTGGCTTCTCGAGTGTGTTTGTGTCCCATGCATATCTTTCTACTTTCAGCAATATGCGAAATCGATTTTGTCAACTTGTCAAGGACATGTCTTAGATTTCTCACATCACTTACAAACGTCATATGTCATAAATGTTTTCATAAAATTGAGGCCAAATGTTTGGTTTGTTGGCATAAAACACTAAGTGGGGAGGGGCAAGCGTTTACTCTTTAGCAATGCAATTTGCCTTAGATTTTGGTCCACCCTAACATATCTAACATTTCAATTTTGCATCCACTTGACGTCTATTTACTTTCAATTTATATTTTACAGCGTTCAGCATGATTCTTAACTACTTCGTACTATGCAATGTCCACTCAAAGTGCTTAGGTAAGTGGTCCTCAAAGTTTAAACATTCTACTGTAAAATATGTGCTTAATTTAGTTATATTGCTATTTATTTTGGATGTATTATCTAGTTTTTTTACGAATACGATTTCGCTACGTTAATTTTTTTTTACGATATTTGTACTACTTACGTTATTTGTATTACTTTTACGATATTCGTTTTACCTACCTACAATATGATGTTTGCTTAACTTGCGATACGATGTTCGTTTTATGGTCGATACGATATTCGTTTAATTTAATATGTGGTCTAAGTACGATACGATATTCATTTTATTTAATATTCTTTCTATTTACAATATGAAATTCGTTTAACTTACGATACGATAAACTTTATATTTGGGACATGATATGCTTTTTGCTTATTATACGATATTCGCATTAGTTACTTTACGATATTGGTTTCACTAACAATACGATATTAGTTTTATTTCGCAACGATATTACTGCTTATTATGCGATATTGTAATACTATATTTATTTTCCTTACCCTACGATATTCGGTTTATTTATTTTACGATATTCGGTTTATTTATTTTACGATATTCGTTTTATTTGCACTGATTTATTCGTTTTTCGTACCTTACGAAATTAGCTTTACTTACTTTACGATATTTGTTTTATTTAATATGTGATTTGCTTGCAGTTTTCTTTATTTTATTTTTAGTGCAGGTATTCGCTAGTCGAGTATTGTAGTTGATATTGCACTTAAGCAGCACCCGGAGCATGCTTTTCGCATTAAAGAGATAAAGACTTGTTTATTGTTTTGCTAACTACAAAACCTTTGAAAGCTATCTAAGCTAAAAACTTCAGCTACTGCCGTAGGCGATACACGCTCAATGCTCTATGCAAGAGAAAATTAATTGTTTCGCATTCTATGCATGCCTCTGACCCAGTCTTAATTCAAATGAAACATTTTGCCTATTAAATATATTTGATTTCATTGCATTGTCTATTGAGTGTGGTTTGCACTTCAGCTATGTCTTTGGCAGGTTAAATTTATTTCCATTGTATTTTGGCTTAAGTAATCTGCTTTACAAGTCAGCCGTAGGCCTTGACCTTGCCCGAACATATTGAGCTGAGTAGTGAGAGTCTAAGCCATGCAACTTTGTAGTTAAGTGTTAATTTCGTGTCTGCAGCTCGATACCTTGAGGATATTTAGTTGTTTTTAACACTTCAGCACCTTTTGCCACTTGACCTTCAGGCCGCAGCCCGCGCGACTGACTTCCGTCTGTCGCATTCAATTACTTACAGCCTTCCGTTCGCTGTTCTCCTTGGCAGGCTTCCATCAATTTCCATTTTCTAGACGGCTGACTGGCTGGCCTTTGTGAGTGGGTGGTGTGGCAGGTGGCAGGTGGCTGGGCATACTCATTATGCTGTCACCTTAATAATTATTTTAGCATTTTGCGTAACATTTAATTATGCTAAATATTTTCGTTTCCAATTTAAACGTGGAGCGAAGGAAGTCGGGGGGCGCACAAAATTTCATGCCCTGAAGCTCTGATGAGGCTGAGATTTTAGCTAAGCGCTGGTCTTTTGTCTGCGCGTTGCCTGGCTACGTTGCTCCACGCTCCAGTGGTGCGTCGACTTACAAGGCAAGCCAGCCACTGTTAACCGTACTTTAGCATTGCAATTTTGTATCTCGGCAAAACTTACAAGCCAAGAACAATGTGAACAACTCGGTCAGCTGAACAACTGTGCAACTAACTGGCATTTCTTTCTATTTACTTTGTAATATTTGTTGTTGCTGCTGTTGTTGTTGTTGCTGGTAGTTGTTGTTGTTGTTATTATTGTAAATGTTGGGTGTTTACTTAGCGGCTTCTTTTGTGTTCGTTGTTTTAGTTGATTTTGTAACAGGAATCGGCAACATTTTTCTGCACTGCCTTTTGCTTTCGCTTTTGCTGTTTGCCAATTGTGTGAGTGTGTGTTTTTGTTGCCACCCACAGTCAGAGGCAGCCAGCCAGGAAACCAGGCTAACCAACCAACAAACCAAAACCAAACCCAGCAAAACTAACCAACGAGGCGTTGCTTTAATTGGGTTCACAATAAACTCTACAGCTGTAGTAGTTCGCTTTTTGCTCTGTGCACGATTAAATAAACATTTACACTCGATTTAAATGCACACACAACCGTGTGTGTGTCTCTCTCTCTCTCTCTCTCTCTGTGTGTGCGTATAACTATTTGAAGCATTTGTTGTTATTTGCTATTTGAACTGAAATCTGCACTTAGTGGGCATTAAAATTGAATGATCCAGAGCAAAAGTAACTTGGCATATTACACACACACACACACACACACACACACCCACACACATTGTTTCGTTGGCTCGCATCTTATGAGCTCGCATTCAAATCTATTCTGCAACTATCTGATTTAATAAAGTCGAAAATGATTAAGGTTTAATCGTGTGCTAAGCTTTGTGTTTATCTAATGAGAGTGCATTGTTCGCCTCTGCATAGCTAATTGCTTGAAATTGTGATGAAAGAGCAGAATGTTGGCTGAGTGAAGGTATTTCTTAAGTGTACATTGTACATATAGATATTTATAGAATATATCATTTGTAGCCCCCTGTTTGGAGGTCTCCTGAAGGCATAATCGGTTTTTAGGTTGTGTTTATAGAAAGGGAACTCAGTGTGAACTTATTCTCTTTTGTATAAATTATGACTATATTAGATAAGTGAAAATTGCTTCATGAAATACCTACTTGGATATATACTGCATTCGGATGATGGAACTATAGCGATCTATGCAATAATCAATTGATGGACGTAGAACGACGTTTTTCGTAATTTCTTTCTTTCTTTTCTTGCATACATATTCAATTAAATATTTTTCAATTTAGTAAAAATTCAAACTGTTTCACATATTGGCAATATTTACAACTCAGCCTCGATTTATAGAATGTTATAAAATTTTGAACCCATATCCAGAATATAACAAATATCAAAATTGTATAAAATAAACATAAAACTAAATACAAAATTTATAAACTCTAAATTAGTATCGACAAATATCGATGAAGTTGTTAATCACTAACATTAGAATGATAATATCTGTCGATTAATATAAATAACATCTGTATATATATTTAATATTGACAGACAAACTAACCTAGATTGACGTCCTGATCAAGCATTTATATACTTTCTCTGCTCTGCCATGCCTGTAACATACAATTCAACAAAGCCCATATACCCCGCTTGCCTATTCTCAATTGGTTCCGGGCATTAAAATAAACCAAGGCCGCTTGTAACATAAGATGAGAATACAAGTGTAAACATGTTTGCCTAGGCAACGCATATTAGGTATCTAGAGCAAGACCCTTTCAAAGACAGGAAGTTCTCATTCTCGCTCAGCTGTTTGCCATTGCAGAATGGAATTTGAATCAATGAAGTGACTCAGCTGATATTTAATATCTCTCGAAGCTCTCAATCCCTTTTACATATGGTACATGTATTTTAGTATATATTCATATTTTTTAACAATTTATATACATATTCTAGATTATGTATTTGGTATGCCGTAAATACATAATTTCCACAATCCACCTCATAGTCGACTATACATTCTGCTTGCATTTGCCATCCTTTTGCCCATAACTTGGCCTTAAATTCAGCATCAAATGGCCTTAGCCTTAGAGAAACTAAACTTTAGTTTTTTGTTGTGTTGTTTATTGTTTAGGCAAAAGTTGAGATTCTCATCTGTTGTTGAGCAAATTAACAGCATACATCGTTGAACTGTAATCCGGCAAAGCAAGGAAAGCAAACAGCTCCAATATTTTCTCAATTTCGTGCACATATAACTCTGCTGTTGGGCAAGGAATATGGACTACGAAATGCCCTTGGAAAAAGGCTAAACATATATATCTTAATAAGCAATGGACATGTCTCTAGATTAATTTATTATTTTAATTAAACTTGCCTTTGCTCTGGCCCAATTCAAAGCAAAAGTTAGCTAGTCAGTTACACCCGCATGTACGTTTGTATGTGTTACATATGGAAAACATGTCCAAGATAAACAAAAAGAATATGGTAACTCAAGCGGAAATATCACTTAGGAGCAGCAGCAAAACGGTTGCGGCTGCCGCAAAACCTTATCAAAGTATACAGAAACGAAGAAAAGGAAAAAGAAAAGTAGGAACTGGGCGCAGATTGGCGAAGTGGCTTAGAAAAAGGCGGAAGGAATGTGTCAATAATGACTAATGGCCGAGCGAGCCGGGGAAAGCTTGTACCGTTGTCCAATTCGTTTGGCCCATTCGTTTATTGTTGTTTGCGCTCTCGGTCCACGGCTTATGGATATCGCCTTTTGGCATTTTTTATTTATTTTTGCATATTTTCGTTCGTTTTTTTATTACTTTTCCTCGTGATGTTGAAATGATTTGAGAGCCTACGCTCTCTTTTTTTTATTTCTTCTATTTTTTGTACGTGTGTGTATGAGTCCCAGTTGGTTTTCGCTTTTAATTTGGAATTCTGGCAAAAGTTTTCAGCGCAATTCGCGGCTGGGATTTCAAATGAGGTTGCCAAATGGTAACATGCAAAAATAAAATAAAATAAAAATGTTGACGTTTTCCACACACACATACCCACACCAAGAGTTGTGAAACTTTTAATTAATTTAAGCTTGTTTAATTAATTTACCACTGAAGACGACGCAACATGCTCATAAATCTCTAGAAATTAATTCGTAATCATTTCGTTAAATTCTTAAATGAATCGCCCAGAGATGAAAGCAATTTGGCGTAGCTAGGCAAACACGGGACGAAATACTCGAATTTCTTCGAATTTATCAATCAATAAATCATTCATTACACACAAATGCTTTTCATTATGAAAAAAAAAAAAAAATATATATATATAATAATAAAGCAAAAACCACAAATAATTTGTCTCTAAACAACACAAATTAAATAAAAAGCTGACCAA
This sequence comes from Drosophila paranaensis, assembly GCA_035047545.1. NCBI lineage: Eukaryota > Metazoa > Arthropoda > Insecta > Diptera > Drosophilidae > Drosophila > Drosophila paranaensis. Next base: position 6,200,842 of record JAWNPL010000145.1, on the reverse strand, counting down.
GCGAAACCACTCAAATGTCATGAAACCGAAGCTCATTACTAGTAATATAATACTTGTGAATAGAGCCAGGCACGCAGGCAGCAGCCACTACAATAATACCCTAGATGAGGGTCTGGAGGTGGAGTGTGTATGTGTGTGTATGTGTATGTATGTGTGTGTATGTGTGTATATGAATGAATTTAAGTTTCTGATAATTTTGTCAGATTTCTTGGAAAATTTCAAGATTGAAGCATTTAATATTTGGTTTAAGGCAGAAACTTCTATTGCTATAGAAGGATATACATATATAGGATGTATCTAAGAGAGCATTTACATTTTGAGTTTGTTTGTATATATGAAAGTCGTACGCACTTAATAAAATTAAAGTTTGTTTAAGCTAAGGTTGGCAGAGCTTTTCGAGAAGGTTCAGATTCTTCCCTTTCGGCAAGCGTCTAAAATTTTGTGTTTCGTGTTTATATTTTATTTTTTTATACATATTAAATTTATTTGTTATATACATAAATGTTTTTTATCTTTTAAAAATATATTTTATTTTTTATAAAAATATATATTATTACAAAAATGTAAAGATATATTTTATTTTTTATAAAAATATACTGAAGTATATTTTATTTTTTTTTACAAAAATATATTTTTGTTTTTAAATAAATAAATATTATTTTTTATAAAAATATATTTAATTTTTTATAGAAAATATTAAATTATATTTTATTTTTATGACAATATATTTTATTTTTGTAGAAATTGCATTTTATTTCTTATAAAAATAATTGAAAACATATATAATTTTTAATTGAAATATAGATTTTTTCTATTTATGAAAAAATATATTTTTTTTATATTTTTATTATATCACTTTAAACAGTGCAATTTATAAAACGAACTAAAACTAGATACAATTTGAATACACAGAGCCGAAGTACTCAAAGCTTATGGCTCGTGCAGTGTCTGTTATATGAAGATATTCAGATCAGCGCAGAGTTAGCGTTTAAGCTGGAGTCATTTTCAATCACGTAGCCTTCTGTCAACTTATACATTAACAAAATACAACAGAGCTTACCATCAAAGTAAGTTTAAGACCCCACAACAACTTACTTAAACTCAAAAGCATGCTGTGGGGCAATGCTCTTGAACATTCCGTAAAACTTTCGATTGCCTTCAATAGAAGCATTTGTATTTGTATTTGTATTTGTGTTGATTGTGTTTTATTGATTGATGGAATTAAATTAAAAGCTATATTGTATTGGCCCGCAGAATATCTTCGAGTCGGGCACTTTCCACTAAAGCACTCCCATTTTTGTTTCCATTGTGTGCGAGCTTGTTATGAGAAACTCTCAAAGAAAACACGCGCCACACATTTCACGGTGTCTGGTGGCAATGACAAATCTTTGCGGTCTCCCGGCCTGGCGCAATTATGGTCAGCAAATAAAATTCTCATCAGGAAGAGAGAAGAAAAAGTGGCGCACACGAAGCCAAAATGGAGCCCCCGTATAAATAACTGCGACCGCACAGACAATGAGCACTCGAGTAGAGGCACAAAACAAACTTGAATTGCACACAGGGAGACAGAGCCTAAAGGACGAGAGGCGGCAGGAGCGAGCTAGAGCGCAGTAGGCAGCCGATGTGGCCCAAATTGTTGTCATTGTTGCGTATACGACCAGGTGTGCAGCCCCAGCAGTCACTATACAATAAGTGTGCCAAAGTCGAAATGTATGAGTGTCTGAGTGTGAGTGTGAGTGTGAGTGAGTGTGGTCTATGTAATTAATGTTTTCCGTTTCTGCTTGCGGTCCGAGCTCCGAGGCTCGTCGGCCTCGAGCCTGTGTAAAGTGTGAGAGCGTAAAGTTTACGCAAACAGGAAATTGTTATCGTTTTGTCGTCTTAAAAGAAATTCGTTTAGTAATGAAAACAAGACCAAATTTACGGACTTAAAGATGCCCTGTAGACAGAGGCAAAATTATTTAAGCTGAATATTAAATTTAAATTAAATTTATAAATAAATAGAAAAGGAATTTATGACTTCAACTCTATTGAATTTATGTATTTAAAGAATATCTTTAAGCAAGTCTAAACCTTGTCTTGCAGCATATTAAAGAGCTGACCACAGTTTACTTCCTCTTCGACTGGGTCAATGACTGGCTGATGTTATTCTTTGTAATAGTGTGTATATGTGTGTGGGTGTGGGTGTGTGTGTTTGCTTTGGGTGGGTAATTAAGATGCTATCTCGTTGCGTTGAAATGTGAGCCGTAGGTTTTGGCTTTTCGGCTTTCGTGCTGTTGACTGCGTCGCAGCTTTAAGTGACCCGCTTAATCAGCTGCAATTTTTATGCCTTTTACCATTTCATTCAATCAACGCCGTTGATGGGCACCTTGAGCTATGACAGCGAGCGAGACGCTAGAGCCTGGGCGCGTCTTATTAACGCCTGCAATTTGTGAAACGTTTCACGCACTTCACATAATTGATGGCTATGGCCTAGGTCCGGGCCACAGAACAAGTGCACACGTACACAAGTACAATGTGGGCGTTAGTCTTGGCCATGCCCACTGGGCAAATAAGTTATTTACTACGTGGACTTGGTCATTGGCAGCTTTTTCTTTTATTTTTTTTTTGCTGGGCAGTTCTAGGCGTTGCTGCCTAAAAGCATGACGTGAACCATTTATATGACCAACATATTTGAAGCATGTTTATGCCAAAGAATGCCAAGCCAAAAAGATAGAGAAACAGCAAAAGGAAACAAAATAACAGAGAAAACATTGACGAGCAGTTAGCGTGGCTTTTGTTTACGGAAGTCGACTGACCAAAAGGTTCATTCACATGGCGCCATCCTCTGCCGTCAGCCCTGATCGATTTGAGTTTGAGCTGTCAACCGGCCATGGAAGCGACTCAAGCAAGCACGACACAGTTTGTGTGATGAAATATTGAACAAACTTTGAGTTGATTTGCACGCGCTCTTATTACATTTTCGTTGATGCTAGAAGCTCTAGATTTTGTTGATATTATTGAGGGAAAGCCAAAGATTTTTGTATCAATTTAACTGTTTTGGAATATTTATTTAATTTTCTTTTTTATGTATTTAATTTTGTATTTTAAAAATGACAAATTTAGATAAATTTATTATATAAATAAATATTTGCATTTATTTAAATAATTGTTAGTTTATTATTGTCAAATCAAGATATTTATTGAAACAAATATTTTAATGGGGTATTAGGTTTGAGAAATATTGGCATTGACAGTTACATTTTTAAATATTTTTTATTTTTGATTATAAAAGAGAAAGCTAAAATACTTATATGATACACATAAATACCTTATCTCGATATACATAGCTAGCAGGTGCTTGAGTAGTTTTGCTCTGGCTTTTCATCTATGGTAATGACCAATGCTTTGAGCATGAGCAGACTCTTTTGGGTCTTCTAAGGTAATAGCCCTGTGCGTATTAGTACGAAAGGCATTAAATGTAAATATTAAAGATTACCTAGTGTGTAGAGTGTAGAGTGAGAACAGTAAGAGAGTTATTTTATGGGCTGAGAATGAGTGATTGAGCTATTGCGATCTATGCTCCGAAGAGCGACGTCTTTAAATGAATGACAGGAATGTAAATTAAGACTAAAACCAGAAAGAACTTAATGGGCTCAAGTGTTTTTATTTTATTGCAATTTCTGTTGGCATTGCTCAATTTATATAATTTATATAAACTTTTATTTATATTTAATTTATTAAATTGATAAACTTTTAGTGGCTTTTAAGCTCTTCACTTCACTTATTTGTTTATAATCTCTTTCTCATATTAACTGTTCATCGCATCGTCGTTTACTGAGTTCCACACTCAATCATCGGGCTGCAATTGTGATTTGATTCGATTTGATTTGATTTGATTTGTGGTCGCATGCATGCCATGCATGGCATCGCGTAGGATATGGTCGAGGCGTGACTTGGCGTCCAATTACAGCAGCTAGCGAAAAGTAAACCTGAAAGCAATTCAGAAATTTATTGGTCGAGTCAACAACTTTTGCACTTTTGAGCAATTTGATACAGAAGCGGATAACAGGCGAGAAAAGGCACTGCTGCACACCAAATCGAAATAGTTTATAAATTTCAGTTTAGTTCTCGTATGCAAAAAAAAAAAAAAGAGGAATCGCTGCACAACGGACGAATGGCCACAGAATTTCCAGCGAGCACACAAACAAAATGGAGAAAACTTTCAATTTGCTCAGTCAAGTATCGAAATGGTGGCAATCAGGCAGCCATGCGCGCGCAAAAAGCTGAGTGGAGAATAAAACATAATAAAACATAAACCACAACAAGTGCCTGCCCCCACCCACCCACTAGACAAGAAAAAAGTGAAAAAAAAAAAATAGAGAGAAGAAGAAGAGCGCAGAATTGTTGAAGAACTTTTCAATTTGGCCGCAAAATTTGAGCAATTTCCTTAACGGCGCATTGCGAATTTTGGCTTTGAACAGCTGGCGTGGCGAAACAGGCAAAAGGGTTGTGCGCCGCCGAGCTGACAAGTGTGTGCTTATGCGGTGCATGTGTGTGCGAGTGTCAAAGCTGCCACCAAACTGAAAAAGCAATTGGCAATGCAAAAATTATGGATTATGCAAAGTTGCTCGACGCGCACGCAACCTTGGCCCCCGCAGCAGCAGCTATTGATCCTTAATGCATTCATAATGATTTCATGAGCAGAAGAACGTTTATATAGCCTTGTAGACAATAGTTTGGATAGAGGCTGCTGAAGAGAGACTGAGAAACTATTAAATTGCATGGATTATGTATGCAGGACTTGAATCGTCTTGTAGCCTTGTAGGAAATCTTTTTAATTATCTTTGAGTAATACAACAGTAAGCAGTTTATGTTGTAGACAAGTTTGAACTATGTGAAGGTGATATATGCAGCTTAGCGTAGATTGCTTGTCTTGTCCGAATATCAGCGAGAATACTTACACACAAGCACTTCATTCTTCGGCAACTATCAATGAGAACAGCCAGAGCGGCACTTGAATTTGAGTAAATTATGAATTTGTGGCAGCAAGCGCATGTTACGGCACTCACTCACTCTCCCAACACGCTCTTCGTTCACTGAAAGAGTGCAGAAGCTGTAACAGGTTTGATTTGATAAGGCACAAAGCTCTTAAACAATATTTTCGAATGCTTGAAGGGAAGCTGAGCCTTAGTTTATAATTAAACAAAATTATATTTTAACAAGTTAATTCTACTGAGCTCTATATAATCCTATAACATAGTTACAACTTAGCATTGATATCTATGTCGATTAAACTATGTTGGGTTATTAATTAATAATAATTAATATTAATTTACTAAGAATGCGACTTCCGAATACACTTAACTTAGCTTAACTGCGTTGCTGTTTGGTATTGAACTGATCTTTGTTCTTCTGGGAGAGGGCTTTTATACCCAGACTCATGTGTAGATCATAATTAATTAATTAATTAATTAATTATAACTTTTTTTTTTTTTACTTTACCCCTCTTAACCTTAAGCTATCACTAAGTTTGTAATGCTCAGCGTGCATCGACCTATTTGTAATATCCACCCATGAGGCACTTGTCATCGGAGGCATGTTTAGTTTCTATGTATGTGCATAGCTAGTAGATAGATATAAGAGATCATATTGCAGCGCTCAAAAACAGAAATATGTTATCAAATAATATAAAAAATTGCATAGCTCTGAAAACAAAAATTGAAGCTAAAAAAATTTATTATTATATATATTATTTATTATTATATATTTATTTGAATAACAGCAAAAAAATCTCATTACATAAAATATATAAAGTAAACAAACTGAGATTAACTGCAAATATATTTGATGTTTGTTCTGCATTTTATAATGATGTATATTTGGGCCGTATCATCATCTGAACGGCCTTCAATCCACGATAACCCTTCCAGCTGTACCACCAAATGCTTCTTTCGCTATGAACTTCTTTATTATAGTATTCGCCATTGAGGTTGCTGCAATGAGATGTATTATTAACATTTCATATATTTTATATATATATCAATAAATCTACCTGTTGGCATAGAGGCCGAACCATCCGCCGCTTACGTAATATGCACCACAATTGCCTTGGGGCCAGCCATCATTGTCGCGGTCATAGGTGGTGAAACTGTTATGCAGATTGTAGGACAAGGCATCGCCAGCATCTCCTGTATACGTGCCCAGTGACTTCAGCATATACTGCTCCTCCTCGCTGCCAATCAGAAAGTTATCGTAGCGAGCGTGACGGACATTGTTGTCGAAATCGACGAGCTTCACATATAGCTCGTGGGGTAGAGATTTGGTCAAATGGTGGAGTACCTCCAGGCCCACAAAGAACTCGGCGTCGAGCTTACCGAAACCTTGCTTATACTGGGTCCAGTCTCTGTAGAAATTCTCTTGGCCATCGAAGCGTCTCTGCACCACTAACCAACCGCTTCCAGCTATTTGGGCATCGCACAGCACCGAGGCGTTGCCATAGCCGTGGACAAATATATCGTGGACATTCGAGGAGTCTTGGAAGGGCATACAATTGATGGCCTGATCTTCAGCGAGCTCTTTATGCTGAGAATCGCTGTTTGTTTTGTGAGCTCCAATGGAACTGTTCAAGCTGGCAATTTCGTTTAGCAGCATCTTGAGAGCGTCTGTGTTGGCGTCCAATTGTGTTTTCATCGCAACGATTGATTTCTTATTCTCATTGCTGCACTGAACTTCGTTAAATGCTGCGAGCAGCTCATCGTTACTCTTTCTCTGATGCGCTTGGGCTGCATCTATCTTTGCCTGCATGGTCACCTCAAAAGCTTTCAGCTTCTCTTCTGTTTCCCAGACGCTCTTAAACAGAGGCTTCATCTCTTTCAGGCAAGACGCACTGCATTCATCCAGCGGCACGATCTATGTATTATAGAAAACAAATAAAGTAATTAGTTTGTAAAATATATACTATACTTACGTCAAATTCATGAAATTCGTAGCTCGCTGCCAATAATGTAAGCAGAAAAAGCTTCAAAATACACACGTCCATAGCTCTCATGTTTGGTGTGCACTGATTGACTGGCAGAATACGAATATTGTTAATCTGAACAACGACTTTGCTTTATACAGCGCAAATCGTGCACTTATCAAGCTGCAAAAAATAATAAAGGTCTCCGGTTCAGAGTAAAAGCGATTATATTTCACTTATACCACGAGAAGTCTAGTCGGGAGTGCTCGACTAGGGAAAATACTGTAACTTCTACAGTTGAATAGGTAGAAATGACAGACGAACAGGCAGAAGCAGTGGATTAAATCAACTGATATAAGCGATATCCGCTCAGATCAGCTCAGCTCAGTTCAGCCACGCCTCAATTCAGCATCAAACAACCTTTCACCAAAACTAATATACCCTTAATTCAATGCGTCTGTACGTTTCGTGTATACAAAATCTATTGCGAATAAAAAAAAAACGTGTACTCGATTTGCTCTATTATAAATCGAATAATTTATTTGTATTTTAGACAGACTTGTCTTGGATCAAAGTAAAATATACTTTGGTCTTATGAACATGCCGACCGACTTCAGCGAGTAGTAGCCATGCAGTGAGTACCACCAAATGCCCTTCACACTCTTCTCTCCGCCCTTCATGTATCTGCCATTGAGGTTACTAAATGTAAGCAGAAAGATTCAGTCAGGTTCAATTAGGTTCGACAGTTGTGATGTTAGACGTTGATTCACCTGTTTGCATCCCATTTGTACCACCAGCCGCTCTCGTAGTAGTTGGCACAGTTGCCGCCCGACCAGCCGTCGCTATCGTAATCGTACGTGGAGAATGTGTTATACAGATTGTATTTCAATGAGTCACCAGCGTTGCCGCTGTACGTGCCCAGCGACTTCAGCATATATTGCTCCTGTTCGCTGCCAATGAGAAAATTGTCGTATCGTGCATAGAACATTCGATTGTCGAAGTCGGTCAGCTCGATGTAGAGCTCGTATGGCCGTGATGTAGTCAGGCGATGTATGTACTCCAGGCCCAGAAAGAACTCGCCTTCGTAGTAGCCAAATCCATTGCGGTAAGCTTGCCAATTGCGGTAAAAGTCAACGCTGCCATCGTAGCGACGCTGTATGACAATCCAGTCGACATCAGCATCGCACAGAACGCGAAATGGAGCGTATCCAGGTATCTGGATCAGTTGGACACTGTTCGCATTCTCGATCGCAGCGCAGCCAGTTGCCCTCCTCACCATCTCCATCTCAGCCAAATGTGCTGTGAGCAAATTCTTTAGATAGTTCACAGATTCATTCAAAGTGTTTATCTGAGCTTTTAGTTCGCTTATGAGTGTCGTCGCATCAGCAGCTGGAGACCTGATTAGGCCAGTGCCAATGAAATTCGCTAATAGACTTTGATTTGCATCGCCCGAAACATTTAAGGTATTTATATTCTTATATGTTGCATTTATCTGCATTGATCCCGCGCTGCCATTCACGTCGACAATCTGAATGCTTTTGCTCTGCAAAACATTATCCAACTTTGCAAAAAAACTCATCTCAATTTCAATTTAGATGTGCAACAGCTCGGACTCACCTGTTTATCTTCAGCTGCTGCTGTGGCAAAGTAACCCAAAAGTAGAATATATACGAAACTTTGAACTTTTCGGAGCATTTTGTGTGTGAAAATGTGAAAGTCGTCGTGTCTTTAGCATATGAATTTGAGTGGCGAACTAAACAGAAGCGGCGACTTGACTTAATATTATACAGTAATAACTGTTATTTGCCAACGCTTATCCACTTTATCAAGGTTAGCTTATCAAGCAGCTTCATTCAGAAGATTTTTCACGCTGTTCGTTTGATAAGAAAGTGTTATACACAAAATAAATAAATATATATAAATATTTAGACATATGCATGTTCATATATACACAAAAGTATATAAATATATATATATATATATATACATATTCATATATTGCTCTAATATAAAGTTTTTTTAGCCAACTTCAAAGTCGGCTTTAGCATAAACAACTTATGTAGGCCATTGAATGTGTATATACATATATCTCAATTAAATAATTTATATGCCCATAAAAAGCTTTTATTTTATGTTTAGCTAAATATGAATATCTTGATAAACCCCCAGATAAACTTTGTGCGATGCGATGAGTAAGAAGCAAGCAGCAACAGCAGCTGTTGCTTCTATTTTCATGCCTTTTATCTTCTTCCATAATAAATTTAAAATTAAAATATGTTTGATATATATTTTGAAAACTACTTCAATTTAATATACAAAATTGAACTCTAATAAATTTAACTTTTGTTAGATTAAATTCGAAAAAGTCTTTCATATTAAATTAAGTAATTACAAATATTTTTTATACATTTTAATATTATGTCAATATAACTCACACGAAAAATGCATCAATATATAGTTTTATTATATATGTATTTAAATATTATAAATTGAATACATATACACATATAAATTCATCAATTTAAAATAAAATCTGCTAAAAAGCATTTAGCTTTTATTAGATTCAATTCTATAAATTGTGCCAAATTAAATAACAAAATGAAATTTTTTTTTTTATATATTTCAATTTAGCTTCAATTTAATACATAAATATTTTTATATATTAATATTATTTTAATTTAAGGTACAACATTCATCAATTTTAAATTGAAATATAAAATTAAAAACATATATTTTTGATTACATAAAATTTGGAATATTCTTCCAGAATAAATAAAAAAAAAAACATTTTTTTATGTTTGTTGTCTTGAAATAAATTTAAAACATAAAAAAAGTGGAAGAATTTAAAATTAAAAAAATTTTATTTAATACAGAATTAATGTAAATTTATTTTATAAATTTCATTCGTTAAGCCTAGAGTCTCTTGATTCATTCTTGGACATTTAAATTAAATTTAAATTGTTTATTTTGATTACCCAATTGTAAAAGCTGCTCAGGAATTTCCACCTGAGAATATGCCATTTGCCATTAGCCATTAGCCTTAAGCCAATTTGCCTAATCTGCATCTTTTATATCATTTTATTAGCGCGCACACAATTTCTGTTTGCTTTGTATACCAGATATACAAATGTATAGATATAGATATATATAAGTATATATATATCTCGAGCATATTGAGGTGCTAATGTATTTATAAAGCGACTTTGTTGTATTTTTAGTTTAGAAAATAGAAAAATTGAAAATAAATTGAAAATGCTCTGGCCAGAGCTTTAATCTGTTCATTTTCAATGCCCGATTTATGAAGTGTGAAGCATTAATTTGATTTTTTCCTTCTGCATATATATATATATATGTATATATATATATATATATATATATATATGTATATGTGTGTGTGTGTGTATTTGGCCATAATAAATTGGGTCAAAAACGTATGGAATTGTGCTGGCGCGCGCTTTGAAGTCGCTCTGCCCGCCACCCCACGCCCCATCCGCATTTGACTTTGAAATTGAAATTGGAAATGTGTGTGGTGTGAAGGGAATGGAGGGAGGTAGAGAGGTCCAGAGTCTACGAAGAATTTAATTAGCAGCTGCAATGGCTGCTGCACAGAGCATAGTTTATGTATAAAGCTCGCCTCGGCTCCTCGGGCTGCTTTCATAATTTAACTGACAGCTGAGTTTGCGCTGCATCAATATGGCAATAAGTTGTATCCGGTTGCGGTTGCGTCTTTCGCTTCGCATCTTGGCGCACGTAGCGACTTTTAAGTGGTTTCTGTACTTGTGCTTGACCTCAAACTTTCAACTTGGCCCCGGTCTGAGCCGAGGGGATTTGCATTTGCAGCTGCCACTGCCACTGCCACTGCCACTGCCGCGTAAACCTTCTACACTAACCAGACACCATCATCACAAGCCCATTAAAATCCTGAGAGCGCAAAAAGCAGCAGCCCAACCCACCGACCCACCGGCCAATCCACCGACTAGCCAGCCAATCGAGCAAGCACTTTTCGTAGCCTTGCCAGCAGCTGGTTATCCCTTGGCATTGTCTGTCCAGAATGCAGCATATGGACAAGTGCATAAGAATGCAGGCAGAGCATCATAATTCCAAGCTCTACACGGCTTTGACTTTGACTCGCCTGCTAATGAAATTCCAAATAATCAATATGCCTGACCTTCAGCCAGTGCCAGGCAGGCAGCCACAGCCACAGCCACAGCAGCAGAGCACATGGAGCATCAATGTCCGGGTTGATGGGGCAAAAATGGAAAACATTTTGCACAGCCAGGCAATCTGCGCATAGCTGAAGCTGTTTTGGGCCAGCAAAGCCACGCGTGCAGTGTGCAATTGTTGATTTGCTTTGTTGTTGCCCACACTTTGCGCATTTTCCAACACTTGCCAAGCACTAACATTTACAATCGCATCGCTCGCGCGCGCCGACCCCTAACCCACAAGCCACAATCCCACAAATTGAAGTCTATTGCCCTGGTGCTTGTGGTGCTGCAACTTGAACAGCAATTACTTCATGCTAAATACTCTACTTGAGTGAAGGATGTGCCTAAGTGTTATCCTAGATATACATATATATGCTGGGAGTATATAAACTCTCATGGAGCATACTAAGTTCCCATTGACGTTTTGTTCTCTCAGGCAATCAAAATGTTGTCAGTCGAAATGATGCCTCAAATGGAAATTTGTAAGTGCATTTAGAGCTCACCACGCTCATTCTTTCACTAATTTCCATTATTCGCAGCTCAACGGCAGCAACAGCAGCAGTCTTCGGACAGGCACTCATATTGCACGCAATGCAGCGCCCAACGAGCCAGACATTTGCTCGCAAAGTTTCTGTTTAGTTTTGTTGTATATGTTCAGGGAAATACTTTTTTTTTTGCTGCTGTGTGCGTTGATACCCTGTAAAAAGACTAGGTGAAAAGGGTGATATACTTTGAAGACTTTAATGATATTATGATAGAAAGTTATGAAAGATTTCTTAAGAGACTTTAATTCAAAATATAACATATTCCTAATTATATTATGTGCCTATATTAGTTCTAGATTTTCCTAGCGCATCTGCTAGTCCAACTATTTTCCTACTTGCTGAATAAAAGTGTTGTCGGAATTGTCTTTGGGCAGGCAAGCGCCCTGTTAGGTTGTTAGCATCTTGTGAATTTTCCAAATGGACATTACATCAAGCATGAAAATTGTTCTCTTGTTGACAATTTTGCAGCCCTCTTTGCACTTTGTAGTTTATTGCTTTGTTTTTCTCGCTCGCACTTTGATGAGCTGATACACTGAAAACATTGAGTATTATTATTGTTTTTATGTGCAATGATGAGTAGTGTGCAAAGGGAAAAAGCGTGAATGAAGTGGAGCAGAAATGGCAGTCGATAAGGCTGTGCATGTTAAGATATTTATAAGTTTGTTTTGGGTAGGTATAGATGAGAGTATTATATTTGTATATGAATTATAGCTATTTATTTAACATTATTTATTATAGATTCTTTTAAATATATATTTGATATATAGTATATCAGAAATTGAAGTAGATTAAGTATCGTGTGTCTTGCAGATATCTCCAATCTTTTCTCTTTGTTTCAAGTATACCATTATATGAGAATATTATATATATAGTAATAAAGCCATATATATTTAAGTTAGTATATATATACCAGAATTCGCTGAATCGTAATATTATATTACAGCACTACAAAAACGGGGATTTTTTATATAAAATATTTATATATTATTCAAATAACTTGCAATGAACTCTGAACTATCAGTTTTCACTTCTATTCTAGCATAGCTAAAAAAAAATCCATTCAAATATAATTATTAATATAATCAAATGCTCTTAGAGTTGTTTCATTCAACTTCTATTTAGAAAATTCTTCTAGTTTTATACATAAAATATAAAACAAGATTTTACTTAAGTATTCTACTTCCAACTACTTCTACTTCTACTCTTGTCAGCTGTCTGCAAGAGTATTTAAATTTCGTCGAACTCAGAATATATTTTTTTATCTTGTTTTTATGTGCTTATTGTCGCACTTTCAAATGCAAGTTTTATCTGTCTCTCCCTCTCACTCAGTCTGCCTCTCACTTTGATATCTGCATCTATTACGCACGGTCAAAGCAACATTTGCAAGTCAACAGCAGGCGAGAGCCAAGCGCCAAGATAAGCATTCGGATAGCTGTCAAGCTAATAAAGGCTGCTTTGAATGCTACACTATCATTAGAATAGGATTTAAGATTTACTGAGAATTCTTTTGAGGGGCCCTAAAAAATAAAATAAATAACAAAAATATATATGTAAGCAGTAGAGAAATATATTTGACAAACTCTATTTCCTATCCCATTAAATAAAAAATTGTTTTGCATTTAATTTTTTTTTAATTTTATTTATTTTTTTTATTACTTTTTGAATATGAACTTAAATTCCATTGAATTTCACAATTTAAAGCAGCTCAAATTACACTTAATATGAATGCATGCATTATTCCTGTAGTTTTCTGACTATTGATAAGAGTTTTGGAAATCCTTACAACTATGAGAATGTTAATAAGCTTATTTATTTATTTTTTTTTTTTTACATTCAAAAATACAAATATTATTATATTAAGCATTTTGTTTTTTGTTTTAACACTTAAAATGTGATTTGAATTAAATTTAATTATTTATTTTGGTTTTTTATTTATTTCTTTGGCTCAGCAGCAATTTAATTTGTTTTCTTATTTTAACTTTTAATAGTCTATTCAGAGAGACATTTAATTTTTAACGGGATATACATCGAATTGAAGTATTTTTATTTTAAGTTCCATATTTAATTAGTATTAATTTTTATTTAATTATTTTTTGGAATATCTATAAACCTTTTGAATGATATTTAAACATACATTAAATTTTTCGTGCTTTTTATTTTATTTCAGTTTTTTTTTTATTTTAGCAATATCTTAATAATCGTCTTCGTTTCTTAGTTCATCATCACATTGGGAATTTAATTCGATAATGTGAAAATTTGTTCGAATACTTTTGTATTTTTTTGTTTTGTTTTCCTTTTCGTTTTATTTCCAGTGGAATTCTTTTTGGTTGAATAATTCCGCTTCAGATGTTAGATTCTTTAGACAACTTTGCAACTACAACATCGAGGTCTTTCTCTTAGATTAAATCTGTAACTCACTGAACTTAAGCTAAGCGGGGGAGAGAGTATGTGAATGTAAAGATTAATTTAAAAATACTACAAAAAAAGAAAAAAAAACTCAGAACAGTTGTAAAAATATCAATGCTTATAGTAAACACTCTGGTCTGCTGACCAGTGCCGCATCCAGCTTCAGCTGCTGCTGCTGCTCTCCATCCACTGTCATTCGCACTCATCTGCGCGCTATAAACACAACCGTCTCGAGCGGCATGCCAGGTGCGGCCCGCTCTTATAAGTCCGTGTGCAGCACTGGCGGCTTACAGTTGGTCTCGGCGTTCACGACGAGCAGCGCAGCGGCCGTGGGCGTCACCTGGGTGGGTGCCTGACCCGGAGCCTGAGCCTGAGCGACGGCCAGGGGCTGTATGGCAGTGATGACATCTGTGCCAGCCGTGGTCGTTGTCGTTGTTGTTGCGCCCATGTGCGCGTTGTTGTTGCGAGCATTGGCCAGGGCCCGCTTCTTGGCCTTGCTGTTGTTGGCCGTGGCATTGGGGCCAATCAAGCGCTCCGATTGTCGGCCCTTGCCGAACTTGGGAAAGAAGCTGTTCTCGAGCTGCAGCTGGGCGTTGACATCCTTGCGGGCGGCACAGGTGCAGGCCTTCATGAAGCTCTTCTTGAAGTTGTCGCTCAGAAAGGCGTAGAGTATGGGATTCATGGCCGAGTTGGAGTAGCTGAGGCAGCCGCAGGCGAGGAAGACGGCCAGCTCCAGCCTGGAGGCGCAGCCGGGCGTCGAGCTGATGAGAGCCACCTGTGAGATCCAGTGGGGCAGCCAGCACATGATGTACACCGTTATCACGGTGAGGACCAATTTGGTGACCTTGCGGTGCGAGCGCTTCTTCTCTTTGCTCTTGTGCTTCGGCCCCACCGTGTGCAGCTTGCGTATGACCAGGCAGTAGAAGATCATGATGAAGATCAGCGGCGTCACGAAGCCCAAAATCAGGGAGTACAGAATGAACGCCGTCTCCGATTGTATATTGAATGCCTCCGGCCAGTTGATGCTGCAGGTGAAGTGATTCGGTCCACTCTCATAGGTGCTGGCAAACAAGATGACGGGCAGCATCAGCAGCACCGACGTCGTCCAGGCCACGGCCGACACAACTTTCGAGACGAACGGGGTGCGGTAGCGTGGCGACGAGATGGGATGGCAAACGGCAATGTAGCGATCCGCGGACATGATTAGCAAAAAAATAGATGAAGTGAACTGAGTCACGGACGTGCTGACCAAATAGGCCTTGCACATGTAATTGCCAAAGGGCCAGTTGCCCACCTGCATGGTGTAGAGCAGGAATGGAATGCCAATCAGAAAGCACTCGTCCGCGATGGCCAGATTGAGTATATAGATATTGGTGACCGTTTGCATCTTGGAGAAGCGCAGCACCACATAGATGACCAGCGTGTTGCCGAACAGGCCCACGATGCAGACGAGCACGTAGAGTATCATTGTGATGAGCTTCAGGCCAAAGTTGCCGTCGCGCCGACAGCCCTGCATGGGAGTGTAGGGCCCGCTGCCGTTGGGCAGCTCGCCGCCAAAGCCCGCCGGCAATGTGCCGTTGAAGCCGGGAAATATGAAGCCGCCGGCGCCGCCGCCACCGCCACCGCCACCGCCACCACCATTTGCCATATTCGCATTCATGTGCTTGTAGTAGTCGGAGAGTTCCAATATCGAACTAATGCCAGCGCCGTCGACGTCGTCGGCATCAACATCCATATCCATAGGCGCTGGGGCTGCTGTTGCTGCTGTTGTTGCGTTTGCTGCCGACGCTGGCGTCGCCGTCAACTGCTCTGTGGGCGTTATTAAGCTCGTTAGTGTCAGCGCTGTCAGCACAAATAACAGGATGCCGCAGCCGCCATGGACATGGTCCATGTGGCAGCTGCGGTCAGCGGCGCCATTTGGTTTCGAGTAGCCTTTCATGTTTGTTGTGCGGCTGCTAATCCTCCTGCTGCCGTTGCTCCTGCTGGTGCTGTTCGTGTTGCTATTGTTGCTGTTGCTGTTGCTGTTGCTGCTGCTACTGCTGCTATCGTTATGCGTTCGCTTGGCTAATTTTCAATCCCGGGCAGCGTCCATTAGATGTTGCCTGCGGCTAAAATTCAAATATTTTGATATGTTTTCCATACTTGATGCGTGCGCATAGATGTGGGCGTGGGTTAAAGCAGCGAAACTGGACACCTCGCAGCTGTCGTCACATAATTTCAGAGCTGCAAAGAGAGAGAGAGAGAGTTGTGCAAAAGCGTATTATTATTATTACACAACTAATTAGCTTTGATTGGACATGGCCTATACAAAATGTGTTTTTGTTATTCAATCAGGCAAAACTTTTCATAAGCCTCTCACGCAATCAGCTGGAATTTAAAAACTATTTGCAGAATTTATAACTTTAAGTCGTCTGTTAGGTAAGGCGCTTCATCGTGATTGCAGTGAATTTCTATATAAATATATATATATATATATATATAGATATACTGCAATCAGTGAAGCAACAATCGCTTTCCGCTGCGCTTCTTTAACAACAAACAGCCAACGCAATCAGCTTTCGGCGTTGTGTTGTTTGCTTTCTCTCAAATAATACGAACTCTGATTTCCATTGCTCGCACTTAAAACTGAATAACAACACGAAAATTATTGGGCAACAGCGAGCAGGACCCAGAACCTGTTGGCCATTGTATTTGCATAGCATTTGAGCTATTGAACTGCGCTCGAATTGTTTTGTGCGCACAGGCAGAAAGCGGCTTAAATTCCTCTAACATTTCTAAAGTTTTAGTTTATGTTGGGTAATAATGTGAGAGAGTCCCAGCTCACATCAAATACTTTACGAGTTGCCAGTGCCATTAGCAAGCTGTCAAACTCTGTGGCGGCTGCCTCGTTTATCATTGTGTGGAGCATCAAATGATAGTTGAAAATTTATATTTCATTTATGGGAATATAAGAAAGCAAGGGAGGGAGGGGCAATGGAGGTTTGCATGATTTTTGTGCGGAAATATTGAATGAAAGCATATATAATAAATGAATATGAGAAGCTTAAATGACATAAAAAATGTAAGAATATAAATATAAATATAAATATAAATATAAATATAAATATAAATATAAATATAAATATAAATATAAATATAAATATAAATATAAATATAAATATAAATATAAATATAAATATAAATATAAATATAAATATAAATATAAATATAAATATAAATATAAATATAAATATAAATATAAATATAAATATAAATATAAATATAAATATAAATATAAATATAAATATAAATATAAATATAAATATAAATATAAATATAAATATAAACATAAATATAAATATAAATATAAATATAAATATAAATATAAATATAAATATAAATATAAATATAAATATAAATATAAATATAAATATAAATATAAATATAAATATAAATATAAATATAAATATAAATATAAATATAAATATAAATATAAATATAAATATAAATATAAATATAAATATAAATATAAATATAAATATAAATATAAATATAAATATAAATATAAATATAAATATAAATATAAATATAAATATAAATATAAATATAAATATAAATATAAATATAAATATAAATATAAATATAAATATAAATATAAATATAAATATAAATATAAATATAAATATAAATATAAATATAAATATAAATATAAATATAAATATAAATATAAATATAAATATAAATATAAATATAAATATAAATATAAATATAAATATAAATATAAATATAAATATAAATATAAATATAAATATAAACATAAATATAAATATAAATATAAATATAAATATAAATATAAATATAAATATAAATATAAATATAAATATAAATATAAATATAAATATAAATATAAATATAAATATAAATATAAATATAAATATAAATATAAATATAAATATAAATATAAATATAAATATAAACATAAACATAAACATAAATATAAATATAAATATAAATATAAATATAAATATGTAAAATTTTTATGAAGTGCACATATTTATAATTTCATGATAAAATATATTTCATAAAAAAAATACCAGTGCACTGCGCAGAGCATGTGTTCACCTATGCAGTCTGCCTAAAGGATTTTAGTAGAAACCATAATTTTCCTCAGCAGCTGGGACAGCACATTTCCCCAAGTAGAGCAGCCCAAAATCCAATTAGATGAGGAGCAGCAAAGAAGCACAAATGAAAGCAATAACTAAAAACGAACAGAAACAATTGTTATGTTTCTTCATGTAATCAACTTAAATGTTAATTTAGTTCCAGAACAAAGTAGTTTTACTAGCTGCACATAAAGGAAAATGAACTTGACTTGAAGTCGTAATTTAGCGCAAATTTGATGCTCTTTATAAGGAGCCACGACACTTGTGCGTAAATCAGTCTGCAAACATCTAAACAAAACTCGGCAGACAGCAGAAAAGTTTTTGTTTGGGCCAAGAATTAGTTTTGCCACGAGCCGCCGCCGTCAAATGGCGCAAAGTTTTCTGCTTTCTAGGTCAAGGCGAGACTCTCACTGACTCTCACAGCGCATCAGCATGATTTACATTAATGAATTAATTGTTGTAATCCGCAGCCAGATAAACAACGTTAGTCGTCAGAAATATATGAGTTGTTGGCTTACAGCCTAACAGGGTCGACAGCTGCGATTAATGACAATTGCCCTAACCAAACCAAAGCACACACAAACCAGAGCAAACAGTTCAGCCTAACCCTAACCCTAGCACATACTCTCTCTCTCTCTCTATCTGTTCAATTAGCAATCTAATCGCTTTCTGCTCACAATGTGCATCAAATCCGCAACATAACAGTGCCAC
Source organism: Drosophila paranaensis (assembly GCA_035047545.1). NCBI lineage: Eukaryota > Metazoa > Arthropoda > Insecta > Diptera > Drosophilidae > Drosophila > Drosophila paranaensis. Next base: position 6,181,896 of record JAWNPL010000145.1, on the reverse strand, counting down.
ATGAATGCGTTTGCAGCGTAGGCTTGACAAGCCAGCCTGCCAGCCAGCCTCAACTTGATTAGCCGACAGGTAATCAGGCTGCCGTTGCCAGATCAGCCTAAAAGGCCTGTCCATAGCAGCTGCCGGCCACAAAATGGGGTTAGCAATCAATTGCTACGCATGTTGCCATTGACGCATATACCACAAAAGGCCATGGACCGACCTAACGACAGATAGAGCTTTGCAGAAGGTTGTAGATGTGTATTGTGAGCACTTGTCTGAGCAGATTGATTATAGTTATTAAACTGTTTGGTAGGTGGGCAATATCTCGAAAAGCCTTCTATCGATAAATATATATATTATGTATTACTAATATTTAATATTTAAAATTATTTATTTATTTATTTGGCTTTCTTTTAAACTTTGTGATTAAAATCCTAAAAATTTTATATAAATGTTTGTGTATTTTAATATATTTATTTTGGTTTTCTATTATAAATTATAAATATAATATTAAATATTCATAGTTGATATTTGTTTGGTGTCCTTTAATTAATTATAAAAATTATTAATATTTAATATATTAGCTATATTAAATATTTATAATATATATATATATATATATATATATATATATATATATATATATATATATATATATATATATATATATATATATATATATATATATATATATATATATATATATATATATATATATATATATATATATTAATATTTTTTAATATTTTATATATTTAATATTTATTATATATATATTCTTTTATTATTATATTTTTCATTAAACTATATTCCGCTTCCATTTAATAACACAAATCATAAACTAATTTTTATGAGAATATGAAATTATAAAAAGAAATTTTTTTTCAATTAACTAAAGCAAATTTCTATTCTAAATTCCAATCGGAATCAAGCTCAATTTTCATATTTAATTAAATTTCTTGGACATTTTCCACTTTCTTGTTTTACAGCTCGAGGCTGTGCTTCTAACTTAATTGATACCTGTTCTATATATAGTTTATTGCTTTCAATTGTTATAGCGCACTCTGTTTAATTGAAAATTATGTACCCGCAAATAAAAGTCATAAATAGCTTATGCTCGGCTACCTAAATAAATTGCTCAAGGTTGCTAGCGAAATTTGTTAGGTGTAGGAAGGCTGCGAGGAAGTTGATGAATCGAAAGAAATTTAAATAAATTGCATATAAGCTTAAATTGGTTTAGAATTTCTTTCTGTATATAAAAGTCTCTCGATCTAAGAGAGCTGAATCTATAGGTGCAAGAAGCTCACTCCCGACTAATGGAATATCTAATCACTCTACTGATTGGATAACTCTGCCTTATCTATACTTCAATAAAAATACATATTCATAGCCAAATTATACTTAGCCAACATCAGCGCAACTCCTTACTTACTCTAAACCCACTTGATTTTCATATATTATTAAAGAGCTTCTTCCTCATTAGCATTCTCTTTGCTTTCCTGCAAATTTAAACGCAAATCTGAGCACATAAAATAAAATTCAATTAAACAAACATTTGTGTTCGCCGAAACAATTCAGAAGACGCAGAAAGTCATGTATATGAAGTGTTGATCTTCTGGTTGCTGTTTATAAACAATTTCGTCATAATGATGTGTTGCCTATTTGAAAAATGTTTCGCATGTTTTAATTTACTTGTTTGCTCTGTGGCATTTGACTAATGTGCGAGGCACATTAACATAAAAGATTCAAGGCAACGCGCTAAAGACCCCAACAACAACAAACAAAATGAAAATGAAAATGTATATGAAAATCTAAAACGAAAAGAACAAAAGGCAGGCCTAAAGACTGCTGCTGCGGACTTGGACTTGGAAATTGAACTTGAAAAGCTGCCTTGGAGCAGGCCCGACCCTGCGGGCTCTTTAAATTCAACGCGCGACTCTTGAGTCTTGGTCTGGCCCGGGACCTGTGTCTAGACACAGATTTCAGTTGGTTCGTGGCCGAAATTAATTTATTGCTTAAATGCTTAGGCGAAGGCGTGGCCATGGCCGTGTAGCGGGGCGTATGGGCGTGACACGTCGTTGACGCTAACATTAAGCGCTCCTGAAAGCGCGCGTGGCTCATCATCTTTAATGGATATTCATGAAGATAACTTAAAGCGATTTTCGGGCAAGGCGCTGAACCACCTTCTCTCGGCAACAATTTATAGAATCGATAAACGTGCAGTGTGTTCGTCGGTGGCTGCCAGTGACATAAATCAAATTATATGTATAGATAAAAGAGAGAAAAAAATATAAGTACGCTCACCTCTGCCAAAAAGTAAACGAAAAACTCACACATGAAACGACACGCGCCACAAAAAGTCAACTTGTAAATGTTGTGCACAAATTTATTATCATGCAAAGCATTTTGATACCCTGTAAGCAAGTAATTAGAGGCATATTCATGAGGTCGAATTTATGAGGGATGTATAGGTGGGCGATAAAAGACTTTGTAGAGTTCCTTCAATTTCCGCATTGTAGACTCAATATATTTGCCTGTGCGAATACCCCATTTCTGTGGGCATGTCTAGTTGATAGATGTCCTCTTGTAAATCACAAAAGCAAAATTTTATATAAATTTAAAGCTCCATCCTATCTGCTCTGCTGTAAAGAGCGACATATTAAGCAGAGTCTAACTGCAACTTATGGAGCTTCTGGAATTTGTGTAATTGGAAAATGCTTTAAAATTATATTGTCACATAATCTTATTTATGTTATGTTTTTTTTGTATTAAATATTATTAATATTTTATTGATTTTTTTAATAATTATTTTTTATTTTCTTTTTAATTATTATTTTTTATTTATTTTATTACTTTTTTATAGTTATTTGATTATATAATATTTTATATAATATTTATATATTATATAGTCATATAATCTTATTTATGTTATATTTTTTTTTGTATTAAATATTATTAATATTTTATTTTTTTTAATTATTATTTTTTTTATCTATTTTATTCCTTTTTTTAGTTATTTGATTATATAATATTTTTATATAATATTAATAATTAAAATTCTATTTATTTTATATTATACATTACTATTATATATATTTTGCATATTTTTTTTTATTCAATAAGTCTGTATTTATTTTGTTTATTTAATTCAAATAGCAGAAAATGCTTTATACTTTTCATATTCCATTTAGAAATCATAGAAACAATTTTATATATTTTGTATAATTTTATATTACATAACTCATTTAGAATAATCATATATATATATATATATATATATATATATATATATATATATATATATATATATATTTTTTTTTTTCAATTTTAGATATATCATCTAGAATTCAGACAAGTATTCACAGAATATTTCTTTGCTTCATTAAGAGCAAAAACTTGTCTAACTTCGCTTTTTATTCATTGAGCCTTGACATAAGCTGCCAACGCTCTCTTGCTGCTTTCTTTAACTCATTCAAAAATCAATTAATATGATAATTGTCAAAAAACAGTCAGATCTAGGTCGTCATATGTCGCCTCCCTTCCCACATACGAAATTTCCTTTCAGCATTCTAAACAGTTTTCTGCCTGGACAAAAGTTTAAGGAACTCCACTCTAGGGTATGTTTCATAGTCATAGATTTAGAAAAGCTTTTTTCGTGCGTTGCTATTTGCCTTGAAAATTATACACAAGTGATTTCGTTATTTATTTGCCGTGAGGTTTTTGCCTCCATCGAACACCTGTGATAACACTTAGTGGTTGGGCGGCGACGAGGCGCTCTCTGAATATATTTGCCAAAAAGCAACAGCAACCGTAGCAGCAGTCGCAGCAGGTCAGGTCGGGTTTATAAGGTGAAAGATGCTTGCAGGCGTTTTCAAAGCGCGCCGGTTTGTGTACTTTTTGCATAAAAATAATACAATTCGCTTCATTATGAAATATCATCATGCATGAGTCCTGGCTTCCAGGGCAATTATGCTCTGCCAAATGATTTCATTTGAATGCGGCAGCTGTGCGAGAACTTAAAGATGGTTTAAAGCGGCGCAGAGACAAATTTCTTTTGTTGGTTTTCTCCTTACATACTTTTTGTTCGCTTCGGGGAGTCACTCAAGAATTCTAAGAAAAATATGAGTTATAATGTTTTTCGGCTATAAAACGATGGCAAAGTGGGTGCTCTTAAGGCTATAAAACATTTGCCGGGTCCGGGTCTGGGTCTGGGTATGGGTATGGGTGCGGGTCTGCGGCCTGGGGTACATACAGTAAATGGACTTTAGCTTGACTAAGTCCAAAGTAGGAGATTGATACTTTTTGCGCTGAGATTTGCATAACAAAGCATCGGGGATCGGCCCTCGAATATTGTGCGCGCTGGCGTCTTATTTATGCGCGCCTGACAGCATCAAAATTGGATAATGGAAATTGGATTCTAGCCTAAACGAAAACGACAACGATAAACCTCGCTGTCGCGTTCGCTCTCCCACTCTCTCTCTCTCTCTCTCTCTCTCTCTCTCTCTCTTTGTTTTTTCGACTAACGTGCAGCCTGGGACAAAGTAAAAGTTTGGAAAGCTTCGCAGCACTTGAGTTGATTACCACAAGGACGACACGTGTGCCAAGTCGCAACATAAACACAAACACCTGTTGAGATTGCCTAGAAGAGAGAGAGAGAGAGAGAGAGAGAGAGAGAGAGAGAGAGAGAGAGAGGGAGCAATAGAGTGGAAGCCATGCCATTGCTCTGCTTGCTATGCCGCCTTATTAATATTAATGAGCATATGAGGTGGGCAAATGGCAACCGTTGACATCACTGCCAACGTCATTACAACGTGCGAAAATAAATATTTAATTATTTATAAATCATGACTGGACTCGCAACAACAACATAGCTGTAGATATCGATGCCTAACTGACGTAGGCGGCCACAGCATCGCAATTGTTGGCAGGAACTTATAATTTTTGCAGGGTATGCGATGGGTAGAACGGAATATTTGAATAGATGAAAGAAAGAGGCAGAAGAGTCAATAATAATAATATTTTTCTTACAATTATTCTTAGAGTTGTCCTATGAACCAAGCTAAGAATGTGCTTATGAAAATATGAATAAATTTAAAAATTTATTATGATAATAATTATATAATTAATTATTATATAATTATAAATTATCTATTAATTATTATCATAATTATATAAATATAAATATAAAATGAAATTAAATTAGAGAGCTGTCTTTCAAATAAATCTAGAATACCATAAAAGCAAAGCTACTACTCGTAGCTGAATTCTCAACTTACAGCTTCTATTCTCTGCCTGGCAGCACAAGCAAAACCCAACCGATCGCTTCAAGACTCAACTCCAAAGTGATCTTATGCTGTTAATTTGTGAACTGCGCTGAGAGCATGATGAGAGCTAACACGCCCTTGCAGCTACAAGTTCATAACTCACTCAAATCCAAATGCCGCGCTGGCTGATCGTCGCTCAAATGCCTCTACGATTGCCTTAATAATAGAAGCTGCAACTGCAGCTGCTGGGCAAATGCTAAACAATTCTCTGTGTGCAGAGTATAAGCAACTGGAATGCAATACAAACAGAGGGTGAACGAGAGATAGAGAGAAAGAGAGAGAGAGAGAGTCAGAGAGAAAGCGAGCACTCATAAAAAAATAAACAGAGTATTCAGGCGTAATAAAATGCTTGAAATGTATGCACATAGAAATGCTCAAAAAGTGACAAAGTTGACGGCCTTCGCATCGCCTCGCATCGCCCCGCCTCGCATCGACTGGCTGTAAAAATATGGCGCTGTACAAAGCAGCAGTAAAATATTTGACATATATTTATTGTTATGGGTACATGTCCATTCGAGCGGCAACTCGGCCTCATGTTCGACAGCAAAAACAAGACATGATGGCGCGATAAATGGACGCTGTCCACATAAATCGTAGCACTATGGCAAAATAGCAAAAAAATAAGCAAAGCATAAAATACATAAGCATTTAGCGGAGTTGCTAGACTAAAGGATGAGCTAGGAACGGGGATAAAAAAATAATAAAGAAGCTAGAAATTCTGAAAATAATTAAATACTAATAAAAACTTAATAAAAAATAATAATAATATTTATAATAATTTAATGAGAATAATTAAAAAAAAAATAATAATTTATTATTTATTAAGCATAGCTCAATAAAAAAAATAGATTAATAACTGTAAAATGTTTAAAAATATTTTGCTTGAATTTTAAATAGTTATAAAATATATATAATATCGAAATATATTCAAAAACATTTTTAAAAAATTTAATTTAAAATTAAAAATCTTCTTTTGTTTAAAAATTCTTCAAAATAATCCACTTGAATTTTTTTTTAATTTAAAAATTTGTATATAAACTTCAAACAAAGCAAAAAATCAAATCACTCTCCGACAATATTTTTCCAGGGTATGGGCAGCAATCAGACGAAGGTCCGCAACGGAAATGAAATGCTTCCGATATGCAGATCAAATTGTGACAAAAAGATATACGCGCATATATGACTTTTCGAACATGTGCGTGCCTAAATAACTTGGCCAATTTATGAGCCAAGTGAAGCTTAAGTGAAACACGAACACGAACTGGGAATGCTATAAAAATGATAGCCAGCCAGGCAGCTCTTTCGTATCGCTCATAAATTGGCAATGAAAACATAAGCTAGTTACCATATGAGACGCTACTGTCCTCAATGGCTATAAAAGAAAGTTAGCTTAAGCTTATGAATCAATATTGGATTCTTTTTATAGGTTGTCTGTCGCCTGTAAGAACTTTTATGTCAATCTACTCCATAAAGTTGCATATCAATCTGTTAATTTAGTCTCCAAACTAAACTCAAACTTAGTTTTATGAACAAGTTTCATGGTGATTGACAAACAAGTTTGAAGTTGTTGTTGCTTTTATTTCAATTTTCGTCGCTTGGAAGCTACAAGTTTTTAATTAGTCAGACGACTGAACAATTAAATTTACTCCAACTACGCTTTTTGCTGGCAAGAAGTCCTCATGCTTGGCCGCCAACTTCCACACATTTATCTTACTCGACTGTCTGCGTGGACTTCAGCTTGGTCTTGGGCCTGGGCCGATGACTGGCCATACGGTCATTTGTTTTTGCCACGCTGGCAATAAAAAAAGGAACCCGGCAAGAGCAGTTGAGGCTGGTTGGTAAACTCAACGGCAAACTTGCCGTAATTCACTTTGAAGCCAAGTTCTATCATCGATAAATTTTCTAAGAGCCAAACACTTGTTGCGTGGGACCAGAGGACCATGGCCAAGTGAATTGACTGGACACAGTTTCTAACCCAAAGCCAAGTGTCAGTGTAAATCAATCGATGAAAAATAGTTAAAATTAGATTGTAGCAAGTTGTAGAAAATAAAAATAAACGCCTTTCTATGCGATTTTCAGCGAATGAGGACAAATGAATGAGGACTTAAAGAAGTGTATAAATAAGAAGGTGAGAAGGAGAGAAAAAGGGAAGACAGAGATGATGTGAGAGAAATAGAGAGAGTTAAAGACAAAAGGATAAAGAGATATATGATATATGAGATATGAAAAGAGATAGAAAATTAAGCAGTACAGATTGAGAGGGAGGGATAATGACAGTGATAAAGAGATGATGAGAGCGATGGAGAGGCAGAAATAAAGAAAAGAGAAAGAGAGAGGGAGATATGAAATAGATAGAGAATGAAACAGAAAAAGCGAAATATAAATAGACAGAGAGAGGGAGAAGATAAGACAGAGAGGAAGTGAGAGGAAGAAGAAAAAAGAGAGAAAAAGATTTATGCAGAGAGAGGAAAACAGATAGAGAGGGAAAAGGAATAGCAAGCAGTAAGGAAGAGGGAAAGAAATAAAAACAACATGGATATAGAGAAAGAGACAGGAAACGAAAAGGAAGGAACCAAGAAGAAGTAACAGAGCGAGGTAGGTAGATAGAGAAATTATAGAAGTAACTACTTCCAAGTATGGGGTGTAGGGGGAGAGCCAGGATAAACCCGAGATAGATACTAACGAGTTCCACTGAAAAAAGTTAGCACGAAAGTTCCACTGCATAAGCAACTCTGGACCATGTAACTAACTATTACCTGCTTTACCCTACTCTATTCTGTATTCCAATATTCCGAGAAATCATCGGGAATTAAATTGGATATTAGATTGCACAGTTATACAAATAATTAGGGTATGGCTACTGCGAGGCAACAGTTGCTAGAAGCGTTGCCGTAGATGTAGGAACTAATAGAAATAAGAGCAGAGGTTGCTTTTGATGCTTATGTATGCCAATACAATATTTTGATGGCTTACTATTTTGGCACAAGTTCAACTTAAAGCCACTAGATTTAGCCAGGCCAGGCCAGGCATGGTACGCACTTCAATTCCATCTCTTCGGCAAACAGGCATTTGAGATGATGGCACAAGTGCAGGGCTCTTCATGCAGATGGCAATTATGTAATGAAACTTTCAGAAAAACCGATTGCAGCTCTGACTGCAGCTTTGTGAGCTGGGTGAGCTCGGGGTGAGCACGTGTGTGTGCATAGTAGACCACTTGGTTTTGGCCAAACCGAGCGACTCAATGGCTGAGAGACTCTTGTTGATGAACTGATGATTGTCTGCCTGCTGACTGCTGCCTGCCGCCTGCAGAGCTTTATTTGTATATTGAATTATGCAATTTCGTTCCTCAAGAGGACGCCCACTCAGGCAGCACTGATAGAGAACTGGGCATTTATAATCGAATGTGAGTGTGTGCACGAAAAACAATTGAAGTCTTTATGGAACTGCATTAAGCAGTTGAAAGTCGATCTTTGGCTGGTAGCTGCAGATAAACCCTCTGTGAATTATCAAATTACCGGAAAGACAAAAGTTTTCATTTAATTTTCTTGCCCATTTTTTTTTTGTTGTTGTCTTTTTTGCTGGCCACTTAACCTTTTCCTTTCAGCCATTTCGGACTGTAATTTCAATTAAAATCAGCGGGTTTCGGTTTCAAGGGTCCCGCGAGGGAACTTTTCGTAATATGAATAGCCAACTTTTTGATAGCTGCCCAGCGCAAATTGTTAATCAAATTCAAAGAGCGCCCGCTAAACTTTATATTCCGGCGTATCGCCAAAGATTTGAATAACAGCCGAAAAAGGTAAACGAAAATGAGCTGATTGCGTGCCTTTTGCTGCTGCTACTGCTGCTGCTCTCTTTAACTTATTGCCTATTCTGCGTTGAGAGATTTGTAGTGTAGAGCGCAGGTTGTTAGGAAGTTAGATTGAGCATACGGATTTGCTGAGGCGGAATATTTGTTAAGTGCAGGCAGCCAAGGCCAAAGCCATGGGCTATCTGCTTGAATAGTTTGAGCTCGAATATTAGTATGAAAAATATCAGTTTAGCTTCTCGCTTTTTCCAAAATCTATTCATATTTCAAGCAGTCATTAAGATTTCTAGAATCTGATCTTTTCTTTTTTTAAATTACAATTTTATATATTTTATTAATTACAATTTTGATATATTTAATCAGAGAAATTTTGTAGAGGCAACTTAATCTAAAATTTATTTTCTGTCAAAATTTGAGCTTATTTTTATTTTTATGACAGAAAACAACTGCTTAAACAGCACATATAAGGTTAATAGTTGAGCCCTATAAGCAGTTTATAAGCAATCTCTAAAGCCCATTTAGAGTTTTTTAGGGTTCCTAATATCGTATTCATCTCATTTTCTATCATGTACAAAGCACTTCAAGATTGTATTGAACGAAATATAGAATAAAATAGATTATAGTATGGATAGTTTGTTTTCTAAAGAATTCTCTTGCTTCTATCTCAATTCCTATTACATATCTGTTTAATTTTAACTCAAAAGAGTATCAAATCTTTGTTCTGCTATTTTTTATACATTTTTTTCTATAGTATTTACTTTTTGGTTGCATTGCAAAACTTTGCCGCCGCCCATTTGCCGTGTGCCAAAAGCAGTTGGCAGGCCTGCTCTAGCACCCCCTCTCGCTCTCTCCACCATCATCAGCTTGGAAATCGTTACAGTTTTCAAGAGCATTGTGCGCATAAATTAGTTTTTAGTTTCGTCGATGTGAACCGTTCCCGTTCTTTGGCTTTGGTATAATTTACCTTTATTTGGCTAGCTTTACGTTCATTCCCTTGCCAACTTTTATTGAAAAGTTTATGAACTCAGCACTATTACTTTTTTTTTTTTTTAGCTACTTGGCAATTGAACTGAGTCTAGATAATCTTGGTAATTAGTCAAGTTTTCTATTCAGAAAATATTCAGCGTAATCTATAAAGCAGCTATGGGCACATCGAATTCATAAAATTATTGACAAACAAAATTTTGACAAAATCCAGTGGCAAAATTTCTATTAAAATTAATACATAAAGCAAAGGCTCAAATTGTTGTGCGAGAATGTGCGTGTGTATGTGAGTGTGTTGTTGTTGCTGTGCCTGATAACAATGTCGATTTAATTACATTTTATTGACTTTGCCGTCGCCAAGCGAACGCCAACTATTAAAGTTTGGCAGCCCGCGTTTGCCTGCACGTCATTATTATAAGCTCTTATCTGACATTAGGCGCACATTATGCCCCCGATATATACACACACACACGCAGACACACGTGTATATAGTAGATATATATATATGAGCTTGCCTTTGTCTGTTGTTGTTGCTGGTTATTTCACATAAATTGTTGTTATTTCAATTACGTGGCAGGCAGAGCATGGCGAGCTCTAACGATTTTTAAATGAAGCGAAATCGTAGTAGATGGCTGGAATAGATATTTAAATAATTACAGTAACTAAACCATTAACAAATTACACAAATTACCCAAGCTAACAGCATTTAATGTGCTGTAGGAACTAGGACAGGCTGTATGGTTGCGTGAAGATCAGAATAGGTTTACGCTTATGGGATAATATAATTAAAGAGAGAGCATTAAACAGACAGAAAAGGCAAGATCGTCTCAGCTCTAATCATTCAGATTATTACTAATATTTTATTATTTAGTTTTATTTAATGTTATAATATTGTCTTTCAATAATTACCATTATACATATTTTTCATTCCTTTACCCAAATTTATATATTATAGTTATTTATTTATTTATTAAAAATATTTACTTTTATTTTTAATTATTATTTATAATTTTATTTTATTTTTATTCTCTCATATATTTTAATATATTTTATACATCATGATATTTATTACAAATAATTGTTATTTTAAATTATATTTTAATATTTATTTCACTTAATTTATATATAATTTTTTATTTGTATTATTTTTTATTTTTATTTATTTTATTAAATTAAATTTTTTTTTTGTAATTTTAATGTATAATTTTATTTAAATATTATTAAGTTATCTCTAAATTATTAATATTATTAAGTATTAATATTATTAAGTATACGCCTCATAAGCTCATAGTTAAACCCTAGGTTCCAGCGCATATTTTGCACTTTTCGCTCCTCATAACTTGAAGTGCTAAAGTGCTTGAGCCGTTCTGTTTTAAGACTCAATGCTTCATATAAATTGCTTAGACTGCGCTTTTCATTAGTTTATTTATCGCTAAGTATGTGAAGATTATTGACGCTGATTTTTGTCTATTGCGGTCATAAAATTATTTTAGATTTTGATAATTGGATTTTAAAATGAACTCAAAGCGAAATGAGCTTAGCTCATGGGCATTAGCTGAACTAATTAGCAAAGTAATACAAGCATATATTATTTAAATAGTGGGAATACCCTTCTTTTTTAATTATTTTTATATTTCGTTGTTGCTAGAGATATGTATTCTAGAGGGTAAATAAATAACAGAATATAGTATAAATCTCAATCTTTCTATTGCAATTTCCATGATGCCATATGTTCTATGCTTCTGTGTAGCTCGCATTGCGCTTGCCTTTTATAAGCGTTATTCACACACAAAGACACACACACACACACACACACACACAGACACACACACACACACACACACAAACTACAGTAAAGCCATAGAGAAACACATTATGTAATTACATTTAATTATCTGCATTGAGTTTGCGGTTTGTGCGCTTTTGGCCCTTTCTCTGTGCTACAACTACTTAATTCGTTATGTGTCTGCCTCTTTTTCTTGACGTGTTTATTAATTTAGCCTGTCGCTGCTGCGCTCCCATTGTGCCGTTCTGTCCCCAAGCAATTTTCGCCCCAAAAAGTATGCTACGTTTTATCAGCCAGCTCAAGCAGCAGCTGAGTGAGAAGAGGACATGAGTTTAGACTTTTGACAAATTCAACATGCATGTGCGGCGGGGTCACCAGCTTGATAGCAACTTGGCGTGCTAGGTAACCCCATTTCTGCCTGCCCCCATACAAGTTCGACTTGAGACTTGAGGCTGCGTGGGTCTTTTGTCAAAGTTTGTTTGGCTTTGTTATGATAATCGATTTTTTAATTGAACAGTCGAGGCTGAGTAAAGAGGCAAACAAATTATGTCGAAGATTTAAGTATTATAATTAAACACATTTTAATTTAACTAAAATTTAAATTCAACTTAAAACTTAAGATAGTTTTAAAGATGTGTTCCACATTCAAATGTGCTTTAAAAAATTATTCTTTATAGCGCAATTATGAAAATATAAACAAAGCAAAAGAAAGTTTCCCGTCTTTATGGTTTCTTATACTTTTTTTTTTGCCATTTGAGAATTGGCATTGAATTACAAAGGCAAACAAAGATCCTTGAAGTGTGTGCACTTGTGCGTGGGTCCTGAAACTTGCTGCCTGGCCCACAGCCCACCCCTCTTTATAAGCCATATAAATTTCCGGCAGTTTCATTTTACCGCTTCGCATAAATTTGACACGTTTTTGTGTGTGTTTGGCTAACTGTTTTTTGGGGTATTTTTTCTTGGTTTTTTTTCTTTGATAAACTCTGCATTTGAGTTCATGTTCAAGCAGATTTATTATGCTCTGGCAATAATAAATATTTACCTCGCTTTTGTTTCGAATTTGTCTTGCGGCTGCAGTTGAACGCGTTGTTAAATTTGTAAACAAATTTATATATATAAGTTTATATATATATATATATTTTTTTTTTATATCATAGAAGGTTTTTTGGCAAATGTTTTGGCTAAAAACTAATTGTTTTTAAGCTCATTTAGCGAGTTTTGAAAACTTTTGTGGCCTTGCTTTGCTTTTATTGTGCTATTGTCACTGAACTGTTCCAACTTGAATAAAAGTTGAATTTTATTTATATCAAATTATTCACAATTGTTTTTAATTTCGCATTAAAATATAATATTTGATGAAAGTTTTTCGACTTTGCGCGTTCGATTTGAGTTGAGAATTTTTGGCGAGCGCCGCCTGGAGCACACGTGCGTCGCGCTTTGTTGACAGGCAACGACTGAAGCCGTTAAAGAAGCCGCTGGCCCTAACATCATATCTCAGTGTGCGTGTGTTCGCTGCTGTTGTCACTGTTAATAATCATGATGATGCTAATGATGCTCTGCCAGGCCCACGCCAAACAGCTGTTCCATACGCCAGCGAGCGAGCGAGAGAGAGAGAGAGAGAGAGCGAGACCGAGCGCAGTCAGTCTTCGTGCGCAGACACGAAGCACGCTCGTTTCGGAGTCAACTTCCAGCGCTGTTAGGGTCAACTTTAACAGCGGGCAGCAGCCAAGTGGGTGGGTGGTCTGTAAACGTAGTCTCTGCTATTGCAATGTTATCTAGTTGCGCTCTGGTAGTGCGTGTATTTTGATAATAATTATATTAATATAATTCTAATTGGTTTTTAATGTCGATGGCCCGGCAATTGGCTTGTGTTGCCTGTGATGTTTCGCCGCTGTTCGGTTTTATGTGGCAGCGCTGCGCAGCGCCGTTTTGTTTATAAACAAATTATGTGAATTTCTTGTGTTTTGTTTGTTTGTTTGCACCTTTGTTGTTGTTGTTGTTGTTGTTGTTTATGCATGGAAAGTAACGCGCAGCAATCAAAAGCAATTATTGGTAATAAATCAGCTATCAATTTATGAATGTGTCAATGGATTCTTAAATACATTTCGTGACGTCAAAGGCGTACGCTGCCCACTGGCTGCATGTCTCAGTGTGTGCGTGTGGGTGTCTCTGTGTGTGTTGATTTTGTAAATAATTAGCCATAAGCCATTTGGCGCTGGCTATGCGGCGTATGCTTAATATTTCAATTGGCAACGCCATCATGATCGTGCTCCCAATCATCATAATGATCAAATGCGATGGCTAATTTTCGTTGGCGCAATAGCCAAAATAAATACCGTTGCATTGAATAAATATTATTCATGCTGGCCATAAATATTCAATAAGTGTGTGTGCACATTCACTATTCGGAATATATGTATATATATATTAAATTTTTAAAATATTGCATTTATTTTTGGTATTTTCAATAATATCTCTCGCTCTCGCTGTCGCCCTTCCTACCTTTCACTTTGCCCTATGCAATCCAGGTGCCGCATAAATATTTCTGCTGGAATTCGTTTATTTAAAACATTTATGCATATATGTTTATTAACGCAGTTAATTTTAAAAGCCACTTTGACTTTTCCCCACCATAAATTTGTTATTTAAGCGCCGTAAACATTTTTAAGCGCCACCACTGTAGGCACAAGCAAACGGCAACTGCATTAAAACAGCAGGCAGTCAGGTGGACACGTCGTCGTGGGGCAAGGACGAAGCGCTGCCTGTGGGAGCTTCAACAGGGTAATATATATATACATACATATAATATGTATTTGTATGTATATATGTATACAGTGAAGAACGCAGTTCTGCCTTGCCTCTACATTCTTACAGTTTTTTGCTCTAAAAAAATAATATATTATTTAAGCTCCAATAATTTTTTTTAAATTTCGGAACTCCAAAAAATGCCTTATATAAATAAAAATTAAAAATAAATTAAATAATTAAAACAGAAAATATTTATATAAATAAAAAATTTTAATTTAAGAAATTAAATAAAATAATAAAATGATTTTTAATAAACTGCAGAAGATTAATGCAGTTTATTTAAAAACATTTATTATTTTATTTAATTTCTTAAATTCAAATTTTTTATGTTAATAAATATGTTCTGTTTTATTTAATTATATTATTTATTTTTAAATTTTATTTATATTTTTAACTTTTTCTATTTGATTTAAACAAATTTTTTTTTATATATTTTTAAATTTTATTTAAGGTATAATATCATATTTCATAGATTATAGTCGAGGAAGGTCTTCGTCTTCATATGCAGCTGCCAACAGCTCTCACATATATTTATGATCCAAGTCCGAAGAGACTTAAAAAGGGCGTAAGTGAACTCTCTCTAGAGTATTTTTATAGTCAACCAACCAAGCTGCCAAAAACTTTCAGAGATATTTATATAACTTTATCTAGGGTATGTTCAGAGTCAAAATGATTATACGCAGGATTTTAAAACTATCATAGATGTATGGAGCCCTAGGATACTCCGAAAAGGCAACCTTCTCCAGGGTCGAGCTTCCTCTCATTTTATATGCAATTTTAATTTTATGAAGTCCACAGCGATTCCATATTGTGCCTCATTTAACGCTCTCCAGGGTATTTCAAAAGCCTATCAACCTCATTTATTTACAAATATATTTACAGCATAATAAACATGTACCATGTTGTTTGACTTCGAATGAGGCAAAAGCCAGACACGTTTTCTCGCTGTCTACTGCTGGCGGTGCTGCTGATGCTGCTGTCAGCAAGGCTGACTCTCCAGGAGCAGACGCAGCAGCAGCCGACGTCACTCGACACCTCGACAACGGTGTGTGACGTGTGTGCGTTGGGCAAAAATCTTGAGCTCCTCTGCTCTTAATAAAAAGCAAATTAGCTGAAGCACATTAAGTATCAAGGGCCACGCGAGTCGGCTTCACGACTTCCTCATCTTGCGTTGAGCACATAAATAGGTTAAACATTTCAGCTTTATGTCCACTCGTATAATTCGAGAGTAAAAATTTACTCAAATTATATAGACTGTGAAATGCACTCAAAAATGTTGCTGAGATGACTTTAAGCGCGGGTGGATGGATTATATCTCTTTTCCTTGTAGCACAAAGCGCGTTAATTATTAAATTAATTTGATGGGACTTAAAAGTATTTATATATTTATACTTATTCATAAAGGGGAATGAGTATATTAGTTTTGTGCAATGGTAAATAGTAAAATGAGTATGTTGGCTTTGTGCAGTGCCTGTCTGGGCAACCATTGTCATTGGAGGCGCGGCATATCAGAAAATACCCTGTAATTGAGTGGAGAAGGGTGTTTTATTTCCACACCCACTAGAGACACGGCAACTAGGTATACTCTACAGTTTCAGTGATTATTGATTTCTTAACTAAAATGAGATTCAATTAATTTTGTATTATCAGTGAGTGTTCCGCAGTCGTTTACGCCCGACTGCAAGGTTCTCCCTTGGTTTTTAAAGCTTAAGTGCAACTTCCTTCCTGCGTCTGGCTGGCCATTTGCATTTACGTGTCAAATTTACAATGATCTCGTCCCACTGCCGATGTCTTTGACTGTTCGAGGCAAATTGCTTGGTTCATTAATTCATTTGGAATTACATGCAATTTTGTGTAATGTGTGCTTAATGGAAATTACAAGCGGCATATGCCCATATGCAGTGGCTGCCCTTAGTAACAGCCCAAAAGGACGCCTCGAGCGGCGCCTGAGCGAAACGAGGCGTTGAAATGTGTTTTAAATGACTTCCGTCGTTGGAAATTTTTTTAACCCATTTGGTTTTTTTTTTTGTGTTTTTTTGGCTTTGATTCAACGTTTATCGCCAGCAGAGGCTGGGCGTCGCCCTGGGGGCGTGGCGTGTTGCATTAACTATGCAAATTTGCGGCCTCATTAAATGTGTTTTAATTATGATGCGAAAAAATAATATAAAATGCAACAACGTGCTAATTAACATATAATTGCAAGGCATAAACATTAAAGCACGTTAAGTAAATGCTTAATGCGATTTAATTGTTTATTTTCCAGCCCGCTGCCCAATCAATTAAGCAAACAAAGCGCAACAGCAACAAAATGTTGCATAATGTATGCAGATGACATAAGCCAGAGAGAGAGAGAGAGAGAGCTTAAAATTAGTTTGATTAATTATGGAATATGAAATGTGAAGGCAGCTGTAGAGTAGCACAAAGTGTGTGTTGGCAGTTGTAAGCGCTCTGATCTCTCTCTCTCTCTCTCTCTCTCTCTCTCTCTCTCTCTCTCTCTCTCTCTCTCTCTGTCTCTGTATGTGAGAATGCAGAGTATAATAGCTTTGCTAGGAGGTATGCAACTGTGGCGGAATCTATAAATCTTAAATATATTGTTGAGTCGATCTGAATGCGTTCGTCTAGCCGTCTGTCTGTGTATTTTTTTGAATGTTCATCCGTCCATCGATACGTCCATGCAACTTCCCATCTGACTGTTTGTCTGTCTATCTGTCTGTCTATCTGTTTGTCTATCCGCATGTCTTTCCGCCTGTCTGTTCATAAGACTGACCGTCGCAGCTTTTTAGCAGTGATTAGGGTATCTCCTAGTCGGACCATCCCGACTGCAGCACACTTACTCTCAGTTATATATGTGGATTAGTTTTCTTTTGGCCAAATTCCACTCGCTGCAGCGTTCGACTAGTTGTTTGCTTTATGAGTGAATCTCAGCTAGAAATCACGTAATATATTTGCATATATTTATGGCTGGAAGGGTCGCCGGGGAGCGAGGAGCAGCCATGACAGTGTGGCTGCGGCGCGGGCTTATCAAGTGGTGTGTAAGCGTCAAATGATATCCGCACGTGTTGTGACTGCGGGGTTTGTCTGGCTGGGGAGGACAGCTAGACAGACAGAGAGAAGGAGAGGGAAGGCGAGTTACAGAGGTAAGGGGAGAGTGGAAGAGAGACTGTATCTATTGCTGAGCACTGCAAGCATAAGATGCTTGCAATTAAATTTCGTAAAGTTCAAGCATTTTGCGTAGTTAAATGTTTATTTTTATGAGCTGCAATTGAGAGGCATTGAGGCGAGCTTCAGATATGTGCCCTAACCCAATGACCCACATATAAAAAGCTGTTGCACACAGAGCGAAAGAGAGAGAGAGAGAGAGAGAGAGGGAGGAAGGGAGAGAGAGATGGGAAGTTGGAATTAACGAGTCAGAGGCAGCCAATGTACAATTAACCCAATTGCAAAGTGTTGTCAACACGCGGGCGTACATTGCGTATACGTAACGTGGCACACGCACACATATGTGTGAGCCAAGTTAAGCTGTTGGGTGGGGCTATATCGTGTGTCTATGTAATTGAGTGTGTGTAACATTTCCTGCTTTTGTTAAACGATTTCCGCCAACATGCGTTTGCAGCCAACCCCAGCCAACCCAGCCAACCCCAGCCATTCTCAGCCATTCCCAGCCAAGCCAAGCATTAAGTCTGCAGTAGGACAGCTCGCTTTATTGCCATGGCTGAGCGAACTTTGACTGCTCAGCTGCTGAGCTGTTACGCACTGTTTCTGGCTTTTATTCCGTTGGCCATTTCTTTGAAGTTGGCGCATCATTTGCATAGCTGCACACGCTGAATGAATACGCTCCCAGCCTCCCCTTTTGCAATATGTGCATGGCGCTTTGACAGCGGGTCTAATGGAGACGACGACATCGACATGTCCAACAACTTGCTGGCGTTGGCTCTTGTTGACAGTCGTCGATGTCTGATGTGGGGCGGGTGACTTTTCTGGCATGCCAAAGATTGACACAACACCTGCCACAGTGGCCAGGTCAGCCCAACCCAGACCAATCCAGTCCAGCCTAGCCATGCCCTGTCCAGCTCTAAGTCCTGGCGACACAGCACGTGCCGAACTCACCACGAGCGAGCTCTGAGCCTTAGTGACCCCCAAGGTTACGTTTTCAGCTGTTGATAGCACAATTTGCGAGCCGTTTAAATTGGCACCTGGTGGGCACTAAACGCCATGTCGAACATTTTATATCGTAGTTTCTATATTTATTTTTAATGCGACGCCAGAGACGGGCATTTGGCCTAGTGCTAATTGCAACAGGTCTGAGTTGAAGTTGGAGTTGGGGTTGGAGTTGGAGTTGGGCGGGGGCAATTATAAAGTTTGCGTGCTCGAGTTGAAACTTTTGGGGCTTGTTCGTGGCTCAAATTGGTATTCGTTTCTTGTACTTAACCAAAGGCTTAAGTTCTAAATGGCAGCAATTAGCAGCCAAGCTTGTTTCTAATTGTATAATTTGTTGTTCTAATGGAATATGCTTGCGCCTTTATAGAAATTGGAATAATTATGAGAAAGTTGCTAAAGATTATGAGATAGAATTTATTTTTGAATTGGGCATTCGTTATGGTATGGATAGTAAATGGTATGGAGTTGAGTTGAGTGAAATGGCGTGAATATGAACTTGTTATATGTTGTATATATTCTTATACTTCAACTATTGGTGATACTCTTCTACTTTTAATTTTATACTTGTACCTTTATACATATGCTCTTATGGATATATTCTTATACTTATACGCTTATACTTATATCCTTATACTTATACTCTTATAGTAATGATACTCTTATGCTTATACACATATAATCCTATACTTATATTCTTGTACTTATACACTTGTACATATAGTCTTCTACATATACTCCTATGCATATACTTTTATAGATACACTCTTGTGCATATACCCTTATTTTTGTACTTTTCTACCTTTAATCTTATAAATATACTATTGTACTTATACTCTTATATTTATACTCTTTTACCTTTACTCTTATATCTATACTCCAATACTTAAACTCTTATACTTATACTCTTTTACTTACACTCTTTTACTTACACTCTTATACTTCTAGTCTTATATCTATACTCTTTTACTTAAACTCTTATACTTATAATCTTTCATTTATACTCTTGTGCTTATACTATTATACTTATACTTACACTCTTTTACTTTCACTCTTATACTTATATTCATATATTTATACTCTTATATTTAAACTCTTATACTTATACTTATATTCTTTTATTTATATTCTTATCTATTATACATATAGTATTATGTAAATGCTCTTATGTTTATTCCCTTATACTTATACTCACTTATACTCTACTACTTACACTCTTATACTTAAACTCTTAACTAATTGCTTTTCATTGAGTCGTTCACTCTGCCACATGCCATATATTGCTTCTCTTCCTTCATTTATTCTCTTACTTTAAATTACTTACTTTCTCCATCACTTTAAATGCTTTTTAAATAAGTGAAGCACGTGAGCTGCGCGTTCATTATACAATCTATTTGTAAATGCCCAGTGGGAGCTCTCGGTGCTCAGTGGCAAAAAAATTGCACTAATTTGAATGTATTAGAATGCCACAAAGTATGCAATTACCAGAAGAGAGAGCGAGAGAGGAAGACAGTCAGAGAAAGAGAGAGAGAGAGTGAGATGGGGCAAGCGAGAGGCTGCGCTGCATCAGACATCAAGTGGCGCACGCTGCAGCCTAATTTCAATCGCTCAACGAACGCTGCAACATCATTTAATTTATATGCTTGGCCAACTGCTTTTGACCAGCATAAAAAAAATGGAGAGGAAACCTTATACTAAAAGCAGCTCGTGGAAATGAAATCAGCGACCATAAAAACCACGATTGCCACAGGACCCCTCACATGGCGCGAATTTGTTTGCTGACTGCTGACCCTGTCCCTGTGGCTGTGGCTGTGGCTGTCCTTATGCCTGCTCCTGCTGCTCCTGCCCCAGTCTCTCTTCCTAGCCATGCCTCCTTCTGCAGGTCCTTGCCCTCGTTTTTAGTGCCTCGAACTCGCATTTGTTCAATTGAAAGGGGCAAGCAGCCAGCTGCGGCTGCTGCTGCTGCTGATGCTGCTGCTAAAGAGCCACAAAACATTCAAAGTAATTGATGTGAAGAGCTCTAAGCACGATAGCGACGGCATTGCGGGAGCATCAAATAACATCCATCTCGTTTGATATATTGCCCGCGTTGGCCAAAAGGCCAACAAATAAGCATGGCAGAAGTGTGATTAGGCCTTGGCTAAATGCCTCCCTCAAATCTAATTCTTATCGGCTCTAAATCAGCATTTCGCTTTTTAATGGCTTTAATGTGCTTTAACTTCAATTGGAATTCTCTGCGGCATTCCGGAAAAAAGTTATTTCAGAGATTGCAAATCGTTTGCTCGCACTCTGAATTGTTAAACCAGGTGCAGGATGTAAAAATCACACTTGCTGCACGCAAGATACGTAAAGGAGACTGACTTCAAAGCAGTTTATGCGCGCACGTTTCATGAATTGAGTTATTGTTTGGTTCAAAGTTGTAAAAGCTATGAAAATATGGAGTGAAGAATATGAATTTATGTAAAATAAAATTGCTTTTGGTATGCATAACGAGAGTCGTAGCTGGAATCGTTAAAATTTATAAAGTTTTTATGCAGAAAATATTTAAATGAAATTTTTAATATGTGAGTTGAAACTTATTAATATTCTATGATCCTCTTTCAATATGTTAACTTTCTGAAAATGCTGAATTGACTTTTCATTGTCTTCTCCAAGACGCTCTAACGCCAACATTTTCACAACTCAATCTATTGACTAAAAGTCAGACATATTATATTTATACTCAAACTTTTCATGGAAATATTTGTCCTCTATATCCTCTATATATATAATAAAATGGTAAATCGTTTATACAAATAGTTCATCAACTTGAATCTAGTAACCCGAAACAGTCTCTATTTTATTTGCAATTTCGTGCACGTGTGAACCCAAGCTCTTCGACTCTACCTTGCGCCGCCACTTCAAGTTCGAGTGTAAATAAAGTCATAGCAAAAACAAATAAGCTCAAACGTGAGCGCACAAAAATTGCAATTACAAGTGGCGCCAGCTAGCGGCAGGGGTGTAAACCCAGTGGCTGTAAGTGGGTGGTGAGATGGACGCGTCTTATTGTCTGCGCCTGCCATGCAGCCACAGCGTTTGCCACCTGTTCGGCTTAATGCTCGTAGCGCATTTTCGTGGACGCATTCAAGTGCGAATAAAACGAGAGGGAAAGGCAGCAGTAGCTAAGGTTAAGACTATTACATTTATTGGGAATGTTGACATTGTGGACCGCATCAACAAATTCAATTTGAAATAGCTAAAATAACATTTTTCGTTCAAGTTCCATTTAAATACCTAAAAAAAGCATTTTTGCTTCTATTACAAATACTCTAAAATCGATTTGCATGTAACAAAAGCCATGAGCCCTGCTCACCCCCGATTGGCATCTGTTTTCTAGCACTCTCTAACAATGACGCGCGAGATATAAAAAAATGACATTTGTTAAATCACTTGCAAATATATCAAATATCAAATATCGAGTGGCTCTAAAACAATTGGTCAAACAATTTTCGTGGTTGTTCAAATGAAAAGCCATTAACTATCACGCGATGGACATGTGTAAACAAAGTGCATGCAAACATGGTTGGCAGCCAAAAACCAATTAATATAAATTTTAAAATAAAATCTAGAGCGAAGGGAGTGAACGAGTTGCAGTTTAGAAGTTTTGAATTATTTAGAATATAATATATGAAAATAATATCTTACATAATATGCTTATAATAATAAAATATAAAGAAGAAAATATAAAATGTAAAATATAATATATAAAAACTAAAGTAGAATATATAAAATGAAAATAAAAATATGAAAAAATATAAACATAAAAATAAAAAAATATATAAAGTATAAACTATAAAATATAAAGTATAAAATATAAAATATAAAAAATAAAATATAAAATATAAAATATAAAATATAAAATATGAAATATGAAATATGAAATATGAAATATGAAATATGAAATATGAAATATGAAATATGAAATATGAAATATGAAATATGAAATATGAAATATGAAATATGAAATATGAAATATGAAATATGAAATATGAAATATGAAATATGAAATATGAAATATGAAATATGAAATATGAAATATGAAATATGAAATATGAAATATGAAATATGAAATATGAAATATGAAATATGAAATATGAAATATGAAATATGAAATATGAAATATGAAATATGAAATATGAAATATGAAATATGAAATATGAAATATGAAATATGAAATATGAAATATGAAATATGAAATATGAAATATGAAATATGAAATATGAAATATGAAATATGAAATATGAAATATGAAATATGAAATATGAAATATGAAATATGAAATATGAAATATGAAATATGAAATATGAAATATGAAATATGAAATATGAAATATGAAATATGAAATATGAAATATGAAATATGAAATATGAAATATGAAATATGAAATATGAAATATGAAATATGAAATATGAAATATGAAATATGAAATATAAAATGTAAAATGTAAAATGTAAAATATAAAATATAAAATAAAATATAAAATATAAAATAAAAAATATATAATAAAATATAAAATATGAAATATAAAAAATGAAATATAAAATATAATACAATATATAATATAAAATAAAAATATATATTGAAAAATATATTTAATTCATCTATGATCTTTGTATAGAATAACTCTTATAACTTATATACACTGCTGGTCAATAGGTTAGACGCAACGCTACTTGCTTTAAAATTTGCTTTATAACTTTTATTTGAAAAACAATAGGAAAAAAACGTATACACGAAAACCTTCGATATTCAATGCCTCTTCAAGTAAGCAATTGGAAAAAATTGAAATAATTCTAAAATCTTTTTTTTTTACATTTTATTGAAGCTATTCAAAAAAAAGGCACTTTTTTCTTGGTCACTAGAATAGACGCACTTTAACAAATTAATTTATAAAAAAAAATTGGTAATTGTAAAATGTAAAGTTAATTTTTTTTGAATATTTAGTTTATAGGGAAGAAGAAAAAAATTATTTCAGTAATGAGTACTGCCTCCTTTGTTTGATATAACGTCATCGAGCCGGTCCTTCATGGAGTGAAATAGGGAATCTATGAAACTTAGTGAAATTTGGCTCCAGGCTAGTTTTATTGCTGCAGTTAGTGTTTCTTTGTCTTCATATTGTTGTCCTCCTTCATATACTTTCCTAGAAAGCCATCCCCAGACATTTTCAATAATGTTGAGATCTGGAGAATACGGCGGCCAACTCATCATCTGAACATTTTCACTCGCAATAAACGACTTCACAGCTCGAGCATTATGGATTGGTGCATTATCCTGTTGGAAAATCCATGGCAACGGTCCGAAGAGAACTTTAACCTTAGGAAATGCGGATTGCAACAAAGCTTTGAAGCGTTCACCGGTCATCTTTTGATCTATAATAAATAGTTCATTTGGGCCATAAAACGTGATGGCACCCCATACCATAACTCCACCTTCACGGCTGTGATGGCGACTTAAATACAGATTATATTTACGTAAATCATGGTAATAATAATGAAAACCATCTGGACCATCCAAATTAAAACGTTTTTCGTCAGTAAATACCACTGAACGCCAGTCATTCAGTCGAGTGTCAGATTGAACAGTCCACGCCATGTGTTCTCTGACATATTGAGGCCGTTTTTCTTCACGTATAGCATTCAAAGGTGGTTTTTTCTTTATTTTAAGACGCTTAAGATGTTGTGCATTTCCTTTTGTACGCTGAACAGTTGACAGGCTTGCGTTTACACCGGCTAATTCCTTAATCTTCCCTGATGACTTTGGCGAATTTGAAGCAAAACGAACAATTTTACGTTTATCCCGTGGAGCCAGCGCTGGTTTTCGTCCTTTAAAATGTGTTACATAAGCCATCGGATCTCCTAAATATCTGTCGATAGTTCTGGAGCTGCGTTTTATTTATTTTGAAATATTTCGATTTGATAATCCCTGTGAGTGTAAGAAGTCCACTTTTTGACGTTCCAATAAGCTCAATATGGTAGCTTTCCCCATTTTTTTTCTTAACATTGCTTGAAAATAGTTCAGTTTTTAATTTTTAGTTTTTATTTGAGCAAAATAGCTGCACTTTTTAACACAAAACTTGAAAAATTGATGTGCGTCTAATCCATTGACCAGCTGATAAGCCATATATGTAATTGCATTGAAATTTCTAGAGTCTTCGAATGCAAAGTTATCTTTTCGCAAATCAACCAACTATATACAGATGTTTTTCGAATAAGGTTCGAACTTCGATAAAAAAATTATTTGGGGCAAGTAATACTTGCCTAATAATAAATATAAGCACTTATTGAAAAAAAAAAGTGGTGCGTCTAACCTATGACCAGCAGTGTATGTATATTCTAGGGTTTTCCATATGCAGTACCCAAAAAGCTAACTATTTTCACAGCTCTTTTATATACTCGTTGCATAGTTATAGTTTAATAAATTGTTTAGTTTAATAACAAAAGACTGATAAAAAAATGATTGAAAATAACGTTTTTTGTGTTAAATTGTGAAATCAATTTGTTGTCTATGGCCAACAAACTGGGTAAATATTTGCGGTGAACTTGGCCAGTTTTATTATTTTCTTGAATCGCATTAAACTGATAACATGGTATATCAGATACTCGAAGAGTGTAAGATACAAAGTTTTATAATATATACAGATAAAAGAACAAAATTTGACCCAATTCTACGTCTGTTCGTTCGATCAATAACTCGTCTGAAGTACGGTAGCATTGTTCATGAAACCAGCTGCACTTTCATCATTAAAACTAAAGCTTATCAAGAGTATCACAGTCGTAAAAATGAAATGCACCAGTTCCACGGCTAAAGAACGCTGTGTGTAGATGTAGTTCAAGATGGTAGCAGAACGATCCTTCAAATAACAATTCTTAAAGTGCAGTCGCTCCAGCTTGAATTGAAATAAATTCAATTATTATAGTTTTCTTAAAATCGCCTTAAAGAACAATAACTTTACCTTCTCTATGCGGATTTCTACTCTACGACAGTGATATTTTAACGTACTCAGCAATTCGTGTTGATATAATCGATACAGAATCTTCTTCTCCATTTCATCGATTCGCCTCGCCATGTGCATGAACCGCACCATATTCGTTAGGAACACGATCCTTATTACTCCTTTTACTATATAATAACTGCCACCATATTTGACTGCAGTGAAATAGTAGAGAAACATGGCGTATATGGCGAAAATGATGTCCAGGAGCAATCTGGCACTACTTGATAACCAGCTGAAGTTCTGCAAGCCGTGCTTCAGCTGCATCAACTGCTCAAAGTATTCTATGCAGACCGCATGTCGCAATTTCTGTGGATTCTTCTTTGACTTTTCTATGTGTTTATCCAGTGATGTGATGCACTCCAGATGGATCATCATGCTCACATCACTAATGAAATTTGCAACCACAATGCGCAAGGCCAAGAAACATAAGACTTTGTACAGCATTTTATCAGGATAGCAATAAACTTGAGCCTGATATATTTCTCGAAGCAGTTGAACTGTTATGAAGAACCAGGAGATATTTATGCCTCGTCCAAAGATCTGTCGATGCATGCTGACAATATGTAAGAATCTATTGCATAGCTCACAGAGAGCGTGCCGATACCACAGTATCGCCCAGCCTTGTATGGCAAGGCTGAAATTGCGAATGATAATCATGGACTCTGCCGTTCGTATCGTAATTCGCTCAAAGCTCAACTCTTGAGTGGCCCGCTCATCCTTAATGTTGGTCAGCAATATCAAGTTGATTGGCCAGATGAAGAGCAGGTGATATATGAGCAGGTAAACAATCCAGAAAGTCGAATTTTCGAATTTCTTTTTACGTCGATTGAAGCTTAAAGTATTTAAAGCTACAAATTTGCTGAGTGCGTTAAGCACATATAGTAGAACTTTGAGGTAGTACGACATGGCCGGAACTAGATAGCATTGACGAGAAATACAATCGAATTGCATAAAAAACCATGAATGGAACTATAATTATATTCAGTAAGCCATTAAACAAATGGGCGTATGTTTATTTATGGATATTCATTTTATTTAATATGCAAATTAATATTTTAGGGCATCGAAATTTGATGGTTTTTGCTCAAATAAATTCCCAGAGCCATCCAGAGGTTAGTGACAGTAATAAAGCTTTCTGAACTCCAACTAGCTTTTTTTTTTGTCTTTTTACAGATAATATGCAACTCAAACTCAGAGCTGTGAAAGTAAAACTCTTCAGATTGAAAGATGGTCTCAAGTAGATGTAATTTAGGTATCTTCGTATGTCTCATACTTGCATAGTTAAACGAATTCATTGTTAGACAAACTTAAGCTAAAGGCCACCTATTGATCATTATTTGTATCTCATGTTTGAGAGCTGTTGGTACTTTGCGATCATTCCCAGACAAAATGATATAGTATTGGGTGATAAGAAACCTACACACTGTAGCAGGCCATAGCAATAGAGCTAACGAAAGTGTATTTGTTCAACGATCATCGATTTGTTTATTATTAAGCAATCATATATATTAAATAAATTACCAAATATTATTATATATTATATATTATATATTATTTATTATATATTATATATTATATATCCTCTAGATTCAGGGTATGTCCTAGTCGAACAGTCTCGACTAGAACACCTGTATTTGTTCTACAGTATTTAGCATTTTGAGGTTTAATTCGTCTTTGGCGGTGTGCTTATAATGTACGGAAAATATTTCACTTCTATGTTCGTATTTCAAGCTGAAAGTGATCAGCAATAACGAATTGCTGATTATAAAATCGATGACGTACACGCCAAGGGAGCGGCTGATGTAGATAAAGTTATAGACTGAAGGACAGCGTTGCCTTTTGGTGCAGCGATACAAATAGATTTGAGCCAACTTGAGAAGAAAATAGAAAATATAGTCTTGATATAGTATCCATTCCAATAAAATTTACCTTTTCCAAACGCCTTCGTCGTATCACCTGGCGATATTTTAAGCTTTTCAGTATCTCATGTTGATACAACTCATATAGGATCTTGGACTCCATTGCTTCAATGGATCTTGCCATGCACACAATGTGGATCATGTTTGAAATGGTCAAAAAACAAGGAAATACTTCATATAGATACCAAGTATCGCCCGATAAGAAGTTTAGCCAAAAGGCCATAACGCAGAGCAAAATCATGAACATTATTTCTATGCTCATTCTAGCTATGTTCGAGATCCAGCTAAACTGTTGCAGTTTCTGTTTCAGCTCCAGCAATTGCTCAAAGTATGCGATGCAACGAGATCGTTGGAATTTCCGCGTACGCGAGGGCATATCGATATGGTTGGCCAAAGACTTGATCATACTCAGGTGGATCATTAGGCCAACATCGAGCACATAAAATTGAAATAATAATCTTGCAGTTAAGAAAGTCAAAAAAGTTAGGCAGCCAAAATCGAGAGGAGTGAAATAGGCGTTTAGATAGAGCTCACGCAGAAACTGAATCATTAGCAAATACCAGGGCACGTCAACCTCTCGTCCAAAGATCCCTCGATGTATTTCCGCAAGCCGTAAGAAATTATTGAGCAGACGACAGAGATCACCGCGATATTGCATGAGATATTTGCCAAATAGACTGCTGCCGATATAGCGTGCGGTCATTATATAGGCACCTAACCTTAAGAAAATCAGCTGAAGATTCATTTCCTTCGTCGCCCTATCCGCGATTATATATATCAACATAATTGCACTAAATGGCCAAATGAAGACGCGATGTATCACCTTCACATAGCAATGCCAGAATCGATTATTAACCATCTTATTTTTCTTGCGATCGTAGCTAAATTCATTGATGCCGAAAATTTTGCCTATAATATAGACCAGCTTGAGCAGAACTTTGAGGTGAGAAGACATGGCAAACACTGGTAGCCGCAGTCTATTGAATGTGAACGTTTGAGCACCCTCTGGCTGATTGGTCGATTCAATTTCATTATCTCTCAAAGCGAAAGTCAATTCAATTATGTACAAACGCAAAGTCATAAAACAGATGTGAACTCTGCCATGCTAATTGGCCTCGAACGGGCTGCGCAGTGCGCCACTATTCCATTAATCAAGCAACGGCACTTCACGCTGTGTGCAAGGCATTCGCTTTTTGGCCAAGCATAATTAATTCGAGCAGCATGCAATTTACGGCTATATCTGCTAAACTCTTTGAGTAACTCGTTAAGGGAATTGTGAAAATATATATATATTAGTTGCGGTTGGCATGGGAAAGTCAGAGAATAGCTTTTCCATATTGAGACTTTAAGAGTTTAGCTATAGAAGTTGGCGAAGAAAGGGTATCTTTTAGTCAACTACTGTCGTTTGTAGACTTAATATATGTATATCAGTAAAGGAAACTACAATTATCTGAAGTTTATTCTCTTAGAACTAATTATAGGGTATCTTCTATTCAACTACTTTCGTCTATAGACTTCATCTATGTAGATCCATAGAGTAAACAGAGCATTTCTGTATTTAAGTATGGGCATTTCTGTATTAAGTATATTGCCCTTACAGAGTATCTTTAAGTCACCTACTCCCTTCTATAATGTCCTCTAAAGAAATTTAGATGAAAAGTTAAGGATTTCGGCCATACTAATATAATACACAACTAACTGCAGTTAACTCTCTTTTCACTCCCATACAGGGTATCTTCTAGTCGGCTACTCTCGGGTATAGAATATATCTATGTAGATCTATAGAGCATATAGAAAGTTTACGGTATGCTCAAAATATACTATAATTAACTGAAGCTTATTGTCTTATAGATGCATGCAGGGTATCACATAGCCAACTACTCTCTTCTTTAGATTTTATCTAAGGAGATTCATGGTGGCTGTGGAGCATTTCGGCCATATTCAATATAAACTACAACTAACTGCAGCCAATTCCCTTATAACTCCTATACAGGGTATCTTCTAGTCAACTACTCTCTTAATCTGTGAATATCCAGAGAGATATACTCAATATAAGTTACGAGTAACTTAACCCTATTCTCTTATATTATATTTGATGGAAATACAGGGTATCTGCCAGTCAACTACTCTCTTCACTGAGTAGAAGCACATGTATACATTGTGAATTGATGTTTACCCACTGCTGCCTGCTGCCTGCTGCCTGCCACCTCGCTCTTCATACACACCCTGGAGTAATTTATTTGACAACGAACTTGTCTCATTCATCATAATTGTCGTGAAGCCTACTCTGCTACACAGCTAACACCTGTTTAGGCCGTCGACTTCCTGGAGGTGTATTAGTCGCCCAGCGCTTCAGCCAAGCGCATTTGATATATGGCCATGTTTTCAACTGTCTTTTGCGCCCGGCAATCAAGCTCTTAGCAGCATTTTAATTTGCCAACTACTGTCAACTACTGTCGTTTGTAGACTTAATATATGTATATCAGTAAAGGAAACTACAATTATCTGAAGTTTATTCTCTTAGAACTAATTATAGGGTATCTTCTAGTCAACTACTTTCGTCTATAGACTTCATCTACGTAGATCCATAGAGTAAACAGAGCATTTCTGTATTTAAGTATGGGCATTTCTGTATTAAGTATATTGCCCTTACAGAGTATCTTTAAGTCACCTACTCCCTTCTATAATGTCCTCTAAAGAAATTTAGATGGAAAGTTAGGGATTTTGGCCATACTCAATATAATACACAACTAACTGCAGTTAACTCTCTTTTCACTCCCAGACAGGGTATGTTCTAGTCGGCTACTCTCGGGTATAGAATATATCTATGTAGATCTATAGAGCATATGGAAAGTTTACGGTATGCTCAAAATATACTATAAGTAACTGAAGCCTATTCTCTTATAAATGCATGCAGGGTATCACATAGTCTACTACTCTCTTCTTTAGATTTTATCTAAGGATATTCATAGATGTGGATGTGGAGCATTTCGGCCATATTCAATATAAACTACAACTAACTGCAGCCAATTCCCTTATAACTCCTATACAGGGTATCTTCTAGTCAACTACTCTCTTAATCTGTGAATATCCAGAGAGATATACTCAATATAAGTTACGAGTAACTTAACCCTATTCTCTTATATTATATTTGATGGAAATACAGGGTATCTGCCAGTCAACTACTCTCTTCACTGAGTAGAAGCACATGTATACATTGTGAATTGATGTTTACCCACTGCTGCCTGCTGCCTGCTGCCTGCCACCTCGCTCTTCATACACACCCTGGAGTAATTTATTTGACAACGAACTTGTCTCATTCATCATAATTGTCGTGAAGCCTACTCTGCTACACAGCTAACACCTGTTTAGGCCGTCGACTTCCTGGAGGTGTATTAGTCGCCCAGCGCTTCAGCCAAGCGCATTTGATATATGGCCATGTTTTCAACTGTCTTTTGCGCCCGGCAATCAAGCTCTTAGCAGCATTTTAATTTGCCTAATTTGCGCGGCAGCCGACAATGGAAGTTTTGCGACCCTCTCGACGACTTTGGTGTTTCTTTTTTCTTGGAATTTGCTAGAAATTAATCGTTGCTATTAGCGTTGATTTATGATTGTGCGAGCTCTGTGTGGGCGTGGCTCATTTATGCATTTACTTATGGCTCTCCATATTTTTGTGCGAATTATTTATAGTTTTGCTGCCAATTTGCGGGGGTAACAAATGTTCTGGGTTAATGGTCAAAACATCGCTTTTTGCTTGCTTTTCTGACCAGCAGTCGCGCTGTGGCAGATGTGTTATCTTGGCAAACACATTTCAATGAAAACGGCTCAGCAAATATTATTTTTGTAATTTATTGAGTGTATTTATATAGGTTTATTATTAACTTTAGTTGACGTTATTTAATGTAAATATTTTGAACTGACTTTATATAACAAACAACAAATTCTGTGAAGCAATACAACTTTGAGGTCGAGCAACCAGGTAGATATTAACATAGCCATCAAATGTTAAGTTAATTGCTAAATGGACACAAGGTTCAACGTCCATCGATTAAAATTGAATAAATAATTTCAGTTTTTTATTATTGCGCAGCAAACAACGAATTTCATTGCGCAGTAAATGGTTTATACTTTGAGAATTTCATTGTTTGGATATACATATATGCCTTTGACTTTCTTGGTTAAGTTTGTAGAGTTCGATTATAATATTTGAAATAGTATTTGAAGCCTTATTATTTCAAGGGAAGGCGGAAGACATGTTTGCATATTATTTGGAATTTTTAGCATTTACTGTGCTGTCCTCCTTTCTTTTCTTATTTCTTTCATTCATTTATTTCCTTTCTTCTAGTCTCATCTATTTTCTTGCCTTATCTTCTATATTATTTTCCTCTTATCTTCTCTTTGCAATTTCTCTCCTTTCCTCTCTTCTTTTTTCTTGGCTTCTGCTTTCTTCACATTTCTTCACTTTTCTTTTCTTCTCTTCTGTTCTCTATTCTACTCAAACTCTACTCTACTCAAACTCTACTCCACTTTACTCCACTCCATTCTACTCTACTCAAACACTACCTACTCAAACTCTACTCTACTCTACTCAAACTCTACTATACTCTACTCTACTTTACTCCACTCCATTCTACTCTACTCAAACTCTACTCTACTTTACTCATCTCTTCTCGCTCTACTCCAAAAATAAAACTCAACATAGACCTAAACTGATATTTACATTACTTTACTCTACTCTAATCCACTCCACTCCACTCTATTCTACTCAAACTCCATTCTACTCGACTCTACTTTACTCCACTCCATTCTACTCTACTCAAACTCTACCTACTCAAACTCTAATCTACTCTACTCTACTTTACTCCACTCCACTCTACTTTACTCCACTCCATTCTACTCTACTCAAACTCTACTCTACTCTACTCTACTTTACTCCACTCCATTCTACTCTACTCAAACACTACCTACTCAAACTCTAATCTACTCTACTCTACTTTACTCCACTCCATTCTACTCTACTCAAACACTACCTACTCAAACTCTAATCTACTCTACTCTACTTTACTCCACTCCACTCTACTTTACTCCACTCCATTCTACTCTACTCAAACTCTACCTACTCAAACTCTACTCTACTCATCTCCACTCGTTCTACTCCAAAAATAAAACTCAACATAGACTTAAACTGATATTAATTAACTTCTATAAATATCAGAGCTTGCAAATAACAGTTGAGCGTTTTTTCGTCACGCTCAAAGTCAGAGCAGGAGCGAAAAATAGAAAATATTCCGCTCTTGCTCTGAGCAAGAGCGATTTTTTCATGTCTGAATCGGTCTTCGCATGAGGGTTGTTTTTTGGGTTTTTTGCCTCGATCGTTATTGCTGAGCATCTGTTCGCGAGAGGAAAATTTTTTGTTCGCGAGCTGAGCCTCAGCAAGTGAGCAAATGACCGAAAAAGTCAATGCAAAAGGTCTTTTGGCACTCTTACATTAATTTGCCTTGTTGGAAAAAAATTATTTTTTTGGTATTAAGATGTTATTTAACTAGTACTAAATTTATACTGACTATTATTAAGTTAAATAACTAATTATACATTTAAATTGTCTGCGCTTATTGAACTTCACAGTTCATTTAATATGAAATGCAGGGCTAAAAATAAGTTGCTGGTTAGAACTACCTGTGCAAGCGCATTTAAATGTGGCAGTTTAAGCTTGATATCATTAAAAAATTAAAATATTTAGTAAATGTAAGAAACGAACTTGCGACGCAAGAATATTTTGCGTACTTTGATTAATACCATACACAAAGTACGTTTGCATCGCACATGAACATGCATCAGTCGCTCAAAGACCTTTTTCTTAATTTTACTCAAGCGTTCGCTCGCGGTCTGACCGCAACAAATGAGAAACGAAAAAAACGGTTGTAGTCCGAGCGCGAGCGAACTGAGCGAAGACCGGGGTTTTTCGGTCGCTCGCGAACATTTTCGTCAAATACTCAGTGAAAACTGTTATTCGAAGACCACGCAAAGTGCTCAACTGTTATTTGCGAGCTCTGATAAATATACATGTTTCTTCAATTAAAATTGGCATAATATTTGAATTTAAAATATGTTCGTTTCACATAGTACAAAACTAATCACAATTCCAAATCAGATATCACACTTGCATATCAGTATTTCAAGCTAAAACTGATCATCAGAAAGACATTACAGATTATAAAGTCTACAATGTGCAGAACCACTGAACGCATCACATATGTGTAGTTCAGCTTGGAAATGGAGCTTTCCTGCAGCGTGCAGCGTTTCAAATGGATTAGCTCAAACTTGAAAAGGACACAGAAGGACATACATCATTCATAAGTCAATCCATTTATGAATAACTGTAATTACCTTCACCAATCGCCAGCTTCTTGTCGTCCTTTGATATTTCAGGCTGCACAATATCTCATCCTCATACAACTGATTCAATATCTTCGACTCTAGCACTTCGATATATCTTGCCAGCCTTATGTTGTGCAGCATATTCGACATGAGCACACACTCAAGAAATATTCTGACTAGATATATCATATTGCCGGCGACGAAGTGCAGCCAAAATACAATAGCGCACAACATCATCGTGAGCATTATTTCGACGTTCAGTCTCGTTGTGGTCGAGATCCAGCTGAACTCTTGCAACTGACGTTTGAGCTGCATCAATTGCTCAAAGTATTCGATGCACGATCGCTTGAGGTGTCGCGAGTGCGTGAGCTCATCGAAGTTCTCAGCCAAAGTCTTGATCATATTGTGATGAACCATCAGGCCTATGTCGAGCAGAAAGAACAAGAAAGGCAATCGGCCAGTTACATAATTTATAGAACCCGCGTAACCAACACTGAACGGATTGAAATAGCAGGCCAAATAGATTTCGCGTAAGGAATGAGTTATTAGCCAAATCCACGGCACATAGACGTCTCGTCCGAAAAGCTTTCGATGCATTTCCGCCAGTCGCAAGAATTGATTGAGCAGATGGCAGAGCTCACGGCGATGGCGCATGATGTACCAGCCCTTGAGCGCGCTGCAGGCATAGCGTATAGCAATTATGTACACGCCCAACCGAATCAGCATATAGTGCAGCGTCAGTTTCTTCACCTCCCAGACGGTGGTGTAGAAGACAAATACAATGAAACTAGCTGGCCAAATGGCGATGAGGTGAATCATTCTCATGTACCAGACCAGCCACTGACTGCTAACCATTTTATTACGCCTGCGATCATAGTTGAATTCATTGAATGCAAAAACTTTAGTAAGAACATTGAGCAGCTTCAGCACATTTATGAGGTACGACATGGTTAGCACTGACAGCTAAAGGCTATGTTTAAGCACTCTCCGTATGAGTGGGCGTTCAATTTCATTATCCCTCAAAGCGAAAGCCAATTCAATTAGGTGTAAACGCTAAGTCATGAAACAGATGTGAACTGTGCCATGTTAATAGGCTTTGAGGTGGACGAGCTGTCAGCTACTATTTCATTATTTATGCTTGCCATTCATCATCATTTTCTATATGTCTATTTTTGGGCCAACTCTACAGAGAGCTGACACCTGTGTAGGCGATTGACTCCATTAACAAATATTGCGACTGTCTTTTGTTGAACTTTCCATATTTATATTTATTAAATATTAAAAAAAAAAAGTAAATCAATAAAACTTTTTTTTTAATATTTTTATTTATTTTTCTCGATTATTTTTCTAAATTTTAAATATGGAGATATAAATATATTAAGAAAATTAAATATAAATAAATTAAAACAAGTAAGAAAACTCTAGTCGAGGCCGCTCGACTAGGGGTTACCCTGAACCCTGCGAAGAACCGCAATTCCAAGCAATCTCCTTTTCTTTAATAAACATAAGTATATATATGTTCATTACAAACAAAACATACACACACACATACACAGGCGAACGCACACACAAACGCCAGTCGGTGCGTCAGCTGTTCTTTGGCTGCTGTTTGCATTGCAATGTTATGGGAAATTAAATGTTTAATAACTTTTTTTCTAGAGTAACGATTTTGATCAAACTTGTTGGGCGTGATCATGTCATCCATATGTATGTATGTGCCAAAGCACAAGTTTCTAGTATTTGATATACGGGAGTTACAAATTTGAGGCGAAGGGGGCGTGGCATCCAAAATTTAACAAAAACCGAAATTGTGTAATGCTCACATAACACTAAATGCAAAATTTAAAGACTCTAGCTATAAAGATGAATTAGATAGAATTTTATAGCTGAATTTAGATTTTCGTTTTTAATCGATAACAATAAAACGATAACAGTTATCGAATTCCTGAAACAAACTCGATATGCGCGCCCTATACAGGGACCTACAAAAAAATTTGAAGTCTCTAGCTATTGTAAGTTCTGAGATCGACGCGTTCATACATACGGACAGACGGACAGACGGACAGACGGACGGACGGACAGACGGACAGACGGACAGACGGACAGACGGACAGACAGACAGACAGACGGACAGGGCTAAATCGACTCGGCTTGTCTCCCTGATCAAGAATATATATACTTTATGGGGTCTGCCACGCCTCCTTCTGCCTGTTACATACATACGCCTTCCAACAAAAACATTATACCCTGATTTCCCATTTTCAATGGGTTCAGGGTATAAAAAAATAAATATACATTATTTTTTTTTTTAATTTATTTATATTTATTTTTCTTAATATATTTATATCTCCATATTTAAAATTTATTTGTATTTTTATATATATTTCTTTTTAATTTTTTTTTTTTTTATATTGAAATTAAAATTTTTTATGTAGATAATAAAATAAATCTATATAAAAAAATTTAATTTCAATATAAAAAAAAATTTTGAAAATTTATATATAAATATACAAATAAATTTTAAATATGGAGATATAAATATATTAAGAAAAATAAATATAAATAAATTTTATAATATATTTATTTAAATTTATTATTTATTTATATATATATTTATTTAAATATATTTTTAGGAATTAATTTAATTTTTTTTTGCATTATTTTAATAAAATATATTGAATTGTTAAATAAAAAGAAAATATTGAAAAACATTGATGAAATGAATTTATGGGAATAAAATTTTATTGTTGTCCATTATCTAATATTTCTGTCTATTATTATCTCAGTTATTCTGTGTCCCTCGCTCACTCTGTCCTTGGCTCTGTCTCTTCTCTTTATGAAATGTATTTATGAGAATCGATTTCTCTCTCTGTAATTCTGTTTCTCTTCTTTCTCCTATCTTCTTTATTCCAAATTTGTTCATATATGTACAAAAATCTGCCCATTTTTAAAGCTTCCCATAAAAGTTCCTATAAATCTTGCAAATCTTTCAGCTTTCGGCCAAGCCATTAAAAAAAATCACGTTATTTTTTCGACTCGAGCGTGCAAGCTTTATTTTTATATTAAATAATTTCCTGCTCACAGTCTAGTTCCGACTCGCAGCGCGCCATCGATAGACAGAGGTATTTTTTAATAAAATATAATCATTTTGGAAAGGTCCTTCCGCTTGCGCTATAAAATATCAGAGCGCAACATATTTTCCGCCGTTTTTACAGCTTTTGACTTTTGTCGGTTCATGCGATATATATATATACAAATATATAAATATATATTTCTATATATATTTTTCTATATATACATTTAGTGTTGGCAGCTTGAGCTGGCTCGTGTCGCAGCTTGGCACAATTACAGCAAATTTATGCGAATTATGTGCGAGACACGTCAGAGCGCATAAAATGGAGCCAGAGCGACTGGCTGGGCCCCACTCGCTCCACGCGGACAATTTGCAACTGCATGTTAATTTGATTTAGACGCATTGCTGAGTGAACCTTTTCTTTGTGGCCAAGCGACAGCTGCTCATTAAATTTAATTTGGTGACGCTGCGCAGCGAGAGGAGCCGGCAAAAGAGAGGATCCCAGAGTCCATGTGTGAGCGTGTATGTGTGTGTGTTCACAGCAATTTATAAACAAAAGGCAGCGCCGCACAAGCGCCATAAATTGGTCGCTGATATTTCACACATGCTGGCCACATTAGAGGCTGCTTTCATACATCTCAATACATGAGTATATACTATATGTATATATATATATATATATATATATTCACATACATCTGCGTTTATTTCAATTCAGGCGAGCAGCGCTTATAAAATGCTTAATTTAACAGCTCAGGCCCGTAACACCCTTTTTTTCTGGCTAGTACTTAAGTGCGATTGTGTGCCTTTTGGGCTAATCAACGCTGCAGAGGCATAAACCAAATAACATACCCTGTACTAGGGAGTGTATAGGGTAGTTCATAGTCAACAGCCAAGTTAACTCAAGTTAACAATTTCCATCATTTACAGGGTATCTCAAGCACTGCTAGCTGCTGCCTAAACGGCCAACCATATGCGTTTGCTCTGCTACCCATTGTTGTCGTTCGATCAAGTTTATTGTTTGTGGATTTTTATGATATTTTATTGCACTGCAGCTTGTGTGTGCGCCTCTCCATCTGTGTGGGCGTGCCCGAGTAGTTAGTACTTCTGTTTTCCGTATTCATTTGCGCTTGGAATTTATGCCAGCGATTGCCTCTGACTAACTGATTGACTTGATTGAGTTTACAGCGTACGCAAATTGACGTGATTTTACGACGTAAGCGTAAATATTTTGCCAAGCCAAAAGAATTTTATCTTCCAAAATTCATTTGTGTATAATTTCGTATTGGCTGAGCGCATTTAATAGGTTTGGCGTGTGCTTGTAAAGTGCCTGGCAATGGACAGGTTGGAGAGCTTTTGAAATAAAAAAAAAAAAAAAATATATATATTATATTTTATATATGTGGGTATGAGGGTGATCATGATTCAGGCCTTATTTTGTTTTAAATTATCCAATCAGACACAGATACACCGCTGTTAGATTACACTGTTAACTTTACAGTATGTTAGGGATATAACATATTTATATATATACATAAATTATGGAATGATTGGAATACTGTCGCTTCGCAAGGCTCAGGGCATCTCCCCAATCGTGCAGTCATGTCTAGAGCACTCTTACTTGATTAGAAGAAAGCAAGTAGGTCTGATAGCAAGAGTAACTAAGATAAATATACCAATATGTATGTACATACTAATATATCACATTTTCTTCAAAGCGAAACTCTAAAATCTGCCCAGTTCGAGCTTAAATACCTTTTCATATGCCCACTGTCAGCTAAAGCAGTAAAACCCTTAAATAAAAAACTATTTAAAAAGTCTGTAGCTATGGCAGACTCTTTGACTCGTTCAGTCTATTCAATTTACTAACTATTTTCGTAATCGTTTCATAAATTCAATAAAAAGCAAAGTTTGTTTCCTTATGAGTGCCTCGAGTCGAGTCAGTTAAATAGCGCCGGAGCGCGCCATAACAATTTGCCTGAAGATGCCGCTGCTGACTCTCAGGATAATCCAAATGTGAATGCGCATTTTGGTCATTGGCCTGGGCATAAATTGCGAAGCGGGAATAATAACAGATATATTTATTTTTATTCGCACTGAACTTTTGGCAGCCAGACGACTGCACACATGCCGCATGCCGCATGCCACATTGAAGCCAATATATGTGGCCTGAGCGCTGCTCTGTTGGCGTTTCCAGCTCTATTTCCGGTCCGTGCGCCATTATTGTCAGCCACGTCGCTCGGTGTCCATGACGCTCTGCTGTTGTGGTTATCTAAGCGTTTGTTTTCTTTGCTTTTTGCATTTCAATTTTTTGTTATTTTTTTCGCTTTTTTTTCAGCTCCCTTTTCGAAGCCATGTCTTCAGCTTGTCTTTTATGAAGGCATCGCAACATTGTGACAATGCTTAGTTCTTGCTTTCTCTCTCTCACTCTCTCACTCTCTATTTGTCTCTTTCGCCTCATGCCATTTTGATACCCGTCTGGGCATGTTTTCCTCTTGGCAGCACAGTTATGGCCTTTTTATTATGATTTTGTTGATTTCGCTTTTTTCGAGATAGCATTTCAATGGTTTCAGCACGAACACGAAATACCTTTTCCTTTGTGCACTTTTCTATAAATATTTTTCTCCATAAATTATCCAAATAAACTTTTGCATATTTAATGAAAATCTCAAGTCTTTAGCTTGAACAGAATGGGTAGCTTAGCGCATGGACTCGCTCTGGCAGGCCATTAGGCAAGCCAGATTTGAGCTTGTTGTGAGAGGTTTTTGGCAGCAAGCATTTAAATGAGACGCATCATTGCGAGCACTTTGGTTAACACTTCAGGCTAAAAGGCAACTTTAATTTGA
Source organism: Drosophila paranaensis (assembly GCA_035047545.1). NCBI lineage: Eukaryota > Metazoa > Arthropoda > Insecta > Diptera > Drosophilidae > Drosophila > Drosophila paranaensis. Next base: position 6,141,803 of record JAWNPL010000145.1, on the reverse strand, counting down.
ATGTTACTATGCGCCCGCCCGCCCATTGCTGTTGCTGTTGCCATTTACCTTACTGAATGTATTCCGGGTCTGTTTGGTTGACCTGCCTGCATTTGGAATGCGATGGGAGCCGAGCTCATTGAATTGAATCAATAAAAAATCAACTTAGTTTAAATCAATTTGTTAGCCAAGTCGAACCTTCTCGCACCAATTCCCCAATCGAGCACATATCTTAATTTTCTATGCTTTTTGTAGAGCAGCAACCCACACACACACACGCACAAATAACATTATACAGGGGGCGGACTGGGGGCGTGACAGCGCCAGCCTAAACGCAAAATAATACCCCGTAGAGCATGGGCCACGCAGTCCATGGGCAAACTGCAAAAGTCAGCCTTAGTAAACATTTCCGTTTAATATTTGCTTTAACATTTTTGGAATAGTCGCAACAGCAACCAAATCGTTACCAACAGCCGCCCGGGCGAGAGTGTGAGGATTTTCTTTATTTTTCCGGGTCGGGTAAGGGTCGAGCATACTTAATGAGCTCGAGCCAAGCAAGGAGTCAAGACAATAAAGATACATACTACTCTGTATTTGCCTTAGCAACAGGCATAAATTTAACTAATGGCTGCGGCACATGTTGTTCTTCGAACAGCCCTCGCATACCATCCCAACACATGCTCCATATTTATCTTCCTTATATACAATTTGTTGGCCAAATACACAAAGTAATTATATTTTAAGACATTTTTCAAATTGAAACTGGAATTTTTTCATAAAATAACGTTTGTTTTCAGAGATTTTTCATTGAACCTAATTAGATTTTAATTAACTTTGTATTGGAATACTCTGACCGAGAGCAGGTTAGCTAATCATGGCGAATATTGGTAAATCTCTTATATACAATGCGAATGCTTTGGTAGGCAACAAAGGACACTTCCTCCACTACTGCTGAAAGTAAATAGAAAGTTTTTTATAGAAAAGAAAACAATTTTATACATATTTTTATACTTATTCTGGGAATGAAGTGGGTATATTGGTTTTGTGTAGTGTCCTTTTGCCTATCTGTCCGCGTGTCCATCTGTTCGTCCCTCCCTCTGTCTGTAGGTTAGTTCAGCTCTATTGAAGCCAAAGAATTGAGATGAGCCCTTCGTCTTATAAGATTTTCCTGATACGCACATTAAGGGTATGGCATATCAAATACACCCTGTAATTCTGATAAATGTAGGAATTAAAAAAAAGTCTTCTTCACAATGAGACAGCTAAGTTACTACGAACTCCCTCCCGACTCGTTTACCCAAACAGATTCAACAATTTTTAGGCTGTGAATGAGTATTCTGCAGTCATTCCCGTCCGACTGCCAAAATCTGACTTGTTTTTGTTAGGAATTTCTATTTTCTTTTTATGAGTGCGCGACACAACAAACCAGAGAGAGAGAGAGAGCTGGCAGCTTCCAGTTTAATTCCCAGCTGCAGGCTGTCTTTATTTTTTATTTTCATACACAAACAGCAAATAAGGAGCTCGGACTATGCAAATAGATGCGAGTATAGGTCCCTGATATTATATTGTATTATGCTGCGCCATGAGCCATGAGCCATGAGCCGGCGATGTGACGTCCACTCTTAAAGTCCATTCATCCATTCGTTTGTCCATTTCTCTGGCTGTCTGGCTGTGGCATGCATAACAAGATGTGATTTTATGCCCGACAACAGCAAATCGGGCTAAGGATGTGAGTACGCAAACAAACACAACACAACACACAGCTCAACGCAATGTCCAGCAGCTGAAAATCCAATATAAATTTCTATGTTTTTCCAAAATGCAAACAAAAAAGTTAAAGATGGATGACAGAAGTGTGTACATAAATGTATTTATGTATAAACAACAATTGTCTAATGCTGTCAAACGTATTTCTCTTTCGTCTGTCTGCTTTGCCCTTGGCTTAAAATATCATTTAAGAGGCGAGGCTTTGGCTCGTTAATGTCCAATAAACTTGCTGTCAGAGCGTTCATTCTGTCGAGCATAAGCTCACCTTATGCAGCGCCATAAAACTTCCATTTCACAGCATTTTGATTAGTTCGCTTCCAGCCTGGACATCACATTTTTGCCGCTTGTCCAACGCGTCACTGCGCTCAAGTCATCAACTTGTCATTTCTTTTTTCTCTTGTTTTCGGTTGAGACAAACATATTGGCAGGGCGACCTCAGACGACATCGACGATGACGACGCGACGACTCGAATGAGCACTTCAGCCGAGCCTAGGGGACAGAGAAAAATCGTTGAGATGCGACTTGAGTCGACTCGACTGACATGCTAACCAGGGCTATGAATCAAATCAAGTGCAACAACGAGTGTAACAAGTGAGAATATTCTGTTAGAGAATGCCTGACTAGCAGATGCCCTAAGCATTAGAGCTGCTCTCATTTCTCTATGTTAGAGTTGCCTGAGCTTTGCTTTTTCTTATCCCAAAATAAAGGCAAATGGGTAATTAAATAATTTGTATTTAAGCTTAGACTTTTCATTATATTAAAAATAAGGCCTTTTAAATGTAATCGAATTTAATAAACATTATATTTAATATAATGCATTATTATTAACTTAATTCATATTAATATTATGACAATATCTATTAAATTAGTAATATCATTCATTCAACATATCATTGGCATCATTATTTAGAAAGTCATCAATCGTGTGACAGATAGATGCTGTTGAAGTAGATCGAAATTCTGTATAAACTTGCAGTCAAGTCATCTCTCTGACAGGAGTGTCAAACTGCATTATCTACTTGGTTTGGCACCAATAAGGTTGCAGCCTTGCAGATAGGAATTTGTAATTAACATTATTTTTGCTATTATTGTTGCCGTAAAAATGCTATATATCTTGCCGCCACTATTGGCTATACTGGATGGTGCCCAAGTTTGGACTCCTATTATAAATATTTGTATAAAAATAATTATTTTAATAATTATATAATTATATTAATTATTATAATATAATTTAAAATTTTTTTTAAAATAATAATGTAATTTTCATACTCTTTTAAATATTATTATTTTTAGTTTTTCTCTTTAATATTATATTATTACTATTGTTTTATTATTACATACATTATTATTAATTTTAATTATGTTATTAATTTTTAATATTTTCATTGGTATATATTCACTAAATAACTTTGTGTCTGGCCGACAGCGTCTTAGGATTGCGACTAATCAAGCACAGCTGCAGGCTAGCCCTTTTACAACCGATAGAGTCGCTCAACTGAACGAGTTCTTATATGCAACTTCGACTCTTTTTGCATTTTTCTTGAGAAATTGTAACGATGTCATATGAGTACATAAACTACATAAACATAAGCCCCTCTTCAATATTTGGCCCACAAAATATGCATTTAACCCTTTCATATCCATTTTGGAAGACTTACGACTATTAAAAATAACAATAGCTAGCTTTATAGTGCCAAACATAAAATATACCATTATCTGAGATCTTAAAACCCTTATTTTACAAAATATATGGTACAGCAATATATAAATATATTCAAAGTGAATATACTAAAAAAAAGAAGGAGAAAAATAAAGTAAGGCAATTCAATTTAAGTTTTTCTCTAGGCAGGCGCAACAAGAGACACACAAAAAAGCAGCGCAGACAATATCTTCAAGGGCGCAATAAAACTGAAAGTTGGAGTAATTGCCATCAGACGTTGGCGTTGGTTTAACGAGTATGTAAAAAAAGAAAGAGCGACATAACTCGCCAGATAGATAGTCAGCCGGGCTAAGCCAATGAGGCGCAGCATTCAAATAAATTAACCATTATGCCAGAGCATTTGTTTTTACAGCGCCAGACGCTGCGCGTAGCCTACTGTAGTTTATGCAAATTGTTGCGTCTGATGATGTGCGATATGTTATAGCAATATATTAGAGAGAGAGAAAGTAGGAGAGAGTGAGTGGGAGAGATGGGTTGGCAAAATGACCGAATGTCATACACAATGGCAATTAACCCCATTCGCTGGCGTTGTTTAATGTTCTTTTGATGATGGCTTCATCGCGTCCACAGACGACATGCTGCATGCTGCCAGTTAGCAGCTAGCAGCTGCCAGCTGGCCCTAATAAGTATGCAACACACAAGCTGCACACACAATTTACACTGCAAATTAATGGGCGGCAATAAGTGCCAGGCAATTGGGGCCAACAAGCAGTTGCTGCTCGTGCCGCTGCTCTCGTGCCAGCTGCTGACTGCTGCTGGCAAAGCAGGCAATATTTTTTTGTTTTATCTAAAAACTGCATGCGATTAGCTAATTTTGGCAGTTGATTTGGAGTTTTTGCAGTGCACAAATATTTGTATATATTTTTGTTTGTTAAAGTTTCAGCTGGTGCTATTTTTGCACATTTTTTGTATATTAAAGCTACAATTTTTATAAATTTTTATTTAATAAATTTTCAATTTGAGTTAAGTCTGAAATAAATTTGTTTATTCAAGTTTCTATTTCAAATATGGCTTATATATTTTTAAATGTTAAACTTCCAATTCTTGTTAATTTCTATTTGTTGATTTGCTTAAATTCCAATTGAAATCGTATTAAAGTGGCAATTGAAATTAATTTATACATATTTTGGAATATGTAAGTTCCGATTGACAGTTCGTTTTATGCATTTTTGGATATTAAATTTCATTTAGAAATTTTTATTTTATAACTAGAATTAAATTTCACATATTTGAGTAATTTAAAGTAAAAATTGAATTGAAAATAAAATTGTGTCTATTAACATTGCAATAATAATTTATTTTTGCATATTTATGTATCAATGTTGTTTATGTTAAATGTTGCATATTTATGTATATTAAATTTCAACTTGACTTCAGTCCCTCTCTATCTCTCTTTCTCTCTGTCTTTTGTTGCCAACCCACATATGCGTACCCTCATCATCATGCTGTTGACTTTATTTCTAATATTATATCCGCATCAATATTTATTTGTATCTGCACGCGATTAGCTAATTTTGAGAGCTAGATTTAGTTCGATTTTAATTAGAGTTTTTCCTGGGTATAAATATTTGTACAATTATTGAAAAATATTTCAGTTTCAATTATTTTGCATATTAAAGTCACAATTTCATTTTACATATTTTTTACATATAAAAGTTTTGAGTATTTTTAGAAGTATACAAATATTTTCATAATTTTTTTTACATATTTTAAAACTTTATATATATTTTCAATTTGGTCAATTAAAGTTTCCCATTTTATGTTTTCATTATTTTGCCATATTAAATTTGAGAGTTGTTTTAGAATTTTAGAAGCGCACAGCAAATTTTTAAAAATTTATGTGCATATATGTATTAAAGTTTTATTGAATCTTATTATAACTCAAAGTCAGTCGCTCAAAAAAGAAAAATCAGTTTATAATATTTTTTTTACAAATTTTTGTATATTAAAGTTTCTGTTCTTTCACATATTTTTTGCATATTAAACTTCCAATTAGAGTCAAAACCAGTTAGTGTTTCTCGCCCTCTCTCACTCGCTTTGTTTACCTACATCGAGCGCTGTATATGTATATATCCATATCCATATGAGTTGTCAAATTTATCGCCCCAGAGCCATTATGGCACCAACAACTGTTGCCCCTATAAATTTGTTAGTAAATTTATCACAGCGTCGCAGTCTTTTACGCTGCCCCAGTCTCAGTCGATGCCGACGCCGACGCCGCATGATGCTCATTACTTTTCAGCAGGCGCGTGGCTTGCCTTGTTTTTGTTCTGCCTGCCCCAGGGCAATTTCTTTTCTTCTTTTTAGTGCAACATATACGAATTTAATGAAAATAAGCAGAGAGACAGGCGGGAAAAAAAACACATTTCGTGTTAAATATTTTACATGTTGTTTTGTTCTTGGTCCGGAACTTTGATTTGAAAACTCGTCTTGGCCTGAATTCAAGTTGTCAACAGCTTCTCCGGGCTTGGCCCAATTGTGTCTGGGGCCTGTGTCGGATGTGAGACAGCTTCGCCTTGGCTCAGTCCTGCGACATCTTTTGTTTTTCGGCTCGCAGCCAGCTCGTGTTTCACTTACAACTTTTTATGGCCCGTTGAATTTGGTAGCATATAAAACCGTTTTTGCCTTGATTTCATGTTGAGACATTTACAAATTATGCCCCCAACACACACACACACACACATACGCACACGAAACGCCTCAGGGTTGGATAGCTGTTGTTGTTGTTGCTGCTGCTGCTCTTGACCCAGTCAAAATGTATGGCTACAGTTTCTACTTTGGCCAACGTCTGCATCGAGTTCACAGTTCAAATGTCGGGTTCAGCAAATTGAGTGACAATGACGCGGTCAACTCTTAACCAGCAGACCCGAAAAAAATACAAAAAATACCAAAAAAAAAAAAAGATCTAGATGCGGGTCAAATAGCCCTCAGGCGCTGCTTACCTAAAATCTAAAATTATTTTGAATGAATTGTGTGTCCCTCGAGTGCAACTCGTTCGAGTCGAGAGCAGACTCCTTAACGACTATATTTAAAAATAGCCCAACATCTTGCATTAGTTTAGTAAGCATGAGTTTTGGCCTTCCCTTTTAGTCTCAACTGAATTCCTTGGCTTGGGCCTTCGTCATTCAACTGGCATAATGCAGTTTAATCAGGCTGCGCTTATTATAAATTAATTTAGTTGGCATTCAACCGCGATTAGTTTACCTGGCCCTGGTTCTTACTCTCTGGCAGCTCTGGCATTTGCTGTGCTTGAATGGCATTAAGTGCAATTTGGTATGCAGAGCCCTTGCCGCCGCCGGCTGTGAGTGTCTGAGCAGAGGCTCTGCTGTTGTTTGTTTGTTTAACTGCATTCTAATACTCTACTTTGTGGTTGGTCATTTTAATGGATTGCCAAGTGAAATGAGTGCGGAGCAGGTGGCACAACTATGGCGAGTGAAGCAGCGAGAGTCTTGTATAATTAGTTGGCTCAGAGAGTAGCTATAGCTGAGTAGTTGCTTAGTTAGGACTCAAACTCTAATTGAATAGTTACTAAATTCAGATTCTAGTACGTATATGTAATGAAAATGTTATAGAAGTTTCCATAGAGTAACATATAGAGTAAATAGGAAGTGTAACTTCAGTCAAATCGCAAACCCAGCTTTATTGGCGGTACCTAAAGCTTATATAAAATTTTTACCTACTCAATTCAATATCTGCCGTGTGCACTCATATCTCTTTATATATTAACCTTCCTATACTGGTGTGGGTGCTAGTGTCAGCTGGGAACTTGCTGATGAAAGGCCAAAAGATGATAAAGAACCTGTGGATTCATTTGAATTATTAATTGAAAACATTTTGTTGAGAGCTGCATATGAAGTTGAAGTTGTCAGAGTGGGAATGTCGCTCTGCCTGCGTTCGCTCGCCCCACTTAATGAATGAAGGCATTGTTAAGCTTAAACTCCAGGCGGCTTGGCTTTGCTTTCATATTTATTTATAAATCTTAATGTCAAAGAATAAAAGCCAGAGCTCGCAGTGTTAGAGTCCCATAACTCAAAACTCTCCTCATCCGTAGCACTCTTCTTCAGTCAGAAAACATATTCAAACTTCTTCCAAGCAGTCCATTCATTGCCTGCCAAGCAAGCAGACTCCCCTCTAATACCCTAACTTGTTTATTATTATTTAATTTGCCATACAGCAGGCACAAAGCGGGGACAGCCTAAGAGGGCATATCAAAGCAAGCTAATGTATTATGTAGAAGACGCTGTAAACCGTCCGTAAACGTAAACTTTAAAAAAATATTCGTCGTATTTATAGAATATTCATGCGGTTCGGCTTTAAGTGCAACGACAAAAACTCATAGTTTATATTCAATTGTGATGTACGCTTTCGAGCAAACGGCATTTAATATGTAAGCGTCTGCCAATCCGCAAACAGCGCCGAGTACTGAAATGAAAAAACTCACTCTGCATCCCTCTCTCTGTGTGCGTATTTATTTGACTTGTTAAATAATTCAACGAGCGCGCTCGATGTGAGCCGGCGCGACTCTTTTTTAAATGACAAGCGCTTTATACGCCATGATATGGAGCTTACAATTATGGATTTCATTTTTATCGGAGTCAAAAAGAATACAAAACAAAACAAAAGTCCAGTTAAAACAAAAGCATGTCAAATTAAAAAAAAATATACAAAATATGAAGAAAAAAAAATACAAAAATAAAATATGAAAACGCGTAAAGCCTGTAATATCGTTGCGGCCGTTCGTGTTAATCAAATAAATGATGCTACAGCCTGTCACATAACGATGACAATTTTTCATACACAACTAACAGAAGAAGAGACAAAAAAAAAGCACGTAAGAGTGCGCTGGTCGAGAGTGGTTGACTAGAAGATACCCTAAAGCCTAGGAAGAGACGATAGTTCAATCATTTAATTTTATTATTTATTTAGCTATTTATTGAATACATTTTTAGACACAAATTTTAGAGTGTAATAATGATATACATATGTGTATATTTAAGCTGAAGTCTCGAGTTTTTTCAATACGATCAATACAATACGGTATCAAAAATCTGAAAATTACAAAAAAATCTGTATTTATTATACGAATCTACATACTAAATCTTAAGTCTGTAGCTCTAATGGTATTCAATTTATGCTGAAAAAACGAAATAAAAGAATCGATTTTTATCGATAATAGAAAAATGAGAAGAGTAATCGAAAAAAAAGTAAACAACTTGTAGAGCATGTGTTATGCACTAGTATAAATTTCAAATTTGAAGTCTCTAGCTTTTATAGTTTACGAGATAGCTGAGATCATAGGGACAAACGGACGAACAGGCGGAAGGATATACAGCCACTCAGGCTGGTAGGCGAACATGGCTATTGCGACTCAGCTCGTCGCCTAGATGAAGAATATATTCTATGTACTCTGCCACGCCTTCTACCGCCTATTACATACACTTTAACAAAGCCAGTCTACCCTGTTTGCCCGTTTTCAAAGGGTTCAGGGTATTCACAAAAAAAATTTCAGATGCGGGCACAATTAAAAGTTCAGCTGGATATTGTTGCACATTGATTTATATATAAATGCATCCATTCACTTTGATAGTATTTAATTTTCATGTTGAGGCAGACTTTGTCGTGACAGCGGGGCATGTTTTAGCCATGTTCCAATGAAATTAATTATACACTTATCTGCGCTGGCATTCATTGTAAAATCTCATTGTGTCTCCGCTAGGCGCTCCTCGACTATGCACGTTGTCGACGGTCGTTTTCTGTGTCGGCTTATGTAAAACAATGCAAATAACGTCACGGTTGATATTTTGATTATGAGACGCAAGCAGGACGCACGCACCCACACAGCGAGGGAGAAAAAGAGAGAGAGAGACAGAGAGAGAGAGAGAGATGGAGAGAGCGAGATAGCGTCACAGTCGTCCTACACACTTATATAAACTTTCACCTGGGGCCTTCCCTAAGCTATGCGTAATTATAGCACAGACGCACGAGCGAGTCCTGCCTGGACCACAGCACGTGTCCAGAAGAGCCAGGGGGTGTCCGTCCAGGCCAGCCGACAGCTGACAAGCTGGCAGCTGCTGGATGGAAATTGCGGCGGCAGGTAGATAATGCGAAGGTGTGGACAAGTAATACATGTGGCCTGGCATAATGCAAGTGTGTCTAATTGTGGCACGCTATCTGTCTAATCTACGAGTGGAGCTTGCTCGGAGTCCCCTTGAGAACACTTAAAGAAATTTCATTGCAATTTGCTAGCTTTAATTTGAAATTAATTACATTTCGGGGCGCACAGATGTGTGAGCTCTGCTTGTTATCTATGGTAGTCAGAGAGAGAGAGAGAGAGAGAGAGAGAGAGAGAAAAAGACATGTCCCTAGGCTTATGTCTACAGCCTGTCAATTGGATTGCCGAAAGCCCCAATACAACCTGGACTCGGCCATGAGTCGAACTGATTAGTCAGTGCCTAACAACCCTTTTCAAAGCAGCTACAGAGCTACGACAGCCTGTCAAACATGTCCTGCCCCTGCCGGGGGCTCGACTAAATCCCAAGCAAAATCGAAATCTCAGCACTCTAAGCATATGCAAAATAGATACACACGCAGGCAGAGTGCCTATGCTGCTGTGGTTGAAGTGGTTGGGTCGGGCTGGGTTGGGTTGCTTTTTTGAGCAAACGATTTTAATGAATTCTGATAACATGCCAGACTACTTAGTCGTCCTCAAGGGTGTGGCTGGCATTCAAGTGGAACTATGCCAGTTTCAATTTTCACCTCAAGCAATGGGCGTGGCGTGCTTAGCTATCAAAATTCGATGTGAAGTGCCGTAAAAAAGTGTAACAAAGGCAAATAAGTTAATTGCATGTCGAGGCACCTGTATGGACTCTACCATAACACTGTTAACCTACGCCTAACAGTGTGCTGTTAGCAGTTAACACTGCTCTGCAGCTAACAGTGCGTTATCTAACAGCGCTCTGTTGCTCTCCAACTCCGAATTGCTGCTGTTGCTCTCTCGAGTTCCAGCTGCTGCTGCCGCTGGAAAAAGCCGCCAAAAAATCAGCTGTTTTTGTTAGCTTTGCAGACGAATTGTTTAAGAAGTTTTTTTTCGTGCTAACAATAACAATTGGCACTTTAATTAAATTTTATTTATGTTTTTTTATGTTATTCATACTCAAATATATAGAAACGTTTGAGGCTAAGCCAATTCGGCTTTGGCTATAAATTTGTCACTTCCTTGGCCCACTTCACTCTGTTGACTTTTGCCGGCAAATGGTGCGTGTCCAAATCGCATATCAACATCTGACTTGGGCGAGGGCTTACTCAGAAAAACATAATATATATATAAAGCCAAAATATATATAAAACAAATAGCGATTCGGGCATAAATCAATTGCTGCCAAAGCGTTTTTATCGTCCTGTATCCTTTGACACATTTGCTTAATGCTCGCCAAAAAAAAAAAAAAGGAAATATTATAATACAACTCGTGTACACACGGCGTATGCGCAATTAAAATATATTTTTCCACGTGCTATCGCGCCGGGCGCGCTTTTATTGTTCCACTGCGTCCATAAGTTATTTGACAATTTCGTTTATCTGACAATTTCGATATGTTTTCAGTTTTGTTTTTTGTTCGTTTGGTTTTGTTTTTGCGGCATTTTCATGTGTCTCCGCGACGCATAAATCTTAACCGGCAAAAACTTGTGAACAAGTAAATTTCAAGACATTTTTATATTAAATACTTTGTTTTGATTTAATTTGCTGAGCGCCGGCAACTGAGAACTGGGCATATTAGTTTGTATAGAAATCAGAAAATAAAATAAATTAATTAAATTAAAAATAATTTTATAATAAAAATAAATAAATAAAATGAAATATAAAATTATAATACAAATGGATAATATTACATTAAATTTTATATTAAAAATAAAAATTAAAATTATAATTATCAGAAAATAAATAAAATAAATTCAATTAAAAATAATTTTATAATAAAAAAAAATAAATAAATAAAATTAAATATAAAATTATAATACAAATAAATAAAATTATATTATATTTTTGTAAAAAAATATTAAATTATAATTATTTTTCTAATAAAAGGTACAATAACTCTATATATAATTTAAGTAAAAAATATTAAATATTTAAATTTATAAAAAGCTTCGAGCATTTTCACTGCTTCATTCTATAATAAAATTAATTTAATTTAATATGCAAAAATTAAAATATGTAAAAAAACAATACAAAAATCCAGTATCATTAACAATTACCTGACAAACAGGGTATTCCCTCTTCTGCCACTCATAATTTATTAACTCGATTTCTTTCAGCTTTCATTATTCAGCCGGCATTGATTTATGATCACATACCAACGCAATTGGCATACATACATATATGTCAGACTTGCTTCGTTTCACTAAATTAAGCTTATACTTTTATGTTCTTCTTCTTCTTCTTCTTCTTCGTCTGCTTCTCTCACTTCTCCAATTGGTCACACTCAAAGTGCGAGTAAAAGACCTATGAATTCATTAGCCTTGCTGTGGCCTGCTCTGACAGGAGCCAGACAAAGTTTTGTTTCAATAATTTGTTTTGTTTGGCATTTGCCGTTTCCGCTCGAAGCGAATCTCGGCTATATGCCCTGCTCTGCACTGTGTGCCCAGCCAATATACCCCATAATCTCACAGTTGGTTGGGCTTTAAAAACGCAAATTGAACGCTGGCGGCGGGCCACAATTGCGTTGCGACTCGATTCATATATTGGTGCCGTTAAATGCTTCCAGCTCGGGAGTACATTGTTTTTCCATTTGTGCGGCTCGTTTTAATTGCAAACCATGCAAAATGGGCCACGTTTATTGCGGACAACTGTTGTTTGGCATTGGGTGAGGGGGCGTGGGGGGCTGGCTTAGCTAGACTAAGGTTGAGGTTGGGTTATTGCTGATGCTGCCTGGCACGCTTTGGCAGCGCAATATCTCTGTGCATTATATTAGCCAGCAATTTGTGGACTTTGCAAATTTGTATAGCTCGGGGTCAGCTATATATACATACATATATATATATATACATATAGCCAATGCTATACGAGACTAACTTAACTGTAAAGTCTTTGCTCTTCAGCTTGAATCCTGCCCAGCGAAAAATTAATGAAAACTTATATTTTATGCGGTGAAAAGCGTTTTATAGGCTGTCGTTAAGAGAGAGCTGCCGCTCGTAATTTCATTTAGTGCGTAAATTAATTTTATTTGTTATTCGCCACGCAAACCACACGACGACGGCCTAAACAAACCACAATGCTGACCCTTTTACGAGCTGGCCTGGCCTTGACAACAGCTGTGCCGAGAGGTCGACTTCTGTGGAACTGAACTTGAGTGAGTTCACTTCTCAGTTTTCCATTGAAAAGTTTCACTCTCTAAATATTTATTTTGTACGTTTCAAGAGCAGTTGGCTCTCAGCTTGTCTTAAATTATGTTTAGACAGTTAAATTTATGTTTAGACAGTTTCCGTTGCTATGACTTTTAAGTGTTATCTAATAGACTTGTAAATCCATTTAGTGTGTCCATAAAGCAATTACCCAAAAAGTGGCAAATAAATGCTGGCCTAGTGCCAAGTCTACTCTGCCTCTGTTGTGGGCCAACATCACCTACATTTGTATGAATGTCACGCAAAGGCTGTTAGTTTATTTCATGGGGACAGCTGGACATACTCATAAGTAAATGAATTCAGCTCGTGTTGGATTTGAGCAAATTGAAAAGAAAATTCTCAGGCTAATTGTCTTGAGCTCAAAAGCATATGCTTGTTAAAGCTTTTGCTCGCCAGCATTAGATCAACTTAAATGGCCGCAACTTGAGGCATGTCGACCTGAAACTTGCCTCGCTTTGATTTATTGCCCTTCGAGCTGGCTGCGCCTCAAGGCTGCCGCCAGCCAGCGGTCAATGGCGAGCAAAGTTTAGCCGAGGCGTGGAGCGGCCCTAGACACAATAGTCTGGGCCGTGTCTTCTAAAGCGTCGTTTATCTAATGCTAACTACTCCTTTGGGTGTCTGCCCCGAATTAGAGCGCCCTTAACGCCTAATTCAAATGACGGCAGGCATTCGGGCCACGCCCAAAACTGAAAAGAAGAACAAGAACATAAAAAATTCATTCATAAACTGGGCTTATCTTTATCATTTTTGTATGTTCATTCGCGGTTGAATTTGGGTTTTTTTTCTTCTTGTGATTTTTCAATGAATTTATATTTGAGCTTAAAGTTTGAAGTGGTTTAATTGCTGTGGCTGCTGCTGCTCTTGGCTTAATCAAATTATATCACTCTCATTTATCCATTTGCCATTCGGTCTTTAAGCTTTGAAGTAGCGCTAATTGCGCTTTATTGGTTTTTTGTAAAAGCAAATTTAATTAGGTGAGAGTATCTGCTAGTCGAGCAGTGCTTACTCTCTGCAAATAGTTTGCAAATTCCTTCTGCCGTATGCTGTGGCAGCGCAAGCTTGTTGTCTGTGTCCTCTGTCCCCTGTCCGCTGTCCTGTGTCCATTATTGAAATTTGGTTACAATTCATTTGGCTGACTTTCTGTGGCTTTCATATGCAAATCCTGACAAGATTTTTAGCTATTTACTGTTTATATTGCGTATCAATTTCCATGGCTTTCAATCTATCTGCGTTCTGGCCTACACACAAAATTTGAAATTCAATTTAGTCATGCGTTTGATATGAGCCTCAAAATTCCTTGTAAAAGGAGCTGGGCAGAGGCTGAGGCAGAGGCAGGCGCAGGCAGGCGCATGAATTGATTGAATTCTGCGGCCTATGTCGTGGGGGGGTGGCTGCGCCGCGCCTCTGATTGATTGTTGCCAGCTTTACAGTCGAACCTTTCACAATACATTTTGTTAGCTTGGGCTGGTGTCTTGCTGCTTAAGCTTACCTGTGTGCTGTGCTGTCATGTCCTCCTGATTGATGGGTAGCGGTCAGACACGTGCCGTTGCGAGTACTTCAAGATCATTAAACGAACCATCCAACAGTTGGTTAGTTTCTGATTTCAGCTGGGCAACATGCTGGCGCTGTTAGCCAAGTTCACTGAACCGACAACAAAGTGACGGAAAATCTTCCCAATTTTCCAGCCGTCAATTGACACGCTGCCAAAAAGTAAAAGTTGTCATCCGACACAACCCGCTCAGGTGGGGGAATGTGGGGCTGCGGTAGTCTAGCAAGGACCATGTCTGCGTTTGCTAATTAACCACAGAAAACTTGAGAGCACATTTGATGCGAACGGGGCTTAAGCCCAGACAGGTGTGTCACAGGTGCGAAATACTTTTAGTGGGTGCGAAAAGCACTCTCTCTCTCTCTCTCTCTCTCTCTGTCTATACGGCATTGGCCTTCGAAAGTGAATCCATTTGACTTTTACTTCGAAAAGTTAAAAGCTGTCTAAGCTTCTTGGTAAATTAAAATAAATGAAAGAAGAGATTGATTATGGGTGAATGTGTGTGTGTAGTTGATGTGTGTGTATATAAGTGGATGTATGTATGTATATAAAGGATGTGTTAATGAATACTGATATGTAAGAATTTATGAATAAAATGAGTTTAAAAATCTATGAATATGAAAGTATGAAATTATGAATTTATGAATTTACGAATTTATGAATTCATGAATTGATGAATCTACAAATTTTTGAATATACGAATGTACATTACTATGAATTAATGAATATATTTATGAATGTATTAATATATTTATGAATTTATGAATTTATGAATTAATGAATTGATAAATTAATGAATTGATAAATTGATGAATTAATGAATTAATGAATTTATGAATTGATGAATTGATGAATTTATGAATTTATGAATTTATGAATTTATGAATTTATGAATTTATGAATTTATGAATTTATGAATATATGAATTTATGAATTTATGAATTAATGAATTTATGAATTTACGAATTTATGAATTTATGAATTTATGAATTTACGAATTTATGAATTTATGAATTAATGAATTTATGAATTTATGAATTTACGAATTTATGAATTTATGAATTTATGAATTGATGAATTTATGAATTAATGAATTTATGAATTTATGAATTTATGAATTTACGAATTTATGAATTAATGAATTGATGAATTGATGAATTTATGAATATATTTATGAATTTATAAATTCATTCATAATGTATGATTTTACGAATTTATGAATTTATGAATTAATGAATTGATGAATTTATGAATATATTTATGAGTTTATAAATTCATTCATAATGTATGATTTTACGAATTTATGAATTTAGTTAATGTCTTTTTTAAACTTATTAATTCAATTATGATATTACGAAAATGTACTAATATGTAAATGATGTATGCATACATCAGTATGATATATACATGTAATGTATGATATGTATATATTTATTATATATACATATATATGAATGGAATGTAACCACATGTATACAGCTTACATAGGTATTCCCTTTCATCAAGCGTTAGTCATCGCCTTTCTATGCGATTCTTATACATTTTAGTAAGTCTAAAAAATTTATATGTTAGCAGAAACTACATTCCAAACTCACTCTTTTCTTTTGCCTTACTTTCTCGCTCTGAAGTCGTCTTTGATTTCACATTAAAGCTTTGCTGCATTAGAATTTCACTCAGCTTAAAGCGCAACATATTTTTACAGCTGACCTATTCCAATTGGCTGACAATTGGACACACTTCAGGGTCTTCGGTCGACAGTTGGAAATTTGCAAGCATTTGGCTTAATTGTAACAGCTTGGCACTTAGTAAAAAAAAATGCACGCAAAGCTTACTTGTGCGGAAATTGAAATGAAATTGAGCGCAATTCAAAAGAAGGCCATGGCGACCACGCCTACCTGCCCAGCCCGACCCATTTCAAGCAGACAGCAGCAGAAGGCGTAAGCTTTGCTTTCTTATTGCGCATATTAAAATGTTTACACTTCAATGGCTGTCGAATAGGCAACAATGGCTCGATTATGATAACAGGGCGGAGGCTCTGTTGCCAGGCAGACATGAGAAGCCTCCCTCAATATGCATATATATTCTCTGCTCTGTTTTTTTTTATTTTGTCGTCTGTCAGACGTTAAATTTTTTGAATTAGTATGCAAAGTGAAAAGAAAAAGCCACGTGTGAGATTTTTGGCCCGTTGCGAAAGATGAATCCAGGCACGTACGTGTTCTAGGGGGTTTCGAAATGCTTACATGCCTAATTAGGGCCTTAATTCAAGGTACAGAAAGACCAGAATATAATGCAGTAGATCGTGTCAAACGGGAGTTGAGTTACATTAGAAATTGTTGAGGTGATTTTGGAGTTTTTGGTTTGCACAGCAATTGTTTGCCATTAAATAAAGTGGGCTTGGTTATGGCTGCTTCGTCAGGCATTTGTTTAGTCCATTAAATTTAATTGTTTATCCATGAGCCAATAATTACAAATAAGGCTGCGATGGAAGAACAACAACGGCGGCAGCAGGCGATGGGAAAATGTTGATGTTAATCGAACTGAATATCGAAGACAATTAACTCCATCAGGGTCAGGCTGGCGTGCTTTGTTCGATGTTCGATGTCGAGCGCATAGCTTACTAATTAATCAAAACAATCAGCAGCGCATTTTCGTGTCATGTGTGCTCACTGTACCAAAGCCCAAGAGGCCAAGGGACGACCTCGTCTGATCCGACAGTTGGCGCCACCCCTTCAGTGTTGCCTCTCTACCCTGTGTGCCGAGACACTTAAGCCCCCACTATTTGTTGGCATTCCATTTAGGGCGGGCAAATGGCACAAAGTTCTAGACGTGCCGGCGAACAAAGATGACATATGAAAGACCGCAGGAGCACATAGTTGATTGCTTAAGAGCTGCTCAGCGTTTAAATGGCTGCCGGTTGAATGGAGGATGAAATTACATCTAATTAAAATCTTTTCATTGAATTTCTTACAACGCCAAAAGTTCAAGCTCAAAGTGCAAAAGGCAGCCAGCAAAAGCAAAAGCTAAGAGCGCCTTTCATTCGACTGCAATGAGAAATGTTTATGCTAATGAAATGGAATGTGGCAGAGGAATATTATTTACAACTCAAGTCGAGCCGAGCCGAGGCCCTTTGTTAGATTCTTGCTAATTGCACAGGTCAATGGGATTAGGTAATGAATACAATAATGAGGCATCTGATAGTGGAGTTGGGCTATTGTCTGTTGAATTGAACTGAATGACTGGACTACAGTTGACCGACTGCTGGCCTTTTACTCTTACTAATGCCTGTCTTTGTCTGTTCTGCTTTCACAACGGATGTTTATTTGCTAAGAGATTTAGAGAGCAAAAGTCGGACTTTTCAGCCAATATGTTTTATTAAAATAAATATACATGTGTATGTACAAAATTATTGAAAAGAAGCTAAATTTCATCAGAAAGCGTTGACTCGATATGAGGAGGAAAAACGATAAAAATTGAAGAGATTTGAGATAAGTTGGCAAAGAGACTTTTCTAATCATTTTAAAATATCACATATTGCGACAAGACATGCATATATTTTTATATATTTATAATATATAAATTTTATAAATATTCATAACTACAATATATATTCACCTAACCCAAACAACACTAAAAACCAAATCACA
Organism: Drosophila paranaensis; assembly: GCA_035047545.1. Taxonomy (NCBI): domain Eukaryota; kingdom Metazoa; phylum Arthropoda; class Insecta; order Diptera; family Drosophilidae; genus Drosophila; species Drosophila paranaensis. The sequence goes on along the minus strand of JAWNPL010000145.1, from coordinate 6,123,747 downwards.
AATCCAACTAAATCAGCTTAGTAATTAAAAGTAAAAATAAACTGTGCATTTGAATTTAAATTGAAATATGTATTTTTTTTTAATAGATTTCATCATGGCAAATTTTTACACATAAAAAGAAAGCAAATTTTGTTCACAATCAAATTTAATCCTGGGCTTAAAAACTTTTTTGTTTGCCAACAAACATGAGAGAAAAAAACTTCTTCAAAGGCTGATAACCGGATTAAATAAAAAAAAAAACTTTGTAATTTACTTTGGATATCAAAAATGCAAGAATTTATTTAATACATCAAGGCACAAAGGAATTATTTTTTATTTTTGACGTTTTTAATGCCCTAATGCTGTTATGCAAGCAAAAATTCTGATTTCAACTATGTTCATAAATTGTTTTCGCTTTCTATATACATATTATATTGAGAGAAAGTAAATTCCTAAGATTCTTGACAAAATTTAAAATAATTAATTATGTTTATTTAATATTATAAAATATATTTATGTAAAGTAAAAATGTAAATATATTTCTTTATCAAAAAAAAATCAAAATCTTCATATAATTTAGAATATATTTATTTTATTATGGGGAAAAAATAATGAAAATACTTAATTTAATTTAAAATACATTTATGTTTATGTTAAGCTATAAAATATATTTATATTTTGTTATATTTAGTATTTTCTTTGAGATCCCTCATCTCATTGCATAGTCCATCTGGCTGTTTATTCAAGCAGGTCTGCATCTTCCATACAACAGCCTGTTCTTGACCCATGTCCATCAAAAAGCTTTATAAAAAGGCCGAATAAATGCCAAAAATTGATTGTCACTCGAAGCAATTCTGTCAATTTTTGATGGCAGGCAAAAATAAAAATCCCATTAGATGGGATTCGCTCACGGTTTTACGACTCGCCTAGACTGTGGCCAACACAGACATAAAGCGAGGTAGAGAGAGAATCACATGCCGGCTCATAAAGTGCGATGCACTTAATGGAAGTTACGAGCGAGATGCTACGCACACACAGATACACTCACACTCACATACTCTGGTGCTCTTACACAAATTAATAAAGCAATATTGCGGCTTGTCGAGTTTAATTTAAGCTCTCAAATCGCTGCAGGTGCGTGTGTTGCAAAGGCAAGCCAAAGAAATTTGATTTAAAAAATAACTCGGCGGGAGACGCCTTTGAAAAAAGTTTCGCCCGAATATTGAGATGTGCTCTCCATGCGCTGTCATGACAGCGCAAGCACAAGCAGCGCCTATAGCAACGACCGCACACACACACACACGAGAACACTCACCTAAGCATGCTGAGTTGTTTTTTATATAATAAAAGAAAAGCTGCTTACTATGTGTGTGTGGTGTGCACATATTTCCGCCTGCTTTGCATCTCAATATGCGCTGAAGTATTTGCACATTGTGCTTGATAGGTGAGCAGCAGGTAGCTACTGCCAGCGCCTTTATTGAGGTGTTTATCAAAGCGATTCAACCCTTTGAAGCTGAGCGAAATGTCATCGAAAATACATAGTAGGAACATTCGATGGTTACCCACTGTGTGCAGCAGGAAATTCCTTGGCTTTAAGGCAATTTCTCTCTAAAAAAAAATACATTAAAGCAAAGCTGTAAACATCCATTGGCAGCAGCCACCAAATGCCATTCATTTATTTTTTGTCCTTTGCAATTCTGTTTTACAATTTGATAACAGCATTGAGACGAGAGATATTTCGCTTAATTGGCATTATATAATTTTTTGTGCGTTCGCCGCGCTGCGGTTTGCATTTGCATGCGAAATACACTGCAGTAATATTATATCGTTTGGCAAAAGAAAAAAAAAAAAAAAAAATGCAGCGAAAACCAATTAAATGCATTCCAATTCGACTATGACAAAAAAAAGCATAATAAAAATCGCAAACATTTGATTGTAATTTAGTGAACTTTCATGTAATGTTTACTTTTTAGCTGTCGCATGTTGCGGTCAACCACGAAATGCTGCAGCTGGAAAAAAATTTGAAAATAAAATATCCTTAAAGCTGCGTCGCTTCTATCAATAGCATTGTGTTTGGACCGGTTCAGCGTTCATTAAATAGATAACCTCGACAACAACTGACCAACTTTTGTTGATAAATAAAACTTAAATAAACAAAATGCTAAAAAAAATACAATTTAGTTGAAATATTCAGCTGATAAGCTATTAGCCAACTTGGTTTATTGATTATTGCCGTTTTTAAATATTTAAATTATATATTTTTATTTTTTCTGAATTATGAATATAGTTAAAGGCATTGCATTTTGTTCAGTAGATAACTTCAGTAAACCCTATTTGTGTGTTGTTTAAGCGCGATAAAATACAGAAAGCTGGGCCATTATGAGCAAATAAATAAGACTAGGAGATGCCTGGAGCACAATAGATATTTAAATCGTTCTGGGCTTATTCTCTACGTAACCAGAGATCGCTTACGCAGAAGAAACTAGGTTGAACACGCAAACTTTATTTATTTGTATTTATTATGATATTCTTATTATTTTATTTTATTTTTAATAAAAAATTTATTGGATTGTAATTATATAATTATTTTTTACTTTATTTTATTTTATTTTTAATAAAAAATTTATTATTATTTATTTAATTATTATTATTTTTATTGTATTTGAAAAAAAAAAATAATTAATTTATTATAAGACTATTATTTTTTTAAATTTTGTTTAAGTTCATGAAATATAAAATTATTATAATTTTTTTAAATTTTATTTTAATTAATTTATTATACGATTATTATTATTTTATATTAGTTATTTTAATTAAAAATTATTGTGTTTCTACTTTTTCTGAATATCAAAATATTTTTCGAATTCATAAATAATATTTTTCATAATTAAATTTTAGCTCTGTGCCTATGTTACTAAATCATTAGGAATCGTATTTAATTTAATTCATAATATTTAATTTATACCGAGTTTATTCTATATAAATAATTTGCTAAGTTATTAATTTATTTTATTTATTTTTATTAAAACCTAATTTATTTTTTTCTGAATCTGAAAATTATGAAAAAAAATAATTCGTAAATTGAATTTTTGTTTAATCCCTACAGTGCCAATTATTTATTATTTTTTTGCATATATGATTAATATTTATATATTTCAAATTGGTTTTTAAGAGAAACTCATAGTCTGAGGCGTATAATTTTGTATATAAATTATCATAGAGTACATATTATAATTATTACACCGCTGGAAAATCTCTCACGATATAACGACAAACTGACAAACAACTCCCACTGGGCTACTTCAACGTGTTTCACACTCAGTTTCCTCGCGTCGCTCTTTATAAATAGTGGGAAAACTTGTTTAACAACCTGCTCCATTTCGCTTACTTCCTTTGGCAGCTGCTGCTGTTCAGGATCAAGGTCGGGGGTCGCTGTAAATGAAATTGTATATCAAGTTTTTTCACTTCGCACTTCCTTTGTGTTTGTGTTTCGTTTTGGTTTAACTGCAAATATAAACTGTAAATTGCCAGCCGTTGCGAATAAAGATACAGATGCAACTGTTGTTGGAGCTATGCCAAGGGCACAATGCATTTCCTTTTGGTTTAATTGCGCTTGCAACAAGATGGCGCCAGTGCCGCTTGTTGTTGTCGCTGCTGCTGTTGCTGCTGTTGCTGTCAGCGGCATCAACACACGTACGGTAAAATTTCTGTTTAATTTCGTTTTCATTTCCGCGCCACGCAACGCCACGGCAGTTAACTGTTTGCCTAGAGCATGTTGCAGCAAGACGGAGCTGGGCGGGGATTGGGTTCGGGCGGCGTTGCGTGTGGCACGTTCCAGCAGCCAATCAATTCGACAATTCAAATATATATACATATATATATGTATGTATATGTGTATACAAGCAGATATCGGCGATAGCAATGCTTAAGCATGTATACACCCACACACATGCGTGTTTGCAAGGAGCTGAAGCGGGACGCGCCGGGGCATAAATTTCATTTATATCCTTTAGCTGTCTCAGCAGGCAGCGCCAGAGCTTCCCGGCCTCCATTTATTATTCAACGGAAATGAGCGCAAAAAGTGCGTCTCATATAGCAGCATAAGTGTGTGTGTGTGTGTGAGTGTGTGTGCGTGTGTGTGTGTGTGTGTGTGTGTGTGCAGATATGCTCAGTCCTCCCACTCGATATGCTCGTCTGTCGCGGTTTGTCTTTATTGTTGCCTGCGGACGCGTTTCGCTTATGTTGAGAATTAAAAGAAACTCTTAACTCTTCTGGCGGAAGTCACTGCGAAATTGCCAACATCCGACAAAGGAGTCGAAAGACCCAACCCAAACCCAACACAGCCAACAAAATCAACAACAAGTATCGAACAAGGATACAAAAACAGAAACCACTCAAAGGCAATGCACACCAAAAGGGCGAAAGGAATTCAAAGGGATGAGCCCAGCTCCGCATCGCTGTTCCGGCATTTGACTGTCAGATGATGATATGTTGGCTCTAAGGTAGAGATGATTGAATAGTTAAGTGCGTAGATAAGTGTATTTGTGACATGTGTGCCAACAGCAATCAAGGTGATTAAATAATGTTGCCAAAGAGAGAGGAGATGGCGAACGTGATAGGCAATTTATTAAATTAAATTATGCATACATATATATCTATATAGGTATTTATATTATATATATTATACTATATGCCCAGTAAAAGTTGTCTTTGAAAATTTGCATTTTTTGCTGATATCTAAGTAGAGTAGAGTGCTTACTACTTTTATACTCTGTCTATCAGTTCTAGAATGGAGTGACTCTAGCTGAGTCCTTATCTCTCTGTTCGTCTGCCTGTTACTCCCTTCATCTATCCATCTCTAACTAAAGTGTATATTCACAAGAATCCATTGCTTTATTATTGATTTTAATAATACTAATAGTCTATCAACCCACGACTGATTCTCATGCTGGAGTATGGGCTGTGGGCCCTCCATCATTCATCACAGCCTACTTCATTAGCAATAGATGCTTGATTTAGCATATTATGGAGCACAGCTGCTGTAATTATCAGTGCGGCTATTGTTGTCATAATATGCAACGCTGCACTGCAGCCCATTAGTGTTTATACTCTGTTTGCCATAAAGCGGAACGGCTGTATTATGGACTCGATACCAATAGAAGCTAGGCATTGCAGATGCAATTCCTGCTCTTGCGGGCGCTGATCAAGTTTCAATTATGTATATTATTGATCTATAAACGTTTTTCTTTTCATTTAAGTAAAGTACAGAAATTTACAAAAAATTACGATAAATGTCCGCAGGATTTTGAATATGTTTGCAGAGGAATCTGATATCAGGTTTCAAGCTTCAGGCTACAAGTTCCAGGTGAGGAAGCTCAGAGCTGAAGCGCTCAGATTGCTGAGTTCGGGCGCCAGATATTTGGTTTATCAGTTCAGGTTTCACACTTCAGGCTCAAGTTTCACATTTCATGCTTCAGGTTTTAATTTCCACATTTCAGAGTTCTGGTTCCAGACTTCAGATATCAGGTTTCTGAATCAGGTTTCAGTAAGGTATCTGCTACAGGAATCAACCTTTATATTAGCGACTCCAAGCTTCTACATTTCTTAATATTCATAGTAAATCTTTAACAACTTAATGCTAAATTTAAAGCATGCATTTGTGTATATATTCATATATATAGTTATATAAATTTTATGTAAAATATTTTAACTCTCATCCCTGTTCTGCATGTCTCCCAGTTCTCCTCCGTGGCATATTTGTTAGTTCATTATTTAATTAAAGCAACAGATAATTAAGCAACAGATAATTAATGCAGTTTAACGTATGTATGTGTGTGTGTATGTGTGTGCGCAGACATATATTAGTCATATTTAGTTGACTCTCCGCGCATGAAACAAACAACAACTAACTGAGCAGAGAAGGCAGTTAAAGCCTGCGGCAAGGACTCGTTTTGTTTATTTGCGCCGCAAAGTATGCAGCAACAGTCGGTGCGAGGCAGAGCAACCTGAATATGAATGCAGACAGACCTGCGACCCACGCACAGACACAAGATATATATGCATGTGCACAGATGTATGAGATATATGTATGTAAATGTATATGTAGATCACATGGCATATAATGCATGTGCTGGAATCAGTCTCTCTCACTCTCTCTCTCTCTCTTTCTTGGTTTGTTGAAACATATGCAAAACGAGTATTTCAAATTGCGAATGAGCGAATCGGAATAAAAATAATTATGAGAATTACGAATGGCTTTCATGCAGGGTCATTAAGTACAACGGGTATACTGATTTTATGTAAATTATGATGAATTTGGGCCTTGTCCGAATCTGAAAAAGGAAAATGTTCACAATTTTTAAGCTAGAACCACAAAATATGGCTGCTAAGTTACTTTAGAGCCCTATTGTGGGCGTGTTGAAGCAATTATACGAGATCTTCCTCAGTTTTAGCGCTTCAATTGACTAATTTTGCAGCTGATTACTGCAGATGCTTAGATAGATTTGTATATTATATGGTCCTCATATATGGAGCGTGGCAAGTTAGTATTCTATTGAAATTGATTGCTTTATAAATTGAGCTCATTTTGGGCGAGTATTACGCAGTCTGTCATACATCAGTGCAATGTTATTGCATAAAGCGCCAACTGAAATGTAAATTTATCTTCGACGAAGCTTACACATTTCTAGAAGGATATGTGGACTATTGCATGAAAGATGTAACTGATTATAATTAATCAAAACAGATTAACTATCTTATACAATATAAGATATAATATCTGTACATGTGTGTATCTTATACAATATATGATATAACATTTATCGTTAAGTGTAGCATGAGAGACTGAATCGTATAAAATATAATAACTATCTTCTATATAGGACTGCTGTATAAGACTTCTGTATAAGAGTACTGCATAAGACTGCTATATAAGACAATTATAAAGGACATCTATGTGAGAGTACCATAGAAGGCTTCTGTATACGACTTATATAGAAGACTATTGTAGACGAATGCTATATAAGACTAAGACTCTAATAGAAGACTGCTGTAGAAGACTTTGGTATAATCTATTCTAGTAGAATATTGTAAAAGACTCTCATATAAAACTACTATATAGGACAACTAAATACGATTATTATATAATACAAATTTATATGACTTTAAGTTAATAAAAATCTAATTGATATATAAAAGATATTTTTGAATATGTATAGCAAAATACTTAGAGAAATCAGAGATCTTCCTATAAATGCACTTGCAGCTTAACATCTTTGCATTAGGGAACTACTCAACTATCTTTCACCTACAAACAGGAAACAGCGTGTTCAATATAAGCTGTTCACTCATGAGCAAAGAGTATTTATTCAGGCTTCTATTTGTGTTTTTCTTTTTGCTGACGAAGTCTTCATCATCAGCAGCAGTCGGAGCAACAAGACGCACTGACGCACTGCCTTGAAACTCATATTTCGAATGCCATTTTTTTTTTATACCTTATTATATGCTGAGGCCGTTGGTGGGTAGATTGGGTGGTTGGGCTGATGGGTGGTGTGGCCTGGCGGTTGTTGTTGCCTGGCGGTTGCTGTATCGTAGGCGGCACTAACTGCGCGTCCGTGGCATTTACCTGCTATTTGCCAATGCAAATGTTGGACAATATTTCATTTGCATAACGCAGCTGCTGAGATTTTTGCAACGTGAGCGCTACAAATGTGGATTGTGGATTACGAGCAAATGACAGCACTTAAAAGCTCGCATCAAGCCAGGGCAGTGGCGTGGGGGCAGTTGGCGCTGACAACTGAATCAAAGTGTTCACACAAGCTTGACACATTAGTTGACATATTATGTGCACACATATCAATGGAGGGAGGGCATAATGCTCAGAGGGGCAGCAGGAGTGAGAGAGAGAGAGAGAGAGAGAGAGAGAGAGCGAGCGAGAGAGAGGGAGAAGAGCATATTTATATATATATATATATATTTATATATATACATACTTATATATATATTGCCCCACTCACGCCCACTTTTATTGCAAATTGAATTTGCTGTGTCACGTCCTCAGCTACTTTGTCAATAATTTTTTGAGTTTCTAAACTGCCGCAGAAAACGAACATTTTAGCTGGGCAACGCTAGCAGTATGTGAGACAATACAGGGTGTTCTGCTTGTGAGCTTAAGTTTTTGGCATAGTTAGTAGTTGTTAGCTGCCAGATTCCTTATTATAAATAATTATTATAAATAACTATCTGCATCAGTATTAAAAAACTAATATTCTTTTATCATATACAATACAGGGTGTTCTGCTTGTGAGCTTAAGTTTTTGGCATAGTTAGTAGTTGTTAGCTGCCAGATTCCTTATTATAAATAATTATTATAAATAACTATCTGCATCAGTATTAAAAAACTAATATTCTTTTATCATATACAATACAGGGTGTTCTGCTTGTGAGCTTAAGTTTTTGGCATAGTTAGTAGTTGTTAGCTGCCAGATTCCTTATTATAAATAATTATTATAAATAACTATCTGCATCAGTATTAAAAAACTAATATTCTTTTATCATATACAAAATATACGATGATCAGTATATGAAAAATGGCATTAATAGCATAAAATAGTCTTTAGAAACAAACTTATACGTTGGCAAGCTCAAGTTTGTAGATTTCACGTTCCAAGCTCGATGTCTTTAAGTCTCTTTTGAACAGCTTCTCATACCGGTTGGCTTTTTGGCTTTGCTATTGAAAATGAATATTAATTATTCTGGCACCAAGTAGCCAATTCCAGGTTTCAAGACTCAAGCTTTAAGAGCTCATGTGCATCGTCTAAAGTTTTAGATTCCAAACTGTTCAGGCCTTGTTCAGGATGTTCCATATTCCAGTTGTGACCTTCAAGGTCTAAAGTTACATGTGCCTAGCTATATTTGCTCTTTAAAAAATAATAAAAAATAATATAATTGTTTATTTAGAATTTTTTTCAAATTTCCACTTTGATTAGTTTTATAAGTTTCTTCAAGTTCTTCTTGTTCTTTCGGTCACTTTGTAGTTCAGTTTTTATGATACTGTTATGTAAACTATCATTTATACTTCTATTTACCCTATTAGACATTCCCACCATTCAAATCAAGCCTATCATACCTACCCACGCTATCTTAACTTGCCTCTTTAACTTTCATCTTTCATCTCGCAGATGTCTCTCAAAGCATTTTTAAAAATTTCTATCACAAAGAGAAATCTGCTTTAATTATCTCTACCCACAAAAACACCCTGTAACAGGGAGCAGGAAGTTTGCGCGCAACTAGGAATATGAGTATTTTCGTAGCCATAAAATGCAGCTGCAACTTTTTCGCCTTGGGCCAAGTTGCAACAAAGAAGTTGGATCTATTGTTATGCTTGGTCAGTTGGTCGTTGCACTTTTCGACCGTCACTGCAGCGTGTATACATGAGTGTTAGTGTGTGTTTGTGCTAGTGTTAGTATGTGTGACCTAGTGAACCCACAAATATGCGGTACATGGCTGGCCAAATCGCCATCAGCTGCGCAGAGCGCGCATTGTCCTGCCGTGTCATGGCGTTCGCCGATCCGTGTTCCGCACCGTGTGTTCCAAGGCGGCAATCATTTGTCAATGTCGTCCACGCCCTGAGCACACGCAACCTCATCGCCATCATCAAGTCTCGTGCTGCTGCCTGCCGTCGCCGCTGCCCCTGCAGCCAGCTGTTGTGGCATGTTTGTTTCGCGTAATTCCTCAGCGACAGCAAATGTTGTTTTTGCCACAGCAGGAGCATGGAAATGAAATACATAACCACACACAGGCACACACGCACACACGCACACCCGCACACCTTTAATTTTGTTATTATGCAATTGCTGCACTCAACGCCGCCAAGTCCCACGTTGCTCTAATTAGTGCCCTTTTGACTACTATTGACTCTTTCACATTCGCACAAACATTTCATTCAACTTTCTAAATGCTTTTTAATTGCAAAGAAAAAAGGAATTTATAATGATGATATCTTTTTTTGTAAACATCCTCCTAGACAACAGTCAATTACGAAATGTTTCTTTGCAGCTACACTTTGTAGCATGGAAACGTTATAGAAATAAGTATATATAATCTTTTGAGTAAACAAGTCTGAAAAGAGGTTAAAAGTAGGGAATCGAGGAATATAAAATTGCAGAAATCGGACTCTGAAATATTTTATATTTTATTTATTTTATATTTATATTACATTTTAATTTTTGTTTTTGTTTTACATTTTATTAATTAATATTTTAAGATTTATATTTTATTAGTTTATATTTTATTATTTTACATATTAAATTTTATTTATTTTTATAAACAAGTAATTCTAAAATATATTTTCTATTGCAATTTTCATGAATAAATTTATTTGATGAGAATCGCATAGAAAGGTGTAAGAAAAAAACTAATCTAATTATAATCAAAATACAAATAAAAACTGACTTTCAATACCTTTTCTGTTGTCACTTGCTATTAAAATTACATTTAAATAAAAATGAGAATCGCATAGAAAGGCAAATTGAACAGGACACTAAAGCAATGCTTCACAAAATTAACAATACAAAACTCTAGAGTAATTGGAAGAGACTTTCTCCCCTTTTCTCTCTTTGCTGCTCTCGCACAAACCAAAAATCTAGAGTAATTGCAAGCGACTACCACTCTCTCTCTCTCTATATTCTTTCTATAAACATTTTCAAGCAATTTATAAAATTTGGTTAAAGCAAAGCCAACGTGTTTAGTCTGTCTGTCACGCTGTCACTTTGTCAGCTGCTCTTCCTTTTTTTTCTTGGTCATGCTAGGCCACCGCAGCCACAAATGTCTAGCAAAACTTTTGGCCCAAAATGCTAATGCTCATTAAAAAACTTGTCAAAAACCAACAACAGCAGCAACAACAACAACAACAAAGTGAGGCGGAGACGGGGAAAAAAAAGTCAAGTGGCGCAGAGTGAAAATGCCATTCTAATTGCACGGAAAAACCGCAGCGAACTAAAAACGACGACGTGCGTCGCAGAACGGGCAAATGAAGTCAACGTCAGGAACAGGACCATAAACCGCTCAATTATAATGTTTTGAACTGAACCAAGGCCCAACAAAAAGTCGTTATCTGAAATATTTGACATGTGTCTGTCGCCCAAGCGAGTCGTGACGGCGCGCAGCCCGACGACGATTCATTCAGTGGCGGGGGTGGGCGGTGGCTACGCATGGACAAGCATTCGCATTAGGAGCAATTAACAATCTGTTGCCAGAACATAAAATATACAAAATTCATAGAGCGCTCACTCTCTGCTCGCTCAAGGTTCAAGGTTCAATGGAGTGCACGGCGTATGCGTGATTTCGTGCAACTGCCCAAAAGTATGCAACGAAAAATGTGCTAAGCGTTGGGCAAATGAAAGCTAAAATAGGGGAAGGTGGGAAATTTCAAATAAAATAATATTTTTGTGCCTTAAAGCATGTCTACTCAATGATTTCGTTAGTTTCAGCATTTTTTGTAGTAATTGAATATATAGATAGATGCACAGAAACCATTTCTATCTTTGTTTCATTTTGTAGCGCACGTAAGACTTATGTGGAGTGGCTGCTGCTTCAAAGCTGCTCGTCATAAACTTATGAAAAACTTTGCTGGCTGGCACTCCATAGTTATCAGCTGCTTGGCCCAACTTTCAGTTATAATCTCCCACACGCAGACACAAAGCAAATGAATTTTTAAGAGCGGGCTCTCGAGTGGGCGTGGTGGGAGTTCGGTTGCGCTGGAAACACTGGCGCAATTGTAGAGTTCAGTACTCACATGCTTTGCGTGGCTTTGGCACCCATTAGAGGTGAGAGAGAAGGGGGTATATAGGTTTAGTGAGATATAGATATAGATATAGATATAGATATAGATATAGATATAGATATAGATATAGATATAGATATAGATATAGATATAGATATAGATATAGATATAGATATAGATATAGATATAGATATAGATATAGATATAGATATAGATATAGATATAGATATAGATATAGATATAGATATAGATATAGATATAGATATAGATATAGATATAGATATAGATATAGATATAGATATAGATATAGATATAGATATAGATATAGATATAGATATAGATATAGATATAGATATAGATATAGATATAGATATAGATATAGATATAGATATAGATATAGATATAGATATAGATATAGATATAGATATAGATATAGATATAGATATAGATATAGATATAGATATAGATATAGATATAGATATAGATATAGATATAGATATAGATATAGATATAGATATAGATATAGATATAGATATAGATATAGATATAGATATAGATATAGATATAGATATAGATATAGATATAGATATAGATATAGATATAGATATAGATATAGATATAGATATAGATATAGATATAGATATAGATATAGATATAGATATAGATATAGATATAGATATAGATATAGATATAGATATAGATATAGATATAGATATAGATATAGATATAGATATATAGATGTAGATATAGATCAGGCAATCGACCAGGGTATCTTCTAGTCTGGTAATCCTAGCTAGCACAAAGTTATTTATTTTTTCAAGCACGCTGACTGACAATTTATGTCATGCTGCCGGGAGTTGTCGTGAGTTGGAGTTAAAGTTGGAGTTGAAGCTGAAAAGTTGAAGTTGGTATATAAGTCATAAGAGATAAAACAACAGGCAGTGGAAAAACTAAACTTGGCTAGGTGCAAGTAGTTTCTCGATGTGCATTTGATTGAAGCCGACTGTTGTTAAGATTCGAAGGAAACTCCTTGAGATTTCTGAAGTTGCGTCCTTCAGCTAGGAATTTTGTAAAGTGAGCCTAACTAGCTATTAAAGTATCATAATGTTAAAGTGAAATGCTCGATTGGCCAGGCTAATAGAACATTAGGACATTAGCTGCTAAGCAGCTTAAGTTGCTCAAGTTGCGGACGAGGCCTGCATAAGCAGCTTAACCTTCGACTAATTGCGATAGAGACAGTAGGAATTCCAGGAAAACGGTGCCCCAAAGAGCCAGTTCTCAGGTAGGAGATGCCACCCAGTTAGCTGGAGTCCACCAAACTTGGCCAACAGAGGAGCTGTCATTCACGCTCTGCTTGCCGGCCAGCAGCAGCAGCAGCCACAGTAAATGTGAAATAAAATAAATATTGACAACTGAGTTCGTCGTGATTTATGTGGCATGACTCATCCGGCGGCGAGTGGAGAGATCTCTGGATGAATTTATTATGGCAAGCTGAGTTGACGGCGAGTGGCACGACAATTGCCAGACTTCTGGGCAAACAAGCAGCCCCCCCGAATATTTGCGCAATGTGGCCAGCGGTCCCCACATATCCGCAGGCACTTAAATAAAACATTCGGCCAAGTGCTGGGACACCGAGTCCAATGAACCGGGCTGGCGAAAAAGTGAAATGCAAATCATTTGACGTTTGCCCGGGTGGGCGTGCTTATGGTCAACTGCCCCTCCCCTCCTCTACAGCCAGCTCGAACCCAATTCGGTCAACATTCATTTGGCAAGAACAGCAGCATTCACTTGTGCATGTCAATCATTTTTTGACAGCCAGCCAGCCAGCCAGACAGTCAGCCAGCTAGCCAACTCGCACACACATCCATCTCAGAGGCCTCATCGTCGGCCGCTTCGTCGTCTCCATTTGCAGCTGCAACTGCAGCCAGCTAGCGGGTGACAACGTGTCACCTCCTTTGATTGACAACCGAAGAAACACACACTCCACACACTCTCTCTCCCATTCTAGAGTGTCTCTAAATAATTTCGCTCATAAAAACTCTCCGCTTACCTTGATTTTGTTGTAATTTCGATTATTTACATGCCTAATTAATGTTTATGCATTTCAATTTATAAAAACTCATGACTTAATTACCCAGCTGTCGCCATAAATTTTTTAGAGAAAATAAACACGCTAAACACCAAGTAAATATATGAATTTATGCTGCGGCAGATACGCGTTCAGTGAGTGGGAAGAGGGGTATATTGGCTTAAGGATTTGGCGTAGATTTGTATGTGCAAAGAAAGAAAGTGTTTGAATGTAGGTGGCAGATAGATGAAATTTTGCCGAATTTATATGTATTTATATATGCTAGCATATATATCAAATTAAATATTATTTATACCCTAGTAAACCCTGGTATTTATGGTATTAATGTACATATATTTGTCGTTGTCCTACGATGTTTTATGCTTTAAGAGCAAGCACTCCGAAAGTAGAGAAAGTATCTTATCCTATTATCATCTTCATTATAAATTTAATATTTAAATCATATTTATGTAGAACAAAATTTATAGATTTTTGAACTATTTCAAAATATTTTCGTAACTCATTAGATATATTTAATACTATTTAATACTCTGCTTTTACTGCTGCCTTAATCGCACCATTATTAATTCTAGTCATGCTCATTGGGCACATGGCAATCTGCAAGAATATTTATAGATTACAGCTTGGCCCTTAAAAATCTTTGCAGAACTAGCATCAACAATGAATCTCTCTTAACATCATCCATAGATAAATTCTATGCTGCACTCAAAATTCTAAAATATCTCATATTCTGCCGAAATCTAGCTACTTTCCCACCACGTACGAGCATTCTGCAGTCGCGCACACCCCACTTATCAATTCTTTTCTCTTTTTTTGCGTAATGTGTGCCCCAAAAAAAGTGTTGCCAGCGCTATTAATTAACGTACAGCGTGGTGTAATTATTTGCTCGCATATATTATGCGGCCAACATTTATGTTTTTCCTCCTCTATCAGCAGAAATTTATGTGCATTTAATAATGCACTTAAAACCGAAAATTGGCAATAAAAATTAAGCGAAATGAGACGTAATGAAATGCAAACTGCAAATTAATTTCCACATTTACGGCACTCTCTATTACACAGAGCAAAATTAAATTAGAACTTGTTTACAAAGCGAAAATCAATCGACTGAAAATCGAATTGCAAATTCGCTAAAACATTTTCAATATTAATAGTTTCCATTTCAATTTAATTATGTGTTCATACTGAGCTGCTGCAGAATCATCGACTTCTCTTTGCGGAGAATGATGCGCAAAGTTCTTAAAGTTCGACTTGAGCTGTTTTGTGTTCGTTCGGTAAATTAAATTTACCATAAAACTTGTCGACAAACTTTGCTGATAGACACTTGCCCACAATTTGCCAAGATAAAGGAGAAGGAGCATCTCAGTGGGGAGTGACCATCGAGTGGACTGCATAATGCTCGCTCATGCAGCAAAAGGAATTCAATTTGATGCAATTCGAATACTTTTGAATTTGCCATGGCTCAATGGGTGAAGCGTATAATTTATAGATGTATCTGTTGTAAAGTTAAAGTAAAGAGCTGCTAATTGCGCATTTCTGGAAGTAAAACTATATGTATAAAGATACATTTTAGAAGATTGTATATATAGTGAAATCTAATATATAGCTTCAGTTAGTGCATATCTATAAGAGACGCCAGCGAAGCTAGAGACTAAGAGACGCCATCAACCACAAGATTGCGGCTTGTCTAGATAGATCCTGACAATCTGCAAACTTAGTGATGCGTTATTGATGCTTAACTAGATCCTCATAGACTTAGAGACGCTATCTTGATAGCTAGATAGAACGTGATAGCGTCTCTAGCAACACTAACTCTCTAGTGTTGCTATGTTGAAATCTAGAGAGATTATTTGGGACTCTAGCCTCTATTAATAGATATCAAGATAGCGTATTGATAGCGTGGCTAGATATTTAATGACGCTATCTTGATATGATAGATATCTTGTCTTGATAGCGAGGCTAGATATTTAGTGACGCTATCTTGTTATCTAGATTGTTTCTCTAAGCCTTCAGCCTCTTAAGCTAAGATACGCCATAGAAATCTGTCTGGATGCGTTATCTCGATCTCAGTCCATCAGTCCCTAGCTTCGATAGTGTGCTCCAAAAACATCTCA
The DNA here is from genome assembly GCA_035047545.1 of Drosophila paranaensis. Taxonomy (NCBI): domain Eukaryota; kingdom Metazoa; phylum Arthropoda; class Insecta; order Diptera; family Drosophilidae; genus Drosophila; species Drosophila paranaensis. The sequence continues at coordinate 6,107,783 of JAWNPL010000145.1, read as the reverse complement.
GCTTAAAAATTCTACGTGCAAAGGAATATATATTTCAATATATATTAGCCATTACTTTTTCCGAAACCAATATACCCTTTTCACTTATATAAGCGAGCATGAAAACTGCCCAAACATATCTATATACGAATAAAGTGCTCAAAGGACGCTTGGCATACGCCTGCCTAGTCTGCATTCCCAGACATCCGCTTTGCATGACCACAATGAAAACTTTGCCAAACATCAGCAACTTTTGTGGAGCCAAAGAATATTTAAATATTTGCGATTTCCATCGGCAGCGAATGCTTATAGTGGTGAATCTTTAAGGGATTTGATTGGCTGCCAAGTGGCTGACTAAATAATGGCGATTATAGCCAAGAATACGCTTGAAACTGAACTAATTAAGGCAGTTAAGCTGCTCTGTCTGAACTGCTTCATATTTGCTTTAAATTCAATCAACAATTTGACGGAAATTTCAAAAACATTTTTAATTGAGTTTTGATCAAAGTGCAAACAATTCGTCAACAAATGTGGCTTTATTTTTGTTTTATATTTAATTAAAGTTTTTCAAAATTTCACAGCGAAAAGTGGACTAAAACTAGTTGGGGTCCTCGTCCGAGTCCTTTGGCCCTAACGTCGAGCGAGCATAGTAAACACAATAAACAGCTCAGCCAGTCCGCACTCTAAGCACTTTTCAGTGTCAGCGTTAAAGGATTTCAGCAGCGGCAGCAGCAGTTGGAGAGCAAAATAACAGAAATATGAGCGAGACAGACAGACAGACAGAGAGAGAGGGAGAGAGAGAGAGAGAAAGAGAGCGAGGAGAGTGACGGAAGTGCCAGGCAGAAGGATTAAAAGTTTTGCTCAAAAGGCGAACTAAGGCGCAGTTCAAAAGGACACAGATGCCATATTTTTTGTTGTCTCTCCATCTCTTTCGCTCTCTAGCTCTCTCTCTCTCTCTCTCTATCTCTATCTCTCTCTCTTTCTCTCTTTCTATTCTGAATCTGCTTAGAACTTTTCTAGCCCTGTTTTGCTGTTTTCTGCTGCTGCCTAAGTCAAAGTTTTTATTCCTGGCAAAGAATCCTTTTGTCGCTCATTCAAATTATTGCAAATTTATTTATTTATAAAATAAAAAAAATAAAGTTGGCCATATAAAGTTGCGGGCAAATATTATTTAATTCTAATAAGTCCTTGAGCGCATTCGAGGAATTCAATTTGCTTGGCCTTAGACTAAATTCTGGGAATTTGCACATTTCATAAAAGAAGAAACAAATGTAAATATAGAATCAAAGAAATTTTTCTTTACTTATTATAAAAGTCTAAAATAATACAATAAAACAGTAGAGTTTTTTATTTTCCTTTAGAAATTTATATTTCCCCTCAGGATGTTTTCTTTTCGATAAAAAAATACTAAGAAAAATGCTTATAAGACTTGTCTAAAGATGCTATTCTTAAATAGCAAATTCTACAAAATTTTAGTGCGATATAAATTCGAATTTAAATATATTATAATATATATACATATATGTATATAATAATGGACAGTTCCTCACTTTGCCAAGCTCTTTTTATTAACAATAGTATCAATATTTCTCTTCAGTTAACAATTCTGTGAAACTTAAACCAAAAATCTAATACAAAATACTGTTCCACTCTCCCAGTTTCAATAATTTTGGCCCAAGCTAAAAATTCTGTGAATTTCACAACTTGCCAGCTGTAATCTAAACTATTTCTCACAATTCCTGCCTTCGCTAAAGTTGAAGTTTGGTCCAAAAAATACCTTTAATTCCAGGAAAATTCTAGTTTCATTTTCGCCACATCTGAATCACATTTCATGAAAATCTAGTACAATCAGAATCCCTTCGATTTCCAATTAGAAATTGATATATGCTTTTTCAGTCCATTTCCCACCTGTTTAATTAGCTTAATGAGTCCCACAGCTGGTGGCAATCGCATGTAAACCAAATCAATTTGCCATTTAATCAGTGTGAAATCAACAAATGTCCTAGGCACAGCACTAACAGTGCTGTTAACTGTTGACAGCCGGCTGTTAAATTAACAGCAGCAGAGCAGTCGCTGAAAGTGAAAGTTTGCCGGCAAAAATAGTACTTATAATCGCGTGAGTATAAGAGAGCCACAGCTCAAACATATGACAGCGAGGGAGACAGCAGTAGAGCGAGAAAGCTATAGAGCAGCCTGTGCCATGTGTTATTAATTGTATCAACACTGAGAAAAATTTGGTAGAGCTTTTTTAGAGGATATACATATATGTCTAGCTGTTTGTATACAAATATGGTATTTTGGCATCACTGAAGCAAGACAAAAATGTTTAATAAATCTTTGAATACATATTTTAAAATTTGTTTTAAATATATTTTTATATAAGTATATGTAAAAGTATATAAATACAAATAAATATATATATTTTATTTGCAAGGAAAACGCAATATACTTATTCTTCATTGGAGGAAGAATCTTAAAATTTTAAATATATGTTCATGAATAAAATTAAATACTTATATAATATATCTCCGACTATTTAAAGGTGAAAGTTTTCCACTTCAAAGCTAATTTACAGTTCTATAAAAATAATTATAATAAAATATAAAAATAATAAAGTAGCTCTGACATAGCATTCTAAAGATTCCATAAAATATATTTAATTTGTTTACTGATTTGGCAAAAATACCCACTAAACAATTTCTCCCAGTGCACTTGCAATGTGAGACATGCATGCAGTTCGCTATGAGTAGAAAGCGAATACGAAACGAACAGATGAAAAACACACGAGCATGAACAGTTAGCCAATTTGCCGAGTGAGCTGAGCACACGAGGCTGGCTGGTGTGTCGTCGGAGCATCAGTTTTGCAGTCGGGGGCGTCGCATGCACCACAACAACATTTGCCGGCGACTGCGGCGCGCAGTATGCAAAACAAAGCTGAAACGTGCAGTTGGCATTGGCAGTCGCAGCAGCGAACCTAGCCGAGCCGAACGCAGCTCATCCAGCGGCAAGCGAACCAAAGCAACAGTGCGTAAATCCAGCGGTACTCCAACGACGACGTCTGCGCGACGCTGGCAGCGCTAATTCAAATTAGCAGAACGCAGCGTAAATAAACAAATAACTCTGCAGGCAGTCGGCCGCGGGCAGCAGCGCAAATAATTCAGACAGTGAAAAATAACAGAGAAATTCGTGAAATTCGAGAAATCACAGAAACGCTTGCCAAATATTTTGAGAACCTCAAAAAAAAAAAAAAAAAAAAAGTGCGTGCCGTTTGGGAACTGTGCGAACGCAGTCGAGGATGGGCCGTGTGCCAAGGCGGCAAATGGCGTCGCATAACAATGGTAAGCATTAGATACGTTTCCCAGATACATTTGTATCTTTCGTGTGCGTGTGTGTGTCACGAATTGGCCAAGCAATAAAAGAAGAAATGCCATTTTCGAAGGGTCTCGTCATGTCCTGCTCTGTGCTCAGCATGCGAATTTATCAAGATAGCGACAATTTGTACGCATAATCATTTATAACTGTTGAATGCGAGGGTTAAGCACTTCAAAGCTGACGAAGTGCCAATTGAGTGTGACTGGAATACGGCTGGACGGAGCTTAATAAGCCGAAAAGTCGTTCGCAAGATTACCAAATTGCTTTAGTTTTTAAAAATGGGTGAATTTTATGTTGTCTTCGGATGAGTCTAATAGTTTCAATATTTTATGTGGCAGAATCTTAAATGTTCTCAAATTGTCGCTTGTAGAAGGTACTCTTGAGGTATTCTTTAGGAAGGCATAAAAATTATTTTTGAAAACAATTTTTAAATAAAATTTTAAAACAATTTTAAATATAAATATATAAAGAATTTATAGTGAAATTTAATATTTATTAATAAAAACTAATATTAAATTTATTAATTAATATTAATATGTTAATTAATATTATATAATTACCTAAATGAAGTTTATTATTCTTTAGTTTATTTAATTATTATAGACATATATTTAAACTAATACAAATTATAGAAAGGATTTATGTAAAAATGTATTTAAATATTGGGTATCTTTCTTCAAAGTATAATTATTTTGAGAACAAATTAGGAACTTTCCAAATTAAAATAATTAAAAATTAAATTTTTTCCAATTTTTTCATTTATACTTCATTTAAAAAAAAAAATGGTTTTTGTTAATTAGAAAAAAAAATCATTTTAAAAAATATTTTTTTGTTTGTTTAAAAAAATAAATATTAACAAAAAATAAAAATTATACTTGGATGAAAGCTTTTAAATTGTTTATTGGACAAAAAATTAAGAATATTTAAAATAAATCGCTTATTTTTGAAAACAAATAATAATGCCCTTTAAAAAGACTAATAAAGCTAAGTAATAAAAAAGTAAAAATAATGATAAATAATACATTAACAAATAATAAGTAAACAAATAATAATAAACAATAATAATAATAATACTAATAATAGTAATAATAAAAAAATAAAATCTTTTTATTTATAATTTATGCCTTGCCTTCCTCTTTTTTGTAAAAATAAATTTGATTAACTTTAAAAATGTCAAATTAAAGCATACATACAGCAAAAATAAGTATAATATATTTATAGCAAATAGTACAGTTCTCAGCCATAGCTTATTAACAAAGTCCGGCAAGAGACTGGTTGCCAAATCCTATCACAGACAGACACTTTTATCAGTCAAATAATTCAAGGTACAGCCCATTGAGCCGCAGTTGCAAAGGAAACTGAAGTCATTTAGCAAAACGTAGCTAGAAGGTCGTTGCACTCCACATTGACGGACGGACGGACGAAGAGACAGCGCGACTGGGAGACGGACAGACAGCGAGTGAGTGACGCGCATTTGGCTGATGATTGTTGGTTGAGTCAAATGTGGAGCAAGAGGAGGAGCAGCCGCAGCAAAAAGGACGACATGGCCAAACGAAGCATTCAGCAGCTGCTACGCATGTAATTTGTCAGACAGATTTCTTTTAACGTCAAGCCAAAGACACCTCGGCCACTCCCACTCCCTAGCCCTCGCCCCCGGCGTCGCCCACGCCCATTTCCGACAATCGACACCAGCACACACGAGAGGACATTGCAACCAAACAGTTTCCTTCCATTACGGCTGACTGGCTGCCATTTGGAAATGCTTTTTGAACCAGGACATACATGAGACCTTAGGAAACGACAAAAGGAAACAACAGACATTAACATTTCAGCGCAAATGATGTGATAAAAACGAATTCAATTGATGAATATGCATGACTAGCAGTTACCCTGTACTTAAGTATTAAGCAGTCTAGACTGAGGTGGTAGAATAAAGTTAAGAAATTATCACAGTGCGAGTAGTAATGAATAGATAAAGCATATATATGTGTATAAAGGGGTGTGCTTGACTACCTGATACCCTGTATTTGAGTGATTGGAAGTTTGCACAGAGTTATTAGAGTGGGCTTGGAAATTATTATAATGCTTTTCGTAAAGAATATATTTATACATGACTAGTAGATACCCTGTATTTGAAATATTTGAACTCAAGACTCAACAGCTGGTAATAGTTGAGAAATTGTCTAAAATAGCGAAATGCGTGTAAAATTAAACAGTATATTTATATATTGGAAGGTAAATGCACGACTAGCAGTTACCCTGTATTTGAATTATATGTAGATTAGACTGAGTTACTAGATAAATCTCAGTCTTTATGATATTCAACACAGAAACAGTATTTTTTTATATGTGCAAGCATATGCATGACTTGCAAATACCCTGTATTCCAATATTTAACATCACAGGGTATACAAAAACGTAATGATCCAATTTAAAATACACTTAGAAATGGATATGCATAACTATTATTGTTGATCTCAAAGATACCCGAATCTGCATACATTCCTATCTCTTCTCTGCCTTTGAAGCAACCCATTTGAGGCACAAAATAGGCAGCAAAAGCTGTAGGTTTATGGTTTGAGAGGCAGATGCCAAAAGTTCTGCCCTCAAATTCAGCCAGACAAAGTGCATAGCAAATTCGTATAATTTTATGGCAGCGGCGCCAGCTCCAACCTCCCCTAGCCAGACTCCAGGCCTGACAAATAGTCAACGGAAAAAAGCCAAGTGGCAAAAATTTGTAACCAAGTCAAAGGAATGCTGAGGTGAAAGTAAGCTGGAGGGCAGCTGAAATTAAAAGCTTTGCGACAGCTACACAAATTGAGCTGCGGTTTTTTTGTGGAAATGCTTTGATTTCCATTAGACTCCATTTAATTTGTATCTAAGGCTCTCGGATGCCTCTTCTAATTGGGAATACAAAACATGTGAAACCTATGCTCAGAATGCCATGTGTCACTGTCATTTATCTCTTTGCTTCGCCCTCGAGTCGGGCTCAAATTTCTGACATTCCATCAGGTACTTATCCATGATATTTGACAGTCATGCAGGGAGGCAGGCTGGTGGGTTAAGCAGTCAATGGCTGCAGCGCCGCAAACAGTTAATGAGATATCCAAAGCTGCGGCAGCAAACTTTTCAAATTTTTCGTCCTGCAATGCGAAAAGTTTTGCAATTAATTACGATGGGACCTTTAAACCGATCCGAAGGGCGGATAGAGACGGGCACGTGGCACAAGGCACATGGCGCACGGCAGGTGGCATTGCCTCTATATATATAAAGTACTCGCTTCGGCTAGATAAGATAAGCAGCTCGAGCTACTGCAATTAGTTGTGCAGCGTAAATGAAAATTGAAAAGCAATCGATGCGTTGATAGAGCCGATAAAGGTAACTCTAGTGGAGGAGCTGAACTGAATCATTAGCCATTAGCTAATGCATTATGCAAGAATGGAACTCAAATCAAGCGAAATTCCACGACGTGTCATGCTCTGTAATGCTTGCTCAACAACTTTTAATACCCTTAAAGCAGCAGCTCAAAGCTGACTTAAGGTGTGAAAACTAAGTGAAATCATAAGCCAAAAGTGGTAAAAAGAAATTAGAGGCGACAACGATGCACAGTTGCCAGAGAGAATATCAAATTGGCGTTGGCAAAAAGTCAACAGAAACAGCAAAGCGGATGCGGTAAAATTTCTTACAGGAGAAAACTCTTGTTAAATTATGACGTGAAGAGGCAGTCGGGAAAAGCGAGACAAACTTTGGATAAAAGAAAGAAATTTGCAAAGCGAAAAACTATTTATCGAAGCTTTAAAGATTTTTTGCCGCTTCTTTATGGATGTGAAAAGGGGTATATTAGTTGCATAGATTGTATGATGGTCTGAAATTTGAATTTTAATTGTAAAGTGCGCTGTGAAGTGTTCAGGAAATATAAAAAGGTCTATCTGAATGATTTTATTGACTTAACCTGTAGATTAACCAAAGATTATAATATATTTTTAAATAATATTTAAAAATAAAATATTTATAAATAAATATTATATAATATTTAATTTATTTTTAAATATTATATAAAAATAATTTTATAATATTTAAAAATAATATATAAATAAATATAAAAATATATATAAAAAATTATCTTCATAAATATTATGCCTCTGGAAAATTAAATAACAAAAAAAACCTTGCTTAGTCATATATTTATGATCAGATTGTCTTGTAGGTAAATCTGTTTTAAGTTCTTCAGAAAATGATTGATGTCTCTATAAAAGAAACACAATTACGAATTTTAGTATATATATTCTAGTATTCTTAAATATAGAGTATTTGATATAATAAAGTTTACTCTATAGCCAAAGATACAGGGCAACATAATTACTCAGTATTCATACTGTAACTTGTGCTCACCGGAGTGCTGCCAAAATTATCCCATAATTTTAACTCTAATGAATCGTAGATATGCCTCTGTACGCCAAGCAGCGCAGACCTTAAAGCTAATCTCTAAAATATATCATGATATGTATATTCCCTAGTCAGCCATACCTACACTAAAAGCTCTCTCTCTCTCTCTCTCTCTCTCTCTCTCTCTCTCTCTCTCTCTCTGTCCCCCACCTCTCTCTCTTTGTTAAACTTGTGAAATGATAAATTTTACTAGCAAAGTTCTTTCAGCATAAGGAAAAAAATGGGAATAGTTTGATAATATAAAGACCTCATGTGGTTAATAAGTGTGCCAAGGGGAGTTGGCGCTAGGTTGGAGGAATGTCAACATATTTTCAAAACAAATTTGCAAGAATTCATCAAGTCATGGCTGAGCACAATGCATATTGTGCTGCGCTGTTGTTACACCTTATGCAACTTGCTGTTTTGCATCCCGAAAAAACTTGCCACAACTTTTTCATCAAGTTGTCGTCAGCCAGGAGCAGGAGCAGGAGCTGGAGCTGCAGATTGCAACTGTATCCAGTTACGCTGGGAGTCCCAGCTCGTGGCCATGATTAATGCTCAAATTAAACAACGCCTGGCTGACGTTAATGACGACAAAAGAGAAAACCGGCAGCGACAACAAAGAGCCAACAAAAGAGAGTATCTAAAAAGCTGAAACAAAAAAGCAAAAAAAATTACCATGAAGAACAAAGGGTTACACGATAATGAATGCCCAACAGTCAAATAGCTGTGGGATAATATAAATATATGTATGTATATGGCAATATCAAAAAGTCGATAGCATTATCATATAGTAAATTAGTTAAACTACGGTTTTTGCTACACTGATTGGCACTGAAATTTGTTGGCTAGCTAATCAATCACGGCGACATTCCGATCCACATATAAATACTCCATTAGTTATGTTCGCTGCTGATGATGATGATGTGAGTCATGCGATCCATTTCGTTCCGCTTCCGAATCGATTTCGCAATTCAATTAGCGCGGGCCGATGACGAAATGAATAATTGTCCCTGAAATGAAAATGGAAATGGAAATGGAGCTGACAGCCAGCAGTGCAGACCCCACTCAGGCGCTATTGATTGGCCAACGAGAGTCGAGCCAGCAGCAGCGGACTCCAGCTGATATGAGACTAGACAACAACAAAAAAATATCAATTAATTAATATCATGATTTAGTGTTAATTGAACGTCAATGCATTATCGATTCATATACACACAGTAAATATATATATGTATATATCCTTATCTCTACTGCTCGCTCTGCTTGTCCCACTTCTCTGTTCGCTCCTTCGCTACTGCTGTAAAGTAATCAATTTAAATTGAATGTACATCATATTTTCATTGCTTCTGCTTAAATGAACTCATCAAATATTTGCACGAGGAGGGGCGCTTGGCAGGCGCATTGTCTAGGTCGGCCATGGCTACAAATATTAAAAATACTTCAATGAGCAAACGTGAGAGAAAACAAATATGAGCAGCAGCAGCAACAACAATAGCAAACATCAATGCACAATTTGGATAAACAGAAAAAATGTGGGGGGGGGAAATAATTTGAGCAAAAAATCGACTAGAAAATATCCTGAGAAAAGGAATTGAGATTGATAAGTTTATAATTAAAAGTTTATCATATTATACCAGGAACTCGAAAAGTTTTCAGAAATAGAAGAAGACCTAGTAGTATAAATTAATAAATTATTTTCGTAGTTTTATAAGATTTCTACGAAGAGAAATTTGCACGAGTCCTAGAACTGCTAAAATTTCAAGAATAGAAACCTAAAATAATTGCGCTAAGCTGGAAAATACATAATATACTGATTTTTTTATAGAAATAATTATTACAATATTTTATTTAGAAATATTAAAGCTCTCATACTCTCAAACTTTAAATTTAATTATACAAAAAATAATACATTTTAAATTTAAATAAATTATTATATTATATTTACAAATCAAAAAGTTCTTAATGAGAGAAGACTTCATAATATAAATTAATTAATAACGTTCATAGTTTATGTAAGTTATATTGATTTAAAATTTGCATTTTAGTTATCTTTTATATTTTATCTATATCTTTATTTAATTTAAGTTTTAGTTAAGTAACAAATATATTAAAAATATTTATATATATATATATATATATATATATTTTTTTTTTTTGTAATAACATTTACTTAATTTATAATTGTATAGACTAAATTTGATTTAAATATTATTTTTATATTAATTTAATGCCAATTAATTCGCTTTTCTCAACAGTTTTAAAGTTCTTGATCGATGTTTTAAAAACGCTTTCCTATACTAAGTATACCCCACGCACAATAGTTGTTTACTCGGTATATTAACTTGACCGACTATCATAATTAAATGAATAAATAAAATTGATGGCTGACTAAGTGCAGGAAACTGTATGCCATTGAGCCATAACAACGAGCAGAATAACCAAAAACAACCAGAGCAGCAGCAACAACGACAACAATTACCAAAAGCAACAACAACAACGACAAGTGCTATGCATTTGCTGCAATAATTATTAATTGGCCATTCATGTTGCTAATTGCATTTCTTGCCAAGCGGCAAACGACTTTCCGCTGGACAATTTGCTTTGACGAACGCTTGATTTGATTTCAATTTATTTATTTTGATATTTCTTTTCGCCTGCTGTTGAGTCAGCTGTAAATATCAACACAAGCAAACTGATGAGCCAGATAGACCTGCCGACAGACCAGCTGACAGACTGACAGACAGCAGGCAACATAAAAGGCCGAGCCGAGCCATTTCCCTCTTCCTATTTATTCCAGTTCGGTAATTATACTTCAAATGTTATTTGTACACAGGTAAATGCTATAACTTTGATTGACTAAGCGAATTTCTAGGAAATGGAAATACAAAAATCTCTTTGATACGATAAGAATAAGAAGAAAAAAAATAATAATCAGTGCAACATGGCGTATACGTGATTTTTCTCCATATTAAATTGTGCTCACTGTGAAGCAAATAAATTTGATTGCCATTTGAAATTCGTTCACAGTTGACTTGCTGCTGTCCACAAAATATGCAACGACAATTAAAAACTTCACAAATTGTCCCGGCAAATTTTAATTGAAAACTCAATCGAATTGTTAGAAAATGCTTTAAAATTTGTTCGCAACAATATTAATAAAGTTGTGCGAAGCAACAATGCCACACAAAACACTTTGTTCATATAACAAAAAACTATGTAAGCTAAGCTCTTAGAAAAAAACATATGAATAGAGAAAGGGCTGGCGAGCTGTGGTGGGGAGTGCGCGACTGGGAGATACCCGGAAGTGATGTAAATCTGTGTTGAGTGTAGGTAGCATAGGATGATTATATTAAAACTTTGCATATATTATTAAATTCCTGGATATGCCTAAAAAATTTATTTCATCATAAATTTTTTATTAAATTTATGGATGTTGTTTATATATATATATATATATTATTGGTATAAAGATTATAATAATTGAGGTCTATTGCTTCAAAGAGCTAAGATAAACAACTCTTGTGATTATGCCATAGTATATCTGTATTGATAGCTATTTTAAGTTCATTTTCATATTTCTACAGTATTGACAGTGTTTATAGATCATTCTCAACTCTTTAGGCACATTTCACAATCGATAAATATCTATTTAATGAGAATAGTTAAAGTTCTTGGCATTGAAAACTGAAGCTCAAGCTCTTATTAACTTATTACGTTTAGTACAACGCGAAACAATTTCAATACTCAGTCGAAAGAATTTTTTAAATTCATATTTTCTGCTTCGATTAAATTACTTTTCCTCAAAAGTTATATATGCCCGCTCAGACAAAATATTCAACAAAATCAAAGCCCTTAACCACCGAAAGCCCCTCAACAAAGTCAAACAGCTAAAATAAAATGTCGAATTTCAACAGCATCCAATTAAAATGTCGCTGTTGCTTTGTCGGCACCATAGAAACCAAAATAGTCGTCTGACAAAGGCTTTTCCATTGTTGCAACAATGGCCGAACTGTTGGGCGGTGGGCCCCAAACCGCGTACCACGCCCACCAGTTGTTAGGCTAAGGCCAGTTGGGCACATATGGAATCAATGGGCATGCTTCAATTATGTGGACCAAAAAATTCGTTCTTGAAAATTTCGCAAAGCGCAAACTATTCGAGCATGACCAACAGATGGGCGGCTATTAGGCCGTGGGCGTGGCAATATATTGGTGCTAATTTATGTAAATTGCATTATGCGGGAGCTCCAAATAGGTAATGCGCATAGACGAACACACACAGTGAAGCGTGCGTAAAATGAACAGCGGCAGCTGCATTCGATAAGCGACTTCAATTATGCCAACTTGAACCAAATAAATTGCTTTATTAGAGATAATCGATTGTGATTTATATTGGCGTAAAATTTGAATTGATAAATGGGCCAGGGATCGGACTTGGTATATAGCTTAAATAAATGAGCCAGAAATTAAATGCAGCAGCTGTGCCAAATGGAATTTGGGAGGGGAAACAAAAGAGAGATTATGGAAGCTCAAATTAAAATAAATTAATTTAATATATTATGAATTTCTAAATTTAAATTTACCTATTTAAATTATGTAGTATTTAATTATTAAAATTATTTAATTTAATAACAACATTTTCAATATTTAATTATTAAAACTATTTAATTTAATTAAATATTGTATCCAATTATAGTTGTAAATGATTTTTGAAGTCCAAATTTAAATACATTTATTTAAAGAGATTTTTTGTATGTTTTATGAATATAATTTGTATAAATATCCATAAAAAATATATGGATATTTAAACAAATTTTATTTGTTTAAAATCGATATCAATTAATTTAATTTTTAGCTTTTATATTTTACATATCAAGTTTATTTTAATTATTTATTTTCCCTGAATTTAAATTCAATTAAATTAACATATAAGTAAATTTATTATTTTTTATACCCTGAACCCATTGAAAATGGGTAATCAGGGTATAATGTTTTTGTTGGAAGGCGTATGTATGTAACAGGCAGAAGGAGGCGTGGCAGACCCCATAAAGTATATATATTCTTGATCAGGGAGACAAGCCGAGTCGATTTAGCCCTGTCCGTCTGTCTGTCTGTCTGTCCGTCTGTCCGTCTGTCCGTCTGTCCCTATGTATGAACGCGTCGATCTCAGAACTTACAATAGCTAGAGACTTCAAATTTTTTTGTAGGTCCCTGTATAGGGCGCGCATATCGAGTTTGTTTCAGAAATTCGATAACTGTTATCGTTTTATTGTTATCGATTAAAAACGAAAATCTAAATTAAGCTATAAAATTCTATCTAATTCATCTTTCTAGCTAGAGTCTTAAAATTTTGCATTTAGTGTTATTTGGGTCTTACGCAATTTCGGTTTTTGTTAAATTTTGGGTGCCACGCCCCCTTCGCCTCCAATTTGTAACTCCCGTATATCAAATACTAGAGGCTTGTGCTTTGGCACATACATATATATGGATGACGTGATCGCGCCCAACAAGTTTGATCAAAATCGTTACTCTAGAAAAAAAGTTATTAAGCATTTAATTTCCCATAGCATTGCCATGCAAACAGCAGCCAAAGAACAGCTGACGCAACGATTTGCGCTTGTGAGTGCTTGCGCCTGTGTATGTGTGTGTGTATGTGTTGTTTGTAATGAACATATATATAAACTTATGTATATTAAAGAAACGGAGATTGTTTGGAATTGCGGTTCTTCGCAGGGTTCAGGGTATGCCCTAGTCGAGCGGTCTCGACTAGAGTTTTCTTACTTGTTATTATTGAATATATTTATTTACTAATATTATTAATATAAAATACCTATTAAAGATGAATTTAAAATAATTAAAATAGTTTTTACTGTGGTATGTCGTATTAAATATTTTATTAATATATTCATATATATATATATATATTTCTGTTTAAAATCATAATAGGAAAAATAGTATTTTAAATTATATGTTCAATGATGGTAGAAATTAAATTTATAAATTTTTTGTATTTTATGCAAATTAAATCATTTAATTGTAATTTTAAACGCTTTAAAGTCTTATGAAATACAAAATTCAAATCAGAATCAATTCACACAAAAATGACTTCAAGAAAAGAAAGTTCTGCTCTTCCCAAAAAACGAATTGAAAATAAATAAATTATCAATGTGAAAATATATTTAAGATACACATTTATTTATTATTGATTATATAAAGCCAAAAACTAAATTAATATATTGATTGAGGAAAACTAAAACCAAGTTAAATAAATTTCAACATTTTCTTTAAAGAAATGCGAAAAATAAATAAAATTGATTTCCATTTTGTATAATAAGTATTCGCAAATCAATTGCCAGTGCTCAACAAGAACTTTAAGCCAAGTTAAGTCCGACTAGAGCACTTTCCAGCTTAGCTGACTAAGTGGAGACAAATTTTCGTCACGGCGCTAATTTACGGCGACAATCTGTTTGCTCGCCGGGAGAAGCTGTGCCGTTAATGTTCCTCTGATATATCACCTGGATCACTTAGAGATAGAGAGCGAAAAGCGACCATGGAACAATACATATAGCTGGGATATAGGACTTAGGTCTGCAGTTGAGGCCATTTAGCCACAAACGTTAGCAATGGCAGCGGCAGAAATGGCTCTAACCACACCAAAGGCTAGCAACGGCCCAATTTTGTGTTCCCTTTCGTTAAACCAAACAAAAGGTGAAAATGTCTGTGTGTGTGTTTGCTTGCAAATGTGTCTGTTAAAAGCCAAAAGCCAGTGCCTATGATATATGGGTGGGCGTGGGTGTAGCTGAGTGAGCTTCATAAATAAAATGAGCAGTCCGGCCGGAGTAATGGTAAAAACCGCAGGACTTTCACAACTAGAACTTGGGCTGCAATGTGTGAAAGTCACACACACAGACACACACACCCGAAACCCATACATAATTGAGTGGTCAGAACAGGCAGTAACTAACCTTACACTCTGCTACCTTGAAGCGTGAAAATACAGTTGGACTTCTCGATTATTGAGCTATCTGCTGAGTAACAAAAGGTTTCGACCACAACAAAACACGACTGAGCCTTAAGTAAAACTGTCTGACCTAAACAAGCTGATGATGACTGATGTTGAGCAGCTGAAATTCTACACTTTTGAGATTTGGGGCAGGCCCTAATGAGGAAGCGAAGTAAGCTGGAGATATCAATTAATGTCAGATCTAATCTGCATATATTGAGCTGTTTCCACTGGCTTATTGACTGATGACTCGTTGGGTTAACCCAAAGCCAAACCACAAAATTAATTATTAAACACTGAGTTGATGGCAAACTGCTGTACAGAAACTTCGTCAACTTCTATTAAATATTTATGTGATTAAAGTAGTAGCTTAATGTTGTTTATATAGTTAACTATATTAAAAACTTAAAGCAGAAAACTTTTGCTTAAGCAATTTCTGTCTTAATAGACATTTTCCTATTAGAATGTTTGTGTTGAGCTGTTGAGATTTCTCGTATAGCTCTAAGTCAATCGAAACCAATTAAAGAACCTATTGTTGATCTATTTGCTCTTATTGAATTTTCCCAATTTGCTCTTGACTTGAACAATAGTCATAATAAGTCATCTAAAATATACAACAAATATACAAATAATCTGCTCATAGCTTTGCTCATAGCTCTGCTCATAGATCTGCCTCTGGTTGAGTTCTGATTCTGCAAATATTCTGATTCTGCCTATATCTCTGACTCAATTCTGGCTCTGCCTGAGGTTGGAGTCTGCCTCTGCCTCTGCCTATATCTCTGACTCAATTCTGGCTCTGCCTGAGGCTGAGTTCTAGCTGTCCTCTGGCTCTGCCTGAGGCTGGAGTCTGCCTCTGCCTCTGCCCCTATCCCTGACTCAATTCTGGCTCTGCCTGAGGCTGAGTTCTGGCTGTCCTCTGGCTCTGCCTGAGGCTGGAGTCTGCCTCTGCCTCTGCCTATATCTCTGACTCAATTCTGGCTCTGCATGAGGCTGAGTTCTAGCTGTCCTCTGGCTCTGCCTGAGGCTGGAGTCTGCCTCTGCCCCTATCCCTGACTCAATTCTGGCTCTGCCTGAGGCTGAGTTCTAGCTCTACTCTGGCTCTGCCTGAGGCTGGAGTCTGCCTCTGTCTCTGCCTATATCTCTGACTCAATTCTGGCTCTGCCTGAGGCTGAGTTCTAGCTGTCCTCTGGCTCTGCCTGAGGCTGAGTTCTAGCTGTCCTCTGGCTCTGCCTGAGGCTGAAGTCTGCCTCTGCCTCTGCCTCTGCCTCTATCACTAACTCAAATCTGGCTCTGCCTGAGGCTGAGTTCTAGCTGTCCTCTGGCTCTGCCTGAGGCTGGAGTCTGCCTCTGCCTATATCTCTGACTCAATTCTGGCTCTGCCTGAGGCTGAGTTCTAGCTGTCCTCTGGCTCTGCCTGAGGCTGAAGTCTGCCTCTGTCTCTGCCTATATCTCTGACTCAATTCTGGCTCTGCCTGAGGCTGAGTTCTAGCTGTCCTCTGGCTCTGCCTGAGGCTGAGTTCTAGCTGTCCTCTGGCTCTGCCTGAGGCTGGAGTCTGCCTCTGCCTATATCTCTGACTCAATTCTGGCTCTGCCTGAGGCTGAGTTCTAGCTGTCCTCTGGCTCTGCCTGAGGCTGAAGTCTGCCTCTGCCTCTGCCTCTGCCTCTATCACTAACTCAAATCTGGCTCTGCCTGAGGCTGAGTTCTAGCTGTCCTCTGGCTCTGCCTGAGGCTGGAGTCTGCCTCTGCCTATATCTCTGACTCAATTCTGGCTCTGCCTGAGGCTGAGTTCTAGCTGTACTCTGGCTCTGCATGAGGCTGAGTTCTAGCTGTCCTCTGGCTCTGCCTGAGGCTGGAGTCTGCCTCTGCCTATATCTCTGACTCAATTCTGGCTCTGCCTGAGGCTGAGTTCTAGCTGTCCTCTGGCTCTGCCTGAGGCTGAAGTCTGCCTCTGCCTCTGCCTCTGCCTATATCACTGACTCAATTCTGGCTCTGCCTGAGGCTGGAGTCTGCCTCTGCCTCAGCCTCTGCCTCTATCACTGACTCAATTCTGGCTCTGCCTGAGGCTGAGTTCTAGCTGTCCTCTGGCTCTGCCTGAGGCTGAAGTCTGCCTCTGCCTCTGCCTCTGCCTATATCACTGACTCAATTCTGGCTCTGCCTGAGGCTGAGTTCTAGCTGTACTCTGGCTCTGCCTGAGGCTGAGTTCTAGCTGTCCTCTGGCTCTGCCTGAGGCTGGAGTCTGCCTCTGCCTCTGCCTATATCTCTGACTCAATTCTGGCTCTGCCTGAGGCTGGAGTCTGCCTCTGCCTCTGCCTATATCTCTGACTCAATTCTGGCTCTGCCTGAGGCTGAGTTCTAGCTGTCCTCTGGCTATGCCTGAGGCTGAGTTCTAGCTGTCCTCTGGCTCTGCCTGAGGCTGGAGTCTGCCTCTGCCTCTGCCCCTATCCCTGACTCAATTCTGGCTCTGCCTGAGGCTGAGTTCTAGCTGTACTCTGGCTCTGCCTGAGGCTGAGTTCTAGCTGTCCTCTGGCTATGCCTGAGGCTGAGTTCTAGCTGTCCTCTGGCTCTGCCTGAGGCTGGAGTCTGCCTCTGCCTCTGCCCCTATCCCTGACTCAATTCTGGCTCTGCCTGAGGCTGAGTTCTAGCTGTCCTCTGGCTCTGCCTGAGGCTGGAGTCTGCCTCTGCCTCTGCCTATATCACTGACTCAATTCTGGCTATGCCTGAGGCTGAGTTCTAGCTGTCCTCTGGCTATGCCTGAGGCTGAGTTCTAGCTGTCCTCTGGCTCTGCCTGAGGCTGGAGTCTGCCTCTGCCTCTGCCCCTATCCCTGACTCAATTCTGGCTCTGCCTGAGGCTGAGTTCTAGCTGTCCTCTGGCTCTGCCTGAGGCTGGAGTCTGCCTCTGCCCCTATCCCTGACTCAATTCTGGCTCTGCCTGAGGCTGAGTTCTAGCTGTCCTCTGGCTCTGCCTGAGGCTGGAGTCTGCCTCTGCCTCTGCCTATATCACTGACTCAATTCTGGCTATGCCTGAGGCTGAGTTCTAGCTGTCCTCTGGCTCTGCCTGAGGCTGAGTTCTAGCTGTCCTCTGGCTCTGCCTGAGGCTGAAGTCTGCCTCTGCCTCTGCCTCTGCCTCTATCACTAACTCAAATCTGGCTCTGCCTGAGGCTGAGTTCTAGCTCTACTCTGGCTCTGCCTGAGGCTGGAGTCTGCCTCTGCCTCTGCCTATATCACTGACTCAATTCTGGCTCTGCCTGAGGCTGAGTTCTAGCTGTATTCTGGCTATGCCTGAGGCTGAGTTCTAGCTGTCCTCTGGCTCTGCCTGAGGCTGGAGTCTGCCTCTGCCTATATCTCTGACTCAATTCTGGCTCTGCCTGAGGCTGAGTTCTAGCTGTATTCTGGCTATGCCTGAGGCTGAGTTCTAGCTGTACTCTGGCTCTGCCTGAGGCTGGAGTCTGCCTCTGCCTCTGCCTATATCACTGACTCAATTCTGGCTCTGCCTGAGGCTGAGTTCTAGCTGTCCTCTGGCTATGCCTGAGGCTGAGTTCTAGCTGTCCTCTGGCTCTGCCTGAGGCTGAAGTCTGCCTCTGCCTCTGCCTCTATCACTAACTCAAATCTGGCTCTGCCTGAGGCTGAGTTCTAGCTCTACTCTGGCTCTGCCTGAGGCTGGAGTCTGCCTCTGCCTCTGCCTATATCTCTGACTCAATTCTGGCTCTGCCTGAGGCTGAGTTCTAGCTGTATTCTGGCTATGCCTGAGGCTGAGTTCTAGCTGTCCTCTGGCTCTGCCTGAGGCTGAGTTCTAGCTGTATTCTGGCTATGCCTGAGGCTGAGTTCTAGCTGTACTCTGGCTCTGCCTGAGGCTGAGTTCTAGCTGTCCTCTGGCTCTGCCTGAGGCTGGAGTCTGCCTCTGCCTCTGCCTATATCTATGACTCAATTCTGGCTCTGCCTGAGGCTGAGTTCTAGCTGTCCTCTGGCTCTGCCTGAGGCTGAGTTCTAGCTGTATTCTGGCTATGCCTGAGGCTGAGTTCTAGCTGTACTCTGGCTCTGCCTGAGGCTGAGTTCTAGCTGTCCTCTGGCTCTGCCTGAGGCTGGAGTCTGCCTCTGCCTCTGCCTATATCTATGACTCAATTCTGGCTCTGCCTATGGTTGGAGTCTGCCTCTGCCCTCAGCCTCTGCCTCTATCTCTGACTCAATTCTGGCTCTGCCTGAGGCTGAGTTCTAGCTCTACTCTGGCTCTGCCTGAGGCTGGAGTCTGCCTCTGCCTCTGCCTATATCTCTGACTCAATTCTGGCTCTGCCTGAGGCTGAGTTCTAGCTGTCCTCTGGCTCTGCCTGAGGCTGAAGTCTGCCTCTGCCTCTGCCTCTGCCTCTATCACTAACTCAAATCTGGCTCTGCCTGAGGCTGAGTTCTAGCTCTACTCTGGCTCTGCCTGAGGCTGGAGTCTGCCTCTGCCTCTGCCTATATCACTGACTCAATTCTGGCTCTGCCTGAGGCTGAGTTCTAGCTCTACTCTGGCTCTGCCTGAGGCTGGAGTCTGCCTCTGCCTCTGCCTATATCACTGACTCAATTCTGGCTCTGCCTGAGGCTGAGTTCTAGCTGTCCTCTGGCTATGCCTGAGGCTGAGTTCTAGCTGTCCTCTGGCTCTGCCTGAGGCTGAAGTCTGCCTCTGCCTCTGCCTCTGCCTCTATCACTAACTCAAATCTGGCTCTGCCTGAGGCTGAGTTCTAGCTCTACTCTGGCTCTGCCTGAGGCTGGAGTCTGCCTCTGCCTCTGCCTCTGCCTCTATCACTAACTCAAATCTGGCTCTGCCTGAGGCTGAGTTCTAGCTCTACTCTGGCTCTGCCTGAGGCTGGAGTCTGCCTCTGCCTCTGCCTATATCTATGACTCAATTCTGGCTCTGCCTATGGTTGGAGTCTGCCTCTGCCTCAGCCTCTGCCTCTATCTCTGACTCAATTCTGGCTCTGCCTGAGGCTGGAGTCTGCCTCTGCCTCTGCCTATATCTCTGACTCAATTCTGGCTCTGCCTGAGGCTGAAGTCTGCCTCTGCCTCTGCCTATATCTCTGACTCAATTCTGGCTCTGCCTGAGGCTGAGTTCTAGCTGTCCTCTGGCTCTGCCTGAGGCTGGAGTCTGCCTCTGCCTCTGCCCCTATCCCTGACTCAATTCTGGCTCGGCCTGAGGCTGAGTTCTAGCTGTACTCTGGCTCTACCTGAGGCTGGAGTCTTCCTCTGCCTCTGCCTATATCTCTGACTCAATTCTGGCTCTGCCTGAGGCTGGAGTCTTCCTCTGCCTCTGCCTATATCTCTGACTGAATTCTGGCTCTGCCTGAGGCTGGAGTCATCCTCTGCCTCTGCCTCTCCCCCATCCCTGACTCAATTCTGGCTCTGCCTGAGGCTGAAGTCTGCCTCTGCCTCTGCCTATATCTCTGACTCAATTCTGGCTCTGCCTGAGGCTGGAGTCTTCCTCTGCCTCTGCCTATATCTCTGACTCAATTCTGGCTCTGCCTGAGGCTGAAGTCTGCCTCTGCCTCTGCCTATATCTCTGACTCAATTCTGGCTCTGCCTGAGGCTGGAGTCTTCCTCTGCCTCTGCCTATATCTCTGACTGAATTCTGGCTCTGCCTGAGGCTGAAGTCTGCCTCTGCCTCTGCCTATATCTCTGACTCAATTCTGGCTCTGCCTGAGGCTGGAGTCTGCCTCTGCCTCTGCCTATATCTCTGACTCAATTCTGGCTCTGCCTGAGGCTGAGTTCTAGCTCTACTCTGGCTCTGCCTGAGGCTGGAGTCTGCCTCTGCCTCTGCCTATATCACTGACTCAATTCTGGCTCTGCCTGAGGCTGAGTTCTAGCTGTACTCTGGCTCTGCCTGAGGCTGAAGTCTGCCTCTGCCTCTGCCTCTGCCTCTATCACTAACTCAAATCTGGCTCTGCCTGAGGCTGAGTTCTAGCTCTACTCTGGCTCTGCCTGAGGCTGGAGTCTGCCTCTGCCTCTGCCTATATCACTGACTCAATTCTGGCTCTGCCTGACGCTGAGTTCTAGCTGTCCTCTGGCTATGCCTGAGGCTGAGTTCTAGCTGTCCTCTGGCTCTGCCTGAGGCTGGAGTCTGCCTCTGCCTCTGCCCCTATCCCTGACTCAATTCTGGCTCTGCCTGAGGCTGAGTTCTAGCTGTACTCTGGCTCTACCTGAGGCTGGAGTCTTCCTCTGCCTCTGCCTATATCTCTGACTCAATTCTGGCTCTGCCTGAGGCTGAAGTCTGCCTCTGCCTCTGCCTATATCTCTGACTCAATTCTGGCTCTGCCTGACGCTGAGTTCTAGCTGTCCTCTGGCTCTGCCTGAGGCTGGAGTCTGCCTCTGCCTCTGCCCCTATCCCTGACTCAATTCTGGCTCTGCCTGAGGCTGAGTTCTAGCTGTACTCTGGCTCTACCTGAGGCTGGAGTCTTCCTCTGCCTCTGCCTATATCTCTGACTCAATTCTGGCTCTGCCTGAGGCTGGAGTCTTCCTCTGCCTCTGCCTATATCTCTGACTGAATTCTGGCTCTGCCTGAGGCTGGAGTCATCCTCTGCCTCTGCCTCTCCCCCATCCCTGACTCAATTCTGGCTCTGCCTGAGGCTGAAGTCTGCCTCTGCCTCTGCCTCTATCACTAACTCAATTCTGGCTCTGCCTGAGGCTGGAGTCTGCCTCTGCCTCTGCCTATATCTCTGACTCAATTCTGGCTCTGCCTGAGGCTGGAGTCTTCCTCTGCCTCTGCCTATATCTCTGACTCAATTCTGGCTCTGCCTGAGGCTGGAGTCTTCCTCTGCCTCTGCCTATATCTCTGACTGAATTCTGGCTCTGCCTGAGGCTGAAGTCTGCCTCTGCCTCTGCCTATATCTCTGACTCAATTCTGGCTCTGCCTGAGGCTGGAGTCTGCCTCTGCCTCTGCCTATATCTCTGACTCAATTCTGGCTCTGCCTGAGGCTGAAGTCTGCCTCTGCCTCTGCCTATATCTCTGACTCAATTCTGGCTCTGCCTGAGGCTGAGTTCTAGCTGTACTCTGGCTCTGCCTGAGGCTGGAGTCTGCCTCAGCCTCTGCCTCTATCTCTGACTCAATTCTGGCTCTGCCTGTGGCTGGAGTCTGCCTCTGCCTCTGCCTATATCTCTGACTCAATTCTGGCTCTGCCTGAGGCTGAAGTCTGCCTCTGCCTCTGCCTATATCTCTGACTCAATTCTGGCTCTGCCTGAGGCTGAGTTCTAGCTGTCCTCTGGCTCTGCCTGAGGCTGGAGTCTGCCTCTGCCTCTGCCCCTATCCCTGACTCAATTCTGGCTCTGCCTGAGGCTGAGTTCTAGCTGTACTCTGGCTCTACCTGAGGCTGGAGTCTTCCTCTGCCTCTGCCTATATCTCTGACTCAATTCTGGCTCTGCCTGAGGCTGGAGTCTTCCTCTGCCTCTGCCTATATCTCTGACTGAATTCTGGCTCTGCCTGAGGCTGAAGTCTGCCTCTGCCTCTGCCTATATCTCTGACTCAATTCTGGCTCTGCCTGAGGCTGGAGTCTGCCTCTGCCTCTGCCTATATCTCTGACTCAATTCTGGCTCTGCCTGAGGCTGAAGTCTGCCTCTGCCTCTGCCTATATCTCTGACTCAATTCTGGCTCTGCCTGAGGCTGAGTTCTAGCTGTACTCTGGCTCTGCCTGAGGCTGGAGTCTGCCTCAGCCTCTGCCTCTATCTCTGACTCAATTCTGGCTCTGCCTGAGGCTGGAGTCTGCCTCTGCCTCTGCCTATATCTCTGACTCAATTCTGGCTCTGCCTGAGGCTGAAGTCTGCCTCTGCCTCTGCCTATATCTCTGACTCAATTCTGGCTCTGCCTGAGGCTGAGTTCTAGCTGTCCTCTGGCTCTGCCTGAGGCTGGAGTCTGCCTCTGCCTCTGCCCCTATCCCTGACTCAATTCTGGCTCTGCCTGAGGCTGAGTTCTAGCTGTACTCTGGCTCTACCTGAGGCTGGAGTCTTCCTCTGCCTCTGCCTATATCTCTGACTCAATTCTGGCTCTGCCTGAGGCTGGAGTCTTCCTCTGCCTCTGCCTATATCTCTGACTGAATTCTGGCTCTGCCTGAGGCTGAAGTCTGCCTCTGCCTCTGCCTATATCTCTGACTCAATTCTGGCTCTGCCTGAGGCTGGAGTCTGCCTCTGCCTCTGCCTATATCTCTGACTCAATTCTGGCTCTGCCTGAGGCTGAAGTCTGCCTCTGCCTCTGCCTATATCTCTGACTCAATTCTGGCTCTGCCTGAGGCTGAGTTCTAGCTGTACTCTGGCTCTACCTGAGGCTGGAGTCTTCCTCTGCCTCTGCCTATATCTCTGACTGAATTCTGGCTCTGCCTGAGGCTGGAGTCATCCTCTGCCTCTGCCTCTCCCCCATCCCTGACTCAATTCTGGCTCTGCCTGAGGCTGAAGTCTGCCTCTGCCTCTGCCTCTATCACTAACTCAATTCTGGCTCTGCCTGAGGCTGGAGTCTGCCTCTGCCTCTGCCTATATCTCTGACTCAATTCTGGCTCTGCCTGAGGCTGGAGTCTTCCTCTGCCTCTGCCTATATCTCTGACTGAATTCTGGCTCTGCCTGAGGCTGGAGTCTGCCTCTGCCTCTGCCTATATCTCTGACTCAATTCTGGCTCTGCCTGAGGCTGGAGTCTGCCTCTGCCTCTGCCTATATCTCTGACTCAATTCTGGCTCTGCCTGAGGCTGAAGTCTTCCTCTGCCTCTGCCCCCATCCCTGACTCAATTCTGGCTCTGCCTGAGGCTGAAGTCTGCCTCTGCCTCTGCCTATATCTCTGACTCAATTCTGGCTCTGCCTGAGGCTGAGTTCTAGCTGTAGTCTGGCTCTGCCTGAGGCTGAAGTCTGCCTCTGCCTCTGCCTATATCTCTGACTCAATTCTGGCTCTGCCTGAGGCTGGAGTCTGCCTCTGCCTCTGCCTATATCTCTGACTCAATTCTGGCTCTGCCTGAGGCTGAAGTCTTCCTCTGCCTCTGCCCCCATCCCTGACTCAATTCTGGCTCTGCCTGAGGCTGGAGTCTGCCTCTGCCTCTGCCTCTATCATTAACTCAATTCTGGCTCTGCCTGAGGCTGAGTTCTAGCTGTAGTCTGGCTCTGCCTGAGGCTGAAGTCTGCCTCTGCCTCTGCCTCTGCCTCTATCCCTGACTCAATTCTGGCTCTGCCTGAGGCTGAGTTCTAGCTGTAGTCTGGCTCTGCCTGAGGCTGAAGTCTGCCTCTGCCTCTGCCTCTGCCTCTATCACTAACTCAATTCTGGCTCTGCCTGAGGCTGAGTTCTAGCTGTAGTCTGGCTCTGCCTGAGGCTGAAGTCTGCCTCTGCCTCTGCCTCTGCCTCTATCCCTGACTCAATTCTGGCTCTGCCTGAGGCTGAGTTCTAGCTGTAGTCTGGCTCTGCCTGAGGCTGGAGTCTGCCTCTGCCTCTGCCTCTATCACTAACTCAATTCTGGCTCTGCCTGAGGCTGAGTTCTAGCTGTAGTCTGGCTCTGCCTGAGGCTGAAGTCTGCCTCTGCCTCTGCCTCTGCCTCTATCCCTGACTCAATTCTGGCTCTGCCTGAGGCTGAGTTCTAGCTGTAGTCTGGCTCTGCCTGAGGCTGGAGTCTGCCTCTGCCTCTGCCTCTATCACTAACTCAATTCTGGCTCTGCCTGAGGCTGAGTTCTAGCTGTAGTCTGGCTCTGCCTGAGGCTGGAGTCTGCCTCTGCCTCTGCCTCTATCACTAACTCAATTCTGGCTCTGCCTGAGGCTGAGTTCTAGCTGTAGTCTGGCTCTGCCTGAGGCTGGAGTCATCCTCTGCCTCTGCCTCTGCCCCTATCCCTGACTCAATTCTGGCTCTGCCTGAGGCTGAGTTCTGGCTGTACTCTGGCTCTGCCTGAGGCTGAGTTCTAGCTGTCCTCTGGCTCTGCCTGAGGCTGGAGTCTGCCTCTGCCTCTGCCCCTATCCCTGACTCAATTCTGGCTCTGCCTGAGGCTGAGTTCTAGCTATACTCTGGCTCTGCCTGAGGCTGAGTTCTAGCTGTCCTCTGGCTATGCCTGAGGCTGAGTTCTAGCTGTCCTCTGGCTCTGCCTGAGGCTGGAGTCTGCCTCTGTCTCTGCCTATATCTCTGACTCAATTCTGGCTCTGCCTGAGGCTGAGTTCTAGCTGTCCTCTGGCTCTGCCTGAGGCTGGAGTCTGCCTCTGCCTCTGCCTATATCACTGACTCAATTCTGGCTCTGCCTGAGGCTGAGTTCTAGCTGTCCTCTGGCTCTGCCTGAGGCTGAGTTCTAGCTCTACTCTGGCTCTGCCTGAGGCTGGAGTCTGCCTCTGCCTCTGCCTATATCTCTGACTCAATTCTGGCTCTGCCTGAGGCTGAGTTCTAGCTGTCCTCTGGCTCTGCCTGAGGCTGGAGTCTGCCTCTGCCCCTATCCCTGACTCAATTCTGGCTCTGCCTGAGGCTGAGTTCTAGCTATACTCTGGCTCTGCCTGAGGCTGAGTTCTAGCTCTACTCTGGCTCTGCCTGAGGCTGGAGTCTGCCTCTGCCTCTGCCTATATCTCTGACTCAATTCTGGCTATGCCTGAGGCTGAGTTCTAGCTGTCCTCTGGCTCTGCCTGAGGCTGGAGTCTGCCTCTGCCTATATCTCTGACTCAATTCTGGCTCTGCCTGAGGCTGAGTTCTAGCTGTACTCTGGCTCTGCCTGAGGCTGAGTTCTAGCTGTCCTCTGGCTATGCCTGAGGCTGAGTTCTAGCTGTCCTCTGGCTCTGCCTGAGGCTGGAGTCTGCCTCTGCCTCTGCCCCTATCCCTGACTCAATTCTGGCTCTGCCTGAGGCTGAGTTCTAGCTGTCCTCTGGCTCTGCCTGAGGCTGGAGTCTGCCTCTGCCTCTGCCTATATCACTGACTCAATTCTGGCTCTGCCTGAGGCTGAGTTCTAGCTGTCCTCTGGCTCTGCCTGAGGCTGAGTTCTAGCTCTACTCTGGCTCTGCCTGAGGCTGGAGTCTGCCTCTGCCTCTGCCCCTATCCCTGACTCAATTCTGGCTCTGCCTGAGGCTGAGTTCTAGCTGTCCTCTGGCTCTGCCTGAGGCTGGAGTCTGCCTCTGCCTCTGCCTATATCACTGACTCAATTCTGGCTCTGCCTGAGGCTGAGTTCTAGCTGTCCTCTGGCTCTGCCTGAGGCTGGAGTCTGCCTCTGCCTCTGCCTATATCTCTGACTCAATTCTGGCTATGCCTGAGGCTGAGTTCTAGCTGTCCTCTGGCTCTGCCTGAGGCTGGAGTCTGCCTCTGCCTCTGCCTATATCTCTGACTCAATTCTGGCTCTGCCTGAGGCTGAGTTCTAGCTGTCCTCTGGCTCTGCCTGAGGCTGGAGTCTGCCTCTGCCTCTGCCTATATCTCTGACTCAATTCTGGCTCTGCCTGAGGCTGAGTTCTAGCTGTCCTCTGGCTCTGCCTGAGGCTGGAGTCTGCCTCTGCCTCTGCCTATATCTCTGACTCAATTCTGGCTCTGCCTGAGGCTGAGTTCTAGCTGTCCTCTGGCTCTGCCTGAGGCTGGAGTCTGCCTCTGCCTCTGCCTATATCTCTGACTCAATTCTGGCTCTGCCTGAGGCTGAGTTCTAGCTGTCCTCTGGCTCTGCCTGAGGCTGGAGTCTGCCTCTGCCTCTGCCTATATCTCTGACTCAATTCTGGCTCTGCCTGAGGCTGAGTTCTAGCTGTCCTCTGGCTCTGCCTGAGGCTGGAGTTTGCCTCTGCCCCTATCCCTGACTCAATTCTGGCTCTGCCTGAGGCTGAGTTCTAGCTGTCCTCTGGCTCTGCCTGAGGCTGGAGTCTGCCTCTGCCTCTGCCTATATCTCTGACTCAATTCTGGCTCTGCCTGAGGCTGAGTTCTAGCTGTCCTCTGGCTCTGCCTGAGGCTGAGTTCTAGCTGTCCTCTGGCTCTGCCTGAGGCTGGAGTCTGCCTCTGCCTCTGCCTATATCTCTGACTCAATTCTGGCTCTGCCTGAGGCTGAGTTCTGGCTGTCCTCTGGCTCTGCCTGAGGCTGAAGTTTGCCTCTGCCTCTGCCTCTATCACTGACTCAATTCTGGCTCTGCCTGAGGCTGAGTTCTAGCTCTACTCTGGCACTGCCTGAGGCTGGAGTCTGCCGCTGCCTCTGCCTATATCTCTGACTCAATTCTGGCTCTGCCTGAGGCTGGAGTCTGCCTCTGCCTATATCTCTGACTCAATTCTGGCTCTGCCTGAGGCTGAGTTCTAGCTGTCCTCTGGCTCTGCCTGAGGCTGAGTTCTGGCTGTCCTCTGGCTCTGCCTGAGGCTGAAGTCTGCCTCTGCCTCTGCCTCTATCACTGACTCAATTCTGGCTCTGCCTGAGGCTGAGTTCTAGCTGTCCTCTGGCTCTGCCTGAGGCTGAGTTCTAGCTGTCCTCTGGCTCTGCCTGAGGCTGAGTTCTGGCTGTCCTCTGGCTCTGCCTGAGGCTGAAGTCTGCCTCTGCCTCTGCCTCTGCCTCTATCACTGACTCAATTCTGGCTCTGCCTGAGGCTGAGTTCTAGCTGTCCTCTGGCTCTGCCTGAGGCTGAGTTCTAGCTGTCCTCTGGCTCTGCCTGAGGCTGGAGTCTGCCTCTGCCTCTGCCTATATCTCTGACTCAATTCTGGCTCTGCCTGAGGCTGAGTTCTAGCTGTCCTCTGGCTCTGCCTGAGGCTGAGTTCTAGCTGTCCTCTGGCTCTGCCTGAGGCTGGAGTCTGCCTCTGCCTCTGCCTATATCTCTGACTCAATTCTGGCTCTGCCTGAGGCTGAGTTCTGGCTGTCCTCTGGCTCTGCCTGAGGCTGAAGTTTGCCTCTGCCTCTGCCTCTATCACTGACTCAATTCTGGCTCTGCCTGAGGCTGAGTTCTAGCTCTACTCTGGCACTGCCTGAGGCTGGAGTCTGCCGCTGCCTCTGCCTATATCTCTGACTCAATTCTGGCTCTGCCTGAGGCTGGAGTCTGCCTCTGCCTATATCTCTGACTCAATTCTGGCTCTGCCTGAGGCTGAGTTCTAGCTGTCCTCTGGCTCTGCCTGAGGCTGAGTTCTGGCTGTCCTCTGGCTCTGCCTGAGGCTGAAGTCTGCCTCTGCCTCTGCCTCTATCACTGACTCAATTCTGGCTCTGCCTGAGGCTGAGTTCTAGCTGTCCTCTGGCTCTGCCTGAGGCTGGAGTCTGCCTCTGCCTATATCTCTGACTCAATTCTGGCTCTGCCTGAGGCTGAGTTCTAGCTGTCCTCTGGCTCTGCCTGAGGCTGAGTTCTAGCTGTCCTCTGGCTCTGCCTGAGGCTGAGTTCTGGCTGTCCTCTGGCTCTGCCTGAGGCTGAAGTCTGCCTCTGCCTCTGCCTCTATCACTGACTCAATTCTGGCTCTGCCTGAGGCTGAGTTCTAGCTGTCCTCTGGCTTTGCCTGAGGCTGAGTTCTAGCTGTCCTCTGGCTCTGCCTGAGGCTGAGTTCTGGCTGTCCTCTGGCTCTGCCTGAGGCTGAAGTCAGCCTCTGCCTCTGCCTCTATCACTGACTCAATTCTGGCTCTGCCTGAGGCTGAGTTCTAGCTGTCCTCTGGCTCTGCCTGAGGCTGAGTTCTAGCTGTCCTCTGGCTCTGCCTGAGGCTGAAGTCTGCCTCTGCCTCTGCCTCTGCCTCTATCACTGACTCAATTCTGGCTCTGCCTGAGGCTGAGTTCTGGCTGTCCTCTGGCTCTGCCTGTCCTCTGGCTCTGCCTGAGGCTGGAGTCTGCCTCTGCCTCTGCCTCTATCACTGACTCAATTCTGGCTCTGCCTGAGGCTGAGTTCTAGCTGTCCTCTGGCTCTGCCTGAGGCTGAGTTCTAGCTGTCCTCTGGCTCTGCCTGAGGCTGAAGTCTGCCTCTGCCTCTGCCTCTGCCTCTATCACTGACTCAATTCTGGCTCTGCCTGAGGCTGAGTTCTGGCTGTCCTCTGGCTCTGCCTGTCCTCTGGCTCTGCCTGAGGCTGGAGTCTGCCTCTGCCTCTGCCTCTATCACTGACTCAATTCTGGCTCTGCCTGAGGCTGAGTTCTGGCTGTCCTCTGGCTCTGCCTGAGGCTGGAGTCTGCCTCTGCCTCTGCCTCTATCACTGACTCAATTCTGGCTCTGCCTGAGGCTGAGTTCTGGCTGTCCTCTGGCTCTGCCTGAGGCTGGAGTCTGCCTCTGCCTCTGTCCCTATCCCTGACTCAATTCTGGCTCAGCCTGAGGCTGGAGTCTGCCTCTGCCTCAGCCTCTGCCTCTATCTCTGACTCAATTCTGGCTCTGCCTGAGGCTGAGTTCTAGCTGTAGTCTGGCTCTGCCTGAGGCTGGAGTCTGCCTCTGCCTCTGTCCCTATCCCTGACTCAATTCTGGCTCAGCCTGAGGCTGGAGTCTGCCTCTGCCTCAGCCTCTGCCTCTATCTCTGACTCAATTCTGGCTCTGCCTGAGGCTGAGTGCTAGCTGTACTCTGGCTCTGCCTGAGGCTGGAGTCTGCCTCTGCCTCAGCCTCTGCCTCTATCTCTGACTCAATTCTGGCTCTGC
The DNA here is from genome assembly GCA_035047545.1 of Drosophila paranaensis. Classification (NCBI taxonomy): domain Eukaryota; kingdom Metazoa; phylum Arthropoda; class Insecta; order Diptera; family Drosophilidae; genus Drosophila; species Drosophila paranaensis. The sequence continues at coordinate 6,078,508 of JAWNPL010000145.1, read as the reverse complement.
CTGAGGCTGAGTTCTAGCTGTAGTCTGGCTCTGCCTGAGGCTGGAGTCTGCCTCTGCCTCTGTCCCTATCCCTGACTCAATTCTGGCTCAGCCTGAGGCTGGAGTCTGCCTCTGCCTCAGCCTCTGCCTCTATCTCTGACTCAATTCTGGCTCTGCCTGAGGCTGAGTGCTAGCTGTACTCTGGCTCTGCCTGAGGCTGGAGTCTGCCTCTGCCTCAGCCTCTGCCTCTATCTCTGACTCAATTCTGGCTCTGCCTGAGGCTGAGTTCTAGCTGTAGTCTGGCTCTGCCTGAGGCTGGAGTCTGCCTCTGCCTCTGTCCCTATCCCTGACTCAATTCTGGCTCAGCCTGAGGCTGGAGTCTGCCTCTGCCTCTGTCCCTATCTCTGACTCAATTCTGGCTCTGCCTGAGGCTGAGTTCTAGCTGTAGTCTGGCTCTGCCTGAGGCTGGAGTCTGCCTCTGCCTCTATCTCTGACTCAATTCTGGCTCTGCCTGAGGCTGGGTCTGCCTCTGCCTCCGCCTCTATCACTGACTCAATTCTGGCTCTGCCTGAGGCTGAGTTCTAGCTGTCCTCTGGCTCTGCCTGAGGCTGGAGTCTGCCTCTGCCTCAGCCTCTGCCTCTATCTCTGACTCAGTTCTGGCTCTGCCTGAGGCTTAGTTCTAGCTGTAGTCTGGCTCTGCCTGAGGCTGGAGTCTGCCTCTGCCTCTGCCTCTATCACGGACTCAATTCTGGCTCTGCCTGAGGCTGGAGTCTGCCTCTGCCTCAGCCTCTGCCTCTATCTCTGACTCAATTCTGGCTCTGCCTGAGGCTGAGTTCTAGCTGTAGTCTGGCTCTGCCTGAGGCTGGAGTCTGCCTCTGCCTCTGCCTCTATCACTGACTCAATTCTGGCTCTGCCTGAGGCTGAGTTCTAGCTGTACTCTGGCTCTGCCTGAGGCTGGAGTCTGCCTCTGCCTCTGCCTCTATCACTGACTCAATTCTGGCTCTGCCTGAGGCTGAGTTCTAGCTGTACTCTGGCTCTGCCTGAGGCTGGAGTCTGCCTCTGCCTCTGCCTCTATCACTGACTCAATTCTGGCTCTGCCTGAGGCTGAGTTCTAGCTGTACTCTGGCTCTGCCTGAGGCTCTGCCTGAGGCTGGAGTCTGCCTCTGCCTCCGCCTCTATCACTGACTCAATTCTGGCTCTGCCTGAGGCTGAGTTCTAGCTGTCCTCTGGCTCTGCCTGAGGCTGGAGTCTGCCTCTGCCTCAGCCTCTGCCTCTATCACTGACTCAATTCTGGCTCTGCCTGAGGCTGAGTTCTAGCTGTAGTCTGGCTCTGCCTGAGGCTGGAGTCTGCCTCTGCCTCTGTCCCTATCCCTGACTCACTTCTGGCTCAGCCTGAGGCTGGAGTCTGCCTCTGCCTCTGTCCCTATCTCTGACTCAATTCTGGCTCTGCCTGAGGCTGAGTGCTAGCTGTAGTCTGGCTCTGCCTGAGGCTGGAGTCTGCCTCTGCCTCTATCTCTGACTCAATTCTGGCTCTGCCTGAGGCTGAGTGCTAGCTGTAGTCTGGCTCTGCCTGAGGCTGGAGTCTGCCTCTGCCTCTGCCTCTATCACTGACTCAATTCTGGCTCTGCCTGAGGCTGAGTTCTAGCTGTACTCTGGCTCTGCCTGAGGCTGGAGTCTGCCTCTGCCTCAGCCTCTGCCTCTATCACTGACTCAATTCTGGCTCTGCCTGAGGCTGAGTTCTAGCTGTAGTCTGGCTCTGCCTGAGGCTGGAGTCTGCCTCTGCCTCTGCCTCTATCACTGACTCAATTCTGGCTCTGCCTGAGGCTGAGTTCTAGCTGTACTCTGGCTCTGCCTGAGGCTGGAGTCTGCCTCTGCCTCTGCCTCTATCACTGACTCAATTCTGGCTCTGCCTGAGGCTGAGTTCTAGCTGTAGTCTGGCTCTGCCTGAGGCTGGAGTCTGCCTCTGCCTCTGCCTATATCTCTGACTCAATTCTGGCTCTGCCTGAGGCTGGAGTCTGCCTCTGCCTCAGCCTCTGCCTCTATCACTGACTCAATTCTGGCTCTGCCTGAGGCTGAGTTCTAGCTGTAGTCTGGCTCTGCCTGAGGCTGGAGTCTGCCTCTGCCTCTGCCTATATCTCTGACTCAATTCTGGCTCTGCCTGAGGCTGGAGTCTGCCTCTGCCTCTGCCTCTATCACTGACTCAATTCTGGCTCTGCCTGAGGCTGAGTTCTAGCTGTATTCTGGCTCTGCCTGAGGCTGGAGTCTGCCTCTGCCTCTGTCCCTATCTCTGACTCAATTCTGGCTCTGCCTGAGGCTGAGTTCTAGCTGTATTCTGGCTCTGCCTGAGGCTGGAGTCTACCTCTGCCTCTGCCTATATCACTGACTCAATTCTGGCTCTGCCTGAGGCTGGAGTCTGCCTCTGCCTCTGCCTCTATCTCTGACTCAATTCTGGCTCTGCCTGAGGCTGGAGTCTGCCTCTGCCTCTGCCTATATCACTGACTCAATTCTGGCTCTGCCTGAGGCTGGAGTCTGCCTCTGCCTCTGCCTCTATTTCTGACTCAATTCTGGCTCTGCCTGAGGCTGAGTTCTAGCTGTCCTCTGGCTCTGCCTGAGGCTGGAGTCTGCCTCTGCCTCAGCCTCTGCCTCTATCACTGACTCAATTCTGGCTCTGCCTGAGGCTGGAGTCTGCCTCTGCCTCTGCCTCTATCACTGACTCAATTCTGGCTCTGCCTGAGGCTGAGTTCTAGCTGTCCTCTGGCTCTGCCTGAGGCTGGAGTCTGCCTCTGCCTCAGCCTCTGCCTCTATCACTGACTCAATTCTGGCTCTGCCTGAGGCTGAGTTCTAGCTGTCCTCTGGCTCTGCCTGAGGCTGGAGTCTGCCTCTGCCTCAGCCTCTGCCTCTATCACTGACTCAATTCTGGCTCTGCCTGAGGCTGGAGTCTGCCTCTGCCTCTGCCTCTATCACTGACTCAATTCTGGCTCTGCCTGAGGCTGAGTTCTAGCTGTCCTCTGGCTCTGCCTGAGGCTGGAGTCTGCCTCTGCCTCAGCCTCTGCCTCTATCACTGACTCAATTCTGGCTCTGCCTGAGGCTGAGTTCTAGCTGTCCTCTGGCTCTGCCTGAGGCTGGAGTCTGCCTCTGCCTCAGCCTATATCTCTGACTCAATTCTGGCTCTGCCTGAGGCTGGAGTCTGCCTCTGCCTCAGCCTCTGCCTCTATCTCTGACTCAGTTCTGGCTCTGCCTGAGGCTGAGTTCTAGCTGTAGTCTGGCTCTGCCTGAGGCTGGAGTCTGCCTCTGCCTCTGCCTCTATCTCTGACTCAATTCTGGCTCTGCCTGAGGCTGAGTTCTAGCTGTCCTCTGGCTCTGCCTGAGGCTGGAGTCTGCCTCTGCCTCAGCCTCTGCCTCTATCACTGACTCAATTCTGGCTCTGCCTGAGGCTGAGTTCTAGCTGTAGTCTGGCTCTGCCTGAGGCTGGAGTCTGCCTCTGCCTCAGCCTCTGCCTCTATCACTGACTCAATTCTGGCTCTGCCTGAGGCTGAGTTCTAGCTGTCCTCTGGCTCTGCCTGAGGCTGGAGTCTGCCTCTGCCTCAGCCTCTGCCTCTATCACTGACTCAATTCTGGCTCTGCCTGAGGCTGAGTTCTAGCTGTCCTCTGGCTCTGCCTGAGGCTGGAGTCTGCCTCTGCCTCAGCCTCTGCCTCTATCACTGACTCAATTCTGGCTCTGCCTGAGGCTGAGTTCTAGCTGTCCTCTGGCTCTGTCCCTATCCCTGACTCAATTCTGGCTCTGCCTGAGGCTGGAGTCTGCCTCTGCCTCAGCCTCTGCCTCTATCACTGACTCAATTCTGGCTCTGCCTGAGGCTGAGTTCTAGCTGTAGTCTGGCTCTGCCTGAGGCTGGAGTCTGTCTCTGCCTCTGCCTCTATCACTGACTCAATTCTGGCTCTGCCTGAGGCTGAGTTCTAGCTGTAGTCTGGCTCTGCCTGAGGCTGGAGTCTGCCTCTGCCTCTGCCTATATCTCTGACTCAATTCTGGCTCTGCCTGAGGCTGGAGTCTGCCTCTGCCTCTGCCTCTATCACTGACTCAATTCTGGCTCTGCCTGAGGCTGAGTTCTAGCTGTAGTCTGGCTCTGCCTGAGGCTGGAGTCTGCCTCTGCCTCTGCCTATATCTCTGACTCAATTCTGGCTCTGCCTGAGGCTGGAGTCTGCCTCTGCCTCAGCCTCTGCCTCTATCTCTGACTCAGTTCTGGCTCTGCCTGAGGCTGAGTTCTAGCTGTAGTCTGGCTCTGCCTGAGGCTGGAGTCTGCCTCTGCCTCTGCCTCTATCTCTGACTCAATTCTGGCTCTGCCTGAGGCTGGAGTCTGCCTCTGCCTCTGCCTCTATCTCTGACTCAATTCTGGCTCTGCCTGAGGCTGAGTTCTAGCTGTCCTCTGGCTCTGCCTGAGGCTGGAGTCTGCCTCTGCCTCAGCCTCTGCCTCTATCACTGACTCAATTCTGGCTCTGCCTGAGGCTGAGTTCTAGCTGTAGTCTGGCTCTGCCTGAGGCTGGAGTCTGCCTCTGCCTCAGCCTCTGCCTCTATCACTGACTCAATTCTGGCTCTGCCTGAGGCTGAGTTCTAGCTGTCCTCTGGCTCTGTCCCTATCCCTGACTCAATTCTGGCTCTGCCTGAGGCTGGAGTCTGCCTCTGCCTCAGCCTCTGCCTCTATCTCTGACTCAGTTCTGGCTCTGCCTGAGGCTGAGTTCTAGCTGTAGTCTGGCTCTGCCTGAGGCTGGAGTCTGCCTCTGCCTCTGCCTCTATCACTGACTCAATTCTGGCTCTGCCTGAGGCTGAGTTCTAGCTGTACTCTGGCTCTGCCTGAGGCTGGAGTCTGCCTCTGCCTCTGCCTCTATCACGGACTCAATTCTGGCTCTGCCTGAGGCTGGAGTCTGCCTCTGCCTCAGCCTCTATCTCTGACTCAATTCTGGCTCTGCCTGAGGCTGAGTTCTAGCTGTAGTCTGGCTCTGCCTGAGGCTGGAGTCTGTCTCTGCCTCTGCCTCTGCCTCTATCTCTGACTCAATTCTGGCTCTGCCTGAGGCTGAGTTCTAGCTGTAGTCTGGCTCTGCCTGAGGCTGGAGTCTGCCTCTGCCTCAGCCTCTGCCTCTATCTCTGACTCAATTCTGGCTCTGCCTGAGGCTGGAGTCTGTCTCTGCCTCTGCCTATATCTCTGACTCAATTCTGGCTCTGCCTGAGGCTGGAGTCTGCCTCTGCCTCTGCCTCTATCACTGACTCAATTCTGGCTCTGCCTGAGGCTGAGTTCTAGCTGTAGTCTGGCTCTGCCTGAGGCTGGAGTCTGCCTCTGCCTCTGCCTATATCTCTGACTCAATTCTGGCTCTGCCTGAGGCTGGAGTCTGCCTCTGCCTCAGCCTCTGCCTCTATCACGGACTCAATTCTGGCTCTGCCTGAGGCTGGAGTCTGCCTCTGCCTCTGCCTATATCTCTGACTCAATTCTGGCTCTGCCTGAGGCTGGAGTCTGCCTCTGCCTCAGCCTCTGCCTCTATCACGGACTCAATTCTGGCTCTGCCTGAGGCTGGAGTCTGCCTCTGCCTCTGCCTCTATCACGGACTCAATTCTGGCTCTGCCTGAGGCTGAGTTCTAGCTGTAGTCTGGCTCTGCCTGAGGCTGGAGTCTGCCTCTGCCTCTGCCTATATCTCTGACTCAATTCTGGCTCTGCCTGAGGCTGGAGTCTGCCTCTGCCTCAGCCTCTGCCTCTATCACTGACTCAATTCTGGCTCTGCCTGAGGCTGAGTTCTAGCTGTACTCTGGCTCTGCCTGAGGCTGGAGTCTGCCTCTGCCTCTGCCTATATCTCTGACTCAATTCTGGCTCTGCCTGAGGCTGGAGTCTGCCTCTGCCTCAGCCTCTGCCTCTATCACGGACTCAATTCTGGCTCTGCCTGAGGCTGGAGTCTGCCTCTGCCTCTGCCTATATCTCTGACTCAATTCTGGCTCTGCCTGAGGCTGGAGTCTGCCTCTGCCTCAGCCTCTGCCTCTATCACGGACTCAATTCTGGCTCTGCCTGAGGCTGGAGTCTGCCTCTGCCTCTGCCTCTATCACGGACTCAATTCTGGCTCTGCCTGAGGCTGAGTTCTAGCTGTACTCTGGCTCTGCCTGAGGCTGGAGTCTGCCTCTGCCTCTGCCTATATCTCTGACTCAATTCTGGCTCTGCCTGAGGCTGGAGTCTGCCTCTGCCTCTGCCTCTATCACGGACTCAATTCTGGCTCTGCCTGAGGCTGGAGTCTGCCTCTGCCTCTGCCTCTATCACGGACTCAATTCTGGCTCTGCCTGAGGCTGGAGTCTGCCTCTGCCTCTGCCTCTATCACGGACTCAATTCTGGCTCTGCCTGAGGCTGGAGTTTGCCTCTGCCTCTGCCTCTATCACGGACTCAATTCTGGCTCTGCCTGAGGCTGAGTTCTAGCTGTCCTCTGGCTCTGCCTGAGGCTGGAGTCTGCCTCTGCCTCTGCCTCTGCCTCTATCACTGACTCAATTCTGGCTCTGCCTGAGGCTGAGTTCTAGCTGTCCTCTGGCTCTGCCTGAGGCTGGAGTCTGCCTCTGCCTCTGCCTCTGCCTCTGCCTCTATCACGGACTCAATTCTGGCTCTGCCTGAGGCTGAGTTCTAGCTGTCCTCTGGCTCTGCCTGAGGCTGGAGTCTGCCTCTGCCTCTGCCTCTGCCTCTATCACGGACTCAATTCTGGCTCTGCCTGAGGCTGGAGTCTGCCTCTGCCTCTGCCTCTGCCTCTATCACTGACTCAATTCTGGCTCTGCCTGAGGCTGAGTTCTAGCTGTCCTCTGGCTCTGCCTGAGGCTGGAGTCTGCCTCTGCCTCTGCCTCTGCCTCTATCACGGACTCAATTCTGGCTCTGCCTGAGGCTGGAGTCTGCCTCTGCCTCTGCCTCTGCCTCTGCCTCTATCACGGACTCAATTCTGGCTCTGCCTGAGGCTGAGTTCTAGCTGTCCTCTGGCTCTGCCTGAGGCTGGAGTCTGCCTCTGCCTCTGCCTATATCTCTGACTCAATTCTGGCTCTGCCTGAGGCTGGAGTCTGCCTCTGCCTCTGCCTCTATCACGGACTCAATTCTGGCTCTGCCTGAGGCTGAGTTCTAGCTGTACTCAGGCTCTGCCTGAGGCTGAGTTCTAGCTGTCCTCTGGCTCTGCCTGAGGCTGGAGTCTGCCTCTGCCTCTGCCTCTATCACGGACTCAATTCTGGCTCTGCCTGAGGCTGAGTTCTAGCTCTACTCTGGCTATGCCTGAGGCTGAGTTCTAGCTGTAGTCTGGCTCTGCCTGAGGCTGGAGTCTGCCTCAGCCTCTGCCTCTATCTCTGACTCAATTCTGGCTCTGCCTGAGGCTGAGTTCTAGCTGTACTCTGGCTCTGCCTGAGGCTGAGTTCTAGCTCTACTCTGGCTCTGCCTGAGGCTGGAGTCTGCCTCTGCCTCTGCCTCTATCACGGACTCAATTCTGGCTCTGCCTGAGGCTGAGTTCTAGCTCTACTCTGGCTCTGCCTGAGGCTGGAGTCTGCCTCTGCCTCTGCCTATATCTCTGACTCAATTCTGGCTCTGCCTGAGGCTGAGTTCTAGCTGTCTTCTGGCTCTGCCTGAGGCTGAGTTCTAGCTCTACTCTGGCTCTGCCTGAGGCTGAGTTCTAGCTGTACTCTGGCTCTGCCTGAGGCTGGAGTCTGCCTCAGCCTCTGCCTCTATCTCTGACTCAATTCTGGCTCTGCCTATGGCCGGAGTCTGCCTCTGCCTCTGCCTCTGCCTCTATCTCTGACTCAATTCTGGCTCTGCCTGAGGCTGAGTTCTAGCTGTCTTCTGGCTCTGCCTGAGGCTGAGTTCTAGCTCTACTCTGGCTCTGCCTGAGGCTGAGTTCTAGCTGTAGTCTGGCTCTGCCTGAGGCTGGAGTCTGCCTCTGCCTCTGCCTATATCTCTGACTCAATTCTGGCTCTGCCTGAGGCTGAGTTCTAGCTGTCTTCTGGCTCTGCCTGAGGCTGAGTTCTAGCTCTACTCTGGCTATGCCTGAGGCTGAGTTCTAGCTGTAGTCTGGCTCTGCCTGAGGCTGGAGTCTGCCTCAGCCTCTGCCTCTATCTCTGACTCAATTCTGGCTCTGCCTGAGGCTGAGTTCTAGCTGTACTCTGGCTCTGCCTGAGGCTGAGTTCTAGCTCTACTCTGGCTCTGCCTGAGGCTGGAGTCTGCCTCTGCCTCTGCCTCTATCACGGACTCAATTCTGGCTCTGCCTGAGGCTGAGTTCTAGCTCTACTCTGGCTCTGCCTGAGGCTGGAGTCTGCCTCTGCCTCTGCCTATATCTCTGACTCAATTCTGGCTCTGCCTGAGGCTGAGTTCTAGCTGTACTCTGGCTCTGCCTGAGGCTGAGTTCTAGCTCTACTCTGGCTCTGCCTGAGGCTGGAGTCTGCCTCTGCCTCTGCCTCTATCACGGACTCAATTCTGGCTCTGCCTGAGGCTGAGTTCTAGCTGTACTCTGGCTCTGCCTGAGGCTGGAGTCTGCCTCAGCCTCTGCCTCTATCTCTGACTCAATTCTTGCTCTGCCTGAGGCTGAGTTCTAGCTGTACTCTGGCTCTGCCTGAGGCTGAGTTCTAGCTCTACTCTGGCTCTGCCTGAGGCTGGAGTCTGCCTCTGCCTCTGTCCCCATCCCTGACTCAATTCTGGCTCTGCCTGAGGCTGAGTTCTAGCTCTACTCTGGCTCTGCCTGAGGCTGGAGTCTGCCTCAGCCTCTGCCTCTATCCCTGACTCAATTCTGGCTCTGCCTGAGGCTGAGTTCTAGCTCTACTCTGGCTCTGCCTGAGGCTGGAGTCTGCCTCTGCCTCTGTCCCCATCCCTGACTCAATTCTGGCTCTGCCTGAGGCTGAGTTCTAGCTCTACTCTGGCTCTGCCTGAGGCTGGAGTCTGCCTCAGCCTCTGCCTCTATCCCTGACTCAATTCTGGCTCTGCCTGAGGCTGAGTTCTAGCTCTACTCTGGCTCTGCCTGAGGCTGAGTTCTAGCTGTACTCTGGCTCTGCCTGAGGCTGAGTTCTAGCTCTACTCTGGCTCTGCCTGAGGCTGAGTTCTAGCTCTACTCTGGCTCTGCCTGAGGCTGAGTTCTAGCTCTACTCTGGCTCTGCCTGAGGCTGAGTTCTAGCTCTACTCTGGCTCTGCCTGAGGCTGAGTTCTAGCTCTACTCTGGCTCTGCCTGAGGCTGGAGTCTGCCTCTGCCTCTGTCCCCATCCCTGACTCAATTCTGGCTCTGCCTGAGGCTGAGTTCTAGCTCTACTCTGGCTCTGCCTGAGGCTGAGTTCTAGCTGTACTCTGGCTCTGCCTGAGGCTGGAGTCTGCCTCTGCCTCTGTCCCCATCCCTGACTCAATTCTGGCTCTGCCTGAGGCTGAGTTCTAGCTCTACTCTGGCTCTGCCTGAGGCTGGAGTCTGCCTCTGCCTCTGCCTCTATCTCTGACTCAATTCTGGCTCTGCCTGAGGCTGAGTTCTAGCTCTACTCTGGCTCTGCCTGAGGCTGAGTTCTAGCTCTACTCTGGCTATGCCTGAGGCTGGAGTCTGCCTCTGCCTCTGTCCCCATCCCTGACTCAATTCTGGCTCTGCCTGAGGCTGAGTTCTAGCTCTACTCTGGCTCTGCCTGAGGCTGAGTTCTAGCTGTACTCTGGCTCTGCCTGAGGCTGGAGTCTGCCTCTGCCTCTGTCCCCATCCCTGACTCAATTCTGGCTCTGCCTGAGGCTGAGTTCTAGCTGTACTCTGGCTCTGCCTGAGGCTGGAGTCTGCCTCTGCCTCTGCCTCTATCTCTGACTCAATTCTGGCTCTGCCTGAGGCTGAGTTCTAGCTGTACTCTGGCTCTGCCTGAGGCTGAGTTCTAGCTCTACTCTGGCTCTGCCTGAGGCTGAGTTCTAGCTCTACTCTGGCTCTGCCTGAGGCTGAGTTCTAGCTCTACTCTGGCTCTGCCTGAGGCTGAGTTCTAGCTCTACTCTGGCTCTGCCTGAGGCTGAGTTCTAGCTCTACTCTGGCTCTGCCTGAGGCTGAGTTCTAGCTCTACTCTGGCTCTGCCTGAGGCTGAGTTCTAGCTCTACTCTGGCTATGCCTGAGGCTGAGTTCTAGCTGTAGTCTGGCTCTGCCTGAGGCTGGAGTCTGCCTCAGCCTCTGCCTCTATCACGGACTCAATTCTGGCTCTGCCTGAGGCTGAGTTCTAGCTCTACTCTGGCTCTGCCTGAGGCTGGAGTCTGCCTCTGCCTCTGCCTATATCTCTGACTCAATTCTGGCTCTGCCTGAGGCTGAGTTCTAGCTGTCTTCTGGCTCTGCCTGAGGCTGAGTTCTAGCTGTACTCTGGCTCTGCCTGAGGCTGGAGTCTGCCTCTGCCTCTGCCTCTATCACGGACTCAATTCTGGCTCTGCCTGAGGCTGAGTTCTAGCTCTACTCTGGCTCTGCCTGAGGCTGGAGTCTGCCTCTGCCTCTGCCTATATCTCTGACTCAATTCTGGCTCTGCCTGAGGCTGAGTTCTAGCTGTCTTCTGGCTCTGCCTGAGGCTGAGTTCTAGCTGTACTCTGGCTCTGCCTGAGGCTGGAGTCTGCCTCAGCCTCTGCCTCTATCACGGACTCAATTCTGGCTCTGCCTGAGGCTGAGTTCTAGCTGTACTCTGGCTCTGCCTGAGGCTGAGTTCTAGCTCTACTCTGGCTCTGCCTGAGGCTGGAGTCTGCCTCAGCCTCTGCCTCTATCTCTGACTCAATTCTGGCTCTGCCTGAGGCTGAGTTCTAGCTGTACTCTGGCTCTGCCTGAGGCTGAGTTCTAGCTGTACTCTGGCTCTGCCTGAGGCTGGAGTCTGCCTCAGCCTCTGCCTCTATCTCTGACTCAATTCTGGCTCTGCCTGAGGCTGAGTTCTAGCTGTACTCTGGCTCTGCCTGAGGCTGAGTTCTAGCTCTACTCTGGCTCTGCCTGAGGCTGGAGTCTGCCTCAGCCTCTGCCTCTATCTCTGACTCAATTCTGGCTCTGCCTGAGGCTGAGTTCTAGCTGTCCTCTGGCTCTGCCTGAGGCTGAGTTCTAGCTGTCCTCTGGCTATGCCTGAGGCTGAGTTCTAGCTATACTCTGGCTCTGCCTGAGGCTGGAGTCTGCCTCTGCCTCTGCCTCAATCACGGACTCAATTCTGGCTCTGCCTGAGGCTGAGTTCTAGCTGTACTCTGGCTCTGCCTGAGGCTGAGTTCTAGCTGTACTCTGGCTCTGCCTGAGGCTGGAGTCTGCCTCTGCCTCTGCCTATATCTCTGACTCAATTCTGGCTCTGCCTGAGGCTGAGTTCTAGCTGTCCTCTGGCTCTGCCTGAGGCTGGAGTCTGCCTCTGCCTCTGCCTATATCTCTGACTCAATTCTGGCTCTGCCTGAGGCTGGAGTCTGCCTCTGCCTCTGCCTATATCTCTGACTCAATTCTGGCTCTGCATGAGGCTGAGTTCTAGCTGTCCTCTGGCTCTGCCTGAGGCTGGAGTCTGCCTCTGCCTCAGCCTCTGCCTCTATCACGGACTCAATTCTGGCTCTGCCTGAGGCTGGAGTCTGCCTCTGCCTCTGCCTATATCTCTGACTCAATTCTGGCTCTGCCTGAGGCTGAGTTCTAGCTGTAGTCTGGCTCTGCCTGAGGCTGGAGTCTGCCTCTGCCTCTGCCTCTGCTCATAGCTCTGCTCACAGCTTTGCCTCTGGTTCTGCTCTGGCTTATTTCCAAACGCCAAACGCCCCTAGGCTCTTACGTAATTTAGCTCCTACGTAATCCGACTCTTACGTAATTCAGCTCTTAAGTAATTAATTGTGCTATTACGCTAACCCTTCTGCTCTCTCCTTCGAATGTACTTGAAGCACTGCACGATGCTCAGCCTCTTTGAGTGCTTAGCGTAACAAAGCTAATGCTCCGAGAGAAAAACACTTTCTCTTAAGAATATTAACAATTATTATTTTTACAAATTGCTTAAAACAATGCATATAACTATTACAATAGTTTGCGCGCCTTTATATAAGACGAGCCAACCAGACGAACTCGAACCTGTTGCTAGGTTATTCTGTAGCTCGATCAGTGGGCGAGCAGTGGGCGAGCAGTGGGCGAGCAGTAGGTTCGATTAGGTATGAACAACAGCTACCGTTGGACGCCTGCTAGCTTATGTTCTTTGTGGCGTCAATATCAGAGAGATAGTGTTGCGCGCATAGAGGCGTGTTTTAGGTGCTCTTCACAGCTCTTCTTCGTGCCAAGGTAGAGAAATGCAAAATATGTATAATATATACTATATAATATAGAATATAAATCTAATAGTAATACTATAAATAATAGTTATATTATATTATAATATATTATATTATATTATATTATATTATATTATATTATTTTATATATATATTATATATTGTTGAACTGCTTGAGCTTAAATCATCTCATGAGTATATACATAATATATTATATATATACATACATATATATATTAAATTACAATTAACAAACGTATATACATGTAATGAAAATATATCTCCCATTACATAAAAAGCAGTCTTTCCCACTTTAAACAGAAGTGCATTCGAAGATGATGATAAGCCTTAGCTCATATGTATTAGGTGCATACTAGAGCTCTTTATAATTTATTTGGCTAATATAGCAAAACAAATTCCCTATATAAATATATCATAATATATATAAATTTCACATTGTATATATTTATACATAGTTAATCTTAAGTTTTGGCTTACTAAGGTATGAGTGGCCTAGAATATTCGTAAAACTTGTTGCGACGCATGTTTTGTTTGAGCACAGAGCGCACCCTAAGCAAAGGTGTTCCAAAGATTAAGTGCGGTTAACATTTGGCAAACAAAGGAAGCAGAGAACGAGACAGAGAAATGGAGAGTGGGAGGTTGAGTGGAGGCAGCGGCTTTAGTTTATGTTGCACTTTACACTAGGCACGCCGCACGCTCCATAAACATGGCCCACAACAAGTGCACTTGTGCTGTTGACTGGGTGTGCTCTCGCCCTCGCCCTCTCCCTCTTTCTCTCTGTGTGTGGTTGGAGTTGAGCGAGGTCTACATGCAAATGCGCTAGCCAAATTTACACACTCTTAGTGTATGTGTGTGTGTGTAGTTGTTGTTGTTTATGTATGAACTGTTGTTGTTGTTTATCCAAAAATTATAAGCCTCAACGACTATTCCGGCTAGCAGCAGCCTGCCGGCTAAACGTTTGCCAAGCTGTTGACTGCCCGACGGCTGCCTGCCGCAGGCAGCCACCGTCCACCCACAATGCTCCTCCTTTCGAACTAGCTCTAATTTTATGGCATTATTCGCACGCGTGCAACAATTTGCAACAACTTTTAAGTGTGAGCCAATGAAGTTGCCCCTGAATCCTCATTTCTCACTTCTAAGCTGCGGCCTGTCCGTAATCACGAAGTTTTACGCAAACTTTCTAATTAATTAAGTGCACTCTCTTCGCCTTTAAAGTTCCGCTGCTGCGGTCCATAAAGCAAATCAATCAAAAGTGCGCTTAGCGAGTTTCTAACTACATATATTTCCAGTGGCTATTGATGTTTTTAGGGGTAGGAATTGGCAAGTTTAAAGAATGCTGAGAAAGCTATGGGAATGCTTTCAATTTAAAAATAAAGTTGTCATAATATATAGAAATAATAATCTAATTTAAAGAAAATTATTGTATTATTTTTAATATTATATTATTTTATACATATATATTTATAGCGCACGCTTCATATGCACCGTTGAATATGTTCTATATCATTTGACCTGGAGTCTTCAAATTTATTTTCTCTTAAGCTCTGATTTACTCTTTCTTAAATAAAACCAAATTGGGCTCTGTATCATTTCAGAAAGTATTTTAAAATATTTTTGGAAAAAAGGCTTCCAAAAACGGTTGCAAAAGTCGCGTCGTTAGCATAGTGAACTAAGCATAAATAATTAAAATTTAATTTAATTTGACATCCACAGCTACCAAAGTTTTTATGTAGACCACAAAATTGATTATCTCTAAGAAAAATATTTCTTAATGAAAATATATAATGAAATCAGTGGAGGAAAAATCAAAAATTGTAGTTGACTTTGATTCTCGACTATCTGAAACAAAAATCGCTGTAAACGCTGAAAAAAACGAAAACTATTCTTCATTTTCTTAGCTCTGATGAAAAAAATATATAATGCACCCTATTTTTCCTACAAATATTCAGTTTAGGCTTCAAGTACTAATCATGCTGTGTCCCCTATGAAGTGATGTGCATATATACATTTATAATGCCAGATATAAGTCCTCTACAGCACACATCATTAACTATTCAACTTGTATAAGCCCAGTGACAAAACAGAAATCCTCCCCAGCTTGACTCGCTCATTTTATTTCACGTATGTGAACTTTGCGCCCTTCAATGAAATTCACTAAAACTCAATGCTTGAGCTGGGAAAACCTCCAGCGACTGGCTCTGAATGGAATGCCATTCAGTAGTCTTTGCTGTGGCTTATGCGATAGTTTTTTTCCGCTTTAACAGCTCGACGCAGCTTTGATGCATATCCCCCGGGCTAAACTGCTGCTTGATGGCCGTTCGCCACATCATCAGCAGCAGCAGCAGCTATGTCCAGACACATGCTGCACCGCATCCGACTAGAAGATGGGCACCGAGTGCTATGTCTCTCATAAACTGCATAAATTTTTAATAAGCGCAGCACACAAAATGCGTCCAAGGGACATTCCCAACAACAACAACAGCAGCTGCGAGGGGGGCTGCGGACTTTGTCTGAGTCAGCAGCTAAAACTGGGCACTTGAAGCTAACTCTCAGCTCGCTCCACTTACTCCTCCACTGCCTCTCCCTTGCCCATGGGTGTCTCAGAGCAGCAGCAATGATTGCAGCACATGTTCTATTTGCCTGTCAAATGGCAGCCAATGGACAGAGCTTGGGCCGCTGCCACACCCAGCCGCAACTGCAGCTGCAATTTGTGCCCGAATTGCGGTTGCAGTTACCAGCAACAATTGTTGCAACGGCAACAGCAGCAACGACAGCAACAACGACGGCAGCAGCAGCAGTTGCCTGCACTTCGCCATTTGATAGCACAATAAAGGCAACAGCAGCAACAAAAAATCATTCAGCAGATAGAAGTTACGAACACGATATCAGAACAAAGCGTCGACAGGTGTTAAACTAAAGCCGTTAAAACCCTTCAACAAAATGTCAAACCAGTTAGCAGAGCCATAAAATGCGGGCATTACGGCTAAACAGGTTGCACAATACCCTCACCGCTTACCCATGCGAGAATATTTATGATTTATGCAGAACGAAATGAATTTAACATTCGATTTGCAACAGAAATGGATTTAAGTTGTTATTTAGCAAACGGAATTTGCGTTTGAATGGAGATAAGCGAGTTGAGTGCTCTACAGAAGGTGAAAGGGCAAAAGTAATCAACCTATTGGAAAACGTTTAAGCCATAACAAATGGAACTATATGATAATTCGGTTTAGATATTTATGAAATTATGAAATACAGAATAGAAATAGACAATGATTTAGCAGTATGATATATGGATTTATAATTAAAATTAAAATTAAATAAAATAAAATATTGTCATTGTAAAAGATTATTATTTTTAATTTGAAATCAAAAACAGAAAAATTAATAATATATTTATGACTTCTATATAATACGGATTTTTAACTAAAGTATCATATATCACATTATGTTATTAATATTGTTTAAAATAAAAGCTCCATTTAATTTTCTCTTAGTTTTAATTATAAATAAATATATAAAAATGTAAATTCTGATATATGAATATATAACCATATGATTATTTATTTACTCTTTTTTTTATTTATCTATATTTCTGATTTTTCTTATTTATGTATTTATTAATTTAATTATTTATTTACTTATTTATTTATTGATGTATTTATTTACTTAATTATTTACTTATTTATTTATTTATTTTTGTTAGTATTATTTAACTATTTATTTATTTACTTATTGATTTATTTATTCACCTATTTATTTATTTATCCATATTTTTTCATTTATTTATTTAGTATTTATTTTAATTATTTTAATTCTGATATATGAATATATAACCATATGATTATTTATTTACTCTTTTTTTATTTATCTATATTTCTTATTTTTCTTATTTATGTATTTATTAATTTAATTATTTATTTACTTATTTATTTATTGATATATTTATTTACTTAATTATTTACTTATTTATTTATTTATTTTTGTTAGTATTATTTAACTATTTATTTATTTACTTATTGATTTATTTATTCACCTATTTATTTATTTATCCATATTTTTTCATTTATTTATTTAGTATTTATTTTAATTATTTTAATTCTGATATATGAATATATAACCATATGATTATTTATTTACTCTTTTTTTTATTTATCTATATTTCTTATTTTTCTTATTTATGTATTTATTAATTTAATTATTTATTTACTTATTTATTTATTGATATATTTATTTACTTAATTATTTACTTATTTATTTATTTATTTTTGTTAGTATTATTTAACTATTTATTTATTTACTTATTTATTATTTTATTCATACATTTTTTATTTATTTATTTTTTTATTTAAAATTTTTTAAATTTATTTAAATATATATCTATTTATTTTTTATACTTATTTATTTAAATATATTTTTTTAATTATTTATTTATTTACTTATTTATTTATTTATACACCTATTTATTTATTTATCTATATTTTTTCATTTATTTATTTAGCATTTATTTTTTTATTTAATTATTTATTTATTTATTAGTTTTATTTACTTATTTATATATTTATGTATTTATTTGTTTATTTACTTATTTATTTTTTTTATTATTTATTTATTTATCTATCTATTAACTAGTTTATTTATTTATTAATTTTTTTTAATTATTATTTTTTAAATAATCTTCAACTTGCCTTGACAACGCGTCACCTTTCTGCTGTTCGCATGTTCATTTCACGCACCTGACGTTGAGCTTTCCGTTAATTGATGGCACAACCAAATCCTGTCCGATATAAACCGCAATTCCCCCGCCTCCACACACACACACACAGAGAGAGAGGCTCTGCCGCCACCCACACCTCAGTCGGCGACATCGTCAATTGCAAGCGATTTATTACTCGTGAGTCGCGTTCCAGTTGCATGAACTGTGGACGACAGCGAAATTTAAAACGCTTTTGACAAACCGAATGCCGAGGCAATTTGTGGGTCGACTTCAATCAGCTTCAGTCCGACTGCAGCGTGAATGGCAATCCCCGACAACTTTGGCAGAGCTTACTTCAGTTTTAAAGTCAGTTTTAAGAGAGTTGTGTGAGGACTTGATATGGAAACTTAACTTTAGTTAACTTAAGCTTGAATGAAAGTTCTCTCAAATATTAATTGTGTGATTTTATATAGATTTATCATACATTAGCATATCATATCATATCAAATTATGTAAATGATATATGTATAAGCAAATTATCTCTCAAGAAGTATTTAGTTTCGTGTAAGGTTAATCTATCTGAAAGCGTACTTCATTTTTGCACAGCTGCCCTGCTGATTGAAACTCTGATTTATGCTTATGAAGTGGAAATAAACGTTCAATCAAGCGCACATTATGCTACAGCTGGAGGAAAACCAAAGCAGGGCGCCCAAAAGTGAAGCTAACAAACTTTGATTGCAGGCAGGAGTAAAAGAACCCTCTGGAGCGTAAAGGAATTCGAAACTGAAAGGAAGAAGAAAATTTAAGATATATAAACTAGCTAACATGTCATAAGTAACTACTGTTTAAGTTTAAGGCAACATAAGCTATAGAGTCATAAAGTAAGGCAAAAAGTTGATAAAATGAAAAATGTTTAAAAAAATATAAATAAATATATATAAATATATATAAGTAACCCTATCTGCATCAGTATAGTTTCCACTCGCTTATAGAAAGGATTTTCAAGCTTTGCGGAGATGAATTACGCTTAAACTTTTCTTCAGAACAACTTATAAATATCGTAGCATACTTATTGGGGCAATAAAAACTCTGATCTTTTGATAATTGATAGGTTTAAATAAACGTTTAAATTTACGTTTGAATAATTGAAACTTGACGTTAAAATAAATTAGAAAAAATTAAGGTAAAAGAGCCAAAAAGAAGCTCTGGGTGTTTCATATTAAAAAAAAGAAAGTTATATTATTAAATATTTACAGATTAATGTCTTTTAGGCAATCTAATTTGAACAGAAATTAATTATATACATTCTCAAAACTAGAACGGTAATATCAAATACTGTAATAAACTGAAGTAGGTATAGGATATATTTTAAGGGGAAGTTATAGGGAATAATAGGGTGTATCTACAGAGAAGTCTTAAAGCAAATATATTGAATATTTTACTATAACTTTTCGGCTTGTTTAATCCAATTAAGAATGCCCAATATTTGTAAATCACTTCGCCAGGTTTCAGTTCCATTTGAGACCAACCAAACGTATGAAAACTCTATCTATTTTGTTTACATTTCCAATTACTTTCGATTAAGTAGAGGCATATGCCATAACAATAACGACTTTCTGCTATTGCGCAACAATTTCTATTGTAATTTCAAAGTAAATTTTTCACTGCACAGCCTGAGGCTGTTTTGGAATGTTTCGAGTGTCGTTAGCTTGGTAAGCTCGTGGCTGGGCCTTGTTTATCCAACACTTGAAAATGTCTGGTAATTTATGGCAGATGCATTAACCTGCCAATGGCATAAAGCCATTTTAATTTGGCCTAACAAGACTTCCGTCCGGCCAACTACAATATTTGCGTAGTGTGAAATATGCCACAAATTAATTTGCCTAGCAAAACACAAGCCTAAACCAATATGTTTATAGTCAAATTTGGGGCCGGCCAGAGCTATGCAAAGTATCGATACTAAAGCTCAATTAGGATGGCCAAAAGCCGAAGCTGTTTATCTTAACGCCTGCCACATTCCTACACACACACACACACACACACACACACACAGATTGTGCTCTCTCATGTTGAAATATGCTTAATTTAAATCCAATTGAAATCTTAATGCCATTTCGCAAATCAAATTTCTTATTGATTGCGCAAAATGAATTTTGTGCTTGCGCAAAGTTAATTGTGCGCATTAGCTGTCAATTTCACGGACTTGACTGGAAGTTAGGAGCGCGAAATAAAGCCAAAAAGTTGGACTTGAAAGTTTTTCCTCAAAAAAAAAAGATGGAGCTCAATAACACATTAGTCGAGCCCGAAAGTTAGTTGGCGAAATCAATAAATTGTTAACTAATTTTTGACCTAGTTAAAAGGGAAATGTTTTAATTAAAGTTTTTAGAAGTTTATGAATGAGTACACCAAGGCTTCCGTATCACTGGGGCAACCATAGCTACAATTAATTAACTAGCCAATCTCGAATAACATATTTATGATACTCTGAACCCAATGAAAATGGCAAATCGGGGTATATATGTTATGTTAGACTGTACGTAACGGGCAGAAGGAGGCGTGGCAGAGCAAATAAAATAGAGATATGCTTGATCAGGATGACGAGTTGAGTTGATGTAACTATATCTGTCTGTATGTATGTATGTATGCATGCATGTATGTATGTATGTATGTATGTATGTATGTATGTATGTATGTATGTATGTATGTATGTATGTATGTGTATGTATGTATGTCTGTCTGTATATCTGTCTGTATGTCTGAATTTATGTATGTATGTATGTATGTATGTATGTATGTATGTATGTATGTATGGGTATGTATGTATGTATGTATGTCTGTCTGTATATCTGTCTGTATGTCTGAATTTATGTATGTATGTATGTATGTATGTATGTCTGAATGTATGTATGTATGTTTGGATTTTTTCGAGATCAAGTAATCGATAACTATTGTATTCCCTTGTTTTGTTGTTATCGATAAAACCAAAATATCGAAATTCACCTAATAAATTATATCTCATACATTTTTGGAGCTAAAGTCTTCAAATTTTGCATTTAGTTTTATGATTTAATTATAAAATAGTGATTTTTGTTATATATTGGATACTAAAATTTCCTGATTTTGTTAATATAACTTGATAATATAAAAATTTTTTAATTTTTTACAAAAATTTTAAACATTCAATAGAATCTATAGAACGTATGCTCAAAATTTCATTACAATTCATTAAATAATACTGAAATTATTATTGTTAAGGTATCTGCTAGTCGTGGCCTACCGTCCAGCGCTTGCTTCCTTGTTAATTTCGAGTTCAATCAATTTATAACAAGCACAAAAGCATTTTCTATAGAAAATATCTAACGAGCAATTTGCATATTTATTTTGCAGGCAACGAGCAACAATTCGTTTTCAGCTTGGCGAATGACAAAACAACAATAAGGCTTACAATCTAAATTACAAACAATACATACGATATATATATACAGATCAATATAAATATATATAGGTATATATATTTATATATGTAGAGCTTATGCAACCATGTGGCTATTGTTTGCGTGGCTTCAATTGGTCTGCGGCAGTCCGACGTCCGAGTCGGAGCAACCGGACTGGCTGCTGGTCGGAAACACAAGCACGAGAGCTCCTTTCGACTACCCGAATGATACGCTCTACAGCCCACAGTCGGAGGAGTATTTCCCAGGGTCGGGCAGCTCGGTGCACAGCACGGATCTGCCCACGTACCAGCACTGCATGGAGACGCGCAACTCCTTTGCGGATCTGCTGACCGTGGTGCTCTACGGCCTCGTCTGCATCGTGGGCCTCTTCGGCAACACGCTGGTCATCTATGTGGTGCTGCGCTTCTCCAAGATGCAGACGGTCACCAATATCTATATACTCAACCTGGCCATCGCGGACGAGTGCTTCCTGATCGGCATTCCCTTTCTGCTCTACACGATGCGCATCTGCAGCTGGCGCTTCGGCGAGCTCATGTGCAAGGCGTACATGGTGAGCACGTCGATAACGTCGTTCACCTCCTCCATCTTTCTGCTGATCATGTCCGCGGATCGCTACATAGC
Source organism: Drosophila paranaensis (assembly GCA_035047545.1). Lineage (NCBI taxonomy): Eukaryota > Metazoa > Arthropoda > Insecta > Diptera > Drosophilidae > Drosophila > Drosophila paranaensis. The sequence continues at coordinate 6,057,518 of JAWNPL010000145.1, read as the reverse complement.
CGTCTGTCATCCCATCTCGTCGCCGCGCTATCGCACTCTGCACATCGCGAAGCTGGTGTCGGCGCTGGCGTGGAGCACGTCGGCGGTGCTGATGCTGCCCGTGATGCTCTACGCCAGCACCGTGGAGCAGGAGGATGGCATCAACTATTCGTGCAACATCATGTGGCCAGACGCTTACAAGAAGCATTCGGGCACCACCTTCATACTGTACACGTTCTTTCTGGGCTTCGCCACGCCCCTCTGTTTCATACTCAGCTTCTACTATTTGGTCATACGCAAGCTGCGCTCGGTGGGACCCAAGCACACGACCAAGTCCAAGGAGAAGCGACGCGCCCATCGCAAGGTCACGCGCCTGGTTCTGACCGTCATCACCGTTTACATCTCGTGCTGGCTGCCCCACTGGATGTCGCAGCTGGCGCTGATCAACTCGAATCCCGCACAGCGAGACTTGTCCCGGCTGGAGATACTCATCTTCCTGCTGCTGGGCGCCCTGGTCTACTCCAACTCGGCGGTGAATCCCATACTGTACGCCTTCCTCAGCGAGAACTTTCGCAAGAGCTTCTTCAAGGCCTTCACGTGCATGACCAAGCAGGACATCAACGCCCAGCTCCAGCTGGAGCCGAGCGTCTTCACCAAGCAGGGCAGTCGTCGGCGCGGCGGCTCGCGGCGTCTGCTGACCACAAATCCCAACCAGCAGCAGCTGCAGCAGCAACAGCAGCCGCCACTGCTCTCGCTGCACATGGGCAACAATAACTCATCGACGACCACCTCCTCGACGACCACAGCCGAGAAGACGGGCTCCACCAATGCGCCCAATGGCAAGCTAACCGTGCCCAATGCCGCAGAGAACCTAATTATTTGCCTCAGCGAGCAGCACGAGGCATTTTGCACAACGACGCGGCGCGGCTCCAGCCTGATTCAACAAACTGATCTATAACTTCAATATTGAAACATATAATCTCTTATTAAATGTATGTGTGTGTATATAAAACTATATATATAACATATATTCGTATTTAGTTTTTCTACTCTCCCTCTCACGCTCTATCTAGCAGTATTAACAGAGACTCCCAATAAAAAGCCAAGCATAAGCAGCGTCGTCACCCTCGTGTTTTCTTATAATATAATTAAATATATTTATATATGTCATATATATAAATATAAATATATTATACTACCATGCCTAAGTACTAAGTTAGTATTTAGTTTTAATTAATGTCTAACTTTATAAAATAAAAAATATATAAATATATAAAGTATTTAATATTGAATACGACGAATTTTCAGCTCTAAGCTTAAGTTTAGCTTTAAGTTTTAAAGGTATTTTTGCCGTTAAAATCTAATAGATCTACGACTTCATTCAACTGTGTGGAAATGTGCTTTTAAGTGTAACAAGAAATAAAGAAATTAAAATAATATTTAAATGTCGAAACTGATTTTTATTTTTTTCGCAAGAAATACAGAAAATAAAATAAATAAATAAAAATAAATTTAAAATAGTTATTATGTTATGTTATCAAGGCTGTTTTTTTTTTTTGTAGCGAGAAATATGGAAATAAATAAAATAAATAAAGAAGTAGTGGAAATAATAAAATAATTTTTTATATCAAAATGGATTTTTATTTTATTTATTTATTTTTTTTTTTTTTTTTATTTTTTCTCAACAGAAATACACAAATAAAATAATTATTACACATAAAAAAAATAAGTGAAAGCCAGAATGTCAAAGTAAAAAATTATTAAATATAAAAACTATTTTTTTTAATAAAAAATTTAAAAATAAAACAACAAAAATTAAAAAAAAAATACAATTATTAAACGTCAAAAAAGCACTCGAAGCCGATTGCAATGAAGAGCACAGAGCACAGAAAATTAACAACGTAATCCCATCAGCATCAGAATAATCAAATGCTCAGCTTTGGCTGCCGGAACGTGGCCGTTGGGGCGCACACGTCGTATACGCAATCGAAATGCAGTTGAATATGTATGCGATGCGACTGCATTGGTCACGTTTTATATTTCACGGCATTTTACAAATTTGTCGCTGGTTTGTTCGCATTGCAGTGGCGCCAATTTGATTTCGGCTGTTGACTCTGGGCCAACACACGTTTCAGATTGTTTGGTCGCTGCTCATTGACTGGCTTTATAGCCGATGGGCAGCGGGCAGCATAGATGGGTCTGCACACAGCACATCTCATTATCTGACAAACTTTTAGCTATCACTTCAGCCACAGTTCGCCTGCCAAACGATTGTCAATCGGCCACAAACTGGTCTCGTCTTGCGGTCAACGTCAATCAAAGGCTTTATTTAATTATACCTGCAATGCACCGCAACTAAATCTGAATGTGTGTACCGAAAAGCACGCACTGGCAAAATTCAATTATACCGAAATTAAATATAATTATGCCTTGCGCCTTGCGCTAGTGGCCAAAGTAATCAAATAATTGAAATCTGACTGCGACCGCAATGCAGACAATGCGGCATCAAAAACCCAGCGTTTCGAGTGTGAGCAAATAAATTATGCTTGAGGTTAATTTATTTCAATGCAGTTGACCCAAAAGTCTCTGTGGAGCTGGCAAATATTTGCGGGTCCTTTGTTGAAGCACTCAGAGGGCTCTGATACAGCAACTAGTGGATGGGTTGCTGAAAGTTGTTCTGAGTGATTTGAATATGGCAGATGCAGATGTTGTATATGCCTCAAGTATTTTATATGATTGGAGCAGCTTGGTAGACTATTCCTAAATGTTTACATATATTATATAAATAAATTTGGCTGGCAAAAAAATGAAAAAACTTCAAAAATTTTCAAAGTAAACTAAATTCCTTATAGCTGAATCAGTTTCATTTACAACTTCAAATCGCTACCAAATAAATTTTACTCTCTTGCATTCCTAAACTACTCCTTAGAATTTAAGAGTTCTTTAAAAGTCTGTTTATAGTCGAGCTGTGTGCAGTTCTCTACTAAAATAAAGCCTTTATTAGCTATAACTCAGCCAGTTGCTAGTCTCTTTTAGCATCTGCTCTTAAATGACTCGAGTGGACTATAAGATAGCATATAAAAAAATCGATCTATAAATTTAAGATATCAATGAAATTGGGTTGCAGATTGTATATGCAATATCTGAGTGGGCTTGAGTGTTCATTTCTGCATTCTTAAATTGGTTCAATAAATCTCAATTTCAAAAAATACATTACCAAAAACAGCAAATGTGAATAAGTTTTAAATTAGAATGGAAGGCGATCAATTAGTTAGCACACATATCTATATTGGAAGTCCTCAAACCCTATGATATTCAAGTATCCAATACTCAACGATGACACCTGCCCTAACCCCACTCATAATTTATTAAACTAACAGCTTAATCGCACTACTAGTCCGCTTTAAAGCTAAGCACTAGTAGAAAAGTCACCCACGCCACGCAGCTAGTCCCAAAGTGTGAAATGCAATTTGCCAGCGCATTCAGGAGTCAAAGGCAATAATAGAAAAGCCAAGGTGCAATTCCAAGCTAACTCTCGCGAAAAGCAGACTAACTGGAACAGAAAGAAGGCAACCAGCGAGGTTGTTTTTTGCAAATTTCTTTGGAAAATTGTGTAGCACAGTTATTGAGCGGGCTGCCACACCAGTTGCCCCATGCCATCTGGCTCAGTCCCTCTGCCCATCAGCCGTGCAGTTCGCGCAACTGTAAACAAGTCCGCAATACACAGAAGTAGGGGCTTAGTCGATTTAGCGATACGTACATTTCCAAAGGTTTTAGCCACATTTAAAGTAACATTTATTTGCGCTCCAGCAGCAGGTTGTTGTGCCCGTGGAGCGGGCTGCTGGCGGCAAAATCTTGCTGCAGACTTGGCAATGTTGGCACGCCATCGCACATAAATCAATGGCAGCATTGGCAAAAGGCTGAGAGCCAAGTTTCTAAACTTGATTTAATGCCAGTGCCAGAGTTGAACAAAATAATGTATAAAGAACGGGCTTCGGCTTACTCTCTAATAAGTACTGGAATCTTGAGCAAGAGTTCGTATTCTTAAAAGCATTTGCCGCACCTCAAACTGAACGACATAAATCAAAGCAAATAAAATATGCGTTAAATAAAAAATAAAATAAAATATAAAATATATATAAAATACATCAAACTTTGTATTTTACTGGCGAAAAGTATTTGAATAGAAGTGTGGTTGTGAATATAATTTATATTATAAAAGGTATAGAGTATAAAAAGGATATTTCATATACATAATCTATCATCAAGCAGATCTCTTTTATGTTGTGCTTTGAAGAAAATATTAAAAATTAAAATATTGAATAATAAAGACATTACAAATTTTAAAAATTATTGTAAACACACTTAAAAATTTTAAAAATTATTATTAATATTTTTAATTACTATAAAATATTAAAAATATTGTAAACAAATTTTTATAAAAATAAATATACATTTCTTAATGAATATGTTGTGCTTTAAAGATATTATAAAAATATTATAAATTATAAAAATTATTGTAAACAAATTTTTATAAATATAAATTTAAAATTTATTCTAAATATTTTAATTATAATACAATATTTTTTAAATATTTGAAAATTATATATGTATGTATGTATATTTTTAATTACTATAAATAAGTCATTTTTAAATTAGACTGGCAACTGGCATCAATTAATTTGTATTTATTTTCATTAATTTGATTATATTTTATATTTTTTAAATTTTATAGCTAAAAATAAAGTACATATTTCTTTTTAAATTTATTTAATAAATTATATACATATATTTTTGTAGTCTATATATTTTTTAATATTTATTTTATATTATATATTTATTTATTTTTCTTTAATTACTCTTTTAGTTTGTATTTTATATGCGCCCAAATTTTCTTTCGGCTGCTGCTTGAAATAAGCTGGGATCCACTCTATATTATACAATATATAAATATTTTTAGATTGCTTAAAAATTGCTGAAACTCTTCAACATTCGTCACATTTCAGTTGTGCTCATTCCAGTTTAGTTAACCTTTGTGCCGCGCCACAAACAGAAATTGCTGCTCAAAATACAATTTGCAATTGCACATCGGAATCCTGCTGAGAGTCTGATATCTTTATAATGCACTTTCACACACATATACACAAATTGAAAGCTTGCACTCAGCAACAACAACATGCAGAGAGAAAAAATGACAAACATCTTTATACCGTGTCGAGTGAGATACAACCAAAAGTACTGCCTGCAACGGCCCACTGGCCCGCCCCTTGCAGGCCACGCACGTAGTGAACGCATTTGAAATAAATTTTTGCTGTTGGCTTTTTCGCTGAATTTCCATGCGAAAAGCGGAAAAATGTTTGCGTAGCCAAAGTCAAAGTGAAAGCAAAGCAAACGAGAAACTGCATGGAATAACAATAACAGAATTTCACAAATGCATTTAAAGGAAATTTTGGATTTTCAGCTCTCAGCCAGCAAACGGAATTAGAAGTTGGCCCCGCCAGCACAAATTCCTGGCCATCAATTACTGAAATTGTTCTGTGCCCACGTCAAGTTATGAGCCCCAGCTAAATGCCAATTTGCATGGGCAGCAGTTACTCCTGCTCCTGCTCCTGCTCCTGCTGCTGCTCCTGCTGCTGCTGCTGTGGCTTCAGCCGGATAGCGACTCCTTCCTTTTGGCTGCAATTTTCTATGCAATTACTGCAAAGACGACTAACGAAACTTGTGTAATTGATATATGTGGTTGCATCTGGCAACTTTCTAATGGAGCTGGCTCACTGAGCCAAGGCAGCAGCGCAGCCCTTATGGACTGCCCCGAAAAGTTGGTCAGTGCGCCGCGCGACGCCAAGTCTGCGGCTGGCGAAACTCGCAAAGAGCCTGATGCTCAAATTGTTGCTACGTGGCTGAAGATTGAAGTCTGACACAATTCGGATTACCAGGATAATTGCTTTCGAGGTGCGTTAGTCGAAACCAAAGTCAACTGCTTTAAGGACTGCCCAGTTTTCAGCGGGAGAAGGACATAAATATCGTGCCACTGTGATATATTCTCAAAAGTTTCCTCACAGCTTTGATGCTCATATATTAAATACAAAACTCCTTTTCTACTACTATTTAAAGTTCAGCTCGTATTTCTAATACTATTTTTGCTCAAAGTACTAATGCCAGTATACTATTAGTAAAATTTTTACTACTACTTGAATTATTACATCTAATACTGCTATTACTATTATTACTTTTACTACTACTTTTAATACTATTTTTACTATTGCGTTAACTACTATGTCTACTATTATTGCGACTATTTTTAGTTTTTTTCACTACTTTTACTACTATTTCTATTACTTTTACTATTACGTCTACTACTGATATTAATATCACTACTTTTACTACTACTATTCTACTACCTTTACTACTATTTTTACTACTTTTTCTAGTAAGTTTACTCGGTGTTTACCACTATGTCTACTAATTTTTCTACTATTTTTTCATTTTTTTACTACTTTTACTACCTTTTCTACTACTTTTTCTACTACGTTTTTCATTTTTTACTACTTTTACTACTGTTTCTACTACTTTTTCTACTACGTCTAGTAATACTCAAACTTCTTTTAACACTACGTCTACCACAATTTTTATTTATTTTACTACTACTTCTGCTCCCATTTCTATCATTTTACTACTACGTCTCCTATTCATACATTTTTGCTACTACTACTTCTGCTACTATTTGTAATCATTTAGCACTATGTCTATTACAATTTATATTACTTTTAGTTCTGGTCTTACTATTTCTAATATAAACATTACTACTATATTGCAGACTGATATTACTTCTATAACACATTTAAGTCCTAGCATTACAACTTAGACTATTCCTCTTAATTGAAATATCATCTTCAGCAATTACTTCAACTATTTCTGCGACAACTTCAAGCACAACTCCCTCTGTGTTTCTCATGAAACCGCAACACTTAATACACTTTAAGACATAATCCGCTGTTCTGCACCACTGGCTCTCAATACTCCGCCCCCCAGCGTGCGCTTTGACATTCGCTTCGCATGCAGCTGAAAGATCAAAACATTTAAATGCCATTTCAATTATGTGCTCTACGGTCTGTGTAGTAGCTGCAATAAACTCCCCTCCGTCCCTAGGCACTAGTCCCTTTTCCCTGTCCAGGCTGGCCGGGCGGGGCTTCCGGTTCGTTAGCAAAGTTCACGCACAAATTAACACGCAGCAGCAAGTGCAACTTTTAGTCTTTATGGCTGCCAAAGTGCAAAGTACATAAAAACAAAACATAATTTCAAATTTCAAATTTTAATGAGCAACGAGTTGACAACTTTCCAAAAAGCTGCCGGAAAAATAAATATATATATTTATACGTATATATGTATATGTCTCTATGCAATTTGATTACATTTGTATTTAATTTTTATGTTTTTTTTTTTTTTTGGTTTGAAATTGCAATTTGCTGCGATTTCAAGCATGCAAAACTTTTTGAACAGCATTGGGCTAGTTGAAATGCCCTTAATATAGATGTGCAGGCAGTCAAAGTTCATTGGCTTTCCTGCACTTAACGGCTTTTAAAGTAAGTGTATCCATGGTAAGGGCTACAACGGATATCTCATGAAGTTGGTGACATATTTAATATATGCAAAATTGCTAATATTATATTATATATAATTAATTATTTTATGAAATATTTAATTATTTATTTTTAACATGCAATTAATTTTAAATATTTAATAAATAATTATTTTTATTAATTATATAAATATTTACATTAAATATATTTTTATTTATATTAAATATACAATTATTTATATTACATATGTAATTTTTAATATTTATTATATAATTATTATTATTATTTATATATATTTAATATTTAATCATTTACATATAATATTTAATAATTACATTTAACATAAAATTATGTACATATATTTAATATTTAATAAGTTATATATAATATTTAAATATTTTTATTTAATAAACTTATTTAATTGTTTATATTATATATGAAAGATCAAAGATCAAATTATTATATTTACTTCTTTCTTACTCTCAATATAAAATTATTGCACATTCAACTTTTTTTTCTAACCATTCTCCTCTTTCTTTTTCAGATTTATATATTCATAATTTAAGTCGCTTATCGTAAGTAGTTATGGGTAAGAGTATTCAGATTTCGTCATTCAATATTTTAATATTTTCCGCCTTTTGCCAGCCACGGCAGGGCGCGCACAAAGATTTTTATAATCAACATTTTTATTTCATTCATTTATGGCCGAGCCGCAAAAGCTTTTGCTGCCTTAAAATGTTAATTGGACGCTGAAATGGGGAATTACTCAAAAGTGCAGTGCAAAAGGAAAAGGAAAAGTATATACATATATATACTCATATATATATAGTTCATATATGTATGGCAGTGGCTAGGCACAGGTTGGCTGCGTCCTTAGCAGCCGGCAAAAAAAAGGGGAAACTGTCAGTTGGCTGGCAGCCAGCGCCAAGACAAGCTTCCGGCATAGACTCTGACGTTGCGTCGAGGGAGCCAACATCAACAACTTTCATTTCATTATGCATAAATTATGGAATAACGCGCAAAATGTATGAAAATAAACGTCAGCTACCTTTTTCCATAATGCCCAGGCCAAGTGCTAGCTGAAAAAAAGAAATTAATAAAGCCATTTAGAAGTGGCTACTGAGAGAGACGGGGATAGTTTAGTTGGGTTGTCTTAAAGCTTCAATTTAATTATTATTCGTCGTAGGCATTGGAATGGCAATTAAACAGGGCAAACAAATTAATTGTTTATGCTCGATTTAATCGCATTCTCATACGTCATGAATTAGCCGGCATCTCCAGCGAATGTTTTCTTCAATTAAATCAGGTCACGTGCCGCAGCCAGGCACCCGGGCAGTCGGACAGTCGGCCAGTCGGGCAACCCAGTCGGAGCCAAGTCGAAATGGCGTCGGCATTTCCGCCGACGTCAATGCTGCAATTTGTAGCCAAAATGTGCTGGCCGGAAAATCGTTTTAGCCAGAGCATCTCAGTCGGGCGAGAGACAAAGAGAAATATACTACTTCCGCTTTGTGATTTTATGACTTGCCGAATGCTCTATATATAAGATATTCATTGCCACAGATCAAAGTGATAAGTGAGGGCAGAGCTTGCCATGAGGAAGTCAAGATCAAGATAACAGATGAGAGCATTGAAGCTCAGAAAGAGTTTTGAGTGGCGACATTGGAGTCTAGCCAATGAGAAGACAATTACTAAAGTGAGAAGATGAGCGCCCAAGGTTGACTTATGCTGTAAACTGCTGCTCAATGCTAAGAGTCAGAGATATTTAAAGATATGAGAAGTAAAGAGAGAGAGAGAGAGGGGATTTCAAGAAGCAATCAAAAGTGCATAACGAGATGACAAGCCGAAATGTGCTAAATGATGAGAGGAAAAAGGTAAGAGAAGCGAGCCATAGAGAAAATTCTTGCTGGAGTCAGAAAGGAGTGAAGAGTGCTTAAGTGAGATGATGAGCGGCAAGCATCGACTAAGGCTGAAGGCTGCGATTCAACTGAGAGCCAGAGAGGATGAAAAATATGAGTAACAAAACGTAGAGAAAATTCCGACTGAAAGATTAAGGCTAAAGAGTGCGATTCATTTGATAAAGATCAAGAAACGAAGAAGCACTCAAAAATAAAAGATTTTTTATTTCCCCAATCTAAAATTTTTCTTTTTTTATTCAGATATGCAAATTTGATTAAATTTATCTATTTATTTTATTATTTAAATTTATTTCTATTTTTTATTTTTTTTTTTATATTTATATTTATTTATTTTTATACCCTGAACCCATTGAAAATGGGAAAAACAGGGTATAATGTTTTTGTTGAAATGTATGTAACAGGGAGAAGGAGGCGTGGCAGACCCCATAAAGTATATATATTCTTGATCAGGGAGACAAGCCGAGTCGATTTGGCCCTGTCCGTCTGTCCGTCCGTCTGTCCGTCTGTCCGTCTGTCCGTCTGTCCGTCTGTCCGTCTGTCTGTCCGTATGTATGAACGCGTCGTTCTCAGAACCTACAAGAGCTAGAGACTTGAAATTTTTTATGTAGGTTCCTGTATATCACGAAAAGATCGAGTTTGTTAAAAAAAATCGATAACTGTCTTAATTTTAATGTTATCGATTAAAAACGAAATCGATGCTCCGTTATATAATTATATATAATTCATCTTTATAGCTAGAGTCTTCAAATTTTGCATTTAGTGTTATGTGAGCATTACACAATTTCGGTTTTTGCTAAATTTTGGATGCCACGCCCCCTTCGCCTCAAATTTGTAAGTCCCGTATTTCAAATACTACAGACTTGTGCTTTGGCACATACATACATATGGATGACATGATCACGCCCAACAACTTTGATCAAAATCGTTACTCTAGAAAAAAAGTTATTAAACATTTAATTTCCCATAGCATTGCCATGCAAACAGCAGCCAATGAACAGCTGACGCACCGACTGGCGTGTGTGTGTGCGTGCGCCTGTGCGTGTGTGTGTATGTTTTGCTTGTAATGAACGTACATATGCATGTGTATATAAAAGAAACAAAGAATGCTTGGAATAACGGTTCTTCATAGGGTTTAGGGTATACCCTTGTCGAGCGGTCTCGACTAGAGTTTTCTTACTTGTTTTACATATTTTTTTTATTTTAATTATTTATTTTATTTGTTTAGTTTATTATATAATACATATATTTTTTTTCTCAATAAATATTAAATAAAACAATGAATTAAAAATAAAATAATAAACCAAATAAATAAAATATTTTTATTTTATTTATTTTGTTTATTTTATTTTTAGTATATATTTATTTTTATACCCTGAACCCATTGAAAATGGGAAAATCAGGGTATAATGTTTTTGTTGAAATGTATGTAACAGGGAGAAGGAGGCGTGGCAGACCCCATAAAGTATATATATTCTTGATCAGGGAGACAAGCCGAGTCGATTTAGCCCTGTCCGTCTGTCCGTCCGTCCGTCCGTCCGTCCGTCCGTCCGTCCGTCCGTCCGTCCGTCCGTCCGTCCGTCCGTCCGTCCGTCCGTCCGTCCGTCCGTCCGTCTGTCCGTATGTATGAACGCGTCGTTCTCAGAACCTATAAGAGCTAGAGACTTGAAATTTTTTATGTAGGTTCCTGTATAGCACGAAAAGATCGAGTTTGTTAAAAAAAATCGATAACTGTCTTAATTTTAATGTTATCGATTAAAAACGAAATCGATGCTCCGTTATTTAATTATATAAAATTCATCTTTATAGCTAGAGTCTTCAATTTTTGCATTTAGTGTTATGTGATCATTGCACAATTTCGGTTTTTGTTAAATTTTGGGTGCCACGCCCCCTTCACCTCAAATTTGTAACTCCCCTATATCAAATACTAGAGACTTGTGCTTTGGCACATACATACATATGGATGACATGATCACGCCCAACAAGTTTGATCAACATCGTTACTCTAGAAAAAAAGTTATTAAACATTTAATTTCCCGTAGCATTGCCATGCAAAACAGGCAACGAACAGCTGACGCACCGACTGGCGTTTGTGTGTGTGCGCGCCTGTGGGTGTGTGTGTAAGTTTGGCTTGTAATGAACGTACATATGCATGTGTATATAAAAGAAACAAAGAATGCTTGGAATAACGGTTCTTCATAGGGTTCAGGGTATACCCTTGTCGAGCGGTCTCGACTAGAGTTTTCTTACTTGTTATTTACTATATATTGTATTAAGTCAATATTATATTTTTGTTAAATTCTATTATATATTCTTGTAATTTTTAAAGGACTTTTTTAATTCATTAAATCCGAAACTCAAAACAGACCTACGAAACTTTCTCAAATTAATACTGTCAATATAATTTTTATACCCTGAACCCATTGAAAATGGGAAAATCAGGGTATAATGTTTTTGTTGAAATGTATGTAACAGGGAGAAGGAGGCGTGGCAGACCCCAAAAAGTATACATATTCTTGATCAGGGAGACAAACCGAGTCGATTTGGCCCTGTCCGTCCGTCCGTCCGTCCGTCCGTCCGTCCGTCCGTCTGTCCGTATGTATGAACGCGTCGTTCTCAGAACCTATAAGAGCTAGAGACTAGAAATTTTTTATGTAGGTTCCTGTATAGCACGAAAATATCGAGTTTGTTAAAAGAAATCGATAACTGTCTTAATTTTAATGTTATCGATTAAAAACGATATCGATGCTCCGTTATATAATTATATATAATTCATCTTTATAGCTAGAGTTTTCAAATTTTGCATTTAGTGTTATGTGATCATTGCACAATTTCGTTTTTTGTTAAATTTTGGATGCCACGCCCCCTTCGCCTCAAATTTGTAAGTCCCGTATTTCAAATACTACAGACTTGTGCTTTGGCACATATATACATATGGATGACATGATTACGCCCAACAAGTTTGATTAAAATCGTTATTCTAGAAAAAAAGTTATTAAACATTTAATTTCCCATAGCATTGCCATGCAAAGCAGCCAAAGAACAGCTGACGCGCCGACTGGCGTTTGTGTGTGCGTTCGCCTGTGTATGTGTGTATATGTTTTGCCTGTAGTGAATGTACATATGATTGTGTATGTAAAAGAAACAAAGCATGCTTGAAATAACGGTTCTTCATAGGGTTTAGGGTATACCCTTGTCGAGCGGTCTCGACTAGAGTTTTCTTACTTGTTATTTTTTTATTTATACATGTAGTACAATATTTATTTTTTTTTATTTGTTGTTTACTTACTTGTATTTTGATTATATAACCAAATTTAATTATACAACGAAATTAATATTTTTATTAAAATATAAAGAATTGAGAGTAGAAGGTAAGGCATACGCATTAATGTATATTTAATGATTGCTCGATATTTTATATAAATGCAATACGTATACATGAAATTGTGTGGGATATGTTAGCTACATTTCACTTATATTTTATTTACTATTAATAAAAGTTGCAAGCATAGCTGCAAATGACTGATGTATACGCCAGTTCAATAGAAGAATCAATTTAAATTTTGCAGTTGTAAATAAAGAGTTTAAGTGGAAAGCCAATATCAATTCATTTCGGTAACTATTTTCGGTACCAAAAAGCCATTTAGAGTAGAACGGTAAATTGGAATTTCAGTTTCAAATCAGTGCCAAAGGAGTCTTCACCATAAACCAGCAATCAATATGATTGCAGCCACAGAATGAGGGAACTGTGCTCTGCATTTGGCAGTCACTGTAATAAAATAAATGCAATTTTAATATTGCGAACTGATTTCGCATCAGTCACATACACGTATTTGCCATTAAGAATGAAAATCATGTTACGCGCTCGACGGCTGTTTAATCAGATATAAATACCGCTAAAATATGCTTTAAGGGATTTACAATCTGGTAATGACGACAAAAGGAAAATTCGAAATTGTAAATGAAATGCAAACAAATTTTAATTCGATTTCTCGCGCTGACGAAACGTGACAGGCGTAATTCAATTTTACGATTGATCGCAATTTAAATTTAATGAGAATCAGTGAAAAAAGAAGAAGAAGAAGAAAAAATGAATTCACTGCATTAATGAAAATCAAGGCAAAGCCTTACAAGACTAAAGGATTATCGTTCGCAGATAAAAGAAATGAAATGAAATGCGCAAAGCCAAAGGACGAGCAAAGATGCGCCCTGAATGCCAGGCAAATGAGCAGCAACTGCAGAGAAGCGTAGTCAAAGCGCATTTTACAACGTAAGCGAAAGCTAAGCTGATTAATGAGCAAGCTACAGAAAAGGCACCAAAGTCCAAGTCTAAGAAATGGGCGTAAAGAAAACGCAAAATTAAATGCTTCAATTTCTTCATTGAAAATTAGAGAGGTGAGAATGCATGGGAGTGACTAACGAGCATATAACCAGAGCCCTACGCAGGAGCTGTTGTTTTAACCAGAATTATTTAGAAATATTTTATAAATATATATATATAGATACAGAATAATAAATAAAATAAATAAAACTAACATTATAAAAAAATATATATACTAATAAAAAATTAAAATAAATATGAGATAAATAATAAATAAAAAAAAAACAATAAATAAATAAAATAGTAGTATAAAATAAGATAAATATGAGATAAATGATAAATAAAATTAAAATAATAATATATTTATATATATATATATATATATATATACATACAAAATAAAATATTAAAATAATAAAAAATAAGAAAATAATATAAATATGAGCCAAATAATAAATAAAATTAAAATAGTAAAAATAAATGAATAAAAAATTTTATTTTCGTTAATTAATAAAATTGTTGAACAATTTTTAAATAAAATTTAGAAATTAAATGCAAATTTTTAGTCTCCAGCTTCAGTATTTTATAATTTCGATGCATTGAAAAATTCAAACAGGCTAGCAGACAGTTTAACATAGTTCAGATCATCGTCCTGTTCAGGACTTTATGCTTGTACTAAAATTAAAAAAATTCCCTTGTGGGCTTCAAAAACTAGGCAAGGCAATGAGTGCGCGAGCTCGTGTATTAAATGAAATTTCAAGAAAGTTATTAGAAATTACATAAATGGAAACTTAAGAACTTTAATTTCTTTAGACTGAAGCCATTGAAAATTGAAACTATAAATATACAACCATTTTTTAAAATAGTTGAAAGTTTAAAAGTAAAAACCTAAAGTATTTAAATGCAAGAAGAACGTATTCTGTAGCATAGTAAGTATATGCCACCTTCAGGCAATTAAACGAATAAGGATAATATATATATGCATATATTTAAATAATTTATATGCAAAGCTCGTGCCACAACTACAACATTAAACTACAAATTAAATTTGAGCCGGAGTTCAACAGTCTGGCAAACACACAGATATGTATAGTACATATAACTTGACCAAAAGATAAACAGGCAGCAGCAGCAGCAGCAGTAGTTTGTCCAGTGCTCATGTTCATATAAAATGCATTTCAATTAAAGGTTATAAATTAAATACATTTTACGTTCCTCAGTCTCTGCCACAGTCTCATCCTCTCAGCTTTGACCTTCATGGCCTGCATGAATAATGGATGCTCGGCCAGGCAGCTTCCGATGCCAACAAATTATGCAATAAATTAACAAGAATAAGCTAGTGGCTAAGATAGAAATAAGATTTCCGTGGCAAGACAATGAAAGCGAAGCGAATCCTTAAAACTGAATTCAACATTTATTGTGTGTGTTCATTGACTCAGTTCATGCAAAGCTAGAGCGAGCTCCTCGCTGTCAAAGCCCAACCTAATGACATCATCGCCAACATCATCAACTGGCAACAGCTGTCAAACGAGCCTGATGAGTGACTCAATCTTTGAGTGACAGCGAAACCATTTGCTCGAATCTTTTAATTGCTGTGTCAGCTTGTCTGAGCGATGCCCTACAAGGCAGTTCGAAGTGGGGTATATGCAGTGGAAGCTATGAAATGTGAAAGATAGAGAAAAGTAAGTGTGGAGATTGGATAAAAACTTATATGCCATATAGTAGGGATAGTAAGACGTATAATTGAATTTTTACCGGGTATTAGGCAGTCGATGCTACTTTATAATACAATTGTTAATAGACTTTAGTTACTTGAAATGAAAGTCATGCTAGAAATATGTATAAAATAGAAAGAGGAGAAAGCTTTAGCTAGTCTATGTATTTTTTGAGCTTGCCTGACCTGCAGTATACCCTAGACAACAAATAGAAATCTGAAAATCTAGCAAGTGATAAAGGAATATATAAAATTTACATACATTTTAATAAAAATCATCAAATTAGTCAAAGCAAGTGATTAGACTGTAAAAGAGTATTAAGTAGTCGGTAATACCCATGATTTGGCAATTTAACTACCTTGAACTGTAGAATAAATCTGCGAAAATCTAGAACAAGACTTTGAACGAGTATTAGCAAGTCGGTAGAACACTGCTTAAGCTTGTCTCTAATGTAGTATACCCTGTAAACACATATAAATGGGTATATGCGGTTGCATGACAGCAATATGAAAGAGCTACAAAATGAAAATCTGGAATATAAATGATATGGATTGGGAAAAAGCTTTATTAAGTTGGTTAAGCTGCAATATACCCTGTAAAAAGCCATAGGAGAGGTATACGCAGCTACAGTGCATATACATAAAAGTGTAATAAAGAGAATACCAAAATATGGCATTAAACAAAGATACACCTAGTCATATCATTGAGATAGGGTATTTGGCAGTCAACTATACTCTATATTAACTTGGAGCATTCTAAGCATCAAGTAAACAAGGCGTAGCCTAGCCTGACCTCTTTTATGTGAAAGGCAAATCGATATCCTCTTCATGAATTTTCTTACTCAATTTCACGCTGTGAACGAGTATTAGACAGTAAGTTGCACCCGCTTAGAGCACCCTCACTGCAGCCAGTTGCATACAGAAAAGGGCACAAATATGTTGACCTTGCTGAAAAGTGAAAGCCAAATTTGCATAATTCGCCAGCAACATGCAAAGTGCAAGCGAATGCAATGTAGATGAGAGATGGGGGGGAAGTGTAGAGAGAGAGAGGGAGAAGGATAACTTTTAGTCGGGCTTTTAAAGCCGAGCAGAGAATATAGTTGCTGACAAATTGTGGCCCAAGCGAGCTGTCAACCTCACCTCAGGCAAACCCTCTGCTCGAGCTCGAGCTTACCTCAGTCTGTGGCACGTCTGTAGATTGCTTAAATTACGCATGCAAACGAGTGAGACAAAGGCGTTGCCATTGACGACTTTCGCCATTGAGACAGAGACAAAGTTTTCTTTTACGACAATATCTGCCAGCAGACGCCCAGAATGGCTCTTGCCAGCTAAACTGCGACTCGCTCGGCTTTTGTTTTGTTTTGCTTTGTTTTTTCTTCGCCTCACGTTGGCCGTTGCAGCAGTTGCAGCGGAAAACAGTTACAACTTGTAGGCTTGAGCCCGGTTGCACTATAAAAGTAGGAAAAGTGGCAAAGTGGAAAAGTTTTCGAGGCATTAAATTAAAGCGGCTTACAGAATGGCATGCAAATGGTATGAAAATTGACGCTGTTCAACAAAATTACATTTTGAGCTGAGGCAGGAAAGGAGTCGAGTGCGCGAATCACATTAAGCATGTATGAGAGGAGCAGAAAATGTAGTTAATAAGCTGATTGAAATTCTGAGTAATGATTGTAGTATACTAATTAGATTTATAATGAGCGAACCTAGAGAGCTTAAAACTACAAAGAAATATTTGAGAACTATCAAAAACTTCATAGTAGCAAGAACTGAAAGAAAGACTTTAAGACATAACTTTAAAACTGTTAAAATAAAGCTAAAAATTAAGCAAAGACTGTTGCCTGTGCTAGCTAGAATGAATGAAGTATAAATTAGACATAAAATTTTAAAGACTTTCAAACTAAAGAAAATACTTGAATTTTTTAAGAACCCATTTTCCAGCAAACTTGCAGCTTGCCTCATTTTGAATGTAGTTTCAATTTTGAAACTTTGGCAAGGAAACACAATGCTTTAAAAAACAAAACTCATAATATGAAATAGTTGCTGGAAGCAGCTAAGCTTTTTCGGCAACTCAGACTTTAATCATTTTTTAATGTTAAATAAAAGCTTCTCTAAGTCTATGTGTGTTAGTCCACTAAGAGTAATAAACGAAAGAGAAGATAAACTGCCGCTAAACTAAACTGAACTCTTTTTTTTTTATATATATATGTGAATTTATTATTTGCTTGAAACTGAACTCTGCTTTCTGAAGCATTCAATATTTAAAAACTTATAACCTGCAGCATTTTGATGCAGTTTCATATAAGATTTGACTCTTTTTAGTTCGTACTTAAGTGTAAATCAAAAGCGAAAATCAAATCAAAAAGTAAGCATATAAATATGTTATGGCATTTGTCAATTAGATAAAAAAGCGCAATGTTAATACCAATTAATACCAATGGAAATGGCTCCTGATATAGCTTTGCCAAGAATAAATAATATAATATATAATATGATAGTATAAAATTACTTCCTCCTGCATTATCTCTTTTTTTTTCAAATTCATTTATTTGCCGCTTGTTGTCTTAGACTCTTTAGCGGAGTCATCACGTAATTTACCTTAGCTTCATTTTGGGCAGTTACGCCTGTATGTATTAATCTAGTTAATCTATACATATATTAAATAAAATTTTACAAAGTTTGAATTCCACGACGATCGAGAGGATGCAGTCTCTTTAGTCTTCTCCTGCTTCGGTTGTTGGCCAGATTAGATGCGAGGTGGTTTGGTTACGCTTCCAGTCTGTCCACGTATCTGGAGCTGTGTCGCCCAATGAGCTCTGTAATTGTTGGTATTTCCAAATCTATATGCAGCACTGAATTGCTCACAAAAATGCTCACACCAGTAAACCTTCGTAAAGCTATAAAATATTTAATATTCAACTTCTTTAACATGCTTCTTCTTCGGTCGCTCAATCAACACTTTGATGATTCTCGCTTTTGGTTTCAATTAAGCAATGCGCGTCTGACTCCACTCCTCATTTGCTCAGCTCCAGTAAGCGAGCAGAGGGAGAGTCAGCACAGGCAGATCGAATACAGAGAGAGAGAGAGAGAGAGAGTGAGTGAGTGAGAACACATAGAAAGCGAGCTAAATTTCCGCTCCAACTCCAAATGCCTCGCATACACAGACAGCTCCAAATCCAGCTGACATTACTTGTCAGCGCATAATACACTCAAATGATTTAGCAAGTCGCATTTGCATTTGAGTGAAGTGTGAATTTCTAAGAGCAAGGGTCATGCGAGCGCACTTTCTTCGCTCAACATGAAGCCAGAGACGATCGAGCGATCGAACATGTTTTAGTTGAGCTCCTCCCAGAGAGCGGAAGCTGCAAGTTGTGCGACGAAAAGGTTTGCATGGACAAGTGCGAAGTTTGCTTGGGCAGCGTGTAATTTAAAGTTGTAAGAGCTTTAATTAGAGTTAAAACTAGTATAATTTAATAATTTATATTGTGGAGTACTAAACAAAAGCAAAGGGAATTGGAAATAAAAGAAGAAAGAAAGCTCAAAATTATAGAGAAAAAACTCTATTTATTTCGATTACTCATTCTTTTATTCAGATTAAATGAAATATACATGTATATATACATAAATAAACATATATTTTGTTTATTTTATTGTCTACTCAGCAATGATAACTTAAACAATTTTTATAATGTTTACAGAAGTTGTGAAAAAAAAATATGAAATAAAGAAAAATTTTAGTGCAAAGACTTAGGCCGAGATGATGTGCGTTATATTTTTTTTTTCCATTCGATTAAGTTTAATTCTTGTCTTAAATTAAAGCAGAAATTTTTGAAATTTCTCAAAATTTATAAACAAGCGCAGCTAAGTTAAACAAATGTCTCTCTCTCTCTCTCTCTCTCTCTCTCTCTCTCTCTCTCTTTCTCTTATCGAACTCTTTCAAATTCGTTAGCCAAGTCACAAACCTTTACCAAGTCGCAAACCTTTATGCCTTTTATCAGCCAAACAATGCCCTAAACTCCAGGCGCTATAAAGAGACTTTCCGCGCTCTTCCTGCGTCTCTCGCTTTCACCCATTCAGGTGTGCACAGGGTCAATGCGCTACTGCTAACAGCCGGAGCCTTTCAGCCAAGGAGCGCACAAAAAGAGTCCTAAAAGCAAGAGCAAAAAACGTCAACACTTTGAGTAGACGATAAAAGAAAAAACTAAGTAAAAAGCTGGGCCTTGGCTGTCGCTGTCTCCGCTTTGGTTGCAGTTTTTCTTGGCCCTTTTTTATGAGTCAGTTGCACACCTGGCTGCATGCCAGCAGCGCGACATATAACCTGTCGATTATATGAGCCAGCACTGAGCCCTTAAGCAGCCTGGCACTGCGGGCAGCTTCGCAGCAGTAGATAAATGTGGAATATATATATATATACTCTGTGCGACGATTAAACAGTCTATGATGGAGCACACTGTGTGTGGCTGCCACAAAACCTCTATCGGGGGTTCGCTTCAGTTTGTTGTTTGTGCTAGCGTGATTTATATTCCATTTGATTGCTGAGGTGTTGGCTGTGCTGCTTGTTTGGCATTCGATTGCAACTAGTAAATGGCAAATACCGCTTTCGCACTTAGCTCTGATTTGATGCTGAATGATTCAATGCCGCCGGCAGCAGCAGCAAAAGGGCTGCGCTTCGCCCTTTGCCATTTGCCCTCGAGCTGACACTTTGACCCGGTTCTTGTATTTATTTAAAAGATTTTTGTGCTGCATTCAGACAGACAGACAGCCAAACATAGTTGGCGGCTGCTTTTCACCTCGCTGCATTTGGCAGCTACTCTTGCTGCCTCTACTCCTTTCTCTCTCTCTCTCTCTCTCTCTCTCTCTCTCTCTCTGTCTCTCTGCCTTAATTAAGTTTTGCGCCCTCCGCTCTGTGGCATTGTTTACTCGAGCATCCTCTTTTGCCAAAAATAATACCATAAATAAAACTGTGCAAAAAATGGGCAACGCGAAACTTTGAATACTCATTTCGTGCTCCCAAAGTGCCGCTGTTGAGCTCTAAAACAAAGGATATTTAGGGGCTTTAATGAGTTATTTTTAAATATTTTTTCCTACTTGATATTTAGCTAAACAAAACTAAAGTTATCTGGCCAAAGGCCAAATTTTTGTAACACATTTGTTAAGGTCCAACGAAAGCGTCTTACAATATAGCAAACTAACCATAGTCAGCACTGAGAGTAGTCGAATGCATAAGAGAAACAGATATTATTAAATTTGCTCTCTAGCAATACTCATCCTTTTCCTGTGGATCAGCTCAATAATTATGCTTGATAATCCTCGACTCAGGCTAGCTTAGCTAAGCCCTAGCTGAACGTCCTTAAGCAATGTCTAAATATAGTTTTTGGATAATTTATAGAGAAGGCAAAGGCAAATTTATTTATTCAATTTAATTATTAAATTAACTATTAAATTTAATAAATTAATTTAAATAAGCATCTCAAAAGGTATTTATTAAATAAAATTTAATTAATTAAATGGTCTATTAAACTATTATATTTAAATTCATTAATTAAATTAAAATATATTATTAATGAAATAAAATTGATTCAAATTGTCGACTAAATTATAAAACTTTAATTAATTAATTAATTAATTAATAATCATTAATTAATTAAACTGAAATAAATTATTGAATAAATTTTAACTAATATATAATATATTAGCTGCAGCTAGAATCAGTTCGAGCAAGGTCTATAAAATTTACTCTTCCCGTTTAAACTTCCGCCAATTCCCAGCATACAAAACTATTGAGAATAGGAATATAAGAGGAAGACTCTACTCTCTACATGTCATAAGAGATCATAGCTATAGTGAGAAGTTATAGATACATAGATACGCAAGAATATACCTATGGTAAATAAGAATCTAAACTAAGTAAAAGACGCGCCTAAGAGCACTAAACACTCAAACAAAGCCAAAAGAAAATATAGTTAAAGAAACTCACAGAGACAGAGAGAGAGAGAGACAGAGAGAGAGAGAGAGTGAGAGAGAGAGAAAGAGTCAACTAACTCAACCAAGAACTGCACAAATACTCCATTATATATTAGCTTTAACTAGCATCTAATTGCTCGTGTTTATTTCTCGAGCATTTGTTTAATGTTGGCGCTGGCGTTGGCGTTGGCTTTAAAAGCCGCCAGGCAGCCAAACCAAAGCCGCAGCCCAGACAATGAAGCGTGTAAAAAAAGAAGGGGGAAAAGGAAATTAAGTGAGTGCAGCGTGCTCCGTTTGCGATGTCGCCCAACAAGGCGCTCTTGGCTGGCCACTGCGGCACGCCATTGTCACGTCACTTGCCACAACGTGGCGCTGGCGTTGGCCATTGTCCATTTTGTTTGCGTCCAGACAGCTGGCAGCAGCAGCAGCAGCGGCAAAAGCAAACAACAATGGAGTTGCTGAGAGCAACGGCAGCGTGTTTCGTGGTCGACAGATGCAAATTGAGGCAAGCAAGCAGCAGGCAAACTAGTTGAGCCAACCAATTTTCGAGAGTCTTAACTAGTTTACACTCCAGAGTCCTGGAGTTACCCACATCAATCTGAGAGAGCGAGTGAGAGCTTTAACTGCTTTTATGGCCGCGAACAACTGTTGAGGAGGACAGGCCTCAAGGATTAAGGACCTGCCATAAAAGGGTCACTTGGAGTGCAGCTGTTGCACAGCTGGGCTACCTGTGGGTGGGTGGCTAGGCCTGCCTACCTGTTGTTGGCCCAACTGTATATAAGCCCACAGCCTGCTCTCTAGCCATATCAGTCATCTGACTAACTTCGTCACAGTCACAGCAATCGCAGCGATTTCTATCAACCAATAGCCAATAATCAAGCAGTCATTATGGAGCCAATTTCTAGTTTTGTGTTCAGCAACGAGGGCGACCAGCAGACGTTCCACCATCAGTGGTATGCGGAGGGGCAGCTGCACGAGTGCGGCACCTGCCGCAGCAGCATCGATGCCGACGAACCGCCCAGCCAGCACTGGCTGCGCCGCGGCGAGCAGCTACAGCCGCAGCTGACCAAGCAGCAGCAGGCCGTGCTGGACATCATCGAGGCACGGCAGCTGGAGACGTTCTTCTTTTGCGACGAGAGCGCACAGCAGAAGCTGGACGACTTTCTGGCCGAGACGTGCAGCTCGAGGGTGCCGGAGCTGCTGCGCTGGATGTTCCACAACGGCACGCAGCGGCTGGAGTTCCAGGTGGCGTGCTATGTTCTCGTGCAGAATCAGGTGCACATCTGCCAGAGCGGCACGGTGGTCGTCCAGCATCACTACGACATCGAGGAATGCGTGAGCGTGGTCTACGAGCTGCTCACCCAGCGCATTGAGAACTATCTGCGCAGCAGCCACGACGTCAGCCTCGACGAGTGCAGCATCACTCGCATACGCGTCCAGCTGAAGCGCAAACGGGAGGAGAGCGAGACCATGAGCTTGGCCACACTCCCACTACCCCTACAACTCAGCCAGGCCATGTCGGGGCAGGGCACCACCAGCGAGTCGGACTTGGCCAGCTTGCGGGCGGCCTATGTGAAGCATCTGCGCGAATGCAACGGCTACTTTCCGCCCAATATGCGCGTCAATCTGTACGGGCTGCAGCAGTGCCAGACCACCAAGGAGCTCTACGTGGTGCCGTATCACATCAGCGAGACGCTGCAGCAGCGCCCGAACAAGAATTTCCTCATACTCAACGATATCATGGGCCAGTTCCAGCGGCTGCACGAGCTGCACACACCCATCGACGCCAGCCGCAGTCGCTCGCGTCCGTACAGATGTCGGCGCTGTCGTGCGGAGTTCAAGCAGCGCAGCCGCCTGCACATCCATCAGCAGTTGCGCTGCGGCCAGGACTTCAGCCTGGACAGCATTCATCCGGACATCGTCGAGGTCTACGAGCAGTGCCTGCCCGTCTCGCGCAGCGCCTCCCAGTACAGCTGCTACGGCGCCACCAAGCCCAAGACGGTCATCAGGAAGGGTCAGTTCGTGCCCATCGAGTGCGACTGGCGCCGCAAGAGCTCCGTCCAGGTGCAGCACGGGCCCTGCGTGGTCATCAGCAATGCTCAGCTCAGCAGTCCCTGTAAATATCTATAATTAAAACTTTATTCTCAATAAATCAAATCAATTCTAAGCTAAATATTTTGTGGAACTTTTTGGGAATTATAATATAAAATTATAATTATAATTTATAATAGATAAAATAGTTAGTAGAAAACCAAGAATAAGGCTGGAAGAAACATTTCAGGCTAAAATTTTATTATTTTATTATTTTTCTATTTTTTTATATTATTTTTATATGTTTTTATATTTCTTAGTTAAAACAATTTTCCAGCATTTTTCAATAGCCAAAGACAAAACATAAATTATATATAAATAATGTCGAGCGCTAATGCCTAGGTGTTTGAGCTATCAGCATGAATAAGTCAATCAGCTAATCAATCAATTGTCAAATTCGTTTGACCATTAGTAAATTATATATTATTATAATCAGTCACCAGTCAGTTACTAACTTAGCAAATACTATATTATGAGTAAATTAAATTATTATATTATTATCAGCCATTCAGTCCATTATGAATCCACTCAATTGGTCAGTTAATCATTTACTTTCATTCATCATCACTCCATCACATATTTCATTCTAATATCCACGCTGTATTTGTGTCAGCTTTGCCTGCATATGAATAGAGTTTAATATTTTGTAAGTATCTAAGAAATATGAAATTGTCCGCTGGAAGCTGGGCAAATCCTTTAAAATATTTTTAAATTATTTATTTTGAATTAATTTTTTTTATTTGTATTTTATTTTTTATTTATTATTTACTTTATTATTTATTTTATTTGTACTTTTTATTTCATTTCTACTTTTTATTTTATTTCATATTATTTTTATTTTATTTTTAATATTATTATTTATTTTTTGCACTCTTTATTTTATTTTTTTATCTTATTATTTATTTTATGTGTACTTCTTATGTTATTTTATTTTTATTTTATTTTTTATTTTATAGTTTATTTTATTTTAATTATATTTTATTTTATTTTTAATATTAATATTTATTTTGTTGTACTTTTTATTTTATTTTTATTTATTTTTTTTTACTTTTTATTTTATTATTAATTTTATTTGTACTTTTTATTTTATTTTATTTTATTTTATTTTATTTTTTTTTTTAATATTATTATTTAATATTTTGTACTTTTTATTTTATTTTATAATTTTTTTACTTTATATTTTATTTTATTTTTATTTTATTTTTTATTTTATTATTTATTTATTTTGTACTTTTTGTTTTATTATATTTTATT
The DNA here is from genome assembly GCA_035047545.1 of Drosophila paranaensis. NCBI lineage: Eukaryota > Metazoa > Arthropoda > Insecta > Diptera > Drosophilidae > Drosophila > Drosophila paranaensis. Next base: position 6,032,705 of record JAWNPL010000145.1, on the reverse strand, counting down.
TTTAATATTATAATTTCTTTTTGTTTGTATATTTATTTTATTATTATTTTTTTGTACTTTGTATTATTTGTATTTTATTTTTTTTTTATTACTTATTATATTAATTAATGTATTTTTATTTTTTATTTTATTTTTATTTTATTTTTTATTTATTTTTTTACTTCTCGCTTGGTCTTACTTTTCTATAAGGATTTTGAGTCAGTTAAGCTAGCTAAGCTAGTCAGCCAATCAATCAATTACACAATTGGCTAGTAGCTCAGGCCATTAGTAAATTCGACTTTATTATTATTATCAGTTACCCAACCCATTATTGAGACAGTAAATGGTATATTATTGACTAATCAAATTATATACTATTATCATCAGTCCCAGCGTCACCTATTGAGTCACTTAATATATGTGTTCATTAATCAGTTAGTCATAGTCATATCTATTAAATCAATCAAATATCTAATTTTAATATCTACACAGTCTTTCTAGCTCGACCAGCAAAATATACCACAAATTTTGTCAAAAATATTTATAATATATATAATTTTATTAAAACATACATATATGCAATTATTTTCCCAGCTTTCAATTTCCTTTTATAATTCTGCTATTGGCTCAAGTTTGACTTTTTGTCAAGTTTATCTTCCTCAACTCACTCAATCAGTTTGACACTCAGTCATTAAATTTATTATTCATTTAGTCATAAACTTAATCAGTCACCATTAAATTTAATTAGTCATTCAATCAAACGGGCAGTTAGTCAATTAGTAAATCAATCAGTCAGGCATGAAATTCAAGAAATCAATAAGTCAAGTCAATCATATAAACAGAATTTATATATACATTTATGTATAGCCTATACTATATATCAATTGGGCAATTGTCAGCAACTCAGTTTATGAGGCTGTCAAAAAGAACGGAAGTAGTTTTATTTAAAATGTAATTTCTAAAGCATTTATGAAATTTTCGTATTAAAAAAATAAATAAATAAAAATGTGAAATATAATATAAAAAATTATGTGAAAAAAAAATTAAAAAAAATAAAAAGAATGAAGAGAAAATTAATATATATTAAAATTGAATATAAAGAAATAAAAAAATTAAATAAATAAAATAAGAATTGGAAAAATAAAACAAAAATTAATGTAAAGAAATTAAACTAATTGAATATAAAAGAAATTTGTGTATTCAATTTCAATTTCAATTTATTCTTATTTTTTTGTTTTTTTTTTTCTTGGCTTGTCAAATATATTGGATAATAGAAAAATATATAAATTTATTACAGCGCATAAAATTGCCAAATAAAATAAATAAATTTCAAAATAATAAATGAGTTATAGTATTATCGTTGCACATCAGCTGCAGCCTTCCGTCAAAATCAGGCATTATCTCTGTGCTCTCTCTCTCTCTCTCATCTACACAACTACCAATACCTTAGCCACAGCTCATTTATATCTTTTATTGCAACTCTATTTACCGTTTCCCATCAAAATAAAAAATATAAGTCATTACTTGAGCTCATTTTCTACCGTTCACTTTGCTAATTGAACTAAAGCCCATATCCATCATTGCGTTTTCAAAGAACTTTAAACAACTCAAATTTGAAGAAGGAGCAGAAGCTGATAGAGCCTTTCAGCTGGCAGCATAAGGTACCAGGTCAAGGTCAAGAGGAATTTACTAGCAGGAATTGATAGCATTGAGCGACGAGAGCTCTACGGTCGCAACCAACAGCCAACAAACCAACTCGAATGTCAATCAACACGAGAAATTGGATTATTAGAGCGAAGCGTTTGCATAAGCAACCTGACGGAACTCAATCAAAGGGGCTCAAAGCGATTGCTCAGCCTCGAGTGCTGCATAAAGTGCAAAATAAACCAAAACCAAAATGAAATTTATTATCAAGGTGCGAATATCTGACAGTAAAAAAACCTCACATAATTTAAAATTTTCTTTATACATATTTTAAATTTATTTAATTTAGTTTCTTTAAGGCTAACAGGGTATAAATTGAAGTGGCCATAACGCCGTCTCGACCTAGACTAGACCTGGCTAGCCAGTCTGGCCATTGTTTTAATAGCCTTTCCAAGGGACAACGAGTGCGAAATATGAGCGTCCATCAATTCAAGCCCAAAATAAGCACAAGAAATAAAATAAACAAAAAAATATCCATAAAAATAAACATTCCACACTAAGTTGGACCTGTTCAAACAACTGATAAATCGATTTTTTTTGTATGCAGACACCCTGTAAAACTGAGTTTTTATTTAAGCAAAGCTGTGCACGAAATTAAGAATTCTTTTTATATACATAGGTAAATGATGAAAATAAATATAAAATAAAAAAATAAATAAATAATATATAAATTTGCATTGAAATAAAAAATAAAAAAAATTTGTTGTTCGGACAATTTATTATTGATAAATTATTTAAGTTTAACTGTTTCATTATTTAAAAAAATTTAATGTTAAAATAAATAATGAAAATAAATATAAAATAAAAAAAAATATTTATTTTCATTATTTATTTAATATTAAAATTTTTTAATATCGACACATTTAAACTCAAATTATTCATCAATAATAAATTGTCAGAATATACATTTTTGGAATTTAATTTCTGTTAATATTTTATTCAAAAAGCTAGAATAAATTATCAAATTAGCTCTTTCCCATCTGCCATAAAAATTTAAAATATATTTCTTTAAAAATAAATAGTAAATGAAAACTCCCCAAAAATTTTAAATATTAGATTTCTTTGAGTAATAAAATATTAATAAATATAACACATTAGTTCAAATAAAAAGCGAAATTTAAATATAAATAAACTATTTCGTATATTTAAAAATTTTATTTATTTTATATTTTAAGCATTTTTTTTAATAGAAACTAATATTTGGATATATTAAGTATTTAATTTATTTTATATTTTAAATATTTCATTTAATATAAAATATTTATTTAATATATTTAATACTCAATTTATTTGATATATTTTATTTAATGTAAACTAATTAGTTTATATATTAAATACTAAATTTATTTTATATTTAAATTTTATATGTTAAATATTTAATTTTTATTTTTATTTTATTTGGGCCCACATTCAAGGGTATTTCATAGTCTAGCTTTCCTAATTTCTATTGATTTTTGGAGGGTTTCTTTTTTTGAGAGGTTATAAATTGCAAGGCTGAATGACATGCCGTCCTTTGTCAAAGTTTTGTTGGCCAAAAGCAGCGTTAGTAAATCGTGCGGAATTCACGCCCCGTCAGTTTTACACAGCGCCCCGATCACGCTGCTCGCCCCCAGAGACATACGGCGGAGCGGGAAAGCGGGAAATATTCAGCGTAATAATACATAATTCAAATGTGACGCTGGACACATTAGTTCCGCCGTTTTGAGCACTCGCCGGGCGACTGTGTGATAAATGAAAGTTCAACAGGTTGATGGCCGGCCGGCTGGCTGGCTGGCTGGCAGAGCAGTTAAAGTAGATTTCATGCTGGACAATTTCTAAGCAGTTCATAAAATATAGTGTGCCAAAAAAAATAAATACCAGAGAAAGAGAGTGAGGGAAAAGCCATGAAATGTATTAAATGCGCATTTCATTTGAAATGCTGCTGCTGCTGCTGCTGCTGCTGCGACTGCCATCGATGATTGATGAACGTCGGCGTGCGTATGACTAAAGAGAACTTGGCACATGGGCCATAAAACATTTTCAGCAGAAGCTCATCAAGTAGCCATACAATAAATAAAAGAACATTCGCAAACAATTCGTGATGGCACAGCCAGAGCTGCCCAAATGTGGGGGAGATCATAAAAATGCAACGCCCCAGTCAAAGACCGAAACTCATTCAAATTCTGGCAAAATACACACACAGACAGACACATACATATATACATCTATATATATATACATATATACACATATATAAAGCGCAGACAAAAGACATAAAGTAAATGAAGCGCCGCACCTAATACAAAGGGAAGAAAAGTAAGAGACAAGTATTTCTATTTCTATTCCATTTCCATTTCCATTTGCCATTTGCCATTGTCGTAACTCAGTGCTATTTAAAGCCAACTCGAAATCAAAATCAATTGTTACAGTAGAGACTTGGTTTAATAGAAAGATAATCATATATGGTATGCTGTCTGGCAGACAGGAGAAGAGTGGCCAGACAAATGGAACGAACCACAGCAAATCTGCAACATTCAATTGCAACGGCAACTTGTTCGCTCGGATTTGATATACATTAAAGAGATATGTTGACATATCAGAAGCGAAGCGTGTGGAACTCAATTCCTTGCACAACCCGACCCGATTGCCATGACAACCACGAACTGTGTCACCGTCAGACCGAGACCAATCCTAGCGACAACATTTAATTGGCTTATAATGCAGCATGGCACAAATGTCTAACATTCTATGAAAATCTGTTGTACGGGATCGTATACGTAATGCGCTTTTGGCGGCAGAGCAACGGAACAATAAGCAGTTGTTGTCGGGTTTGTTAACAAAAAAAACTAGTCATGTTTCACATTTAGAGTTTCTATGTTAGTTAAGGCAAAAGGCTAACAATATTTAGACATTAAATAAATAAATAGGAGTGTATATTAATAAATAAATTAACAAATCAATAAATAAATAAAAATTCCATAATGTAAATAAATAAATACAGAAAAAATAAATAAATAAAAAAAATTATATAAATAAATAAATAAATAAATATATAAAGAAATAAAAGAATAAATACATAAATATATAAATATAAATAAATACATAATAAAATAAATAAATACATAAATATATAAAGAAAAAAGAAAAAAATTCATAAATGCACAAATAAATAAAAAATAAATAAATAAATAATAAAATTAATACATAATAAATAAATATATAATTAAATAAAAAAATAAATACAAAAAAATTGAATAAATAAATACATAAATAAATAAATTATAAATAAATTATTTTTTATTTAAAAAAAATAATTATAAAAATAAAAAAATAAGCAAATAAATAAATTTATAAATTTATTTATTGATAAATGAGTAAAAATTAAATGAAAAAATAGGTCAATAAATAAATATGTGATAAAATAAATAAAGGAATTGTTTGATTTATTTATTAAAAATAAATAACTTGAAAAATAAATTGATACTAAATGAAAAAGCCAAAAAATAAATTTTTTAATTTTTTTAATAATAAATATATAAATAGAATAACAATTATTATATATAAAAATAAGTAAATAAATCAATAAATCAAAAATTAAAAAAGAAACAATAAATCAAAAAATCAATAGAGCAATAAATCGATAAATCAATAAATAAATAAATAAATAAATAAATAAAAAAATAAATAAATATTACAAATAAATACACATATATGTAATATCAGCCCAAGCGCTAAACAGAGCAACTCATAGTCAAGCACTCCCGCCTGAAGCAACCTTTTTGTTGCTTTATGAAAGCAATCACAAGCCATTCGCACGCAATTCGATGGCTCTTCGCTGCTCAAGTCTCTGATTTATGCCTAAACACAAAGTCTCTTTATCAATGCTGGGCAAGTGGCAAAAGATAAAGAAAGAAAATATGCAAAGCATGTGCCACCTACAATATTTTGTATATTATAAAATATATTTCAAGATGTCTGCATGCTGCTGCATCTATTTATGATATGCTGCAGGGCAAAGGTCGCCGCCTGTAAATCCCACATGATTGCATTAGGCGGACCAGACAACAACCTAATGACACATGTTTAATCAACAGGAATTTACTTGTATCGAATCAAGAAGAAGGCAATCGTCTAACCAGCTGTGCGCATAAATATCCATTGGCCACACGCACACAGAGAGAAATAGAAATGGAAATTTGCAATTTAAATGGTCCAATGTCGCGCCAAAATAAATCAATACAAGGCCCAAGGCTCAGACATTAAACTTTGGTCGCCAAACAATGGCCCAAATAAATTGTTTAAGTGCTATCTAAATAGGTTCATAAACATGAATGATTGCAAGTCGGAGGAGGCACGAGAATCATTTGTCCCAGCTGTGCAAATGATAAAGCGCATATTCTTCATTTCTCTCTATATATCAAGGTGGCAAAGCAGCTGACTGCGCTTGGGTGTACCTCAGCAGCTCACACACAATCGACAAATAAGTTAGAATGTTGCAGTCGGGCTGGAGTGACTGCATAATACACGTTCACTAGCCAAAAATAAATATTAGTTTAGAAATATATATATCCCTCAGTCAACATAAGTCTAATCCACAAACTTAATCTATTATAACCTTCAGATGAAGTTATTGTTTTTTCCACTCACCAGGTGCTTACATATTTATTTAATCAATTGAAGGCAGTTTCTATTAAAAACTATTAAAAATAATTTTTTTAAAATAATAATATATAAATTTAAAAAGAATAACAATTTTTTTTTTTTTGAAGCTAAGGCTAAAAACTTTATAGCAATAGAAACGATAATTTATTTCTTTCCTTGGCTTGCACAAAATCAATGTACCCTTTTCCTGCACTACATGAACGAGTGTAACAACAAGAAACAAGAAGCTTTGCATGGGAGTGCATTCCCTCTGCATAATGCACATTCAGGGTCACTCGTATGGCAGATCTCTGTTCCTAATACCCAGGTAAGGGCTTACACTCACCATTTTTTACTAAAAGCCGTAAACATTCAGCTGCACAGCAAACAAATAGTTTTAGACTTTGATTTTAATGCCTTTGCTCACATTTTGTTTATTCATTTTCCCAAAACTCTTTGAGGTTGTCATCGTCATGTATTAAAATTATATTTATAATAATTATGTATATTTTTAAAGTTGAAATAATTTAGAAAATTTTTAATAAATTATAATACAATAATAATATTTTAAATTATTAAAAAAAAAAACAATTATTTATATTTGTTTACTCATTCTTTTTATTTTTATACTATTTCACGTAGTGATATAGTATATTGGTTTTGTGCAATGTCCGTCATGCTGTCCGTCCGTCTGTCCGTCTGTCCGTCTGTCCGTCTGTCCGTCTGTCCGTATGAACGCAAACCATTTCGACGCTATTGAAGCTAGAGACTTGAAATTTGAAATATATACTCGTGTATACCCTCGTCTGATAAAGTGTCAAGATTTTCCCGATACGCCCACTAGGGGCGTGGCAAATCGGAAAATGCATTTTCCTGTATCTCAGAAACACTACTTCTAGAAGGGCTAGAGAGTTGGGATTTTAACTGAACACTCATGTCGACGTCCCAAAATCAAAAAGCTATGGCGGATATATCTACGCCCATTGGGGGCGTGGCAAATCGGGTCAAACTGTATCTTCTACAGTTTTAAAGCTAGAACGCCCAAATTTGGCACGTGGGTTACTGTTACGATCCTATAAAGATCGCCCAAAAAATTGTATGGCCACGCCTACTAGGGGCGTGGCAAATCGGATCTGAATATATAGTGATTTTACTAGTTTCGTTATATTTTGAGCACTATTGATGCTAGAGACTTGAGACTTGGTATATATACTCGGGTTAACATCCCACGACCGATAAGCTATGGCGGATATATCTACGCCTTCAGGGGGCGTGGCAACAAATATCAGCTTATATCTCCCACAGTTTTAGTGCTAGAAGCTTCAAAATTGGATGCTAGGTTACTAAGGGCCTCCTCTATCGATTCCCCAAAAATTATTGTTACGCCCCAAAAGGGGCGTGACATACAGAAAAATACCCTGTAATTTTCGCATTTTTCGAATGTAAGCATCCAAACTTTACAGTTATATTCTTAAACGCCCACTCTATGCACATGCCAAAAATTATTTGTCTACGGCCACTGGGGGCGTGGCAAATCAAAACTGAAACATCTGCAGCTTCTGAGCCAATAACGCGCCACATAATGACTTTGTGACCTTTGACCTTGTCTTTTGATTTGCCAAATTATATATATGTGTTAGAAAAGAATATTTTATTAATACAAAATAACTAAATAAAGAAAATGTAACAAAAATATCAACATGACCGCACCGGGGTTCGATGCCACACCTCGCCAACGAACTTATGTATATCACATTTTCAGAGTTGCCCCCTCTCTCATTTTGAGAGCTGCCACCTCTCTTATTTGGAGAGATGCCACATCTCTCGATTTAGGTGCGTGTTCTTGCTAAGGTAAGGCAATCGAGATAAATCGAGAGAGGTGGCATCTCTAAGCTTCGATTCTAATTGAAACTGTCTGGCTACCTCCAATGAAAAGTTTTAATCTGCAGCTAATTTGAGCGGCGACAGTGGGGATTTAAGGTTAAATTTAAAAAAAAATGTAATGTGATAGATGCCCCTGTGTGCTGTTGGGGCGTGAAATAGTATTTCGCTGTGGGTTGCGTCCGACAGCAACGTTCTTACTTGTTTTTTTTTTATTTAGAGCAATTTTAGTTTACTATTTTATTTTATTAGAAAAATTCTTTCCACTTATCTCTAAAATTAGAAATGCATTTTAAATACTTTCGTCATAGTCGAAGGTCTCTCTAATGTTCCGTAGTTAATTCAATTAAAAAAACAAATCTAAGAAAACCTCTCAAAGCTTTCTTAGTCTACAACCGCCCGACAATGAAGTTACAAGTTTCAATTTGGAGTTTCCTCATTCTGCTATTTGGCCGCTGTGCCAACTGTGCCCTGAACTTCACCGAAGAGTACTACAGTAGCTCCATTGTGGGTCTAGTGAAACTCTTGGACATTGAGAACAAATTCGTGCTTAATATGAAGGAATATGCTGAGGCGCAGGAGCAAAAACTGACAACGTTAAAAATGTGAGTGAAAATTTAAATATTTAAAATTCAAATTTAAAAATTAAAAAAATAATTTTAAAATTAAAATTAACTAAATTCTTTTGCCATTAATTTATAATAAATAATACTAAAAAAACTAAATTATTTAGTTAGTTAATAAACTTAATGAAAACCAAAGTTTAATGAATAAAATTTAAATTAACTGAACTCTTTTGCAGTTACTTAAAGGTACTAGAACGCGTGGCAATTACAATCCAAAAAGAACAAAGGGAATACGTCTCCAATCCTCTGAAAGGATTTTCGCTCATACGCCGCCTACGAGAGGACTGGCCCAAGTTGCAGGAGTACACCAAGGAGGACGTGGGCGTAGGTAATCCAAAATCCTAATGCGATTCAACCGATTACTTATGCTTTCCATTTTTATGCCAATGTTTATGCCAGAACAACTTCAAGCCATGACGGAGCTCTTGAAGAGGGCGCCCGATGACGACGATATGGAGGAGATGCTGAAGCGCATTGATCGCATCGAGTCCACCTACGCCTTGAATCCATTAGACATATCCGAAGGCCGCCTGCAAGACAAGCAATTCAGGTAAGTTGTCTTCCAGCTGCAGGCCAAGCTTCCAATCCGAACACAAATCTATTTGCAGTCAGAAGCTTTCGATACGCGACTGTCTGGCTCTGGCCAAGCACAAGTATGAGAACAAGGACTATGGAGGAGCTTTCGCCTGGTACGGCATTGCTCTGAAACGGGAGCGAGAGCCGAAGTCCTTTACCTACGACAAACTGCTGGGCGGAGCACTAAATGGCGTGCGTGAAGAGTTTGCCAGGATGCATATGCTGAGAGGTGGGCGAGATGAAAATTTATCATCGATAATAGATCTACATTCTAATATGTATATAATATTAATCATATACAAACTTTGAGTAGTTACCCAAGCGGAGGAGACCTTGTTGAGTGACAAACAAGTGCGGGAACAAGTCGAGTCGCAGCTTAAGGAACTAAACTCGAGTTTCATCGATTACCTTGTGAATGAGATACTTGAGCAGGACGATAAGATCTTCGAGCATGATAAGAAATTGGACGAGCCCCACTATTTGGGCTGTCGCGGACACTTTCCCCAACGAATGAATCTCCGTTGTCGCTACAACACAACGACATCGCCCTTCCTGAGGCTGGCGCCCCTTAAGATGGAGGAAGTCAATCTTGATCCGTATATCGTCATGTATCATAATGTGATCTCCGACAGCGAGATCGAGGATATGAAGCGACATGCAGGTGAAATGACAAACGGTCTTTCGGCCTACAACGCACCGAATCAAACTCATCAGTCGGAAATCGTGGCCCGAATGGAATGGGTGTGCAAAAATTCTCCGTTCATTAACCGCATGAATCAACGCATTGAAGATATGACAGGCTTCGATGTGCGAGAATTTAAAGCACTACAGATAAATAATTATGGCATCGGCGGCTACTTTATGCCCCACTTCGACTATGTAACGCCAGATCGTCTGCGGCCTGAGCATACTTTTGGACTAGGCGATCGTATGGCGACCCTGCTATTCTATGTCTGTATTCTTTAGATTGAACTGTAGAACAAAACAAATAATTACCATTTGTAGGCGGGCGATGTTCAAGGCGGCGCGACCGTCTTTCCCAACATTGAACTGGCAGTTTTACCCCAGAAAGGCAGCTGCTTGTTTTGGTATAACATATTCGATGACGGCAGTCCGAACTCACGTTCCCTGCACTCTGTTTGCCCTGTCATATCGGGCTCTAGATGGAGTAAGTTCTACGAATTCTAATCAATTACTTAATTAATTAATAATCTCTTGTTCCTTTAATATAGCTCTTAACAAGTTTATCCACGCTGCGCCACAGCTCTTTAAGAAGCCCTGTGTGGCCAGAAATAAATAAAACAATCAAGTAAATAGCCTTTTAAATAAGTTTGGAAAATATAATATATATGTATATACAAATATTCCAAGTATATATATAAATTTCTTAATAAATCTTCATCTGCAATAATTTATTATTTATTTAATTTTATAATGTTTTTATTTATTTATTTTTAAAATATCCACTTGCTTTTGGGTTTCTGGATCTAAATCAGTGAATAATACATGATTGGCACTTGATACTTGATTTTCACACTTGATTTTCATGCTTTTGCCCACAGTTTGCTTATTAATTTTGCTTATGATATGAGCATTTATTTTATTCGAATCTCCGAGCAGAGCATGTATTATTATTATAATCAGCATGAATTATAATTATATTCATAATAATTATATTTTTTTTTAAAGTAGAAATAATTTCGAAAATCTTTTAATAAATTATAAAATAAATGTTTTAATATTTAAAATATTTTTTTTAAATTATTTATATTTGTTTAATCATTATTAATAGTAATAATAATGTTTTTGTGAAAATGTATGTAACAGGCAGAAGGAGGCGTGGCAGACCCCATAAAGTATATATAGAATATATAGAAGATATAAAGGCTAGAGACTTCAAGTTTTTTAGGAGGTTCGCGTATAATCATAGCAATAATCATAGCAAATAATCGATAACTGTCACAGTTTTAATGTTATCGATTAAAACCGATATCGTTATTTAGCTATAAAATTCTATCTAATTCATCTTTATAGTCTTCATATTTAGCATTTAGTGTTATTTGAGCCTTACACAATTTCGCTTTTTGTTAAATTTTGGATGCCACGCCCCATTAGCCTCAAATTTGTAAAACACTTGTTTCAAATACTAGAGACTTGTGCTTTGACACATACACACAAATGAATGGCATGATCACGCCCAACAAGTTTAATCAAAATCGTTGCTCTAGAAAAAAAGTTATTAAACATATAATATCTCATATTATCGGCGCCTTGCAGACTGGCCTCAGTTGCTGAGTCAAAATGCACAGTTAGCAGATTGTGTGCTTATGCGTGCGTCTGTAAAAGTAACGGAGAAGCGGTTCTTAGGAATCGCGGTTCTTCGCAGGGTTCAGGGGATCTCCTAGTCGAGCAGTCTCGACTAGAGCAGTGTGCCCTACTTGTTAATTATTTTTATTCAGAATAATTTCAGTTCATTATTTTATTTTATTAGAAAATTCTTTCCACTTATCTCTAAAATTAGAAATGCATTTTAAATACTTTGTCATAGTCGAATGTCTCTGTAATGTTCCGTAGTTAATTCAATTAAAAAAAACAAATCTAAGAAAACCTTTCAAATCTTTCTTAGTCTACAAACGCCCGACAATGAAGTTACAAGTTTCAATTTGGAGTTTCCTCATTCTGCTATTTGGCCGCTGTGCCAACTGTGCCCTGAACTTCACCGAAGAGTACTACAGTAGCTCCATTGTGGGTCTAGTGAAACTCTTGGATATTGAAAACAAATTCGTGCTTAAAATGAAGGAATATGCTGAGGCGCAGGAGCAAAAACTGACAACGTTGAAAATGTGAGTGAAAATTTAAATATTTAAAATTCAAATTAAATTTCAATTTAAATTTAAATAAATTAAATTTATAAAATTTAAAAATTTATTTTAAAATTTAAATAAACTGAATTCTTTTGCAGTTACTTGAAAGTACTGGAACGCGTGGCAATTACAATCCAAAAAGAACAAAGGGAATACGTCTCCAATCCTCTGAAAGGATTTTCGCTCATACGCCGCCTACGAGAGGACTGGCCCAAGTTGCAGGAGTACACCAAGGAGGACGTGGGCGTAGGTAATCCAAAATCCTAATTCCATTCAACCGATTACTTATGCTTTTAATTTTTATGCCAATGTTTATGCCAGAGCAACTGCAAGCCATGACGGAGCTCTTGAAGAGGGCGCCCGATGACGACGATATGGAGGAGATGCTGAAGCGCATTGATCGCATCGAGTCCACCTACGCCTTGAATCCATTAGACATATCCGAAGGCCGCCTGCAAGACAAGCAATTCAGGTAAGTTGTCTTCCAGCTGCAGGCCAAGCTTCCAATCCGAACACAAATCTATATGCTGCAGTCAGAAGCTTTCGATACGCGACTGTCTGGCTCTGGCCAAGCACAAGTATGAGAACAAGGACTATGGAGGAGCTTTCGCCTGGTACGGCATTGCTCTGAAACGGGAGCGAGAGCCGAAGTCCTTTACCTACGACAAACTGCTGGGCGGAGCACTAAATGGCGTGCGTGAAGAGTTTGCCAGGATGCATATGCTGAGAGGTGGGCGAGATGAAAATATATATAATCGATAATAGATCTACATTCTAATATGTATATAATATTAATCATATACAAACTTTGAGTAGTTACCCAAGCGGAGGAGACCTTGTTGAGTGACAAACAAGTGCGGGAACAAGTCGAGTCGCAGCTTAAGGAACTAAACTCGAGTTTCATCGATTACCTTGTGAATGAGATACTTGAGCAGGACGATAAGATCTTCGAGCATGATAAGAAATTGGACGAGCCCCACTATTTGGGCTGTCGCGGACACTTTCCCCAACGAATGAATCTCCGTTGTCGCTACAACACAACGACATCGCCCTTCCTGAGGCTGGCGCCCCTTAAGATGGAGGAAGTCAATCTTGATCCGTATATCGTCATGTATCATAATGTGATCTCCGACAGCGAGATCGAGGATATGAAGCGACATGCAGGTGAAATGACAAACGGTCTGTCGTACAGCAACGCACCGAATCAAACTCATCAGCCGGAAATCGTGGCCCGAATGCAGTGGGTGAACACAAATACTTCGTTCATTAACCGCATGAATCAACGCATTGAGGATATGACAGGCTTCGATGTGCGAGAATTTGGAGAGCTGCAAATAGCCAATTATGGCATCGGCGGCTACTTCAAGCCCCACTTTGACTACGTAACCTCGGATCGTGTTCGGATTGAGGATACTTACGGCCTGGGCGATCGTACGGCGACCCTACTATTCTATGTCTGTATTTAAAAGTCTTTAGATTGAACTATAGAACAACGTAAATAATTACCCTTTGTAGGCGAGCGATTCTCAGGGCGGCGCGACCGTCTTTCCGAGTATTCAAGTGGCAGTTTCACCGCAGAAGGGCAGCAGCTTGCTTTGGTATAATCTATTCGATGACGGCAGACCGAACTCACGTTCCCTGCACTCTGTTTGTCCTGTCATATCGGGCTCTAGATGGAGTAAGTTTTGGGAACTCTTATTAATAACATAATTAATTAATAATCGTTTAATATTAATAAATATAGCTCTTACCAAATTTATCCACACTGACCCACAGCTCTTTAAGAAACCCTGTCTGGCGCGAGCAGCTCAGCTACCGAAATAAATGACACAATCAAGTAAATAAATTTGGTATAATATGTTATAAATGTATATACAAATATATGCATGTTTATATAAATCTCTTAATAAATAATTTATTCATTTTTTTTAATATTTAATAATAATAAAATAAAATAATAAATTAATAATATATATATATATATATATATATATATATTATATATATATATATATACATAACATATTATTTCCACATTTCCTTGCCTTAGCTTGCACAAAATCAATATACCCTTTTCCTGCACTACATGAACGAGTGTAACGACAAGACACAAGAAGCTTTGCATGGGAGTGCATTCCCTCTGCATAATGCACATTCAGGGTCACTCGTATGACAGATCTCTGTTCCTAATACCCAGGTAAGGGCTTACACTCACCATTTTTTGCTAAAAGCCTTGAACATTCAGTTGAAAAGCTGCACAGCAAATAATTTTAGACTTTGATGGTTTTTGTTTATGAATTATTCCATAAACTATTTGAGGTTGTTTATGATATGAACTTTTATTATATAACTATATATAAATAAAAAATAACTTAAATTTTGACAGTTTTTAAGTAAATTTCACATATTATTAAATTTATTATATATTTTAAAAAAATTAAATCATTCAAAATATATTTTTTTCAAAAATTAAAAAGTAAAATATATTAATATATAATATATTAAAAAATAAAAACAAGTTTAAAATTAATATAAATTTAAAAAAATGTACATTTTATATAAATAAATTTAAAAAGAAATGTTTAAAATATTGCTTTTAAACATTTAAATTTATTTATATAAAATGTATGTATATATTTTTAAATTTATATTAATTTTAACTTTTTTTAATTTTTTTTTTTTTTGAAAAAATATATTTTGAACGATTTCATTTTTTTAATATATAATAATTATAATAATATGAGATATTTACTCAAAAACTATCAAAATTTAAGTACATAATATATTTTTATTTCATTTGAAAGAAATGAATGCTTCACAGGAGGCAGAGGCAGTTATCTTTGGATATGCGAAGAGTCTAATAAAAATAAATCATTATTTTTATAAATTTAATATTCATCACAAGATTGTAATGAAATAGAAAATCTTTGATTTTTCATAATTATAATTTTAAAGCGAATTTTATTATTATTTAATTATTATTTATTATTAATTTTTATTTTATTATTATTTATTATTTAATTTCCTTCATAATTATAATTTTAAAGTGAATTTTATTATAAATATTTTCATTTCCATTATTCAATTACGGGCAAAACTAACTACCTTGACTAACTGCATTAGAAAGCAAATCATATTTCTAAATTTTTACACAACAAAATATTTACCGCAAACCGTAAATATGAAGCCAAGTTTCCACAGGTTGATTTACGTCACATTTCTATGGATTTCTGCTTTGTGTGCCAAGGAAACACCTAAATCTGCTCAAAGCCTGTTCGTAAACGAGCTGAGCCAGTATGCGAAGGAATTGCGAAGCAAAATTAATACAATCGAAAGGTAAATAAAGTGCGGCAATAAAAGGCGGAATAATATCTGATTTATGCTGTCAGCTTTCTGGCTGAAGTGCGTGCAAAGAGACAACAGTGGAGCCCGAATCCCGAGGCTTACTTAGCAAATCCGTTAAACAGTTATGCGCTCATACGACGCCTCCACGAGGATTGGAGTTACTTTGAGGCTTACATGAGCGAATCAGTGGGCTCAGCGCAGGCGGCAAATGTAAATAAGCTGATTGAGAGAGACGCTCCCAAGCCTGCGGAATCGGAGCAGGCAATGGAGGCACTTGTGCGCCTGCAGAGCTACTATAACTTAGATGCGGTGCAACTGGCCAAGGGAGTGATCAATGGCAAGCAGTACAGGTGAGAGTGGGGCTCAAAAAGAGAATGTAGTTTATAATACTATAGATATTTTGTATAGTTTTCAGTTAAATATTCTCGATTGCTTTGCTCTGGCTGAGTTTTGCCAGCGGAAATCTCAGCCACAGCTTGCATTGGCCTGGTTTAAGGCTTCGGAGCAGTTGAACTATTCTCAGCACAGTGTACTGTATGCTCAGGTGTATAAGCTAACTCTCATTGATTTATATGGCAAATATGCAGAGGTGTTAGCTACCAGTGGTGAGTGTAAAATTAGTTAATATAGAATTTATCTAACAAAACGTAAACTAAACAAAAATTAAGACAAATATTTATATGTATAAGAAAAAAAAAAAAAATAAATATTACAATAAAATAAATAATGAATATTTTATAAAATGAGAAAAAAATTAATATAAAAAAATATAAAGATAAATATTTAAATAAGAAAAAATTAATATAAATATTACTAAAAAAATTAATTATGAATAAAAAAAATTAATAAAAAAAATAAATAAAAAGATAAATATTTCAAGAAGACAAAATTAATATAAATATTATAAAAGAAATTAATGATGAATATTTTATAATAATTAAAATTAATATAAAAAATATAGAGATAAATATTTAAATCAGAAAAAATTAATATAAATATTACAAAAAAAAATAATGATGAATATTTTATAAAATAAAAAATATAAAGATAAATATTTAAAAATAAATTAAGTTATATATATTTTTTTTTAAATATTAATAATATTTGATACAAAAATATCTTTAAAACAAAAATTAAGATCAATATTTTATGAAAAAAATATATAAAATAAACAAATATATATTTAAATATTTTAAGCAAAAAAAATTTAAGATAACTATTTTGTAAAAAAAAAAAAATATCAAGAAAAAAAACATACAAAAAAATAAAGATAAATATTTTATAAAAAACACAAAAATTAATATTGAAAAAAATTTACATAAATATTTATAAATATATAAATAAAATATTTATTTAAGATAATTATAATTATAGGTAACATCAAGGAGGCTTTGAATATTCTGAATCACGTCGGAGATGCGCACATTTCACTCTGGCTGCAGCGACGAGCTTTACAGAATTCTGGCCAGCACATTAAACCGAGCAGACAGGTAAGTTTTTATAATAATTTTAATTAAATTTAATTTAAAATGTACGAATTCAGCGCAATAAGCCACCTTTGACTGCAATAGAGCGTGGCTGTCGAGGTCAGTTTCCTGCTGTAAAGAAATTATTTTGTTATTATCTAACTTCAACTGAAGCCTTTCTGTTGCCGGCACGCTTCAAGGTGGAGTTACTAAACACTAAGCCATATGTGGCGGTTTACCACGATATCATATACGACACAGAAATCGATGCACTGTTTGACAGCTTGAAAAATAATCGATTTGCACTATATGCCAGCAAAGCAGTAAACATAGAGCTGAGTCAAGCACTCCATAAGCGCTTTAGCCATATGACAGGCGTGCATATGGTTTTTGATAGGGAATTTGTGCTGCAGTACGATGGCTTGACTGGACAAATAAATGCTGATAAAAAACAGGTAATATATCATATTAAATATATATAATTTTTATAATAATATCTGCATATTTAAAGCCTCAATCGAGCTGTCCAATCGCGTCCTTTACTGTTTTCGTAAGTGATTTAAATAACTTTATCTAAATTAATATTTAAAAGTGAAAATTATTAAAAAATTAAATTAATCAAAACCATGCATTACTCTGCTCCATAGTTAAACGAAGAGCCGCTAGGTGGCGTCACTATATTTCCAGATCTTCAACTTTACATCAAGCCACAAAAGGGAGCCGCTCTCATTTCGTACGTTTTAAATGAGCAGGGAAATGAGCAGAGCTGCTTGTGCTATGTCTCATGTCCTGTGCTGGTGGGCAGCAAATGGAGTGGGTTTTTTTTACAATATATATATTCTAATAATTAAAAACTTCATTTAAACTCTCACACTTACAGCTCTTACTAAGCGCATATACGGATGAACCTGCGGAATTGACTTCAGAATAATTGAAGAATACTTACATATACAGCCGAATATCCATACCGCTATTAGCTGTCTCTAAAATTATAAATATATATTTTAGGTATTTGCATAATGCATCTCAGATCTTTAAGAAGTCCTGTTTGAAGCAATCAAGAAAATTCCCTCTTATTTATATATATTTGTTTAATATAAAATATATATATATACAAATAACTTTTTTATTTAGAAAAATAAATTGATTAAATTAATTAATTATTTAAATGAATTATTAATTTAATTTAATTAAATAATAATTGATTAAATGAAATAAAGAAATTAATTACCTTTAATAATTAATTATTTAAAATAATGTATAATACATATATTTATTTATATAATAATATTATTTATTTTGTAATTTTTTTCTAGTGCATAAAATAATTATATTATAGGCTACACAATTTTTAGTTCACTTCGTAATCAAGTGCTTGCCTTATATATAATTAATCATATATAATTTAATTTATATATTTTTCTAAACAATTCCTATTTATGTAAGAGTGAACGTAAATTTTGGTTGGCGATTTCTCTTATTTTTCTGCATATTCTAGATCACTACGAAGAGCCGTATGCTAGCTATCGCCCTCTGCATGTTTGTGTGGCCCCCTTGAGCATTTTCTCTATGCTCAATGCAGCCGAGAGTCTTTGTTTGAGATCGAACATAATGCACTAGCTCGAAAACAAAATTTTGGTTGAAGTGAGTGTGAGGCCTATAAAAGGGCGAGCCTGTTGCGCCGCTCGCTCAGTCCCATTTTTGGTGTCGTGATGATCAGTCGCAGGACAGTGCTTGGTAAATATTTAAATTGTTAATAATGTTTTGAATTTTTAAAATGTTAAATTTAGTTAATGTGTATGTTTAAATAAATTTAAAATTAAATTATGGTCAATAACAAAAAATTTTAATGCTAAATGTTAAAATTTAAATAATTTTTATATCATAATAATAATGTTATTGTCAACTGCTAAAACTTAATGTGAATGCTAAAATTGTATTATTTTTTATTATTATTATTATAATATCATATTATTATATCTCTGTTGTTAGGGTATCTTCTAGTCGAAGACACTTCTTACCAAAACATGTTCAAATAGTTTTTGGTTTTTGGCTTCTGGTCACGCTAAGGCTAATGCATAAAGCCTGTAAATTAGCCATGAATATAGAAACATATTCATATAAAAAAACTGATATTAGACAGTAGGACTCGGTTCAAGTACATTAGGAATAGTGTTCGCAGCTGAATATGGCGTGACTTTTCATATATTTCATCGAATTTCAGGCAGTTTTTTGCAAGGCAGAAACGGAAAATGAAAACAAAATATTTCTGTACAGCAGATCCGAGGGGAGCATGACCAAATTGTTGCAGCTGGAGAGCAAACTGATGTCTAGCTTGACATGCAGGAGAAGCAAAATATGATAAAGCTGTAAGTGTAGTCAGTTGTCAAAAAATAATTATAAAGTGCAGTTATTTACAGCTTCTTAGTGGTGTTGGAGCGTGCTCCGCTGATTAGGCCCGAGCAGCGAGAGGAATGTGTGGGAAATCCTCTTAACGCATTTGCATTGCTAAGACGGCTGCCCAAGTGGCTGGCATACCTTGGGAAGCAGGCCAAAATGGAAAAGATGCTAAAGCTGCTGGAGCTGGGGCCCAGCGAGAACGATTTGCAGACAGCAATTGAGGGCTTATTGCGCATTGAGAGCGTCTACAATCTGGAGAAATCTCACATGGCCAAGGGCAGGCTGCTGGACAAGCAATACGAGTGGGTGATGTGAGGGAGGAGAGAGAGTCTAAGGCTGAAAACTGAACTTTCTCTTTCCGTTTTGCTTTCAGCTCGTATCTGACAACTCCCGACTGCCTAGTGCTGGCGGACAGCCTCTTCAACAGCGCAGAGTTCGCCAGATCCAGTCATTGGAATCGCACGGCAGTGCGACTAAACAAGGAGACGTACGCTAAGCTATTCAGTCGAGTGCTGGGCTTGAAGCCCAAGAAGCTATACAGAAAGTATGCGCATTCAATGGTCAACGAACGTAAGCTAAGACTTATTCTATATATAATTATAATATATATTAAATTGAAATCTTTCCATCAAGCGGACACCTCTGAGTCCCCGCCTGCGGCTAACATAGAGCCCCGCTGGCTGACAAAGTCGGCATAAATATTGTGCGTGAGAGCAGCAGCGATAAGGTCGCTCACATGGTCAACAAGTATTTGGCGGTGGACGAAAAGATCTACATTAATTAGCGCGGCAAAAATAGGCCCAGGCCCAAGGCTATGGAGAAGGCGCGGAAGACGGATCATTTGAGCTGTTTCTACATCTCCAACAGTTCTGCCTATCTGAAGCTGGCGCCGCTGAAGCTGTAGCAGCTGAGCATGGAGGCCCTAGTACAGCTCTATCATGATGTGCTCTATGACCAAGAAATTGCAGCTATACAAAATAGGACAGCTCGGGACAGAGTAAAGCTGAGCATCAATCGTAGAATTGCTGATATGACGGGCATCCAAACAGAGGAGCCGCTGCACATGCTCAAGCTTGTGCTGGGCCAAGGCGCGGACAGCAAAAGCTGCAAGGCGCGCGGCAAGCGCATAGCCACAGTCGTGTTCTATGTAAGTAAGAAAGATCAAGGATTATTATACTATATATAGTATATATATTATTCAAATATATTTTAATATTCACGCAGGCAAATGACGTTGCTATTGGTGGCGCAACCATATATCCGAAACTGCAGCGCGGCGCGGCTCAGCCTTGATGTGGCACAATTTGAATGCAGCTGGTGCGCCGGATCCTTTAGCCAAGCATGCTGTGTGTCCCGTCGAGCTGGGCGCCAGATGGGGTTAGTTGAACAGCGACTGCAAATACATATTAAACTAGATTAACCATGCTTAATATTCAATTACAGCCATTACCAAGTGCCTGGAGCAGGAGCAGGAGCAGGGCAGGCTGAGTCGGAAGCGGTGCCTGGCCTGAATAGATATGTATATAGAGATGCCTCTAAAAGATAAGGGTAATGCTAATAAACAGCTCAATGGAACAAGGCAGCCTCTCTCTCTCTCTGTCTGTGTTTGCCATAAAAACTGCAGGCGTCACTAGATTTGCTGGCAGCCAAGGGGTCAAAGGGCGCGTCGTAAGCTTATGTGCTTGCCCCAAATACCATTTAGCGGAAGTGCACACTTCAGTAATGGCAGGGGCGGCGAGGACAATGGCGCGCGAGATGCTTCAAGAGAAACAGCGTTCATTTTTCACCCGGCCAAGCAGAGGACACACACACTCGGGCACACATAAAGGAGGCGCTCAACTGATTTGAGTGCAACTGTTGACTGGCCATGAAAGTTTTCATGAATATTTTAAGCGATTGCATAATTTACAATTGCAGCAGCAGGCTGCAACTCCTCGACGTCGGCGAAACTAATTGCCAAGATTACGGCAAGCTGAATGCAATGAAGTAAGGCGGGCGGGCAGGGGGTAGCATCCAGGCAACTCAAATAGCAGCACTAATTGGAAAATTTTCAACTGCACCTCTTAAATAGTGCTAATACTTGGTTAAGTTGTTCACCCGCCCAAAACTTACAATGGCTGCTGGCCGGACGGACGGAGAGACAGTCGAGCTGTCGGCTGTGAGTGTTGCGGCAAATAAAATCAGCATGAAAGCAATTGTGCTGCTCACTCGACAGAGTCCCTGAGGCTGTACAAAAAAAGAGGAGAGAAGAGGAGAGCAGACAAACAGGACAACGGAAATTAGACACGAAGCCAATGGCAGTTGAGGGGGCTCAGCGGCGGCAGCTGCAACAATGAAAGCGAACTGCGGCTTGGCAGCTCAATTTAGCTGCGGCGAGTATTATTCTAGTGGTAAGTATACATATATATAGCTAGAGAGAGATGTGCAGTCTCAGATGGGAACATTGGGGCAACATATAAAGTTACTTAGATTAACTAAAGCTTAGTCAAGGGAGGCGAGAAGGGAGCATTGATATGGCAGCAACTGTATTGTAAAATAGGAAATTTTAAATAATTT
This sequence comes from Drosophila paranaensis, assembly GCA_035047545.1. Lineage (NCBI taxonomy): Eukaryota > Metazoa > Arthropoda > Insecta > Diptera > Drosophilidae > Drosophila > Drosophila paranaensis. The sequence goes on along the minus strand of JAWNPL010000145.1, from coordinate 6,010,688 downwards.
AAATTTAATCCTAACTATCAGTAAAATGGGTAGAACTGAAATATGCAATAGGGAAGTTTTACATAATTAAAATATAAATATAATTATAATTTATATTAAAGAAGAACTTTCAATACAGTTTTCCTAATACTCCTATACAATATAGAGTGAGTCTCCTACAAGTTGAGTGAACATAAGGTAACATAAAAAGTTGCTAAGGTTGAAAACTGGAGATTGGCTAGGGAGAAGTGTGCATGAGAGCATTGATAGGGAAGGAACTTGTAGAGGAACCGAATTGTATAAGAGGAAAATTATAATATTTTAAATATAAATATTAATATAATTTACAGGGAATAGCCCTATACAATATTGAGTGAGCCTTATAGGGGCACATATAAAGTGGCTTAGCTTGACTAACTGAATCTTGGCTACGCTTGTATAGCGTGAAGTACAGCATTGATAGGAAAGAACTTCTTATAAAAGACAATAGAAAATTTATTAGAGAATAGAATTGAACTGAGCGTGCTAAATTAAAATATAATTATAATATATATAATTTTTATGAATAATGAGCAACTCTCCTAATCCTGCCATTCGCTTTTCCTAATAACACAAAATACTCCTCTACAATATATATATATATTCACAACTATTCAAAACTTGACCCGACCTGTTGAGTAGTCAGTCGTGTTTGCTGTTTGCAAAATCAACTTTAAAACTTGGCAGCAGCAGCCAAGAGCAGACACTCGAAGGCCTCAGTTGCAGAGCTGAGACCAAATCAAGGGAGTCCATTGAATGGCTTTGCGGCAAGCTGTTGAGATAAGTAGGAACTTCAGCGATGCAGATGCCCGGCGAGCAATGCACAAGATTTTTACAGACAGCATTTGCAGTTGGCCAGTTGGACGCTGGGGAGGCATTGTGAGACGATTTGAACTTTTAAGGGATTGAATTGTTAGCGGCGACATGAATTTGTTTGGCAATTTGAATGATGGCAGCGAAGGCAGAGCGATAATGGTGCTCTTTAAGGAGACGCTTAAAGCGAAGTCTCTGCGTCTATCACCTGCAACAGAGAGTGGGGATTAAATCGGTGCAGGCATTAGCAAACAACACTTCACTTACTTGCTCTGCCGAGTCATGGCTGCCAGCTGCTTTGGCTGCGCTCTTTGCCACCATATGCCATATGCCACATATGCCACATGCAACATGCAATCATGTCAAGCTCTGCTACTTACGCGCCCAGATGCTGCTTGCCAGCAGCTTATGTGTGCGCCAAGTCAAGCTGTCGACGACATTGAGTACTTCATAAATGTCATGCGGGAAGCTGCTCAGCGGTATGTGTGTACAGGTGGTTGGGTTGGATTAATAGCACAGTTGTTGGTTTACACTAGAGTTATTATGTATTTTATATTAATCTCACGTATTACAAGAAGGTGTCCAAGCACGGCTTATGCATGAATACATATTAAATGTACGTTTACACATATATATTATTGTTATATAATGGCAACGAGCCTCGAACTCGGCTACAGATCGTCGCCATTTGGCAAATTGGCCTCTTCGATTTTGCGTATTTGGTCCCAGGTCAAGGAGGATACCTTGACCTCGGTGGTGGGTGCCAGGCAGTAGGGGCACTGGCGGAAGTCCATCAGATAGAATTCCTACACAGATTATTATCATTATATCCATATAGACGTATTCCATTTAAATTCAATTCGAAACATACCAATGGATGCTGCTTGCAGCGCTCGCTAATGCGTCCACGGAAGTAATGATGACAGCGTCCGCACTCGAACGCCTGTTGGGCGCGATTGCAGATGCAAGGAGGCACATCGTACTGGTAGTTCTCGGGGAGATCGTATTGCAGCTTGCTGCCAGCTCCTTTATTGTTATTGTTGTTGTTGTTATTAGTATTCCTGTTGTTCTTATTGACCAAGTTCTTCTCATTATTGTTGTAGTCGGTAAATCCAGATTGGGAATTCATCTTGACTGAATTAAAGCTCCTGCCGACAGCCTGCTAGAAAATTAAATCACATTTAAATGTTGACTTTCAAGGCAAAGCCTTCAGAATTTCATAAACAAAGAGATACGCATAGAACCATACACACATGCATGCATTCACACACATGCATGCATGCATATCTTTATATATGTATGTATGTACGCATTTTCAATTCAACTTAAAAATAACTTCTTTTCCACAAAAAAAAGTTATATTGTAAATGAAATTCAGTTGTGCTATACACTTCCCGCCTGCCCACATTTCAAACACAATTAACGCTCAATATCAATTACCTTACAAGGAAAACGAATGCGTTCGCGGAATAATTGTGCACAACTGCGTCGTGGAAATATTCAACTAAGCACACAGTGCTGAGCGGCAGTGTTTAAGCATAAAAAAGCTAGTTAAAAAGCTAAAAGTAGCTGTCTTTCAGTACCAATCAGCCTAAGCATTCAGCATCTCTAGCCTTTTTCAGCTAAAGTTGCCAATTGGAAAGCAGCCAAACTGACAGCACAAGCTTCAAAATATTAAAGTAACGGTGTTTGTTGGTGTTGAAAAATGCTTCAAACAGCGCATGCAGCTCTGTATACTCACACATACATACATACTTACATACAAGCATAACGCAGCCATTAAAACCATTTTTTGTTTGTTTTTCTCTTTATCTACAAATTCAAATTGATATATTTATAATTTCTTTGTTTCTATTGCTTACATATGGGTATGTATATACATATATTATATTTCTCTTACATTTGATCCGCCAAACGTAAATCTCGAGCCGCAGCGCCACAGAAAGCGCAATTGCGCGCATCCATGAGATAAGCAACCTTAAAAAAATAAGATCATTTACGTTATATGAATAATGCGTATATCCAATATCTAACTGGTTACTTCGGGATGCATTTGGCAGCGTTCGGCAATGCGGCCCAAAAACGTTTTCTTGCAACTGGTGCAGAAAATCGAGCCACGCTTGCGCTGGCAAATGCAGCTTTCGAGGCAAATCTCTGGCTTCGTGAGCACTGGGAATTTCGATGAGGGCAGCCAGGAGTATTTCTTAGACTTGTTGCTTCTTTGGATTTCCATTGTTCAGTTCTATGCACTTGACTGCCTGCAGTTGATTATTCGCTCAGTTGACAGTGATTTTTGAATGAAGTCAATTTCTCCATGGAGAAGTCAGTGCTGTAAAATGGGCAAAGATCGATAGCAATATTGTTGATATTCCCGCATTTATATATAATTTTTTATTCAAGAGCCTAAATAACATGCGCTATATAAATGTAGAAATAATAATTAAAACATTAGTAAACTATATAATAATATTCGTAATAGATCACTAGAGCTAAATAACCTCAAACTGATCATTTCGGATATACTACATTTTAACTTTTAGTTTGTTTAATACAGTTACATAATAATTTTAAAATTATAATTGTTCACATAATCAATAAACCTTTTGGCACATTAACAGCGTATTTAACCCATATTCACAATTTTTCCAATATTGTTAGAGCATAACAAACACGAGAAGCAAAGGTTTGTGTGTTTGCTAAAACATCACTCAAGTTTAGCCTGGACACGAACACTGTGGCATACTATGCTCATCTCTTTCTAACACGTGTTGCGTGCGCCGCCCAATATATAAACAATTTGTAATAGTCAGCGCCGCCGCAGCAATGTGAAATAAACAATGTGGCGCACCACCTTCAACCGGCTCGTTGGTCTAGGGGTATGATTCTCGCTTCGGGTGCGAGAGGTCCCGGGTTCAATTCCCGGACGAGCCCAAGTGTTGGAAATAAATTTTTTCCATTTTTTTTTGGGGAGGGCGCTAAATAAACGTGAAATTAATTAATAAAAAAATATTCCGCTCTAAAAACAAAACAAGTAGCTGCTCTTAAACTGCGAAAATTGTATCAGTTTTTGTTTAGATTTGAAATTTTGTTTTTGAGTAAGAGCAAAAATTGTGTTATTTCGTTTTGTTTCTTTCTTGCGTCGCCTTTTGGTTGCTATGCATAAATTTGCTGTTTGTTTTTCTTTCTTTTCTCTTTTGTTTCCTTTGTTTTACATACATAAGCAATTTGTTGTTGTAGTTTTAGCATTTGTTTAGTTTTTAGCATTATTTGCTGGAAATACTTAGAACAATATGTTTTTGTTTTTGTTTTTTTTTTTCTTTCAATAATTAAGATTAAGATTTGTTTGTTGTTGTAAGCGCTGCCGCGTTCTTGTCTGCATTTTGTAGTTGTAGTTGAAGTCGTAGTTGTATATGTGTATGTGTATGTGTGTGTATGCTACATGCACGAGCACACTGAGTGCCGTTCCGTGTGTGAGTGTGTGTGTGTGAGAGGGAGAGTGTGTGGGGTGAGCGAGTGAGTGCCTTTGTGAGAGTGAGATAACAGTCTCTATGGATGCGCTGAGTTTGTGTTCTTATCCCCGTCTCACTCGTACTCCAAGACATTCTTATGATAGAATAATAAATAACTGCAAAAGAGAAAGTTAATTAAATATGATTTCAAATTTTTATACTATTTCACGTAGTGATATAGTATATTGGTTTTGTGCAATGTCCGTCATGCTGTCCGTCCGTCTGTCCGTCTGTCCGTATGAACGCAAACCATTTCCACGCTATTGAAGCTAGAGACTTGAAATTTGAAATATATACTCGTGTATACCCTCGTCTGATAAAGTGTCAAGATTTTCCCGATACGCCCACTAGGGGCGTGGCAAATCGGAAAATGCATTTTCCTGTATCTCAGAAACACTACTTCTAGAAGGGCTAGAGAGTTGGGATTTTAACTGAACACTCATGTCGACATCCCAAAATCAAAAAGCTATGGCGGATATATCTACGCCCATTGGGGGCGTGGCAAATCGGGTCAAACTGTATCTTCTACAGTTTTAAAGCTAGAACGCCCTAATTTGGCACGTAAGTTACTGTTACGATCCTATAAAGATCGCCCAAAAAATTTTATGGCCACGCCTACTAGGGGCGTGGCAAATCGGATCTGAATATATAGTGATTTTACTAGTTTCGTTATATTTTGAGCACTATTGATGCTAGAGACTTGAGACTTGGTATATATACTCGGGTAAACATCCCACGACCGATAAGCTATGGCGGATATATCTACGCCTTCAGGGGGCGTGGCAACAAATATCAGCTTATATCTCCCACAGTTTTAGTGCTAGAAGCTTCAAAATTGGATGCTAGGTTACTGAGGGCCTCCTCTATCGATTCCCCAAAAATTATTGTTACGCCCCAAAAGGGGCGTGACATACAGAAAAATACCCTGTAATTTTCGCATTTTTCGAATGTAAGCATCCAAACTTTACAGTTATATTCTTAAACGCCCACTCTATGCACATGCCAAAAATTATTTGTCTACGGCCACTGGGGGCGTGGCAAATCAAAACTGAAACATCTGCAGCTTCTGAGCCAATAACGCGCCACATAATGACTTTGTGACCTTTGACCTCGTCTTTTGATTTGCCAAATTATATATATGGGCTTGAAAAGAATATTTTATTAATACAAAATAACTAAATAAAGAAAATGTAACAAAAATATCAACATGACCGCACCGGGGTTCGATGCCACACCTCGCCAACGAACTTATGTATATCACATTTTCTGAGTTGCCACCTCTCTCATTTTGGGAGTTGCTACCTCTCTTATTTGGAGAGATGCCACATCTCTCGATTTAGGTGCGTGTTCTTGCTAAGGTAAGGCAATCGAGATAAATCGAAAGAGGTGGCATCTCTAAGCTTCGATTCTAATTGAAACTGTCTGGCTACCTCCAATGAAAAGTTTTAATCTGCAGCTGATTTGAGCGGCGACAGTGGGGATTTAAGGTTAAATTTAAAAAAAATGTAATGTGATAGATTCCCCTGTGCTGTTGGGGCGTGAAATAGTATTTCGCTGTGGGTTGCGTCCGACAGCAACGTTCTTACTTGTTATAAATTTATTTAAAAAATGTTTATTCATATCGCTCACCCCTCGCTGTCGAGCACCTGTTTGAGCGACGCCATCGTTATCACATGATCGTCGCACTTGACCCACGTGTCCTTCTGGTGGCGCACGTACGCCGTATAGTGGCCCGTGTCGATGGTGCCCACATGATTGACTACGGCGTACAGCGAGAACCGGAAATCGCCGTACGCATTCTTCTTCTCGGACATAAACGGCGTCATATCGAACTCCACGGGAAACTGTATGAAGGACGAGATTTTGCGGTCGATCAGGGCCGAGTGCTCGAAGCGCTTCAGGTGGAACGAGACGACGCTGGGCAGAGTGCGCAGGCTGAACTGTTTGGTGGACTCCTGGTAGGACTTGCAGGTGGAGCACTTGATCTTGGCCGCCGAGCCGAGGTGCTCGGCGCGCGTGTACCGCTCGAGGCAGTCGATGAGGGTCTTCGGGGTGACGCCGCCGTGGCTGGTCGTCTCGCCGAGATCCAGTGAGATGTCCCAGAAGGGATCGAATGTGGTCGAAACGCCGTTGCACGCCTGGCACACCACGTCGCTCTGCAGCATCCCCGTAAAGATTTGATCGATGATGCAGTTGCACTGCCCGTAGCAATGCGTCGCCGTCGCATTGCCACTGGAACTGGAGTTGCCGCCGGTGGCGTTCGAGCTGTTGCTCTTGCTCTCGTGCTCCGACTTGGCCTTCACGCAGTGCCGATGCAGCACATCCAGCGTCGCTATGAAGAACTCGTGCGCATCCTGCTGCTCATAGCCGGCCAGGTGCTTCGCGTGGTTCCAAATTAAATGCAGCAAACGGTGCAGCGACAGCGGAGAACGTGAGCCCGAATAGAACTCCTGGAAGAGCACTCAATCAATCGATCAATTGAAGGAACTGTGATGTGGGCTATGGCACATGCGCTTACCTGGAAGAGACGCGACACCTCGCACACCAGACACTTGTGGGTGGACTTGCTGCCACAGTCGTGGCGATCCGACATGAAATAGTCGCTCAGCAGCGGCGTGTGCACCAGAGCCTAAAGAAGAAGCAATTTCAAGTAAGATCAAAAAGATAAAGTAGAGATAAGGAATTTGATATAACCTTACAGTGACTGAAAATATAATTAGTAATAAAATATAGCTGATAACTAATTAATATAACTAAAACATTTAAATTTGCCTAACATTTAAATTAAATTAAATCTAAATAACCTCAATTTTTTGGCTTAGTAACTTTCAAATTCAAATTTCGCGCGTTATCCTTAACGATAACAATCGATAGCAAATCTGGTTAAATTCCTGCAACAAATACCAATTGCATGCTACGTTGTGGAATGTATCGATTTTTGATGTATAAAATATGAATAGTAATAATAAATATAACTATATATATAAATAATAAATATAACTATATATATATAAATAATAAATTAGATTTGCCTAACATTTAAATTCAATTAACCTCAAATTGAAAGTAATTTAACTTTTGCATTCAAAATTCAAATTTACGATAAATACCAACTGCATTCTATGTTATCGCAAGTATCGATTATCGTTGCTGCAAAATTCAGCCATTAAACAGCTGACGCTCGAGCTCACACTTATTGCACTGCGCTTATTTGCCATTAGAGATGGGGCTTAGTTCGTATACGATATTTAATAATATACCTGGACAATGCAGTTCATGAAGCAGGTGGCGCCCAGATTGAGCAGGCCTCGCAGCCCAATCGTCTGATTGGGCCGCACTAGACGCCGTCGCGCGTTGGCCAGGAGCAGATTCGTCTCCTTGGGCGTCGGTATCCAGGGCTGCCAGCCGAGGCTCTTCTGCAGATCCTTCGCCTCCAGCTTGCGATTAATTATCGCATACTCACGACTGCGCGCATCGTAGATGAAGTCACGACAGGCGTAACAGTAAAGCGTGCCATGCGACAGCTCCAGCGCGATGTTGTGCTTCTTCGCTCTCAGGTGTGAGGTGATGTGAGCGCCGCGGCAGCCGAAGTAGATGCAGTGGAGGCAGGCGTACAGCTGGATGCCGTAGCTGCCGCACTCGAAGCAGTTGCAGTGTATGGCCTGTGGGAGAAGAGGGGTTAAGGGGGGGTTGCGGGCTACCTCGTGCTGCTTCGTGCTGCTCACCTTTTTCTCACGCGCATCCCTGTTGACGCAGGCAGCGAAGTAGGCGTCGATAACACGAAAGGTATCGTAGCTGTGCTCCTTCACGTAGCTCTGATAGTGCCGGCAGCCCGTTTCGGACATGACGTTGGCGTCGCTGTCGACGTCGCTGTTGACGCTGACGTCGAACTCGGCGGCAAGCTTTTGCACGGTGCGCAAGCAAACGGGCAGCGACAAATGCGTCGCATTCAGCGGCCCCTTTGTTAGCTGTGCGCCTTCGGCAACGCCCCCACCGCCCCGCCCCGCAACACTGACAACACTTTCCTCAGCCGGACACCGGCCGGCAGCCGCTTCACTGTTTGCTGCAGTTGTTGTTGTTGCTGTTGTTGTTGCTGTCGCTGCTGCGGCCGCTGCCGCCGCCGCTGCTGCTGCTGCTGCTCGTGTGGTTGTTGCTTTTGCTGGAAGTAAACGAACTTCAGGTACAACGTCGGCCGCTCCCCGGCCCAACGACGCGTATGCGCGCTTACTGTTGTTGTTGTTGCTGCTGCTATTGTTGTTGGTGTTGGCGCTGCTGCTGGCACGACTGCCGGCGCCGCTGCTGCTGCCGCTGCCACTGCTCAAAATGCTTGTCGTACTATCAACACTGTTCTCTTTTGTTTTCGTTCGTTTTGCAGACGGCTGTGGCACGTTGGTTTTATCACACTTGCGCTGTTTTCGTCGAATTTTGGCCACTTTCAGGCTGGACGTGGGCCGCGAATTGTTGATAATAGGAACTTTGCCGTTTGGTGGCCCTTCGATCACTTTTCTGCTTTTTTCAAAGACACTGATTTTGCACACGCACACACACACAAATGCCACAGCGCACACACGCACAAACACACACACGCACACGCACAAACACACATGCATGGGTAGCGGACACAAACATACGAAAATACGAGCGAGCAGCGAGCGGAGAACAGCGCACACAGCTGAAGTTGACTCTGTTCGGATTGTTGATATAATATCGATACCCAAACGATGCTTTTGCTTTTCGCGCATACTACTTGCGGCGATGTTTTACATTGCAATACCGATAGCTAGTGTGGACAAATAATCGACACAAATTTGCACATTTAAAATAATATTTAAAAAGTAAGAAATTTAATTAAATTAAATGTAGTCTATTTCATAAATTTAAAATTAATGCGCTGATTGTTATTCTGGCGCTTTAATTATTTTCAAGTATTTTTTGTGGCACATATATTTATCAGTGTGACCCAACTCAAATAGTGATAAAATATCAAAAAATACTGTCAGTTATACAGCCTAGATTTGGCTTTCAAACAATTTCATTTGCAAACAATATTTGCGGAGCATAGCATAAATTAAAGCAATGGAAAAGTTCTGTCGCGTTTGCAGATATAGCGCCGACACACTGGTGGACATCTTTGACGAACAGCAGCCACAGCAGGAGCACGAACCCAGCCTGGCCGAAATGCTCACCGACTGCACCAGCTGCGAGGTAAACAAAGATGATCCACTGCCTCAGCAAATGTGCGAGTCCTGCGTCGCGGACGCACGCAATTTCTACGAGTTTAAGCGTAAGTGCGAGGAGAGCCAACAGTATTTCTGGCAAATGCTCGAGGCGAACAATCTGCAGCTGGCCGAGTGGGCGGAGAGCATGATCTCGGTGAAAATCGAGGAGGACCAGGAGATCGTGGAGGATTTGACGGACGAAATGGATAAGTGTGTGTTCGCCGACACCCAAACCAAAGTCGAGGACACCTGGGACTCGAACCTCTATGCCGCGTGCCAGTTTAAAATCGAGTGCGACGTAATCTGCAAGACAAACAGCGACGAATCGTTGCCCAGCAAGGAGAAGGGCGCCAATAGCTGCTCCACCTGCGGCAAGGAGTTTCCCAGCAAAAAGAAGCTCGTGCTGCACGAACGCTTTCATGCCCGCAAGCGCGAGTACAAGTGCCAGATGTGCCCCAAGCAGTTCGTCAATCCCGGCAACCTGGCCGACCACATCCGGGCCCACACGGGCGAACGGCCGTACAAGTGTCCGCACTGCGTGAAGGCCTTCACCCAGCGTGGGCGGCTCAATGAACACATACGGACGCACACGGGCGAGCGGCCCTTCAAGTGCCTCGAGTGCCCCAAGACATTCGCCAATGCTGGCAACCTAACGGTACACAAGCGCATCCATTCGGGCACGCGTCCGTACAAGTGCAACCTCTGCCAGGCGGCCTACGTCCAGCCGGGCGCACTGCAAAGGCACCGAAGGGTCCACCTCACCGACGAGCGACCCTTCAAGTGCGTCATCTGCCTGATGCCCTTCCCCAAGAGCTCCTATCTCAAGCGGCACATGAACACCCACACGGATGACCCCAACTTCCTGCAGGATATCGGTTTGAATCTGTGTTGAATGTGAAACTGAAGCTAACCAAAATTAGTTCAGATATCTGATAGAACTATAATATTTATAAATCAATTATGTACCAGATTTTTAAAATCTTAAATAATTCCAGAAAAATTCAAACTAAATCTAAAATATTTTTAAAAAAATATTTTAAACAATCCAAATTGTTTACAAATATTTGAACATTTTCAATATTTCCAAATATTTTAATATTTTGAATATTTCCAAATATTTTATAATTTATTTAAATATTTCCAAATATTTTTAATAATTCTAAAAATTTTGCTAAAATATTTCCAAAACTTAAAAGAAAATACCTTAAATATTTGCACAAAAATTTTAAAAATCTTTAAAAAAATATCCTAACATTTAAAAAATCCTAAATATTTGCGCATATTTTTTAATTTATTTAAATATTTTTTGGAAATATTTTTAAAGTTTGTTTTTAAATATTTCCAAAAATTTTAAATCCTGAAATAATTGCAAAAATTTAACAAAATTCCCTTAAATATTTGCCAAAATTTGTAAAAATCAAATCTTAAATATTTTCAATATTTTTCATAAAATCCTAAACATTTTCATAAATTGCTAAATATTTTTAACGAATTAGCTGAGAATTCGCTTTAAATTAAATTTCCAAGCGCAGCCGCAGAAACAACTTTTATAATTTATAAACGAGATTTTAAATATCGAAAATAATTGTTTAACTTTTTAAGTATTTAAAATAATTATAGATTTTTACAAAATATTTCAAATAATTATAGATTTTTACAAAATATTGTATATATGTTCAAAATCTGAGCTGAGGAAATGATTCTATAAAATTTCACAAAGAGCGTAAGAGGTTCATAGTTTATAAATTTTAAAATGATTTTAAAATATTTAAAAAATGCATACAAATATTTCAAAATAATTTTACAAATATGTATTAAATAATTTTAATTTTAAAAATAATTTTATGTATGTATATGTTATATCTGTAAAATCTGTTGTCAAAAGTATTTAAATTTCTGTGTTTTGTGGATGAAGATAAAGGTTTAGATCTAAGCATATTTTACTAATTTATAAAGCAAAAACAAAATTTGTTTAATGTAAAAAATATTTTTTAAATGTTTTAAAAATTCTTTTGACATTTTACAATTTTTAAAAATGTTTTAAAAATTCCTTTTACGAATTCTAACAATATTTTTGAAAATTCTTTTAGAATTTTAAAATTAAAAAAATTATTTTAAAATTTTTTTTATTTTTTTTTTTAATTTATAAAAATGATATAAAAATTCTTTTGGAATATTTACAAATTTTAAAAATGTTTAAAAAATTCGTTTAAATTTTTACAAATTTTAAAAATGTTTTTAAAAATTCTTTATTTGTAGAAATTTAAAAGATTCTATTAAAATGTTTTAAAACTTATTTTGGAATTTTACAAATTTAAAAAATGCTTTAAAAAAATCTTGTGAATTTTTATAATTTTTAAAAATATTTTTGGAAATTCTTTTGGAATTTTACAAATTTTAAAAATGTTTTAAAAGTTCTTGTTTTTATTAAATTTAAATTATTTTTAATGCTACGATTTAAGAGAATGGAAATAATTTTTGAAAAATTCTCAGCATTTCAAAAAAATGTTTTTAAAACTCTTCTAAATATTTAGAAACCCTAAATATTTGTGAACTATGTAAAATTGATGAGAGATCTACTAATTAGCATTTCATAAAATGTGTTACGTCTGGGATCTTAGTTATGAATTTCCCATTTTCGATAATTTCATTTCTGACTACGTTCGACTGATTCGCATAAAAAATAATACCAAAATTAAAATATCAAAAAAATGTATTCAAAAAAGATTTACAAAATCTGAAAAATATCCAAAAATTATGAAAGCCTAAAAAATGTATGATTATCAAATACACTAAGTAGCTTAATCAAAAATAATATAGAAACATAATTTAAGTCTAATTATTTATTGTATATATAAAAAACGAGGGTTGTTTAATCAGTTTTTGAGCTAACAAAAATATATATTTATTTATTTAAACAATTGTATTTAATTTATATTATATATACATATATAAATTATACAACAATGTATTATATTACACATTTCCCTTTTAACTTTATGTTATTACCACACTATTTTTGTAGCTACCCTCGCATATAGGTGTTGGCTATTTGTTTATATACAAAAATTTAGCTTATCTAAGATCTAGTTTAGGAATAAAGCATATCATAAAAACCTATATAAATGTCTATAAACAGAATATATATATATTAATATATATATTATTTATAATTAAAAGAAACCCCTTTGGCCATGTGAAAATCCTGGAAGTGGAAGACTATGTAGCTTTGCTTTTCAAGTAAGCAAGCGCCTCCTGGGTCTGCAATAAGGAATAAGGAATAAGAAAAGAATTAGGAGTTAAAGAATTTATATAGACTATATCTAGATATGGACGTACAGTTTTAAACCAAGCTGTCGACGGCTTGAACACCATGCGAGAGAAGAACGGCATCTGGGAGCGTGGCGCTATTCCGTGCATGTGCAAGTGCTTCACGGAGATGAAGGGCGGAAAGTGGAAGCCGAAGAGCGCGTCTGTGGTGCAAATGCCTCGGGAGATGAAAAAGTTTTTTAGCTCTTCTTCCATGAGGCATACTGGTGGGGGTATGTATAAATGACTATTACATAATATATAATCACAATCTTATCGGCTTACCCATTTTTGTGTGAGATTCGTTGAGAGTTTTTAGACTGTCGTAGTGTTCCTTTGGCACAATTAGGTAATGATGTTGCGCTGCTGGCTTGATGTCTTTGAATATGGCAAAGTCATCGGATTCCATTTCCAAAACTGTTTCCGACTCGCCATTTGAAATATTACAAAATATACAGGATTTGGTGTCCATTTCGGCCGCCAGCGTGAATTTTGTATACAATGCTGAGAACAGCTGTAGCATAACTAGATATGTCAAATGGCGCTTATGCGATATTTAGCGATATTTATCAATTGTATTCGGTTGAGTTTATCGATAGTTCGCTCATTCAGTGCGCGCAGTTTCCGCGCGCAGACATTTGGCGAAGAGTACAAAAATATTTAAAAATGTGCAAAAAAAATAAATTTTGTCTCTGTTGAAACCTGAAAATTGTCTAATGTGTGCTGAGTGAAAGTGAAAAAGAAATAATATATATAGGAATCGTTTCAATAAATGTTAAATTGTTCAGTGGCCAGTGCATGCTACGCAAAAGCAAAAAGAGATCTAACTGTAAACGAAGTGTTTGCTGGAATTATTTAAGTAGATTCGAGTTATTGAAGAATATTAAATGGAGTTTTGCGTGTTTTTGTGTGGATTACCTGTTGCCAAAAGTGCACCCTGTATATTTTTTACTATTGTTGGCCAGCTTGCAACAGCTGAGCGGTAAGTTGCGCGCTCTCGGGCTCTCTCTCTCGCTCCCGTGCGCTTTGGCCTTTTTTCTAAGCCGCTTAAGCAGCGGCTGCGCTGCGCTGCTTTCGCACTGAGTCAGGTTTTTTCTTCGCTGCTTGCGCGCTTGCTTGGGCCGCTCGCTTTAGCTGCCCGTTGTTTTGCCTCACAGTCTGAGTTTGGTACGTAGCGCGTTCGTAACGCGCGCGTTTTTATTCATCGGCCCCGATTGCCGTCTCCGTTTTAGTTCACAGTTTCTTTCTTTCGACGACGACGACGACGGTTGCTGCGTACTTTGCGGCTAATTATCAAATTAAACCAAGTGAAAAATGATCGAAACTCAAAATCAAGCGCAATAATTGATAATATACATATTTAGCATATACATACATATATGTAAGCAATGTGATAACGGTTTTTTTAAGTGGCATCATTAATATGCCTAAATTAGAGTTTTGGCATTTCGATTGAATGTTCGAAAGAGAGCGAAGATCGAATTCTAATACGAAAAGTTCGGCACTCGGAATTGGCCAAGCCAATTGGATAAATTTTGAACAGAATAAATTCGAATATGAAATATAATTTTAATAAAAAAGAGTCTGGATCTATTGATCCATAATCAAATATTCAAAATTTATAAACTAAAATAAATGCTTAAGAGACTGAAATAAAATAATATCACAAAAAAATAATAATAATGATAAAAACTATAAAAAAAAAATAAAAAAAAAAATAATAAAATAAAAAAAATAAATAATAAAATAAAATAATAAAAAAAAAATAAAATATACCTTCAGTAATTATTTGTCTATTGACAATTGTTTTTAATTTATAAAAGATAAATGATTAAATTATGAAATTTAAAAAATATATATGTGATGAAAAATAAAGTACTAAAGTTTTTAATTTAAAAAAAAAGAGGAAATATTTTTAAATTTAACAATATATGAAATATTAAAATCTTTTAAATATCAAAATAAATATACAAAATAAAAATGTTTCTTTACTTTAAAAAATAAATCAATTTTGAAGATTGAAACAAATAGAAATAGATTATGATCGATATATAAAAAAAATATTAAAATATAATATAAATTATTTATAAGTATAAAAAAATATGTATTTAATAAATAAAATGTTAACTATAAAATATAAATATAAAAAAAATAAAATGTTAACTATTTATAAATAAAAAAATTAAATAAATTTAAAATGAAAAAAATATAAAAAATAATAAATATTTATTATTTATTTATATATACAAATTCAGAATAAAATATCAAATATTTGTAAATATTAAAGAAAAATGGATAAATTAATAAAATATAAACAATGCAGCGAATAAATAAAAGAGATACAAAATTGAATATAGATTGAGATAGATATACATATGCATGAAATACTTTGGAGTTATTTAACAGAAATTTAAAAACTCTGCGGCATGATCACTTGCCCCCGCCCCACGGCACATACATAACAAACGCAGCCAAACCATAGATGGAGATGTATTCATATACGCTTTTATGGACATACAGCAGCCTCAATCAACACTAGTTGCCTCAGCTCTGGCTCTGGCGCTGGCTAACCAAAATTGCCAGCTTCCTGTTGAGTCGTGTGTCTGTCGAATGTCGAGTGAGGCGCCGAGTCATTAGCTCCTCGTCATGCCCACTCAAAGTACCGCTATGCTAGCCGGCTAGTCGATGTATGTGCATATCTCTATATATCTTTAGACACAAAGTGAGAGAGAGAGGGCAGAGGAGAGCTGTGGCTAGACTGGGCACAGGTCTTGCCAGATCCCGGCTGGCTGTGGCCCCTTCACTTTTTTCTTTTTTAGCGAAAAAAGTTGGCGCAGCAAGTGCATTTCGCATTTCGTATTTCGCATTCCTCTGACCGAAAGTCTGCAGCGGAGTTTTGCATCTCTGCGTCTGCGTCTGCGTCGCTTAACTGTAAATTGAGGCATGCTCGTGTGCCGACTCTAGCCCCTTGCCTCGCTCTGCTCCTCTCCGCTCCTCTCTTCTCTCTCTACTGCTCGCTCGCTGCATTTCTTTTGTCGTCAAGTTCAATGTGCGTTGACAATTTTCCATTTGTAAATGGGCTGGCAACGCTTTTTCACTTTGATTTGTTTTTCTTTATTTATTTTTTTTTGTTGCGTACTTTCACACACATGCATTTCCATTGTATTTGGGCAGCTGTGCGTGTATTTTAATTTATTTTAAATCGATCGGCAATACAAATCAATGAATATATATAGATATATATATCTCAGCTAATTTATCTGCGTTTCATTCAACCCGGAACTTTGCTGCTTAATGCTAAAGACTCATCTGCAATTGTCTCTAGAAAAACAGCGGAAAATCAGTTGAAAAACCTAGGAAAAATCATCTCGCAAATCATGGATCGTTGTTTTATTTTTTTAGTGTGTTGTGAAAGCGCAAGTTGTTGTAATTTTTACACTTTTACTGCCGCTCACAGATGCCCACAGATACACATAACAGCATAAGCTACACAGACTAGAGACATAGATACAGAGATACAAAGATACATTTGGCTGCCTGACTGGCGTAAGCATCTTTTCACTATTACCAACGCAGTTTGTCGTGTTAAAGCCGCTTAATTGAAAGTCTTGACTTATGACTCGAGCTTTGAGTTTGTGTGGAAAATGATTTTTCCAGCATACTAAAGTACGTGAGCTGCATACCAAAGTGAAATTTCATATGCAGGCAATGAAGTAAATAAATACATAAATATATAAAAAGGAAATAAATAAATATACAAAAATAAAATAAATAAACATATAAAAATGAAATAAATAAATATATAAATACATATATAAAAATAAATGAATTAAATATTTAAATATATAAAAATTAAAAAAAATAATTTATAAAAATATTTTATAAGTACACAAATATTTAAAAAATAAATACATTTTTTAATTTCTAAAAATATATATTTGTTAAATATAAATATAAAATAAAAATATATATATTTTTGAATACAAATAATTAATTTTAAATATGAATAAATCTACATTTAAAAATAAATAAACGATTTAAAATATAAATATGTATGTTTTTTTTATATATAAAAAATTTTTTTTAATAAAAAAATATTTTAATATATAAACAAATATTTTTAAAAATAAAAAAAATATTTTAAAATTCGACAAAAAAATTTTATAGATAAATAAATATTTTTATCTATAAATAAATATTTTTTAAATACTAAATACTTTATATACTTTTTTTGCATATAAAACTAGTCAACTTCCACGATCTCAATCTTCGCTTATCTTTCTGACAAATCTAAATCCTAAATATCAAATTTCATTCAGTGTGTTCAAACTTAAAGCAAATTTGGCATATGATACAAAATTAAAAAAGAAGAAATTCAAAAATAAAAACAATAAATAACAAAATTTTGTTTATAAATAATCAAATGGTGCATTCGTATTTGATTTTCATTGTGAATGTGAAAGTGGTGAAAAATCACGGCTATAATTTCCATTAGAAGAAGCAGAAGAGACAGCACAAAGCACAACACGAAAGGCGAACGAGAAAGATAAAGGTAAGGCAAAGCACACACAATAATAGATATGTATGTTACACACTTTTGTATATATATCTATATAGTATATAATTTGTAAGTCAGATTCAGATCTTAAATATTTATTTACACACTGACAGCATCGGGCGCTCTAGACACTGAGCTCATCTTGTCTTCCATCAGCAGCTCGAAACTTGTTCGAGCCTCGCTCAAATGGGCAAATGACTCATTTTGACCATTTTGCGTTAACTGTTTCTAACGTTATTAACGCGTTTTGTTTACCTTTTTCATTTTATTTTTCGATTTCGGTTTTATTTTTGCATATTTTCGCTGTGCAGTTTTTGGTCAGCTGCGAGTTTTGCACAAAAGACACGTTCCGTGATATGAGAGCTTATATTTATGTGGGTTGCTTACGATTCTGTGTGCTGTAGATACCCTGTAAAAGCAGGAATAGGTGTGATAAGTCGAAAACATAAATTACTTGAGATCACGATTTATTGTTATTAAACTCAGATTGAGTCATCTTAATGAATTGTGTTTAAAATTTAATAAATTATATTCGTGGCTCATTGTTTTCCAAATACCCTATAAAACTATAAACTTTGTTATCCGTTTCTGTCCCTATGCTGCACATCTCTCGACTGTTTCCTTTATTTTTCATTATTTTCTTAGTTTTTTAGCTGTTAAGTCTGTTATTTTATTAGCTATATAGTCCATATACTTATATCATATATTAAACTCCTTTGTAAACCTCTTTTTGCACTGCTTACAGGGCAACTCCTAGTCTATCTCTCTCAATACATTCAATTTAGAGTTCTGTGCATAGTTCATACCCTGTTAGATGGGCTGTTACAGGCCTTTTATTTATTTATTTTTTATTTCTGTGTAGTCTATATACCCTATAAATATAATTTTTGGAGGCTTGTCACACTTGAAGCTCATTTATATAAATTGAAGAAATTTTAATTTGTATTCTTTAGCTTATTAGTGTTATTATTTAGTATTTTATTTATTTATTATGTAGTATTCTAATAGATTTAACTATACTTACTGCTTATTAATATTTTTTTATTCGGGAATTTGTGTATGTTTTAGATACCCTGTAAAACAATCTGTAGCAGCTTACAAGCTTTGCTTTCTTTCAGTTACTCATAATGGCAATCTTTCATCTAAAAGGGCATAAACATAGGCTCAATCTGGTTTTTCCACATGCCACATACCCTGTAAAAGTAGTTTTTGAGCTTGACATGCTATCAACTCGTGCTATAATTTATAAATACATACTATAAACTGTATGCCATCTATTTTTAAAGTGATCTACAGATGTTTTCTCATTTTCATCTATATATTTTACTCGGTAACCCTTCGCCTGTCACTCTACTCTTCCTTTATACAGCTTGTAGAAGTAGCTCTCTCAAGCCTTACCTTACGCCTATTTAAAAAAATTTTTACAACTCATTTAATAGCAATTCGTAAGCTCCTCCTACAGGGTAACTCTTCGTTCAGCACTCCTCCCATATATTTACTTTACTTTCCACTTGGCTGCACATCTTTTACGCAACTTGTCAGCGCTCAATGTCAAGGTTGTAGTCGCATTTTTAATATTTGTTTATACACAAACACCTCACACACATGTATTTGCGCTGTCCCGGCTTTTGGCTTGTACTTTGTAGTGGTGAGTAGGCCCGTCTGGCTGCCTAACTGGCTTATTGTTGCGGCCGCTAATTGCGGCTCAACACTTCTCGAGTGGAACGCCCCGAACGCTGTTTTGGCATTTTGTAATTGCTTCATTTTGGTTAAGTGTTGCGGCCAATTAATTGACGCTCACGCCTTAATGCCAAAAACTTAACCAGATCGAGATAGTGAGCGGCGCGGAGAAGCTGAGCATTCCCATAGGGCATTAGCCCGGACCTCAGGTGCATGTAAATTTTTTCAATAATTATGAGAAGAGCAGTCGGAGTGGGCTGAGCATGTGTGTGGATAGGTTAGAGAGGTTGACCTAGATGAAGTATATGTGAAGTGGGAATATATGTGGAGATAATATATCAGTCTGTTTGTTTAGAGAGATTTGTATAAACTGCTATATTTGGAAGGAGTATAGCTGGAAAGAGAAGAAATGGAAAGATAATATATTGTTTGATTATAGCTATGATAATAGAATAGAGATACTTATAGATAAGATACATGTGGACTATCCTAGGGATACATATCGGAAATGTAAAGAATTTCAAGTAGAAAGATATGGAGAAATAGACATTTTAATTTTAATTTTAAGCTGTAAGATCAACCTGTTGAAATATATATATGGATAGCTTATGTAAGAATAGAGATATATATGCTTTAGAAAAGAGAAAAGAGCATATATGAATAGAGTATATAGAGATTTATCATAACAGATCGTGTATTGTATCAGCAAGTCAATATTTTCATTTTATAGATCTCTTTTGCTTATATAGAGTATCATATAGTCTATACATAGACTATATCTACCCCTATCACTGCCCTCAGATTGCCAGAAGATCAATTCGAATATCAAGCTCACGTTCTCCACATTTCTGACAATCTCCTCTATTATCAAATACCACTGCGTCGTCTGTCTGCCGCACATGACCCTGAGCTATGCCTAAAATCTCAATTATCATTAAAAATTAACGCGGTGCTTTCAGGGCTTTTATTAGGCATTGATAACTGTGTCAGTCATCTGCGGATGAAAAACGCATTCATCACTTCGTCAGCTTTTAACGCATTATTGAACAAATATTAATTATTAACTCATTAGGGCGAAAAAGCGTCTCAAATTTATCAATTTTTTTTCTTCGTTTTCTTGAGCCGTAGGTCACGCATCTTATTCTTTTCTCTGCTTCTCTTAATACCGTTTCGAGATGTTCTTGTTGAACCGTTAAAAATTTCACCTAGAGCGCAAAAGCGAGCCAAACCCGTCTTTCGTTCTGGAAACTATAATAAATTTGACTTTTTAATGACAAAGAAACATTTTTATGCGTTTTTTATGTGTGAAAATGAAGCAGAAAGCACAAAAGAGAGCGCACAGCTCAAAAGGGCAAGGAATTGCTAGAAACAATGGTCAAAGAGAGTGCAGACAATTGAATACTCTATTCTATGGATGATAGACGACTTGGGTGAAGTCGTGTGAACTAAGTAGACAACTTTGTGAAGGGCAAATGACACTGTAGTCAGTAGTTGACTTTAGAAAAGTTAGTTTAATTGTTATTTTAATGAGTTAAAACTTATCTAGCTTTTTTGAAAGGAAATCTAGACTCAGCTGGAGTTTAGGCTCAGAACAGAAAGTTTCTTTAAAGAAAGTATCTTCAAATAGATATTCCGTAGTAGATACAAAAATACTCCAAAAGTTGTCATACTTTATTAGAATAAACATATCTGAATATTAGATAAACAATAAAAACTATAAATTTTTATCTGAATTTAGAAATATTGCTATTTATAGTTAATTTATATTTAATAATATCATGCTTCAGTGCTGCAATTATTCTTATTAAGATAAATTTAAATAAAATGATTAAAAATTTTTATAAAATAAAATATTTACATTTATATTTTTGATTTACATACATATATTTTTATTTTATAGATATTTTTATTTTGCATAAATTTGTATATACAGTTGCGGTCAGAAAAATAGTAGTGCTGCACTACGCAGAGCATTAATCGATTAAAACGGTACTTTTTCTGAAGCAATATTGAAGAATGGGCACTTTTTATTTAGAGTATAGTAAAAAGAAGATAATTAGAAAAAAATACCGTTACTTTCTGTCAAAATTAGTTTATTATTGACGATTGCATCGAGATGCCACGAAAATCGGCTGTTCATAAAAATAGTAGTGCCGGATGTAAAATTTTTTTAAAAATTTATAACAATACCAAATTAAAACAGAAATGTATTTACATGAAGTGTGATTAATTATCTTATATTTGAGTAACTGAAATTATTTGGAATTGCAGTATTTTTGATATTTTAGTGGGAGGGGGAAGCATTTCTCGACTGAATAGGGAATTTCACCTGTCAGACCTCAAAATCAGGGAAAAACTTATACAACAAATGTAAAATATTGTTGGATACACAGCTCCAATGATAATTAGCGCCATTCACTATAACAAGAAGCCTGAAAAACCAGGTGGCACATTCGAAACTAACTTGGTAGTGGATCAACCAATTGTGTGTAACGGTAGGATTAATCCGTTAGCTACAGAAAAAGAAACGAAAAACGAATAAAATTAAAACAATTTGGGATCTCATAGTTCGTTATCGTCCTAAGCAATCTAAATTATCCGTCAAAAGCCCTTGAAAAGGACCCATTTAAAAAAAAAAGTGCTATACCGCCAAAAATTTCAATGTACAAAGTTCACAGAATCCGGCATATCATTAGATGGGGCACCGTACAGTATGCGAATGAAAGCAAAATTGTTCTTTTTGGTTGCCACCAAAGAGAAAGACACTAAAGAGTACGTATGGAGTCTAAAAAACCATGGAACATCATTCCAAGTTAATTTTGAGACTTCTTGTGGACGGCCACATACGGGGGTCCGAGCACTATGACATGGGACTGCTTGTCATAGGCTGGTATTATGTGAAAACCATATTGTAAATCAAATATTTGACAAAAATGTGTACATCCAATTAATTTAAACTATAGTGCTACTATATAATAGTTGGGAAATATTTTTTGAATGGACGTTTTAGACTGATTAGGGCCCAAAATATGCGAGTCCTTTGCTCAAGATTGGTTTGCTTCCATAAAAATCGAAGTTTTGGCTTGGCCGACTTAGCCCCCAGATCCATATCCGATCGAAAAACTATATGGCGATGTTAAGAGACTTATGGAAACTAAAAATAAATCGACTTTGACAGGTAGTTCAGTGGGCGTGGCATCAAATTCCTCTGAAGCGGTACCAGGACCTGATCGACTATATAGCACGCAGGTGGGGACCCGCTATAAAAAGTTATGAATTTATAACGAACTCTTCGATCATAAAATATGTGTAAAACATAATATATTAAATTAAACTTATCTTAAACAGCTGTTTAAATTTTTTTAGTGGACGCTACTATTTTATTGAACAGCCAATTTTTGAAAAATTTTCGTTCTGAAGCCTTAAAATGCAAATGTCCCAAGTTTGTAGCAAAAAAACCTTTTAATTAGTAAGAATAGACTCTACACTTAATACTCATATCAACTTGCTTTAAAAAAATTGGGTTTATCACTTAGTTTTGCTGTCCAACATTTGATGCTCAGTCGCACTACTATTTTTCTGACCGCAACTGTATATTATAAAAATGTATATAAAATAAAAACCTATATAAAATAAAAATTTATTTTTTTACAAATATGTAAATATGTATATTTTTATTTTATATATTTTTTGTTTTATATATATTTTTTTATTTTATATTTTTTCATTTTATATTTATATTTTTGTATTTTATATTTTTGTATTTTATATTTTTTTTTTGATTATTTTTATTTTATTTTATTTTGTATTTTTTTATTTTCTATTTTTTTTATTTTATATTTTTTTAATATTATGTATTTTTTATTTTTATTTTTATTTTATATATATTTTTATTTTAAATGTATTTATATTTTATATAAATTTTTATTTGATATGTATTAAATTTGATATAAATTTTTTTTTTATTTTGTTTTTGTTTGATATATATTTTATTGAATATAATTTTATTTAACATATTTTTTTCCATATATTTTGTTATTTTTGTTCTATGTATTTTTATTTTATATACATTTTTTTTAAATATCTATTTTTATTACCACATCAAACTCTGAATACCCTTTGAGAAAAGGGTATAGGAAAAAAGAAGACATTAGATGCAGTTAGACAGCGAAGTGTAAATGAGCAGGAGGAAAGCAGCTGCTAGAAATGTATAAAGGTATAAAGTTAATATAATACGTAATTATAAACGGCTGCGGGCCGCATACCGACTGACTGCCATTCAGTGGCACTCAGTGGTTAGGTCTCTGGCACAAGTAGTTAGTTGGTGGAGTACGCGTTGTGCGAGTTAGTCTCTCGGATCATGACACAGAGAAACGCGCGGATGACAGCGTGTAAATAATAGCCAAAGGGCTGTTTGAGGAAACTAAAAACCAAAGCCAAAACCAAAAGCCACGCGAACTACTACTGTTGAACAACAAGTGTAGAACCCATCAGCACAGGCCACAAAAGAAAAGCCGTGCTGGACTACTGTGCGGCGGGGTCAACGAACTCGGCGCCACAGCAACAAAACACAAAGCCATAGATTGATGATGTTCTCGAAATGTGTCATATTTCTTGAGACTGGCACAAATATTGTCAGAGATTGGCACAAGTTAATTATTAACCAAAAAAAAAAAAAACAACAGTTTGGCTAACTAATTTAGTTGTTTAGCTTTGTTATTTATGCGAATTGTCAGTTGAGACAACAGTTTTATAGACCCTAAGTGTTAACAGCTTAAATTAAGATATATATTAAGAATTTTAGTTGTTTATATGTACAGATATATACATATAAGTTTGTGTTTTATTCTCTGTAATATTTCACACTTTTAGTTTGTTGTTCTTTTTCATAAACAGTTAAACATAATTGCCTTGCAAAATAATTTCTCTTTAAAAAGTCACGTTCACTTGGCTACTTAATTAACAAGAATAAGAAAGTAAGTTTAAGCTTAAGAAGGGAAAGACTAGCGACTTACTGTGAATTTTAAGTATGCGTCTTAAATGGAACTTAAAAAATTCTTTAATATGAACTAATATTTTGCCAAGGCTAAATTTGATAATATTCTTTGAATTCAGTTGAAGAAGAAATTAATAATTTACATCAGATAATCGTGCTTAGATAAATGCATAGCTAGTTAGCTACTCAGGCGTGACAAAGAGATCTAAGCTACAGCTAAGATCAGAAAGTTTTGCTAGTGAATCACTGATGAGATCTTTTACAGAAAGAGCGAAAAATTATATGCTCCAACTCAAAATTGTTTTATTGTTGTTTTTAGCACAAAAACAAATCGGTTTTTGTTTTGCTTCTTAAGCGAAAATGAAATAGAATTCTTGATACATATATAATTTGTTTTTGACTTGTACATAGTTATATACATATATAATAATAATTTTATAATTATATTTTCATTATTTTAAATTGGTCAAATTATAATTTTATTTATTTAAATATTATCTGCACTATAATTTTATAACTTTCATGTTTTATATTAAAATTTTATTATTATTAAAGCATATTAATTATTTATAATATATTTTTAAATTATAATTTAATTTTATATTATATAAGAATTTTATAATTTTATTTTTTTTATATTTTATTTATTTTTTTATGCTATTTTATTATTATAATTTTAATTTGATTTATTTATTTATGCATATTTTATTATTATGATTTTAATTTGATTTATTTGTTTATGCACATTTTATTATTATATAATTTTAGTTTTGATTAATTTTACTATTATATCATTTAATAAATGCGCATCTATCCCACTGAAAATACTGAGTCATAAGTATTTTCATATAAAAGGTGCGCTATATTTGTATTTCGATTCATAGTTTGTGTCTTTTAGATATAGCGTTAGGTAAATTGAATGCGGGCCATGTGGGTTACTATATGTACCTTTTGTAGAGCGATCTCTGACTATTAAGACAAAACACTTTTGATGAAGAGTGTGATCAGGCTTGGTTTTCGTTTTGTTTGTGAATTGTAGAAGTAGTTTGATTTAGGGTTTGGCTCATGGTAAATATATATCTAGATGGAGAGCTTTGACTTTGCTTGCAATTTCTATTTATAAATTTATATTTATATTTATAAATAAATATTTGTAACAATATATAATTAAAATATATTTTTAAATTATATACACATTACATTCGCATACCAGAGATATCTATAGGTAAACTGCTTAAAGAGCTTCTACCAAACATTCACCTGTGCTTCACACATGCGAATCTTCAATAATTGGCAATATCTTCGTTGCTTTTCCAGTTTGTTAAGAGCTTTGCTGCACTTAGCAAACATATGTTGTAATCAATTTGAGCACTACTTAGGCAGACGAATGCAAATGGAAAAACTCTGAGAGTGTAGGCAAAAACTGTTTTTTTTTTTTTTGGTTTCGATTTGGTGCCTTTAGGCGAACTCGTTGCAATTGGCTAAAAACGGTGTTAATAACGCAAAAACAGTTGCGTTTAAAGCATATGCCGTTTTGTTGCTGTTGTTGCTGTTGTATAGAGACCATGCAGCGGGCTGTGCAATCAGCTTTAAACGGCAAACTGCAACTTCAGTCGGCAACCGGCAAAAGCAACAAAAGCAACAACACAAGGCGACCGCCTGTTAGCCGCTTGTCTAACTATTTTAACCCAGTTTTGCGCTATGGCCACATTCTTGTAGGAGCGCAAACCATAAACAAGTTTCAGTCAAGCAAAAACAATAACAACAACAAGAAATAACTTACTGCTGCCTGCAACAACAACAACAACAACATCAGCAAACAAAATGTGTGCAAATTGAAATTGCAGCCAAAGAAAAGGCCAATTGCAAGTGCGCAACAAGCAGAAAAGCCCAAAAGCAAAACAGACAAGTAAGAGTGCTCTAGACGAAAGTGTAGGAGTTGCAGATACCCAGCAAAAATAGGGTATAAAAATAGGGTTTATATGTTAGATAAACAAGTTATATTTGTTTATATGCAAAAAACTTATTATATATGTGAGCTCCAAACGGGAGTGATCGACTGCTAAAATACACTGTTCATTAAATATGTAAAGAGGAGTTGTAGGATAGCAGATAAACATCTTTTTATATGATATATATTGATAGATGTACATATGCTACCAGAAATAACAGAAAAGAGAGCTTTAGAAACGAGTGAACGACTGTAAATATAGCCGATATTCTGTATACATAATATGTGTAGTCTATATATATAAAATTCTCGAGTGTGGTGTTTGTTACCAAACTACTCCGAAACGGCTCGACCGATTCTCACGAAATTTTTTATGCAGATCGTGTAGGACTGAGAATCGGCCAACATCTATTTTTTATACCCAAATAATAAATAATTGCGCTAATTATTGATCAAGAAAATAATACATGTTATACACCAATCAGTTTTCCAACTTGATTTATTACAACAATGCCACGAACTACCTGCCAAAAAACAAATGTTAAGGGAAAAAAGATAAATGAGTCGTCAAACAAACAGATCTAGAGGCATGCAAGATAGAAGAGCAATAAGATCAGATGCAGAAAGGCAACAAAGTAATGCAGATGTCCGTGTAAGAATGGCGCAGTTACGTGCATCACAATTACAAGAGGTACGAGATGAGCGAAACCAACAAAGACAATTGGAACGAAGAGAAGCGCGCAGATTCGTAGCCAACAGACGTAGAGGGATTGACCAACATCAACAAGTACTTCGAACATTTACATCACATTCATTTCTTCGACTAGCATTTCAGTATGAGCCTGATGTTGAATATTACGCTCATTCCAAAGTGGTAATTGGTACATTGGACAAGGAATGCCCGCACTGTCAAGCCCTTAAATTTAAAAATGAGCCAATTGGGATGTGTTGCTCATCAGGAAAAGTGAAACTTCCAGAAATTGAAACACCGCCGGAACCATTGCACGGCCTCCTTATTGGTACTGATCCAAATTCTTCGCTGTTCTTGCGTTCAATTCGGCAATTCAATTCATGTTTTCAAATGACATCGTTCGGAGCAACGGAAATAGTTAAAAATACTGCTGCAAATGGTCAACAATTTAATTCCACATTCAAAATCAAAGGCCAAATTTACCACAAAGTCGGCTCATTACTACCAATGCCAAACGAACCTTATAAATTTTTACAAATTTACTTTATGGGTGGCGAGGACTCCGAACGGGCACTCGCCAATCGCGTGAATACACGTTGCAACTATAATCACCTCAATTCACCATTTGCAACGCGCATTGTCAGCGAGCTGGACGCTCTGTTAAATGAGCACAAACACTGAAGTATTCAGAAATACCTCAATATTTTACATGGGCTCAATCGAAAAAATGGATGCCCCGCAAGCAAGGCACACCAGTTGAGGCGTGCCCCGGCTTATTTAAGTCAAATAATTTGGGTCGTGTATATACAGTCCATCCAAGGCAGACCGAATGCTTTTATCTACGACTGTTGTTGGTTAATGTCACCGGACCATTGTCATTTCAAGCTATACGTGAAGTAAACGGACAACAGTATCCAACGTATAAAGATGCATGTCTTGCACTAGGCTTGCTAGAAGACGACAATCATTGGGACAGTATGCTTGCTGAAGCAGCATTAAACTGCACAGGAATACAAATTCGATTACTATTTGCTATTGTACTGACTACATGTTTCCCGGCCCGAGCACAAATTTTGTGGGATAATCACAAAGATTCAATGACTGATGATATATTGTATCAACATTAAAAAATTAATGAAGAACGTGATTGAGGCCACCATTTTAAAAGGCAAGTTTCAAGGTGAAAATATATTGTTGCCACGAATCCCCATGATTCCTACAGATGTGCCAATTGAATTCAAACGCATTCAATTCCCAATTAGATTGGCATTCGCGATGACAATCAATAAGTCGCAAGGCCAAACGTTGTCTGTATGTGGTTTAGATTTGGAAACACCATGCTTTTCCCACGGACAACTATATGTGGCATGTTCTCGCGTCGGGAAACCATCAAGTTTGTTCATATTGGCTAAAGATGGCCTAACAAAAAATATTGTGCACTCTATTGCGCTTAGCGAATAATCTGTATTTTTATTAACTGTCATTTTTAACAATAAATAAATCGTACTTCAGTTGTTTATAACGTTTTCGACTATAACTTCATCCCCATACACTTATAGTAACTTAGATATTAGATATTTGAAAAAGGCAAAACAACGTTTGCCGGGTCAACTAGTAATATATAAAGTTATGACAGGAAGCTGATAAAATTGTTAAATAGGAAATATGCCATGAAATGTTCCAGATGGGAGTGCACGATTAAAAGTTGCTCTGTAAACATTTTGTAATAAAAAAATATATGAAGAAAGTTTATGCCAGAAAATTAATAACTTAAGTCTACAAGGTAGTGTAAGACACAGAAATACTCGATAGTAAATAATACACAAATGGGAAAAAGAAACGTTCTGTTTAAGTTTTAATAGATTTTTATATTAATTTAAAACTTCACTTGATATCGAGAGGCAAACAGTTAGCCAGCTTGACATAGTACAACATGAGAGAATATATTTTCCAATTTAATATTCTTATAACTGACTCCCTTACGTATTTGCTTCAGAGCTTGAGTACTTCAGCTTGGGTCTTAGCCAGTCTGGTCTAGAATTAATCAACTCAAATCCTCAACTAAGCCCTTCATTCAATGATAAGTTCCCAAACAAATTTTCAATGAATACAGCTTACAACAAATCAAGTCGTAGCCAGCCCAACTGTCTTCAAACTTCTAGCAAACTTCACTGTCATCAGCATCAACTCAAGGCTTAGTCAGTCTAAGTCTTCGTATAAATTGACTTAGCTCCACAGCTACTTTCTTCTGCCTGTCACAACTGAGTGTCAACACACAGTATACCCCATAGCCAATTTCAACGAGTAAAGCTTACGCATATCAGTCTGCCTTAGTTAAGCCTATTGTCGGCCCTTTTTGCCAACTTCAACAGGTCTAAGCGCGTTCATTTATTGCACTTAAATGCGGGTCAATAGGGATTTACGGTTAGCCGTGCGACCGTTTCGTGCGCTAAGTATCTACGGAAATGTGGTGCCTGTTAATGAGAGCGCCAACCGATTAGTTGCCCCCCTCTACCCTGCCCACTGGGAGATATGTGGCATGAATGGACACTTTGAGTGGGTCAGAGGCGGCGGCAGCGGCAGCGGCAGCGGCATCAGCAGCGACAAACAATGGGTATGGCAAATGCGAATGGGAACAACAATGAGTTACAGTCCAAAGCTGGCAAACAGTTATGGCAATCATCAGCTGGCGAGTGAATCCATTGTGTGCGCTTGCAGCTAATTTGGCGCGTCCAACGTTCTACACTGACTATTGAGCATGATGACGAGGAGAATGCGACGCTTAACTGTATTTGGATACGGACCATTGATGTGCATTTCCTTGTGGAATACCCTTTCGCATAGCTCTGCGAGAAACTATGAGCATTTCCTTGCCATCTCACAGCTGCAAAGCCTTCTCTGTGATTCTCATGGGTACAAGCTTAATGCAAATGCATATCTAATGTCTAATTTGTTGAGGTCATAAATGTAGAATTGCCTTTTTTTATGATTTTTGCCTTTGCTATTAATGTTTAATGTGGCAGGCCTTTCTCTGTGATTCTCACGATTATGAGTTTTTGGACATTTAATTGATGTGCAGTTAAGTTCAAACTTAAGCGGTCAACTATTAGTACAACAAATGTGCATTTCGAAATTATTTGAAATTGTTGTAATGCCCTTCTATGCGCTTCTCACGCTGACGAATGCAACTTGCTGGTTATTTTCTTTCCATTATTAACACGGAAATTCTCATAATTTAGAGTATTTTAATATGTACAGCTAAGGTGGAATTTCTTTGCATTATAAACATGGAATGCCCTTCTCTGTAATTCTCATAATTATGAGTACTTATGAATTTAAGCTAATTATTAATTGCGGAATATCTTACGCTATGGTTCTTCAGGCAGAGCTACTAATATGTTTTTTTGCGAGTGATTTAAAATAACAGAGCCTTTCTTTGCGATTCTCATTATAAGAAGAATGTTGATATGTATATCTGTGGTAATATGATGGATTTTCTTTAAATATAAATATGGAATTATCTTTTTTTAATGGCAGAGTTCAACAAATTTGCAATTAGTTGCCATAGTTCATGAGGAATGCCCTTCTATGTGGTTCTCATGACTAAAACTACTTTTTTGTAAAGCTAATGTATGTTTTGGTAAGCAGAGAATTGAAAATTTATATATAGCTTTAATTATATTATAGATTACACAAAAACTCGAAATGTTCTCAATGTTCATTAAAAAGAAAAAGACGAAAATTATAAATAAATTATTATATAAATATGCTCTAACCTTCGCGAACCCGGAACAGTGTTAGGTAAAACTATAAATATATAATTTGTACTTGGGTAATTATTGGGAGCTTAAGATAAATGTTTGCCTCAGGGACATTTTTAATATTTCTGAATCGACGCCAGAATTTTCGCAAAAACTTATAATAAATCTTGCCAAAAATTTCCACTTCCCTTGAACTTTTGCTGAGCCACAGCGCATTTGCAAAAAACAAACAGCAAGAGACGAGGCGAAGCCCTACAAAAGCCTAACCGAAACTCGTCTTGCGTATGGTCAGTAACTCACTCGCACTCGCATTCGCACTGTACGTAATCGTATATTGTTTGGTTCGTAACTTGGGGTTGGGGGAGCGTTACAGCTACTTGGTATGCCCGGTGCGAGAGTCGCCGCTCAATTTTCAATTGGTTTGGTGGCTTATTAATTACCTCACCGCACGGTTGCGTGTGGCGCATACAAAAGGCGCCCAGCACACACCAACAACAACAACAACAGCCATGGACAAAAGAGCGGACCAGACCCGAACCGGGCCAAATAGAACCCACAAAAGGCGTTGGACGCGTCGTCGGGTAATACGAGAACCGTAAATGGAGCGGCATGGATGTCAATGCGCTTCACAAGTCTCTGACCAAAGCAACAAACCTAAACAGTTCACATTTTTTTTAATGTTATCTATTTTTTTTTTTTCATTTTTGTTGCTTTTCCATGTCATTTACAGTTTTTGCTTTCTGTGCATAAACAAATGAAGAGTTTGAAAGAAAAAATGAGAGTGATTTTCGCTGGCTGTTGCCGCTTTTGTTATTTCTCAATTGGCAAACTAGTTTTGGTCTTATTACATTTTTCGACTTGCTGCCGTTGTTGCTTTTGTTATTTTGCATATTTTTCTTCAAGTGTCATTCGCTGTTGCCGCTGTTGCTGTTGCTGCTTACTTTCAAATGTCAAACGAAGTTGAAGGTGGCCCGGTCTGCATATATAGACGCAGATATTTTTATATATTCGTATGATTTATATTGAGTCATGTTTTTGATGCTGCCACGAACGAATGACTTGGACAGCGAACTTGACTCGGACAGCTTTTGAGCCGCACTTTATCTATTCACTTTTGCTTTGTGTGGGAATTAATTATGCTAAACCAGTTGCCGTATACTATATACAAATCTTAATAGATTTGTTAAAAAGCTAAACGCTAAATTAAGTTTAGACGATGGCGAAAATAAACTCAATTGAGTAACAATAATTAATATTTTGTATATTTATAATGTATTCCTAATAAATATTATTAAATAATATATATATTTTGAAAAAAAAAAACGGTAGATCTGTATAATTTTAATTAAAATTTAAAAATTATTCTAATAAACTTTTATATATTTTTCCAATACACAAACTTATTTTTATTTTAAATTTGACATCTAATTAAAATAGGGTATAAATGTATAACGAAAACTACAAAAAAAATGTCTTAACCAAAAAAAAAAGGAAAAATAATAATGAATAAATAAATTTAAATTTAATAGTATTTTTGTTTAGCTAAAAAGTTCGCAATGTTTATTCTGTTAAAAATGTATATATATACATATATATCTAATATTTTATATAAAATAATTCAATGTGACATTTTTAAATGTTATGCGCTTATTAAGTGTCTCATAGAATTATTTCAAATAAAATATATAGCTACAAAAATATTTATTTGTAACAATTTCAATCAATGATTATTTATTAAAAGAAATAATATTAATATATATCATTATAATAATAATATACAATTTTTTATAATTTTTAATTCTTCTTTGATATTTCAAAAATTCATTTGTTATAATTATTCATTAATAAAATATTACATATTTAAATTATAATTAAACTTAATTACTAATTTTCTCTACAGAGAATAAAACTAATGAAACTATTTTAGCTTTTAAACAATTCATTATAAAACAAGTAAGAAAACTCTAGTCGAGACCGCTCGACTAGGGTATACCCTGAACCCTGCGAAGAACCGCAATTCCAAACAATCTCCGTTTCTTTAATATACATAAGTTTATATATATGTTCATTACAAACAACACATACACACACACGTACACAGGCGCAATCACTCACAAGCGCAAATCGTTGCGTCAGCTGTTCTTTGGCTGCTGTTTGCATGGCAATGCTATGGGAAATTAAATGCTTAATAACTTTTTTTCTAGAGTAACGATTTTGATCAAACTTGTTGGGCGTGATCACGTCATCCATATATATGTATGTGCCAAAGCACAAGTCTCTAGTATTTGATATGCGGGAGTTACAAATTGGAGGCGAAGGGGGCGTGGCACCCAAAATTTAACAAAAACCGAAATTGCGTAAGACCCAAATAACACTAAATGCAAAATTTGAAGACTCTAGCTATAAAGATGAATTAGATAGAATTTTATAGCTTAATTTAGATTTTCGTTTTTAATCGATAACAATAAAACGATAACAGTTATCGAATTTCTGAAACAAACTCGATATGCGCGCCCTATACAGGGACCTACAAAAAAAATTTGAAGTCTCTAGCTATTGTAAGTTCTGAGATCGACGCGTTCATACATACGGACAGACGGACAGACGGACAGACGGACAGACAGACAGACAGACGGACAGGGCTAAATCGACTCGGCTTGTCTCCCTGATCAAGAATATATATACTTTATGGGGTCTGCCACGCCTCCTTCTGCCTGTTACATACATACGCCTTCCAACAAAAACATTATACCCTGATTACCCATTTTCAATGGGTTCAGGGTATAAAAAATAATAATGTAAATTTTTTATAATATTTAATTGTTCTTGAATGTTGCACAAAGTAATTTCATATTTTCATATAAATAAAATATAATATTAAAATATATCTATTAACATTAAAATTAAATTAAATTAAGTTTCTCTACAGAGAATGAAACCAACAAAACTATTTAAGCTTTCTAACATTTTTTTAAAACAATTTTATAATAATTCATATTCATAAATTATCTATACAAAATTTCTAAAAATTCAAAAACAAGTCATTTGACTTATTTAAATTTTACTCCAGTCTGCCCACAGTTGCAAGGCAATTACTGTGCGGCATAGCTCAAGCCAAGTTAATAGTTTTTAAATAGTTTAAACATACATGTTTAATTATTTTCGTCTAATATGTTAAGCGCACGCATGGCTCGCCGCGAATGCCGGCTGTACGATTCAATTTAATTAAAATGCAATGCACGACGATGCGCAAAACTCATTAACAAATGGCAAACAGCGCCATAAACAATATCGTGTCATAAACAAAATCGTGCCATACTCAAAAAAAAAAAAAAAAAATAAAAATAAAAAACAACAAAAATGTTGAAGTGAAACTTAATGAAGCCTGAGAAAGTTGCAACAAGTGTGTGGCTGAGCCCAGCTGAGCGCGGCTCAAGTGACAATCAAAAATTTGAGTTAAAACATTAAGAAAGAGGGGAAAAGTGCAGCAAAGTAGCAAATAAATTGCAGGCAGCAACAAAAATGCGATAATTGCTAACAAATTTGTCGGACACAACGCATGGCGAACATGCAACAAATGCAAGACAAGAATAACATGTCGACGCGACGACGGCCTTAATGCATGTCCGTCTGTCGCGTTGATTGTTCATTTGCAGACATCAGCGCGCAGCGTCCACTTGTTCTTTGGCTGCATCTCTGTGCGCTGACCCAGTTTGCGGCAAGTGGAACACACAGCGCAGAGCTCGCCGTGGCGAGGTGGCCATAAATAGCCGGGCGATGATGTCTAGAGACCAAAGAGAGACGCTTCCACTCAAGTTACAGGTTTCTCGCTCAAGTCTTTCTCAATGGGCGACTCAAGTTTGTTGCCTAAGTCTTTCGTTCTGAAAGAGAAACGCCAGCTCGCCTCTCGCAGTCAAACGAGTTTTTTCTGTCTGTTCATTTATTGTTCTTGTTGTTGTTGCTGTTGCTGTTGGTTTTTTTTTGGGATGCTGCAGAACTTTCTTCCATTGATTCTAGCGGAACGCATATAAATAACAAATTAAGACTTTCTTTCTGCAAAAGCTAAAGCCCCTTCTAGACTGCATAGAAGCTGTCCGTTCGTGGTTTAGTCTCATCATCCATTGAATTGTTTCTTATTTATTTAGAAGCGAGAGCTGGCTGACTGGCTGGCTGGCTTGACTCCTAACCCAAATATGCTCTTTCAGCTGGACTACCTGGCCGCTGTGTGTGTGCACCTTGTGTCATTTGGTCTCGGTTGTAGCTTGAGCCCTAGTTGTTGGCTAAACAAGACAAGAGATTATCAGCGGCAGCTGCTGCTCTTGGCCCAAACAATTTACATGCGTGTCGTGCAGGGCTTTCCCGCACTTAGCTTTTTGGGCGGGCATCTTATATATACAGATACAGATATATATGCATATATTTCTCGTTTCTTCTCTTCTGTTCGATTATGCGCCTTTATCTGTGGCTTCATTAGTTTGACCCAATTTTCGATTTGTGCTGCGTTCTTTTTACTTTCTATTTTCTCTTAACGATCTCTAGAATTTTTTTTACTTTTGATAGCTGTCTTGTTAGCATTTTGATTATTTTTTAATTTCAGACGAAGGCGTTTGCTGTTAATTTACTTTCATTGGGGGAAAATAAAAATCTTTAGCTTCGGCTTTTATTGTTTCCGTATGGGAATTTGGTTTGAGTTTCTTTGATTTGCTGGGGCGTTGGCTTAGGCGCTTCCGTTTTCTTTCTTTCTCTTTCTTTAACTATAGAGCTGCGAGGCTTTGGCATATGAAACTAGCCTAGGGAAGTGGAAATGGAAATAAGGAAAGATTTAATTAGACTAATCAGGGATTTAAATATGATTGGTTATAAGTATGTGGAAACTAATTTGACTGATGGGAACCGAAGCATAGTGAGAGTTGTAATAACTATTTTGTTCTACTTAATTTTAGTTTATATGTAATATGAGAAGAAATTCATCATATTATATTTCATATTATTTATTACAATATATTAAAATTAAAATAAAAACAAAAAAATATTTTCTCGAATTAATATTAATTATATTTCTCTTTTACCTATTTTGCAGGTGAGCTTCAAACGTGTTTTTATTTAAATTTATACTAAATGTTTATGTGAGTATAG
This sequence comes from Drosophila paranaensis, assembly GCA_035047545.1. Lineage (NCBI taxonomy): Eukaryota > Metazoa > Arthropoda > Insecta > Diptera > Drosophilidae > Drosophila > Drosophila paranaensis. The sequence continues at coordinate 5,975,047 of JAWNPL010000145.1, read as the reverse complement.
AATAATGCAATATGTATAATATTTATAATATTAAGAGATTCTATAAATTAAGGAAGTTGCTGAAACTCAACTTTATAAAGCAGAAGCTGCAATAATTTGAATTTATTTTAGTGTTAAATTCAATTAAACATTTCATTCAAGAAAAATCTTTCAAATCTTTAATAAGGCAGGAAAAAGTAATTTTTAAGCGTTTTAAAAATGATTTTTTTTAATTACGGAAAAAAGAATCTGGGCAAAGGTCTAGACAAATCTGTGCCCAGAAATTTTTAATATAATTAATATTTTATATCTTTTGAATTATTTTTAATATTTTATATTTAAAAATTAATTTATAATATTTTATAAATTATGTTATTTAATTTTAATAATACATAAATTTTAAAAATTATTTTTTAATAATTTCATATTATAATAATAATTTTTAAACAATTTAGAAATCATTAAAAGTTAATTATTATAATTTGTAAATTATTGAAAATAAATTTATAAAGTTTATAAATTATTTAAATTAAAAATTATAATTTTTAAAATATCTTGTCTTAATCTCAACCTTTTCCATGCCAAAAAAACCTTTAGCCTAAGTCAAAAATCAAGTGAAGTCATCTTCATATAATCTTGCCATTGATTAATCTAAATACTCAACCCGAGTTCAGCTTCTGCTGCTCCTCTATTTCAATTGCTTATTAAACCGAAACCACTTGGCTTTTGTGGTTTGCGCTGCTAATGATTGTGGCTCAAATTGTTTCATATGTGCAAAGGTTTGTTGTGAACTCTTTTGTTGTCTAGCTTCAAGAATTTGTTGCCCTTTTTGGGTCAATGTAATCGAAATGATTTACGATCATTATGAAGTTCATTTAGTGGGTCAGACGAGTTTCAATCGAACTCGCAATAAACTTATAAATCTTGCGAAACCAACATATTTCTGCGATAAAAACTTTTTCAGAATAGAAAGCAGAAAAAAATCTCGATTAACATAAACTTTTGATATAGACCGAAAAAGCGAACCACTTGGAGCTGTCAATGGGCTTTTGTTGCGATCGTAAACAGCTTAATTGACAAATGGGTTTAAGATTTTATGCCAGTGCCAATTGGGTCAGGTAATGTCCGAGGGCTGCCAAGTGGGTCTAAATGCAAATGCTAAAATATAGATGATAAAAGATTTGTGATTGGCACGTTAAGAGCATCATTAAGAATCAATATGAATGGGACATCTATATATATATATATATGTTGTCTGGCCATGGCCTATAAGAACCGTTAAGGTAGCTACGTTCGCCAACAGTTGAGCTTAGGCTTGCGGTTCGTGTGGTGCTCGAGATGAAATCCAAACCGAGTTTCTTACTCTGTCTGCTCAGCTTCTGCTTCGTTTGTGGTCTGGCTGCTGGCTATGGCTATCAGCCACCGTTTCGTGGTTACTTCTATGACAAGCCAGCGGAGCAGTTGGCTTTGCCGGGGAACGGCTCTGCACCCCAAGCGGATTACATCGATGATCTAATCGAGCAGCAAAAGCAACAAATCTTGTCAAATGTGCTCGGCTCAGCTGCTGCTCCGCCCAACGAGCCTGTCAGCCTCTCCCCCTTCGACAGCGATGCGAAGGCCTTTCGTGTCAATCGCTGCGCCAACTGCTGTGAGTATCCGAGAGACGCTGCCCGATCTGTGCCTGGTCTAGCCATGTGCTCCTCTTTCTTGCAGCCTGCGGCGTGCCCAACGCCGATCGCATTGTGGGCGGCACTCAGGTGCGCACCAACAAGTATCCATGGATAGCGCAGATGATACGCGGTTCGATGCTCTTCTGCGGCGGCACTTTGATCAATGATCGCTATGTGCTGACCGCTGCGCATTGTGTGCACGAGATGGACATGTCGGGCGTGTCGGTGCGTCTGCTCCAGCTGGATCGCAGCTCCGCAGAGCTGGGCATCATGCGTGCCGTTGCATTCGCGCATGCCCACGCGGGCTATGATCCGGTTAGCCTGGTGCATGACATTGCGCTGCTGCGCCTGGACGAGCCTGTGCCGCTGGAGAAGCGAATGCGACCCGTGTGCCTGCCCAGCAGCCGCTTCCAGTCGTTCGACTACCACAAGGCCATAGTCGCCGGCTGGGGTCTGAGCTATGAGAACGGCGACACGTCCAGCGTGCTGCAGGAGACCACGGTGCCCATCATCACGAACGCCCAGTGCCGCGCCACCGCCTACAAGACGATGATCGTGGACACGATGCTGTGTGCGGGCTACGTGCAGACAGGTGGCCAGGATGCCTGCCAGGTGGGCTAGGAACAGCTTAGCTTCTGATTTGACTTCGGATTGGTTTTTATCTTGGTTCCATCTCTTGCCTTGCAGGGCGACAGTGGCGGCCCACTCATTGTGCCGGATCGCATCTTCCGCTTAGCTGGCGTCGTTTCCTTCGGCTACGGCTGTGCCCAGCCAAATGCTCCGGGTGTTTATACCAGAGTCAGCAGATACTTGGATTGGATCGCGGCGAATACCAGAGATTCTTGTTATTGTACTAAATAAACTCGTCTTTGATTATTTAATTTGTCTCAAATATATTTATCGGAAAAACTTTGAGTTATTTCTTATTTCTATTCCACTTTCTCTTCTCATTCTTATTTTGATTGGCATTTAATAAGAGTCTGTGTATTCAATCTCATTTTCGTGGTCAGTCTTATTGGCATTAAATGAGTTTTGATTTTTTTCATTCCCAAATTGTATCCTCTTTGTCAAGATTTTTCATATTGTTAATGAATATTATTGGAATTTTATGTACTTTTAAATAATAATAATTTAAATATTGTTGGTTTTATACCAATGTGATCATTTATATAATATAATAATTTGATAATATATATAATATAATAAATTTGATAATATATATAATAAAATAATATAATAATATATATAATGTAATAAATTTTTAAATATTTTATTTTACAAGATGTAAAAATAATTAAAATAAAAAATAAATAAAATAATGATATTTTATATATTATTATTTTATTATTAATATATTTTTTATTTTTTTTTTTTTATTATTTTATTTTATTTCTTGAAATCTTATTTATTTAGTTTTTATAAAAAATTATAATAAAAAATAATAAAATAATAATTTATATAATATTATTTAATTATTTATTTATTTGTTTATTATTTATTTTTTAATTATTTTATTTTATTTCTCGAAATCTTATTTACTAAGTTTTTATTTTATATAAATATAATAAATATAATTAATAATTTTAGTTTTTTATATATAACTTTTTTGTATTTTCTTTTCTTTTTTGCTATCTTATTTTCTTTTATTATACCCTGAACCCATTGAAAATGGGTAATCAGGGTATAATGTTTTTGTTGGAAGGCGTATGTATGTAACAGGCAGAAGGAGGCGTGGCAGACCCCATAAAGTATATATATTCTTGATCAGGGAGACAAGCCGAGTCGATTTAGCCCTGTCCGTCTGTCTGTCTGTCTGTCCGTCTGTCCGTCTGTCCGTCTGTCCGTCTGTCCGTCTGTCCGTCTGTCCGTCTGTCCGTCTGTCCGTCTGTCCGTATGTATGAACGCGTCGATTTCAGAACTTACAATAGCTAGAGACTTCAAATTTTTTTTGTAGGTCCCTGTATAGGGCGCGCATATCGAGTTTGTTTCAGAAATTCGATAACTGTTATCGTTTTATTGTTATCGATTAAAAACGAAAATCTAAATTAAGCTAAAAAATTCTATCTATTTCATCTTTCTAGCTAGAGTCTTCAAATTTTGCATTTAGTGTTATTTGGGTCTTACGCAATTTCGGTTTTTGTTAAATTTTGGGTGCCACGCCCCCTTCGCCTCCAATTTGTAACTCCCGTATATCAAATACTAGAGACTTGCGCTTTGGCACATACATATATATGGATGACGTGATCACGCCCAACAAGTTTGATCAAAATCGTTACTCTAGAAAAAAAGTTATTAAACATTTAATTTCCCATAGCATTGCCATGCAAACAGCAGCCAAAGAACTGCTGACGCAACGATTTGCGCTTGTGAGTGCTTGCGCCTGTGTATGTGTGTGTGTATGTGTTGTTTGTAATGAACATATATATAAACTTATGTATATTAAAGAAACGGAGATTGTTTGGAATTGCGGTTCTTCGCAGGGTTCAGGGTATACCCTAGTCGAGCGGTCTCGACTAGAGTTTTCTTACTTGTTTTTTATTTATTTTTGTATTGTTAACACCATTTTTATCCTTTATTTTTTTCTACTATGATATTTTATTTATTTTTTTTTAATTTTTATTTTTTTAACAATGTACTTATTATTTTATTTTTAAATTATTTTGTATTATTTTTAAATTTATAATTTATAACTTTATTTAATATTTAATTTTTTTATTTTTATTTTGTATTTAATTTTAACTATTATATTTCATAGAACTTACCGTAAATTAAATATTTATTTATATATTCATTATCAAATTTATTTAAAATCTGTGTCACTTTTCCAACATAAATTTATTTGATTATCTTCCATTTAAGAGTATTTAGTTGGAGCTTTTCAATCTTTACATTTTATGCAAATTATTCACGTTCATCCTTAACCTTCACCCACGGCACTTGTTTCGCTCTGCTGCAAAAGTTTGCCAATGCAAATTTTCTTGTTGGCCAACAACACCCCCTACTGGGTTAGCAGAAAATACTTTCATAAAGTAATTTCTGTGCAAATTATTATTTTATTTTCTTTATTTATTTATTTTTTTTGTTTAACTTCTTTTTGTTGGTGTGGAAACAGGTTATCGTTGGTTTTCGACAAGTCAATGAGGTATACCTGCTGGCCTTTCACTTTTTCGTACATATGCTGAAAAATCAATGAGGCTGAAAAACTTTGCGAAAAAATATGCAGTTAGGCCGTGACGGTCCATTTTTGGCATTGTCATCGCTGGGCAGAATGGAAGCCAAGGACAACGTCTCGCTTCGCCTCGCCTCGAGTCGACTGGGCATCGCTGACACATTGTTATCAGTTGTCGGCGCAGGTTTTCGCTCGATCGGGGCCAGTTGACAAAAGTTTATCTTTATCCCTATGGCGGCAGCTCATGCCAGGCCGGGCCGTGCCAGGCCGGGCCGTGCCAGGCCATGCCATGGCTGGCAGGCAATGTCGCGTTGCAGCGATTTAATGGATTTTCAAGTTATTTCTGGTATTTTGTTGTAGTTCGCCGCAACTGCAACTGCAGCAGCAACAGCAACAGCAACTACTGCAACTGCAGCGCAAACAAAGATATCTCGCAAACTCGTTTTTTGCCTGCGGCCAAAGAAAATGCCGCATAATTGCCGACGTCGCGACGTAAGTCGATGGGGAGCCAGCAGAGATAGGCAGGGCCGAGGGAGGATGGAAAGTAGCGAGCTTTGTGGGGATTGTTGACCAAATCGACAATGTTGTCAATGCAGCCGCTTTGGCATTTGATTTTATTTTTAACTAGACTGCAAATGAGCCCATGCATTGTAAGTAGTCGCGCAGGGCGGGGTGGGGCAGTGCAGGCAGGGGCGTTGGGGGCATTGAAAAAGGCGCACTACAGATTTCGCACTGCAATTAACATTTTTATCTGTTATTTTGTTAAGCTGTGCGAAAAGAATTATGAAAACATTAGCGGCGTTCTTGTATTTAGATATATAGCTTAATATATTCTAAAATATTTGTAATGCTATTTATTTTTTTATATTTTATATCTATACTTTCTTTTATATATTTTATCTCTACACTGATTCATATATCTTAAATTTCTACACTCACTCTTATATTTTATATCTCCACACTCATTTTTATATTGTATATATCTCTACACTTACTCTTATATTTTATATTTCTACACATTTCTACGCTCGCTCTTTTATCTTATATTATCTTCTACACTCACTCTTATATTTTATATCTCTACACTTACTCTTATATCTTATATCTCTACACTCATTCTTATATTTTCATCTCTCCACTCGAGCTTTTATCGTATATCTCTCCATTCACTTTTATTTTGTATATCTCTACACTCACTCTTATATCTGAAATCTCTACACTCACTCTTTTATCTAATATTTCTACACTTACTCTTATATCTTATATCCCTACACTAACTTTTATATCTTAGAGTAGAGTAGTGTAGAGACACTTACTCTACTACACTTTTATATTTAATATCTCTACACCCACTCTTATATCTTACATCTCTGCACTCACTCTACATGCCTAGCCCATGATAACTCTATGTAAAAGCTTACAGGTTTCTCTTCTAGAAGTGGACGTATTTTAATATTTATAACTTATGCCTGAGTTACTCAAGACCATAAATCCACATTTCACGAAGCAGATACCTCAGCCGATATAGGAAAAAATATAAATATATGTATTTTCAACGATATTCACACAAGTACTCAACATAACCTTATAATTGAATATTTTTTATGGAGCACTGTCCCCCTGCCCATCTAGAAAAGGGTAACGGCACGTCTTATATGAAATCCCTGTGATTTATTCTCAACTTTGAACTTAGTACCCCGGCGACGCTCAGACGCTTCTGCGCAGCGCCCAATTCAGTCGTTCAATGGATTTGACTACAAATTGCAATTCTCGCTGAATATTCGCACTCTCCACAATCTGTTCCACGCAGGATTCCCATTTCGCACTCGCCAGCCGCAAGCTGTGGGGCGCCAGGGCGCCAAAGATGCGATTGATTGGATGCAGGAGGCCCCGTTTTGGGTTCAGATTGTGCCGCAAGAGTTTGAAGGAGCTGCACCATTCGATGCTTTGTTCGAGCAGGCGACAGAGCGCGCGGCAGGGCGTGGAGGTGGATAACCGCGTGCTGGATACGAAATACGGCCGACCTTGCTGCAGTCGAGTCTTGGCCAGCATCATACGCGCTCTCGACGTTTCCGTCTCCAGCTGTAGCTGCAGGTTTATCCGATCCTCGATCAGGTGCAGCATGTGCAGGTGCAGGACATCCATGAGGCAGGCAGTCTCCTCGTCTATCGTTTGTGACGTCGTCGTCGTCGCCGACGTCGTCGCTGTCGTTGTCTCATCATTTTTTGTCGCTTTCTTTTTTTGTTTTTTCCTTTTTCGATGCGTTTTGCTCATTCCGTTTATTCGTTCGTTCCGTTCACCGTATTTCACTCCGTTGACACTAAACTGCTCTCTATACTCATCCCAGTGACTTGATGAGATCTGTTTTATTTCCTTGAAAACGGAAATAAAAACAGTTCAGCTTTTTATTCAAATTTTGAGTACAATCTCGAGGATGCCAAAAATATATGTGGAATATTATAAATAGTTAAATGATTGTTTATCATATTTTGAGTAATTGTTATGGAAATACTTAAAGAGACATATATTTATCTAAATTTTGAAAATCAATAAGTATCTGATGAAATTTAAAACATAGAATTCAATAAAACTCAAAAAGATAAAATTTAAATTATATAGAATTCCAATGCAGACTGGGTTGAAAAGAAACAGATCGACTAAAGTGACAGAATGAAATGTAAAAAAATAGAAAAATTTAATTAATATTAGAAAAATTAAGAAAATTTTAAAAATATTTGTAAAGTCGATAAATAGCTTTATATATGTATGTATATATATTTAATCAATAATATATGATTTTTACAGTAAAGCTGTATCTTGATCAATGATTACTAAATTGCTAGAACATTTATAAATTTCTATTTAATGATCAGCGATTATTAAATTGCTAGAGAATTTCTGAAATATTTCAAACTAGTTTTTTAATACGGAATTCGAATCGATAACTGGAATAAATCAATCGAAATTCATAATTTAATTTTAAATAGTTGGAAAACGGCTTGTATAGTTAATTATTAATAGTATATATTTAAATACTTTATAAATATCGTAAAATTGTTCAGTTTAAATGTAAGAAAAAGGCAGAAGAAGGCGTGGCAAATGCTAAAATTAATATAAGCATATATATTTTTGATTAGGAGAGTGATATATCCATATCTGTCTGTTTGCCTGTTGCATGCAGAGATCTCGGAAGTCAGATAAGCTAGATATTTTAATTTTAAAATTTAATTTATATTAATTTTATTCGATTAATTATCATTCGATTTATTATCGATAATAGTCATTCCTTAACAGTTGGCTTTATTTTTTTAACCATTTTTCTCATTCAAAGATAGCTATTGGTTTATTATGTATCCATGAATCTTAGACTATCTATACCAGACACAGATCTATAGTTCACCTGAAATGCTGAAAAATTCAAAGCACTTTTTATGAAACTGGTTCTTTTGTTCGTGTGACCCTCATCTCTGGCAGATTTGTGGCTTGTGCAGTTTTTTATTAGTTTTTGGTTTCGTTGTTGTTTTTTTTGGAAGGCGTCTCTGGGCCACGCTTCGTTTGGCATTTTAGCATATTTCTCACATAAATCGCTGGCGACTTGGGTAGAGAAATTTTCACGCCTTGCTGACCAGTGGCCAAGACGCTGCGGCGAAGGCTTGCTCTTTAATCAAAACTTGTGTACAAACTTATGCCAAATAGTGCTTAAGGCAGCGCCCTCTCCCACTCTCTCCCTCTCTCTCAGTGAGTCTCTATTGCTGTTGGCAAAACCGCAAACATTTTAATAAATTGCCAGTTATTAGTTGTCGGCAGCAGGAAAAAGTGCAATTAAAATGCATTTGAGGGGAACGGAAGTTTGAGGCAAAACAAATTAGCATTAACATTGACTCTGCTGCAAAAGAGAGACAAAGCGTTGCGGGCCAAAAGGAGAGCAAAAACTTAGCGAGTTAGTTTCCCATAATTTGCGTAAAGCTGCGCACATAATGAGCAACAAAAGGAGCGCGGGGAGAGAGAGAGAGAGAGAGCGAGCTGTGGAGAAGAGGAAGTCAGGTGTGGAGAGTTGCGGCTGCTGCTGCTGGTCACTTGCATAGCGAATGGTGTGAAATTTTTGCACAGCATCGGCAAAGCAGTGCGAAGCAGTGCAGCAGCAAGTGAGAGGGGCAGACGGTGCTGCTGCTGCTGCTGCTACTCTTGCATTGTTTGCAACCGCACTTAGTTTTTGTTATTATTGCTGCCGTTGAAATTTGCATAAATGTTTTTAATTAAGGCATTTAAAGCATATTTGGCTAAGTGGCTTTTTAGCTGGGCAAGCATTCAGCTTGCTAATGAAATTAAAAAGGAAGTGAAATGCACAAATACACATATGCATGGAAATAGATATAAAATATAAATATACATATGTATGTATGTGTGTGTTTCACTGTTCATTTCGTATTTAAATGCATAAAGAGAATTCTTAATTGAAATTTGAATTTAATTTATATTGGCTTTGTTGGTGGCTTCACTTGGTAAACTTAAAAGATATTTGATTTGCTAAATAATGTAGATTATTTTGAAAATTATTATATTTATTAGATTTCGCTTTATTTACTTTATTTATTGTTGTAAAGTACTTTGCCTTAAGCTTAGAATATAATCAAAGATTTCTTCTCTTATTAATATTAATTATTGTATTAATACAATAAAGTTATGTTTGTTTAGTTTATTCTGTGAATTTTGAGTAAATTTAGTTTATGGTTTAACGAAGTTTAAAAGAAATTATATATATATTTACTTAATAATAATAAATTATATTATTTTTAAAATAAATATTTTTAGATAAGCTTGCAAACCTAAAATTTTCATTTTAGCTTTAGAATATATATTGATTAGAAAATATTTAATTAGAAAATAATAATAAATCTTTTCAAAACATAAAGTTTGGATGAAGCTTCTAGAAAAGTAAAAGAAAATATTATAGACAATTTGCTTGAATGGCTGAGTTTGAGCACTAATGCTTTATGATGTTTTATTTTATATATTTATGTTTTTATATTAATAGCTAACAAATCCATCAATATATCTGCATCTTTGTGGCTTGATCGACGCTTAGGCCTGTGCCTTATGCTTCCTTCTAGGTTGACATTATTATTATTATTTAATTTATTATACTTATTTAATTCATTATTATTTTTTAGTTTATTAGTATTGTTTTATTTATTATTATTATTTTGTTTATTATATTTATTATTTTTATTTCATTTATTATTATTATATTTATTATTTTTATCTCATTTATTATTATTATATTTATTATTATTATTTTATTTATCTCACTCAGAACATTGCCGTAAGATCATAATCTGTTCTATTCTCAATGAACAAGAAGTCTGTGTTCAATATTGATAGTTAATATAAAGCAGATGCATTCATATGCAATGCGCCAACAATGTTTATTATTTTCTCACGACTTTTACGATGTTAATGGATGTATAGCCTATTGATTTCGTTTGCTTAACTGGAGAACAGTACTTCAACATTGTTACTGTGTATATATATCGTACTAAAATATATTATTAAATATTGATTAATTGATTGATTTATTTTGATGTTCATATTAAAAATAATAGATAAAATAGTTGAATTAATGAGAATTATTTAGAATAATAGTGAATAATAAATAGTGTTAACTCTGTCACGCTATTGTACTGTGTTCATATTGATATATAGCTAATATTATATTATATGATGATATATGTCATATAATATATTCTATATATGTCATATGGCAACTAGTGCTAAGTACTAAGAACTTGGTCTGCCTGCATCAAAATAAAAATCTCATTGTTAGATTGATATCTCATTGATATCTTACAGCAGCATTTTGATAGTTACTATATTATATATCATATAATATATGCTATATGATATCATATATGTGTCATACGACATCTTAAATTTCAAAGATGGAGAGGGATTGTCTGTTACTAGCGTTGTCTATTATAAGTATCTTATGCATCATATATCTGGTCCACTTTAAAGCTTATCATTTCCCTAAATTTTCTTTATTTTTTCCGTAATACAAAGCTACAACATTGTTGAAATTGAATTGAATTGAATTGCGTACTCAGAGTCGTTGCAAGTCTGGCAAAATTTACACGTTTCCCTTTTCGGTTCTTTCGCGTGGCTCATCTAGCTAATGGCGTTCCGTGGCAGAGTTGACGGGCTGCAACAGTCTTTTTTTTTTTTGGTTTTTGTTGTTCTTTTTCTTTTTTGTCTGTCTCACTGTCAACAGAGCTGAACAATTTTTATTTATGCGCTTTTGTAGCGCCAAAATTCTTGACGGCAGCCGTCAGTCAACACGGTTAGATTGCCTGGCAGACTGGCGGGGAGGCTGGGCATGTGGACAGTTGCTGGAGACGGCGCAGACAGACGGACAGCTAGCTGGCAATATGTCTGTGGAGCCTGTGGAGGCCGATGGAAAGCAAACAAACTGTAAACTGGGGAACGCCACTCAAAGTCGCGGCTTCCTGGCTGACACACTTTGTGCGCCCAAAGCTAGAGGCATTGGCCAACTGTTGGCTGACGAGCATGTATCGGAAGCCTTTTGCTTGCCAATTCTAATTGAAGTCGATTGCATAGCTTGCAGCTTTTTTTTTTTTTTTATGTATTTGTGTATTTTCTGTTGTTACTTGATGCTGCTGCAACTAAGTTTGACATTATGCGCCACAAATTGTGGCAATTTAAGCCCAATTGAAGTCGCTGCAACAGCAAATATTTCACAGCTCCAATGAAGCGAATCAGATCCGTTTTTCTGCGCTCTCTCGCATCTTTCTCTCGCTAATCCCCACGTTTCAAGCGTGTCTGCCACATCTCGTCTAAAGGTAACAATTTATATAATGAAACTGATTTCAAATTTGTGATGTACGGCCCGCAAGCGCGAGCCGAGCTTCGTAATTACCGGCCACAGCCATAGCCATAACCATAGCCAGAGCTACAGCGACAGCGTCAGCCTCAGCCCCAAACCTGGCCAAAACAACAGTTATAAAAGAGGCGTCCAGAAAAGTCCAAAAAAGAAATATAAAAGACAACATGCCTGAGTAATGCAGCGCGAAGCATAACGAAGCTTAGATACACTTGCCATAATGGACTTTAAATATTATCAAAGTTGGAAAATATAATATGATATAGGGTGAACATACAGTTGAGTATCAATAGCAAAGAGTATATACTATTTATATATTTGTTAAATATATCATTCAGGCAGAATTTTGTCTTGTTCATTTATTTATTTTTTAAAAATATTTGTATATTTATTTAATATCTAAACTCATTAGTTTTTTGTTATATATTTCATAAAATTTTGAATATTCTTTTTTTAAATATTACAATTTTTGTTAAATATAATCTTAATAATAATATTATATTATTTTTATTTAAAATTTATTTTTCTAAGCAATATAAAAACTGAATATGAAAAACATTTTACAATTTACAATTTTTGTGTTGCTTACAAAAATAAATGCTATGCACAAAGCTTGTTTTCCATTTTAGTTTTTCATCAAATTTAATAGAAATTTTATATATATATTTTTTTGTAATATTTTAAAATGTTTTATAAATATTTTACTTAGATAAATTTTAGACTAATACAAATTATTGTCTCTCGATTATAGAGGGGAACAAATTAAATGAAAACGCTTGCTGAATCTATTTATTTTCATTTCTAATTTTCCTTATAATTTATTTATTTTTTGTGCATTTTTTTAATTGTCTAAAACATGTATATAAATAAATTTAAAAATATTTTATATAGATTTTGGTTTTCAAGCTATCTTTGCATGTTTTACTTGTAAAAAAAAAAAAATTGCATAGATGTATTTTAGATGATTGAGATATTTTATACAAATCTGTATATTTTTGTACTAAATTTTTTTTTATTCATTTATCAAGCCGAAAAATGATAATTAAATTTATTGAATATTTTTTATTATTGTACAATATTAATAAGTCAAATAAATATTCCAATACAATTTTAAACTATGTTAAAATTTAAAAAAGACTTGATTATTTAAAAAAAAAATTATTTGTTTTATTAATTTATTTTCTTTTTATTATTATTATTTTTTTTATATATTAAATAATATTTTCTTTTGGTTTTTATAATCTTTTGCCTTCACATTAATTTCGTATGTCCTCGTTAGGGTATTTGAAATTGAGCAGAGATCGAAACACGTTTTAAGAACTGCACCGACTGGTGGTGGTGGTGTCGCTGTTGCTGGTGCCTGGTCACCTGTTTGGCCGGCTCGTTGGGATGCGTTATTTCGATGGCCAACGCCGAAATGTATTTGTGCCATTGGCAGCAGATGAAAAAGAAGAAGAAGAAGCAGAAGAACCGCAACATGATTTGGCAACTTGGCAACTTTCTTGCTGCATGCAGTGTGCTGCAAGTTGCAGGGGGTTAGAAAAACCCGTTGCTCAGAAACAAAAAAAAAAAAAACAAAAAAAAAGTCATCATCATCTGTTGAATCGCGCATCTTCGGCCCAACCCACCTGACTGACTGGGCAAGTTTTCGTGTGGGAGTCGTATGCCACATTTTGCGGTTACTTTGAAAAATCTTTGGAATTTATTTTGTTGTATTTTTTCCTTAATTCTTTCTTTTTGTTTGATAAAAAAGAAAGTTGACATAAATTGTAAGCCCGAAGTGTGCTTTTTTTTTTTGCGCTCGCTCGCTCGCTCGCCCAGTTGAAGTTGCGGTAGCAACAAAAGTTGCCAGTTTCTGTCTGTTTGTTGTTGTCTTGTGGCGTGCGCAGGAAGGAAATAGTTTTGGCTGAAGGCTGAGATGAGGCGAAAGAGATGCCAAAAGAGTTGTTAACTGGGAATAGTTTGTTTTTTTTTTGGCAACTTATTGTGGGATTTCGGTGTCGAAATGAAATGCATTTGAAAGTTTTTGTGAAGCAAGTTAATCGTCTGTGAGTCTGTCTGTCTAACTGTCTGCTTATAGCCAACCCCATGGATAGTTGAAATCAAAAGCAATTTGATGATTGAATTTTTATTTTGATTATGAACAGCAAATGGACACACAAAAGACGCCTGCCAAGCAGCGCCAGTCGAGTCAATTAATTGTGTTTTAAATATAAAAGAAACATTTTTGCATGGCTAACAGTAAATTTAAATTGAATATTTAATACTGATAATAAAATTGAATTTGCAAGACTTTCTAAACTGAGTGAAAATATTCCTTGAAATGCAAATTTTAAATTGATATTTGAGTAAGTTTTACTGCTGAGCAGTCAGATTTTTTATTGCTCTGTTAAATAAATTAAAAAATATAAAAAAATATGTCAAATAAATACAAAATTCATTTTTAATCAAGCGATTAAGTATTTATTTATTTTATATATAAATGATTTTGTTCTGTTAAAAATATATACTATATACCTTTAACTTATTAATATATTTTTATAGATTATTTATAAAATCATATATATTTTTTTAATTTTAAATTGGCTTCTATTTTTCTGTTCTATATTTTGTACTAAATAATAATTTTTATATCATTTTAAAATTGGTCTGTTTTATAAATTTTTAATTTTATTTAAGTTTGTTATATTTTGCTTTAATTTATTAAATTGTGTTCTTATGTATTTATAGATTGTTTAGATATGCTATGTATTTTATTTATATGTACCTTTAATATATATATTTTTTTTATACATTTAATTTATTTTTTTATATATTTAATTTTTTTTTTTAATATTTAACTTATTTTTTATATATTTAATTTATTTTTTTTTTTTATAATATTTTTCATTTTTTTTTTTATATTATTTTAATTTCTTTTGTTTTATATTTTCCAGCACAAATCTCATTTTGATCAACCGAACTCAGCTGGGACATCAACCGCACAATCACATCAACCAAGATCACAAAAGCTTAGCTCAGGCAACAACCACACACGAAATTCACCAACGCGCGATTAGCGCATGCTAGCACCATCCATCCACAGAACGAAATCTAGCGCATGCACAAACCCAGAAGATCGACCACAGCGCCGTATGCTTAAAGCTTCAGCAGCGCAGCATGGCCAGCAGCAGCACAACAACGACAACAGTAACAACGACAATGTCGCAAAGCAGAGACACAAACCCAACGGACGATGATTACATAACCGTTGTTGAAGTCGACGATCCCACATCGTCCACCAAAGACACAAACCACTTGAAGAAGCTAGTCAAACGGCAAAGTTCCGTCGCCGAAGACTCCTCATTTATAACCGTGCTGACGATCAACGAGCAGCAACAGCTGCTCCAGCAGCAGCAGCAGCAGCAGCAGCAGCAACAACGCGAGGTGCAATCCGACACAGATGAGCCGGAGCACGTGACCATCTATCGCTTGCCGGGCGAGCGTCTGGGCTTTGGCCTCAAGTTTCAGGGCGGCACACGGAACACGGAGCTGGTGCAAAAGCTCTACATACAGTCGTGCGCCGCCGACAGTCCCGCCTCCAAGGTGGCCACCAGCTGGGGCCACCTGCGCGAAGGCGACGAGATCCAGAGCATCGACGGGCATCAGGTCTCGCAGATGACCCGCATCGACTGCGTGCGCTGCCTCAAGGACAGCGTGGCCATACACCTGATCGTGCGCAATGGCCACGGCCAGAAGCCGCCCAGCGAGGACGAGCAGCAGTCGGAGGTGTCCATATCGCTCAACGCACAGCCACCGCCGCCGCCGCCCGTGCCGCCGCGCAAGCTGGTGAAGCGACAGAACTCCAAGGAGGGCCCGGGTCCGGCCACAGTGCAGCTGGTGGTGGAGAAGCCACTGACGCCGCCTCCAGATGCCGAGTACTATATCAATCTGTTCGCCGAGTCCCTCAAAGCGGGCTCCGAGTCGGACGACACGGCGAGCACCATATCCACGGTCATCGACAAGCTCTCCATGGGCTCGAACTACTCCTCCGACACGGAGCTGACCAGCAGCCTGAACGGTCCCGAGCTGGCCAAGCTCGTGCAGCCGTTCACCCTGCTCGAGGAGGAGTTCCAGCTGGAGCAGACCCTGAGTCAGCCCAAGCTGATCATACCGGGCAACAACTACGAGAATGTCGAGTTCAAGACGGAGAAGGTCAATCTCTACGAGAATGTGGAGCTCAAGAGTCCGCTGGGCACGCCCACGCCCACGCCCAAGCCGCGCGTCCTGCTGGCCACCGTGGAGCCCAAGAAGCGTTCGATCATACCAATGCCCCGCAAGATCGCCACGCCCAGCAAGCTGCCCATCGAGGTGGCGCCGCCGCGCATACCCACGGACGAGCCGGCCAAGGAGATCAAGGAGTTCAGCACGAAGATACCCAAGGTCCGGCTAGCCAGTCCGGGCTTCTCGCGCGCCAAGACCGAGGGCGAGATCAAGCTCCATCTGCAGCCCGTCAAGCAGACGTCGCCGCAGCTGAAGTCGCGCATTCCCATCGTGACGACGGCCGTGCAGAAATCCCCGCCAGCCAGCAAGTCGATGGCGACGTCGCCGTCCAGCATTCCTCGCCTGCTGCAGAAGCAGAAGTCGGAAACGGATCTGAAGCTCGGCTTCTATCGCAGCAAGTCCAAGGACTCGAGTCCCAGCCCCGGGCAGCTGCGTGCGCCGCTGCAGCGCGCCAACTCGGCGGAGGCGCCAGCTCGCACCACACCCGAGCGCACATTCATACCGGTGCTGCTGAACAGTGGCTCGCGGAGCAGCTCCAACTCCATGGAGTCGCTCAGCTCCAGCTGCAGCAACGGCAGCAACGGGCGTTCGCCCAAGGGACCCAAGCCGAAGCCGCCCGAGCGCGTGCAGTCGCTGCCGAAGACGCAGATACCCAAGCTGCAGGCGCTGCCCACGACGCCGCCGCAGCAGCAGCCCAAGCTCAGCATGCAGACCTTCAGGCAGTCCACGAATGGCACGCCCCCTGCCACGCCCATGAACACGCCGTCGCCGACGAGCAATCGTGAGATACGCTTCAAGATCCAGACGTACGAGAGCAAGGCGAAGGACGAGGACAAGCTGCCCAGCCTGTTCGATCTGGTGCACAACCAGGAGTCGTCGGAGACATCACCCAAGCCGCAGCGCGACATCGCAGCGCTCTTGGCCGCCGCAGCTGCGGAGGCAGCTGATCTTGCCCGGGAATCCCCGCCGCCCTTGGTCGTGGGCAAGTGCACAAAGATCGCGGACGACAACGAGACCACCACGTGCTACTCGAGCTCCAGCAGCGACGAGGACGATGGCGAGCAGGATGACGTGGATGCCGCAGAGCGCGAGTATATCTGCGAGGATGGCGAGAAGCTGGGTCCGCCGGAATTGATTAATGGCCCGGGCCCGTCCGAGGCCTACTTCAATATGTATTGGCATTCGAATATGCTGCCGACCATTGGCGAGGTCGAGGAGGAGTTCTCCTCGCTGGAGCCGCAGTCCTTGACAAATGGGTGAGTTGAGGGGGGATCGGAGAGGGGGTGACGGGTGTAAAGCGAAGGGAGTGGGTTAGAGGAGAGGGAAAGTGTGTGGAAATGGAGTAGATTGAATGTGACTGGGAGAGAGAGGAGTTAAGAGAGAAGTCTTCTTGAGATAAGAGATCTTATAATAGATATAGATAACATTTTCGACTACATATCGATATATTACGGCAGAAAAAGTGGGTTAGAGGAGAGGGAAAGTGTGTGGAAATGGAGTAGATTGAATGTGACTGGGAGAGAGAGGAGTTAAGAGAGAAGTCTTCTTGAGATAAGAGATCTTATAATAGATATAGATAACATTTTCGACTACATATCGATATATTACGGCAGAAAAAAGGGAGAAAGCGTGAGGCTGCTCTTTATCATTCTCGTAAATATACTAGAAACCCAGATAAGCTCACATATCAAAGAGTATTTAATATTCGTCATGGGATAAAACAATGCCTAGGGAGAGATGAGAGTTAAGAGAATTCTCTAAAGGGTATACAATATATATACGAAATATATTTCATAATAGATGCAGAATACACTTATCGATCTATTACGGCGGAAAGTAAGGGGGAAATCGAGCTGCTGTCCACTGCCTATCATTATCATCAAACCTGATAAGCTCTAAGAGTATCTCACATTCGTCATGGCATAAAACAATGAGAGCTATTGTCGACCCATGCCTAGGCGCAGTATCAGCCGCAATCCGTCATAAGCTAGTCAGGGTCTATGGCTAGATAAGGTTGTACATCGAGCGAAAATAAGTTGCAAAAATGCTTTTTTTTTTGGGAAATTTTGTAAATATTTGCGAAATAGCTAGAATAATAATAATAATAGTAGGAGAACTTTCACACATGCGGTTAGGGCTTTGATAAGCGCAAATGCCGGTGCGAGAGAGAACGGAGAACGCACTGATAAGGGCCTGGCAGCTCGTGTGGGCCAGCCTGATAAAAGCTAATGGCAAATGGCATTCGACTGAGCGCGCGAGTCAATTAGTTCTATTTCGAAAGGCGTAAGGCATAGATTTTCGGGCGCAGCTCGGTTTTCTGATATATTTTGCGCAGTGATCGAAGCGACGGCAAATTTCCGTTCGCTGTTTCCGACAGCTGGTAGGCGGGCATATATAGATATACTCTCTTGATAAGGCGCAATCATTCTAATTACTCAATGTGTTGTACATCCACAGCCAGCCGATTGTCGAGGAGCTAAAGAAGTTGCCGCAGGCCACAGCCAAAATGGAAGCCCAAGCGAAGAATGATAAGATTGTGGTGCATGAGCAAGCAGCGGGCGATAAGGCTGGACAGTTTGTGGAGAGTAGCACCACCAGCACGCAGGAGACCAGCGAGAGCCGCAGCTGCAGCAGCAGCAGCAGCAGCAGCAGCCAGAAGACCCAGCGCACCATCACCACCAAAGTGGTGACCACCAAGACAAGCAGCAGCAGCAGCAGCTCCACCAGCTCGAGCTCCTCCCATATCAGCTCGAGTCCCTTGGCGGATATATCCTTCAAGCTGCAGCCGTATGAGGAGCGCGAGGAGTCCCAACTGCCCGCCATAACGACCACCGTGCACGAGGAGCGTCGCGTCGTGAGTGAGCAGCAAACGCTGAGTGAACGCAGGACTAAGGACGCCTTGACCGGGGAGGAGCAGCTGCTGACGAGCGCCGAGTCGAAGTCAAGCAGCGCGCGCTTCAAGAAAATCAGCAGCAACGACAATCTGCTCGACCTGGCCGAGGTCGAGCAGCTGGAGCCGTTGACTGCCACCGTCTCGGCGGAGACGTGTCTGAAGGAGCGCTTGGAGAATCCACAGGATAAACAGAGTATTGAAACGGGTACTCTGACATTATCCGAATGTGGCAAGCAGCTGCAGCTGGCCGACCACGGCGGCCTCAGCAGCTACACCGAATGCGAACAGACCGAGCAGCACAGCTACCTGGAGGGCCAGCAGCTGCTCAACGCGCTGCCCGTCGACACCGAGGCTCAGCCGACGCTCGAGCGCGAGTTCAGCGAGACTTTGACGGTGAGCAGGGATGGCGAGAAGCAGGTTACCAAGCGCCTGGAGCAGAGCAAGGACACGCCCTGCAAGAAGGGCGCGAAGTTGCTGAAGAAAACGGATGAGGAGCGTCGCCTGGAGCAGGAGGCACAGAAGATCATTGAGAGCTATCAGAAGGTCAAGAAGGAGACGGAGAAACTCTACAATCTGGAGCTGGCCGACGATGAGCAGGGCTTTGACTTGAGCGCCTTTGAGCAGGTCGAACCACAGGCGGAGGCAAGCCCGGAGCAGCTGATAGAGGCTTTGGCGGAGCCTAAAGTGCAGCAACAGCTGCGAGCTGAGGTGGAGCTAGAGCTGCTCAAGGCAGAGGCTGAACAGCTGGTGGAGACTGTATTGAAGCAGGCTGCCAAGGCGCCAGTGGAGCAGTTGGTTGAACCTCTGATCGATGCAGCAAGAGAGCCACAGATCGAGGCTTCAGTGGAGCAAGTGACTAAGGCATCAGTTGGGAAGGACATCAAGGCTTCCCTTGAACAGGAAGTTACGTCTCCCGTTGAACTGGAGGTCAAGGCTTCAGTTGAGAAGGAAGTTGAAGCTCCAGTTGAGCAGGAAGTAAGGGCTTCAGTCAAGCAGCAAATCAAGACTCCAGTTGAGGAGGCCAAAGTCAAAGCTGCAGTTCAGCAAGAGTTCAAGACTGGAAATCAATCTCCAGCTGAGCTCCAGCTCAAGACTCCAGTCGAGCAACCACTGAAGGCTTCAGTCAATCAACCCCCAGTCGAGCAGCCTCCCAAGTCTCCAGTCGAGCAGCGAGCTAAGCCTCCTGTCGAGGCGCCTCCCAAGCCTCCAGTTGAGCAAGAGATCAAAGCTGCAGTCGAGGAGCAAGTCAAGGCTCCTGTCGAGCAGCAAGTAAAGTCTTCAATCAAGCAGCAGGTCAAGGCTCCAGTTGAGAATAAAATGAAAGCTCCAGTCGAGCAGCCTGCCAAGACTCCAGTCCAGCAACCAATCCACGCTGTAGTCAGTCAATCCCTGCACTCTCCAACTGAAGCTGAAGCAACTTCAGCTACCCTCGAAGACGATCTGGGCTACGTGCTGCACAAGAATATCATCGATGCAGTGAAGTCTAAGGCAGCTACGCCCAAGCCGGCGCCCAAGCCCGTGGCCAAGCCCAAACCGCCAGTGCCCGGTAGCAAGCCCAAGGTGATGCCAGCGGTGGTCAAGCCCAAGACGGCGCCGCCGCCAGTGCCCAGCAAGCGCAGCGAAATAAGTTTAAATGGCAAGCCGAAGCCAACGCAGCGACGCAGCAGTCTCGAGCTGACGCCGCCCAAGCCCCTGGAGCGCATCATTGTGGGCGTGGAGCAGGCCAAGGAGAGCAGCCCAATCATTAACCTGGCCAGCGTCGACCTGCCCAATGTGGCGCCCAAGGCAGCCACTGAGAATCTTGTGGCCCAAGCTGTGGACCTGCTGCACCACGATCTGCACTTCGAGAGCCACCAGCTGCCGAATGCGGAGAAGCAGCGCGAGGTGCTGGGTCAAAGTGGGGAAGCCCTGAACGAGCTGAGTGCCAGCTCATCGATGACATCAACAGCGTCGTCAGCGTCGTCATCGTCGTCGGCTGCAACGCCCATAACGACGCCAATTTTGGTATCGGCGACGTCATCGCTAGATTCGGTCAAAAGTGTCATCGAGGTCAGCAATGGGCCTCAGCCGAACGAGAGCAGCGACAATAGCCCTAACGAAGACAACGAACAGCATGTGGAGCATGTGTCAGCAGCGTTGACAACGCTCGATAGAGCACACGAAACAGGTGAGTGCCAACAGAATGTTAACTGTCAGTGGGAGCCAGTCAAGTGCAGAGGGAACTCTCCATGCGAGTGGCTCAATGCGTGTGTGCATTGGACACATGGAGTGACATGGAAATTCGGGGGAAACTCAAGGAGTAGTCGGGTTGGATAACTTGTTAAATGCGGAATAGTATTTGAAATGAAATAAAACAGACGAAATTTTGTTGGATCTAATTGAAAGGGAATTAGTGGAGAGTTGAGATCTTTCCATTTAGTATATAAATACTAGCTCTTTGGGTATATATATTGTTTAATTGTTAAAACTTAAAAAAAGAAATACACATATATATATATATATTATTTATTATTATATATATGTATCTGTATATATAAATATATTACTGATTAGCTTTCACTTTCGACTTTGTATAATCAAATCTGTCTATCTAAGTATAAGATACAGTGAAACCCCTATATAACGAGCTAGGTTTTACTAATAAGTACCCATAGTGAATCAATAGATATAGGGAAAAGTTTTCTGGTTCCCCTCGTGGTTTCTCTGTATCTATATATATTTAATCTTCATCAACAGTTGCTGATAGAGCTTGCTTTGTTTGAGATTTCATAAAATACTATCTTGCTGCAGGCAGTCTGTCTGTGAGTTTCGCCAAGCTGCAGCAGACTATTTACTATACCATGAGCAACCTGATGTTTCTAGTTGAAATTCTAGAGGTTTAATTCCTTAAGGAACATAATTAGAAACATCTGGTTTAGTTATGTTCCTCGAACATCATCGAAGTTCCATTCCTACCATTTTGCCCAAGTCAAAAGCCTTTAATTTCCCTCAGTTTGCCTTTAACTTAAAATCTTTAACTGTGATTATTTATTAATAAGTTAAGTTTCTATTGCTATATGTGTTTCTAAAGCTGGCAATTTTCCCACTTCTAGCTGTCTTTAAATTTGAAAGTCTAGTCCTAATTCTAGTTTTTCTAGCTGTTGTCTAGGTAAAGTCTCCAGTTAGTTGTACCTGTTCATGTAATGTCTATAGTTGTTGAGTTAACAGTGAAAATTAGTTAAGTTCTATATATATTTTCCATATATTTCTATAAGTTTTCAATATATTTTTTATATATTTTTGATATATTTCTATATATTTTTGATATATTTCTATATATTTTTGATATATTTCTATATATTTTTAAAAATTTCTATATATTTTTGATATATTTCTATATATTTTTGATATATTTCTATATATTTTCAATATATTTCTATATATTTTCAATATATTTTTGATATATTTTTATATATTTTTGATATATTTCAATATATTTTTGCTATATATCTATATATTTTTAATATATTTTTATATATTTTCAATATATTTCTATATATTTTTGATATATTTCTAATAGGTTTTTCTAGCTTTCTGTTGGCTTTAAATTTGAGATCTTCTAGTGCTCATATTATTTGTTTAATTTTTATACCCATTTAAAATGTGAAATCGGGTTAAAATGGTTTTGTTATTTCTATTCCTATTGTTTTTCCTTCCGCGTGAAATTTTATTATCCACTCAGTTTGGCTTATGTTAGATGTATTTCACCTATTTCACTTCTATCCCTTAAATTACTGTATATCCGACTTACTATATTAGAGACTTTATATGCTAGAAAACGTATTCAGTAAGCTACAAGCTTCAAACATATCTGTAAGCGATAAGCTAGCTCAACTACCTCATTCTAGCAGCTCTTTCGTAGTACTTACCTAGTATCTGCTAACCTTAGTTAGGAGTTTAGTCACACGATTGAATGCTTATTGTGCCCACTCGTATTTTATACCTAACTTTGAGTGTGGGACTTCCCATCTGATTCCTCAAACAGAAACACTTTCCCCTTAAGTTTCAAGTCTCTTTAGTTGAAGGTGTTTTCCTTTTGATTCTCAGCTCCTCACCTGCTGCTTGTTTTCATTATTGCCACTGCCATCTATGATTTTTCCAATCATTGTTCAATTTTCCAAAACACTTCAGGCAGCAACTTCCTGCACATATCCGAGGCAAAGCCTGCAGCTCTCTCACTCTGTCTCTCTCTCTCTCTCTCTCTCTCTGTGCTGTATGCCTCGCAGTGTTCTATTAGCATTTAGCAGCGGTCATTGCGGCTAGCTGCAGGAACCAGCTACAGTTGGGGGCAGTTTGCTTGCCCAGCTGATTTTTGACAGCTCTCGACAGTCCGTTAGCAGTGGAAGGCATCCAATTATTGGTCATACATATGCATGCATGTCTCTGTGGGTGTGCCTGCCTGGAGTATCTCGCCCGACTAAGCCACAATCTCTGTGCGCTACGCAATTTCACTGCCCTAGTGCCCCGCCCAGCTTTTTGTTTGCCCTTGGCATATGCAAAATGCCACTAATGGACTTTGCGGACTTATGGCCTCCAGCCGAAGTGGCCAGCTGAACAACAGCCAAATAACAGATACCAAAAGGCAAATATTCAAACTCGGTTTTTTCCATAGAGTTTTCCTCTTGAGCACATATTATATATATTTATAAAAAATATTTATAAATATTGTTTGCCAATAATATCGCTTACGAATCGTTATATGAATTTTCCATTTGCCAAATCGACAAACAATTCCCTTGAATTATAATTATACAGAAAAAAATATGTAAAATTTATGAAAAACATATATGCCGAATTATTTGCAGCGAGGACAAATAATATAACAATAGGCACGCAGCGAAATGCAAATTGTAAAAGCCAACGAAAATTGCCAAAAATTGCATATATGTATAACTACATTGCGTATACGCCAGGTGTGTGCCACCAAATATTACGTATACACCACACACAGATGCAAATATACGTAATTGTTGGGCTTAAATATTTTATGTGCATTGGATTTGCATTTGTTTAACGGGGGGAAAAAAAAGCTAGTGAGAAGCCAAAATCGAATCCAATGAGCTGCAGGAGGGCAAATAAAATAAAATATTGCCGAAATGTTTTAATTAAACAAAAACTGACAAATATTGCCACCTGCACATTGCATTGCACATTGCGCACAGGTGCGAGCGGCGAAAGGAATTTGCATACCAAAATGCGCTACGAAATGCAGATTGCTTTCATGTGCCGCAGTTCGACGTTTCGAGGGGTTTTTTGGCCATATCCTTTTACCCAGAAATAATAATCAAAAATTTTGCAGCCAAACGAATTGCATTTGCATATTATACAGTGGGCCAAAACTCAGCATAAACTGGCATAAAAATAATGGGAACATTTATATGTTTATTATCTAATCGATAATTGAAATTCTGCTGGAGTTGAGCACTATAATATTGCCTTTTTTTTACAATTATAAATCGGTTTATTGCAACATAGTTATAAGCCCTGTTACCACTGTTATGTTTGCCTTTTACTGTGTTTTTTTTAGAGGTATTTATGGTGCATTGCTTGTAGTGTTATAAATTTGGGGATTGCGTCAGGCTGACTGTTCAAACTCAACAAATTATCAATTTTTGAATAAGCCTTTTGAGTGTCTGTAGTTGCTGAGCTAAGGGTGATAGTTTTTATATTTCTACATATATATTTTCAATATATTTCCATAGTTTCTTAGATAGATATTTATATTATTATTATTATTATATATTTATTTTTATATTTATTATTATTATAATAATATTTATATATTTCACAAGAAATTTATCTATGTTTTATATATATTTTGAGTTAATTTATTTTTAATTCAATTTAATTTTATTTATTTTTACTTTATTTATTTTTAATTTAATTTAATTTTATTTATTTTTAGTTTATTTATTTTTTTTATTAATTTTTTATATTATTTATTTTTATTTTATTTTATTTTTTTATTATATTATTTCATTTTATTTAATTTATTTTCTTTCACTCAACTTCGCATATCTTCAAGTGTATTCAATTAATTATGTATTTTTAATTATGAGCGCATCATTAATGCATTCCACCTGTATTTATTACATTCTGGCATTTCTCTCGCCTGATAAAGAAGAAATATTTTTATGCCACATTGAATTTCATAATTACAAGCCTTTGTCTCTGCCGCTCTGCCTCGCCCTCTCTCTCTATCTCTCTTCCCATCTCTTTAATGGTAATTACTTTTATGGTCGAAATGCATTGATAGCTCGTGGTCGTATTCGTATACGTGTTTTGCTTTCCTCATATCAAGTGTTATCTATCAGTGACAACAAATATTTGGTGTCCATATGGCGATAAGTTCTTATCAGTATTGATTACCAAAGTATTCCATGTTTGTTATTAGCAACTGGCTCTGCGCATAATGTTAATCTGCTAACAGTTGGCATTGAGCGCAGTAATCCAGCTCAATCTATGCCCTAGCTGCTACGGCTGCTGCTGCTGCCTAGCCACCTTCGCCCTCCTAGCTGTGTGCGCTGTCAACGTCATCGTCAGCTTCTATGTTCTGTTTTCTGTTTTCCGTTCTCAACACTTTGAAATTGGATTTGAAGCCATAATGACCAGCTAACTGACTGGCTGACTGGTTGACTGACTGACTGACTGACTCGCCCTGCCGTTCCATATCTAAAAGCAGCTGAAACCATTTGCCATAATTGCTTTTGGGCACATGGCGCCCACTGAGGCGCCACTGGGCTAATGGAAATGCATTTGGGGTAGCCGAGCCAGGCCACCGAAGTGCACTCGAGTCCTGTTTGCCCCTGTGCTAGAGTTGAAATTATTGCAGGGTCTCTGCACTATGCCACAAGTAAGGCTTAAGCAGCCAATCAATTTTTGATATATAATTTTCCAATAATATATTAAATTTGAATATCTAATGCATACATACGTAATTCAATTTGCAAAACAATGCGAACTTTGTTGATAGAAGTCTAATTAAAGTTTATTTTCTTATTGCATACCGTGAAGAGCTTTTAATATTTAAGAAAGCCAAGCAAACTAGTAGAAAGTTAGTTCATTTTCCACTTGCCAAAAGTATGCCACGAAAAAGTGTAGATAATTGATGGAACATGTAGAAAGAATAGCTGGAATCTAGAACTAGTTTAGATCTCATCCTCTGGATAAAATGGAAAATAAAGGCATTGAGGCATCTCCCTAGTTAAGGTAAATTTAAGCATCCGCTGTAGAGTCAACGACAAAAGCCGCAATAAATTAAAATCAATAAAAAAAAAATAATGGAAAAATGAAGAATTTTAGAATTAAGTGCAAGGAACTAGTATAATTTAATAAATAAACTTGCTCAATAAAATATTGAAATTTATTAAAAATTGAAACTGAATTTAATGAAAAAAAATTTAAAAAAAAAACATTATATAGTCTACATATGTATAATAAATAATAATTTATATAAATAAAATACAATTATATATATTTGTATTGAATATAGTTTTTTTTTACTATATGTACAATAAATATATAAAAAAAAATTAATAAATAAATAATATATAACTTAGTAAACAGAACTTATAAGATTCGAAAAGAAATTGAATTCTAAATATTGAGAGTTATTTCATAATCTAAAATGAATTTATCAAATAAAACTGAAATATTAGAGTATTAGAATTTTGTCTCATATGTATATAGTACGATATAAAATATTAAATCAATTAATATATATATATATATATATATATATATATATATATATATATATATTATCGAGTCGATGGCATAAACTATATATATTGCAAATGAGTGACCCAATTTATGTATATATATATATTGCCTAGAATATGCATATATATTTTTCATTGCTTCTGCATTGAATTGATTTTCATCGAATTTCAAAATCATATAGCCACCAAGTGAATGTTCGCAGTACGATAATGCTCCCAATACGAACATGCTCCCATTTTGACAACCATCGAAATATCAACTCAAGCTTAAAAAAATCTTTTCAAAATTTAAAAGTACTTTTGTTTTGAAACTTAATTCTTAATAGATTGTGCATATGACAGAAATATGACGATGACGAACTTCAATTGAATATAAAAAATACTTTTATTGCTAGTAATCAATATTAATTTTGATAAACAAGTTAATCAGTCCCAAAATATGTTCTGCATGTTATAGGCAGACCAGTTTCTCGTATTTGTATTATAATTGCGCTCTAAAGTGTATTTTAACTTCGGCTTGCCATTCTTTGTTGCATTTTTGTTGTTTTGTTTTCATTTTTGGTGCGCGTTGGCTTACAGTTTTCAATTGACAGCGTTGTCTGTCAGTCTATTTGATTACAAGAGTTGTAGACATTTGCAGGTCAGCAGCTGCCGCTCACCCTTTCAACCGCCCTCCCGCCCATTCTCTTCCATATTATTCACTCAGTTCTCTCCTACGCGCTCAACCCCTTCTCTTGCTCATTGCGCAAAATTTATCGCTTTTGTGCATTTAAAATTAATTTGAAATTAATTTTCAATTCGATTTTCGGTGTCAACTTCTCAACTGATGTGTGTGTGTGTGTTGTTATTGCTTGTTTTTCGTTGCTCATTGCTGTTGTTGTTTCTGTAGTTGTTGTTTTCGCAGTTGGCTCCATGTAATTACATGTCGCTGTTGGCGCCTCGGGGTCTTTTGATTATATTTTGTAGCTAATTTTGTTGTTTGCGGTTTTGTCGTTTTTAATTGTTTGGTAAATACAACTATCGTCTGTTGACTTTGGCTCGTGGTATTGCCTGGGTGGTTAGCGGTTGCGGCTCTCGTATTTAATATCGGGGAAAATCTTTAACAGAAAGAACAAGGTTGGTTAAATTGAGTGTGAGGTGTTGTAGAGTAAACACATTTGCAGTAGATTGAGGCGTTAGAAAAGTATGTCAGCTGGGAAGTAAAGATATTTGAGCTTATAGAAAAAGAATAAAATTAGATAAAAGGAAATTAAATTTTCATATAGACTTATATCTTAAAATGGATTATGTGTGAGAAAATTAATGTTCATATACTTTATTTTTTTTGACATTTTTTTTTTTTTTGATTAAACGAGTATTTTTTAAATTTTTGTTATAAACAAAAATTTATCATATATTTCAAAGTTTCTTAAAAATTTGTCTAAAAGAAGAATTTTTTACATTTTTCTTTTAAATTTACAAAATTTATTTTTCTAGAACTTTCAAAAATTTTTTTTAGAATTTATTTTTAAAATTTTTTTATATTTTTATAGAAGACTTACGAACATTAAAAAGCCCAAATTGTTATCAAGTATACGCAACATGTTCCAAGCGAAAATAAAGTAAATAGCTCGCTGCAGGAACTACCAATAAATGATCAGGCTTAACCTCTGTAAAAGTGTAGCATTATTAGCTGAAATTTCGAAACAGTACTTAAAAAACTAGCAAGACTGATAGACATTGAATTTTTTATTATGTATACGTACCGTATTTCAAGCAAAAATAATAATAATAATAAAAAATAATAATAAAAAAATAAATAAATAAATGTATCTATGAAATATTTTGAGAGATTCAAAAACACATATTAAAGTTTAGACTCATGAGGCTTAAAATATACTAAATATAACTAAAGTAAAATAAATTTAAAAGTACTGCATAAATTTAAAAGTACGCTAGATGAATATACTAAAATGTTCATTAAGTATACGCGCCGTATTTGCCATATAAATTTCAAATAATCCTTTGCAGGTCATCAAAAAATAATAATAAATCTACATTCAAGCTTTTGCTGATGCCAATTGCTTTATATAGTATTATCACTTTCTGGGTTAACGCCAGAAACAAATCGATGCGAACCGTTAGCTATGCCACATAGATACCGCAAAGCAATGGTTTTAACCGTAATTCCAATTGCAATTCGGACTTCACACACACACGCAGCGCACAAACGGCCAGACTCGCCACAAAACGCTGTCAAAATTTACAGTTGGTTTGATTGATTTTAAATGGCATTTAATTTGACAATCGATGAGCCAGAAAATGCTGCATCGAACATTTCGAGAGGCGTTCGAGCATTGGGGTCAAAGGGCGAGCCGATTGAGTGATTTCATTTGATTCGATTTGCATTCTATGTGATTTGATTAAATGCGGCTGTCATAGCAAGCATCTTTAATGGCTGTAACAACTTTAAACAGGTAAACCAGTTGGCTGTAAATCCTGAATGAAAGCTGGCTGAAGATAGAGATTTATAAAAGCCTTCCGCCTATATATTCTGTTATTCTTCTGCCAGCCTTTGTGGCTCTAGCTTCATTTATTTACTCAATGCTGCAGCGTTTCGCTTATGAAATATGTCCCTTTATGTCCAGCTGCACCCGATTTCTGCCCTTTGTGCGTCCAGACTCCAGCACAAATAGTCGGCGAAATAATAATAAATAAAGCCTGAGCACATACATTGAGCAGTTCGCTATGAAGCCTTGGGTCAATATTGTCAGCATATTGAAATGTGCTAAAGCGTGATGAACGGCGCAGCTCCGAAGTGCCAAACGAGCGTTGAATTTGGCTTGAAAGGAAGGCGATTGCTGATGCAGGTGATGTTTGTAAATGTGGAACTAAAGGCATAGTTTATAAAGTATTAAAAATTAAAAAAAGGTTCATTATTTAAACTACTTTGGAATAAATTTGTGATTTTATTTGAATAAAAAAATATATAAAATTATATGAAAAATATATAAAATATAAAATTATATACATGAAAATTATATATATATAAATAAAATTATACATATGTAGAAAAATATATAAAATATTTTTATATTGATGTATAGAAAATATATATTTTAGTTGGCTCAATTAAAATGTTTATTATTGATAGCTCTATATATCAATTAAAAAGATAAACCATAGCAAAAATTATTTTTACTTATGAAATATTGTTATTATTTCTGTTTAGTTGGAAATATTCTTTTATTTTATTTGAATTGCCAATTAAACTAAATTTCAAGCTGGTTTCTAGCTGAAAATGTTGTTTATTGATAGTAAATAAAATAATTAAAAGATAATAAAAATATAAATAAAAAGATATAAATATTTTAAATATATTATATAAATTTTTAATATATTTTAAATAATTTAACAGTCCTCCCTTCCTCTCTAAGTCACTTCCTTGAACTATTGATTCAGCTACACCCATATACAACACCTACTTCTGCCAGCTAAGCACACAAAACAGCATTCTCAGTAGCGCACTTTAGAAAGTCGCCAGCTCAGCTGCATAAATTCACATTTGCTTGGGCAGGCAGCTATGCAAAGCTGCTCTACGCTTCAATTAACTGACTCGCCCAGAGAGTCCGAGACAAATAAAAAGTTTCGCTAATTATTTAACACTTGGCTGAGAGTAGCCAAGCAAGGAAACCGTAGGGAACTCTAGACATGACTTCATTTTCATTGTTTTATCGCGCTGCAATCGCTAACGTTGAAAATCACATGCGCGCACACATCATAAATGTCAACGGGGCGAGAATTATGGCATAGAAGGTGGAAGGAAAAAAATTAAAGTAGAATGAATGCAAGCGAATGCTAAGGGCGAATATTAAATACTCTTGCAGGAAAGTGGAGTGTAGGGTAGGAGGTCCATAAGAGATAAAGGGTGAGGGATGGGGAATAAATAGGGATCTGATAGTATTGTATAGATGATAAAGGAAGTCCTAATTGCATGCAAATAAATAATAGTTTAATTATTTTTTATAAATATCAAAATAAATATTTATAAATATTAATAAATAAAAAATAAACAAATATTAAATAAATAATATATAATTAATAAATTGATGATAAATAAAAATAAAAAAATAATAAATAAAAACAATAAATAATAAATCAAAATAATAAATAAATAATAAACAAAAAATAATAAATAAATAATAGAAAAAAAATAAAAAACAAAATATAAATTAAAAGTAAATAATAAATAAATAGTAATAAAAATAATAAATAATTGTTAAATAAATAATAAGTGAATAGTAAATAAATATTAAATAAATAATCAATTAACAATCAATAAACAATAAATAATAAAATAAAAAAATAATAAATAAATAAATAATAATTAACAAATTAAAAAATAATAAGTAAATAACAAATAAAATAATTTGAAGAACAGATCCAATTTTCTTTTGAAAAACTTAATATCAAGCTGATTATTCTGCTTGTCATACGAACATGCTCCCATTTTGACAACCTTCGAAATATCAACTCAAGCTTAAAAAAATCTGTTCAAAATTTAAAAGTACTTTTGCTTTGAAACTTAATTCTTAATAGATTGTGCATATGACAGAAATATGACGATGACAAACTTCACTTGAATATATAAAATACTTTTATTGCTAGTAATCAATATTAATTTTGATAAACAAGTTAATCAGTCCCAAAATATGTTCTGCATATTATAGGCAGACTAGTTAGAAGGATTAACATGAATATATAATTTAAATTATGTAATTTAATTTATGACTTGACAAACCTTTTCTTCTGCTACATATTCCACACTCCATAGCAAAATCAATATACCTTCCATCCATTCCATCTATGGAGTAGGCAGCAAGGAGAGCTTGGAGCTGTCTCACTCTTGCGTGGAAGTCGGTTTATGAAGTCATAGAGTGCAATGCTACGCTTGACTTTCAGGGTTCCATATGCTTTGGGCTGGCTTCTATCTGCAGAATCGAGATTTCGTGGTCCGTGACCATTTGGCAATGTGTGATAATTGCAGCGAGCTGCCAGAGCCCAGAAGCCAGCGCTTGTAATGAGCCGTAGCCGTGTGAGGTGAGCCTGGTTCAGGTTTGGGTTCGGGTTCGGGTTCCGGTTCGGGTTGGTTGCGTTTGACACCAAAGTGCAGCTGGGCTTGGCCTCCCTCTCTCTCTCTATAGGCATCTCTCTGCTGCTGCTGCTACTGTTGCACACTAGATTTTCGCTTTGTTTCGCATTTAATGTGACAATGTCATTCTGTTTGCTGTTCCTGCTGCTGCTGCTGCTGTTGTCGTTTATCTATCTGTTAATTTCCAACGCCACGCAAGTTCACACTCTTAATTGGATTTGAAAGTGCAGTCGGAGGCAGCAGTTGACACTGGCCAATCCCCCAACAGCAGCTACTGTTGTTCCTCCTCAGCTCAGCGGTTGTCTCCAACATGACAGCTGATTAGTTAGCCTGGCTTTTCCGACCAGCCTGTGAATGGGGCTAAGCTTAACTATCGAGTGCAGATATTCTTTAGCCAGTTAATGAGTGCAGTTGCGCTTAATGATAATGCACAGGCAGCGTAGGTGCAGCTGCGATAGAGAGCATTTTTGGCTAGAAAAGCAAATTCAGGTTTGAATGTTGGCTCTGGAGGTTGCCTGTTTTATCAGCTACTTTCTATAGAGACTCCACTTCTCTCTAGAGACTCTTTTGTGAATCTTAGTATTTTTGGCTAGAAATCTACAACAAATTGTTGATAGTAAAGAAAGGTCTGCGAACCATGGAAGTTTCAGCAAGATTCGACAGCCACTCACAAAGCTCGAGTGAGCGTTGAATGGACTGCAAAGCAGAGTTCCAATGTTCTTCAGTTCCAACTCTCACTTAAAGTGCTCAAATATTTTTTATCTTTAATAATTATTTTAATTTATAATTTAATAATTGTCAGCTAATCTTATAGCAAATTGATTTTTTATGCTTTCATTTAGCTGGCATATATTGAAGGTTGATATATATATATATATATACATTTTTTACTTCCATTGCATTTAAGATTTTTGCATTTATTTCTCTTAGTAAAATTCTTTTTTTATGCTTGTAAACAATACTCAGAACCATTATTTAGCAATATAATATATAAATAGCTGTTAATAAATCCGCTGCGATAACAGTCTAAAGTTGTTTACACTTCGAGTGCCCAACCCTATATATATATATATATATATATATATATATATATATATATATATATATATCATTTTTTTTTTTTTAATATTACTTTATTACTCTTGAAACTCTGCCTCAAGCAAATCAAGTTTTTCTAAGCTTGTAGGGCTTGGTATAGGCATATATGTATTTAATATTTTTACATATTTATTTTTTATATGTTCATATATATTTATATATATTTTTTTATATACATTTTTTTATATATATTTTTTATATATATATTTTTTATATATTTTTTTTATATATAATTTTTTATATATTTTTGTATATATATATTTTTTATATATATATTTTTTATATTTTTTTTATATATATTTTTTCTATATATTTATTTGTTTTATATATTTTTTTAAAATAATTTTTTATATGTATATATATGTATATATACATATACATATATATATATATATATATTTTTTTTTTTTACATATATTGAAATATATATATTTTATTTACTTTTTTTATTTTTTATATATTGCCTTATTCATTAAAAAATCATTCAGTCAGAACATTTTCAATTTAAGAACGTCTTTCGCGCATCTCTCGCGCTTGGCCTCAATCAAATCATTAACAGTTTTTTGTCTTCTGCCTGAGAACGGCAAAGATGCTGAAATTAATAAAGCTGCAACACGTTGCAGCTTTTGCGGCACACATTAACACCTCAGCGGAGCTTGAAGGTGCTGCACATCCGCTGCGTGCGGCTTAAATTAACAAAATTTTACGCATCGCAAAATTTCAGACTCTTTTTTTTTTGTCAACGTGGGCAGATGCTTGTCTGCGGCGGCTGGGCGTTGCTGGGACAGACAGGAGGCGGGGCAGACCGGGGGGGTAGAGGGAGACGTTTGGTGCGCTGACGACGAGGCGCGGACAGGCAGAGCGAAAAGCGCAAACCAAGCTGAAAATTGCTTAATCCTGCTGACAAGACAGCCTAGCACTAAAAACGAGCCAAAAGAGCCGCTAAGGATACCATGCAGCAGTCCAAGCGGCCCAGCAGCCCTGCTGACTGGGCACTCGCTGACAGAGGGAGTTGCAGCGCATAATTATGCATATTGCAGTCTGCAGAGCCACAGCCAGAGCCAGAGCCAGAGCTGAGGCCTCGCCTCACTTTCCTGGTAATAAAGCAATGCATCACTTGCCTCCGATCGGCCCAGGCCGGGCCAGGCCAGGCCAGGTGGCAGCGAGCTGTGTGTCGCGCCGCGCGTCTTAGCGGACGTGTGCAAAATGTTGACGCATCGTAACTTACGTTATTTGTGGCCTTGAGCATCAAATGTTGTAATTGAGTTTTGTGTTTTACGATTATATGTGTGTGCGAGGACGACTACGACTACGAGTACGAGTACGAGCTGGCCAGCAGTTTTATTAGCCCTTGCCATCAGCACTGCATATGGAACCATGGCCAAGGCCCGTGCAGCTGCAGTGTGTGGGCCCAAAATGCAATCGCCTCTAAACTGGCATTTAAAGTGGCCAATAGACGTTTCGAATAAATTGAATTAGCCCGTCGCGACGAGTGAATTATTTCTATGGCTGCAGGCAAACGCTGGCGGAACGCTCTTCCTGCTTGCCAACAATAACTTAATGTTGTCTACTAACTATATATGTATTTAATATATATGTATGTATATACTTGAGTATACATAATTATGGGAAGCTCATAAGCACTGTGAAGTTTTACGTATTTATTTGGAATACATTTGCCATAATTTGTATACAAAGTTGATGAGAATCAATGCGAACAAAAACTTAAACGCGTTAATTGAAATACATTTTTTGCCTTAGCCTATGCAACTCTTTAAGTGACCAAGACATTGCTTAGATTAGAGATATAAATATCAAATGTATTTTAATTTTATATACAAGCAAATCTCGATATAACGAATCTGAGCGGAACCAGAAAACTTTTCATTGTATCTATTGATTCGCTATAGATACTTATTGGTAAAACCAAGGTAAATTCAAGGGACTTAAAGAAAAATCCGTTATGTTGAGTTTTTCGTTATAACGAAGCTCGTTATATAGGGGTTTCACTGTACATCTAAAGTAAATTTTTTCATTATATCTATTGATTCGCTATAGGGGCAGCTAATCAATAGATATAAAGAAAAATTTTCTGGTTTCCTCAGATTCATTATATCGAGGTTTCACTATATATAAATATTTTAAAAATTATATATGTATTTTCTTAATATATGTATCTTTTTTTTGTAATACATATTAATTTTCATAATCAATTGTTTTCTTATTCTATCATATATTTATTTATTTGTAATTGGGAAAACTCCCAAAAAAGTATATATTTAGAATCGTTTTAAAAAAATCTGAATATATTTAGATTATCTTTTTTTTTGTTAAAATGAATTATTTTATTTTTGTGCATTTTTCGATAATATTTTTAGTTAATAATATAATTTATTAATTTTTTATTATATAATTCATTATTTTATTATTTATTATTATATTTATATTTATGATATTATTGATTTATTTGCAAATATTGAAAATAAGATTTTTAATTTATCAGATTTTTATTTAAATTTATTATTTACTCTATATATTATATCTGCATAAATTCAAATAGAACAGTAATTGGCTTAAAATAATATACAAAATTAGTTATTTAGTATATAATAATGTTGTTTAAAAATTTTCAATCTTTGACTTATTTTGCAACAAATACAATAAAATTATATTCTATGACTTCTCTTAACCCTCACGACTTGTGTGCGCACAGTGCACCACGTAGGCGAGCATTTTAGACATAAGACTTTAAAAATAATGGCAAACAAGTCTGCGAAAAGCTGTTAGAATTGTGCATTAATTATCTAAAATAAATAAGTGAACATATGTCGGGGCTTAGCTTGAGAAACGGCCAATCTATCGAGGTATAGATTTTTTATTGAGATGTCTGCTATATTTGGCTAAACAATAAACATACACAAATATATACAAATAAATTGGTTAAAGACGAAATTGCTAGTAGACCTCGAGAAATAGCTGATGTATATTATATATTATAAATATCTCGAGAAATAGCTGATTTATCATGTTGATTAGATGTGACTTAAGTGAGTTCGCTAATCAGACTAGTCTAGTATATATTTTATATTATATATATATCGGCAATTGACTTTATCTGATCAGCTCATTGTTCGGATTATTCAATGTATGATAATATATATATGATAATATATATATATATATATATATATGATATGATAATTTTGTATAGACTCAAACTTGCTTCGCAAACCTCCGTTCATTCCATACAAACTTCCCTTTAAAAAATACTTAAATTTTCTTTCATACTGCCCATTTGTGTTATATCTCTCTTTCTCTCCTCACATCTACTGTCTGCCAGACCTTTTTCGTTCCCATTTATATTATTTTATTTGTCCATTATGCGCTCAGACGTCTTGCAGCTGTAACTGCATGTCATACCTGGACGTGTTCAGCCGCCACTTTTGGACTCATTTTCGCCAGCATCTTGACCTTTTGGCACCTTCGTCTCATCATTGGCATTACGCGACCGCAAAAAAGGGAAAAAAGCTGAGCCGCGCTCATTTTATCTCATTTTTTTTTGGGACCAACTGACTGGCTGATTGGACAATTTGAGTTTCACATATCGCGCAGCTGCCGGAGTTACTCCACCCACACAGGCAGGCAGATATGTATGTATATATGACTCTGTCTGACTGTCATCCTAGGCCACATTATGATGCAGATGCTGTTGCCAAACTGTAAAAGTAAAAATTAAATTCGTGCGCAGCACTTTTAGTGGCTTCTCCTGCCGACTGCTGCCTGCGGTTGACCGCCGACTGGCGTTAATATTAAAAATAATTTGCGTGCGAAATTATTCATGTTGCACAAGGCAAATCTTGTGGCAATTATCGCTGCACGTAGTTTGCCTCCAGCTTGCGAGCAGTATCTGTCCACACAGTCGTCGTTGTTGCTGTTGTTGTTGTTGTTGTTGTTGTGTGGTGGCGGCGATTGTGAACTGAAAATAGGTTTAAACCGCAGCGTTAAAAGGACTGCGCTCGCATCACTGGACACGGATCGCAATTGCCTGCAGTTGTTGTTGCCGTTGCTTTGCCAGCCAAAGGAGCTGGCCTCGAGGCGGACTCTGTTTGTGTTTGTGTTTGTGTTTGTGTTTGTGGAGTGGCCAACATTCGTGCCTGCCATCCTGCACACACGCTCTCCGTATTGGCAATCATCAGCATGTGGCACATGCAGCGGCACACACACTCGCTTGATATTCGTTTGCGCCGAGTCTCCTGTTGACATTGACAGTTATGGCCGCGAGTGTATTTGCACAACAGCACGTTCACCCATAGATACGTATTCATTAATATCGAACAGCGCATACATATGCCCATTTATATAGATGCAAATACGAGAGGCCGAAATAGACACGAGCTGTGTGGGATTCAATAGGCCGCTGGCCTGGTTTGAGTGGGTGGGGAAGGACACGCCTTTGTGGGCTATTATGAATAAATTCAATAAATGAATTGTGCTTTAAGTTATCAAAGAGAGAGGAGGAGAGAAAAAGGGGGAGGGAGAGTCAAAGAGGGACAAAAAGTGAGATAAACTGATGTAAAGTGAGGTAAATGCAGAAAGTTGAAGAAAGATAGAAAGAGAGAG
Organism: Drosophila paranaensis; assembly: GCA_035047545.1. Taxonomy (NCBI): domain Eukaryota; kingdom Metazoa; phylum Arthropoda; class Insecta; order Diptera; family Drosophilidae; genus Drosophila; species Drosophila paranaensis. The sequence continues at coordinate 5,937,566 of JAWNPL010000145.1, read as the reverse complement.
AGAGAGAGAGAGAGAGAGAGATCGAAAGAGAAAGATAGAGATAGAGAAATATAGAGATAGAGAACGATGGAGAAAGAGAAATATAGAGATAGAGAAGGATAGAGAGACAGATATAGGGATAGGAGATAGGAGATAGGAGATAGGAGATAGCAGATAGCAGATAGCAGATAGCAGATAGCAGATAGCAGATAGCAGATAGCAGATAGCAGATAGCAGATAGCAGATAGCAGATAGCAGATAGCAGATAGTAGATAGAAGGTGGCAGATAGGAGATAGCAGATAGGAGATAGAAAATAGAAGATGGAAGATTGAGATGGAAGACAAAAGATATCAGATATCAGATATCAGATATCAGATATCAGATATCAGATAGTAGATAGAAGATAGAAGATGGCAGATAGGAGATAGCAGATAGGAGATAAAAGATTGAAGATAGAAGATAGCAGATAGAAGATAGGAGGTAGCAAATAACAGATAGAAGATAGAAGATAGGAGATATGTCTAGATATACCCATACAGACGTATAGACATATCGCCATATAGATATGAATATCTAAAGCATATATAGATACACATCCAAGCATATATTCAATCTTGCCTTAAGGACTTCACCTTCAACTACTCCAACTACAAATTCCTTGTTTCTATTAGCGCCAACTGTCATCGCATAGTGTTTAGGGAATGCTTGATGTTCCCCCACAGCAGCATTTAAAAGCATTTTACTAACCGAAAACGTTTTAAAGTCTAATGTTTCACACCTCGCCAACATGCTAATCGATCCATTTCCCCGCGCTCAGCGTATACCCCATTTAGCCGAACCCATTACCCACAGCATACCAGAGGCGTTTGGCTGCTAGGCTAGCGCGTCTCTCTCTCTCTCTCTCTCTCTACCCCTCTCTCTCTCTCTCTCTCTCCTTCTCTGTGTCGTTCGGCTTCTATCACGCACAAAATTACCCAAAACAATTTTCCACTCAAGCGGCGCAGGCAACCAGCTAGAAAAATGCCAAGCACCGGCGAGCCGAGCCGTAAGCATTGTGGCCACGTCCCATCAAAATGGCCATAAGCGCAGCAACGCATCTTCGGCCTGTGGTAGATGCAAATGTATCTATTAAACAGAAATCAGGCCCTGGCCCTGGAGCTCTTAGCCAGCAGCCAGCAGCAGCCCGCAGCCTTAAGCCGCCGCGATCCAGCCGAGAGACTATGCCCATTGCTAAGCACTTCACACCAAAGTGTCAATTGCATTTTTGTGGTTGGTCGCAAGAGGCTGCGCGCTCCTTCTCTGCTCGGACCCAAGCACTTAATGCAACAATAAAACAATCAAAGTGTCTAGAAAATCGATGGAAATCAAGGGAGCAGCCAACTGCAGCTCCTCCGGCTCCTAGTAGCAATGCCAACCAGCCGCAGTCACAGACACCAGCCGCAGCTTGGCCACTTTCAGCTCTGAGTCTGACTCTGGCTGGCAACAAATGGAAATTCAATGTGAAGTGTGCGTATCAGCGACTGTCGCTCCACAGTGCATCCAAAGACCACACACTTGACGCTGCTGACTCCAGCCAAGAAGCAGAAGAAGCGACAGCAGCGCAGACACGCGGAGTGGGGCTGGCTGGGTTTCAAGTTGTGCCACTGAAGGACCGCTGTGGAGCGTCTGAACTGAGGATCTGGCCTGGCTTTGGGTTTCACTCACTCGACGCTTAAATTGGCGATGGGAGCGTGCATCAAAAAGAAGGCCCAAAAAATATTTAAAAAATAAGATAAGCTGCGAATGATATACAGCATCAACAGATATTTTTGGCGAGCTGCTTTGGGAATTAACTTAAATTTGAATAGAAAGTAGCTGATGGGAGAGAATTGGCATAATTAGAAAGAAGTTGGGATTATATAGACATCAGCTGTTTTTTGAGGAAAAATATTATATATAATATTATATATATATTTATTTATAAATTTTACTTTGCAATTATTTTTTATTCAATCAGCTCTTGAAATGGTAATAATATATGGAACATATGCTCTTATTATTATTCATATATATTATTTTTGAAAGAGCAGAAAGAAAGAACAGAAAATATTACACGACTCTTTAGATAAGCAAACAGATCTATTGAAGTCAGAAAATTAGTTATGATTGGGTTGAACTTTTTAAAGCTATGATTTAAGTTCTACGAGCGGTAAAAAATCTCTCTCTCTCTCTCTTTTATTGGTATTTTTCTAGTATATGTGGCACATTTATATTTTAAAGCTAATATTTATTTAACTTATTAAAATATAAATAAAAATAAAAAATATTAATATTTTTAAGCTAAAATTTATTCAGTTATAAATGATAATATTTAAATTAATTGCAAATATTTAAATTAATTACTTAAAAAATTAAAAAATACCATTGTCTGCTGATTTCCTTATGCAATCTTACAATTTTATTAGATAGAAAATACGCATTTCTTATAACTCATAAAATGGGCTACCGATGCCAAAGAAACTCTTATATATATATATTTTCAAAAAATTAAAAAAAATAAAATATGTGCAGAAAAAGTTTGATTTCTTATATAAAACTTAATATTGATGAAAATTAAAAAATGTGTCTATGACTCCAAAGAATCTATTTATATATAATTTTAAAAAAAATTGTAAATAAAAATGTATAGTTTTTTAGAATTTTATATATAGAAAAGTTTTTTAAATTATATATATTTTAAATTTAAAATTAAAAAAAAAAATTAAATATAAAGATTATTTTTTATACAAAAACCAAGAATTTTGCGCATTTAAAATTTGAAAAATTAAATATAAAGAGATTCTTTGGAGTCTATAATACATTTCTTAAATTCCTTCAAGTTTGAAGTTTTATGGTATAATAAATTATTCTTTTATAAACTAAAATAGTTCAGCTTCCACAGAATGTAATAAATATATTACAAATTCTAAGACAACTTAAACTGCTAAACTAAATCTAGCGTAGACTTGCACAAGTTACAGTATATAAATTTTGTATTTGGCAATTCTTCAATAAAATCCCTACTTATAAAGACCTAGGATATCTACCCTAGACATAAAGAGAGCGCCTCTAAGTTGGTTGCCAAAAATCAATTCCAGAATCAAATTGTATTCTTCAAGCTCAATCAACATTTTATTTGAGTCTGTGAGATCGCTGTTAAGTGCAGCTGTCACGCTGTCATCTCTAATGTTGAGTAAACACTCAAAACTTGAGCAAAATTGTGGCATGTAAATAGATGCAGCCCAGCGGCCCAGCTGCTCTTCACACTTGCTCCCGGAGAGAGGAGATGCTGCTGCCTGCTGCCAGTTGCCAGTTGCCAGTTGTTTGCTGCCTGCATTTCACGTGGGTGTTAATTACTGCTGTCCCAAGCTGTGCATCAAAAACTAACAACAAAAAGAAGAGAAGAAGATGAAGAATAACAAGAACAACAGCAGCAGCAGCAGCAAAAACAGCAAGAGCAACTTTTGTCACCGAAACGAAGATGCTTTGCAAAGTGCAATCAACTTTGCCGCTGCCCATAAAAGTTGCGCCCTGGACATTTGAACAGACATTTTGGACAGTTTGGGACATTTGTACAAGTTAAAGCGGCTTCGTCCAAAGGAGCCCGCATCCGTGACTTGATGGACAAAGCGTGCAGCAACACAAGCAGCAGCAGCAGCAGCAGCAGCAGCGGCGCAGTTAAGGGACATCAAACAAAACTTGAAGGGATTTGCGCCCCAAAATGGCAATGGATGGCAACTGGCAACTGGCATTGGGCATTGGGCAAAAAGGCAACAAAGCGAAGGAGCTTCAGAGAGCATTGCGTTCTCTTTCTCTCTCTTTGTGCATTTCGGCATTTTCGCTTTTTGATCATTTTTCAAATGTTTGGCCCCAGCAGCGGGCAGGTAGGCAGCCCAAAGAGGGGGGCGACTCTGCTTTGGGAGAAGACCAGAAATGATGCAGTCACTCGCCATGACAAATTGTGTGCGAGGTTCTTTGATAATTTATGGTGTAAAACGGCAAAACTAATAGTGCAGATGCTACAGATAGTCGCAGCCGAGCGAGCGTAGCTCTGCGAGTGTGGTATTTAAGAACTTTTTACAGATGATAACTGTCCGACAGAGATTATAGATAGAGTTTCAATTGTGCTTAATAGATGATGCCAACTTGTTATATCAAATATCGAACGTAACTGATGATAGCTGTCTAATAGGGTTTGTAGGCAGAAGCAGATTGAGTTAAAGATAAAATGTCTGTTTAGAGAAAGTATTAAATTTGGAGAGGGATTGATATGAAGAGTAAATGATTATGATTATCTTAATGATGTCATGTTCATATTCTGAATTTATTTCATATTGGTGTTTGACGTATATACTATTGCGTTAATATTTGAGTATTTATTTAACTATTTAAAAGAGATTATAGCATTAAAATGCTAAATGATCAAAGAGTTTATAGCAGCAACATACATATGTATTAGGTATTTAGTTTGAAGGATTGATTAAAATAAAAAGTTTTCTAATAAGTCCAAAGAGATATCTTATTGATTATTATTATTTATTTATTTTATTTATTTATTTTATTTTATTTTATTTTATTTTATTTATTTATTGATTTATTTATTTATTTTATTTTATTTATTTATTATTTATTTAATTTTGTTTTAAAATTTGAATTGAATTTGAATTTCTATTAAATAAAAAATTTTTTACACTTAAATATATTTTAAAGTTAGTTTTTAGTAATATAATATTTAAATTGACAAAGAAACATTCTAAAATAGGTTCAATTTTTTTTTTAGTTAAATATTTTTAAATTATTATTTATTAAAAATTATTTACTAAATTTTTTAAAAATTTTTATGGAATTAAAAAAAATGAAGGTTTTAAATATATTTTAAAGGCAGATTTTACTAATATAAAATTTAAATTGACAAGGAAACATTGTAAAGTATGTTTATTATTTATTTATTGGCTGAAAATGTTTGTAAATAAATTTTTTAATTAAATATATTTTTTATTAAAATTTGTTTTCAATCATATTTTTTTTTTTAAATATTTTTGTTAAATACGTTTTTTTTATATATATTTTTTTAAGCTAAATTTTTTAAAGATATAAATAAAGTATATTATAAGATTTATAAATGTATATATAAATCTTCCTCATAAATACTTCTTATGCTCAAGATATTTCAGTTTAGGGAAAAGTTAAGATAAGCTCAATTTCCATCACTCTCTCTTATTAAGAGATGGAGACCGATAGGTAGATACAGATAGATCTAGATAGATTAGATGTTGAGTACATGAATCTGATAAAGTTATCAAATCTCGCCCAGAAACATGTTATGAGTCTTGCACTCATCTACATCTCCATTAGATTCATAACAAATTCCCAGCAGAACTTTGATAACTCTATCAAATGCCGGCCAACTGCAATTTGATGTTCTGGCAAGTCTCGCGCTTGACTGCGCTCGCATTAACATTCGCAATTCATGCAGATGTCATTTTGCGCAGCGATCAACTAAGTAGTTTCTGGGATGTCGTAGGTTCGTGCGGCGCGCTGCCCGCTGTTCGTAGTCCATTTCTACGATTAACCAGGAAATTGCTACTCAAAATGCCGCGCGTATTTCCGTTGTCGTGCTTAGAAGCCGCAACTTCTGTCTCGGCGTGTCAGAAAGGCAGGTGAAGAGCGGCGAGCTGACTCCAATAGAGCATGGTACGAAACCGAAGCTAAACATCATTTCCCTTTCAGCGAACGTTGCAGAAATTGAAATGAAAATTACAAGAAAAAATAAAAATGAAAAAACTAGAGGCGAAATCGAAAAAATCGCCCGTCCAGAACCAGGTCCAGAACGTAGACACTTGACTCGAGTTGAGGCATAAGACAATTTACCAACTAAACAACTTCATCTGCTCGTAGCATTAAATGTGTTGCAAAGCTTCTGGGCGCATCTCTGTGTCTCTCTCTCTCTCTCGGCTGGCCGCTGGGCAATGTGCTGGAAGATTGACACAAACCAATTAACATTTGTGCCTTTTATTTCCATGTCAGTTGGGGTTTTTTGGTCTATGCTTTGAATTTATCGCACGTTTGACTGCGTTTACCAGTCAGATCTTGACTTTAACTACGTTTTGCGCTTAGTTCGGCTCAGCTAGAGACAGACAGACAGAGAGAGAGAGAGAGAGAGAGAGAGAGAGAGAGAGAGCGGAGCGTGAAAGAGTAGTTGTATCTGTACCTTAGCCTTTACCGGACTCTGGGTAATTCTTTTTTCCTCCTGCCAAATGCTTTTCTTTTTTTTTTTCTTGCACTAAAAAACGCAAGTTTGTTGCCCGTCAAAGGCTTCTGACTGGCTGTGCCCCGAGTCCGAGCTAATCCATTTATCTATGCCCATAACTCTTAAAATAGCCTGGAAAATTGCGCAGGGCCCGAACTGGCCAAATACTAAAAGACGTTTAAAATGCACTAATTACCCATGGGCCGATGCCGATGCCAATGGCGAGGCTCGAGAATGAAATCTTTTTATGCAGATTACAACTAAGGCAGCCAAGAACTGTGGACCCGCTCGCCCGACACTTGGCTGTCCATTTGGAAATTTGCGCGCTTATCTGGCGGTCAGGCGGCTGCCAAGACGACGCTCAAGTCCCGATTGGACAGGCGCAGGCCGAAGCCACGCGAAAAGAAATTGAGCGTAAGGCAGGCAGCCAGCAGTTGGAAGCTGGCCAGATAAGCAACAGTAAGAGACAGAGAGAGGGAGGGGGAGCGAGGATACATCTGTGCCTGTGACTGGGCAGCTGGCTAATTAAAATTAAAAAAAAAAAAACTATGCAAAGTTTTGTAAGCAAAAGTTGCAAAATTGTTGCACAAAATGTTAAGTAGACAAAGTGCTGCAGACATAATGACTGCACAGATAGCTGGGCAATCCTTAGTGTCTGCAATTGAGAGATTGAGACGGGAAAGCAGCCTAACAGCTGAGGATTACGGCACGTTCTCTTACTTGGTAATTGAATAATAAAACTGCAATAATATAAGTTGAGAATATTTATACGGGTGATGCTTCAGAGGGTTCTTGGACGATGAGCTAGACTTTAAGACTAAGTTAATTGGGTAGACGTTCTAGAATTTTAGATGAATTTATAGATCTAAAGTCTGTTAAAATAATACTAAATTTATAAAAATAATTGGAGTTGGCATTTGAGAACATTTTTAATACTAAAAATATATTTTCTTTGAAGCTCAAACTTTTTTTTTCATTTTTATTTTGCAAAATAGTTTGTTGTATGTATAAATTAAATAAAAAATGTACTGAAACAATATTTTAATTTATTCCTAAAAATATTTATATAAAATACTTGATGTTATTTAAAAATTATTAGAAAAATAAATAAACAAATTATAAAATATAAAAATAAATATTTTTGATTTATCTTTTAATATTTTAATTAATTTTTAATATTTTTTTAAGATCTCAGATTTATTTATCAATCTTTCATGTGTGTTCAGTAAATATGTAAAAGATAGATCAAAAATTTCTTGAAGTTAAATTAAATAAATATTCATAATTACATATTCTATATAATATTTATATTTTTAATATTTTTAAGTATTTTTTTAGTATTATTTACACAATATATATTTAATTATAATTTTTATCATATTACATTTAGTATTTTTTAGTATTTACAAAATATGTATTTAATTATATTTTTATTATATTATATTTATTATTTTTTAGTATTTACAAATATATATTAAATTATATTTTTATTGTATTTATTTAATTTAATTTTGCAATCAATAAATTTAATTATGATGCAACATATTGTTGTCATTTGCTTTACTTACGCTTGTTTCTTTTACTAATAAAATATTTTTCTGCTTTTTAATTTCAGGTAAGACATTGCTGATTGTACAAACACTTAAACTATTATAAATATTCAGAGTAAGTTCCGAATTAAGATTTCTTTTAGTTTCCCATTTAAATAAATTTTTTATATACTCATAATCAATGCAAATTCTTAAAGAGCTTAATTGAACGAAACGCTATGCCAAAAAAGGTTTTAAAATATTTATGAAGCTAGCAAAACATCTCATCTGTTTTATAGATATTTTCTTGAAGCTAAATGCATTTGACTCAAGTAAAAATTTACAGAGCGAAGTGAATTGAATGGAGTATGTTGGTTTTTCAATAAATTATGTAATGGGTAGAGAATGCTAAAATAGTTAAATGTACATATAAAGGCAACGATATGTTAATTTGGTCTTATTATGACTAGGATTCGCCTATTTAATGAACTATGAGAAGTAGATGCTTCAAATATATATTAATATATTTTATATGATCTCAACTCTCGAAAACCATAATATGCACAGCATTCCAAACTCTGTTTTTCAACAAATCAAAGTCTTAAACTAAAAAAAATACTGAATTTACTCAAGCATCCAGCATTCATAGTTCAAAACAAACTCATTAAATACCATACTCACCTAGCATATATTACAGCGTATCTCTCAGTCAAGCATTGCCTCGTCTAGTATCCTCTTAGCTTAGTTTACTTTATTTCTGTTTTTGCTTTTGCTGGCATTTATTATGCATAAGCAATTTACATATTTATAGTTAACAAAAAAGAAGAAGGCAAGACGATGCAGGCGCTGCTACATATGCAGCCAGAAGTTGAGAACTTCGCCCATATATAGAGCAATAACTGAATAATTTCATTAAAGCGAATGGCAAATATCCAGGCATTAAACTCCCACTCGAGTCGACTCGACTACCCATCTTGGCCATGTTCCTTTTTCACTTCTTTTTTTCTTCTTCTTTAGTTGCAGTTTTTTGCTTCCTTTTGCTACTTGTAAATTATGCAAAAGGCTTCGCAAAATTGCTGCCAGCTGCCTTCGCTCATGCTGCTCATGCTGCTACTGCATTTTTTTAATGCTGCTAAGGATGCGCCATTGGGGCAAGCCCAAGTCCAACCCAGCCCATTTAATTAGCCATTAAGTTTTATTGCTCGCAATTTTGTTTAATTTGCTTTAAATACAGCGAGCAAAAAGCTGCAAAGAGATAGCAAAAAAAGGTTTCTATATATATATTTAGAGAAGAAATAGTCTTGTAACTGGTTGAGTGGGTGGACGGCAAGAACTGCCCCCCACTCAGCAGCACAAAAAGTGAATCAACCGAAGGGTATGCCAGAAAAAACTAGCATAGTTTTAAATGTTGTACAAAAGAAAATGGTATTTTTTTTGCACTGCGCCAAGAATTACATAGTTTTTGTATGAAAAGTTTGGGCTTTGCTGGCATAAAGGCAGTCGAAGCCCTTGATAAGCTCTTGAATAAAAGTTCAAAGTTAAGCAGTTGTTTTTGGCCAAGTGTTTTGACTGCAAAATTGATAGGTTTATGCTGAAAGTGTGCTTAAAGAAATCTCGGGTGAAGTTGCTCGTTGTGGTATTAAGGGAAATTGGAAGGAGCTTTATGATTTTTGTGCTAGCAGACAATGCTTTGACTATTTGATACATACTTAATTGATGGACACTCTTATTCGATGGACAACAGCCTCTTGACTGCAGCTCAATCTGCAGCAGACTTTGTTTTACTTGCTCTAGCTCGGCATGGTCTTCCTTAAACTCATAACTCTCTTCTGTTTAAATCATTGGCGCTATATTCTGATAGCTGAGATTTGCTGTATAAATTTAGTATTTATTTTTATTTAGTATATATGTTTTATTTTATATATTTTTCATTTTTTTTCTTTAATTTTTATTTGCTATATAATTTCAGTATTTATTTTTATTTAGTATATATATTTTATTTTATATATTTTTCATATTATATTTTAGATTTTTATAGTATTTATATCATTTATAGACCGCCCAAACAAGCTTGTTAGTATTTTCTCAAACTATGTTTTAGCAACTGTTCAAGCTATCGATAGTAAAAAGTTATTGAAATATTCAATAGAATTCACCATTTGAACAGGAATCGAATTTTAATTTTAAAAATAATTTATTTAATTTTTCGTATATTTAAATTTAATATTTTATTACATAAAAAATTTAATTTTATTCAAAAAATAATGTTGAGAATTAATGTTTATAATATAGAAAAGAAAAGAATATAATTTTGTACTTTTTATACCCTGAACCCATTGAAAATGGGAAAATCAGGGTATAATGTTTTTGTTGGAGGGCGTATGTATGTAACAGGCAGAAGGAGGCGTGGCAGACCCCATAAAGTATATATATTCTTGATCAGGATGACAAGCCGAGTTGATATAGCCATGTCCGTCTGTCCGTCTGTCCGTCTGTCCGTCTGTCTGTCCGTATGTATGAACGCGTCGTTCTCAGAACCTATAAGAGCTAGAGACTTGAAATTTTTTATGTAGGTCCGTGAATATCACGAAAAGATCGAGTTTGTTAAAAAAAGTCGATAACTATTTTAATTTTATTGTTATCGATTAAAAACAATATCGAATGTTAGTTATAAAATTATATCTCCCACGTCTTTATAGCTAGAGTCCCCAAATTTTTCTGTAAGTTTTATATTTATTTTCTCTAATTTGGTTTTTGTTAAATTTTGGATACCGGCTCCAAATTTCCCCAAATATTTAAATTGAGGTTAGTTGCACTCAAAGCCAGTAAATGAATGGGTTTACATTTTTAAAAATTGGAAAAAATGTAATAAAATATGTTGAACATAAGCTGAAAATTTCATTCAAATCCATTAATTCGCGCAGAAGTTATTAAACAAAACGTTTGGCCAATCGGCCAAACACGTGACCAGCAAAGCAAAGCAAACTGTTTTCCTATACATGTGCACACATACACACATACACATTGAGCTGCGTGCATCTAGCAACTTCTAAAACCCGCAAGTTTTAGTGTACATTTTTCTAATAGATGGCGCTATGATTTGCGAATTATCAGCTGCTCAGTTGGTTCGAAACTTGGATGGTGCTATTCAATCGAACCATAGATGACGCTATTAGCTAAACAATTGAAATGAATTGAATTTAGTTTTCTGTGCGTTTATACGAAATGCTAATTATGCAGTATTTTAACGCAGATAGCGCGGGGTTTAGGGTATCTCCTAGTCGGGACCGCCGACTAGAGTTTTCTTACTTGTTATACCCTGAACCCATTGAAAATGGGAAAATCAGGGTATAATGTTTTTGTTGGAGGGCGTATGTATGTAACAGGCAGAAGGAGGCGTGGCAGACCCCATAAAGTATATATATTCTTGATCAGGATGACAAGCCGAGTTGATATAGCCATGTCCGTCTGTCCGTCTGTCCGTCTGTCTGTCCGTATGTATGAACGCGTCGTTCTCAGAACCTATAAGAGCTAGAGACTTGAAATTTTTTATGTAGGTCCGTGAATAGCACGAAAAGATCGAGTTTGTTAAAAAAAGTCGATAACTATTTTAATTTAATTGTTATCGATTAAAAACATTATCGAATGTTAGTTATAAAATTATATCTCCCACGTCTTTATAGCTAGAGTCCCCAAATTTTTTTGTAAGTTTTATATTTATTTTCTCTAATTTTGATTTTTGTTAACGCTATTAGCTAAACAATTGAAATGAATTGAATTTAGTTTTCTGTGCGTTTATACGAAATGTTAATTATGCAGTATTTTAACGCAGATAGCGCGGGGTTTAGGGTATCTCCTAGTCGGGACCGCCGACTAGAGTTTTCTTACTTGTTTGTGTGCAATGAGTGATTTATAATGATAATTTACTAAATTATCATTAAATTAAATTTAGCCATTCAGAGGGACAACGAGAGAGAGAGAGAGGCATAAGTTACAGTTAGAAAGAGTAAGACTCGCTTTTGAGCATCTATATTCTAGTTTCAGTTTAGATTCTGTACTTTCTCTTAGCCTTTGTAATTATTAAGTTTAAGCTCAAATTTAATACTCCAACTCATACTTCACAATTTTGGACTTTAAGCTCAACTTTTAATTTTAAAATTCGCAATTTGTAAGCGAAACGTTGACAATCGAAGTGCACAACAAAAAGAAAGCTGAGCACAAAATGCGAAATGTAATTTTTATTTATTTTATTTAGCTTTTTTCATGTGTGTGGAGAAAATTGGATTTGCACGCGCGCATTTTGCAATAAGCCATAAAATTTAATTTGATTATAAAAGTTTTCTATAACACGGCAACCGAAATGCCAGCAACTGCCATGGCAGCAGCAGCAGCAGCAGCGCAGCAGCAACTACTTTCATAGCAGCCATTGAGTTTTTCCAAACAAACAATTGATGGGGTAGGGGCAGGGGGGTTGGTTAGGGTATTGCATATGCTGACTGACATGCGGCAGCAATTTGAATGCACAGTCGGAGCAGCAGCAGCAGAAATTGCAGGACATGCGAGCACAAAAAGGTAAAGCTAACTGGTACAAATTGAAAAAGGCAAAATTGCCTCAACTAAAATGCAAAAAGGACATTGGGCAAAGCATATTGCCAAAGCGCAATGCGTTGGGCAAGCAACAGGAAAAAGAGCAGAGGCAGGAGCCGGAGCAGTAGTGGGAGTAGGGGTAAAAGCAGCAGCAGGAATAGCAGTAGCAGAGCCTGCACTAAGAGCCAGGCGAACTCCGAGTCAACTCTTGACATTTTGCTAACTTAAGGGATTTTAATTTTATTTATGCTACTTAAGTATGCTGCATACTTTTTGCTGGTACTTTTTGCCTGCATTTCTTACTAAGGTAAAGAGCGAAAATCTCTTGAAGCGCAATTTTAAAAGGAAAATGCTATAACTCTGATTTTATTATAATGCTACAAAGAGCATAAGGCAAAGGGAGGAAAATGCGCTTTATGCCATTTATAGTTCGTGCAAAAGATAATATTTTACTATTGTTCAATTTGGTTAAGTAATGCTATTGATAGAAGATGTCTTAGAGCTCGTAAAATATATATATTAATATTTATATTTTTGCCTTTAAAGTTTATTTATATATAGTGGCTAAGCATTGATAGCCTAGCTATGCCCGCATATATAGCTGTTTAAAGCCAAATCAGTTTCTCAGCTTGAAATCCAAGCTACTACGGTTGCTTGGCAGTTGTTTGAGTTTTGAATAGTATTAAGCTTAGCTGTCATAGCTACCATCATCTGTCCTTCTATAAAGACTAATTTGTTTTGAAACAATATCATGGTCAAATTTGAGCATTTTCTAGTTATTTAAAGCCTCTCACATGTTAGCGAAATATTCTTAATAATTAATCAATATTTAAGCTTTATTTAAGGTTTGTTTTGAGCTGAGTATTTATTCAATTATCAGTATTAATAGTTATTATTATTTAGTTATTATTATTTCTTGGCAATATCTAATAGAAAATTGTAGTTTTCTATAAACTACTTCTAGGGGCTAAACGAAATTTTGAAATTTATTATATTTACAAAAAAGAAAAAATTAATTAAACTAAATTTTTCTTAAATATATTCTTTTTTATTTTTTTTAATAGTTTTTTTTTCTCTAATATATTTTTTTATATTATTTTTTATATTAATTTTTATATTAGTTTTCATATTATAAAAATTTATATTATTATTATTATTTTATATTTTATATTTTTTTATTTTATTATTTTATTTTTATTTTTATTATTATTATATTTTTTTTTATTTTTATTACAAATGTTTTATGAATTGTCCCTCTTCCCTTTGCAAAATATAAAATACTTGCAATTAAAAAATTTTTTTTAATATTTTTTTTTTTCAAGACTAAATACATAATATTATTTAATTTGATTTTATATAATATCATTTTACACATATATTCGCTCAATAAATAGACAATATTAGAAAGCTCTCAGCTGCTGCCCCAGGCAAAATAAAAGCTGGTACAAATTGTTGCTCGAGTGCACTGTAAATGGAGCAGAAGTCCATTAAGCATACGCCCCGGGTGCGCTTTGTAGTTTTCAGTTCATTTACCTGCTAGATAGGCAAAGCAAATGATAAATATCAGAGAGCCAAAACAAAAGAGGCCCTAAAAAAAGGCAAAGCCAAAAGAAAACATTAGAACAGCGGCCAGAACAGGGCCAGATAGTCATGGCTGAGGCATCTATGGCTATGGCTATGGCTATTGCTTATAGCCCCAGAGACTGGGACCAACAACAATGACTTCACATGCTTATGAGCATTTAATTAAATGCAAGAACAAGGAGACATTGTTGAGCAAGCAACAAACCGAAACTGCATACTTAATGAAAAGCAGCTGCCTTTTGGGCAGCCCCCAGAGTCCCAAAAGTTGCTAATTAAAAAGGCAAACAACAACAGCAGCATCGAGCTGCAGCAGCAGCAGGAAGCTGCTTGCAACATCAAGATGCCGCACGAACCGAAACGTCGGCCCAAGCGAATGTTGTTAACCTTTGCTCAGTAGCAACAGCAACAGCAGCAGCAGCAGCAACAACTACAAGGAACTGCTGCTCGTCTTTGACAAGCCAAGGAGCAAACGCTATCACCAGGGACCAAAAAAAAACAGCAGCCTAACGATCAATAGAACAGAAGGGAGCTGAGAGGTTGAGGCAATTGCATGCAGCAGCAGCAGCAGCAACACCAGCAACAACAGCAGCAACATTTTCGTGCAGTTGACATTCGTGCCAAGTGGCAGCAGTGCGGCAGTCGGCAACTGTTGCAAGTTCTTAGAACGCGCCACATGCTGCGCCACGTTCCGCTGTTGCCAACATCATCATCATCTTCATGATGATGATGATGATGATGATGATTGCTATTGAACTTGAATTTTAAGTGCTGCTGCTGCTGGTGGTGGTTGCTGTTCCATAGGCAGAACAACCTCTTCAAAACTGCAGGGTTAGATGGAAGGGCAGCTACCGTTGACCGCATATGAGCTGATGACCGATCGAAGGCACAGGCACTTGTCTAGCCTCTCAAACTGGAAGTTTGAAAGACATTGAGCAGACACCTAACAGCTTGAAGCTAGATTTGGGCGCATATGTCCCATGTCCGATAAGAGATTAGCAGTAAAGAGAAGCTTATATTTATATTTATATTTATATTTATATTTATATTTATATTTATATTTATATTTATATTTATATTTATATTTATATTTATATTTATATTTATATTTATATTTATATTTATATTTATATTTATATTTATATTTATATTTATATTTATATTTATATTTATATTTATATTTATATTTATATTTATATTTATATTTATATTTATATTTATATTTATATTTATATTTATATTTATATTTATATTTATATTTATATTTATATTTATATTTATATTTATATTTATATTTATATTTATATTTATATTTATATTTATATTTATATTTATATTTATATTTATATTTATATTTATATTTATATTTATATTTATATTTATATTTATATTTATATTTATATTTATATTTATATTTATATTTATATTTATATTTATATTTATATTTATATTTATATTTATATTTATATTTATATTTATATTTATATTTATATTTATATTTATATTTATATTTATATTTATATTTATATTTATATTTATATTTATATTTATATTTATATTTATATTTATATTTATATTTATATTTATATTTATATTTATATTTATATTTATATTTATATTTATATTTATATTTATATTTATATTTATATTTATATTTATATTTATATTTATATTTATATTTATATTTATATTTATATTTATATTTATATTTATATTTATATTTATATTTATATTCATATTTATATTTATATTTATATTTAGCACTATTTAATTAAATATTATCAAGACTAGAAGTCGCCTTAACATCTCAGGTATCCTCTCAAACTGTTAGTTTGAAATGCTCTGCCCTAGTTTGAAATACACTGAACTCTAGTTGCTTCAAACGAGCTACTAAAGCAGCTGCTCTGCAGTTCAGCTCGCCCATCAGGAACTCTTCGCCTTAACCTAGCCACTCAAACTGTCAGTTTGAGCTGCATTGAACACGTTGCCAGCCAATTGACACTTGACTAGGTACACAAATAGCAATAGCCCAGGAGAGAGAGAGAGAGAGAGAGAGAGAGAGAGAGAGAGAGGGGGAGACGAACGAATCATAGAAATGCAAGCACAACTATTTAATGTCACTTTGGCACTTCCTTAAAAGTCCCGCGCCAGCGTCTCCTGTCGCCCCGAGCAGGCAACAAAAATATTTTCGCAACGTCTTTTTGTGCGCTAAGAATTTCTAATTAGTGGCGCCATATTCTAGACTCCAATGGGTGTCGTCGTCGTCGTCGTCGTCTCCGTCTGTTGACGCCAATCTCAGGCTCTGGCTGCTGCCTGTTGCCTCGGCCAACTCTAACTGTTGTTGTTACTGCTACAAAAGGCATTGGCGGCGACGAGCTGCGCGCTGGCTAACATAGCCAGCCCAGTGCTGCCCCAAGTCCCTCGCCAGTCGCCAGTTGCTGTTGCCTTTGGCAGCGACGTCGTCGTCGTCGTCGTCGTCGGTAGCCTGTTTGCTGCCTTAATTCGACGCAAATATTTTACAGGCTGCCTTCGCTGCTAATTACGTTAAACATATTGCGTGACACGCCCCCTACTCCTGGGCTGCGGCAACGCGTGAATTGCCGCAGTGCAAATCAGTTATATTTTTTACTTATTTTTGGTGCTAATTACATTGTAACAGCTGTTTACAGCTGCTTAACAGAGATTATGTTAAGCTGGCCATGTTATTTAACATAGGTACTGTTAAGTTGGGGCTTTTCAGTGTCAGAGTTGTTATCAAGCTAAAGATAATATTCTATATATGCAGTTGCAGCTTCAATAGCTGTTTACAGCTGCTTAACAGAGCTGATGTTAAGTCGGTGTGTCAGCTAACATAGATACTGTTAAGCTAAGACTGTTCATTGACTTGAGTTGTTATCAAACTAAGGATAATATTTTGTATAGATTGTGTTTAACAGAGGCTGTAAGTTAACAGTGGTATAACAGAGATACTGCTAAGCTAACGTTTTTGGATAAGAAATTTGCATAAAAATTACAGTATGTAAAAAACAGACAATGTTAAGCTCAAAATGTTACTTAACAGAACAGCTGTAAAGTTGAGCATTAGCTAATATCAGAGGTAATGTTAATCTGAGGCTGTTAGTCAATAAATATTCTGTTATGTTGCTGTTATCAGCTATACATATAGCTGTAAAGCTGCAGCTGTTAGTTAGACAGCCACTGTTAAACTGCAGTTCTTGGCTAACATTCACTGCTTGTAATTAACATTAGCATAAACGAAAGCTTTAAATCTTCGCCCGGCTCGATTTCAGCTGCCAAATCAAGCTGAAAAAATCTCAATTTCTTGCTGTATTTGAACCCTGGCAGCGGCTACGTGATTACAAATTCATCTCAAAGTGCCAGCTCATAAATCTCGCGTGCCGTGAATCTCTTTTGAGCAATTCTCTCATTTCATTTCCATTGTGGAGCTATAAAGCCGTCCGACTTTTGGACTCGACTATCAAGTGGCGCGCATCGCCAAAACTTTGTTGTTTTTTTCTTATTTCTCTTTTTTTTTTTTGTGTTGTATTTGAATCTCAAGCTCGAATCGCGCTATCCGCCGCGAATCCCTTGAAACCTTTTGCTTGATGTTTTGACCCTTTTCAAGATGTTGTCTTCATTGCGTGCCGGGGCCCACAAAGAATAAGGAAGCAATAGAGAAGCCTCTTGCCAAATGCCATGGCTTGAGTCGGGGGAAAAGAAAAACGTAAACTTGATGAACGAATTTGTGATAATATTATTTATTTGCTGTCTTATTCTCTCTCTCTCTCTCTCTCTCTCTCTCTCTCTCTGTCTGTTTATCTGCGCTAAGCGTGCCTCATAATTTCTAATTTATTAGCTATGCTAACTTTTATTTCCTTTGATATCGAATCGCAGGCTTAAATGAACTTTACAGTTGGACAGTCACTGAGCTGTCAATGACATTTGGCCATGCAGTTGCTTTATAACTGTATGTTAACTTCTAATGTATAGCGTAACAGCGCTCTTAACAGTCACTATTTTCTATGTTAACAATTGTTAACATCTGTTAACTCTTACAGTTTTAGCTGCACTGCACTTTACACTTTTCTCACAGTCAACCAGTCCCATCCTCCCACTCTCTCTCTCTCTCTCTCTATCTCTATCTCTCTCTTTCTAGCATCCACCTAGACCTAATCAATCGCCTAAATGCCAGAACGTAATTAACATTACACTCAATTAACATTTTCTGTTGGCCACTGTTAACAGTTAAACGCTGTTCTCGCCGCTCTCGCTCGCTCTAGGCTCGTTTGCTGCCCACACAGCGGTCGCAGCTGCTGCTGCCAAGGAGCAGCCAAGTCAATAAACGCGTTTATTGTCTTACCCAACACTAGTCTCCAGCACCGCCCCGGCTCCTAGCACTGTGTGTACATTGTCTGTGTCTTGGTGCCAAGAAAAATGTTGCTGTCGCGCCAACGTTTGCCATTGTCGTCGTCGTCGTCGTCGTCACTGGCGTCTGCCTCGCCTCATCTTCTCCCTACTCTCTCTCTCTCCCTCTCTCTCTCTCTTTGTATCTCCTGTGTGCCCCCTCGATCTTTGTTCTATTCGT
Source organism: Drosophila paranaensis (assembly GCA_035047545.1). Lineage (NCBI taxonomy): Eukaryota > Metazoa > Arthropoda > Insecta > Diptera > Drosophilidae > Drosophila > Drosophila paranaensis. Next base: position 5,919,036 of record JAWNPL010000145.1, on the reverse strand, counting down.
GGTTCTTGCGCCAACTTTTGTCCATTTTAAGGCAGCTGGAATGTTGCTTTCTTGTAAATTGTTTAAATAAAAGACACAATACCAACAACAGCAAACAGCAGCGCAGCTCGCTCGTTCTCTGCTGTTTGCTCTCTCTCTCTCTCTCTCTGTTTGGCTACTGTTCTGTTAGTTTCTGCCTCTCCTCAATGAGCTGCCTGCTTTGAGTTTGTTTTCTTTTCCACTTTTCGAATAGCAAAAAACTATTTGTTTTGCGCCTTATTTAGTTTTTGTGCCTTGCGCTGCACCTGCTCCAGCTCCAGCTCCAGCTGCTGTTGGCATAACAGCGGCCCTAACAGTCACATTACATTAACATTAACAGCAGGCGGCCAGCTGAATCGTGATAAGTTTTACCAACTGACTACAAATTCTCTTAAATAAACATTAATTTTTTTGTGTGCATTAAAATATTTCCTTCCATAGTTATCATACCCTAGCCTACGCTCTTGTTAGTTTTGACAAGCAGCTCTAGTTAACAGACGTCAGGTCCCTGGGCACGTGCTTCAGATTCTAATAAGAATTTAAAAATAAAACATCTAGAGAGAGAGAAAAACTCGCATCCACTCAGAGATCAAGTCGTTTTAATTAGAATTCTAAATGTTTCAAAGGAAGTTGGCGCTTGTCTCCACCAGCTTATTAATATTAATGCCTAGGGTTGGCTACACATAGACAGAGATAGAGTCTAGAGTCTCGAGTCTCGAGTCTCGAGTCTCTGGTCTGCCACACTTTGAGCATCCGTCGCACGCAATCCCAGAGGTCAGCTTTGGCTCTCTTTTATCTGCAGCTACATCATCTTCGGCTTGTTGCATTCGTTGCGTTGTTAGCGGGCCTATCTGATGATGATTATATCAACTTCATCATCATCAGCAGCGTCATCTAATGATGATGGGCCTCTGCTGCTCTTTTCCGCATAAAAACCAAACTAATACCCAAGCCAAAACCTATAATTTATGTGCTTCAAATTCAATTTTCATTCAGCAAAATTGCAAACAAACAAAAAAAGAGATGATAAAATATATATCTGTATATATCTGTATATATATACATACATATACAGTCCGGTGGTCTTTCTCGTCTGCTGCGCCAATGTGGGAAAGGGAGCAGACGTTCGTTCAGCTTTTTAGCCCGAATCAAATTCAAGTGCTGCAAAAGTATTTTTTCGTTGCCAAGAACCACAAAAAAACGGCGCCCTTAGACATGTTTTTTATTCGTGAATGAGTCACGCGTAAAAGGAACCTGCAAATCGCTAATCCCTTAGCTTGCTACAGTCCACACTGGCTATGGGTGAAGCAATGACTTGATGATTAATATTTATTGATTGATTCATAGATATTTTAAATTCTGTTTTGAATATAGAAATTTTCTTAAATTAAAAAAAATGAATAAAATGTTAAGTGTATGTTAAGTTTTAAAAAATGTTAAGTGTATGTTAAGTTTGTTAACTGTAAACATTTCACGCTGCATGCAATATTAAGTATCAGCTGTGCTTTAATTATTGAATAATGTTAAATGCATGTTAAGCTTTTATGGTTCGCACTCGTTTTAATGAACAACACATCAATTTTATACATTTTAAATACATTTTTATTTTATTATAATGCATACATATTTTTGTTTATTTAAAATCATAAAAAAAAACAACGAAAATTCAGTTAGAATGGGTATTCAATTTATGAACTTTTTTTTATACTATCCATACACTTTGTATTTATACAAACAATTAATTATTTCCCACACTTTTGATAGATGACTTAAATATATATATAAATAAATATATATAAAAATATTTTTTCATTCATATCAGCTTCAACTTAAGCTAATTAATTTATTAATATTAAACTCAATTGGAAATATTTCTAAATTTGTCAGAATCCCTCAGAGTCTAAATTTTAAAATACTATTTCATTATTTCCAAGAAATTTTTTATTTAAAATTAAATCAGGAACAACTTAAATTTTCAATACAAAGCTAAAGATACAATTAAAGAAATAATAAATTTAAATATATAATCAATTTTGCTTCTCTCTTTATCAATTTTAAATATACCTCAAACTGAATACTATAACAATTTCTTGTTCGAGTTGCTAAGCTTGAGTTCCTTAGGCAGTTTTCACTGTAGCCTAATGTGTAAGCTCTACACAGCAAGCAGAAAACCGGAAATAGGCCACACACGTTGCAGAGCAGCTCAAAATGTTTGACTGTCTGTTTGGCAGTCAGTCAGACAGACTTTAAGTTTGACAGTCGGTTTGTCAGTCACTCATAAATAAGAGAGGCGCCAGAGCGAAGCTGCTCCTTTTTGGCAGTTAGATATTCGCTTTTTTTTTCTCTCGAAGTTTTTTTCCATGCGTAAATTTCACACCTTTTTGGCAGACCCAAAGAAATTTCAATAAAACTCAGAGATTGAGATATATACATATGTATGTATGTATATATACTGGCCATAGTCTATACAGGTTTGTGCATGGCTGAAGTATGACTAATGCCCGCGTTGCTTGTGAAGTGCAAATGCCAAATATTTTGCGGTTCCCAGCTTCGGGTTGAATAATTTTCTTAATGCCCCGGGCGTTACGCTTAGGCTGATTCTTGGACATTATTTATGGCCATTATGCTGGCTCGTTTGGAGGTTAGCTTTATGGCGCGGCGTTGCACTCGAATCAGTCAGCCGCTGAATGCAACATTTGCAGTTCCAGTTCCAGTTCCAGTTCCAATTCCAATTCCGAGAACCGTGAATGCGAAGTCTAGACCCAAAGGCAAAACGCTGCGACACTTTGTCGCCTTCAACTTAGGACCCGCCGCCAGCGTCCTCCAGCCCCTCCCATTCCAACTCCTTGCACACTTCTGTGAACCCATTGGCAAGTTTTTGGAGTACCAGCATATTGTGCTCAAGTTTCAGGTTTAGGTTTGTTCTGTTTTGTTTTGTTTTGTTTTGTTTTACTTTACTTTATTTTTTTTTATGGCCCGCCTGGTTCTTTATTTAATTTTTTATTTTATTTTTTGCCTTCTTCGCCTTTTGTTGTGCTTAGCACGAAATGCAGTTGAGCCAGCAGGCAGGCTGTGTCGGCTGGGTCTAGGGATCCCAAGCCAGTTCGCGCTTCTCATTTTCATTTTAAATGAAGTGTCAAAGACTTTAAATAGCTTTTGATGCTACTGTGAATGAAGCTGTTTTTCATTTCGCTATCGCTTCGTATCATATCGCATGTTGCTGTTAGTTTCATTATTGTTTGTTGCCTTTGCTCATTATGATTGTTGTTGCTCGTTGCTTGTTGCTTGCTGCTGATTGCTGTTGTTGGCCGTTGGCCGTTGCTTGTTGCTCGATTGCAGCATCGCATTTGTCTCTGTGGGCAAATGCAATTAACCAGCGTCAAAGTCAGGCTTTGTGTTGTAATTGCAATCGTCGGCGAGTGGCAGCAGCAGCAGAAGGAGTTGCCATTTCAATATAGACGCAGACAATACGATCTAACAGTAAAATATATAAATGATCTAACAGTAAAGCTGTAAGAACTTTGCAGCATAAATGGCTAAGCTTGTATTAATTATTTCGTAAAGGCGAGAAAACGATAAAGCGAGATATACATATTTAATGTGTAGCGCTCTTCTATGCGATTTTCAAAATGCGAGTTAATGCAATAAGAGAGAAAGTGCAAACAAATAAATGATTAATCTTACTATATAGTAAGACTATGTAGTCAGATCCGATTTGCCATGCCCATCAGGGGGCTATGGCTGTATAACTTTTGCTCAATATTTAGAGGATTGGGCCGATTTGCCACTCCCTTAGTAGGCGTATCGGGTAAGTCTTTACAGTTTATTAGACGAGGGTATACATGAGTTATATCTGCCAATTTTCAAGTCTCTGGCTTCTAGTTTATACAGACAGACGAACAGAGGTATAGACGGACGTACAGTCAGATGGAGATTGCATTAAACCAATATGCCCATTTCACTTTCATGAATAAGTATAAAAAGTAAAAGTAACTCATGTGCACTATGCTCTTGCCATCTGTCGGTATTCTTATCTTAGTTTGCTTAAAGAGATAATATATAATATATGTATTTATATTAAAGCAAATCCATTCAATAATCCATCAAGCAATTCCTTTCCCACACATCCGAGCTCCCATTCATTTAGCCAATGCACAAACCTTTACCATTTGGCTCATACATGCGATTCACTTGTTCGCTGTTGTTATTGTTGATTGTTGTTGATTGTTTTTTAACAAATATTTTTTTGCGATGATGTGAAGAGCGCGAGGCCTGACAGATCGTTTGGTCGACTGACTGCCTGATGGCCTGCTGAAGCGATGGACTTTGCATTGTGTTGCTGTTGTTGTTGTGGAGCCACTTGAAACCGGCGGCTGTCGCACTTCACTTCACTTTGCAATCTGAATGTTTTTAATGCCTCACAGAAGCAAAAAAAAAAATTCTTTAAATATATGTAAATAAAAAAAAACAACAACGAAAGGCATGTATTCCATGTGCTTATAAAAAGCTTCCGTATAGCCTTTTTGCAAATATTTACAGTTTGTTTTTTATTTAATTACGAATATGCGAAAAGCGAAAACTGACAAGCAGCAGGGGGAGCGAGAAGTGAGGCAGGCATAAAAATTAAAGGGGCAGAGAGACAGCGAGTGGGGCAGGCATAAAATCAAAATGTAAACTGATAGCCGAAGCAACTGAAGGCAGCTGAAGGGCAGCTTTTAAGCTGACAGTGCCTCTCAAACTGTGCTCAAGCGTCAGGCTCAGGTTGATTGTCTTTTTAGCCATTGTTGTTGTTGTTTTTACTGCTGCTGCTGCTGCTGCTGCTGACACTGCGGTAGGTTGTTTGCTTTTCGGCTGTCTCTCACTTTATTCTGTTTTTGTTTTTGTTTTTTTTTTTCGGGCTGAAGACAGCGTGCCTAAGTGGCTTTAGTCGATAGAATGTGCAAGTGCGGGCACCGTTAGGCGCTCTGCTGCCTTTTTGCGACAGCGTGTGAATGAGACAGAAAAAAGATAACCAGAAGCTGGCTTAGCCCTAAAGCAAATATCGTAAATAGAGTTCTGGCAAAAGGCTGCGAAATTTATTGCTGCCAGAAAATTTATTAGCAGAAAAAAACTGTCAAATATTTGTTTAAAATATACGTAAATTATTTTTGTACATATTAATTTTTTTTATATTTATTGAACTATTTTTATATATTTACTAATTTTTTTTAAAATAGTTATTAATTTTTTTTCATATATTAAATTATTTTTATATATATATTTGTTAAATTATTTTTATATATTTATTAAATTAGTTTTGATATATTTATGAAATAGTTTTTATATATTTTTGTATATATTGAATTTTCTTTAATATTTATTAAACTATTTTTATATATTTACTAAGCTATTTTTAAATATTTACTAAATTGTCTTCACATATTAGTGAATTAGTGTTTTACATTTTTCAAATAGTTTTTATATATTTTTAAAATTATTTTTATATATGCATTTATTAAATTAATTTTTATATAAACAGAAACAGATTTTATATATATTTTTTTTATCATTTTTTGCATATATTAATTAAAATATTTTTATATATATTTATTAAATTAGTTTTATACATATATATATATATATATATATATATATATATATATATATATATATATATATATATATATATATATATATATATATATATATATATATATATATATATATATATATATATATATATATATATATATATATATATATATATATATATATATCTGAAAAAGATTTTATACATATTTCAAAAAATTTTGTTATATATTTAAAAAAATTATTTTTATATATTTATAAAATATTTGTATTATTAAATTAGTTTTTATTCATAAAATAATTTGTATATATTTTTTAAATATGTGAAGTAAATTGTATTTGTATAACTATAAAATAATTTATGTATTTATTAAATTATTCTTATATTTATTAAATTAATTTTTAACATTTATAAAATTATTTTTATATTAAATTAAATTATTAAATTATTAATTATTACAAAAATAGGGGATATTTCTAATACCCTCTACAATTCAATTCAATTATCATATATCTTCTATATATATATATATATATATATATATATTGATTTATTATCGCTGCACTATTAATAAATTTTAATTAATTGTAATTGCTTTATTTATTAATTATTTTAATCTTAATCGCCTCGGCCCAGTCATAAATCATCTCGCTTTAGTTTGTTCTGCGCTCAGACTCTTTCTTTTATTATCGCAGCTGCTTGGTGCTGCTTTAGGCCCAATATACCTGCAGCTTATGGGCAATTGGTCGTTTATATTTTGAGCATTTATCTGGGCAATACTTAGTCAAGGCTATGGCCAACTTGAGGCGCTAATCTTCATCGAGCAGAGAATACTTGAAGTACCATATTGCAGGCCAGGCTGAATCCCTTTTGGGCCAGGGTGCAGCCCATTATGAGCATTGCCCATCGCCCAATGCCCATTGCCTGTTGGCTGATCAATCGTACAATTGAGTAAAACTCAACTTTATTTGCCGTAGTTGCAGCAGGCGACGCTTTTTGCTGCCTCCTGTTGCATGTTGGCCCGTCCCGGCCTGGCCCGGCCTGGGCTTTGGCTTTGGCTTTGTTGTTTTAATGGCTTTCGCTAACATAAAAGCCATTAAGATAACATTTTTATAGGATTTCAATGGCAGTCACGGCAGCAACAGTTGCTGCTGCTGCTGCTGCATCAGTCGAGGCAACAAAGAAGCTTTTGGCCGTTTTTTATGGGCGCAGCAGCTGCTGTGGCCCTACCACAAGCCACGTCCAAATGTCATTGACTATCAATAGAAGATGCGGCCCTGCACTTGGCAACAGGTTGTTGGCTGTTGCTGTTGCCTGCTGCTGCCTTTGTTTCAACTGCGCCCAGTTAGTTAACCGATGCCCAATGTGCGCTTATTAAACGCAATATTTGTGGCAAGTTGCAGCCAGAGCCTCCGACTCGGCCTCGGACGCGGCAACTGCAACTGCAACTCCAGCTATCGGCCATCAAGTGCGATTTATTTTTGTTGATTTTTTGCGTGCTGCCTGCCTGGCTGGTTGGCTGCGCCCAAAAGGGTTTTTTTTTCTTAGTGCGCTGCTCTATGTGCTGCGGCACTTCCTACTTCCAGGTTGCAACAATTGCAACATGCCAATGGGGGCAGCATCCCAATGGCCACTGCCCACTGCCCACTGCCCAGTGTGCTTCGATCAGCCCTATGCTGCTGCATGCAAGCTCCCCATCGTTTTGCCGTAGTCACACTTTTGCACTCTGTTACGACTGCTCAGCGCCCAAGCCCCACTCCAATCACAATGCCACTCGATGATGCAATGCTCTGGCTCTGACCCTGCCACTGCCTCTGGTGGCCACACAGTGGGCAAATTGCGTTGCAAATTTTGCGACAAAATTGAAAATGTAAATTAATTTTTAGAAATTTCATTTTTAAAATGGAAAAATAAATAAAAAATAATTAAATACAAGTATTTAAAAATTTTATAAAATATTAAAAAAAAAATAAATATAAAATTTATGGAATTTTGTTATTCAATTATTTTTCATTTTTATAGTAACTTAAATTAAATTGTTTTTTTTTTTAGTTTTTTAGTAATTTAAATTAAATTGTGTTCTTTTTTTTAATTTTTAATTTTATTAATTTATAATATTTAAAAATATGTTTATGGCATACATACATTTTTTTTCGTAATACAATTCTGAATTATTTTAAATATTTAAACTGTAAACTTAAATGCTAAAAAAGTGTTTTGTGTTTTTAAAATTTAAAATTAAATGCATTGATTCTTTTTCTCTATGAATAATGAATAATTTATAAACATTGAGGTAAATACATATATGTATATTATTTAAGTTATGAATTATTTTATTCCATTTCTTGAGTTTAATACATATTTAATAATATGTTAACAATAAATTAAATTAGAAACGTGTTTATTTGAAGCACAATATTTTAATATTATATTATTACATATCAAATTTATTATATTATAAATTATATTATATAATTATACTAAACTTAATGCAAACTATAAGAAATTTTTTAGAATATTGAGAATTTTTTTATAAATATTTTTAAAGCATTTTAAAATATTTGTATAAATTAAATACATTAGAAACATTTTAAAAACAAATTTTTTTAAATATGTAAATCATATTTTAAATAATTTGAGTATGATTTATTAAGTTAACATTTTTCTTATAATTTTTGTTATAATTTGAAATACGTATGTATTTTATTTTATTTTATTTGTTTAATCTGCTCTATATTTCCATTATCTATGACCACTGTGCAGCCTTACCACACTTCAACAAATCGCTTCACATTCTTTTTTGCTTAATGTTTCGTTTGGCTTTTTCTATTTTTCTTTTTTTCTTTTTTTTTTTTTTGTATTTATTTTCATTTTTTTGTTTCATCTTCTATCTCTAATGCCCGACAATTGTTGCCACTTCTTCTTCCTAGTTGGCTTGGGCTTTGTTTTGTTTTAGTTTTTAGCCTTTGTTGTTGTTGTATTTGCTGATGTTTTTTTTTATACCCTGAACCCATTGAAAATGGGTAATCAGGGTATAATGTTTTTGTTGGAAGGCGTATGTATGTAACAGGCAGAAGGAGGCGTGGCAGACCCCATAAAGTATATATATTCTTGATCAGGGAGACAAGCCGAGTCGATTTAGCCCTGTCCGTCTGTCTGTCTGTCTGTCCGTCTGTCCGTCTGTCCGTCTGTCCGTCTGTCCGTCTGTCCGTCTGTCCGTCTGTCCGTCTGTCCGTATGTATGAACGCGTCGATTTCAGAACTTACAATAGCTAGAGACTTCAAATTTTTTTTGTAGGTCCCTGTATAGGGCGCGCATATCGAGTTTGTTTCAGAAATTCGATAACTGTTATCGTTTTATTGTTATCGATTAAAAACGAAAATCTAAATTAAGCTAAAAAATTCTATCTATTTCATCTTTCTAGCTAGAGTCTTCAAATTTTGCATTTAGTGTTATTTGGGTCTTACGCAATTTCGGTTTTTGTTAAATTTTGGGTGCCACGCCCCCTTCGTCTCCAATTTGTAACTCCCGTATATCAAATACTAGAGACTTGTGCTTTGGCACATACATATATATGGATGACGTGATCACGCCCAACAAGTTTGATCAAAATCGTTACTCTAGAAAAAAAGTTATTAAACATTTAATTTCCCATAGCATTGCCATGCAAACAGCAGCCAAAGAACTGCTGACGCAACGATTTGCGCTTGTGAGTGCTTGCGCCTGTGTATGTGTGTGTGTATGTGTTGTTTGTAATGAACATATATATAAACTTATGTATATTAAAGAAACGGAGATTGTTTGGAATTGCGGTTCTTCGCAGGGTTCAGGGTATACCCTAGTCGAGCGGTCTCGACTAGAGTTTTCTTACTTGTTTGTTTTTCGCTTTTCGGGGAGCGTCGAGCCCAACTGCTGGGCTCTTCAGCTCCAGCTTCCAACTTGGACGACGCAGCCATCCCACATCCACTCCCCGCTCAGTTCCATTATGCAGCATTATTTGCTGCCAGCTGCTGATACGGAATCCCAAAGAGATGAAGAGAGGGAGAGGGAGTGGAGGGAGTCTGGCAGAGGGAGTCCCTGCCCTTTGCATTGACCAGCACAAACACATAAATTGCATTTGTCGGTTTGTTGTCGTTTTCATAAATAAGATAAAGATAAACGACCAAGTTGCATATTATTTGTAATTGCATTTGTTGTTGTTGTTGTTGTTGCTGTTGCCGGTTAGACGGTTGTATTGATAGCAGCGATGTTAGCAGCATTTGAATTTATTATTGGCTTTCAAGCGGTTTCTTGTTTATGCCTAATGGAGAGCATTGAACGCTAAATCGCCCAACTGAAATGCGTAGCAAATTCGTTTCTTACTCCAGCTGGCATTTTTAAATGAGTTTCCGCAAAGGGACGAAAGCCCATGATGTTGGAGAACTTTGGCGAGTAGAAGAGCTGCTAAGCTGTGCTTAGGAAGAGAGAGAGAGAGTTAAGTGTGCTAATCAAGAGTGAGCAAAGCTTTTAGTTTTAGCATCTAGTTAAGGCCATTAATTATCTTAAAGAGTTGAAGGCTTTTACTAAGTAGGGAAATGGCTAGGGAGAGAGGGAGAAATGGAAAGAGATAGAAGGAGGGAGTGAGGGATATAAAGATAGAGATTGGGCGAGATAGAGGTAAAAAGAGACAAATAAAGAGAGGAACAGAACAAGAGAGAGAGAGAGAGAGAGAGAGAGAGAGAGAGAGAGAGGGAGGTAGACAGAACCAAATAGAGTGAGAGAGCAGGAGCTGTACAGAAAAATAAAGAAATAGATGTATAGATAGATATAGAAAGAATGGGGCTTTATAGATATAGAAAGAATGAGATTTTTCTTTCTTTCTATGAATAACTTAATTTATTTAGCTTAGCTAGCTTATCTTTTATTTCTCATCTATTTGGGTTTCTCATAGAGAATGATTTTAATAAAACTTAATTAAATTATTAATTATTAATTAAATGACTTATCAATTAAACATTAAATATTAGATTATTAGTTAATCATAAATTATTAATTTAATTATTAAATATTAATAAATTAACTATTAATTTTGTAATAAATTGATTATTAATCATTAACTAATTATCATTCTATTTTAAAAAATATACATAGTCGATTCTTGTTATTTCAAAATTCGAGGAACTCTTCAAATATTAAAAGTTATCGAATATTTAAAATATTAAATATAAAGAAATATAAAAAGATTTTGTAGGGGAATTATTGAGAGGTTAGAAATAACACAGATTTGAAATAACGAGCGTCGACTGTATAATAAAATCAAATGCAAACTAAGTCAAAAAGTAAATTATAGCTGAAATTATAGTTTAATCAGTTTTTGTGGAATTTGAGAAAATTCTAATTAGTCGAAATTCTATAGCAATAGCTCGCTGTTAAGGCTTGGATTGCACTTCAAGTCATTCAAAGCCTGATCTATATGCATAAATTATAAATATATGTATGTATATAATTATATATGTATGTACATAAATGCATATCAAGAGCTGCACTTGTTGCTCATCTTTTTGATTTCATAATAAATCTGATTTTCACTTTCGGTTTTCGACTCATTTCTTGATGCGAATTTCCTGTTGCGTCTCGCGGCTGCTGCTGCTGCTGCTGCTGGCAGCTCTTAAGTATGCCAGACGTCAGTTCGCATTAGCCGAAGTGTCGTGCAGTTTGACTGGCTTTAAGATACAGAAACAGATACAGATTTGATTGTGATTTTTAGCCAATTTCGCATACGAACTTGAGAGCTCCATTTGTTGTGCTTCACAAAATAATAAGTTGTGACAGAGTTGCGCATAGCGCTCAGATTTGCTATAATCCTGTCTATATAGAAAGACACATATTTGCATATGGCCAAGACAACAATTTATGTGGCTTATATAAATGTGAAATTAATTGCTTAATTTAGTGGAATGGATTGCGAGAGTTTCACAAAAAAAAAATACCAGCTAAAAGCCACTTTTGCTTTTCGTATTCGTGGAGCTCTTGAGCTCGCACAGTTGGCCGTCTGACAGTTTTATCACATTATTAATAAGAAATAGAGCTCCAACAACAGCAGCAACAGCAACAGCAACATTTACAAACAACATCTACAATAAATACCAGGAACAGGCATTCCACAGCGACTCGTCGAGATCTGCGCGCATCTGTCAAGTTTTCCACGCCCTCGCCCGGTCCAAACTGTCAACGTGGCCATAATTCATAATAAGCGGGCATAGAAACGGCGCCGATTCCATTCTACATATCGCTACACAACTCTCCGGTAGTCAAGTTAAACACACGGGAGTTGCTTCAAACTGAACAACTAGTGTATACCCTATAAATATTGAATTTTGTCCAGATTAAAGCTAATTACTAGCTTAAGTCTTTTGTATATAGCAAATAAGAAATACTCTTTAATCTGCATTTAGTACAAAATTTTTCTCAGAAATTAATAGAAGAAATTTTCGCTGATTTAATTCCATTCTTGATCACCTGATATACATATATATATTTTATATTTTATTTATCATATTTTATATTTTACATTTTATATTTTATATTTTATATTTTATATTTTATATTTTATATTTTATATTTTATATTTTATATTTTATATTTTATATTTTATATTTTATATTTTATATTTTATATTTTATATTTTATATTTTATATTTTATATTTTATATTTTATATTTTATATTTTATATTTTATATTTTATATTTTATATTTTATATTTTATATTTTATATTTTATATTTTATATTTTATATTTTATATTTTATATTTTATATTTTATATTTTATATTTTATATTTTATATTTTATATTTTATATTTTATATTTTATATTTTATATTTTATATTTTTTATTTTTTATTTTTTATTTTATATTTTATATTTTATGTTTTATATTTTATATTTTATAATTTATATTTTATATTTTATATTTTTATATAGTTTTTTTTTTAAATTTATATATTTTGTTTTGCATTTATTAAAAGAATTAATGGAATTTTTTTTATGATATCCAAAGCTCTTTCTTTCGCATACTCCAACTTTAACTAAATTATAATATATGCATACTAAATACCTTGACTAACCAATTTCTATATGCATATATCATACACACCTACACATTCACTCGAATTTACAGGGTATTCACGCACTTCATGCAATTGTAATTTCCAACTGAATCCCGTCTGCAAATTTGTAAATACATCTATGCACACACATGGCCATTAGCTTATAGGGTATATGACCACAATGCTTTGTCTGCGCGGCTAGTATAAACATCAGATAGAGATACAAATGCAAATATAGCGAGTGCCAGGGGAGGGTAGGCAGCGAGAGAGCATTTAACAAAAGGCAATCGCAAATATTTTTGCAGCAAAAACCTAAAAAAGAAAACGAAACACGCAAGAGCAAATTGAAACGGTATACGAAGAGTAGGGGGCGGATGGGCAGAGGGGGCGGGCAGGGCACTCAACTGCGTTGTTGTAACTATATTGTATACACACATACACACACATACAGCCTGGGCTACCTTTTGTTATCAGCAAGAGGCAGGTGGTGGAGGAAGAGAGCAGGAGGGAGTGGAGCCTCACAGTTGAGTCTATGAACAAATTGTTGACTCAGCGCCGTGCAAATTGTTCAATGCAATTTTTAGTTTAGTGAAACGTTCATTGCGCACATAAAAGATTTATGAATGCAAAAAGGGTTTTTTGCTGCTGGCCAAGGGAAAAACTTGCACAGCGAAAAATAGAAAATATTTAAATGGGGGAAAATAGAAAATGTTAAAGTAATGTTAAAGTTAAAGTTAATGTTAAATAAATGTTACCAAAAATTTAATTTACTTAAATATTATTATACAATATGAAGTATATGAAAAATAGAAAATATTTAAATGGGGGAAAATAGAAAATAAATGTTAAAGTAATGTTAAAGTTAAATTTTATGTTAAATAAATGTTAAGAAAATTTAATTTATTTAAATATTATTATATAACAGCAATAAAAACTCTCTTTCTGCTTCTTACTGGTAAATTTTGTAACGGAAAATATTTAAATAGAAAACTATATAAAATGAATGTTGAAGTAAAAGCTAATGTTAAATAAATGTTAAGTAAATGTAATTTATCTAAATATAATTATAATAAATGTAACAACACTAATAACTCTCTCCCTCTCTCTCTTCTTGCAGGTAAATTTTGTAATTCCAAACTGATTTATTACGCATACATCTCGCGGCACTTCCTTATGGCTGGGTAAGTTTGTAGAACTCTCTGGAGTCATATCATTAGTTCGTTTTATGCCCTGTCTCATATATATTAAATGCAATTTCATCTTCTCAGCGTTTGCGCGCCTAATTGAAATTACGTAACGTTCATTGACTTTAGAAATTTCTTAGGCAAGCTTTTTATTTATTTATTTTCGCGTTTCTCATATTTCTAATTCACTTTTATGATTCGCTTGCTGTAATACTGGCCGGGGCTCTAATGTAATCGCATTAGTCGACTTTATTCCGCACAACAAAATAGATTTCATTTAGACACGATCATGCCCCATAATAATAAGCAAACGATCTGACTAATGACGAGCCAAAACAAAAAAAAAAAAATAGAAGAAAACGAAATAAAAATAGTCTTCAGGTAACCAGGTACGAAGCGTAAGCTGCTAAAAGTCATGTTCGACTAGCGCTGAGCTTCAATTGATGGGCAACTCGCTGTAAGAAGGAAGTTGAAGCCTGTACTGCAGAGAGAATGAGCGAGAGAGAGAGAGAGAGAGAGAGAGAGAGAGAGAGAGAGAGAGAGCAGCTTACATTCCGTAAGACGATCTATGAGCAAGATTTGTTTGCTGTTATTGAACTAAGTTTGACGAAGTGAATAGCTTTGTTAAAGCAGACAGCTCAGTTTAGAAATTTACAAATGATTGATTCGGAGAGATTTTATAAATTTGCATCGATAGTGTTTGCTTGAATAGGCCTGATAGAGTCGAAAGTTGCGTTTACTGATGTCAGTCTATTAATAGTAATTTAAATATAAATCGAATTTAAATATAAATATAAATTCATTTAATATAAACAAAAAGAAAAGGCTCAGCACAAGCATTATGCTTGTTTATGTAATTTAACATAAAGTTTAACATTTATATGCATATTAACAGCATTCCATATGGCTTACTTCATGCATGCTGTTAACTTAGTGGTTTACTGTTAATAGTCATGTTAAAATGGATGTTGTTAATTTTTATGTTATTGGCAATGTTAATGTTAAAGTTTACCTTAGTTTAAATATATAAATTATATATTATTTATAAAAATATTTATTGCAGATTCCTATAGCATTTCAAATAAATGTTTAATCAAAATAAAAAAATAAAAAAATATTACAAAATATTAAATTTTCTTCAGATTGCATTTTATCAAACATATATATGAAGATATGCCAAAGTAGTCCCAAGTTCGTGATCTGTGCTTCGATTAACAGTTTGACTTAACATTCTGTTAAAAGATAATTCTGTTAAGCTAAATGATAATAACTTTTATACAATAATTATAGTTCTTGACGGAAACTTTTGGTAGATCCAGAGATTTTTATAGCAACTATAAAATGTAGCTATTTATTGATCAATCGCTTTCATGCGCTCTTTAGAGTCTCTTGATTTATATCAACATAAATACAATAATTTCATGAAGCGTATAACACGTAATTAGCTGTTTATAGATTGGCATTATAAAAACATTTCAAGCAACAACAAAAAAATAAAAAACTTGCTGAGCTCATAAACTATGAGGCAAAAAGAGTTCTAATTGAGCCGCGCACGATAAATCCAAAGTCACACAAATATATCAGACATAATTAAACTGTTGAACTCGAGAACAGCGCCAAAGCATGAACGCGAGCGATTTCCACTTGAGTGAACGAGTTTTTGTGTGTGTATGAAAAGGCGCCACGAAATCAACGAAATCGAATTCAATAAATAATAACAATAAATAAATAATAATAAAAAGTCAAGTAAAGTAAGAAAAAACAAAATCAAACTCAAACTCAAACTCAATGAATGCTGAAGGTCAGAATGCTTAAGCCTTAATCAATATATGAAGACAGTCGCCAAAATATGAATATGAATACAGCTGGAATGCCCCTCTGCTTATATTGAAATTTGTATCGATTGAAATGAATTCGAGAAACTCGAGTCATCATCGCAATTAAATATCAATTGAAATTTACGCGCTTTTATTTTTTTCGGGCCTCGTAAATTGATATTAATGGTTCTTTCCTATTTTTTCTCTCTCTCGAGATTTAGCCGAAATTTCGTGTGTGACAAATTTATGCAGACTTTTTATACCCTGAACCCATTGAAAATGGGAAATCAGGGTATAATGTTTTTGTTGGAAGGCGTATGTATGTAACAGGGAGAAGGAGGCGTGGCAGACCCCATAAAGTATATATATTCTTGATCAGGGAGACAAGCCGAGTCGATTTAGCCCTGTCCGTCTGTCTGTCTGTCTGTCCGTCTGTCTGTCCGTCTGTCTGTCCGTCTGTCCGTATGTATGAACGCGTCGATCTCAGAACTTACAATAGCTAGAGACTTCAAATTTTTTTTGTAGGTCCCTGTATAGGGCGCGCATATCAAGTTTGTTTCAGAAATTCGATAACTGTTATCGTTTTATTGTTATCGATTAAAAACGAAAATCTAAATTAAGCTAAAAATTCTATCTAATTCATCTTTCTAGCTAGAGTCTTCAAATTTTGCATTTAGTGTTATTTGGATCTTACGCAATTTCGGTTTTTGTTAAATTTTGGGTGCAACGCCCCCTTCGCCTCCAATTTGTAACTCCCGTATATCAAATACTAGAGACTTGTGCTTTGGCACATACTTACATATAGATGACATGATCACGCCCAACAAGTTTGATCAAAATCGTTACTCTAGAAAAAAGTTATTAAACATTAAATTTCCCATAGCATTGCCATGCAAATAGCAGCCAAAGAACAGCTGACGCACCGACTGGCGTGTGTGTTTGCGTGCGCCTGTACGTGTGTGTGTATGTTTGGCTTGTAATGAACATATTTGTATATTCTTATGTATATTAAAGAAACGGAGATTGCTTGGAATTGCGGTTCTTCGCAGGGTTCAGGGTAACCCCTAGTCGAACGGTCTCGACTAGAGTTTTTTTACTTGTTGATTAATATTCAATTTCAATTGATGCGCGCCCGCCGGAGTTTGCTTTTAATCTGCCCGAAAACTATTTATAAAGGCTGAGCCACGGCATGACCAAATCAGATTTATATGTAAAGAATTTATAATCAATTTTGTTGTCGCAGCTATAACTATGTCTTTAAATAAGGAATGACATATCAATCAAATAGGCTGACATGAACAGTGCTGCTGCCAGTGCTTTGAGATGAGTCAACTGTTGCCGAGAACTTTTCGAGTTTTCTGGGTCTGCGTTAATTTTATTCTATATTTATATTTACTCTACTTGATCTGCTTCTTCCTTTCGTTTGCTCTTCAACTCACTCAATCCATTTGCATATTTGGCAAAAATAAAAACGAATATATCTCCTATTGCCAACTCAATTGGAATTTAAGCAAAATTTTCAAAAACTTTTCACATTTGCATACAAAAGTTTAGTTAATCTCAATTGGCATTTCAGCATATTCTATATTTCAGCATATATACCTTATCGATAACTCCAAAACTTGCTGGCATTTAGTTATCGAAAATAGTATCACTCTTGTTTGGTCATCCTACTGCCTTTTGGCATGACTTGTCTTATTGCCCTCGTCTTCACTCTCTTGGCATATCCATTACGACAGTCTGGTTCAATGATCGCATTTAATGATTTTTGTATGCGAAAATAAGTAGATTTGTAGTTTTTTGTTAAGTGTATATGAAGTACTATATATATATGTATGTGTGTATATATAGATACCTATACATTTATATAGTCTTTAGAGATCGTGTGTCTGGACCCGTGCGGAGCTTTCTTTTGTTATTTGTTCAAATCGTGTGGTACATTTGAATGGTTTCATTTTTTTTTTTTTTTTGCTTCTTTGGTGTTGTCTATAGCTGTTGAGTTTGGAGGAGTTGGCTCTTTTGTTATTGCCGTTGCCGTTGCTGTTGCTGTTGCTGTGCTCTGGCCACTCGCGTCTGAGCAGCTTTTTGGCAACTGACTATTGCTTATTATGCAATGTGGAATGGCACTGAATGCCGCCTTCAACCAAAAGCAACTTTTAACATTTATTTCTTTTTTTAATTATAGGTTAAAAGCAACTCTTATGGCTTTTATGGTCTGCCAGAATAGAACCATAGAACAACGCATTCCTTTTGCTAGACAGGGCTGCAAAGCCAAGTAGCAAAAGCTGAAATAAATCTTTGATTTGTGGTTTATGTAGGGGGAAGTTTTTTGCCTATAAAATAGAGTTGAATTGGCTTAGGATTTCTTTTATTTTTTATATATAAATATTGTAAGTTAAAAAGACTTACTTTATTTATGTATAATTATTATAAATAAAAAATATAATAATATAAAATATATTTATATAACATAAAAATATATATTATATTTATTTAATATTAAAATATATGATATATTTATTTAATATAAAAATATATAATATATTTATTGAATATAAAAATATATAATATATTTATTAAATATCATAATATATAATTAAAAACTTAAAAAAATCTATATAAACATAAATTAAATATATTAAAACTACTTATTATTTTTATATATTTTATTTGAGCTTTGATCTAATCTAATTTTTGTGGCAAAAATATTTTGGATGAAGTATTTGTCTTATTCGTTGTATTTCTTTGTGAGTTTACTTCACATTCTAGCAACCAGCCAATAGCCTTGGCCTTAATTATTTTCAGTTTTTATCAAATTTAAATGCGAAATTAGTCTGAAAAGAAGACCTCAATGAAAATAGATCGATTCACGATATTTTGATGTGCTTTTGACACAGCTAGGTCAAAAATATTTGAATATTTAACATTATTTTAAAAAATTTTTTTTTAACTGCTTTTTATATGCCTAAATGGTTTTATATTAAATTTAAATAACTTAACTTTGACAAACAAAATTTCTAAAAACTATAAAATAATAATAAGGAAGACAGACAATATATATTTATTAAAAATATTCAATTTCGAAATATTTAATATCTAAAGCAACTCTAAATGAAGTATGCTCACTATAAAAATCTTTGTGGAGTCTTCAAAAATCATTCCAGAAAATATTTTTTAATTTTTTATTAATTTTTATAATATTTATTTTATTACATAAATTTGTTTGTACAAAATTGTTGCTGTATTTATTTTATTTACTCTTTTATATGTTTTTATTATTATTATTATTTTTTACTTTCACATCTATTTAAATATATTCAAAAATACTTTTAATAATTTTTTTTTTTCTATTTGACATTACAATTTTGTTTGCCTTTTTCTGCTTAAACACTTCAATTATTATTATAATTATTATTTTATAATATTATTATTATTTACAATACTTCCTTTTAGAGTTCTTTTCACACTAACTAGCTTTACAGTTTATTTTTTATATAATTCCTTGGGTTTATTTCTTATTTTAAGCACTAAACATGTAAATAATAAATAAAAGTTGAAGATCTTAACACCCAACTCGTTTTACAATCACAGACCCACACACATGCCTAGAGCCACAACTTGCCTCAAGTTCCAATCGAACCGCAGCTCTTATCATAAATTTGTGTGTGGAATAGATATCATCGAAACTATAAAACGAACCATAAACAAATTGCCAGAGGGTCTAGTTAAAGAGCAACAACTTCTGTTTAAGTGCCAGAGGCCACCAGGTATATGTTGCCTGTCTCTCTCTCTCTTTTTTTGTCTTTCTCTCCCTCTTTAACGATGACAATTTTATCCAATTATTGAGCTGACTGACTGTAAAAATTAACACATAAAAAAAGGCCAGCGAGAGAGAGGAGGAAAAACTTGGAAGATTTCGCATTTGGAAATCAATAATCGGATTGTTAAAGTGCAGAGCGTGTAAACGAGGCATAAAAATTAGCCCGGCCTATAGGGTTTGTCAGGCCCTTCAGCTCAAGCGGATCGTAAAAGCCGATCGGACATCAAGAATGTGCCATAACCCATAAAACGTATGCAGTTCTTGGCCATTTGATAGCCGTAATGCCAATAAAATTTGATGAGCTTCTCTTGCCTGTGTTCTTTTTTTTAGTGCCCTTTTAATGAGACACAAAGTGGGCAACAAAGTTGGAGAGGCGTCAAATGGGCGTGGCTGTTGACTGTTGACAACTCAACTCCATAAAGCGTGAGAACATTTATCAGGGAATGCTTATATATAAAGATATATATATGCATATATGGAGGTCGATCTTAATCTTGAGTGTAGTAAATCTTCTTCTCTTGAATGGCTTTTGGCTGGCAACAAGTTTGGCATGTAAATTTGTTCGCTGTTCGCCACAAATATTTTGGCAGCTCAGCTTGGCCGTAAAGTGATCAGCACAATTTCTCAGCGAAATGGAATGCCTGGCGAAGATCTTCTTATGGGGTATTATGATATTTAGGGGAATTGTGATACGAGTAGTCTAAATATAAATATTCTTGCATATATGGAACACAAATATATTAATAATATCTGACTTAGAGCTTTCATGTGCTTGATCAGACCTAAGTCTGCATATCTATGTATTTATATACATATGTATATTCTATGCATAAGCATGTTTATCGTTTCTGAAGCTTTGCTTATATATCAATTGTAGATAAAAGACCTTTACCAATACTTTTTTAATAAAACATTTTTTTTAAATTTTCCAAATGTATTTTTATATTTTTTAAAAATGAAAAAAATTTACAAACTAAAAATGGGTTTAAAATTAAAAATACAATTTTATTTATTATTTTTTATTTAAATTTTATTTTTAATTATTTTTTTATTTAAATTTTATTTCTAATTTTAAACTTTAAAATTTCAACAATTAAATTTTTTTTAAATTTTATTAAACTAATTTTTTTTATTTGTAAATTTTTTTAATTAAAACAAAAACATTTCTTCATTCTTAAGAATTTTCATTTTTATTTCTTAAGAGCCTAAACCTAAATCTTAAGATATTTAGCAAAGTTCTACCAATTAAAAGCTCATATATCAGGTGACATAGCAGTAAGCTATGCTTTAAAAAGCAGATATTTTTTCGAGATATCCTAACTCTGGAAAACTCTAAAAATTAAAATTTTTAAAACCTACGCAAGTTCTATTTTTTTTTTAAATTTAATTTTTTAATTTTATGTTTTTTTTAATAGTCTGGAAATTTGTTAGAGTTTTAATCAATTTTCTGTAACTTAAAGTCCTATGATCTATGTGTATACAAAGTCTCCCAGCTTTATTCAATAAACGATTTTTTCTCTATCAAATTTTTGCCACATTCAAGATAATTTAATAAGTCTCAGCAACCATGTGCTTAATCTTCTATTATTACTTTACCTTTCTGTAATTTTTCTATGCTGCTCTAGGGTATCTAGTCTTCAGCTGTTTTAACTCCCATTCTCCAGCCCTCTCGCACTTCATTGTTTATTTTGATTAGCTGCTTCTTCAGATAAATTAGCATGTCCGCAAACTTTGACCCACTTAGATCGGGATTACGGAGCAGACATATGTACGCATACCCATACCTAAACATATATACATACATATATACATACATCAGTACCCGATGGCGAGTGTAACAACTTACTCTGAGCGCAGGCCGGCAGATCGTAGGAGTCTCTTTTCGGGGTTTATTGAACTTGATTAGCTACTTGGAATGTATTTGTTTATGTTTTTATTCATTTTGTTGTTGTTGTTATTGTGGGTGCTGTGCTTACATCTGATAAATCTGTTTGATGTTGTTTATGTGTGTTTTTTTTTGCGTTTGTTAATTGGCCAAATTGTTAGCGGTTGTTAGATTCGACGCCTAAGATTAGGGCGGCTAAAAAGGCTTTTGGCCTAGATTTTGAAAAAATTAAGTATGAGAAAATACAATAAATGAATCATATGTTAATAAATTTATTAATAAATATAACATGTCTGATAATACGAAATTAAAATTAAAATTTAAAAAAATATATCATAACAAAAATTAAATTAATAAAAAATATATAAATAATATATAATTTAATTATAAAATATAACATTTCTGATGGATAAAAAAAATTAAGTTTCCAAAAATAAAATCATGCAAAAAATATTAAACTAAAAAAAAATATTTAAATTATATTATATTGCCAAATATAAATTTCTGATAAATAAAAAGTTTCAAATTTCAAATATAAAAATAATTATATTATTTAATATAAAATATCTGTTGAATATAAAATGTGAACAAATATTATTATTTAAAAGAAAAATGTTAAAAAATTAATCATTTAATAAAAATATGTAATATATATAAAAACTACATATGAATTATATTACTAAATATAAAATTTCTTTTAAATAAAAAGTTGATTATTTAAATATTTAACTTTAAAGGAAAAGTATAACAAATTAAATAAAAACTGCTGATATACTTATGAAACAATTTAGTGTGCAAAAATATAAAAATAAATATGTTGTCACATATAAAATATTTGATTATATAAAAATTAATTAAATTTAAATAAAATTTAATCTTAAAAAATAATAATAATACTAATAAAAAAAAATATAAGGAGTATTGTTCATTAGATATTTTATATATTATAATCATATATATATAATATCTAATAATACTCTTTACAATTTTTTTATTTTTAATTTTAACATTAAACTTCTTATTTCATATACCTAAAAACATTTTTTTTTTTTTTTTTTTTTTTTTTTTTTTTTAGTCTCAAAAAATAGCTCTCATTTATTATAATTTAACTAAATTTATTTTAGGTCTAAAACTAAATTATATACATTAATAATAAATCATATTGAACAGATTTGCCTTAAATTCAAGGCCAGCCTAATGCAGAGTTTCTTTGCGCTGCTCTCTTACTCTCTCCCTCTCTCTTTCTGCCACCCACAGCTAAATGTCAGTTAATTTATCCAAAAAAGACAACAACAACAACTGTCAAGCCAGCCCCAAGTTCAGTGTCAAAGCGTTCGCAGTCGAACTCGAGCATGCAACATGTTCGATCGCGCCGCGCTCTCTTAGCAAACGGCCCGAAAGAGCGCAAGCATTCTGAGCCGCTCGCACACGGCACGCACATTGTAATGCGCGTCCAACTCCAACTATGGACAATGCAAAAACAAGTTCTTGCTTTTTCTTTTCTTTTTTTTTTGCAACCTTTTTGTTGCTGTTGTTTTAAGCGACTTTTGTTTACCTTATGGCTCGTTAAAGATCAGCAGCGACGTCTCTTCGGAACAAAGAGAGTGTGTGTGTGTGAGAGAGAGAGAGACGCCTGGCCAAACAAGTTGCAGTCGCTCGCTGTGTTCTGGACCCGACTCCTACACGGCCTGCCGTGTTGTTGTTTTCTTTTTACTTAAACTTCTTTTCTTCTTTGGTTTAATTTTTTTTTGCGCTTCTGCAGTGTCGAGCGAGGCAGCCAGCAGCAGGAAGTTCAGTTTCAGCTCAGTTGAATTTTGCAC
Organism: Drosophila paranaensis; assembly: GCA_035047545.1. NCBI lineage: Eukaryota > Metazoa > Arthropoda > Insecta > Diptera > Drosophilidae > Drosophila > Drosophila paranaensis. The sequence continues at coordinate 5,895,837 of JAWNPL010000145.1, read as the reverse complement.
GTCATCTCAAGCGGTCCTAAATCGTTGCTCGACTTCCAGACTTGCGACGAGCCAAAGCACAATTTTTTTGTTGATCAAAAAAGAATTTCCCGCACGTCTCGCGGTGCAACATGTCCCAACGCGCAGTGTCCTCCAGTGTTGTACAACAATGAACTGTTTGCGTTTCGGTGTGAGCAAAGTGCAGTTAATCAAATCGAGCAACCTTTAAAAAAATAAAGAAAAATTACAAAAAAAAGAAATATATATTTTTAAATTTAAATAAATATTAAACAACAACAAACAGCTGCAAATATGTATCGCTTGCAAAGACGCGCCGCTCTAATAGCCAAACAAGGTAAACAAAATAAATAAATAAATAAAAAATAAATAATAAATCCAAAAATACCCAAACACGCAAACCTTTTAGATAAGCTAAACAAATTTGCTGTAATTGCTGCAATTGCAAATAATGTCACAGAAAATTTGACTCATATCTGGGCCTTTTTCTCACATTACTCATACGCAGCGTTGGACACACAAAAGTTGTCCATATACATATACAGTTGCGGTCAGAAAAATAGTAGTGCTGCACTACGCAGAGCATTAATCGATTAAAAAGGTACTTTTTCTGAAGCAAAATTGAATGATGGGCACTTTTTATTTAGAGTATAGTATAAAGAAGATAATTAGAAAAAAATCCCGTTACTTTCTGTCAAAATTAGTTTATTTTTGACGATTGCATCGAGATGCCACGAAAATCGGCTGTTCATAAAAATAGTAGTGCCAGATGTAAAAAATTTTTAAAAATTTATAACAATACCAAATTAAAACAGAAATGTATTTACATGAAGTGTGATTAATTATCTTCTATTTGAGGAACTGAAATTATTTGGAAGTGCAATATTTTTTTTATTTTAGTGGGAGGGGGAAGCATTTCTCGACTGAATAGGGTATTTCACCTGTCAGACCTAAAAATCAGGGAAAAACTTATACAAAAAACTTAAAATATTGTTGTATACAATACTTCAATGGTATTTAGCTCCATTCACTATAACAAGAAGCCTGAAAAACCAGGTGGCACATTCGAAACTAACTTGGTAGTGGATCCACCAATTGTGTGTTACGGTAGGGTTAGTCCGTTAGCTACAGAAAAAAAACTAAAAACGAATAAAATTAAAACAATTTTGGATCTCATAGTTCGTTATCGCCCTAAGCAATATAATTCATCCGTCAGAAGTCCTTGAAAAGGACCCATTTAAAAAAAAGTGCTATACCGCCTATGTGCAAAGTTCACAGAATCCGGCATATCATTAGATGGGGCACCGTACAGTATGCGAATGAAGGCAAAATTGTTCTTTTTGGTTGCCACCAAAAAAGAAAGACACTAAAGAGTACGTATGGAGTCTAAAAAACCATGGAACATCATTCCAAGTTAACTTTGAGACTTCTTGTGGACGGCCGCATACGGGGGTCCGAACACTATGACATGGGACTGCTTGTCATAGGCTGGTATCATGTGCAAACCATATTATAAATCAAATATTTGACAAAAATGTGTACATCCAATTAATTTAAACTATAGTGCTACTATATAATAGTTGGGAAATATTTTTTGAATGGACGATTTAGACCGATTAGGGCCCAAAATATGCGAGTCCTTTGCTCAAGATTGGTTTGCGTCCATAAAAATCGAAGTTTTGGCTTGGCCGACTAAGCCCCCAGATCCATATCCGATCGAAAAACTATATGGCGATGTTAAGAGACTTATGGAAACTGATAATAAATCGACTTTGACAGGTAGTTCAGTGGGCGTGGCACAAAATTCCTCTGAAGCGGTACCAGGACCTGATCGACTCCATAGCACGCAGGTGGGGACTCGCTATAAAAAGTTAGGAATTTATAACGAACTCTTCGATCATAAAATATGTGTAAAACCTAATACATTAAATTAAACTTATCTTAAACAGCTGTTTAAATTTTTTTTAGTGGTCACTACTATTTTATTGAACAGCCAATTTTTGAAAATTTTTCGTTCTGAAGCCCTAAAATACAAATGTCCCAAGTTTGTAGCAAAAAAACCTTTTAATTAGTAAGAATAGAGTCTAAACTTAATACTCATATCAACTTGCTTTAAAAAAATTGGGTTTTTCACTTAGTTTTGCTGTCCAACATTTGGTGCTCAGTCGCACTACTATTTTTCTGACCGCAACTGTATATATATATTTGCATGCATATATTTATCTTTGTGGTTGCTTTATAAATGCTCTTTTGTGGTTGAGGTGTGGTCAGTTATGCGCCTCGCTGGATGACTGATCTTTATGGCCAAACAGCCGATAGATGAGGTAATTCACAAGACAAATAAAGCGGGAACAAAGCAACAGCTGCTCTTGACTTTAATTCAAGTGCAATTAAAAGTAAGGCTAAAAGATTAGCGTTTAACTTAAGGCTTGAAAGCTTTCTTTTATTTTGATTAATCAGGCCTCAAGGCCATGCTACTAAAAATAATGCTGAATATACATATATAATAAAATAATATAATATATAATAAAAGTAATATATTCTTATTTTTTTTTTAAATATTTAAATATATATTACTTTGTTAAATATTTATTATAATAATAAAAGTCCTAAAGATATTAAATTGTTTTAAATACATAAATTATTGATTTAATTTGCACAAAAAAGAAAATATTGCTTAAGCTTAAAAATGTCTTTCAAATTTGTAAATATTAACAGAAATAAAAATAAATAAAAAAATAAATAAATAAAAAATAAATAAATTTTTATTATTATTATTATTACTATTATTATGGTAAAAAAATAATAATAAAATATTAAAATAAATTACTTTTAATATTTAAAAATTTAAAAAATATTAAAATATATTACTTTCAATATTTTAATATGAAAAATATTTTAGACTTTAGCAATTTCCGCATTTTGTTTTAATTTTAATAAATAATTTATTTATTTAAAACAATTTATTGTCTTCAGGACTTTTGCTGTGCTGATCATAAATTGAATTTTTTAATTAAAAATTAATTCGAGTTCATAATGAAATAAATACCATAAAAATAAATAGCAAATTTAATTTCTTAAACTTCTTCTAGTTGTTGACTAACAATTGATTGAATTTGAGACTTTAGACTTGAGACTTAAATAAAAAAAAGATTTTATATAGATATAGCGAACTAAAGTCTTAAAGTCTTTGCATTTCCCTTGATTCAGAATTCTAAAATTTTTGTCTTAGAAATTTAGATAGTTTTTCTATTATTTCTAAACTAAACTAAATAATAATTAGAATCTTTCCTCTACCTTTGCTCATTTTCTCTCTCGTATAATTATAGTATTTCTTAACATTTTTCACCTTAGCGCATTTCAAATGATTCCTCAATTTTTCACTGCTACGCTTGAAATTCTCATTTGATTTTTAGTTAGATTTCTTTTGGCATTAAGCTTAAAGCTTGAAGTTTGAATCGAATGCTCAGCCATAAAAAGTTTTATTTAAATGTTTTTCAGTTTCAGTTTATAACAGCTAAAAGTTGGGAATATTTTAAATGAAGATAAGCAGATAAGCAGTTGCTTGGGATTGATGTGTGTGCTTAAATCAATCAGTCAATCAGCTCAATGACTGATTTACATTCTATATTCTGGGACTGTTCCCATCCAAACAATGCTTCAATCACTCATTCAATCTGTCAATCAGCCAACTTAGCTGTATGTATATAGCCCAAAAAGCCATGTCTTTCGTTCACAATCTGATTCGCTTGGTCTAGTTGCTAAGTAAATTGTTTGGGCCAGTTCCTTTCTCTTCCTTTGGTGCGGGCCCTAATAGAAACCGTCAACAATTGGCATTGGCCACAGCCAGAGAGTTCTCAGCATCTTCCTTTACTTTCTTTACCGCAACAAAACAAAAAAAAAAAACAAAAAAAAACGATCAAGAGCGAATGGAAAAGCCATGCAATTGGGTCATCAAACAAAACTCAGAGACCTCAAACACGAAATGGCAATCATTTTACTTTTGCGTATTGTTGTTGTTGTTTGTTGATAATAAACAAAAGCAAATGTAAATAAATAAATGAAAAAAGTTATTTACTAGCCTGGCTAAAAGATGAGCCAGTAAATGGCTTGGCTTGGCTTGGCTCGGCCTCGAGCATCTTTCTATTTCATTTTCGACATGAAAAGGGACACAAAACTTGGCCAAGTGAAAGATGGCTCTTGGGCTCTTGGACTCTTGGCGCTCACAGCTGCAACTCAGAATCCCAGTTGCTGCATGTCAATTCCAGATTCGTGGCATATAATTTCATTTAGTTGTTGTTGTTGTTGCTTTGCATGCCAAATGCTGGGCCACAATTTGTCCACACGGACGCGCGCGCATTTGGCTTGAAATAAACCAAGTTCAAAGTCGTGCCACAGAGTAAAAATCTTTCGTTATTAGCCCAAAAGAACTGACATGGCCAAAGAAGGTCATGGACAGATTTTAGGACCCGGCCGCAGCACGCTGTCTGGGCAGCCAGCCAGCCAGCCAGCCGGTCTGGGTACTAACTTGGCCAATTGACTAAAGAGAAAAAAAGATTTATTATTGAAATGCATGAGAAATATGGCCAAGGCAATCGATATTTGCTTAAAACTGAATACATATGTGATTATATATATCTATATACATATAAATATTTTCAATTTATAGCCAAAACTTTCTCAAGAATTGCCCAAAGTGCAGACAGCTTAATATTTTTATAGTTTTATGGGCATCCATAAAATATTAAGCTGTCTGCACTTCAGGTAATGCTTGAGAAAGTTTTAGTTTCTTTAAAAATATTTAAAACATTAATGTATGTATTTATAATTAACTTTAAATATTGCTCTACGCTTCTATTTCTTCAATTTTGATATAATTATAAAAATAAAATATAATAAATACATATTTTTTTAAAATTTGATATAAATTTAATAATAATAATTGCATTTAAAACTTTTATTTAAATTAAATTTTAAATAAATTTTATAATAATAAAATCATATAAAACTTTTATTTTAATTTAATTTTATATAAATTTAATAATAGTAATTTTATAAAACTTGTATTTAATTATATAAATTCAATTTTAAAAATTTACTCTTTTTTGAATATTTTCAAATTAAATTTTATATAAATTTAATCATTTAATTTTCACATGAAACTTTTATTGAATTAGCACTTCACTTCGTATTATTTTTATTAAATTTCTCTTACAATTTCATTGCAGCTCTTTTGCATGCAAATTAAATTTTATTTAATGCGACAGTCAATGAATCTGCAATCGAAATTTGCATTTAAATGAAACTGAAGTTTAATTGAATTTGAGTTTTTAGCGACATAATAAATTGCATTTAAGCTGCTTTAAAATGAGCGGAGTAATTTTAAATATTTATTTTTAAATAATGTTGAATATGAAAAATTACTTAATATGCTTATAATGTAACAAAAATAAATATATGAAGCACCCAAAAAATAAAACCGAAGGCTTAAACGACAATATAAAATTAAACAAATGTAATCAAATAATGATAAATCAAATAAATAAATAATAAATTTAGGTTCAAATTAAAAAAGTGAAAATAAATAAAATATATAAAAGTAAAATATATAAAAATAAAATATAATAATAAAGTATGGTATAATAAAATATAATAATAAAGTAATAAAATATATTTTAAATAATATCTAATATGAAAATTTATTTAATATGCTTAACGTTTATATTACAAAATATATAAAACATATTTAAATGAAGATAAAAAATTAAACAAATTTAATCAACATAATAATAAATAAAATATATAAATCAAAATTTAGATTTAAATTAAAAAATAAAAAAATAAATAATATATAAAATATCAAGTAAAGCAAAAATTGAAGCTATTTCTTATAGTTTAAATATTTGTTTTGTTATAAAATAAAAACAAAATATAATATTTAATAAAGTAAATAGATAATACAAAATTTAGATAAAAAGGTATTAAAAAATTAAAAAAATAATACAAATTTTAGATAAAAATTAATAATAAATAAATAATCAGAAATTTTGATAAATATTAAAAAAAATGTATGTATAAATATTAAAAATAAAATAATAATAATAATGCAAAATTCAGATGAAAAATAAAAATAAATAAATAATAATAAGTTTAGATAAATATTTAAAAATATTTATAAATATTTAAAAAATAATAATAATGCAAAATTCAGATAAAAATTAAAAATAATAAAAATAGTACATAATAATTAGTATATTTGATATTTATATTAAATAAAACAAAAATTTAAGCTTTTGCTCTTGGTTTAAATTGTGTAAATAGTAAAATAATATATTTAAGATTTAAATCCTAAAAATATTATTTTTTTTTACATATTTTATTTTTGTTTATCAAATATTTGATATATGTATATGTATTTTGTTATTTATTTTATTTGCTTACATATTAAAGCTTAAAGACCTCTTGAATCACTTAGCCTAAAATTGAAGTCCCATTCAAGTATCTTTTATCTTAATCTTTTCTACATGATTTATAGAGAAACAAAGTTGTATATATTATATATTCTATATATTTAACATATATTATATATATACATCTTATATATATTTCTATATATTTAATATATAATATATATTAATTCCCTAATCTCCCCTATAAATTCAGCTTAATTTACATCTGCTTGATGTTAATCTTAATATTGAAAGCATTTGAGATACGTTTTTCCCACGGGCGCTTTACAACACTGCATTGACCCAGTGGCAGCTGCTCTAAGGCTGCTCATTGAACGGCTCTCTGGCCATATATATTTAATAGCTTCCACCGTTTTTATTGTTGATGGGCATGCCCAGTAGCTGGCTCAGTGCTGTTGGCGCTGTTGTTGGCTCTAACTGTTAAGCTAAGGAGTTGAAGTTGATGCTGGAAGTCTTATTTAATACATTTCCTTAAGACGACTGGCGACTACCATTTGACTGGACACGGCCGTCGACGTCAGCTAAATTATATTCACTCTTCTTCAGCTGGTTGTTGTTGTTGTTGCTGTAGTTGTTGTAGTTGTTGTTGTCGCTCTTTTATGGCCAAGTTGCACGCATCAGTCAGACAGCAGCAAGACTGACGCTGCCTCTGCTATTTTTATGACCTCTGCCAACACTAGAGACGGCGACAGAGACAGACAAACTTATCTAACGCAACTAACTAAGTATCGAGCAATTCTAATCTAATCACGCGAGACGAAACGAGACAAGAGACGAGTGGGAGGGAGAGGGAGTGGGCTGGGGACAGGACAGGACAGGACAGACGAGTCCCAATGCATTTACCGTAATGTTTTGGCTCTCTAACGATGAGCGCGCAACGGTTGTTTTCCCTTTCTGAGCTGAGTTGGTCGTGTGTGCAAGGCCCAAAATAGCCAGCCGAAGCAGCAGAAGCAACAACGGAGCAACGAGCGCATGCGTGACTGCTGCTAGCACACTCTCCCCCTCTCTCTCTCTCTCTCTCTCGCTCCTCACTCAATGCCTGTTCTTTAGCTTGAAAGTCTTCCTGTTTCTTGCTCAATCTGCATTTTGCCAATTGCTCCATCTCACTCTCTCCATCTCTCTCTCTGTCTATCTCTATCACTCGCTCTCTCTCCATCTCTCTCTCGCCCAGCTCTGTCTGTCGACGCGTTGTCTTCGTTTGCCTGCCTCTGGGAGCGTGTGCAGTTAATCAATTATAACGACTCTTGATTTCCTTCCTGATCTAGATTAAGATTTTTATGTGGGTTCAGGTTCGGGTTCGGGTTCGGGCTTGGGCTCGCGTGTCTCCTAACCGAAGACGACCACGACTGGCTTTTACAGTTGCGATTAAGCCATTGGCTTTCAGTTCATTTGATTCGGTGATTCGTTCGCTCGCTCGTCTCGTTCCTGACGTTCTTAAGACACCGCAAGTGCGTGTTTTGATGATGGCTTTATCACACTTTTTATAGAGACATTGCAGCTGATTTGCGACTCTTAATTGACTTTTATGTTACCTGTGAAAGGTGTGCGCACTCCGACATACATAGTTATATAGTGTTCCATGTTGTGCTAGGAAATGAGCGGCACTTATTATGACGCGGGGCGTGATTCATATGCAAAAGCATCGCTTGCGTAACTGACAAATCCATTAACATCATAAAAAGTACCATATCTATTTAGGAAATCGGAGAGCTTGGCGAGAGATTATCAGAACGTGTTCTCTAATGTGCGCTCAAGACTCTCAGAGTATTTACTATGTACTCAAGTGGGCAGCAAGTTAGCGCTTAAGCTCTTTACGAATTGCGTCATTTTGGTGGAAATTTAAAGAGATTTGCACTTAACGCCCTTCTAGGTGGTTCTCATGAGTTGAAGTGAGGGCTATGGGAGTCCTAGATCTCCAAGTGGCAGGTAGGATTAGTAGTAGTATGAGATATTATTAAAGAGAGGGAGTATAGAGAATAGGGAAAATGTAATAGGATAATGGCAGAAGTAGGCAGTAGTTGAGAGAAAGAAGAATGTGAAACAGCAGCAGAAGATATCGGAAGAGAAGAGCAAATATTAGGGAAATATATAGTAAAAGACTAAATATGAGGGAGAGAAAAAGTCAATTGAGAACGATAAGTAGTTGAATAGATAAGGAGTAATAGGAAGAACAGAGAGTGGTGGAAGAGCTTCCTCCTCAGAGGCAGAAATTAAGAGAAGGAGTGTGAATGTAGCTCTGGATATGGAGAAGGAAACACATTAAAGAGCACACAAAGGCTGAGGAGTAGGATAGTCAGAATCAAGTAATGGAGAAAGAGAAGCAAATGATATTGTAGTTGTGAAGATGGAAAAAATATTTGAAAGGAGTTACTTATAACTTTAGTTACTTAAAACGAGAATGTTAAAAAGGGGAGGAATTTTAAAGAAAGTAGGCATGGAGGATCAGAATATAGTACGAATGCCACTATTTACATGTAGTGTAAACACAAGTAAATATATAACTACGTATTCCTTAAAGAAACCAACACAAACCATCTCATATATAAAAAAAAATATCACAATTAAATCTTCAGACCGAAGGCCTCAGCAGCCAGCGCTTAGTGCTAAGTTAGCTTCAATTTTACATTAATTCTGACTAATATAAGCAAATAAATATAACTACGTATAAGCCGCCTTTCTATGCAATTCTCATAAATTAAAGTTCGCTGCAGACTCAATAGCCCAAAATTGATCATCAGCTGGCTTCAAGAATATCTTTAACTATAAAATATGCTATGTATTTAAGCTTAGTTATTTATTTATTTAAAAGTCTTCTAACTATAAATTTATATAATTTAATTCTAGACATATAAATAAATCTTAATTCTAGATATATGTATAATAAATCTTAAATAAATCTTAATCTATGTAAATAAATCTTTCTTACTTCTTAGAAACTGAACTTAATAGGAGAGCATCCAAGGCACATAACATATTTAACTATATACATGTACGATCCGCCCATAAATTATTACAATAAAATGCTTAAGCTCTCTCTCTCTCTCTCTCTCTCTCTCTCTTGCTTTCAATTGCAATTAGCTTTTGTTTGGCTTTAACCAATTTGCCCAGCACAATTTAGCGATCTTATCGCACAGCCCAAATAAACATTCACCAGCTCGAACGGCAGAGTTCTATGGGTGCAGCGACTCCTTGGGATCAACTCCTTTCGACAATAGCCCAGTTTGTTGCTGTTGCTCGTTGCCTCTGGCCTGTTGTTGCCTTTCCCTTTGGCATCATTATGGACATTTAATTATACCTTTTGTGCACAGACAACATTTTCCAAATAAATCACTCAATCAAAAATGCTAGAGGACTGCAACACATGACAGCATAGTTTCCCACCAATCGCTCACAGCAACAGTTGCTGCTGCTGCTGCTGCTGCTGCTGCTGCTGCAATAGCAAGAGCAACAGTTGCTGCCGCTGCAACACATAAATACATCAGATGTCAAAAAATGAACTTGACTTGCGAGGCAAAAGCAAGCACACACACACACAGCTGGATAGTAGCCTTAAGGGGCCAGCTACCCACTGGAGTGTGGGGCGAGGGGCGTGGCTCGGAGGCTGGCCACATTAAATAGCAAATAATAAATTAATATGCCGTAAGTTAATAATTACAAGCTGCAGATGTAACAGATTGTGCCGAGATTGTTGGCTACTGTGTGCGAACAACTCTTTTGCTATCTGTTCGCCTTCTGCCTCCCTCTCTCAGTCCCTCTCTCTCTCTCTCTGGACGCCCCGCGTCGCTCTGCTGCAAACCCATTAAAAGTCGTTGACTACGTTCTATGTATAGGGTATGCCAGTTGCCCAGCTCATAATGAGGCAGGCTAGCCGCAGTCTATGCGCTGCTTAGATACTCCTTTTATAAGAAATAAGAAAGAGCGAGAAAAAAAAATGTTTTACGATTATGTGTATATTTTTTTTTTAATTTTTATATTATAATAATATATTGTAATAATAAATATTGTAAAAATAGGACTACTCTGTACGATACTGCTTAATTTTTTAAAAATATTTGTATGATCTTTAAATATCTGAGAAATGTATTTCTGAACTAAAATGAAGATGTTTTGCTAGGCCGATGGGGTAGATTAGCAGATACCCTATAAACGACTTTTGACTTAGGTAAACTTGAAGCAGGTTATTTTCCAAAGTTGAAATTTGATAGAATCTGTGTTTATTGTGTCTTATGAGTAGGGTGTAGGGTGCCACAAATATACAAAAATATATAAAAATATATGAAAATATATATAAAATATATAAAAATATTATAGTATGTCCTATACTGAATTTAATTCAATAACCTTTTCAGTGTTTTAGCCCAAGACACTTTGTTATTGTTGCCCTATACTAAATATAACTCTACATATTTAGCAAATAAATATGGTCCTTAAAGACATGCATTGAAAGCCAAAGCTGTAAGTCGAAATTGATCGATTTTATAGTAATAAAAGTGTGGAAGAATATATATAAATACTAAACATGGAAATCGACAGAGCGATATATAAAACGATTTTACTGTAGGATAACGCTAAGGCTGACATCAACTATAATTTTTTTCCCAAATGGAAAATTTGTGTTCATTTACAAGCCTAGTATACAGCCTATAGATAAGTCGAGTTCTATTCTGTAAATATATTACTTTTTTATATATTTAATAATTTATTTTTTCGATATTTATCGATAATTTTTAGTTTATTGCATAAGAGTCGAGGCACAAATGAACTTTGTAGTGTATGACAAAATTATATATCAATATCTACGAGATTGGCATGCAGATACTGAATAGCTTGCTTCTGTTCATTATGAAATTCCAAATACCCTATACTTCATTCAATTTTCAATGGGTATGCTGCGGCTATCGATAGCCGGCCTATCAGCTTAGAGATCTAGACTTTCCTTTTGCCACAAATTGCTGCAACGTGTTGAGCCAGATATTTTCAATAGTTAAATATATATACATCTATATATATATATACATATATATATATATTGGCATTCTGATGTCTTTTGACATGTTCGGAAATCTCTCAATAAACCAGAACAAGAATTTGCGCTTCTCTTCGCTGTTGCGCCTCAATTTGCTGTTGGTGCGTTGCAAATTAATTGAGCAAAAGTTCAGCAAAAGTTTACATAACTGCAATAGAAACCGCTATGCCAAACAGCAGCAACACAGCCACAACAACAACAACAACAACAGCGACAACAACAACTTGTTGAACCAGTGAAAAGCAACTCTTGAGCACTTTTCATCATATTCATGTTGCTGGCGCAGCAGCTGCTTTGGCAACATGTTGACAATGCGCGTCGCGCCCTCCAAAATGCTGACCGCTCTTCAGCTCGACTCTTGCTTGTGCCACCAACTCCCATTGGCAAAAGCTAAAAAAGAAAAAAGAAAAAAACTTTATTTGCCAAATGCGTCAAGCATTCCGATATCTATAGCTGCATAGATGTTGCTGCCGTTGTTGGGGTGCAGCAACAACATTTGCTTCGGCCATTTGTCAACATTTGGCCGGTATCAAATGTCTGTGGGATACCCTGGCTAACCGAGGTAACCATGACAAATATCATGTAATCAGAAAGCACTAACGACAACAACGACGGCAACAGATGCTGCTGCTGTTGCTCTGAGGGCCACAAATAAAGTCCAATCGAGCGCTGTTGAAAAAATCAAATGAATTGCAAACATTCGCTGCAAAAATGTACAAAAAAAGAGAAACGATTTGCAAAGGGCAAGTTTTTTGCACGGAAAATGTTTCAATTATAAAGTAAATGGACAAATGTAAAGGAACGGAATGAGACAGGGAGAAGGAAAAGGTTGTAGAGCTATAGAAGAAGCTGAAAAGTACGTTGGCATAAAATCATAGAAGAATAAATGATAATTTAGAAAATATTATATATAATTTTTTTTAAATTGAAAATATTAAATTTAATATTTTTTTAAAATAGAAAATATTATGTTTAATATTAATTTTTTTTTAAATTAAAAATATCATATTTAATATTTTTGTTTAAATAAAAAATATTATATTTAATATTTTTTAAATAGAAAATATTATATTTAATATTCATTTTATTTTTTAAATAAAAAATACATTTCATATTAATTTTTGTATAATACAAAATAATTAATATTAAATATTCTGTGTAAAATATTTAAAATTATGTAATCGGCATAAAATATTTAACATAAAAAAAAAATATATTTAAAAAATTTCTTATCTTACGTTCCGCATATTAAATAAATATTTAAATGTGTTAAATATTTTATAGCGATTTAATGATATTTAATACTAAAATTACTAAAATAATTTATTTGAATATTGAATTAAATTTAATTCACAATGAGAAAATACGAGAAAATATTTATTTTTAGTGACTTAAGAAAAAAGCTAAATTTAATTTAATTTAATAAAAAATTATATTTCAATTTAAATTAAAGTTCCGTTAAATAAAGTAAAAAATAATGCATTTTAGATTTATTTGTCTTTAGAAATAATAAAAAAATAAGTTAAAAGTTCTACATTTATTTATTTGTAGTTAAATGTCTACAATTAAATATTTTTATATTTTTTTAGTGTTTTTTCTCAAATATTTTTTCAAGATTAATAAAAAAATAAAATGCATTAATTACTACTTTATTTAAAAGAACTATAACCAGTATATCTTATGGAAAGATCTTAGAACTCAAAGAACATTTTCTAAGCTCTGCAGATCTTAAAATATTTATTTGCTGAGCATCCATAACAAAAACTTAAATTTACATGCAATTTAAAATTTAAAAAAATATTTTATCTATAAGAAAATATATTTATCTTTTATTTTTCTAATTTTATATAAATCTTATTCTCCTTTTTCTCGCTCACTTGATTAGTTTTTCCGTTGTAACAGATTCTCGCGCATTATCTGAGCAGTTCGCATTAAGGAAATCCAAATGGTTGACACTAACTGCCAACAGTTCGATAGATTCTAGGAGTGCTTGTCAATCACAATTAAGGCAGCTGTCAAATTCTAACGACATGTTTAAAGTCTTTTGAGTTGCAATCAATTTGCTCAAGTTGCTGCTTCCGTTTATTGACCCACATCCTTGCTACCCCCCCTTTTGGGCCACAGATGAGCCATTTGCTTCCGATTCTTGACCTGCATCAAGCGGGCAGAATTCACCTGCGGCGCAGGAATGCGTTCATTAAGAATTCAAGCACCTTTGACAGCAAGTGGTCGAGCGCACTTTATGGGCCACATTACAGAACTTCCTTCCTCTCCTCGAGCACACAAAATAAATAAATAAACACAAAAATATTGTTCTGTTTACAAAGCAAACAATACAACGGGAGAGAGGGGGAGAGTGCGAGCGGGAGAGTCAAAAGGAAGTTAGAGTACGAGCAAGTGCTATAAATAAATGCATTTCTTACATTAAAATGAGAGAGAGATGGAGAGAGCAGGCGCTGCCTGCCGCTCTGCCTCTGCCCTTGCCGGCTGCTCAGTCGCAGCAGGCCGAAGCCTGGATGCGCGTCTCTAACGAATGTTTTAGCTTTGCTTCCGGCGACATAAAACTGCCGTTTGTTGCTGCTGCTGCTGCTCTCTCTCTCTCTTTCTGCTGACCGAAAAGCAGCTGCCTATTGGCGTTTACCACAGTTGAGTAATGCGCCTGCGACTTGCAGTTGCAAACGCAGTTGGACTTGCAGCTAAAGTTCTTGCTGTAGTTTTTTTGTTTGTTATTCGCTTCTTCTTGTTGTTATTGCGTTTCTTTTATTTATTTGCTGCTGCTGCTGCTGCTGCTGCTGCTGCTATTGTTGTTTCTTTTTTTTTTGCTTTGGCCAGTTTCAAGTTTTGTGTGCGCCGCGCTGAGCGGGAAGAGCGAAGCGGGTAGAGCGAGGCGGTTAGCGTGCAGAGCGAAGCGGGCAGGCAAGATATTGGGCAGATGTTGCTGAGAGGAGTTCAAGTTGCGTTGTTATTTTCTTGGCGTCTTCTTTTTTTTTTTATTTTGAAAGTAATTCATCTGGTCAGCTCTTTACCTATAATTGTGGGGCACACGGACAATGCGAGGTCCAAGTTCAAGCCACCCACCCACGTTTTATTGTTATCGCAACAATGGGGCAGCCCAGCTAACAAAGAAAAAAAACTTAGAGCGTAGCACAGCTGCTTTGCAGCGAAGCGCAACCGCAACAACTTTACGTTCTGCTGAGGTCAAATTTGTGCAGTTGAGTATATCTTGACTGATAAGATCTAGACTCTTTAAGCTAAGATATTTGTAAGTTTTATTGTTGATCTTGTATTTTTAGTTAGCAAATTAAATAAAAATTTAAATTAGCTTTAATTTGCATAAGACAAAGCGCCCTCTGCTGGCAATAAGATGTACCAATTAATTTATTTCGACCCGCAACCCGCAACAATGTTTATAAACTTAGCTACCCGTTTGTTCTCTCTCTCTCTGTCTCTCTCTCTCGTTCGACCCCATCAGAAGGCAACTGCATATATGTAGGTAGGGCAGCGTACTCGTTCAGTGCAAGAGATAAAAGCAAATAAAAAATTGCATAAAATGCCAGCGGCTAGCAAAATGCATGTAGAGCTGCGAACGGCGGCGGCGGTGCATTGAACTCTCCGTTGCCATGGTCCACGATCCACGGTCCACTGTTTAGGCCAGGCCACAAAACTAGAAACATCGCAGCGAGGAGCAGCCGAACGGGTGAACGGGCAAACGGGCGAGCGGGTGAACGGGCGAGCGAACGAACTCGTATCTGTTCTAAACATGGCCACAGATACAAATATACAATGCACAGACTGGACGAGGACGGACTTTCGCACGAACGCGCAGCGCAGTGTGGAAGCTGGAAGGGAAGGGGCGCTTGCGGTTGCAGGGAAGCGGTTGAGTCAGCAAGCGATTAGAAGCCTAAAAGGAAGTAATGTTGCAGAAAATGCAAAGAACAAGAGAGTGAGAGAGCGAGAGAGCGAGAGAGAGAGAGAGCGAGAGCAAAGAACAAGCAAAGATCAGATTTCTGCGTGGACGGACCGGACTGGCCATTTTTTATGATGCTTAAAATTGAAAAAATACGAAAATGAAAGAAAAAAAAAAGAAAGAAAAAAACGAAGCTTAAGTCTGGCTCGCTCTTTATGACCATCTCTCTCTCTCTCTCTCTCTCTCTGGCTCGCTGGCTATTATTATGTGCTTTTTCTTTGGCGAGGCTTGACTTCGTCTGCTGCGTCTTGAGCTTCGTCTTGGTCTTCGCTTTGGTCTCTTGGCGTGTGTGTAATTATCCAAGGACGCCGCTGAGTAATGAAACGACCTTGAGTGCAGCAATACACACAAACACACACACACACACTCATACAGTCGCATCGTTTGTATCTTTTGTGTGCTGGGCGTGTGCTCCGCAGCTCCGGCTCTGGCCAGGGCGTTATTTGTTACACATGGACAAAAAGCCGATATGGTAAACAATTTGTCAGCGTCATAACAAACGCAGTCGGCAGTGCACATAGCTGCAAGCTGCAAGCTGCATCTGGGCCCAGACAAATGGAACGCCTACAAAGCTTTGACTTGACCAAAACCAAAATAAATAAATAGAGAAAAAAAGCTTTTGTATTGTGCCAGGGGAAGTAGCCAGGCCAAGTCGACCCGGCCAGCCAGCCAGCCAGCCAGCCAGACATCTAGACAGGCCAATCTTGATGCCCATAGATCATTAGCAACTGCTGCAAAGAGCACCGAGTTTTTCTTTCAGTGTATTTATGGCAGCGGAATTCGTATTCAAAGTCGCGCAGATCGAGGCAAGTTTATCTGTTTATAACTTTGTCTACATCTTATTTTCTGTTTGCTTTAAAATATATATCAAAATCAGCTGAATAGAATTATATATTGTATATAAATTCTAGTTAAAATAGGCCAAGTTCTTTTATTCCCAACTTTTCTGTTTTTAAGAGATCTTTACTCAATTTGATATAGATATAAATTTTACTTTATTCACTACATATAAGCAAAACAATTTCTATAGATCTCCTCTTTTAAATAGGTTCAGGATAAACAAATTTAAAATATCCTATTATCATAACATAACATAACATTTTTAATAAGTTTAAAAAAAAAAAATTTTGAATAATATAAAAAATTAAAAAATAGTGTTAAAAAAAATTAAAACAATTAAAATTAAAAAAAAGAATAAAAATTATAAAAATATAAAAAATTAAAAAAAAAATTTTTTAATTATAAAAAACTAAAAATCATTTTGAAAAAGTATAAAAAATTATTAAAAATTTAAAATTATTTATAAAAATAAAAAAAACTATAAAAATATAAAAAATTAATAAGAAGTTCAAATAATTAAAAAAAAAATAAAATTTGCTATAAACAAAATAATAAATAGGCTAAAAAATTTTAACTTATTAATTATAAAAGATAAAAAAAAAACTTTAAAATGTAAATTATTATAAAAAAAAATTAAAAAACCACAACTTTAAATTGTAAATAATTATATAAAACTTAAAATAAAAAAATATTTAAAATAAATTATTTTTAATAATTTAAATTAACAAATTTAATTAACGAATGAATAATAAATTTAAATTAATACAATATATGAAAAAAAAATATTTATATGAAAATAAAAATTAATTATAAAAAGTATTTAAATGTGTTTAAAATATATCAGAACTGATTTAATAAATTTAGGTGAACTACTTTATATAACCAGTTTTGATATATTTTAAACGTATTTAAATACCTTTTATAATTAAGTGTTAGTTTTATGTAAATCTTTTTATTTTTTGTATAAAATATAAATAATCCCTGCATTAACAGTTTAGCTCTCTGGTAAATCTTTTGTCTAGGTCCAAAGCCTTTTATGTGTGTGTTTATGTTATTATTTAATAATAGAATTTATAGAAATTTATATTTTTTTATTTATTATTTAATAATAGAATTTCTAGAAATTTATTTATATTTATTTCTTATATCCTAAATTAATACATAATTTTAAGAATTTGCCAGAATTTCTTTTAAATTTGCATTCTCTTGGCTCTCAACAAAATAGTTTCTTGGGCCGTTTTGCTTTCGATTCATTGCACTTTGCATTTGATGTTATTGAAGTGCAGCCAGACCAATGACCTCCTCACAGAGTACTCCAACAACAGCTACACCGCACTCTCCCTCTCCTCGTCTCTCTCTCTCTTGGCTGGCATCAACTAATCAGGCAGAGCGCAAAAATTATTTGCCATTTTTTACGCGCTGCTTCAAACGCGGCAGCAGCAGTCGTTGGCCAGCAGTTTGTTGTTGTTGTTGTTATCTACGCTGGCATGCCAACAGGCCCCACCATTAGGCCATAATCATCATCACACACGCCTAGCGCGCAACCCTCCTCAGCGCGCTGCAGAGGTGTGCCAAATGCGCTTTGTCTATGATGGAGTGAGAGAGAGAGAGCGAGAGAGGGAGAGAGCGAGAGAGGGAGAGAGCGAGAGAGGGCGATAGGTAATATGTGCCTAGGCAGGTAAGGCTGGAGGAGCAGCAGCTGATGGAGGCCAGCTATTTTTAAGTATGGGTTTCGGTTTCATTGTTGCATTTCTTTTGCGTTTATGAAATTAATGAGCAGCTCCAGCATGCCCCAACCCCCCACTCCACTCCACTCCACTCCACTTCACTTCGATAATGGTTGCATAATTTGCCGTCGCCATCGCAATTCATTTATTGACCCGCATTTTGTGCCTCTTTTTGTGGATGCGCAATTTTTGCTTTAACCCTGAGGCTGACGCGCTGCTGTCGCCTTCAACTGCCTGGCGACCTTTTACAATTGAATTGTAAACACACACGCGCTGCCCCTGCCCCTGCCCCTGCTCCATCGCCAGCTGTGACTCCTCTTCAGCAATTTTGGGCATCAGCCACATTTTCTGTTTGTCTTTGCCTAAGCAATTGCCAAGCCCCTTTCCCCACTTCTCCTAGCCCCCTTTTTTGGCGAGTGTCAAAAATTACCCATTTGTGTTTGTTGTAATTATTATTATTGTTGTCTCTCATCGCCGCATAATTCACTTTTGATTTTGTCTTCGCTTTGATCTTCGCTTCCTTTTTCGCTTCCCCCATAAAACTCTTCTTTTTATTTATATTTGCTTAGCAATTAATTCCCGCCAAAAAACACTTTCGATTTCCAGCAGAAGTGCGCACAAAAATAAACAAATAAATACTTAACAATAAATAATAAAAATAAATGCCCCAAAAAAATTCACTTTTAATCTCACACAAATCTTCCCTCTTATTTTTTGCAGGTATGTTAAATGGATTTTTATTATGTTGTTCTGAAATGGGTTTATATGGAGACAGTTTTTGATTGCTTTTTTTTGGTAAGTTTTGTATTATTGTGAGTGTTTAGTAGGAGTTAATAGTTGCATAGCTCAAAGAATATATCAATTTATTTAATATATATAAATATTAATAAAATATACCAAATATAAATAAAATAGTTAAAATATATAAATAAATAAAAAAATAAATAAATAGCTTTGCATACAATCAAAATATTTTTTAGTTATCAAAATTCATTTTCATGCGTTACTATTATTAATAAAAAGTATAAAAAATATAATTAATAATATACATAAAAAATGAAGATTTTTATTATATTTATAAATAAATAAAAAATTAATAAATACATTTGCTTACAAGCAAATATTTATTAAAAATGAATCAAATATATTTAAATTTCAATATTTTTCTGCATATTAAATACATTAAGTATATGTATATTAATAATTTAAAAAATAAATAAATAAAATTCATATAAATAAATAGAAAATAAAAAATTAATGAAAACGTTTGCATGCAAGCAAATATTTATTAGCTATCAAAATTCATTTTCACGCATATAAATATATCAAATAGAAATAAAACATTTTACAATTTTATTATATTAAAAAAAAAAAAAAAAAAACAAACAAATCATTTTTAGCTATCAAAATTCATTCGAATTGAACTTAAATTAATTTTATTCATGCCTTAATATATTTAAAATATTTTGCATTATTAATATGCATATATTTAATTATTTAATGCATTTAATATGCCCAAAAAATATTGCAATTTAAATATATTTAATTATTTTTATTAATATTCATTTTTATGTAATATAAATAATATAAATTTAATATGCAACAAAATGTAAATAAAACATAATAATTCTAAATTATTTATATTATTTTTATAAATTTACTTATATGCAGCTGTTGATTTTGGCTTAAATTAAATATTTATACAAGATTATTTAAAACATAAAAATCTAAATTATTTAAATAATTTATAAACAATTTATAATATATATTTTATAAAATTTTTAAAATATTTTTTTTAAAATAAAAATATAAATTCTAAATTATTTATAAACTATTTAAATAATTTAAGTAAATTTAAATAATTAAAAAATAATAATTTTAAAGTTTGCTTGAATAATACTTAGTTTTTATTAAATGTAATTAATTAAATAAAATACCCAAGTCAATTTTCAGTGATATTTCAGCCATAAACTCGCCTCCGCTAATCATGCAAATCTCAAATAAATATTATATAAATTTCAGATATAATTAAAGTTCACTTTCAACTTGATATATAGAACTGAAACTTCTGGTTTGTGCCAATAAAAAAGTTTATCCAGCCGCCCCCAACTTTCGTTTACCGTTGCCCAGTCGTAAAGCTTTCACTGGCTCTTTGCATATATTTGCAGTTAATAGCTTTTGCTGTTATCAGGGCCCCTGGCCAAATCCTGGCTTCATCTATTATTACTATTAAGATGATTAACTGGACGCGAGTGCGCGTATCTATAACAACATTAAGTTAAAAGCTTCGCCCCGTTCGGCTTTCGACTTTCTAATGCTGCTCCCTGTTGGCCGACCAGGCCTGATCTCTTGACTTTGGCCAAATGTTACACATCATTATGCGGCAGCGAGGACCCCACCCACCCAGCAGCGAGTGCTCAGAGCTTCCTACTTTTGGCGGAGCATATTGCAATTTATTGTTATTGTTTCTGGCAGCGACTACTGTCCATAATTTTTCAACAAATCGTCGCTCAGCTGTCACACTAATCTCTGAGAAAAGCCAGCGAGAGGGGGAAAAAAAGAGAGACAAAATTTGCATATGAGTTGGGGCTTGGCTGGCCTGGCCTGGCCTGGCCTGGTCTGGTCAGTGAAGCATTGTGGAAAAGAAATCAAACACACCTACACTGAAAACAATTGTGGGAAATTTATAAAGGCCTGCGAGAGAGTGTGTGTGTGTTTACTTATTAACAAGTTTCAAAATTGTTTTTACCACATTTGGTTAATGCCATTTATTGGCTTTACTTAGCTGCGGCTGCTGGTGTTGCCAGCCTCAGTCTCTGTGTGGGCTGTCACGCCCACAGCTGGGTTTGGGCACTTCTGGGCGTTTGCGTTGCATCGCACCAAAAATGGTGCCCACTTGGGCAAACAACATTTGACTTTGGCCTGACTCATGCGCCGTTTTCAGTTTTCTTCTCATATAATTCAACTGTCAGTTCTAGCTGAGCTGAGGTTACTAGGTGAGGTCTACGGGTAGCTGTATAACTACCCTTCCTCCCCTCTCCCCTCTCTCCCTCTCTCTCTCTCACTCTCATACACAAAAGCATTTAATCCCGCTAATTGCTGCAGACGTCAGCCAAGATCTAATGTGCCAGCCCCCCGTATATTAGTTTTATATTTTTCGTAGTTTCTTAATTTGTTTATGTTCGCACGAAAAGGTCACAGATGCTGCAGATAAGCCAGTGTGGGCACACACACAATTAATCTACGTATAAACAACAGCAAATGCTTATGCGAGCTTTTGGTTTGAGCTTACAGCTAGAACAGTTACTTATATTCGATGACAGGTACTTAGTCAGCTTAGTCAGGAGGAAGTTGCTTGGAAAACTTATATATTCAGAACTCACAGATCTGATCATAGCTTTCTTACCATAAAGCTTTAAGCTCTCCAATACATATGCAATTTATTCCTATTTATTTTGTATTTACGAGCTTTAAGCTTTATTTAAGAGTTCGTATATCAGCAACGATGTGTGAAAGCTCTATGTCTATCAAAAGTTAGAAGCTTTCTGCTAATTTTAATGTACTTTCATTTGTGTTGAAGAGCTCTAAGCGTAAGCTATGGCTCATATACAATTTTAGGCTGATTGCCTTAACAAACTTGCAAAAGCTTTCTATTTATTTCAATATACTTTCACTCTTTTAGAGGCTTTAGGCTTAAGCAGAAGCTTATATCAGCTGAAAGCTGCAAAAAAAGGAAAAAACGCATATAAGCTCAAAGCTTCTATGTGTATGCCATTTAAGTAAAACCTTTGCTCATCATTCAAAGTCATCAGCTGAGAATCAAAATCTCTAGAATGAAGAACCATCTACTGAGTGAGCTTGAGGCTTAGTTTGTCTTCTTTCAGGAGCTTTTGTCGGCCGATTATCCTATTTCAGAGCTTAAAGTTCTCTCTAAGATTTATTTATTTTCAGTGAAGACTTTTTCACTACAAAAAGCTTTTTACTACATAATATCAACTCTTCAGCCCAGAGCTTTAAGCTTAAATGAGCAATTCATATCTTTGTAGAGATACTTCTCGATTTCTTCATATAGATTTCTATATTTTGAGAATGCGAAAGATTCTTTTCTCTTCTCAGCTTTACTAACTCATGAAAGCTCTTCATGGCGCAACATCTACTCGCACTTCTATTAAGAGAGCTTTCAGCTCCAGTTAACAGCTCAGCTGACTCCACAACAGGGCTAGTCTGCCCTGTTTCCACATCTGTTTGCTCTGGCTTTCAAGCACCGTCACTTTTGCAGGCACTACAGTGATCACTCAGTGTGACAGACAACTGCAACTGTGATTTTCCGCTCTCCATTTGGCCTGGGCGCGCTTAATTGTTTCTTTTAGCCCACAATAAAATTCGACTAAATGATGCTGCACAAATTGAACTGTGAGTGCAATTTGGCTTTGGTTTTGGCTTTGGCTTTAGCTTCGGGTTTCGGGTTCCGGCTGGACGCCCACCGCAAAGGCTGGGCCAAACAACTCAATTCGAAATGGGCCATTAAAACAAATGCACAGCGCGAACACATCGCAAATCCCAGACACAAGAGAAGCAAAAAAGAAAAAAAAAAACGCCCACGTCGACACAGAGAATATCAAACATGGGCAATATTTATTTATAACAGTTGCGACCGAGCCACGAACTGTGTCTGTGAGGCAGGTCCAGGACCTTTCACTTGGCTTCTACCCGAGCCGCTCAGCGCTGGCTGCTGTCTTTCTTTTCTAAACAAAAAAATGTTATGATCCGAGTTCACATTTATTTGTATTTGTATCAATAGCAACGTGTTTATAACTTAATAATGGCTCAATAAAAAACCAAAACACGATCAGAAAAAACTCTTTATATATGAAGATAAGTCTACAAATATATATATATAAATATTACTTTCCTTTCGTTGGCTGTGCACAGTAGTCGGCAGTTGGCATCCACGTCCATTTCGTAGTCATGTCGTATTTTGGACAACTTAAACGTGATCGCATTTAGGAGCCAGAGCCAGAGCCAGAGCTGATCCCCCAGATCCTCAGCTGTTGCTGCTGCTGCTGCTGTTTTAGAAAGGCTAATGGGGCGTTTAGTTTCCAGAGTCCGACTCGGACACCAGCAAGAGCCACAGCCACAGCCACTCGAGTCTAATCAAATGAATTATTATTACAATAAATAAGCATATTTTGACAGTGCGCTTGTTAACTAAATGGCATATCAACTGCTAATGACAACGGAGCTGGCCTGCTCGCTGGTTCAAAACAGGGTCAAGCCACGAAAGCTCTTTCTCTCACTCTCTCAGTCTGAGTCTCTGCTGCTGCTGCCTGCGGCTGTCATTAGAGCATAATTGTCAAAGTACCAGCAAATTAAACGCTCTTTAGCCAAATAGTGCCCCGAAATCGTACAAATTGCAGTCTAAACGAGCTTTTAGCTGAAAGATTTAGCAAAATTGTAGAGATTTAGAGAATTTCTCAATTAGACGATTTGTCAGAAAAGAAAGTTAAACCAACATAAAGAGAGTCAAAGAGATATATAAAATATAAAACATAAAATATAAAATATAAAATATAAAATATAAAATATAGAATATAAAATATAAAATATAAAATATAAAATATAAAATATAAAATATAAAATATAAAATATAAAATATAAAATATAAAATATAAAATATAAAATATAAAATATAAAATATAAAATATAAAATATAAAATATAAAATATAAAATATAAAATATAAAATATAAAATATAAAATATAAAATATAAAATATAAAATATAAAATATAAAATATAAAATATAAAATATAAAATATAAAATATAAAATATAAAATATAAAATATAAAATATAAAATATAAAATATAAAATATAAAATATAAAATATAAAATATAAAATATAAAACATAAAATATAAAATATAAAATATAAAATATAGAATATAAAATATAAAATATAAAATATAAAATATAAAATATAAAATATAAAATATAAAATATAAAATATAAAATATAAAATATAAAATATAAAATATAAAATATAAAATATAAAATATAAAATATAAAATATAAAATATAAAATATAAAATATAAAATATAAAATATAAAATATAAAATATAAAATATAAAATATAAAATATAAAATATAAAATATAAAATATAAAATATAAAATATAAAATATAAAATATAAAATATAAAATATAAAATATAAAATATAAAATATAAAATATAAAATATAAAATATAAAATATAAAATATAAAATATAAAATATAAAATATAAAATATAAAATATAAAATATAAAATATAAAATATAAAATATAAAATATAAAATATAAAATATAAAATATAAAATATAAAATATAAAATATAAAATATAAAATATAAAATATAAAATATAAAATATAAAATATAAAATATAAAATATAAAATATAAAATATAAAATATAAAATATAAAATATAAAATATAAAATATAAAATATAAAATATAAAATATAAAATATAAAATATAAAATATAAAATATAAAATATAAAATATAAAATATAAAATATAAAATATAAAATATAAAATATAAAATATAAAATATAAAATATAAAATATAAAATATAAAATATAAAATATAAAATATAAAATATAAAATATAAAATATAAAATATAAAATATAAAATATAAAATATAAAATATAAAATATAAAATATAAAATATAAAATATAAAATATAAAATATAAAATATAAAATATAAAATATAAAATATAAAATATAAAATATAAAATATAAAATATAAAATATAAAATATAAAATATAAAATATAAAATATAAAATATAAAATATATAAAATATGAAAATATATAATATACAATTCAAGATATTTATCTTGCAAGTCTTCAACCTTTTCAGGGCTCAACTCAACTCAACTTGTAGCCCAGCCACGCCTTCAAATGCATTAACTTTGCTCCACATTTTACAACAGAAATGTTAATCCGTTCTTTAGCCCATCGAACTGTGTTACAATATCAATTTTCAGCCGTTGCTCTGGGGCCGTCAGATATAATATTATAGTTTTTGAGTTATTTTTATTCGAATTCGAGCAGCCGAAAAGAGCCCAGAGATACATTAAAGAGCGTGCAATTGGTGCAGCAATTTATTTGCGTTGTATCCGAAATGCGAACAACAACAGTTTTATGGGCATTTCATTTCGTGTTTGGCTAACATTATCAACAGCTAAGACAGAGACAGAGAGAGAGAGGGAGAGACGGAGAGAGAATTTAAGAACCATAATTTGTTGTTAGCCGCACGATAAACCACGCAAATTTATCATGAGAAACAAAACAAAAATGTACGAAAATGTGTGGCGGGAAGGGGATTTTTTCGCTCTTTTTTTGTCGATAGGAAGTGAAAACGAAAAGCGTTGGGGAGTCGCCTCCGAGATGGAGGGGCATCTGTCTGTCTGTCTGGCTGTCTGGCTAGTCTATAAATTACAGTCGCTATTCAGTTGCTTTTTGGGTTTATAATCAGAATTTGCGCTTTCACACGCCAGCAACAAAAGGGGGCGTGGTGGAAGGTGGAAAAAGCGGGAATTCACACTTGCGAATTTGCAAAGTTCCGTTCGCTATCTGGCTGACACAATCAGCTAGAGAGAGGGAGAGAGAGTGGGTGAGAGAGTGGCTTCTAACTGGGCTTGCCTTGAAGCTGTCTGCTGCGCGTCGGGCCACATTTCAACGTTTCTGATAAGCAATCTGCTCTAAATTCTGTCTTTTGCTTCACTGTTGCTTCCTTTTGTCGTGGTGGAATCGCACGGGTAATTTATGTGCTGCGTTTGCCCTAAACCGAAAAGCTGGAATTATAGGGTTTGTCTGAATGAAAATCATAAGTATCTAACTGAGATGCGGACAACATAACTGTTTGTGTTTATAGCACTATGATGGCATTGGGAGGGTTTGTTAGTGGAGCAAGCATCATTGCCTGAAGAGCTGGGATATCTTGGGTGCTACTTAAAATATATCTGAATTGTTCCATACATTATCTTTAAGATTTACCATTGAGCGCTTCGAGGAGAATGTGTGAATATGAGAGGTTAGCTAGGGAGCGGATAATTTTACTCACAAAGTATCTATAACATTAAAATATTAAGGGATGTATATAAACATATAATAATTAAAATAAATAAAATAACAAATTTTAAAGTAAAAAAATAAAAATAAATTAAACTAAAAATAAATAAAAATAAAAATAAATGGAAACAAAAATAATTAAATAAAAATAAAAATAAATAAACAGAAAAACAATAAATAAATAAATATAAAAATAAATAAATAAAAAATAAATAAAAATATATTTCATATAAGAAAGCAAGTAAAAATTAACCTAAATAATAAATAAATTTTGAAATAAATAAAAATTAAATTAAATTAAATATAAATAAACAAAAATTCATATAATTAGAAATAAGCTAATCAAAATATAAATTCAAATAAATGTAAATAAAATACTAATTAAAAATAAAAATAAATAAATTATTGAAGAGATTTATAGAAATAAATATAAATGCTTATCTTTCATATATGATAATAAATAAAATTAACTATTTACAATAATAATTAATTATAATTAATAAATAATTATTAATAATATTTTAAAAAAATAATAATAATATGAAGAACTTAGTATGATGTTCATACAGAGCAAATCAAAGCATATAAACAATATAAGTATCATTAACCCAATCAGAAGTATCTCAAGCAGCTCACGCTGAGATAACAGTACCGTTGCTGAGGTCTCCATTGTGGGTAGAACAAAGACTAAATGGAATTCGTAAGTATCCATCCAATTAAAAGTAGTAAAGTATGCGGCTCACACTGAGCTTGGCATCATTAGACCACCCACACCATGCTCTGCCACCAATAACTGTTCGTAATTTTCACTGTTTCACGTGTTTGTGTATAATTGGCCCACTTTAGAGTTCGGCTGAGTTATGAGCGCCAGTCGACGGGATATATGCAAAGTAAAAGTCGAATTTTCTATTACAAATCGAAGAATTTGAATTTCGAATGTGAACACCGAATTCTGAGGCTTGAGAATAATTATCTGGTCGTCGCTGGACAGGCGCGAGAGACACCCACATGGAGTTGGCCGCAATTTAATTAGAAAACAACGATTAATGGCCAAAGCTGCATTCGAAAGGAAGAGTAAGAAAAAGGCCAAAAGCTCGACTCGAGTCGACTCGGCTTGGCTGGGAGAAATGCGAACACATGCGGGGCGCAATAACAGTAAAAAAGTGTAACATATATTTATCACTGAAAAGCGACAGCAGCAACAACGGCCGAAAAAAGCACATAACATATATGCTCTAAAGAGACAAGGAAGTGTAGGTATCTTCTCCGCTGGCAGGCTGCTATCTCGCTCTCTTTGCCCAATGTGGGTCAGGCAAGCGGCAAGCGGCAAGCGGCATCGGCATCAGCATCGGCGTCTCTCTGCTGGAGCGCCTGTCCAAACAATGAGCCCCCAGCCAAGGCAGCAGCCAGCCAGCGAGATAGCCAGGCCAGCCAGGCCGATCCGAGCCAAACTCAACACGCTTCACATTTTCGATGATGATAAATGGCTCAGATGAATGCCACGATAAAAAGGCACCGAAAGGAGTTGCAGCCTCCTCAGAGAATGAGAGAGAGGGAGAAAGAGATAGAGCGAGAGCGAGAGCGACTGTTATGTGAGTTAAATGTTAACTTAATGGCAGCTGATAAGCCTCCCAGTTCTGATCAAGTCAGACAAAGTCTGTGCAAATAGCGCCAGCTAATTAAGGGCAGCTAATCTTATAGCGAAGTTAACCCAAATCTATGGGAAGTGGAGGCAACTTATAGCCACTAATGTCAGCTAGAGATGTCTATCAGCGCAAATAGAACTTGGGATTGGCTGAAGAAAGTGGAAGCTAGAGAACTCGCCTGGCAAACTCTACCTTAATTATATAAGAAATTCTTCTCTTTGTCAGAAATTATTGAGCTTTTTTGTGAATGATCATAAAAGAATATTTATTTGGAGATATTTTTGTTGACCTACAAAGGTATTATAGAAGAATATGCAATGATATCGTTAAGAAAGATCTTTTCCATCAGATAATCTATATATATATATATATATATATATATATATATATATATATATATTCTACATCTTTATATCTATATCTCTCTCTATCTATCTCTCTCTCTGCCCTCTCTCTCCCTCCCTCTCTCTCAATCGTAATGATACCTCTAGACTCTTCAATTGCCTAGTATTTAATTCCTTCTACCAACTCAGCTCACCTCAGCTCCGTCACTTCGTTGACTTTCACTGCACAATCGTGAATATTTGTGCAATTGCTTGACAATTCTAACACATCATTCGCGCTGAGCAGAGCTGAGCTCGAGCTGGAGGCGACACTTTCCCATGACCAAAAGCATTAGAAGAGCTAAGCCAACAAGTCACGCTGTGACTGCACCAATAAAAGGCACACAAAGCGCAGGCCTAAGCCTAGAGTCGAGCGTTTTAGCCACTCCGCAGCCAATTGCCTGTCCTCCTCCTCTGCCTGTGCTCACTCTGCAGTCCTCGGCTGTGACACGTTCACGATCCAGAGTCAAGGTAATTCCCATACAAATTTTGGCATTACCAAAAATTTAGTGTTTTTACCTCTTTGGCCATTGTTGGGCTTTCGCTGCTCGACGCTCGCTGCGTTCGTCTGTCCAATGCATACGAGTATAACTATTTATTAGGTCATCTAATTGTGTTTTCCATTTCAACGAGCTCTGACAGCAGCAGCAACAGCGACCGACGTGTTTTTCCAACGGTTTTCCCACACACTCAAACAGACACACACGAGCATGAATTTACCTAGTTTTTAATGTTTTTTTTTTTTTTTTGTGTATTTTTGCATTCGGTTCCGGCTGCCAAAATTTTAATGGACTTTTGTCATTGGCTGCGCTGCAAATTGACTTTTTCAGTTAGAGCGAACTAAGCGAAAGAGTAGCTGGCAGTTATGCACAGAAGTTATCGATTTATTGGCGCATAAAAGTGTCAGCTTTTGCTATATCGAGATAGCTCCATTGCTGATAGCTTGGCCAAGCAGAAAGTCTTTGCGGAGAGTGAAGAAGTAAAGGCTTGAAAAGCAGAAGTTGTCTTCAAATAAAAATCGATTTATGTATCGATTAAGTGTATTTATCGTAATGTGATATATATATAATTAAATATATTCATCAGATTTTTTCATTACATGGATGTACAATGAATGCATATATAGAGAATATATATAACAATATATATTAATGCTTTGATATGTTATCGAAAATTAATAAACATCGATATCGTATTGATAATATAAATTACATATTTTATGTACATATGTATTTATAAACTTTTGATAATTCGGTAACATACCGATTATTATAAAATAAATCGATAATAAACTGATAACATTCATGTATATATATTATCGATTTCTTCAAATATAATTGACATATATCGATAAATATACTATGCATATAAATGAGCATTAATTGATCATCAAATCATGATTGGCTCACTGGAATGTAATGGATATGTTATCGATACATATTTCAATGCGATATATATTAATAACATTCTCAATATATGTGTTATCGATTAGTCAAGCATTTATATAGTTTCAATGCCAAACCATCGATAACTGCCTTTAAGTCTTAATATATTACTGCAATATCATTTAGTTTTCTTTAAGTAATGTCCACAATTATCGATAATTTCTTAATATTTCAGTTATTTATCGCAGCTGCCACACACACACGCACAAGAATTTCGAGCAGCTGCTGCCTTTAAGCCACCAGCTGTTGGCCTTTGAAAGCCCCCACACAAATAAACGACATAAACCGACAGAGTTAAAGCGAGAAAGTCTTAAATTACATACGCACCCACACACACACACACTCACAGAGATAGACAGCTCGAGGCTGTGTGCAGGAAACCTTCCTGGGCGCTGAAATCGCGCTTCTTCCTTTTTGCTTTTGGTCAATTTGGTCAATGAATTAAGTTTTGGACGCGTTGTTGCGTTGCAAGTTCTGTTTTTTTTTGTTGCTTTTTTCTGTTTCTGTTTCTGTTCGTGCTGCATTGGCAAACACCTCGAGCCTGGGGCAGTCGCATTCGGCAAATTGGTCGAGCGCTCAAATTACAGTTCATTGAGCCATTTGGCAGAAAGAGAGTTGCCTCGCTTGGCGACACTTGACGGGCTTCCTGTGCCTGTGTGCCACGGTCTGACCCCATTTCAGCAGTCGACCAGCTGCAAAGGTTTGTCTCCACTCCCAACTCCCTCTCCCTCTCTCTCTCTCTCTGTGCTCTCGCATGATAAATGAGCATTCATTTGTGAGCGTTTACCTTAACCCACAGCGAGGCTCTGGCTCGGCCTCTGTCCCGGTCTCGCACATTCGCTTTTGGCCACATTATTATTTAGCCGTTACTCACATTTTTGGCCACTGCTGTTGTTTTGACAGTTGCCCAACTGGCCGGACTGCCCAGCTGACAGTTACACAGGACCCGAACACGATGTCCCATTGTGATTTATGTGGCCCAAGCGTTAAAGTGTTTTACTTTTCTTCTCTTGCCCGTGTCTTTGCCATTTATCTTGCTGCACTCCTTCTCTCCTCTCTCATCTCTCTCTCTCTCTCGCTCTCTGTTGTGGGCTCTACCTACTTGTCCGCACTTCGTTCGAGAACATTTCACTTTCCCGTGAGCTAATTGCAGTTGAGCTTCGTGCGCTGCTGCCGTTGCCTCATCTCATAAATCTTCAAACACTTTCACATTCATTCATGCCCGATTTTCGTACAGCCGAAATCGGTACACATAAATCGGCAGATCCATAAAAAAAATATACTCATTAGCACGTCGCGACGTCGCCTAAGTGCTGCCCGTGGTGTGTGCCAAGGGTAACCCGCACCAACAGTTCTCTCCCTGCCCAACAGGTAGTCCACAAAACTAAAAGTAAAATAAGCAAAACACCTGCGGCTCTCATTCATAGTTCAATTTGTAACACTTGCCGACTGTGTGCAGGCTCACAGCACTGACAGCGCCTGTCGTAAAGGACCGAAAATATTAAAGTGTAGAACGAAGTATTCGAAGTGTCCCAAGTAAATAAATACGGATAAATAGATCAAAGAGGTATAAATGAGGCTCTATCAATCAAGAATTTAAAAAATATATATATTATATATTTTTCATTAAATTTATTTTGTAAATATATACATATAAATTATATGTTATATAAATAAAAGCATAATTAATTTTTATTAAATAATAAATAAACTTTTGAGAAATTAAATAAATTACATTTAATTGTTGTTAAATAATAAATAAATAATATATTTAGAAACAAACTATCTGTAGCTGTCCAAAAATACATTAAATTTGTTTATATTTATTAAAAATAAATTCTATATAATTTTTTAAAATAATAATAAATAAATAGTATGCTTGGAAAAAATTAACTAAAGCTTAAAAAATTAAAATAACATAATTTTTTTTTTAATTAATATTTTTTTCAATTATTTCTTTATTCATTTAAATAAAAAAAACTTATTTTTATTTGGTTTGTAATTATTTTCAAGCATAATGTTTATTTATTATTTAATAAAAATTATGTATAACTTTTTTTATATATACAAATAAAATTGCTTCAAATATAGTATTTATTTGTTATTTAACAACAATTAAATATAATTTATTTTATTTCTCATAGATAAGTTTTTACCAAAAGATTATTATTGATTATTTAATAAAATTATTAATTAATAATTATCCTTTTCTATATATATTATTTATTTATTATTTAACAATATTTAAATATAATTTATAAAAAAAAGTAACTTAAATAAAGAAATATACAAATTTTTTTGTAATTAAAAAAAATATTTTTATATTTTTAATTACAAAAAAATATATTTTGTATATTTTATTTACAAGAAATATTTGTTTTACTATAGTTAAAAATTATTATATTAAAATATTGTGAAAAAAATTAAACAATCTATTTTTTATTTACAATCAAATATTTTTATAAAAAAAAATTTATATGATAAATATATAAAATAAAAAAAAAAATAAAAATTAAAACTATTTTAACATTTTTTCCTTTTAAATAACGTTGTTATTTATTAGTTAGTTATATTTCTGTCTGTTTCCTGCTTCTCGATATTTTGTTAAATAAATATTCAAAGAGAAGCGACAGCTGTTAAATAAAAATTCCACTTTCTACTTGAAACCACAGCTGAAAAACTGAAAAATCCCAATAGTTATGGGCAAATTACCCGCATAGCAATCATTATAATTAAGAGTAATCAAATTAAAGGCCTCTAAATGGCATTTAAGGCACGCAAAGCCAGTTCGCCAGATAAATGTATATATATGAATATATATATATATATATATATATATATATATATATATATATATATATATATATATATATATATATGTAGCTTTATATATGTTTGTTTATATCTGTTATTTATTTTGGAGATTTTCGTTTACAATTTATTTGCATTTAACCTGCTTTCACTTGGCTCAAGTCATGAGCAGCAGCAGCTGTTGCTGTTGTTGTTGTGGCAACAGTTGCTGTGTTGCAAATGCAACATGCTGTAGAATCAGGAGACGACCATGAATTTTTGGGCTCCCTTAGCCACTCAGCTGGCCACGCGTATGTGGGTGGGCGAGTGGCTTAAGTGGGAATTGTGGTGTGGCGGCGGGGCTGACTGCGTTTTAATCTCTCAATTCAGAGCTTGCAACGGCTGCTGCTGTTGCTGCTGCTGCAACAGTTGCTGCGGTCAAATGGTGAAAATAAATGGGAGGCAGCCGAAAGTGGTGCGAAAATGAACGGTGGGGCTGAGTGGTTGCTTAGCTTTTGGCCAGCTGTTGGCGCACCATTTAAGGTCTGGCAGCCAACACTCTACGGCAGCTAACTGGATTGGATTCATTGCCAAATTGGTTTCAATGCAAAGAAAAAACACAGACAAAGTCTCAGCTTTGTAATTGAAGCGTTCCAGAGAGATGTGCCACGAGGCTGGAGGTCAGAGGATTATAAAGGTGGGCAGAGGTACAGAGATAGAGAGAGAGAGAAGGGGAGAACAGATGGTGGTAGAGAAAATAAATAGTTGCATTGGAAATTAGATGATGGCCAAATCAAGTGAGCTTTAATTGGGGATAAGAGCTGAGCTGTGATAAGGGAAGAGGTTGATTTTGATGGGGATTTAGACATAGTGAGGTGTGAGGAGCGTAAATATTATAGAAAGAATGAGAGAGAGAGAGAGAGAGAGATAGAGAGTGAAAGAGAGTAAAGAATTCATTGAAGGGAAAAGAGAGAAAGACATTGTATTATCATATTTAATCTAAGCGTCCTAAATAACTGGTGGAATGGGTATACAAACACAAGGCAAAGCTACTAGAGAATGCTCATCAGAGGAGCTTTAAAGACAATATGTGTACTTATGTGTCCTTATGTGCCCAAAGCAAGCTATAAATACTTAATAGAAAAAAAATGAAGAGTATACAAAAAATTAGTAAATAAAAAAAATAATAAACAAAAAATAACTGAATAAAAAAATATACTTAATATAAAATAAATATAAATGATTTTTAATATGTAGCATAATAAATAAATTATATAAATACATAAAAAAATAATTATAATCATTTTAATTATTTATAGATTTATGTAAAAGCTTATAAATTGTTTAAGGTAGTTTATATTAAATTTATTTTGGGTATTTATAAAATAATGAAATTCTTTTCTATTTTTACAAAATGTTATTTTGATGTACCAATGATTGTATAATATTTTGAACGATCTATATCTATCACAAATAAAAATTTAATTTAAAATAAATATGAATACATAAAATATAAATATAAAACAATATAAAATATAAATAAATAAAATATAAATAGAAATATATAAAATATAAATATAGAATATAAATACAATAAATGAAATATATTTTTTGGGTTAATATAGTAATGGTAAGAATATCGAGAAAAGCCAGAAATTTGAATACGTATTATGATTTGAATCTTGAACTAAGTAGAAATTCTATTCAGATAGGATCTTGTGATATTATATGTATATGATTTTATAATAACATATTTTATAAATAATATTTATATATATAATATTTTATAGATAATATTTTTATACTATTTCACGTAGTGATATAGTATATTGGTTTTGTGCAATGTCCGTCATGCTGTCCGTCCGTCTGTCCGTCTGTCCGTCTGTCCGTCTGTCCGTCTGTCCGTCTGTCCGTCTGTCCGTATGAACGCAAACCATTTCCACGCTATTGAAGCTAGAGACTTGAAATTTGAAATATATACTCGTGTATACCCTCGTCTGATAAAGTGTCAAGATTTTCCCGATACGCCCACTAGGGGCGTGGCAAATCGGAAAATGCATTTTCCTGTATCTCAGAAACACTACTTCTAGAAGGGCTAGAGAGTTGGGATTTTAACTGAACACTCATGTCGACATCCCAAAATCAAAAAGCTATGGCGGATATATCTACGCCCATTGGGGGCGTGGCAAATCGGGTCAAACTGTATCTTCTACAGTTTTAAAGCTAGAACGCCCAAATTTGGCACTTAAGTTACTGTTACGATCCTATAAAGATCGCCCAAAAAATTTTATGGCCACGCCTACTAGGGGCGTGGCAAATCGGATCTGAATATATAGTGATTTTACTAGTTTCGTTATATTTTGAGCACTATTGATGCTAGAGACTTGAGACTTGGTATATATACTCGGGTAAACATCCCACGACCGATAAGCTATGGCGGATATATCTACGCCTTCAGGGGGCGTGGCAACAAATATCAGCTTATATCTCCCACAGTTTTAGTGCTAGAAGCTTCAAAATTGGATGCTAGGTTACTAAGGGCCTCCTCTATCGATTCCCCAAAAATTATTGTTACGCCCCAAAAGGGGCGTGACATACAGAAAAATACCCTGTAATTTTCGCATTTTTCGAATGTAAGCATCCAAACTTTACAGTTATATTCTTAAACGCCCACTCTATGCACATGCCAAAAATTATTTGTCTACGGCCACTGGGGGCGTGGCAAATCAAAACTGAAACATCTGCAGCTTCTGAGCCAATAACGCGCCACATAATGACTTTGTGACCTTTGACCTCGTCTTTTGATTTGCCAAATTATATATATGGGCTTGAAAAGAATATTTTATTAATACAAAATAACTAAATAAAGAAAATGTAACAAAAATATCAACATGACCGCACCGGGGTTCGATGCCACACCTCGCCAACGAACTTATGTATATCACATTTTCTGAGTTGCCACCTCTATCATTTTGGGAGTTGCTACCTCTTATTTGGAGAGATGCCACATCTCTCGATTTAGGTGCGTGTTCTTGCTAAGGTAAGGCAATCGAGATAAATCGAGAGAGGTGGCATCTCTAAGCTTCGATTCTAATTGAAACTGTCTGGCTACCTCCAATGAAAAGTTTTAATCTGCAGCTGATTTGAGCGGCGACAGTGGGGATTTAAGGTTAAATTTTAAAAAATGTAATGTGATAGATGCCCCTGTGTGCTGTTGGGGCGTGAAATAGTATTTCGCTGTGGGTTGCGTCCGACAGCAACGTTCTTACTTGTTATATATAATATTTTATATATAATAATTATATATATATTTTGAAAATAATATTACTTACAAGTTTATGGATCAAACTATTCAAACTTTAATAGAAATAAATATAATTTATATTTTTGAAAAATTCTAAAAAATATGAAATTTACACTCTAAAAATAGAAGAATAATTTGGAAAAATTGAATTCAATTTAAAAAGAATTCAGCATAGAATATTTAGTCTACAGACAAGCTCTCCTAATATGCCAATGCCATAAAAAGAGAGTATTCTCTTTGATTTAAATAAAGAAATCAATCTTAAGCACTTAACCAAACCCAAAGCAAAGCACAAAGCTGAGCTTAGCTTAGCTTAGCCCACTCGCTGGCATCGAGTCAGAGCTCCCAGAGCTCAACCCAAATGCATAACGAATACCCACACAGAATGAGTGCAATCGGTGGCTACTTCACGCCGCAGCCACATCCGTAACCCTGGCGAGACTGAAAATGATTGCGATGCGATGCGATGCGATCCGCTGGCGCAGTCATAACATCAATCAAGCTTTGATTTTCACATGTCAGCGGCGGGCAGCGGGCAACATAAATTCAAATCGCAGCCATTCGCAAATCGACAACTTTCTATGTTGCAGATAGCAAAAAAAAAATAAAATAAAATAAAAAAAATACTGCAACATTCTCAGTCTTCCGTGGGAGAGGGAGAAGGAGTCGAAGTCCAAGCTGAGTTATCGCTGCGACACAGACACTTGTCATAAACATCAATTGAGCGTGAAAATCAAAGCAGAGCGAGAGAGAGAGAGAGGGAGACAGAACCAGAACCCAAGAGGAAAAGATCGATCGATCGTTCGCTCCATCGTTCGATTGGCAATCTTTTCGGCAGCGGCCTTTGGCACCCCATTAAAAAGCGAAATTGGGTCGGCGCTCAGTCGCTCAGTCGCTCATCCTGAAGAGGCCAGCCGGCTGCCCGTCTTTTACTTTCATTCTTCGCACACGAAAAAGTGACCTGCTTAACGTGTCCGTCCGTCCGTCCGTGAACGCGACTTTTGGCGCGCGAACTCATTAAAAAAAAACCTCGAATCGCTGATCATAATCGAGCGCCAATCACTGATCGGCGATCGGCGATCGACGAGACGTTCGACCCGTTGCCAAACATATTTTTCATATTTTGCTGACTTTTTGTCTTTTTTTTTTTTGGCCTGCTGGAAACGAGGTCGTGCTGCAAAGTTTCTCCTTCTATATACATATATATATACACTTGCTCACATATCTCTGCGTACACCCAAAGAAATTTTTATTTTTCAAGTTTGAGCATTAATATCTCTCAGTATAAACAAGATATCGATTTTTTTCTTTTTGTATTTGTTTCTTTAATTATTAAACTTAAGATATAAATTAATTTCATTTATCAAAACAAAAAACTTATGCAAAATATAACTGTTAAAACAAAAACATAGCAAAAAAACAACTATCAAAAGTCTGCGTACACACAAAGAATTCTGCGTACAATGACGGATTTCGCGATTACCGTTAACTTTTTCAGCTTCTTCTTTCCGTTTATAATTTTCTCAGAAATTCGCAAAAACATTTTTTAAATATTTGTCACGCGTTGTATCATGGAGACCAATAGAAAAGAAATCTGCGTTGAAGAGCGAAAATTAATTTTAAAATTTCGTTTGGAGGGAAAATCCTGGCGAGAAATCGGTCGATTGGTTGGCAGAACACATTCCTCGTGTCAGAGAGTGTACGACAACTATATTTTAACAGGCTCCATATTATCTAAGCCCCGATCTGGTCGCCCTTCCCTGCTGACAGACAGGGAGAAAAAGCGGATTGTTCAACTGGTGCCTCCAAATCCAAGGATTACTGCCCTCAAGGAAGTCTTGAAGTCGCCGAACGTTTTAAAAAAACAGTGTCCGATCAAACTGTTCGCCACATTTGGAAGGAGGCGGGGTATAATGGAAGAGTTGCCCGTAGGAAGCCCCATATATCAGTGATAAACAAAATAAAGCGTATGGACTTCGCCAATGACCACATTTCCAAGCCGGCTAGCTTCTGGAACAAGGTCATATTTTCGGATGAGAGCAAGTTTTGCATGTTTGGAATTAAAGGGAAGAAAATGATTTGGAGAAAAGGAGGAGCAGCCTTCGATAAAGAAAATTTGGTGCCTACGGTAAAACATGGAGGAGGAGGAGTAATGGTTTGGGGGTGTATGGCGGCTAGTGGTGTTGGGAACTTGACATTTATAGAATCTACCATGGATCACAACGACTACATACACATTTTGAAGCAGAATTTGCGACAGAGTGCCGAAAAATTGGGGATCGCTGATGATTATTTCTTTCAGCAAGATAATGATCCGAAGCACACGGC
Organism: Drosophila paranaensis; assembly: GCA_035047545.1. Taxonomy (NCBI): domain Eukaryota; kingdom Metazoa; phylum Arthropoda; class Insecta; order Diptera; family Drosophilidae; genus Drosophila; species Drosophila paranaensis. Next base: position 5,857,802 of record JAWNPL010000145.1, on the reverse strand, counting down.
TCATAATGTGAAGTTATGGCTCCTCTATAATGTAAAAAAACAGTTGTGCACGCCACCCCAATCACCTGACTTGAATCCTATAGAGCATCTGTGGGATTTACTTGAGCGCAGAATTCGGCAACATTCCATTACCTCAAAAACAATGCTGAAGGAGGTTATTATGGAGGAATGGAGCAAAATAACCATCGAGGATACCCGCAAGCTTACAGATTCAATACCTAGACGTCTGGCGGAGGTTCTGAAGAAAAAAGGCTACCCAACCAAGTATTAAATTAAGCTGAAAAAGTTATTGTACGCAGAATTCTTTGTGTGTACGCAGACTTTTGATAGTTGTTTTTTTGCTATGTTTTTGTTTTAACAGTTATATTTTGCATAAGTTTTTTGTTTTGATAAATGAAATTAATTTATATCTTAAGTTTAATAATTAAAGAAACAAATACAAAAAGAAAAAATCGATATCTTGTTTATACTGAGAGATATTAATGCTCAAACTTGAAAAATAAAAATTTCTTTAGGTGTACGCAGAGATATGTGAGCAAGTGTATATACATCTTTTTGTTGCTGGCCACATTGATGTCTATTTCGAGTTCAACATTGCGAATGTCAAAGACAGCGCCCACTCGGCAACATGCGGCATGTGGCTAGCCACATGTTGCATATGAAATTTATGCAAATCGCCAAAGCGGCAACAGCTGCCAATAAGCAAGCATAAATTATATGCGGAGACGCGAGATCCTTGTTGGCCATTAGCATATAACCTGATGCCAGAGCGCGAGATGCTGCTGCCTGCTACAAAATGGCTTCATTTTCGACTGGCTTATAGACACACACACATATATATATATATATTGTGGCTGACAGCTCGACTGACACAATTAAGTGCTGCAACTTTGTGCATTTTATGAAACAATTCAAAAGTTTCTCAGGCTTCCGGAGCAGACTCGACTGAGGCGTGAGCGCTGTGTCTGTCTGCTCGGTCTGCTCTCATTAGCAGCGACTGTCTCTCGCGCATCATTATAAAACTTGCCTCATTTTTGTTTGGATTATTAGCCTGGTTCTTAATGTGGGAATTGGCTGCGGGCCGGCATGCCGGAAGCTCAGCGCAGCCACTGAGCAAAGTGTGCAAAATTGCTTTTTCTAATGAAAAATCAACAAATCTTTTGACTAAAGCTAACGGTGCTCTAAAGTGTGAGCATTTTGCGTGCTAAAACTAACAATTTATTTGAATTTGGCGCCAAGTTTAAATTGCTTTTGCTTAGCAACATGTTTTGAAGAGGGCTTGCGTACATGTATCTTAGCAACAAATTTATGTTATGCTGCTAATAATTTGTATGCAAAAATCAGCAATTCTTGCAACATGTGTTGAATCAGACTTTTGTTTGTGCTGAGCAACATGCTGCTAATAATTTGTATGCAAAAATCAACAAATCTTTGGCTGTTGCCTAGCAACATGTTTTGAATCAGACTAATGTTTACATATATTGATCTTTAGCTAAGGCTAACGGCGCTTAAAAGTGCCTGCTTTTTACGTACTTTGCGTACATTCTTTTTGACAATAAAACAGCATAATATGACCAAATAATTTATTCTTTAACCTAAAAGCCACAACAATTTACATTACAAGAGCGTGCTGAACTCTGGCCCAACATGTTGCTACGTCTGCTGCCCGGCAACATTTGGCTCGTGCGCTCTTTCAGCATGTTGCCGGTTAAACACCGGCTTATGCACGCAGTCTACACACACGCTCTCTTCATTTGTCTGTCACTCGTGCTGCACGCACTCTCTCTCTCTCTCTCTCTTTCTGTTTACCTGCAAGTGCAGCAACAAATCAGTTCGACACTGCTTTGCTGGCCTCTCCGATAATGCTGCAACGGGAATGGGCGACGGGTGTGTCGATCTCATTGCTGGCGAGCTCAAAGTTGTCGGGCGTCATGCTGACGTAGGCGAGCGGTGTTGCGGTTTTCATGTCGCAGAAGCTCACGCTACGCCGCGTACCGGTGGTAAGGTTGTCCTCGCTAAGGCCTATGTTTCGGCGATTCTCTTTCTTAACTTCGCTCGAGCCGGTGTTGCGCTTGCGCCTCTCGCGCCCAAACAGTCGGCCAGTGCACATCGCTACTTCCGTGCAAGCGGACGTCGCTACGCTACGCCACGTTACGTTACGTTACGTTTGACGAGTTATTCCCATGCGCAAATGCAAATTGCTTAAGAAGGACTCTCACTCAAACAGCAAATATTTGTGTGTTTATTTTTGTGTGCGTGCCGAACATTGAACCATAAAAGGAGCAACTTTGAAGAATTTATTTATTGATAATTTAACAACTAATTCGGAGAATGAAAATCTGAAAATTTTCTATTTGGCAACTACGTAAGTCATCCAAATTTTCCATTACTCAATTAATTTTAAGTTTTTGGTTTTTTTTTTTGAGTTTGTTTTTTTTTTTTTGAGTTTGTTTTTCGTGCAGCCATAAACAAGTTTGACCTTTTTTGCGTAGGTGTTTGTCGTGTGGACACATTTATCTGATTAATTTTTTGACAGAAGGCAGACAAAAATGTTGACCGATAATTTCAAATTGACTGCAACAACAACAACAACAACGGCTGACAACAACACACAAAACATGGACCATAACAATGTTGACCTCGTTTCATTTGAAGCCAGGCATAGATCAAAGCTGAGAGCGAGACAGCTGCCGTTACGTAACGTAAGGTGGCAGCGGCGTCGGCACACGACAATCAACGTGAAAGAAAAGCAAAGAAATTACCCAAAAAAAAAAAGAAAGGTGGGGAAAAAAATGCAATAAAGCAATTAAAATGTCATTGCTAGAGAAAGAGAGTAGAAAGAGTGGGAAATTGGGCTATAAAAACGGATATGAAGATACGAGATACGAGACGTTAGATATGGATAGGCACAAAGAGCGTGAAGTATACGGATGGAAGTCGTAAAAGTTGCTGTTGTTGTTGTCGTTGTTGTTCTCTTCCTAAAACCCTAGCTAGGTGTGTGCTAGGTGTTGTTGTAATAGATCATATAACGGTGTTCGAACGGCAAAGCCTTTGAAGTTTGAATCATATGATATGCATATAAATATAAATATATAAATGTATATCTATATATATAGTAGATATATCAGCTCGATAACACATCCTTAAGTCTGACTCAAATATTTGCATAGAGTTCGGACTCTGACTTTTGTTGAGCTGCCTCAAAATGTTGTTTGCTCAGCTAGAATTGAGTACCTTTTGTTGTTGTTGTTTCTATTTGAATGCACAGTGCTGTATGCACTTTGAAACCTTTTTGGGTTTGCATCTTTGTGTTTGCCGTGATTTGAAATGTTGTGAGAAAAACAAATAAAGTGATATAACCAAGTGCTCGCTGCATTTGCAGCTAGAAACACTTCCAAATCGAAGTTGGGCCACAGGTCAAAGGTACAGAAATAGATATCTGAATGTATATATATACATCTGCATATAGAATAGTGCCTAATGAGCATTAGTTAACGAATAATGCAATTGCTAAGTAAATAGCATAAATATTTTACGAGTTTTCTGGAAGTAATGCAGTCAATGATTTATTATTGATTCGGGTTCCAATAATATATTGTAGAAGTACAAAAAAAAAAGAATGTTTTAATATTAATTTGAAATAAATATTGTATTTACTATTTCTCATATATTGAATAAAATATATATTGAATGTTCCCTTTTCTTTTGTCAATTTATAGCATTAGATCTATACTTATGCTAATAATGGAACAATTCAAATTGAATTTGTCAAAATTAAAAATAATATAAACTATTAATAATATAAAAAAAAAATATTAATTAAAAATAAAACAATAAATTAAACAAAAGTAATATATTAATACTTTCTTTTCAAATCAATATTTTTTATATTTTATACATTTTTAATAAATATTTTAGCTATTATTGTTTAAAATGAAATATTTTTATTACATTAATTTTTGTTTTTTGTTTTTAATATAATTTATATAATAATAATTTTTATATAAAAGTTAATAATATAAAAAAACAAATCAAAAATTAAAAATAATAAAAATATATTTTATATTTTTATTTATAATTTTAAAATTGCAAAAATTAAAAATAATAAAAATATATTTTATATAAAATTATACATTACAGAAAAAATATTTAAAAATACATATATGTTAATACAAAAAAAGTCAACTTTAATATAAATTTTAGATAAATATTTTATTAACTATTTTTAATATATGTAAAAATTATATTTTAAAATTGTATTTTTTGTATTAACATATTAATACTACAATTATTTAAAAATATATTTTATATATATTTTATATTACATATTTTATATATTTTATATTAATTTATATAAAATATAATTATTTTTAAATATATTTTATATTATATGCAAATTTATATAAAATGTTTGGTTTTGCTATTTTTAATTTGTTTTTTTTTTTTAATATTTATTTAAAAATTGTGATGATTATTTTTGTTATTTGATATATATTTATGACATATAAATTTATATGAAATACTCTATATATTTAATTTTAAAAATTTTTATTTTTTTTTTTAATTTATATAAAACAAAATATTGGTTTAAAAAATAACTATATTACTACAATGATTTTTTTTTTTAAATTTACATATTTACATATTTTAAATTGATATGTTTTGCTTTTTTTAATTTATATATTTTATATTATTTATATGTTATATTAAATATTTGAAAAGAATATTGTTTATAGCTTTGCTAATGTGGAAAAGATGTTATGGATTTAAAATACATTTAATTTATTAACAACCCCTGCGTAGGCCATAAACAAAACTCAATTTTCGCACTCGCTCAGTGCTCAGTTCGAAAATATTTCTGTCCACATCTAGTTTTTTTTTTCAATTTAAATACTTTTTGAAAATATTCGTATATCAGCGGCAGTCGCATGCATGAATGTGCGATATTTATATGTATATAGATATATAGATATTTATGCATATATATATATATATGTATGTATAGAACTGTCAGTCCAATCTGTTGACCAAAATCCGCAGACAGCTCAATATTTTGACAGCTCGACTGCAGTCAACCCCAAACTTCAGCGACTGCAAACAATGGAAAACAATTTTTATGCATTTATGCAAAAAGTGAACCCAGCCACAGCCACAGCCACAGCCAGAGCTCCTGCTCCTGCACCCACACCCACTGCCAGCTCCTGCTACTGTTGTGTGCTGCTGTCAGAAAAGCTAAAAAAAAAGAGTAAAAGAAAATAAACTGAACTGAACTGAAAGAAACACCCAAAAGTCACACGAACGTGCTGCCAACTACATTGCATGAAGCTGTCAGGCGAAGTGACGCACTGAATTATATATGGATAGCAATGGGCTGATATTTATATATATGTATATGATATACATACATATGAGCAGTATTGCAATATGAAAAAGCCACACAGAAAGAGCTGACAGCGCCAGACTCCGACTGAGACTCAGACGCGCATCGTGTTCGACCTTCAGTAAACCGCAACTAATCAAAATCGTAGCCAAGCTGAAGACCAGAAGCGATTGCAGCTCTGCGGGCCTGGTCAAGTTTGCTTTTCGTAATTACCGCGCATTAAAGTCTAATTCAGTTGCAGATGCCAGGCGTTTGATACGCTTTACAGGGTGTTCTCTGCCGGCCTATAACCCCCCTCTGCCTGCCCCAGCTGAAGCTGGCTTTAATCTGCGCTTGATTCGCCATGCCGACGCCTCTTGGGCACTCGGCTGGGCTCTAGCTTTATTTTTAGACTCGCGCTGGTCATTAACTTCTGACGGACAGTGTTCCGAATGCCTAAATAGAAATGTCAACGGGGCGAGACAGCAACAACAATAGGCAAACACGAGTTCAACTGGCTACCCATGCCAAAGTAAGGGAGTCGGAACTGCAAAACGCATGGGTATGCGTCTGTTTGCAACTAGTTTAATTGATTTTAATTGCTGTTGATTAATGCGAGTGTGATTTGATGATTTGACTGAGCATCTCTTTCCAACTCGAATGGAAGTGAAAAGCGGAAAACTTGATTTACAAAATGCAAATCCAAATGGAAATGGAAATGGAAAAGAAAAGCGGAGAGAACCAGCGTATGTTTGCGATTAACTTGTTTTGTAAGCTCAAGTGGAAATTGAGACTGAATGGCCAGCAAACGACTGTGGGAAAAATATAATAAAATATTTTTGCTTGGATTGGGATATGAATTCAGATAAAGAAAGGCTGTGATGAAGTAGAGAAGATATATAGAAAAGTATATTAAGGCTAAATTTATGAGAGAATAGAGAAAAAGCAAGCTTCAAGTATTAATTATTATTAAATTTCTAAGTAATATAATAATAAGAAAAAATAAAAATAATAAAAAATAAAAAAAGTTAATTATTAAATAAATAAATATTAAAATAATAATAATAATAGTAATAAATATTAAAAGAATAATAATAATAATTAAAAAATAATAAAAACAATAATTAGATATTAAATAAATAAATCTAATATAATAATAAATACAATAATATTAATAATAATAAGAATACAAATAATGATAATAATTAAAAAAATAATAAAAACAATAATTAATCATTTAAAAAATATATATAATATAATAAAAATAAAATAATAAAAAAAATGAAATAGTTATTAAATAAATAAATATAATATTAAATTAAAAAAAATAATAAATAAAAAATTTTGTTCAATTGATCTTTATCTTGTGAATTATATTTGAATACCAGATCAAATCATTTTATGTCATTATATTTTTAATTATTAGTAATAATAATTCTGTTTATTTCAATAATAATAAATACATATAATGATCTGATATTTATAATATAATTTATTAGCTAAACATCAACTGAAAATATGTCAATAGTTGTCACATTTATAGTTCACTAATAAATTATTTAATAAAATATAAAAAATATTTAGAAATAATACAATAAAGGCTTATAAAATATATTACAATTTATTAAAATTATAAAAAATATAAAAAATAATATAATAAATATATAAATTACTTTATATATTTTACTATATTCATTTAAATATTTATTACATTATTTTTTCTATAGTTTTATAGATTATCTGCTGGAATTAAGAGTTGGGGTTTTGCTTGCTGTGGAATGTGTTTTACGCACTTGCCGCCTGCGCGCCATAAATTGCTCAATTATGGCTTTGAGTGGGGCGCAAGTAGCGCAATTCGATGTCAATATTAGAGCAGCTCTTAAAGTCTGACAGATTGTGCGCAATATAGAGCCGATATATGTATATATAGCGATAGTCTATAAATATATCTGATGTGCACTTAGGCCAATAGACATTTTTACTAGCCACAAGTTGTGTGAGTTGTGGGCGCATTTGCGCAGCTTTCAAGGCTACATAGTAAATGGCACACACACACAGACACACACTCTATATGTGTGTGTGTGTGTCGAGCTGTCATAATGTTGCAAGAGATGTGGCGACGTTGTCATTAACCCCGGCAGCAACAGGCGCGACTTGCCGCCAAATGTCACGCTGACAGTTGCAAATTGTCAGGCGCTGGCAACTTTGTTGCTGCAACATGCCGCCTAATTACAAATGTTGCGCGAGCCTTTTGACAGTTTCAGTTCAAGCCGAGCCTGGCTTTTCGAGAGTTGATTGAACTGGCCATCGAGTGTTTGTTTAATATTTTTCTTCTTATTTGTTTTAGCCCAGCTACTGTCTCTGGGAATTGTGCGCTTGTTGACAGTTTGCTCTCTCTCTCTCCCTCTCTCTCTCTCTCTCTCTCTGTTTCTGTTTTGTAATATTTTATAATGAATGCATTATGCAGTGGCCGCTGCAGCCTCCATTTGACTCGTCATGCAGTTAGAATCGTAGCTATATATTCTTGTCGACTCACGCTCGGGGCGTTGCCAACAAATTGAGTCTAATGATGGATAACGCTGACACAGACTCAGACTCAGACTCCGACTCCGACTCAGAGCAGGAATGGAAATGCACTTGAGCAGTGGAAACTATTTTTGTGGCAGTTATTGAATGGTCATTGACATGAGCGCGAACAAAAGTGTCAACAAATTGATGGGAACAAATGTTGTAATATTCTAGGGGGGCTCGGAGGGGGTAAGGGTTAAACTTTTCCAATAATTTTAACTCTTTTCTAGGAAGATTTTGGAGGAGCTCTTGACCATCGAAGGGCGGTGGGAGAGCGGAGCTTATGCTTTATGCATAGATTGATGAGGAAAGGCATGGGAATTGGCTTCATATTAGACTTTATATTATCTGGACTATCTATTAGAAGTTGTGGACAAGGGACTTGAGGCGATGATCAATTAATCGATAAGTGTATGTTGGTTATCGATTAAGACAATCATACGATATATCAATTATTAACTGTGTTTGCAGTTTGAATCATGAATTGAATGTGCAATTTGAGAAGACTTGCAATTAATCGATAAGTCAGTATAGGTTATCGATTAATGATGTGCTGGAATATGTCAACTATTAACTTTTATCATTATTTATTGTTTGATAAAGAATATGATTTGAAGAGACTTTCAATTAATCGATATGTGTACATAAGTTATCGATAACTATTACCCTATCTATATATATACTTGCTTATAGTGCAATAGATGAATTGACTATGTGATTATTTTTGATTAACAATAGCTTTTCGATTAATCGATTAATGTAATGCCTAAACTGGTTGCCTGAGTTTATTTATAGATTAAATAGATAAATCTTTTAATAAATTAATGCTTCTACTGCTAACCAGATTAGTTTTAACTACATATATATAGATTGCCGACCTATATAAAGCTTTTTATATATCGATTAAAAAATCGATAGCTGTGGTTGCTTACATGAGCCCATACAATAATTGTTTGATTATTGATAGATGATCAGCAGCTATTATACAATTATTTATAGACTATAGTAAGAGATAGTTTATAGACTAATCGATACATAAATCTGTAACTTTGCTAGAAATACTATTTTTAAATATATTGACTATCGATTGATTGATTGATATACAAAAGAATCTTAAATAAATCAGTATCTTTTTTCTCAGACATTTCTCAGGCATAACTTTGGTATTATATATATGATTATAATATTATATTATTATATAGTATTATAATAATAATATATTATTATAGTATTATATATACACATATATTATATCACACCTCTAAATATTCCATCTCTCATCAACTCCCATAAGTCTTCAACGGCCTTCGTTAGCCTACATTATGTTGACCTTTGTGTAAGCCGCAGCTCTTTAAGCCCCGTCCAAGCTCTTTGAGCTCGCTTACATCATTTTCCCTGTTGAACAAGAAAATCGCCACAATTGTTCGTGTTATTAGAGAACATTTTCGTGAAAGAAAAACAAATGGAAAACACACGCAACTTTTCATGCATTGTTGTCGCAGCGCAGAGAAAACATAAATCATTTCCTGCTAGACGCGAACAAAGCAGGAGGGCTGGAGGGCAGGGAGAGCTTCGGCTCTATAGAGTTCCTAAATGTGACTTGATCTGCGCATTGATCCTCATTTAGGAAAATCAAAGTGCATTTAGTTTTTCTTTAGCCAACACTAAAAAGTGTTTTAAACAGCCTTTCACACGAACTTTGAACCCTGTTTGTTTGGTTGTTTTTTCTCTCGGGTCGTCGTGATCGGCTGTCTGGTCAGCTGTGAAGAGTTTTAATGATCTATCATTGTTGGAATGTTTTCAGATGCTCCCACATAATCAGAATCTTGGAGACTTTCACTGCTAGGGAAAGTGTTAAGATTGATGGGGAAACCGAAGAGATTTTATGGCTCTTCTTCAGTTTGGCTATTTTATAGGGTATTTGATGGGATACTCTATGATCTTATGTATCTCTAGACTTTAGAGTTATTAGTTAACTGAAATTATGTACAGTTAATAACAGAAATACGTCTTATGCAATTTACAGAGTATCTGTCAGTCGAGACTATGCCTTGAACCTGCCCAACTGTCCATTGTTATAGCTTTAACTCCTTCCACTTAGCTCCTTGTCTTCCTCTCTCTCTCCCTCTCTCTGTAGAGAGACAATATAGCAAAATTGACGAAACACTTTATAGCTCTTTGTCCAGCTAACGGTAACTCTAAGAACTCTGAAAACATTCAATCATACCAAAGTGCAGCAAGCAGCAAGCAGAAGAAGGAGTTGGAGAAGAGCAGGCAAAGAATTGTCTATGCAAACTAAGTGCAGGTTCCAAGCGCTGATCTTTAAAAGAGCCGAACGGCGAGCGAGCGAAAGAGAGTGGGAGAGGGAGAGAGAAGGGTGGGAGAGGGCAACGAAAAAAAAAACGGACCATCAAAAGGCGTTACAAATTTTGATTTCTTTTGAAAAGTTGCGACGCAACAAGAGCCAAAGAGAGCGACGCTGACAAAGAGAGTGAGAGAGGATGGTGGGGGCAGGGGCAGGAGAGGTGGAGAGAGGCGCGCTTGCATAGTAGAAAATATCAATTACAGCATAATTATGTGTGACGCACAATGGGTGCGAGGGGGAGGGCAAGCATGACAGCTATGATTGATTTGTTGCTGTAATGCATGTACACACACACACACACACACACGCACACACATTTAGTTTACATACATACATACCTAGCCCTTAGGGTTAACTGCAAAGCTTCGCTGCTTTCTTGACGCGTACCCAGAATCAAGTCAAAATTATTTTCGTTTGTCATCGTATAATTTAATTTTAAACGTTTTGATTGACTGGCCAAAACGGTACTCGCGATCCTCAGCCAAACCCAAACTCACCATCCTGCAGTCCTCTCCTCCCTCCCGCTCTCACTGCTTGTAATTGCATATTAAACAGCATTTACCTAAGTAATGTTTACTCTTTCCAACTGCTTGCTTTGTTGGCTCTCTTTAGGCAAACAGAACCGCACACTCGCACTCGCTCGCTCTCCCCTCTCTCTCTCTCCACTCTGCTTTCTCCACTGCTTCGTTTACAAACTTTTGAAGTCTTGTTCAATGTCAATGTTGTGACCTTTGTTAAGCATTTTGTTTGCTTGCGCTTGGCTGGAGGAATCTTCGTTAGTTGTCTAACCCAGCGCGCACCCTCTCTCTCTCTCTCTCTCTCTGTCCCTCGCTCATTCTTTGCTTTCATTCAAGCAGCGCAAGTACCGTTGTAATTGTTGGTTACCTCGCGTCGTCGTCGTCATCTTCTGCTTTCAAAATCAATTGCATTGTTGTTGCTAAATAATATTGCGCAATTTTTATTCAAACAGTTGCGTCTTCTTCTGCTTTGTCTATTTCTACTTCAGATTTCAGTATGTGACAGCTAAAGAAGAGGAGGAAGAAGAGGCAGCAGCAGCATCAGACGATGTATGCAAAGACTCCAATGAGTGGAAGGGGGACAAGAGTCAATGCTAGGGCGTTGCTTATGATTGAAACTGCAAAGCGCTGCAATTACTGGTGGGAGGGAGAGAGAGAGAGAGAGAGCGAGTGAGTGTGGATGAAGAGAGCGCAGGCAAGGCTGGCATGAGGTATGAGTGTGAGTGAGTTGAGAGCAAAGAAAATAATGCATGAGTGTGAGTGTATATTAGGAGAAAAGAAATTAATGCATGCAAGCAAGCATAGGCATAAGTGTGAGTGTATTTGTATTTATATGTATGTGTGTCTATTAAGAGTAAAGAAACTTATGCAAAGTCCTAACATTTGGCCTAGAAATGGATATCTAAGCCAGTGCCTAGAAGCCAGTTGGTGGGTGTATTTGGCAAGACCTCAATACATTTTTTATTAGCTGTAAATTTTATTAATGTGGCAATAAATTTAAACAATGTGCAAGCCAAACAGACGAAGAGAGAGGCAAGAGAGAGGCTGATTGGAAGAGCGCTGGGAAAACGGGCAGACAAAGATGCCTGCCAACCGATTGGAAGAGGCAACAACAACAACAGTAAAAGCAACTAAATAAATAAAATAAGTTGCAATGCGGTAACAGAGGACATTTGGGCAGTGTGTCGTCGACGTCGACGTCGACGTGGTCGTGGCCGGGATTTGCTATTGGCGACTGTTGAAAAGAAATACACGAGCGTAAAATTTATTTAAGCCAAAGATAAGCGGCAAGCAGGCAGCTCCAATGGCCACAAAATATGCATAAAACACGGCGACACTTAGCTGCGGATGGGGAGGGTGGCAGCTGAGCGAGGGGAGGGGGAACAAGTTTTTTGCAGCGACAGGAACTAAATCACGTGTGCCGCATTGCTGCTGCTGCTGTTGTTGTTGTTGTTGTTTATGCCTAAGTTGACTTTGGCCAAGTCATGACGACAGGTTGAAAATGTGGCTAAACAACTCTTGGCCAAAGCTGGTTGAGAAGAGCCTCTGCAAGCGAGGAAGCCGCAGCATCATCACAACTGGAAGCATATCAAAGCAGAAGAAGAATAAGAGGGAGAGAGTGAGAGGCAGAGACAGAGGCAGCAGCAGCAGCAGAAGGTGAATCCTCGGGCCGCTAAGCAGCGGCTTACACATGTTTGTTTGTTTGTCTTGGCTGCTTACCGTTAGATTCTATGCTGAGATTTAGCCAGCAGCGAGCGGAGCCAGCATCGCTCCCCCACTGCAGCTGCTGCGTCGCGGCGTAATATCTAATAATGCATATAATTTCCACATATGAAGAACACTTCCCAAGAGGCCAAGTAAACGAAATACGAAGAGAAGAAGAAGAAGAAGAAGAAAGAGAAGTTGAAGTAGTCACAGAGCACCGTAAAATATTACGATTAAATATTGTAATCTGAGCGCACGGCTTAGATGTGTTAAGGCGGGCGTAAAGGGGGCGGAGGGAGACAGAGTCAGGCAGATAAAATGTGCATTAAGCTTTAATGTTATCGCCATGATCGGGAAATAATACAGCGGAACAACGAGAGAGAGAGAGAGAGAGAGAGGAAGAAAGGGAGAAGAAGAGCTGGAGTAAGATGTGGCTGGAAAATCTATAAAATTGTTGTAGCTGCAGGGAAAATCGATACGCTAGCTCAAGCTTGAATTGAGTACTTAAACTCTAGCGCCGCTCTATGCAATTCTCAGGCTAGGGGCGCAGCGGTGTGTTGAGCTTAGGCTGCAGCTGACATCTAATCCATAAAAGTCCACTAGCCTCTCTATGCAATTCTCATGCATAGTCTAGAAGACACTAAGCAGATTTAAATGTGGGCGTGTAGTTAAATGTGTGATTAAGAGAGAAAAATAGTAAAAAACAAGTAAGAAAACTCAAGTCGGCGGTCCCGACTAGGAGATACCCTAAACCCCGCGCTATCTGCGTTAAAATACTGCATAATTAGTATTTCGTATAAACGCACAGAAAACTAAATTCAATTCATTTCAATTGTTTAGCTAATAGCGAAATGGTTCGATTGAATAGCGCCATCCAAGTTTCGAACCAACTGAGCAGCTGATAATTCGCAAATCATAGCGCCATCTATTGGAAATATGTACACTAAAGAAGAAGAGCAAGAACTTGCTAGATGCACGCAGCTCAATGTGTATGTGTGTATGTGTGCACATGTATAGGAAAACAGTTTGCTTTGTTTTGCTGGTCACGTGTTTGGCCGATTGGCCAAACGTTTTGTTTAATAACTTCTGCGCGAATTAATGGATTTGAATGAAATTTTCAGCTTATGTTCAACATATTTTATTACATTTTTTCCAATTTTTAAAAATGTAAACCCATTCATTTACTGGCTTTGAGTGCAACTAACCTCAATTTAAATATTTGGGGAAATTTGGAGCCGGTATCCAAAATTTAACAAAAATCAAAATTAGAGAAAATAAATATAAAACTTACAAAAAAATTTGGGGACTCTAGCTATAAAGACGTGGGAGATATAATTTTATAACTAACATTCGATATTGTTTTTAATCGATAACAATAAAATTAAAATAGTTATCGACTTTTTTTAACAAACTCGATCTTTTCGTGCTATTCACGGACCTACATAAAAAATTTCAAGTCTCTAGCTCTTATAGGTTCTGAGAACGACGCGTTCATACATACGGACAGACAGACGGACAGACGGACAGACGGACAGACGGACATGGCTATATCAACTCGGCTTGTCATCCTGATCAAGAATATATATACTTTATGGGGTCTGCCACGCCTCCTTCTGCCTGTTACATACATACGCCCTCCAACAAAAACATTATACCCTGATTTTCCCATTTTCAATGGGTTCAGGGTATAATAATACAATACTATATTATAAAATAATAATAAATAATAATAAACTATAAAATAATAAATTATACAATAATACAAAATAAAAAATAATAATAAAATTTACAATAATAAATAATAATAAATTATTAAATAATAATAAAAATATATATATATATATAATATATATAATAATAATTAATAAGAAAATAATAATAAGTTATGCAATAATAATAAAAATTAAAATAATAATAAATAAAATAATAATAAATTATACAATAATAATACATACTAAAATAATAATTAATTATAAATTTTATAATAATAATATATAATAAAATAATAATAAATTATAATAAAGATAGAAGAAGAATAAGAAGCTGCTTCAACACAGCTCCAGCTGTAGGAACAAAATAAAAACAAATAATTTCCAGTTGAGAACTAAAATAACTCACACTCCTCTCTATGCAATTCTCATGAGTGTAGATTAAAGTTATAGCTATCAACAACTCTATGTCTCTAGGCGAGCACACGCATTCATTAGATCCGCCTTCATTTTCACAGCAAATCCATAAAATCTTACATAAGAAAGATTAATAATGCCAAAAAAAAAACAAATCGTGGCGCAAAATCAAATCACAAATGCTGCGCAGTCAATCATCGGAGGCGTCCATAAGCTGATTGCCACCGAGTCTGGGGGCATCTTCGCCTATATATTTATGACCCAACTTTTAATTATTGACAATTTATCAATGTAAGAGAAGCAAGAAAAAAAATCACAGCTATTGGCGCCAGCGAATGTTACACAATTTCCAAAATCTCGAAAATCGAACTTCAAAACTTTCTTTTTGAGTGCACAAAAAATTTGGCAACAAGTTTTTGTTTTTTTTTTTTTTTTGATAATTTCTCATCGTATTGTCTTTATTGTGATTATTTTTTTTGTTTTGATAGATAAATTTTTAATTTGTTCACATTTGCCCACTGTGCGGGCAGCATTAAAAAAAATGTGTTTTTCTGTGATTTTTGCTTTTGTTTATAATTAATGACAACACCTCAGCCAAAGAAATTTATGTCAATTATTTCGGAATGAAATATTTCGCATTTCTCTTGCCACGTCTCGGCTGTATTAGAAGAGAGTTTTGGCTGTTGTGTTTGTTATTATAAATGATAATCGTATTGTTGTTGTTGATTTTGCTTGCACTTAAAATAATTACGCATTCGCCGCGTGCTCCAGATGTCTTCTGGGTAAAATAATTTGGAATGGAATCGGATTCATAAAATAGAATAAATATTTATTTTTAAAATATTAAATTTTTTTGGATTATATGTATATAATTATATTTTTCTTTATTCAATTATTTTTTCATTATTAAATTATTTATTTAATTTTATTTTAATTATTATTTCTTTTATTTAATTATTATTTCTTTATTTATTGTTGTTTATTTAATTATTTAAAAAATATTAATTTATTTCAATTTTTATAAATTATGATTATATAAATGATATATTATAATTTTAATTATAATAATAATATATAATATTTCTTTATAATTTAATTATATTTCATTATTATATTAGTATTTTTTAAACAACTTTTTTTCTATAATGAATAAAAATTCAACAATAATTGAAAAGTTAAATTAATTATTTTTGAAATATTTTATTTTCTAAAATAATATGATTTCTTTATAAGCTCCAATGGCCACAAAATATGCATAAATGATTTTGCTGAAGTTCAATCTCATTATTATATATAATCAACTTAATTTTAAATTTATTTGCATGTCTTTTCCTATCACATAAATCTCCGAAAATCCTTTATTTTTATTAAATAAATAATGAATGAGATTTTACTTAATATATGCACAGAAAACTCTCTAAAATTGCTGCTGCCTTGCTGTTGGGCAAGTCCAAATTAGTTTGCATTTAGCTTAGGCTCAATGAAAAAGCAATTTATAAGTGCGCTCAGCTTCTTGGCAGCCGCGCCCTAAATTCGAGCTGCCAGAGCCGGAGCCGGAGCCAGACCCGGAGCCTGAGCCTGGGCCTTAGCCTGAGCCTGAGCCTTGGCCTGCGCAATCGCGCGACTAATCAGGAAATGTAGGCAAGCGAAAAGGAAAAACCAATAAAAGGCATTTCTTATCTAGCGCTCGAGCTGGTGCATGGCTTGAGGCCAAGAGGCTTGCTCTGGGCTTGGCTGGCTGGCTGGCTGGCTGGCAGAGTGGGCGCCGAGACAGCGTACGACCTAGACCTTATCAATGGACCATGGCCTTTTGGCCAAGACGCGCTGACGTGACGTGTGCCGCGATAGGCCGCATCTCGACTCTTTCGACAGCTCGATAAGAGCAAAATAATTGAAATAATTGCATAAATTTATAAATATATAGTCGAATGCTTAGTATACATACTAATACTAATCTGTTTCATTCTCTTTCTCTTTCCAGGTAAATTACTGAGTGCAAACAAAATGTTAGCCATTAAACGTTTTAGGGGTAAGTTCTGCCACGGCCACTTTCTCAGTTCTCAGTTCTCAGTTCTCAGTTGTCGTTGCTCAGTTTCGCTTTCGCTAGAATACATTGTCTGGCACAGCACACCTGGAGCTCGTGTTGCCAACATCTTAGCCACAATTGCCGACGCACGCCCGCTACCCGCTACCCGCTACCCGCTCCCCGCTGTCAGACAGCAGACACGCAACAGCAACAGCAACTACAAGAAAAACAACAACGCACGCTATCAATTTAACAGCATCTGTCTATGAGGCATGCAGCACGCAGACGCAGCTGAGGGCTGGGGCATCACATTGCACTGCCCTCCCACACAGCCCTGCGCCCTGCACTCAAACTTGTCCTGGGCTCCCAGGGCCCCGATCTTCGGCTGCATTTTTCCAAGGAACCTGCATGTGCGCATGCGCGCAGCCCGTCGCTGCGTTTCTATTTATAGATCGCTCCAAGTTTTGCGCCTTATCAAAAGGCAGCCCAAGTCGCCGTTGTGGCGGCTGTGAAAATTCCAAAAAAGGCAGCGCCCCCTGCCACGCCTCCCCAGCCCTCTCTCGAACGTTCTGCTGGCGTGTAAAATAAATAAATACAAATATTTTCCTAGCATTTTTCTATCGCCGCCTGGCCAATTTCCCAGATAAAAAGGCGCAGCTGTCAACGCGCCAGAAAATAACTTTGCCCTTTTCTTCTCTCTCTCTCTCTCTCTCTCTCTCTCTCTCTCTCTCTCTCTCTCTCTCTCTCTGTCTATCTCTTCTCTGTTCTCTCTTTGCCCGCTTGTAAATTAATTAAGCTGAAAATAATTTAACTTAATCCCAGCCGCAGGGCGAGCTGCGAAAAAGAAGAGTGTTTCGCGCTGATTCAATGAGCTTTTTGCGGTATGTGGGTTGCGTCAATAACCGTAGGGCGGGATTAGCACGTATTTGTTGCCAACCATGACCCTCTCCCCTCTCCCCTCTCTCTCTCGCTCTCTCTCTGTCATTACGCCTTTCTCAGCGCCCGCGGCCAACGGTAGCCACGAATTTTTCGTTATTGTTCGCTGCCTCGTTTACGGTCGTCGCTGCGTGCGTTTGCCCTGCTTTGCGGCGAATTCTCACATTTCGCTGATAAAGTGCAAAAATCAAAATAAAATAAAATTGCATCGCTCGCATTGATTGCATACGTTTATGAATTGTTTTTGTTGTGTGTAATACTCAATGGAAACATTTATTATATTTGTTTATATATATTTAAAATAAATTTATATTATATATATATATATATATATATATATATATATATATATACATTAGTGAAATATATTAAAAATTTATTTAATTTCTATAAATAATAAAAAATAATATTAAATATTTTTTTATTACTTTTTTTTATAAATTGAAAAAATTTCTAAAATATTTATTACAAAAAATATATAATAAATTATTTATTATAAAACTAACAAAATTTATAAGAATAATAAAATAAATATAATACAAATGATTATTTTTGTATTATATTTTTTATTATATTTATATTCATATACATTATAAATTTTTTTAACTTATTTATAATATATAAATATAATTATTCAATTCAAAAATAAATATGTGAAAAAATTAAAGCTATATTTATTTTATTATTTTGATAAATTATTAATATATATATAAATATAAAAGAAAATATTACATTTATTAAATAAATGTATAATAAATTATGTATTATAAATTTATTTAATTTAAAAAAATAATAAAATATATATAATATAAATTATAATTTTTTTTATTATATTTATTTTATATATTTATTATTTTATTTAATGTATCAAAATAAAATAAATGTAATATTAATTTATTTATAATTATATATTTTTTTTAATTGAATGAATTGCTGATATATTTATTAAATGAATATATAATAAATTACATATTATAAATTTATTGAATTTATCAAAATAATTAAATAAATATAATTTTAATAATAATTATTATCATAATAGAAATGCTTGTGATTGGCAGAATGAATATGCAAATATTTATGATATATAAAATACACATATATGAATGATATATAGTATAAAAGAATTACGATCAAGATAATATTTAGATCATTTTTGTTATGTAATATGTGCAACTAGAAATGATAATAATAATCATAATCTAAGGCAATAATATATTATATTTATTATTTATATTTAATATAATCCCAATTGACGCCAAGAATCAGTCTCAATCTCTTAGTAGAGAGGCGTATGAAAGCTGAACTTATGTGAACCAACTTTTAAAGACTAGAACTCAACTCGACTTCAAATTAGTGATTATTTGCAGGCCTGTCAGGGCTTGAATGGTGCGTAGGCAGTTGTAGTATCACATCAGTGTACTGAGCAGCTTCCTTCATCTTCCTTTCTATCATAGATATCACTGTATAGAATGTCATGCAACTATTCTTCTGCAAGATAAATATATTATTTGACTATACTCTTCTTAGAGGAATATTCTCTATATCTTTATATCTCAAATACATTAAAAATATATATTGAACAATGCGGTATATTGCAGAGTTAAGTCTAAAAACTTTTCAGTATTCCATATTCCATATTATTCAAGCATTCAAGCATTCCTTTGCAAGCCCCGATGTCAGCTTCGCTTCGTGAAATGACATCGAGAGAGGCAACTTTGACAGTTAATTCAATGTTTGGCTAATCAAAGGCTGTTTAAAATGCGCTGAGAGCGTTCAATGCTATAATTATGACCTTTCACAATGGATCGTTGAGGCGCCTCAACGTCACGAGAAGCTTCCGTCAGTGGGCTATGGCCCAGTCCGCCTGCTGCTGCTGCTGCGAGAGAGGCTGAGGCTGAGGATGAGACCTGGCTGAAATAATAATATTGTGATGTTTATATCAGTTTCCAGCTGAGGATTTTCATGCCTGGGCAATAAAAGAAAATAGTGAAAAGCGAACGAAATGAATTACGGATGTTGGCCAAACTTTGAACTCGAATTCGTAGTGGAAAAACGGAATCACAGACTGAGTTGTGCCTCAGTTCGGTTTGCTTTGGCGTGGGTGGACGATTTGAATTTGATTTCATAATAATACACTCGACTGTGTTGGACCTGGCCTGGCAGCAGTCGTTTCTTTCCATTTGTTTAGCCATTTGGTTTGTTTGCTGAGCTGAAAGTGAAATGCATTGGGCAGCGATAGGGGAGGGCGAGCGGCTCAAATTATCGCTTTATCACGATTCAAACGGTGCGACTTTCTTCTCGGCCTCGCGCAGCTTCATTTGCAGCAATAATTATGCAATTTGCTGCGGCTTGTTGCCGTCGAGGATCGCATTGCATTGCATACGTATTTCCATTTCCATTTCCACTTCCATTTCGGTTTCATGATCATTTCCAGTTGCTGCTTATAATTGTTGCGGGTGCATGGCCAGTGATGTCTATCACTCGCTCATTCGACATTCACAATTTCTTCGTCTTTCGTCTTTGTTTCGTTAACAACATAATTGTGTATTGATCTGCTACGACTTTTGTTTATCACAAATTAATTGGCTCCAATTGTTGCGCTGGAAAAGCTAAGCAACGCGCGGTTCCACCTCTGCTTTCATAATGAATGTAAACAAATTGAAAGTTTTTTGGAGTCCATCACAAATATTTGTGTCAAAGCGCAGAAAAAAGTGTGTCACAGCAAAAAGCTGGCCAAAAATAACTCTTAACCCGTTAAGAGTTGCCGCCGCGACACCTTTTGATCGATCAGTTTGAGTTATTGTCGCCGGCCCCTCGCGTTGACATTGATGGAATAAGCGTCAAATATTCGCCAGACCCCAGGGCCAGCCGCCAGCGGCCAGCCAATCGGTAATTGGAGATGGGCCCTCGAGCGCAGCCCCCATAAATTGGTTCGCAGCAGCCAAAAAATACTTCCTGCCACAAATATGACTCAAAAAAGCCTTCGACAAAAACTGAAACGTGCATCGGAATTTGTGATAAACGAAATATTCGCAAACGAAGCCTATCGAGCCACAGAGCATCTTCTCCCATTCAAGAGCTAGAAGAGGTTGCCAGCTAACGACGAGTGAAGCTGCTTAGTTTTTGCTTTGAATATTTGATTTTTAGCTTGAATATTTGATTCAATGTGGAATTTTGTATATTTATTTTAGACATATATATTTTGAAAACTTTTATTTTATATACATAAATTTTTAAAAATATTTTAAAAATATTTTTTTATGTTTTTTTAATACATAAAAGTATTTTTCTTAAAAGTAAATAAATTTCTAAATATATTTTGCTGATTGAAATATATTATAAAAATTTTTTTATTATATACATATATTATAATGGAAAATACTTGGCAGAGTTTTTTCCTGAATTCAGTTAAAGTTTTATGCACTGAGAAAACTTTTTAAATTTAATAAACAATTTTTCTCCATCATTTCAAACTATTTTCTAGAGAATTCGTACTGAAAAGTTAACATAAATTATTTTAAAAATTATTATTTTGTATTATATGTATTTATGCAGATATGCCAAAATATTTAGATTAAAAAACATTTGAAGCAAAAGATTTTAAAGTAATTTTTATATAATAATTGAATAAAAAAAAAAAAAAAAACAAAAAAAAATAGAAAAAGCTGTAAAAATTTTTTCATGTTAAAAAAATTATAATAAAATTCATATCTATTTAGAAATTAATTATTAAATTTAAAATTTTTAAAATTACTTTCTTGCATTAAAATAACTATAAAATCTTAATGCAAGAAAGTAGTTTTTAAACTGTTTCAAATTTTATAATTATTTTTTACATAGATATAAATTTTAGTATAATTTTTTTTAGTATAAAAAATTTTTACACCTTTTTCTATTTTTTTAGGGTTTTTTTATTCAATTATTATATATATTTTATTAATATTTTAATATTTTGTATATAGGCAGCATATAAAAAAAATATATATAATATATATATAATAATTGAAAAAAAAAAACTTCAAAAATGATAACAAACTCAGCCATAATTTCAACATTTCAAAAGTAAATTTTACAAAAATTCCACCTCATAAGAAAATATTACAAAATCAGCTAAAAACTCAACAAGCCCACACGAAGTTAGTGCTTCAGTGAGAGCATACAACTGGACCGTAGAAAATTAACGCCAAGTCAGACTGAAAAAAAAGAAGAAAAAACAAAAACGTGCCGAGCACTTTTCAATTACAACAACAACAACAACAGCAACAATGGAAACAATTTCCAACTGTTTTCAGGCAAATTAAATTAAACAATTTAATGCGAGTGCAATTTTTGGCTGTTGTTTTGCTCTATCTAAGGCGAACGCGAAATTGTTTCAAATGGCTTAATTAATTTGGCCAATTTTTTGGCTGGGCCCGGTACACATTTAACTTGGTCAACAGCGACTCGTTAACAATTACTCAACCGAGTCACCAAGCCCGCAAAGAAACCTCGACAAGCCCTACAAAATGCAGAGAAGCAGCCGACCAGAGGAGGATGAAAAAAAAAAGTGGAGAAGAAAAAAACTCGTCGGAGGGGCTACCCCTACTCTGTGTGCAGCTCTATCACTTGTAGTCGCCCACGTTTTCAGGTTGTGGAGTCTCGACTTAATTTGATAAGATTTATTTGAGCCAAGTTTTCGTATTGAGAAACCTTTACGGCCTGGCCCCAATAAAAGAAAACACACAAAACACAAAACCCAAATCCGAAATAAAACCAATGAAATAACATTTAAAAGACAGTTAAAATAGAAATGTAAACTACGAACATTGATAAATGGCCAGAGACCGATCAACTTGGCTAACGAACACAAAAGCTCAGAGCTAGCTGTAGGTGGACAAAATCTATGTGAGAACAGCTACTGATTGGCAGCCCGAGAGACGAGTTGGTAATTGATTTATGTTACTAAGTGGATTACATATTAATAAAAGACTGTGTGTCTTTATAGATATAGATATATATATATATATATATATATATATATATATATATATATATATATATATATATATATATATTATTTCTAAATATTAGCAATTTAAGTGGGCGTATAAGCGATTACTAAACTGTAAGGAAAAACTTTTTATACTTCTGCTTACAGTGCTTTTAGCTGAGCTTTGCCTAATTATGTCTTATATATATATAAATATAATCTATAACAAGTAAGAAAACTCTAGTCGGCGGTCCCGACTAGGAGATACCCTAAACCCCGCGCTATCTGCGTTAAAATACTGCATAATTAGCATTTCGTATAAACGCACAGAAAATTAAATTCAATTCATTGTCAATTGTTTAGCCAATAGCGCCATCTATGGTTCGATTGAATAGCGCCATCCAAGTTTCGAACCAACTGAGCAGCTGATAATTCGCAAATCACAGCGCCATCTATTGGAAATATGTACACTAAAACTTGCGGGTTTTAGAACTTGCTAGATGCACGCAGCTCAATGTGTATGTGTGTATGTGTGCACATGTATAGAAAAACAGTTTGCTTTGTTTTGCTGGTCACGTGTTTGGCCGATTGGCAAAATGTTTTGTTTAATAACTTCTGCGCGAATTAATGGATTTGAATGAAATTTTCAGCTTATGTTCAACATATTTTATTACATTTTTTCCAATTTTTAAAAATGCAAACCCATTCATTTACTGGCTTTGAGTGCAACTAACCTCAATTTAAATATTTGGGGAAATTTGGAGCCGGTATCCAAAATTTAACAAAAATCAAAATTAGAGAAAATAAATATAAAACTTACAAAAAAATTTGGGGACTCTAGCTATAAAGACGTGGGAGATATAATTTTATAACTAACATTCGATATTGTTTTTAATCGATAACAATAAAATTAAAATAGTTATCGACTTTTTTTAACAAACTCGATCTTTTCGTGCTATTCACGGACCTACATAAAAAATTTCAAGTCTCTAGCTCTTATAGGTTCTGAGAACGACGCGTTCATACATACGGACAGACAGACGGACAGACGGACAGACGGACAGACGGACATGGCTATATCAACTCGGCTTGTCATCCTGATCAAGAATATATATACTTTATGGGGTCTGCCACGCCTCCTTCTGCCTGTTACATACATACGCCCTCCAACAAAAACATTATACCCTGATTTTCCCATTTTCAATGGGTTCAGGGTATAAAAATATTAGCCTCAATTAACTTAATATATATAATCTCAAATTCAAATATACATATATAGCCTATTATTCGAGACTTACATAGTCAAGCTTCACTAGGTGTTTTCTTATATTCAGCTAAAGCAACATTTAAAGAGAGAGAGAGAGAGAGAGAGATCTAAACATATAAGTTATAGCTATAATAATTCTGCAATAATTTTCTCTTAAAGAGAAATTCCTTAAAATATTTTCCCATTATTTTATTATTTATTTCATTATTTTTTATTTTTATACCCTGAACCCATTGAAAATGGGTAATCAGGGTATAATGTTTTTGTTGGAAGGCGTATGTATGTAACAGGCAGAAGGAGGCGTGGCAGACCCCATAAAGTATATATATTCTTGATCAGGGAGACAAGCCGAGTCGATTTAGCCCTGTCCGTCTGTCTGTCTGTCTGTCCGTCTGTCCGTCTGTCCGTCTGTCCGTCTGTCCGTCTGTCCGTATGTATGAACGCGTCGATCTCAGAACTTACAATAGCTAGAGACTTCAAATTTTTTTGTAGGTCCCTGTATAGGGCGCGCATATCGAGTTTGTTTCAGAAATTCGATAACTGTTATCGTTTTATTGTTATCGATTAAAAACGAAAATCTAAATTAAGCTATAAAATTCTATCTAATTCATTTTTATAGCTAGAGTCTTCAAATTTTGCATTTAGTGTTATTTGGGTCTTACGCAATTTCGGTTTTTGTTAAATTTTGGGTGCCACGCCCCCTTCGCCTCCAATTTGTAACTCCCGCATATCAAATACTAGAGACTTGTGCTTTGGCACATACATATACAGTTGCGGTCAGTAAAATAGTAGTGTTCCACTCGCAAAGCATAAATCGATTAAAACGGTACTTTTTCTGAAGCAAAATTAAAGGATGAGCACTTTTTATTTAGAGTATAGTCTAAAGAAGATAATTAGAAAAAAATCCCGTTACTTTCTGTCAAAATTAGTTTATTTTTGACGTTTGCATCGAAAATCGGCTGTTCATAAAAATAGTAGTGCCGGATGTAAAAAATTTTAAAAAATGTATAACAATACCAAATTAAAACAGAAATGTATTTACATGAAGTGTGATTAATTATCTTCTATTTGAGGAACTGAAATTATTTGGAAGTGCAATATTTTTTTATTTTAGTGGGAGGGGGAAGCATTTCTCGACTGAATAGGGTATTTTACCTGTCAGACGTAAAAATCAGGGAAAAACTTATACAAAAAACTTAAAATATTGTTGTATACAATATTTCAATGGTATTTAGCTCCATTCACTATAACAAGAAGCCTGAAAAACCAGGTGGCACATTCGAAACTAACTTGGTAGTGCATCCACTAATTGTGTGTTACGGTAGGATTAGTCCGTTAGCTACAGAAAAAAAACTAAAAACGAATAAAATTAAAACAATTTGGGATCTCATAGTTCGTTGTCGCCCTAAGCAATATAATTCATCTGTCAGAAGTCCTTGAAAAGGACTCATTTAAAAGAAAAGTGCTATACCGCCTATGTGCAAAGTTCACAGAATCCGGCATATCATTAGATGGGGCACCGTACAGTATGCGAATGAAAGCAAAATTGTTCTTTTTGGTTGCCACCAAAGAGAAAGACACTAAAGAGTACGTATGGAGTCTAAAAACCATGGAACATCATTCCAAGTTAACTTAGAGACTTCTTGTGGACGGCCGCATACGGGGGTCCGAACACTATGACATGGGACTGCTTGTCATAGGCTGGTATCATGTGCAAACCATATTATAAATCAAATATTTGACAAAAATGTGTACATCCAATTAATTTAAACTATAGTGATACTATATAATAGTTGGGAAATATTTTATGAATGGACGTTTTAGACCGATTAGGGCCCAAAATATGCGAGTCCTTTGCTCAAGATTGGTTTGCGTCCTTAAAAATCGAAGTCTCGGCTTAGCCGACTTAGCCATATAGTTTTTCGATCGGATCTAGATGTGATATCCGATCGAAAAACTATATGGCAATGTTAGAGACTTATGGAAACCAAAAGTAAATCGACTTTGACACGTAGTTCAGTGGGCGTGGCACCAAATTCCTCTGAAGCGGTACCAGGACCTGATCGACTCCATAGCACGCAGGTGGGGACTCGCTATAAAAAGTTAGGAATTTATAACGAACTCTTCGATCATAAAATATGTGTAAAACATAATATATTAAATTAAACTTATCTTAAACAGCTGTTTTAATTTTTTTTATGGGCCACTACTATTTTAGTGAACAGCCAATTTTTGAAAATTTTTTGTTCTGAAGCCCTAAAATACAAATGTCCCAAATTTCTAGAAAAAAAACCTTTTAATTAGTAAGAATAGAGTCTAAACTTAATACTCATATCAACTTGCTTTAAAAAAATTGGGTTTTTAACTTAGTTTTGCTGTCCAACATTTGGTGCTCAGTCGCACTACTATTTTACTGACCGCAGCTGTATATGGATGACGTGATCACGCCCAACAAGTTTGATCAAAATCGTTACTCTAGAAAAAAAGTTATTAAGCATTTAATTTCCCATAGCATTGCCATGCAAACAGCAGCCAAAGAACAGCTGACGCAACGATTTGCGCTTGTGAGTGCTTGCGCCTGTGTATGTGTGTGTGTATGTGTTGTTTGTAATGAACATATATATAAACTTATGTATATTAAAGAAACGGAGATTGTTTGGAATTGCGGTTCTGCGCAGGGTTCAGGGTATACCCTAGTCGAGCGGTCTCGACTAGAGTTTTCTTACTTGTTTTTATTAAAGTTTTAAAGCTGCGACGCACTTGAAAGTTTGTTACTTTCAATTCATATATGAAAAAAAAGATCACTCGACAGATAAAAAGATACTCAAGATACACTAATCCTTAAGATTCATAAATTAAAAATAAATTTACAAAAAAAGAAATAAATAAATAAATTCGCTGCAAAGCCGATTTGCGGCTTTGTTTCGATCTATGAACCCATGTTGCTGCACAGATAAACTTTATGTAGACTTTATGTAATAATATATAAATATACTTATACATATATGCGAAAGCAAACCTGGGATTTGAATAGGCCAAAAAAGGTTCTTTATAAACTCAAAAAATAAATATAGCAAAAGTTATTACTAAAGAATCTTGCCAACTTCAAGTCAAACTAAGAAATTTTAAGACCGCAAGCAGAGCAGAGTCAACAGCAAAAGTATTTTTAGACTAGACTAAATATCTTTTACCAATATTAAAAAAATTATAAATAATATTTTAAAATGATATAATAATTAAATATTTATATTTAATTAAAATATATTTAAAAATAAAATATAATACTTAAGTGAATATTTATATAATTATAAGTATATTTGAAAATAATATATAAAAATATATCAATATTCTATATAATATTTTAAAATACTATAAAAAAATATTTCATTATTATATATTAATTTTAAATATTTATAAATATTTAAATAATTATAATTATATTTGAAAATAATACAAAAAATATGTCAATATTTTTTTATTTTTAAATATATCAATATTTTATTATTTTTAAATATTTATAAATATATCAATATTTTATTATTTTTAAATATATTAATACTTTCAACAACGCTAAACGCTGCCCGAATCTCAGTTATATTTCAAACATTTCGAGCTATTTACAACCTCGCTTCGAGTTCATTGAACTTTTACCCTCGAAAATCTCTCATTTCTCACAGGAATTTTTACAACAATTATTTTTGTTTTTATTGAATGCTTATTTTCTCATGCAAATCCTTTGTCAATGTGAAAGTTACAGCAACTTGTCTATTTTTAACCACTTTTCGATGTTTTTAAATAAATTTTTTATAAATTTCGTTATGTTTTTTGTTTATGCCAATCGCCAACCGCCAACTGCCGTTGATCTCTGTTGTTAATGCTGTGTTTTGTTTTGTTGTTGTTGTTGTTGTTGTTGTTTTTTCTGCCTAAATAGCTGCGGTTCAAGAGTTCATTGTCAAGTCCAATAAAATGTTCGAATGACACGTTAAGTGTCAGCCACTACAAGAGATCCGCCGATCTGTGCTCGACTCGTTTGAGAGGCCGCCAAAAAGCCAAGAAAAAAAGTGAACAGACGTAGCCAAAAAAATTTTTTTAGCCGCTTGACTGGAACTTGAACTACAGGCTACACACAGCCAGGTCGAGCTGCTCTCTTGCCTCCATCCTAAGCAGCCCTCCCTGTGTGCCACCCAGCGCTGCGGCAGATGTTTCCCTTTTTGTCAAATGATGATAAATCGTGACCGGCGAGCTTTAGGGAAATTTTCTCTAGCGCTGCCCACTACAAATTTTCTGTCTATATGCTTTTGTGATACCCTGTACATATTGAAAGAAAGGGTGTGCTGGTTTTTGTTGGTAAAATGCATAAATGAAGACTCGAAGGAACTGTTAAGCATGTATAATATCATCTGCTTGAACAATGAGTCTATGTGTCTTTTTCCTTCTGTTTATCTGTCTCGATATGGGCAATCTCGAGAAGTACAAAAGCTGATGACAACATATTTGATATATATATTTTCGTAGATCATACGCAGCAGATGCCAAACGCTTTTTTGCGATATTTCAAATCATTTACGTCATATCGATAAATATCGATATATTTACTTGTTTTTTTAAGCATAACTTTAAGACTATTAAAGCTAGAGCCACCCAATTTTGCATGTGGTTTCTCGTAAAGTAAATACAATTTTGAAAAATTTCTGTATTTAATTAAAATCCTCTGAATAGTGTAACTTTGTTCTATAGATCATACCTGCACTTCTATATCGTAATTATTATCAGAAATACTTCCCACATCTAGCTTAACACATGCAGGGTATCTGCCAGTCAGTCATACCCGCCTAGATCACACGTGCTTCGTTTCTTTATTGTTCATCTCTTCAGGCTGTGCTCTTTATTACCACATTTTCATTTGGTTGACGAGTGGAGCAGCTTTTGGCCCAGCTGCTGCCACACGTAGCTACCAGTGAACGCTTTCCTTTGCTACTTATGGCCAAGTTAGTAGCCTTTTACAAGCCCTTCACACCGCCCCCGCCATTTGACATCTAAGTGAATTTATGTAGTTTTCATGTTAACTTTCGTTGCGGTGTTTGGCCAAAAATCTTTAGTGACTAAGTGCCTGGCAGGCGACTTTTGCCATACCTGACGATGCCATCATGATTTATGCGTGCTGACATAAGTATATCTGCACGTATATATAATATATAAGATATATATATATATACTACACTCCACTCACATCCTTTGGCCCCACTCCACAACTTCTAGGCGTTGAAATTAGGCAGCAAATATAATTTATGAGCCTCGCTTTGGGCGCCAAAAGATAAGAAAAAAAATAGCTTAACTTAAGGCCGCGTCTTGCCCTATTTTAGTTTGCCATCGAGGGGGAGCTATGTCGGCTTTGATTTAAATGCAAATTTGTGTTTTGGCAGCCTCTTAGGAAATGTCAACGCGAATCACGATCTTTTTTTGCTCAGCGCCGAGCGATTGCAATTTGAATTTGTTTATGATTCATGAATTGCCTGAATAGAATTTATTATAGTTGTTGGAATTTAGCTAAGGAAATGCATGCGATAAGTGCAAGGCGAAAATATATGTTTATATAAGTAGATGATGTAAAGCGGCAAAGACTATTTATCATAACAAATGAACAAGAAGATATCAACTTTTAGCTCAGAATAGAAGGCAATGAAGAGAACTATGGAAAAATCAATATAATAAAAGGTTTAGATATACGTATAGTATTAGGAACTCAAGATCTTAGTAAAGTCTTTGAAAAGTATTCTAAAATTACTTAAAATATTGCAAGATTTTTCCAAATTTTTTATACTGTGTTTCAATATATATAAATAGCTTTAAAAATTATTTAAAATATTTTAAAATGTTTCTTTAAATTTTCTATTGTTTTTAAATATATATAAAAAGCTTTATAAAATATTTAAAAATTATCTGAAAGACTTAAGAGTTTTTCTGTATTATTTTTTTAATATTTCAGTATTTTTCTATAATTTTTCTTTTTTTTTTTAAATATATAAAAAAAAAGTTTTATAAATTGTTTAAAAATTATTTAAAATAATAAAGAATTTTTCTATTAGCTTTAAAAATATTTAGAAATTATCTGAAATATGTACTTAAGTTTCTCTGTAATATTTTTTAAATATTTAAGAATTTTTCTATAATTTTCCTAGCACTATTGAAGCTCTTTTAGCTTTTATATTTTATATATATTTAGCTTTATTTCCGATGAATATTATGTCATTATTAGTCAGTAATAGCACCATATACAGTCATATATATACTATATATTTAGTCGCAATTTCACAATTTTGTTATTACTATACTTTTTATAGTCTATCTACTTTCATTGATCTTTGCTTGTTGGAAATTTCCAATTAGCTTTTAACCCGATTCGAGGTTTTGTTATGTCAACAGTAATTTCGATGGCAAATTTCGTACGAAATGGCGGTTCAAGTTCAGCTCCCACGCACAGACACTTCATCACGTGTTATCGATAACATGCGGCTGATAAAATGCCGGGGTTATCGAAGCACTTGAGAATCGAATCAGACTACAACAAGCAGCGACAAGCAGCTCATTGAACATTTACAAGTTAATTTGTCGCCAATATAAATGCCAACTGTTATCTGCAGCCAATGGGAGCCGTCAAAAGTATCTGAAGTATGAGTATCTTTGTATCTCGGTATCTGTGCGAGCGCGACCTTGCAAGGTAACAATGAAAAAACCAATCAGCCAGCGTGAAATGAGTAACAAATTAGCGAAAATGCAATACAATAAATAAATAAATCGAAGCCAACAACACACACAGAGAGAGAGAGAGAGAGAGAGAGATCGACAATAATAACAAGTGAAACAAGAGCGAGGAATTTTTTAATTTAGATAATTGAAATCGCGCTGAATGGAACAGTTTATTATTATAAACAATAAACAATAAAAAGAACGAGCCGAACTCAACTCAATTAACAAACGGCAGAGCAAAAAAAAAAATAAATACAGCGAACATTAACTGTTTAATCAGATAACGGCAGCTGTCTTTAGTTTCATAACAATAACCGACCGCAGAAAATGTGAATATGAATAAATTAAATGGAATATTGCATTAAGAGCTGTTTCAATAATTCCATTTCCATATGATTCACATTTCAATGCAATATTTTCGGCCGTCGCGTTAATTGCGACAGTTTGACTCACATTTTATTGCGGCTTTTTCCACATTGATAAATATTTGATTTAAATAAATTGCATTCATTTAATAATAGACAACAAAGAATTATGAAACACACACACAGGCACACATTGATTTATTTTCAATTGGGGAAAAATCAAATTTGAAATGATTTTCATTTCGGACAAAAATTGATTTTGATTTTGATTTAGATTTAGATTGATTTGCTGAGTGAATTTAGATGAGAATATTTATGGCATTTATTTAATTATTGTGTAAATATATTTTGATAATTTAGATTTTGTTAGAAATATAAATAATAATGTTATTAAACAAATTTACAAAAATTCACAGCACAAAGAATTTAATATAGGAATTAATTTTATTTGACTAAAATGTGTAGACATTTATAGGAGAATTTAAAAAAAAAATAATAAAAATAATAGATTAGAGAATTTAATATGTATAATTAATTTGAGCAAAATTTAAGAATACGTATTAAATTTAAATACTATATTTAAAGATATAGAAAAATTACAACAACAAAAAATAGTGCACAGAGCTTAATTATTATATTATATTTATTTTTGATTTAAGAAAATATTACAGAAATTTATACAACAAACTTAAAGCATATACATTTCTTTAAGAACAGAGAATTTAATGTTAATATTGACTTCATTTGAGATAAAATAATATATATATATATATATATATATATATATATACTGCCAGCCTCATGAATAAGAACGCCCTAAATTTGTTTTTATTCCTTCTGGCATCTAAAAACTCTTTCTACTCTTAACTTTTGTTGCGATTCGTTACGCAGTGGAGTTTATGTTATATAGTTTTCGTAGAACTAGTCTATCGTACAATATCGATAGTTCAGCAGTGCCAGAAAGCTCGTAGTGTTGCCAGATGCTGTGAACTTTCCAACAACTTGGTTTTAGTTTATAACGAAAGTTTAGTGATTTCTCATGAGAAAACATACATAAAGTTGCCAATTTATCAATGTGTTTAGTTAGAAAAGAAGATCGATTAAAAACAAATTTGGCTGGCAGCGTAATGTATGGAATAGCGCATTTAATATAGAAATTTATTTGTTTTGAGAAAAACTTATAGAAATTTATAACAAACATTTTTAGAAATTATAGAAATTTAAAGAAAAACTTACAATATTTTTATTGAACAGAAAATTGAGCAAAGAAATTCATAAAAAATTTATAACATCGAAACAAGGCTCAAAGATTTATTCTGAGCTTATTTTCAGAATATTTTTGATAATTTCAATTTTATTTTTGATTGCAGTTTCTAAAGGCTTACATTTAGAAAGATTTGGTTTAAAGTCTTTAAATTTGATTTCCCAATAAAAGACAAGTTCTGTTCGATGTCTTTGTTAATACCACAATTCAAGACCTAAATTTAGTATCGATTCATATACCTGCTTGTTAAATTTAATCATTTTATGGACTTAGGGCTCGTCACGTAAGTTTGGCTGACGAATTTGGCCTTGTTTTTGCAGTGAATGATTCAATTTTTAAAGCCTTGCAAGACGAGTTAATTCCTTGAGTGAATAATGGCTTTGAAGTGCTTTTTCTTAAACTTCAACTTGGCCAACTACTTGGCTTAAAGTTTTCCTTGTGAGTACTACATATTGCTCCATGACAAGTAATATGAATCAACTTAATTACCATTCCAATCCAAGATTACCAGACTTCTTGGTTGTAATAGAAATATTTGATTTTATTCTATTTTTCTTCGACAGCTCATTTAAAATTTACAGCTGCGACTAAGGGGTGTATCAAAGTTCAAGCCTTTTTTTTTAATTTATTATCAACTGTTAATTATTGGCTATTTTTAATTGCAACGTCAACGAGTTGCGTCAACATGCCAATAAATCAGATATTTATATATATATATAAACAATTATACAATTTAGTTGTCTGCTGCAAATGTCAAAATTCTTATTGCGATCGAGAACGAAACGCCAAAGAACAACCAAAGCTAATTAAAGAAAAAAGTTCGCACGACAAAAAAGGCTAAAACATCAGCTAATTAAA
This sequence comes from Drosophila paranaensis, assembly GCA_035047545.1. Taxonomy (NCBI): domain Eukaryota; kingdom Metazoa; phylum Arthropoda; class Insecta; order Diptera; family Drosophilidae; genus Drosophila; species Drosophila paranaensis. The sequence goes on along the minus strand of JAWNPL010000145.1, from coordinate 5,824,727 downwards.
AAGCTAAAGCCAAGGCACTTGTTGGCATTGCAACCCACCCACAATCGGCTCGCGAAACGAAACAGAAACAGAAACAGAATCAGAGCCCAAGACCCAGCCCAAAAATGCAAGCCCTGCAGTTTTTTCACGCCCCTTTTTTTTTAGCTATTTTCGTTATGGCTAGAAATCTCATTATGAGGCAGCGCCGCTCTATAAGGTGTGCCTGCGCCATCGTCACTCGCCGCCACGCCCCAAATCTCAAAACTCTGTGTACTTTCTAATACATGAATTAGGAGTCGGCGGCATCGACATCGACATCGACATCGACATTCGATATCGACACCATGTGAACTTGGCCAATTCGGTGATTGTCAAACGAATGTCGAATTGCCAATTTATAATGTAAACGGACTCCAATTGGCAGTCTCGTTCACTCCAGCAGCTCCTCTAGCGCTTTACTTTGTTGGCAAAGGTCATTTGGCCACCTAACAAGCCCAATTTAACTCATTTAAAAATACACAAAAAATACAGCAAAAAATACAACAAAAAAAAAAATATAAAAAAAAATACTCGAAAACAAAAACAGAAATATCAATTGCTAATTTATGTTTATTGTGCATTATTTGTACTAGACAATGCAATGCGAAGTTCCCTTTGGCTACGCCAAATTGAATTTTTATGCACTTTATAGCAACTCTATCTATATATAGATATATACTTTAATGTTTTTATACCCTGAACCCATTGAAAATGGGAAATCAGGGTATAATGTTTTTGTTGGAGGGCGTATGTATGTAACAGGCAGAAGGAGGCGTGGCAGACCCCATAAAGTATATATATTCTTGATCAGGATGACAAGCCGAGTTGATATAGCCATGTCCGTCTGTCCGTCTGTCCGTCTGTCTGTCCGTCTGTCCGTATGTATGAACGCGTCGTTCTCAGAACCTACAATAGCTAGAGACTTGAAATTTTTTATGTAGGTTCCTGTATATCACGAAAAGATCGAGTTTGTTTCAGAAATTCGATAACTGTTATCGTTTTTTTGTTATCGATTAAAAACGCAAATCTAAGTTAGGCTATAAAATTCTATCTAATTCATCTTTCTAGCTGGAGTCTTCAAATTTTGCATTTAGTGTTATGTAAGCCTTACGCAATTTCGGTTTTTGTTAAATTTTGGATGCCACGCCCCCTTCGCCTCAAATTTGTAACTCCCGTATATCAAATACTAGAGACTTGTGCTTTGGCACATACATACATATGGATGACATGATCACGCCCAATAAGTTTGATCAAAATCGTTACTCTAGAAAAAAAGTTATTAAACATTTAATTTCCCATGTCATTGGCATGCAAATAGCAGCCAAAGAACAGCTGACGCACCGACTGGCGCTTATGTGTGTGTGCGCCTGTGTATGTTCGTGTGTATGTTCTGTTTGTAATGAACATATATTTACTTATGTATATTAAAGAAACGGAGATTGCTTGGAATTGCGGTTCTTCGCAGGGTTCAGGGTATACCCTAGTCGAGCGGTCTCGACTAGAGTTTTCTTACTTGTTTTAGTTGGCCCACTGATTGAAATTTATGAATCCTTAACTTTGTTTTTTCGCTGTCGTTTTTTTGAGCATTTTATTTATTATTATTTGTGCGTTGTTTTTTTTCTTCTGTTATTTATTTTTATGTTTATTTTATGTGGACTCTGCGTGCAATTCACATTAAGTTTTATATTTATGTAATTTCAGTTGGTTTTTATAGCAAATTTGAATAATAATATTCTCTTATGGACTTTATAGACTTTATTTATGTTTATGTTTTCATTAAGCTAGGTCAGCTTGCTTCTTAAACATTTCACAAGATTCTTTTGGAGCTAAGCTTAATATTTATAATATTTTATTTAGCTTTGTAAATAAATAATTGAACCAATTTAATAAAAACTAATTAATTTGTATAATAAATATTTGAATAAATTAAAAAGAAATAATTTGTAAAATAAATAAATATTTGAGTTTAATACAAAATTAATTAACTAATTTTTAAAATAAATAATTATGTAAGTTTAATAAAAACTAATAGTTTTTAAAATAAATAACTATAAGTTTAATACAAAATCACTTTATTAAATAAATAAATATATAAATTTAATAAAAAAAAAGAATTAATGCACTTCTTAAATAAATAATTATATAAATTTAATAAAAATAAAATACCTAATTAATTTTCCCAATAAATAATTAAATAAAAACACGCTCTAACTGCATAAATTCATGCAACCTGCTCATAATTTGCCCAGCAAAAAAAAACATATAAAAAAGTCTTTAATGAGCCGCCGCGGCTCTGGCTTGACCGCCTGGCCAGTTTTAGCCTTTTACGGTCGCTTTTCTGGCCTTTTTTTATGCAAATTGCGCAAACAATAAATTTGTTGTCAATGCCTAACAAATGCGACTGTCAAGTGCAACATGCACCATTGTGAGCCTAATGTGAGCATTGTGAACCATTTTCGTGGCATCATAAGTTTTTCCTTTCCTCATGCGAGCTGAACTTTGTCATTTGCCCGAGTCGGGAAAATCAAGACGATGCAAAATAAAACCCGTAGAAGAGACAGAAGACGGACAAAAGAAAAGGAAAACACAATTGAACACTATCAATCGATGCGCTTTGATTGAGTGCCGAGGATTTGGTGATAAATTGTGAGGAATTTTTTATGCTCTTTTAAGAGGGTTTTTATAGTGAAATTGGAGAGTATTTGGGAAATTGATATGTTTGGATTAAGTTGAGATTTGCTGATCGATAATATAGAATAAAAATAATATTCTAAAAGATTAGCAAACATCTATTAGTTATATTAGAATATTTATACTATTTAAACTCAATAGTTAAGCACAGGCAGGCAACTTTTTAGGAGAGAAAGAGAGAGAGAGAGAGAAAGTCAGAGCTTGCATTAAGAGTGAGCTAAGACAAGTCAGGGAAGATAAGGAAATATATAAAACAAAAATTATAAATCTAATTCGTAGCACCTTAAAAAATTTTTAAATATTTTTCTCAAAAATATATAATACATTTTTAAATATACAAAATAATACAATAACTTTAAAAATATATATTATACGGTTTAATAATTTATAAAAAAAATATATAATAAATTTGTATATAAAAAATAATAAAATAAATTTATAAATATATTTTATATGCTTTAATAATTTATAAAAAAATATATAATAAATTTGTATATATAAAAAATAATAAAATAAATTTATAAATATATTACAATCTTATAAATAATATATATATTTATAGATTGTATTTATACATAACTGCATCAAATTCAAAAATTCCTCAAATGTTTCCAGCCCAGTTAGAGTATCTTCTCTCTTTCTACTGCTATTTCCATTTCTATGCAAATGTATCTGTATCTACACATCTCACACACATAGCCCCAGGGCAGAATTTCGCGCATAATGTCACATGTCAAACGAATCGCCTTTAAAGTTCCGCCGCTAGCCGTGAAACGAAACATGAACGCAATTTGCATTTGGCGCCGCAGCTTCTGCCGCAATTGAAACAACGTGTGGGGGCATGTTCTACAGATATGCATATATATATATATATATATATATATATATATATATATATATATATATATATATATATATATATATATATATATATATATATATATATATATATATATATCTAGATAGATACATACAACTTGATATTAGCATATGTTTTGCTATGCAATTTTTGCAGAGCTGCTGCAGCTGCTGCCTTTGATTGATTTGTTTTGCCAAGTGACGCACAACATGTCAAGATAGCTGCTGATTGGAATGGTATGGAAACGGAATGGGAATGGGAATGGGATGGGATGGGAATGGGATGGGATTGATGAGCGCCTCAAGTGGCACAAGGTCTACACCCAGAGAGACCCAGACAATATTCGCACTAAACGCTAAGCTATTTACATATGTTGATTAGGGTCGAAACTAAGCCACACATTTGGTATCCATTACGGCGGGTCGAAAGGGGGGGGAGGGGCAGAACTGTCAATCAGAAAATCAAATGAAAAACATAACTCAGCGAGCAGTCGCCTCCAGCTTTTGATAAACGACGAAGAAGAAGAGGCAGAAGAAGCAGAAGAAGTAGAAAAAGTAGAAGAAGTAGAAGAAGAAAATATGTTTTTTTGGGAAAGTGTTTTTTTTTTTACTTTTTTGTGGGTTCTGTGTGAAAGTTGAAAGAAGCAAAGAAAGTTGCCTGAGCTAATTGGCCAAAGGTCGTGAATCTCTCAGAGTCTTTCGTAGATTATGCAACGCGCATCATTTCCATACCAAAAGCTCAACAACATTCTAAACAAAAAGCCAAAACAAAGTGAAAGCTAAAAGGGAGAAAAAAAAAACATTAAAAAAATTAAAAAAATAAAAAAAAAATAAAAAAAAAAACTAACAATTTTGTGTACTCATCCTAATGCACTTTCAATTTCGAGAAACAGCTTACAAATATTTTTTTGTTGCGGGTGGAAAATTTCTCATACAAATTTCCAGCTGTGCTCAGAGAGAGCGAGAGAGGGAGAGGGAGGGAGGATGTGGAAGCAAGATCTTTATCAGCTTGCTCTTAAGCTTTCAGCTGCTCTCCAGAAAGAGAGAGAGAGAGAGAGCTTATTACGAATTCTAAGCGCATTTCACACACACACACACACATGCACACATGTGGCTGTCGCTTATCGATTAATCACCAAATTAAAAATTACTAAGCCCAAAGCGTGGAGCGTGGCCTCAGCGCCCAATCGCATTACTCTCTGTCTTCCTCTTGCTCTTCTTCTGCTCATTTTTGGCACTCGAATTTAAACAATATCTCGTATTTCATGGCATAAACCGCAGTATTATTTACGATAATTGCTATGAAATTCCTAGGAAATAGCAAACAAACTAATTGAAGCATGTGTTACATCAATGCTATCAAATACTATTTATAATATATATATATATATATACATATGTATATACTCAATATAGTCATAAATTCATTTAGCTCTGAGCAAAGGGAATTCGTCTATATGCAAAATATTGTGGAACAAATAGAGAATATTTAACTTGGGCTCCTCATAAATAACACTTTGAAGCGCCGCCTGGCGGGCAATTAAGGCGCGGGTACAAAGTTCAATTCGATATCAATCGGCGTGCGGCATTTTCATTGGGCAAATTAATTTAATGCCCAGTAAGAGATTTTCCAATGCTTATCACAAATTTGTCATCAGCTCGTTGTAATGCGATCACACGCACACAGCCAGACACACACACGCGTATGGGAGTTTAAGCTGGAGTTGGAGAGCACACATGCTGCTGCTGCTACTCATAATGAAGTTGAGCGCAGTTTGCAGATAATGATCAAACAGACCACGCGACGACACACACACACAGGCAGGCAGGCAGGCGGCAGGCAGACAGTAAAGAATTGCAAGCGCCGATCGCTCTCCCTCTCTCTCTCTCTGACGTTCGCTCGGCTGCGCTCAGCTGCTTGTCAAACAAGTTGCGTGCGAAGTCGGCTGCGCAGACGTATCGATCGGCCGGCACAGTCAGTTTACTTTCGGCGTTCGTCGCGTGCACAACGTTAAGCGGGCACTCGGAATAGGCGTCATACCACGTAGGTGTAAACTTGACTTTGACTCTCACGCTCTCCCCCACACCGTTAAGTGCGATCGTATACATATGTGTGCGTGTGTGTGTATGTGTGCAGTTCATTCGAATGCTCGTTCACTTGCAGGCTGACCGTGAAGTTTGTTCTTTTTGCATGTTTATAAGCAGAGTAACTGTAACTGTGCTTTGTTGTTTGTGTGTTTTTGCTCAGCGCTTTGTTATTGCCGCTTTGCACTCTCCGCCAAGTTCATTCACGTTCATTCACGTTTCATCACCGTCTAATTAAATGTAATGCAACGCAAATATCGAAATCGAGTTTAAAGCTAATTGCAAACTTAACAACATTATTGCCTCTTGCTCGTTGTGTATCTTCGTTTATATTTTCTTTTTTTTTCGGCATTTCGAGTTCATATCCATATTCATATTCACTCGCGTCCATTTCCGTTTAGCTTCGCTGTGCATTCGAGCGCAGCAATTAATTGCATTCATTTATTGTTGATGCAAATTGTTGAAAACACTTGAAATTAACTCCTCTCGATGATTGCCTTTGAAGAAAGTGAAATTTCTCTCCAAGCACACAAATGGCTAATACTATAATTATGTTAATCTTAATAACCGTTAAGTGTTAACACAGTTTATTCGGTAACAAAGCGAAATAATCATAATAATAATACTGAAAAAATTATATATATCTTTAAAAAACCCTTAAAGTGCAAACAAAACGCAAACTGTTTAAATATTTTCGCACAAAGCGACACAAATAAAATAAAAATAAATAAATAAATTATGTGTGCGAAATTTATGCAAAAACGAAAGCACCGAACGCTTAGCAAGAGCTTTTAGAAAGGTATGTAAAGCATGGCAAAATACTAAACAACGCAGAAAGACTATCAAATGAAAGTGAGCTAAAAAGAAATATGTATTTAAGATAATCGAAGATCTTAGAGATAATAGACAAAGAATTATTAGAAATAATTTTAACTTGAAGTCTAGTCTGGTTCGATTAGTAAAAAAGCTTAGGGGAAACGAACTAAGTATAATTTATTATACACGAATAAACATATTTATTTTATGTGATAATAATTTATAAAACTTTAAATCCAAAATGGAAAATCTGATTTATTTTCTTCGAGATTTTAAGTAATAAATAAGACTCAAATATATGTATGTAATAATGCCTAAACATTTATCTAAACGATCTATAGAAATTGTCAAATTATTATCTTACATATATAGGCCATACGTTGAGTTTGCTAAACCATTTCCCTTGAAAGTCTCTTGACTAGAAGTATAGTAGAAATGATTGAAAATGTATATCAGAAATCCGACAATATATATATCTTTTTGATTTTTCTCATATTTATTTTATTACATTACATTTATCTCTTTAACAAGTTATCAGACGCTGATTATTAGTTTCATTGCTTAAAATAACATTTCTTTTCTCTTAAACGCTAAAAGTGGGCAATATTATTTCATAAAAAAATTATTCTATACAAAAACAGCTTGAAAAGTGTAAATATTTTAAAAATATAAAAATAAAATAAAAATATTTTAAAAATATAAAAAAATATATAAATATATAAATATACAAAAATATAAAAATATAAAAATATAAAAATATAAAAATATAAAAATATAAAAATATAAAAATATAAAAATATAAAAATATAAAAATAAAAAATATAAAAATATAAAATATAAAAATATAAATATAAAAAATATAACAATATAAAAATAAAAAATATGAAAATATAAAAATAAAGAATATTCAAATATAAAACTATTAAAATATAAAAATAAAATACATAAATGTAAAATATTTAAATTTAAATTATAAGTAATAAAACATTTATAAATATTCAAGGCATTGAACTAAAAGTAATAAAATATTTTTAAATATTTATCTATATATTTTTGTAAATTAAAAATTGTAAATTAAAACATATTTTAAGACTTCCCGCAATAAATAATTTTTAACTGCTAAATCAGCTTTTCCAAGTCTGAAAAAATACCAAAAATTGTTTGTAAGCATTGAACAATAAATATACAAATTTTATAAACGATATTTGCGAAAGAAATAATGCCTGTCGAAAGCTCTTTAACCTGTATAAGAATTCACAAAAAAAAATAAGAATAGCTTTCTGATAACTAAGAACCTTAGCTACACGCCCTAATGTGTTTTAAATGTTATTTCGAATACTTCACTTTCATCAACAAAATTTCTATAAAATGTCATTCTTAACAGAATTTCGTCACTTTTCGCTAGTTCAGCTCTAATCCCATTTCTATATATTTCTATATAACTTTAAGTGAAAGCTCTTGCAGCTCAGGCACATATTGCTGGCGTTCCTTTAATGATGTTAAATTGAGACAAGTGGAGCGTTCCTTTTATTTTCATGCACTCATATATACACTGCCATGCACTTGAATAGGGACAGCATTTTGAAATCGAATATACAAGTATTTGACTCAAATAAACTTATTAAACCGATATACCATATTTTTTTTCTATTCAGTATTTCATCCTCTATTAATGTAACTAAACAAAAACTTCTTTAAAATAACCATATTTTTATAAAAAAAAAATTCTGTGAGTTCTTCATAAATTTCATACTTTTTTACGTGCACTTGAATAGGGACAAGAGATAAAAATTGATGTTTAACAAAATATATATACATTATATTAATTTTTAAGGCTTATTTAATTAATTCAATTAATTTAGTAGTGGTTAATAGTGTTTGCAGACAATTTTTTTTCGAAATAACTTCATAAATCCCATTACGAAGAGAGTAATATAGAGCCTTTGCGTAATTTAAGGATATTTCACTCCCGGCTGTGTCGATGGCGTCTTTTAATGCCTGTATGTCTTCGAATTGCCAACCAGAATCGGAAATCATTTTTTGTCATCCATCTTCATACGTTCTGAACAATGTTGAGATCCGGAGAATATGGAGGACACTCCATAAAAACCACGTTTTGCGGCAGGATTCATATTTTAGACACTCGGAAAGTATGAATTTGGGCATTATCCTTTTGGAAAGTCCATGTAAATAGTCTAAAGATATTATTTAGCTCAGAAAACGCTTCCTCTAGCAAGTCTTTGTAATGCGTTGCATTCATTTCTGTTGAAACTACTTGGAGCTAGCATGGTCCATAATATGAGATGGCCCCCCATAACATTACACTTTTCTCCCGGCTATGGTGCCGAGACAGAAAGCGTTCTTCTTATCGAATACCGTGAAAATAATATGAAAAGTCATCAGTTCCACCTAAGTTAAACCGTTTTTCTTCTGAAAACACCACGGAATGCCATTCCTGCTGCCAAGTCACATGATCACAAGCAAAAACTTGATCAGATTCCTTGCGTTGGGTATTAAGTGGCGGTTTTTTTTATAGTTTCAATATTTTTAGATGTTCAGCTTTACGAATAACACTGTTTACAATATCGATACTAGCACTTAGTTGTTGTTTTGAATGGATTTTCGAAGCTGGACTATGTTAATTTGATGCTCCTCGAAGAATTCGTCAATCAGAAGTAGATGAAATTTCTTTTTTTATGCAGTCTTTTATATTTTTCCCATAACTTGATGAGTTTTTAAGAAAATTGTATACCAAACTTTTGTTTTTTCCAATTTTTTTTTTTAATTTCCCTGTACGTAAAGTTGCACTCCTTGTACGAAAATTTTGTTCCTTTTTCTCCACCAATACGTGTTTTACTGCGGCCCAAAGTATTTTTTTATATTTAAAATGTTTATAAGTTGAAAACAAATTAATTTCATAACATAAAGTTGTATGCATAATGTTGAAATCACTTCTGTCCCTATTCAAGTGCACGTAAAAAAGTATGCAATTTATGAAGAACTCACAGAATTTTTTTTTTTATAAAAATATGGTTATTTTAAAGAAGTTTTTGTTTAGTTACATTAATAGAGGATGAAATACTGAATAGAAAAAAAATATGGTATATCGGTTTAATAAGTTTATTTGAGTCAAATACTTGTATATTCGATTTCAAAATGCTGTCCCTATTCAAGTGCATGGCAGTGTATGTACATACGGACATATGTATGTCTAGTTGTTGCATTAATTTTGTGTCTTTTCATTGTTGTTCCACTGACTTCCTCTCTGGCATTTCCTTAATCTTTAGCCCACTTTGTGATTCCCTGTCTCTCTCTCTCTCTCCCTTTCTGCCTCTGCCAGCAACCTTTCACACTTTTTGTGGCACCTAAAGTTGCCTTGTCATTGCGGACTGTGGGGGCAACTCTGGCCGAGATCATTTGTGACACATTTTCATAGACACAACAAACAGCTCGCGTGTTCTTCAGAGACACAAAGAGTTCGCATTTGTATGCCACTGGCAAATATTTGCTGGCCAAAATGCCAAAATGCTGAACTACTTTCGAAAGGGAATTAACATACATACATTGTGTGGTGTTAAGGCTGCCCCTGCCCCTGCCCCTGCCCCTGCCCCTGCCCCTGCCCCTGTGCGAGTCACAGACCCCGTCGATTGTTGCTGTTGTCATTTTGATTTTTGCTGTCGTCAAATGCAGTCGCAACGCAACAATAAAACGCACCATAAACATTTACCTACTTAACTTAGCCAGCCGCCCAGTTGACAGCCATTCAAATATTTGCATTCAAATGTGCACAAATTGTTCACAAGTGGGCGTGGTCAAAGAGGGGAAGCCGCTGTGCGATGCGTTTTTTATATGTGCAACTCCAGCAGTCCAAAAAAAAAAACATTTATATAAAATATATATTACTGCAGACTGCTTGATACTCTGTTTTTCTTGGGTAATAAGAGAGGTAGAGGACTCTCATATATATAATTTTGCTAACTTTTACTATAAAACTGAGAAACGTATAGAAATGTGAGTTCTATGCTTGTTTCTCTATAAGTTTCTCAAATATTATCTGTTTAATACTTTTTATAATAAAACTATTATTTGCTAAATAAATTTTATAATAAATAATAAATAGTAAGTCTATTATTATTTATTAAATTCATTTTTATAGTAAAAATATTATTCATTAAATAAATGTTTACAATTTAAAAATAAATGATATTTGTATTATAAATGTAAATAAGTTGTAAATCAAGTTTATAGTTAGATCTAGTATACAGAATAGGAACTAATCATTATATAAATTAATAGGAATTAATCATTATATAATTCTTTTTGCAATTTATATTTCCCATATATATTTGACACCTAACCAATATACTCATTTAGCAAACTCTCTGTGCAGAGTATCAAAAATATACGAATATTCGAAAAAGAGGCCGCAGCTACAAAATAGTTGAAGTTCGCTCGAAAGCTAAACATTTTTTTATGATTCGCCTTTGTTTTGTTTTTGTTGCTGATTTTTTATATGTATATGGACACATATATATACATATAGACATATAAACATACATTATATGTTTGTCCGTTTGTAATTTTTCGCGTTTGTGACAAGAATTTGCAAATGTCAACGAAAATTGCGCGCTTCACATTAAATAAAACCACAAAACCGAAGAATTCGACAAAAAGGGCCGAAGTGGAGCTGCTCAGTGCATGGAGAGGTAGAGATAAGAGTGGAAATACCAATGCCCCAAAACGCGAACCAATTGAAATTGTTTTATAAGACCAACTTTTTGACTTTATTTCATTCGTTTTTCGGTTTTTCGTTTTATTTTTTGTTTTTTTTTTTTTTTCATTTTTATTTTGGGGCATTTTGTGTTTGGCATTTTTAAAGAGCTTTGCGACATCAGGATCGTAACGCAGCGTAACGGATCCGATCGTATCGGTATTACATCAAAGTGAAAACGATCATTCACTTAATGAGCAAATATGTGAAAACTTTGCCCACAGCTAAACTTTAATAATTTGCGAATGTGCGCAAAAAACATTTGGCTCTCTGTATGCTCGCATCTTCGTATTATCAGATAAACGTGTAATAATTTCTATACAGTAGAAAGAGCAAGGGGCTGAGCTTAACAGTAAACCAGCATATCCGTATAGCAATATAAAAGTATAACAGTATACCAGTATAACAGTATAACAGTATAAGAATATACAAGTATAACAGTATAAGAATATACAAGTATAACAGTAAAGCAGTAAAACAGCACAGTAATATAAAAGTATAACATTGTAATACTATCATACAAAAGTATAAAAGCGAAACAGTTTTATATCATACCTGTATAACAGTATAAAATCACAGCTAATAATGTTTTTAATTATAAAACTGTATACTAGTTTAAAGTATAGTAGATCTTACTCACATAACAGTTTAAAAGAGTATAACAATATAACAGAATGTTAGTATAACAGTTTAGCAAGCACTTGGCATTTACAATGCGTTCCTTATATATGTATATATTTCCGCATATTTCATTAAGTCTGTAGTAATGAACAATGATTTAAATATACAAAAGGGCAGTATAACAGTATGACAGTTGCAGCGATCTATACAAAAAGTATAAAGAAAACTGCTAAACGTGTTATTTTGTCAACTTTTTATTACATATAACACTTTGTGTAATACCTTATCAAAGCGCTCATGAAATTTGCAATTAAAAAAAAAAATTAGAAAGAGAAAAAAGTTGAGTGAGAAATGCATAAAAACAAAAACATTTTAGCTGCAAGTCAAGAATTCTGTTTGCAGTTCCTTTTGGACTTCTCACAAAACTTGTTCGCCCTTTGTCTTGTTAATGGAAACTTAAGTTGGCGAAAAAGACACCTGCTTGTTAGCTGCATTTGACAGCTGTAATTATAGTAAATATTAAGTGCGAAATGCGAATGAATGAAATACAAAATGTATATATGTGTAAGTCGTGTACATATGTAGAGTCTGATTGTATGAATTTGTTTTTAGGCAATGATGCATGCGCACAATTGAGCGCTTTGATTACCTGATTGGCCTTGTCGTAGTGGAAGGTGCCACAATTCATATTGATAGTGCTCGATTTATTAGATTTACTCGCGCTGATAGCCAGAAAGGTGATGGAAGCATTTGCTTGATGTCATCAACGAAACGAATGAGTTTTGATTTTTCTTTCCTTCTTTCTCTCTGTTCAACTCTAGCATTATTATTTTGTTTTCTGTGTGTGAAGTCATAATGAACCGAAATGAACGGAGGTTTCTCTCTTCAACTAATTAGACCATAAAGCAGCCGACCTGGCTGGCTGGCTGGCTGGCTGGCCGAACTAATTCGCTTCAGATAAACCACAACAAAGGTCACGCTTTAATTGATAAGAAAACACAATGCCGTCTGTGTCTTTTGGGAAAAATATTAAATCGTTTTTCCAAGCCAAGAAATGCCGGCTACTGTAGCCCAGCGAGTCACTCAAATGGAAATCCTCAGGGGCAACAATGACAGCGCGAGAGAACCCCAACAAGAACCGAACCGAACCGAACCGAACTGAACTGAACCGAACTGAACCCAAAATGAACTTGAAGTGCCAGCTGTGCCTCGATAAAGATCACAGCCCGCGTCACAGTCACAGGTGGAAGTGGCTACAGCGATCTTCGAATGGAACAAGAAAAAAAAACGAGAATCATGCCACAATTGAGTGCACTTTTGAGGAATACAAATTAAGCAGCACGACTGCTAGATGCCCTGCAAATAATTGAAAATTTTAGTGAAGGCAAAATATACTAAATGAATTTATGAATGGAATATCTCACCCGAGTGAAATCTATAGATAATATAAATTTACATTGATAATATTTCAAAAGTATTCTTTTTACTATGCCAGAACTTACACAAGCTTCTCCCTCTCTTGTCTCTGTCTTTCTCTGTGCAATTTCCAGTTCATAGTCTAGAACTAATTTGTTTCTTGGCTTCCATTGAAATATTTGCCCGCGCGCTCATTCGCATATAATTAGCATGCCTTTGGCTGCATTCTGATTACAGGGTATTCGCAGCAAAACTTTTAATAGTTTTGAACCTTTTCGAGTCACTTAAATTGCGCAACGAAGCGTGCTCTCACCTCTCCTCTCACTCTGTTTCTCTGGCAGGTACGCCCTTTTTCAACACTGCTCTGAAGAAGGAAGATTAAGAATGGGAACGAGAATGGGAATGGGGGAATTGGGGAATGGGAATAGGCCTGGGCCGGAGAGAGTAATTAACCCATGTTGGCCATTTGTTTTCTTGTCGGCTGCCTTTTGCAAACATTTAATTGTTCCGATTGCCGTTTAATTGTTTCGATCTGCAATATTTGAGATGCCAAAGTTAAAGCCTCTCGACTCACACATCAAAGTTCTGCCGCCGCCGCCGTCGCTGCTACGGTTCTTGACATATTCAAAGCATACCTTGCCTTGCCGTTCCTTTCCATTCCATTTCTTTTCATTTCACTCAACTTCAGGTGGGTTATTAAAAGCCATCAACAACATTATTAGCCAGAGAGTCGCGAGAGTCGGCATTATGCAAGCTAAGCAAACTGTCAAACTGTGAGGGACTCCGGTTTTTATAGAGCTTCTTCTCCGTCTACTTCTGCTTCTTCTTCTGCTTCTTTGTGTTACGGCAAGCTTTAGACCACGAGTTGTCCAATTAGTTGCTTCCGTAATTTCTTGGTATTATTTTAATTGGTTTTCCGTGGCTAAAATATTTCTGTATTTTTTTTTTATTTAAATTGCGTTCACTCGCCGACAGGTTTTACTGTGCCGCCCCAAAGATTTATTCGTTTTTATCTCGTTTGATAATGATAAACACGCATAATTTATGGACAATGCATTTTTACATGCGAAGCGACGCGATGCGATCGTCATTCGCTTGAACTGCAGCTTCCAAACTTTATTTAATTTTTTCATTTTATATTTTGTGTTTAGCTGGAGATTTTCTCGAATTTGAGTTTTCACTTCCTGCTTCGAAACGAAATAAAAAGTGGAGAAAACTCATCATAAATTTCCCAAGTAGACATCTCTGCTGCATATGCACGCATATGCCTTGCGCGAAATTGCGTCGTAAATAGCATTGAAATGTTCCTTGAAGTCTGCCTACATTCTCACTGCCTGACTCCCTCTCTCCCTCTCTCTCTCTCTCTCTCTCTCTCTCTCTCTCTCTCTCTCTCACTCCCTCACCTGCCTTGTGCTATCTGACATATAATTCACAACGCGCTTAACGCGCTTACCTGTCCCATGCCCCGTCTGCTTTTACGCCTTTGGCTCTTGCCAATGGCAAAAATGCGTTTAAGCCAAGTCGCCGAAAGCCGAAAGCCGAAAGCCGCAACGTCGGCGTCGCAGTCGCCGCTGGGTGCGTGTGTGCAACGTGTGTGGCAGCAGCTGCTGCTGCTGCTGCTGGGAGACCTCGACAGTTACCTTGCCCCCTACCCAGGGCACTTTAGCTCGATATTTATGCAACGGCATACACTTCAGTTCTCTCTCTCTCTGTCTCTCTCTCCCTCGGCAATTGAAGCTCACATTTTTCTTGGCAGCACATTTTCCTCGCCATATGCATAAGCAGTTTTTCCAGCCCCTCTGGCGCTTCCTCTCGCTCACTCGCTCGCTCATCGCATTGTTTGCAACACTTGGCGCTTGCCACATAACAACAGCAGCAACAGAAGTTGCAACTGCTGCAACATATGCAACAGCAGCAGCAGCAGCAACAGCGTCCGCTATGCAGCGTAGCATGACACATTAAATGCAAAACGGCCAGCGAGAGACAGCGCGAGGCAGAGAGACACTGAGGTAGTCAAGGAGCTAAGACCTGAAACATTTTGTTGGCCACCGCCAAGAAGTCGGTTGTAGCAGCGGTTTCTACTGCTGCTGCCACTGCTGCCGCTGCTTGTTCTTCTGCTTAGTCTGCTGCGCTGCTCTTGTTAAATAAAAGAAATGCTCTGGAATTTTTTAAACATGCCCTCGAAGCGTAGCAAGTAAGCTGTGGGGTATATGGGTGCTGAGACTAGAAATATTTATAGATTTATAGAGATGTGTGGGGATAATGTCTGAAAGACAAGTATTGAAATTTGTGGGATAAGAAATATAGCTGATATAAATTATACATATTATTTATGTCAGATAAATTTTGAGGAATAAATAATACAAAATTTGGGCTGATTATAAATTTATTTTGAAATAAGCCAACTTAGAACTCCAAAATAAATATTTTTTATTTATATAAAGTGGAAATATATTTTATTATTTATTTAAAATAATATTTATCTTTTTTGTCGCATATTTCATATGTTTAAAATATTTTAAACAATTCTTTTTTATTTATATATCTATTCAAAATTTTTCTTTTATTAAAGAAATATTTTAAATTATATACTTATTATATATAATATTTATGTCTATATTTATCAAATCTAAAATATATTAATTAAAACATTTTTATATTTTGTCGTATATTTGATATAATTTAAATATTTTTATATTATTTAAATATTTTTTTCTATTTTTATATTATTCAAAAATTTATGAAATATTTAAAATATTTCTTTTCTATTTTCCATAGTATTTATATATATTTTTTAAATTATTTTAAGCTTTAGTGTTGTTCTATAAATATTTTATATTTATGCTATATAACTCTCTCTACATTTTTTTTATTATTATTTAAAATATATGAATTATAATATATTTAATAATTTTTTAACCTTTTCTATATAAGTAAAAACTGTTATTGACAAACTATCCAATTATATTTGCCGATAAATATTTAGACATGCTAACGCCAAGTTTACTAGGGTATTACTTAACGGCTACAGTTAGTAACTCCTCGCTAAACATACATATATACTTTTATACATATGTATATGTATGTGTACTTTTCTTCATAAAGAACCGGCTGTTTCTGCAGCAGCTGTTTGGCTTATGTTTAAGTTATTTCTAGACAAAGTAAACACACATCTTTATAATACGCAAGAGTTACCTTTTTGTCATACTGCGTAGCAATTATCGAGCTGCTGATCAAGCAGAAAATTGCTAGAGTTTGTTTAGCCAAAGCTTATTAATATGCATTGCGCTCGACGTCAGCTGCTGACAGAGATCTAAAGAATGGGGGCTGGGCGCCTCGGGCGTTGTAGTGCGAACCTCTTCATCCCAGTCCCAGTCGAATCCAATCCAATCCAATCCAATCCATCAAACGACGCATTGAACACTTTAAATAATTGCACAGTGCGGCTGAGAGGCTTTAATAAAATAATTAAAATGAAATATGCCATGCGGCTCGAGCTCGAGCGGGAAACAATATGCGAGCTCCTGCTTCACAGTCGACTGAATGGGCAAAGACATGGACATGGCTCTGATAGAGATAGAGAGAGAGAGAGAGAGAGGCAGAAGAGAAGAAGAAGAAGAAAAATAATAATAATAAAAAGCATCAGAAACCACGAAGAATCAGCGCAGAATGCTAGCCATGTAGAAAAATGTGCGGGCTACCAATCTACGCATTTTTTTAACCATTTTATTCTCTGGCCTTTTGTTTTTGTGTTTCACGTCGCTCGGACGTCAAAGGGAACGCCGCCAAGAGTAAAATGCGAGCGATAAAATGTTTTAAAGAAAGAGAAAAAAAGAGCAGAGCATATTATATTAATTTCAATTATTTACGTACGGTAAGCAGCACGCAAGCCGATTTTCAGCAGCAGCGATTCCCACGTTGAGAATCGCCGAGAGGGGCGCGACTCTAAGTGGCATTTTGTGCGCTAAATGCGCGCAATTTGTTGCAGGATTTTTGCAGTCAGGGAGCCCCGGGCGGGGAAAACGCTAGCGGGAAAACTGTGGGAAAACCTAGCCAAAGACTATGCAATTTATAATTATCAGCGGTAGGTGGCGCTGCACTGAGCTCACTGCTTACTGTTCGCTCGGCTGTCTGCCCACAGAGCGCTTATGCAATAATCGTCGCATGTTGATCACAGCAGCGGAAGTTATTAGAGCAAGCTTCGAGTTATGCGAGCGAGCCAGTTCCACGGAAAGAACTTTAAAGCGTAGCTTAGCGCTCCGCTCCCCAGCATTGAGATTCCCAACACGACGGCGGCCGTCGCTTTGGTTTCACTCGCCTCTCTAATTAAAGACGACACTTTGGCATGTACTCGAAAGCGTCGACTCGAGCACGGAAATGCCGTCGCGCTGAAGCTTTCAAGAATCGCTTTTTGATACATTTGTCGACGAGTACCAAGAATTGGAAGCATTGGAGAAGTCTTTGGGGGTTCGACTCCATATTCATTTCCTCAGTTCGAATCCCAAATTCCCATTGCCAATTCTTGTTGTAAGTGTGAACCTCTAATAATCTTCTTAACCTTTCACATGCCGAACGTTCGCCCAGAGCCCCCGAAGATTACAATTAAATGTGGCCAGTCGACTGTTGCAGAGCGCACAGCGGGACAGCTAAAGGTGGAATAAAAAACGAGAAGAGAATCTGTATATATATATATATAGAGTTGTGAGCTCCAGCAACGGTGTTATTTAATTGCCAAAAATAAAGCCAGGCCAAGAGCAATCAGAAAAGATTACAAATTATAAAATTGTGGCAGGTGTCCCGAACGAAACGACTCAAGTCGAGTTTTGTTTTTGGATTTTTTCAGATTTTTTTTTTTTTGTTTTTTTTTATTTGCGCCTACATAAAACATTCATTAGATAAGAATCGGTGGCCAGCACGATATGCATACATAATAACAAAGAGCTTCGCTCCGCTTTTTGGCCAAGTCCTAACCGAGAGCGGGGCGCCTCATGTTACACTTGAGAGTTGAAGATTAATTGTTGCCGCCGGTCGTAGGCCTGCGGACTGCGAGCCACAAGTTCGTCGGGGTTCAGTTCACAACTTTGGCTAATTTGATTAATTAAGCGCATTCAATGGGCGCCCGAAGGCCCTTTCAGATTAATAATCACAATTATTATTAAATATTAGGCGGCCACAATGAAAGCAAGTGACACGACCAAAGCTACGCGAGAATCTAATCATAGCGATGAGTGAGTGAGTGAGTGTGTGGACAGCTATGACAGACTGAATCACGCATTCAAATATTTATGTTCGGGCTTAAGCTATGCCTCATCGATGAGCGAATGTTTACTTTGACTGCACTTATCGAGGGCTGATTAATGAAATTATGACTGCATTCCACTCAAGGCAGCGGAAAGCACGCTTCAAACAAGCGCAAACACTCTCTAGGTCTGCCTCGGCGCCCTTGAGGCCCTTTTCAGCATTCAACATTCAAGAGTTCTCTCAGTTTATGCACATGTGGCTTGAATATATATATATGTATATGTGTATATATTTATATATATATACTTTATCATGTACATGATTTCTTTATAGCCGCTCTTCGGCTGGCCAAAAGTTCATTAACACTGCCCGCTTCAGTTACAAAGCCCAACAACGAACCGCAACAAAATTTCAGAATTAAAGAATTTTCAGCATAGTAAAAAAACTAAATAAAAAATACCAAAAAAAAAAAAAAAATAGAAGCACGCAGCGGTTTTCATTTTAATGGAAAGGTAGCCTCGCTTCTTTATTTTTTTTTTTTACTTTTTTGTTCTGGCTTCTTGCTTTGGCTTAATTAAGAATGCAAATTTCTTCATGTATTCTCTCAGCTGCTTTGAAGTGTGAGTGATATGTGGGCGGCTGCCCAGCTTGAGGCAGGCCAATTTCTTATTTCAATCAGTGAAATTGTGCAGACTAGAGTCGGCTGCTTCTGGCTCTTCTTCATCAATTTCTTGTTGTGCTCAACTCGCCCTAACGATTGACCCGAATACGCAATAAAGTTGCCAAAAAAAAATACAAAAATATAAAAATCTGTCAACCTAAACCGAAACTTTTTCTATTCTTCATTAGCAAAACTTTCGCTTTTTGTTTTGTTTTTCTTTTCTTTTTTTTTTTTTTGTCAGTTGAGACAAAGCTTTGTTTATCCACAATTTGTTCATTTGCATCCCAGCTCGTCTCTGGCATTATTATAGCTACTTATTATTATTATTGCTATTATTACGCATTTTGCTGCGGCTCTTGCGGTTTTTAATTGCGCTCGGCTAGAAGAGTAGTTGGATTATATATACATATATATTTATTTGCTCTCTGGTTTATACGTAAGATGCGCCTCTGAGTCTCTAAAGTGGGAGGGCTGGGGGGCCTAATGACAACTGTTTCGCTTTTTTTTTTTTTTTTGGCGAAAGTTTTCAGCTTTTGGCTTATTATAATTATAGTCTTTTGGAAATTGTTTTTTGAACTGTTTCTCTCTCTCTCTCTCTCTCTTTTCATTCTCTTGCTCAAA
Source organism: Drosophila paranaensis (assembly GCA_035047545.1). Classification (NCBI taxonomy): domain Eukaryota; kingdom Metazoa; phylum Arthropoda; class Insecta; order Diptera; family Drosophilidae; genus Drosophila; species Drosophila paranaensis. The sequence goes on along the minus strand of JAWNPL010000145.1, from coordinate 5,804,928 downwards.
TTTGCAATTTACAGCTTACTACTCGAACTCATTTTACCTGTAAAGACCTAAAACACTATCCAAGTGATTTACAATCCTCAAGCAGTTTTGTGTTGCGTGTCTTAACAAAACCCTGATTAGAGCAAAGTTATCGAAATATAGTTATCGATAAATTGAATTATATTGCATTCATCATAATATACCTGATCTCATAAATTCCCATAAAATGTCTCTATTTAAAATCAACTTGTTTTTAAGTAAATATCGATAAATTATTAATATATCGATTTATCGATAAATATGCTTACCTAAATAAAGTTTCTATATACAGCTTCACATTATGTTCCGTCAGTATATTTTGCATATTTTGTATACTCTTGATACTTATCGATAACACGAAACGATTTACCGATCTAGTAATCTCTCTATAAAATACAATTAGAAATCAAAGAAAAATTTCGATAATATTCTAATGAAATACATTTAGAACTCAACAACAATTGTGCAAGCGCATATTATATATTTTATTGATCTATCGACTGCTTATCGATATCCAAACTTATCGATAAACGCCTCACTCATACCCTTACACATCCTCGTTTTTGTTACAACCACTTGTTGCTCCTCGTGTATTTTGCTAACCAAAACCTTTCCCCTTCTCTCTCTCTCTCTCTCTGTCTCTCTCCTGCCTTTGCAGATCTTGGCACCCTTAACAACCACAGCAACAACAACAGCAGCAACATCACAGCAACTGGCAGCAGCAAGAAGCCTCCACTGGCCAAGACTTCCACCTCCACTGCAACTGTCTCGTCCTCATCCTCGTCCTCGTCCTCGCTTGGCCCCAGTCTGCCGCCCAAGCATAACAACAACAAAATGGAGCTGCTGAGCAGCCCAGCAACAGCAGCAACCACAACGACAGCAACAGCAGCAGCAGCAACCACAATCATATCGGCGACGAGCACAAAGCAGCTGCTGGTCCAGGACTACCTGAGCTACGCCTCCCCGCCGACCTATTCCCGGCTGCCGCCCGATGGCCACGAGTTTCCGCCCAACTTCAGTGAGCCGCTGATTATGCATCCCAAGCTGAGCTTCGAGCACAACAACAACAAATTGGAGGCTGCACCACCGCTGCCCAAGACGGGGCCGCCACCGACCGTGCCGCGCAAGATGTATCGCCAGGATTTGGTCATCAACATGGAGGATGCGCGCCAGACCGCACGCGCCACAGAGAGTCCGGCCACGGCGCCATCTAGCGGCGGCGGCGGCGGCGGCGTGCGTGACTATCAACGTTCCTTGAGCGCCACGGCGCCGCGCAAGCCCAGCGACTGGCGCAAGGACGAAAAGTCGGAGAAGTCCGTGCGCGACAAGATAGCCATGTTCTCCTCCAGCAACGAGCTGGACGCCATCGCGCCATCGCCCGCTCCAGCCAGCTCCAGCTCCAGCAACAGCTCCCCCTTCTCCCGCAAGACGCTCAACATGAGCAGCGAGAATCTGCTGGAGGCGGCCTCCTCGACGCCGGCGCCCGCCCTGAAGACGCGCGCCATGAGCGTGGAGAACCTCAACGACGCCCAGCGCCAGTACCAGCTGGCCAAGCAGCTGCCCCAGCTGCACGTGGCCGACTCCATGTACTCTCTGAACACGCTGAGCACGCCCAGCTACAGCTACGCCTCGTTGCCAAGGCGCACGCATGGCGGCGGCGGCGGCGGCGGTCTGACAGCCTCCGCTGTGGAGCGCCGCATCAGCTTCTCGGGCGAGGGCGATGCGGCCACGCGCAAGGCGGCCATCACCAATATACTGGAGCAGCGGCGTCGCAGCCTGTCCAAGCTGCGCGGGCTAGTCATACCGGAGCGGCCGCAGCTGCTGGAGCCCATACTGGATCTGCCGGAGATCAAGAGTCAGGTGAAGGCGGCCAGCGGCGAGGACTCCACGGACAGCGGCCTGGGCGAGACGCGTCCGCTGAGACATGTCAACAATGGCATCACCAACAACAGCAGCAACAACAGCTACAACAACATCAGCAACAACAACAACAACAATAGCAACAACAACAACAACAGCTATCGCAGCTTCTTTGGCAGCACTCAGCGTCGCCCTTTGGACGCGCAGCTCTCGCAGCCGCCGGCCAAGCCGCCGAGGACCTCGCTGGCCAGCGCCTTGAGCATGCCCAGCCGTCTAACGGCGCAGCAGTTGCCGCTGCAGCAGAGCTTCCTTGCGGCGGATCAGGAGAGCGACACGGACTCCGTGTTCTCGAATACGGCGCGCGTGCCAACGCCGCCGGAGAAGTTCGCCTTGACGCGCACACTGAGCTCGGAGACGAACACCTCGATAGCCAGCTCGAACACCTCGACGCTGACGTCGGGCTCATCCGCCGGCTCGCAGGCCAGCTGCAGCTCGCTGGGCAGCACGCCCACCGTGGATCTCACCCGGCGCGTGCTCAAGTGCCAGCTGAATGGCAGCCTCAATGCCAATGGCAACGGCAACGGCAACGGCAGCGAGCTGGCCAACCGCAAGAGCATCCTGGCCTCGGCCAAGTGCCGCAGCGCCAAGAGCCGCGGGCAGGAGAACATCAACGACAACGACAACGACAGCACCGACGGCGAGGCTTGCGTCCTCAACGGACGTCGGCTCAAGTCCAGCTACAAGCAGCAGCAGCAGCAGCAGCAGCAGCTGCTGACCAAGCAGCTGGTGGTGGACAAGCTGATCAATGTGGCTGCCTACGTGGAGCTCACCTCGGATACGGACGACAGCAGCCGGCGCTCGGATACGCCGGCCAAGATCAGTGCCATGTTCATCGACGAGGAGCGCAAGGCCAGCTACAAGGCGGAGCCCGCCCAGGTGGTGCCGGCCAAGCTGCGCGTGGTCCAGGCCAAGCCAGTCGTCTGCCCCACGCCGCAGCGCACGCAGGTGCCCAAGCTGGGCGGCGCCAGCAAGTCGCAGACTACGGCGGAGTTGCGCGAGAAGTTTGAACGGAGCGCTGCGGCAGCTGCGCCGCTGCCGGTGCCGCTGCCCGTGCACAAGGCCATCACGAGCGTGGCGCTGGCCAATGCGAAGCCGCATCATGAGCGCTTCAGCTCGCTGGACTCGCTGGCCTCCAGCTCCTCGGGCGTCAGCTCCACCACGCAGAACGTGAGCACCACCCAGGAGACGGCCACGGAGTTCGGCAGCTTCTCCTCGTTGGGCAGCAACCAGAGCCTGATCACGGCCCAGGATGTGCAGCAGATTGTCGAGGAGGCCGATCCACCACTGAAGACGCCGGAGGCCTTCATCATAGTGCTGCAGCGGGATACGCCGGAGAGCAGCATTGGCATCACGCTAGCCGGCGGCTCCGACTATGAGGCTAAGGAAATAACCGTAAGTGTGGAAGATATATATATATGCATATACGATATATATTTTAATACTTGCTCTTCTTTGCCAGATCCACAAAATACTGAGCAACACGCCCGCTGCCAAGGATGGCCGCCTGAAGAAGGGCGATCGCATCCTGGCCGTCAATGGCATGAGCATGCGCGGCCTGACGCATCGTGAGTCGATCAGCGTGCTCAAGGTGGGCATATATATATAGCTATATATCATCTTATGTTATATCTAATCTTTCTGCTTCCGCCTCTCTAGACCCCTCGCCCGGAAGTCGTCGTCGTGGTCACGCGCTCCGAGTCGCTGGTCGTCAAGACCCTGAACAAGAAACGCTCGTCGCTGGGCTCGCTCAGCTCCCTGAATGAGAAGCCCACCGAGCTGGACTACGAGCGCAAGCGCAACTACCACAAGGCATCGCGCTCGCTCGATCTGGATCTGGACATCGTGTCCAATGAGGGTGGCGCCAGCACCGTGCCCAGCACACCGAGCACGCCCAGCACGGGCACGAGCAGCCCCCAGCAGCCGGCGAGCCTGCTGGACGAGGCCCACAACAACGATGCGGAGATGACCATTGCGGGCATACGCGCCAGGCGTCAGCTGTCGCGCGGCGATGCAGCCAAGCTGAGCACCAGCGAGCTGCTCGAGCGCGCTGCCGAGGCGCGTCATGCCATTGCGGCCGAGATACGTGCGCAGGGTAGGTGAACTATAGCTGAGCCTCTGTCGAGATCGGGTTTAATATCATTTTACCTTTGCAGCTGAAGATGTGGCGTCTGGCGCAGGCGCGCGCTGCGTGGAAATCATCAAGGACAGCTGTGGCCTGGGCTTCTCCATTGAGGGTGGCTTCGACTCGCCGCTGGGCAATCGTCCGTTGATTGTCAAGAAGGTGTTCATGGGTAAGTGGCCAGGACAGGCTGAAAGGAAAGGAGACTTCATGTACTAAACTCGATCTCAATTCTCCCGCTCAGGTGGTGCTGCCCAGAAGACCAATCAGGTGCGCAACGGCGACGAGATCCTCAGCATTAATGGTGCCTCGACGGCGAGAATGACGCGCGTCGATGCCTGGAACTACATGAAGCAGCTGCCGCTCGGACCGGTCAAAATTTCATTGGCCTAAGCTCCACAGCTTGATAATGATAATGCGCCACAATTTTTTAGGTTTAAGCGAGTAGCGAGCAGGCGAGCTGCAACGTTTTGTTTCTGCATTTAGAGAGCGATCTATATACATGTAATCGTAATCATATATACATATATATATACCCTATATATATATATATTTAAATAATTTAAAGTGCAATTGATATAACTTTTCTAATTTGAACTGAGGCTGCGTCCTCTACAACACATATATATATATACATACATATACTTATATTTTATATATCCTTTGAGTGTACATAACTATCTTAACTAATTTACGTATTTAATTCTCTAAAACGATGCAAAGAAATGGAAATTCTTGTAACAGTGGTATTTTCTTATACATATTATTGGATTACCCGCGATTTCTGAATGCACACAAAAATTGCTGAAAATCAAATTAAAAATAAATAATACTTTATATATTTTATGCCATAATTTATGCGGGAACGATATATAAATAATTATTTTATTGTTTAAACGAAAACAAACAAAAATCAATGTTTACATTTACAAAAGTATTTGATAAAAAATATATATATATACACATATATAAATAAAGTAAACCATATTATGCAAATTATTCAATATTTACAAATGACTTTCAAGCGTCACTTAACTTGTGGTAACATGTATTATTGAGATACTTTTTTATGAAGTGAGCGAGATTGAATTGTCATCTATTTAAAGCTATTAAGGCTGATTGGTATAAACTCTACAGCTTTACTGCTGGATAGACCAAGCTTTGTAGGAGGATTGCTGATATTCTAGTCTTCAGATGGACTTCACTTCACATAGATGTACACTTGGGCTATTTATGCACTTAATTCAAAAAAATATTCAAAAATAGATAAGTGATAAGTGATTTCAAAATCTTTGATCTATGAGCTTAATAAGTTTTATGCACTTTAATTGCGATCAACTACCAAAGAGAGATACACTAGAAACTGATAAGCTTGAAACCCACTCAGAAACCTAAAATTTTCCAATTTCCATTTCTTCCACCGCCTAAAAGTATGCAATAGCTTTTCATTTAAAGCTTGGCTTAAAATGAAAAACTCCAGGCTTGGAATAAATTGAGCCAGATAAATAAAAAGAATTTGGGGTTGACATTCAGACGACATAATAACGAAATAGTAAATAGAAATATTAAATATTAAATTCAAATTTTAAAATATAATATACAAAATAAAATATATTAACATTAAAATATTAAAAATAAAACATAAATAAAAAATAAAATATTAAAAATAATATGTAAATTATAAAATAATAATAACAAATATAAAATGTTAAATAAAAACTATTTAAAATAAATTATAAAATATAAGTAAAAAAATTAAATATTAAAAATAAGATATAAATTATAAAATAAAAATATGAAATATTTAATATACGACATAAAATTAAAAAAACATATTAAAAATAAATTATAAAGTATAAATAATGAAAATAAAATATTAAATAAAAGATATAAAATTTAAATCTTAAAATTTAAAATATAAAAAAATGAAGTACAAAATACTAAATGAAAAATACAAACAAATAATATATAAAATGTGAAGCTTAAAATATAAAATATCTTCAGCCAAGAATAAAGCCCTGTTAGAGATTGACCTACTTTTTTTTTAGAGTTTTCTCATGATTATTATGCAGTAAAAAAGATAAGCATACAGAATTTCTTGATCTGTGTACGAAAGTTTAAATGCATGCCAAGCCATTTAAAACCCTTCAGAAACTTTCGACTGTTGGCAGTTGATTTATGTATACCCAAAAAAAAATTCGACCACGATGGGATTCATAAGTCAGATTGCAGATCCCATAAAAATTATAAGTTTAGTTCATCTAGAAGACAATTTCTTATCCTTTTTAAGACTAGAAGATAATGTTTCCCTGAAATCTTAATAACCGTAAATTGCATTCGGCTTTGCCAACGTCAAACAACAAATGAAATTTTTTAATATGAAAATATGTGTATTTCATGTAAATATTACATTTTAAAAATCGTAACGTCTTACAACTACAACTATACCCAAGTGGCGATGGGTATGTGGAAATTACTGTACAGCGTAAATTCGAAATGGCTGACGCAGCGCCGTCGGTCTGCAGCTGCGGCCATCTTTGGGCGTATTTCTAGGCGATTCGGTGTTAGTGCTAATTAGAGATCTTTGGAGGGTTTGGGCGCCAGCTTGGGCAGTTGGAGCGTGCCCGAGCGCCCCAACAGGCCCAGGTGGTGCACAGGAATGGTGGTGGAGTGGTTCGCCTCAGCCAGCCCATTGGTGCGTGGCTGGCCGTTCGCCTTGCCCTCGCCCGCAAATATCTCGCTGAGCAGCTCGTAGACGCGCCGCTTGAAGTAGAGCTTCTGGTGAAAGTCCATGTGGTTCATCTCGGGACGCAGGCCCTGCAGAAAGGCATCATCGAAGTCCGCATTGGAGGCTTTGTTATCCGCGCCGGGCTCCTCGGGGTCAGCGCCAACGGCAGCTGGCAGCTGCGAAAGGTGGGAGAGTTGATGTAGTCGGGAGACAGGCTAAATATATATATACCCTTACCTCGTTGTTTGGCTTGGACAGCTCGGTGACCAGGCGACGCCGCTTCTTGGGCGGAAAGGGGCACGTGGGAGGCACTGCGTTGGGCAGCAATAGTTTGTTCGGCTTCTGTTCGTCGTCGTCGGTCTGTGAGCGCAGCACCGAGTCCGGTTTGTGCTGCAGCTGGCTGGCGACCAGCTCCTGCGCATGCTCCTCAGCCACCCACTCGGAGCTGTCTGTGCTGTTCTCCTGCTCGTGCTCGTCGCTGCTCAGCGAATGCTTGATGTGAACCAAAGCGCCCACATGGTCCTCGTCGTCGTTCTCGTCGTACTCGTCGTTGTCGTCGCCCCGTCGATTGCTGCTGTCGCGCGAACGCCTGCCCTTCACCGGCACCGGCACGCCGGGTGTGATGTGCTTCTTGAGAAACTCCAGCTCGCCGCTGAGATAGTAAGGCTTGACACGGTTCGAGCCGCGCTGCACGTTGATGGATCGCGCGAAGCTGGTCCGTATGTTCCTGAAGCGCTCCTTGCAATTGTCAACTGCAAACAAATAGTTTGAATCTGAATCTGGAGATACATATGTATATGGAGGCACTCACCTGTATCGTGCATCTCCTTGGATATCTCCACCCAGGCCTGTTCGACGTGAGATTTGCGCATGTACGCCGCATGCGAGCGATCGTACATGCAGGGATGCTGCTCCACCAGGCGGCAGATCTTGGCGTTCACTGCGTGCAGCTCTGGCGTTATCGTCTTTGTGGTCAGCGTCGCCACATACAAGCGGCTGATGCTCCTTTTGCTCGTCTTGATGCTGCCCGTGCTGCGACGTGTGTTCATTGTTGCTGTTGTTGTTGTTCCTGTCTTGTTGTTGCTGCGTGCACTACAAATATAGCAAACAAAAAACAACAAAAATGTTACACGACTCGTCCAACTGCGCAGCAACACGCTCCCAAGCCAGCCAAATTGCAACTTGGTTGCGTCCGTTTCCACAGCAACAAATGTCAGCGTCGCTCTTTGCGCGCTCTCTCGCTCTCCCTTCTACACGTACACAAGCACTCTCTCTCATGCACACACACACACACGCGCAGGCAAGCCAAAACAAACCGTTGCGCACAGGTGACAAGAGAAACGAATTCGCTTTGTTCCACGCTGAAGCTGAAACCTTTTCGGACGTTTCTGCTGCCTGCTGGGCGCAACAGCTGTTTGGCGCGTTTTCCGCTGGCTGCCAGCAACAATTATATTTATTGAAATTCGCCTGCTCTCGCGTACGCTCGCTCACCTACCTGCAGTTCGCTAAATCCGTTTATTGCTTTTTCACTGGTTTTGTTGCGGCTGCCGCTGCTGCTGCTATTGTTACTGTTGCTGTTGCCGCGGTGAAATTGCTGTTGTTGCTGCTGCAGCTGCTGCTGCTGGTGGTGCTGTTGTTGCTGAGTTTCGCTCGCACACTCTTACAGATTATTTAGGTTAACGTTTGCTCTCGCGCTCGCTCTCTCTCGCTTTTGTAAAAGGCATTGATAAGAAGACTGAAAATCTGACTGCAAAGGAAATGCCAATGTGTTTAGTTTTCAGTATGTTCAATTGTCAGCTGTTAAGTCAATGCTGCCCCACAAATGGCATCAATCCATGCTTTACACACTGAACTTCTCTACTGGCGTTCAAAATGAATCAGACATACATACACACATCCATACATATGTATGTATTTATACTGTAGTAAACAGCTTGTTTGCCGGCAAAAATCAACTCAAGTGATGCATAGGCGCCGTTGGCATAGACAAAAACGCGAGGGGCTCAGCAAACTGTTGCGACGAATAACCCTTAAGACTTAATCAAATAACACGACGCTACTGCTCACGCACACACTGACAACTGTTCTCTCAGAGAGAATGAGAGCGGTATTGCCAGCTTGAATGTCGTTGATACAGCGAGTTGCTTAATAATAATAACAGCTGGCAGTGATGTCCGATCAGTAGAGACTGTTGTAGAAATGGTTGTGTGACGTAGCCCTGGTATGCAACAACGTGTTTATACGTTTGCAGCAGCGTTGCCGAATATAATAACATCACTTACGCACGTATACGGTCACAATAATAAGTTTTCAAACAACACATAAACTGTAAATATTCGCAAACTGCAGAAAAAAAGCTTTGCTTTGGATATTAATTACAATCGAAGAACAATCGCCGACGGCAGCAACAATGCAACCCTCCCTGTTCGGCCTGCCAATTTAGCTGGCATCCAAGCACAAACACAGACGCATTCGCCTCTCTCGGCACTCTCGCGCTCTCTGTTGGAATGTATGTGCGAATGAATATGTGTGTGTATGTGTAGTCGTTTTCGCGGCTGTGTCAGTTCGTTTTACATACGACGCGTGTTGATGTCGGAAAGTTTCTCGCCCGATTCGTATTTGCTGTTAAATAAATATAAAAGCAACTGTAAGTGCTCGCTGGTGTGTGCGTGTTGTGGTTAAGCCATGTCTGCATTCAAAACAAGTGCAAAACTGTGCCGCGCTATCAAGAATCAATCAATATTATACGATCAAAGTCATGAAAATTATAGAAAAAGACTACCATCAGAGAATTGCTGGGATTTGGTCGCTTCAGAGGTGGGAGAGTCGGGTAAGTAGTGTTGCAAAATGAGGCGTGCGCAATTGCGCTCATCGTTATCGTGTATCGGTCGACGAGCAACTGTTGCCGGCGAGTTGGCAGCGCACGCAGTGTTGCTCAACGACCAACTTTAACACGCGAATTCAAATTGAAATTAACGAATTAAATTTTTGATTCGCTATCTATTAGATAAATAGGAAAAGACAAGTTAATATTTTTAAGATATTTATTTATTAATATAATTATTATTATTTATTTATTAATTTAAATATTTTTTAAATTTAAAGGAAAAGAAATAAAATGGTAGCCTTTTCGTTTTAGGGTTATAAAGTGTTAATAGTAATTCCGATTTACTGTTTTGACGTAAATCGATAAATGCAGAGCAGCTTTGAAAACGGTTATCGACATCGTAAAATACCTCACTTAGCTATCGACTTGAATCAAACTGTACATAGTTAATTTCACAATTTGACAGCACAAAGTTTTTCAAAGTCACTCTAATCACTGGCGTTGCTCGGGCCAAACAACACAAATTTATTGCGAAATCGAACTTTTTTTGTGCGAAAATACTGCTGATTCGAAGGGAAGCCTTAGCGTTATTTAAGGTATTTATTCATTATTAATTTTAAGCCAATTCATTGCCATTTACAAAAATTATTATTATTACTTTCCAAAGCTGCTTTTATGTTGTTTTTTTTTTTTTTTTCAATGAACATTTGATCGATTTTTCTACCTTCCTTAGCCGATTCTGTCGCAAATCAGACTTTTTTATGTCACTTTATAGAATTGACAGTTCAAAGGCTTCAATCAGATTATGACTTGAGCTTTCTCTGCTCAAAAAGTCAGATTTAATGACAAGTAATAATTAATAATTTGCATTATTCACAAATTTCTTTTTTATATAATTTATTTTAATTTGCAACTATATGTCGCATATTTGTATATCTTTTATTTTATATTAAATATTCATATTAAAATTTGTAAATAATATCACGTGCTACTTAGGCTTTTAAATGTGACACTCCAGCAGATTCTCTGCTTCGTCTTGGGCCATAAAAAAAACATTAGTTGATAGTCTTACAATTTAGATTGGTATCGAAATGCTTTTAACATTTACGACATTGTAATTCGATAATTAAGTAATTTGATATGGCTGCTCCTAAACCATTTCGTTGTGAAACTAGTTTGATCGAATTTCAATTAGTATTGATACTGGTTGATAAATATATAATTATCATTTATATATTTAAATTTATTTAGAACATTAATTTTTAAAGCTAAAAATATCAAGTTTAAAAAATATAAATATAAAAAATATTAACATTTTAAAGTATATAATCAGTTTATTGAAAAACAAATAAATAAAAATATACAAAGTTAGATTTTAAAATTTTGCATTGTATGTAAAAAGATATAATTTTAATTAAAAAATAAAAAATATAAATAAAATAGTATAAAATAAAATATAAATATGAAAAAAAAAATGTTTTTCATAAAAAAATAAATTTATAAAAAAAAACAAACATAATTTGAAAAAAAAAAAATAAATAAAATAAAATAAAAAAAAATAATATTTTCTTATGATACAATTTTAATTAAAAAATAAAAATTATAAATAAAATAGTATAAAATAAAATATAAATATGAAAAAAAAAATTTTTAATAAAAAAATAGATTTATAAAAAAAAAAAACAGAAATATATTTAGAAAAAAAATAATGTTTTGTTTTGTCACAAAGCTAAAAATTTGAAATATAAACGTATAAAAAGATTAAAATATGTAAAAAATAAATTTAAAAAATTAAAATGTATGAAGATAAAGATAAATATACAAAATATGTACATATGTATATAAAATTATACAATTTTTATAATTTATTTAAAAAAATAATAAAGTATAAAAATTAATTTTAAAAATACAAAATTAAATTTTTAAAATTAAAGTAACAAAAATGATAAAGATCAATTAAAAAACAAAACAAAATTAAAATAAAAATATAAATATAAATATAATTTCATAATATATAAAGATAAAGAAAAATATAAAAATATGTATGTATATATATATATATAAAATGATAAAACATATATAATAAATTTCAAAAATATATAAAATTAAATTGAAACTAAATTAAAATGAAGCAAAAAATAAAATTTATAAAAATAAAATAACAAATTATTTTTATAAATTACTAAACAAAAAAAAAAAAAAAAAAAATAAAAAAATATAAATATAAATTCATAAATATATAAGCTTTTATTTTAAAATATTTAAAACTTGTCATTCATATGCTAAAACTTATATAGCCTTTTTATTATATTTATAAAAAGATTATAGATGTCCGATTCAATCCCTAACAGCTTCAGAGCCTTTAAAATTTGCCAAATATTTCGTATTCATGTCCATTGCGTGATAATTCGATAAAACATATTTCACAGTTATAAAGCTAAAATATATAAATTTTGAGATCTACACTGCCCGCTGCATCTGCTCAAAAGATAGTCATATTAGAATTGTATGTATGGAGTCATATTAGAATTATACACATACATATATGGGTATGATCAGACATCCACATCATATTTAGTGTATTCATTTAATATTTGTTTATTTTATTTAATAAATTAATTTGATTTAAATTGATAAATTAATTTAATTTTATTTAATGAATTAATTTTATTTTATTTAAGATCATAAGAAAATCTCAGAAATTCTGAGTGTTCACATTTATGACACTGGCTGAGTTAGGCCTAGAATTAGGGTATTACGAGCGCGTCCTAAGCTGAACATCTGTTAGCGAGGTTTTTTTTTTTTTTGGCAGTCCTTTAAGCTCAGGTAGCTAGGCTAGAACTCACCTAGAACCACCTCCTGGCAGCTGTTTACCTGTCCGCCTGCCTTTCCCTTGGCTAATTCCCACTGTATCTATATATATATATATCTTGCTCTCTCCCTCTCTCTCTCCCTCTCTCTTTCGGTCTCAGCGGAAAAGTGCAAGCGTCGCTGGCGTCAGATACGCAACGATTACGTGCGTTGGGTGTCCTCGGACGAGCAGCGTCAGCGCAACGGGCAGAAGCGGCCGGGCTTCTACTTGGCCGACGAGCTGAACTTTCTGTATCCGTACCTGTCGGTGGGCGATCGCGACAAGGACTCGCCGGAGAGCGAGATAGCGCGCGAGCGCGAGCGAGACAGCAAGAGCAAGAGCAAAGAGCCGCCGCTCGAGGACTATAAGGGCAAGCAGAAGGACAACGCGGACTCAGTGGACGAGCAGCCGCTGGCCAAGCTCAAGCGGGCAGCGAAGGATAAGGAGCTAGAAAAAGAGAAGGAGAAGGAGAAAGAAAAGGAGAAAGAAAAGGAGAAGGAGAAGGATAAAGAGAAAGAAAAGGATAAAAAGCTGACAAAGGAAGCAAAGGCTCGCTCTGAGGGCGCCGTCACGCCCACAGCCAGCGCGGACTCGCCCGTGGGCAGCGCGAAGCCGGAGTTCTTCATCAAGCAGAACAGCAACAGCCTCTCCAACTGCCTGATCATTGGCGTGAAGCCGCCCAGCAACGACAGCAGCCTCTACGAGGCCATGGCGGACGACAGCGGCGACGAGACCGCCAGCATGGGCGGCGGCCGGCGACTGCGCCGCGGCGCCAACCGCATCAAGCAGCTGGCCATACAGAAGGCGGGCCCCGACCAGCGCCTGACACGCCTCCAGCGACGCAAGTCCATGAACATGGCGGCGGTCAACAGCCTGATGAGCGCCACGCCGCCGATCAAGATGACCCCGGTGCCCAGGGCCAGCCTGCCGGCCAAGGCCTCCGGCAAGTCGCCCGCGAAGTCGGCGCTGGCGGGCGCCCGGGACGACATATTCCCAAGGCCGCGCAGCACGGCGCCACTCAACCAGCAGGTGGTGCTGGCGCGTCAACCGGGCGTCTCCATGCCCATACAGATGCAGATTCAGCCGATGCCGCCACGCCCACACGTCACAATGGGACGTCCGCCGGGTCCGGCGCGGCTGGCGGCCATGCAGCAGGCCGCCGGCAAGCGCATTCTCCCGGCCAGCTACGCCGGACAGCAGCGCCCACCCGCGCCACCCGCAGTCACCGCCAGCCAGGCGGCCACCGCCCAGAGCCAGAGCCAGAGCCAGAGTCAGGCTCAGCGGCTGGTCTCCAGCAGCAACACGCTGGTGATCAGCACCACCAGCTGCGCCATGAACACCGCCAGCAGCACGGTGGCTGCGGCCAGCACCGGACTGAGCTTCGCCACGCAGACGGCCTCGATTACGGCGTCGCCCATTGTGAGTGCGGCGCCGCCGGTGCCGGTGCCGACGGCGGTGCAGCGGTGCGAGCGGGGCAGCCAGACGGAGTGCCGGGACATCTTCTCGGACGAGCACTTCCTGGACATGGTGCGGCCGCAGATGGGCGAGATGAATCCGCGCCAGAAGATGAACTTCAAGCAGAAGATCTTCAAGGCCCTCATCGAGGTCTTCGACGACGCCACCGACTTCCCGGCCAGCGGCGAGGTCCAGCACTTCAACATCAACACGCCCTCGGGCCTCGAGCACGTCAGCGACGGCGAGCTGCGGCTCATCCGGGAGCTGGTGAGCATGGTGGGCGCGGCCAAGCACACTCAGGATCTGGTCAGGGCCACGGCGAAGCCGACGCCGACGCCGACGCCGACGCCGACGCCGATGCCTACGTCCGTTAGCAGCACGCCCCCGCAGCGTCAGGTGGGTGCGGCCGCCAAGTCGCCCAGCGTGGTGCAGCGCGTGTTCAAGCCGAGCGTCGGGGCGAACCCGCTGGGCGACGAGAAGAAGCTGTACAGGATCATGCAGATGCACAACCACGCGAAGATCGTGAATGCCCTGGTGGAGCAGCGCAAGGAGAGCATGGACAGCAACTGCAGCAGCACCAGTGCCGCCCGCAGCGGCACCTTCGTGGTGCCGGGCGTCGGCGTTGGCGCCAGGCCCGCAGCGGCACACCCCCTCGATCCGCTGGCCCAGCTGTTCGGCGCGGGCGGGAAGCCAACGCCCGTTGCGAGTGGCTCGCCCAAGGAGCCCATCCTGGTGCGCCAGATGGGCCGACGCTACTCGGTCTGCGGCGCCGGCGGCGGCGGGCCCACCAACACTCTGGGCGGCGCTGCCGGCGCGGGCAGCGCTGCCAACATCGACGTCGCGCTGCTCAAGCGCCGCATGCCGCAGCCGGCGCAGCCCATGGCGGTGCCCGTGCAGCGGCCGCGCTACTCGAACAGCCCCCAGCCCTCGCCCCCGCAGGTCATTGCGCCGGGCAACAGCCTGCTGATGCGTCGCGTCAACGCTAATGGCTCCAATGGCTCCAATGGGCAGCGGCAGACCTCGCCGATGGCGCCGCAGAAGACGCCGCAGATCGCGAGCATCCAGGGCAACGCCTTCACGGAGTTTGCCACGCCCGGCATCTCGCCGCCCAAGCGGGGCCTGATCGTGGCCAATGTGAAGAGCGCTGCCCAGCCGAAGCCGACGCCAACGCCGACGCTGACGCCGACGGCGACGGCGACGTCAGCAGCAGTGCGTATGCAGCTGAGCCCGGCCAGCGGGCAGCTGAAGCCAATGCCGAAGCCCAGCCAGCCGGCGGGCTCCAATGTGGCCAATCTCCTGGCCGAGCCACGCACCGTCGTGCCCAACTCGGACATGGCCGGCACCATTGCGGCGGACGACTTCGACATGGGCCGCCTCAAGCGGGAGCCCCAGGACCCGGACGAACAGGTCGACGACATTCTGGGCATCTAAAGCCGCCCCCAAAGCCAAACTCGAATGAAAACTAATTCCATTTCCCATTTTACTTTCTCGATTTGAAATGAAACTGAAAAGAAAAACTTAACTTAGTAATACTAACTAGCGAACAATCTCTTTACTTCCGTTATAAGGATTATATATATAAAAATATATATATTCATATGATTTACAAAGATTATTCAAGTCGATTACTTGAGAGATTCGAAAATGCCTTCAGTTCTTGAAGATAAATATATTTAACGGATATGCATATGCTATATATAAATATAAAAAAAAAAAATATATATATATATATATATATATATATATATATATATATATATATATATATATATATATATATATATATATATATATAAATATATATCTTTTTTTTCTCGAACTATATTCAAATAAAATTGTTAAACCAAAAATGTTTTTTTTTTTTCTTTGGGCTTAAGGGAAGGATCCTGACTCAGGTAGGCCAAGGGCTGAGCTGGAGTGGCAGCTTCAGCTGGGCGAGGAGAGGCGAAAAAGGCTAAGTATATTATAGCTGTGTCGTAAACGCAGTAAAAACCCTATAAACTCTTTGCTAATTGCGGCTTTGGGCTACTTGAAGGATCAAGAATCATCAGATCTTTCAAGAGCGACTTAGGAGCCTAGAAAATATTCAAGAATAAGATGTTAGAACGGACTGTCTTAAGAGCTGCCCAGTCTTATATCTTCCAGGCTGCTAAGCAGCTCTTTGAAGATCTGTATGAATCACTCCTCTTGATTCTTGAACTTTAAAGAGCGACTTAGGAGCCTAGAAACCATAAGACTGGACTGTACTTATGACTATACAGTCTAATAATATCTTATTATTTATAGAGACTAGAGACTTCCTAAAATATAAGATAAAGTTCAAGGATCAGTAGCAGTACAGTATTATATAGAGGATTAAGGATCAATAAGAATGTATGAGCATCAGACGAATATACATATATGGGAATAATAAAGAATAAAAATAGAATAGAATAATAAAATTGAAGAAGATATAAGAGAACAACAAGATATATGA
Organism: Drosophila paranaensis; assembly: GCA_035047545.1. NCBI lineage: Eukaryota > Metazoa > Arthropoda > Insecta > Diptera > Drosophilidae > Drosophila > Drosophila paranaensis. The sequence continues at coordinate 5,788,534 of JAWNPL010000145.1, read as the reverse complement.
GCATTATATTTACTATATACCATATCAAGAAGATATGAGCATATAAATGCCTTGCTTTCTCTCTCTCTCTCTCTACTTCTCTCTACTCTCACTCTATCTATCTCTATGAGCATTATATCACCTTCAATCTCTAGAATCTTTAAGAGTTCCCAATTTATAGATCTCTCTCTCTCTCTTTCTCTCTCTCTCTCTCTCCCTCTCTCTCTCTCTCTATGAGCATTACATCAGCTTCAATCTTTAGAGTCTTTAGAGTTCCCTACTTCCCAGACTGATCGGAGACTTTTACTGATCGCCGTTCGTGAGAATACCATGAAATCTGAAAGATCTATAAGGTTTTTTTATATGTCATAGTATTATTAAAATACCATGAGTTCCCAAGATCTATAAGTCTTCTATCTCGTACATAAGAGATTTACATCATACTTAAAGAGATCAGCTGTTTATAGCTCCACAATTCCAGCTGATCATTGATCTTCCAATATAATTCCCATATATAAGAGATAACAGACATAGATCTTCGTAATTCAGAGTAATCTATAGATCAAAGATATAAAATTCTTATGGAGCCATGACTCCAACTGATCATTGAGCTTCTAATACAAGAGTCCCATATATTAGAGATAAAAACCTCACAGATCTTCAGAATCAAAGCCAATCTATAGATCAGAGGCAATCCTCATAGATCCATGTACCTCTACAACTCCAACTGTTCAATGATCTTCTAAGATAAAAGTCTCATACGTGTATAAGAGATAAACGATATAGATCTTCGGAGCTCATTGATCTTCCCAAACAATTCCCATATATACGAGATAAAAGCCTCATAGATCTTCGAAATTCAGGATATTAAAAAGATCAAAGATATTTAAAATCCGTATCAATTCTGTTCATTGAACTTCTAATATGAAAGTTAAAAGACTAACAGATCTTCGGATTTCAGGGTACTCCAAAGACCAGAGATATAAAATCCTTATATCATGGTATTCTCACGACCAACGATCACTAAAAGTCTCCGATCAGTCTATCAGCATGTTCAATATATATATGCGGAAAGTAAGCACTCTAGCTTTATGATAGTCGAGTCTCCAGTTGCAAGATCAGCAGACCCGATAGCGCGTGGCCCATAAAAAACACACTTGATTTTGTGTGAACCACACGACACAATGTTCCACACATATATATATAGACAATATATATATACGTACGATATTTTTATAGCCGGCCCCTAAATGCACGCCAGAGCTGAATCTTATCTGAAGAGGCGACTGGCAGCAGCTTGTAAATTAAAATATTAACAATCGATAACAGCAGAGCTGCGGCTCTATATATAAGCTAATGCTTGATCGGCTCGCACGTTTAGTGTTCAACTAAGAGGAGAATCCGCCGCAATGAAATTCTACGCAATCTGTGCTCTGCTGCTCGTGCCGCTCGTCGCCGGCGCCGCGCTGCCCCGGACTGAGGAGGCCGACGTCGATCTCGTGCCGGACATGTCCACGGCCGAGGATGGCAAGGTGATCATACTGATCCCGGACATGTCCGTGGCCAGCGATGCTGACTCCAATCCCAACCCCAAGTCCGGCCAGCGCCAGGTACCGCCCTTCCGCTTCATGAGCATCGACCAGGCGCCCGATATGTCCGTCGCCGCCGACGCTGAGCAGTACGAAGGTGGGTCTCCCGATCTCCGAGTGAATGTCCTTTTATAGATTAGTTTCCATTAGCTCCCAAGGCGCTCTCTGCTGATGCTGATCTGGTGCCCGATATGTCCGTTGCCGCCGATGCTGAGGAGCAGGGTAAGTCCTCATAGTTATCCCTTTTCCTAAGGACCCACACTTAAAATCCTTTACTGCTGCAGTTGTCGCCGCTGCTGCTGCTGTCGATATGTCCGTGGCCAGCGATGGCGAGGATCAGGGTAAGTCATTCTAGTTATCCTCTTTCCCAAGGATCCTCACTTAAAGTCCTTTACTGCTGCAGCGCCCGATATGTCCGTTGCCGCCGATGGCCTGGATCAGGGTAAGTCCTCAGCTATAATTCATCCGTCCTCCTTCACTTAGTATACCTTTCCGATATAGTCGCCGCTGTGGCTCCCGATATGTCCGCCGCTTCCGAGGGCGAGGATAAGGGTAAGTACACCCCATACTCACCCTAGTCTAACCGATCTCAACCTGAAATCCTTCTCCTTAACAGTCCCCGACATGTCCGTCGCCAGCGATGCTGAGTAGAGCTAAAGCCCCGCCTTCAGCCCCCTGCTCCCAACTCACTCCCGTTCCCTGACTGTGTATTCTTTATTGTATTTCTTAAGTTTTTATCGGCAGCATTAATAAATTCATATGGCTAAGCGTTTGTTTATTTTCCTCTTTGTTTTTTTACTGATAAAAAAGCCGTTCGAGTGGTTCGAAAACATTTCTTGATTTTAATTAAATGTGATTTATTGCCAGTTTCCCCCAATTATCTGGGAGCGATAAGCGCGTGCTTCAAACGGGCTTCGTCATAGGCTGGAGACTCTATTGAAAGGTCTGTACTATCTCTCTTTGAGCAGTCTTAACCCTCGATAGACCATGTTGGCCCTCTAAACGATCTCAACTTCACTTTAATTTGTTTTCGATTATTTCTACATTTTAAAAAAATATTTTTGTAATATTTTGAACTGCTTTATCTTTTTTACAGATTCTTTGAGTTTCTCACATTTCGTGAAATAGAATCTGTCTATTTTTAATACGTATTACATCAGACATAAGACGTAAGACTTAAGACGAAAGAAGCAAGTTATTAGATGTAATACATAGGAGAAAGGAGAAAGGAGATAGGACATAGGACATAGGACATAGGACGTAAGACATAAGACATAAGACATAAGACATAAGACATAAGACATAAGACATAAGACATAAGACATAAGACATAAGACATAAGACATAAGACATAAGACATAAGACATAAGACATAAGACATAAGACATAAGACATAAGACATAAGACATAAGACATAAGACATAAGACATAAGACATAAGACATAAGACATAAGACATAAGACATAAGACATAAGACATAAGACATAAGACATAAGACATAAGACATAAGACATAAGACATAAGACATAAGACATAAGACATAAGACATAAGACATAAGACATAAGACATAAGACATAAGACATAAGACATAAGACATAAGACATAAGACATAAGACATAAGACATAAGACATAAGACATAAGACATAAGACATAAGACATAAGACATAAGACATAAGACATAAGACATAAGACATAAGACATAAGACATAAGACATAAGACATAAGACATAAGACGTAAGACGTAAGACATATGCAGAGTGACGCAAATCGTATGACGTAAGCAGTATGACGTAAGTCATGTGAAGTAAATAAAGTAAGTAATACGACGTAAGCAATATGACGTTGCGGAAGTAAGACTTATATGAAAAAGTCTTATAATAATATATGCTTTATCTACGCCTTTGGTCTAATGTTTTATATCTTACGTCTTAACTCCTATATCTTACATTTTATGTCTTATACCTTATAATAATATATGCTATATGAACGCCTTAGGTCTAATGTCATATCTTACGTCTTAACTCTTATATCTTATATTTTATATCTTATATCTTATATATTATGTCTTATATCTTACATTTTATATCTCATACCTTATGTCTTATGTCTTCTCATCTATCGTAAATTTTGAATTATTTATACTATATCATACATCTTATGTTAAAATTTGCATATCCTTTATCAATCATCATATATGTATGTACATTAATATTTTCTATTAGACATTAAACATTCTCTTTTACTAATCCGTTTCGAAAAGCTCTAAGCCCTCAGCCTAACCTTTACGCCATATTCATTAATGACTCGATCTCGATCTTAACTTTGCTTTGCACATATCTTTGCCTTGCTTTCCATTTTCTCGTTCTACTAGCTCTCTTCTCTTCTCTTTGTATTCTAACCTAAAAGACAGTTTTAGTCTGTTTATTAAATTTATTACCTGTGGCTAATTTTTCGCAAATAATCCCAATTGTATATTACTTTTCGCATTCATTCACAATAAACAGCTCAACATAATTTGATTGCCTGCCTTTGCCTCTCTCTCCCACTCCCCCTCCATCTCTCCCTCTCTCTCTCTCTCTCTCTTTCTTTCACAACAAATTAGCCTCCATTGCGCTAGGCAATTACATTACATTTAGCTACCAGAAAAAAAGAGAAGAGAGAGAAAAAACTGATTAGTTTTGCGTTTAGGTTTCCCGTTTTGTTGTTGTTGCTGCTGCCTTTGTGTCCGTTGGCTATTAATAAAAAGGAATTAACGGCAAAAACCGGACCCACGCAGAAAGCGGCCGTGATCCCAATGAGGCGCTGCCCATAAACAACCAGCCAGCCAGGCAGGCAGGCAGGCAGACAGGCAGCTAGTCAGCTATCCAGCGCATAGGTTAATGTGCAAGAGAGGCATGAGCCCCTCTCTTAAACTCCCGCTCGCGCTCCCTCCTCTCTCGTTTATCTGCTGCCTTGTTGTCGTTGTGATTTTCACACAAAAGCGCTAAAGCGGCTACTAAATTACGTGCTCATGTGTTCTAGTTCTGGACGAGGCGACATCGACCACTGTCACGGCCCCGCCCCGGCCCGCCGCACGCTGCGCCCACGCTCGCAACTGTTGGATAGGCCGCAGCATAAAAGTCCAAATCGCATTTGGTGCGCTAATGAACCGCAGTGCAGCCGAGGCCAGGCAAAGCCAAAACCAGAACTGGACCAGACGAGGACTCCACATCCACACACACATCCACATTTACATGCACATCGATGGCGACATCGACTACCTCTGGTTCAACTACCTCTTGCCGCATATTTAAAAGCAAAAAAAGAAAAATACCGTTTAAAAGTGTAACAATGCTGTTAACTATTGCGCTGCCCCTCGCTCTGCCGCTCTCCACTCTCTGGTTCTGTTGGAGGCGTGGCACGCCAACTGACCCGAGGCTTGCAACAAAAGCCGCTTGATTAAACTGCATTTGTCTGATATGCAAACATGTGTATGTGTGGGTATGTGTGCCAGCAGCCGCGTAAAACTCCTGAGAGAGGTTAGACTGATCAATTGCTGTAATTGAGTACATGAAGAGCGCGCTCATCAAAGTCTATTTATAGCTACAATATGTGCCTAACCATAAGCACACAAATGCATATTCTATAATTTTGCGAGAGTTGCATATTTGCATACCCACACACACACAATCAACGGCAATATTCGCTCTCCCACATTCTAACTTCCGCGCTCCGCTCACTCACACGCTCTCCTTCGCTCTTCTTGCACTCACAATAGGTCCCGTTAGCCTTGACTCTTTGCTCTTCTTACATTTCTCATAACTTTTCTGGCTGCCTTTGCTCTGCAGCACTACAAAGCTGGATCTATTAATAAAGTTTTCGCTCAAGTGCAACCACAGAAAAAAGATGGCTGAATAAAACGCACACAAATAATTGCTTCGAATATTAAAGTGTTTGTGAGTGCGAGTGTTTGCGTTTACTTATTGACGGTTTACTTATTTCTTTATACTCGTGTCCGGCAGAAAACTTACGCAGAAAGCAGAAAGTTCAAAGGCAAAATGCAAAAAGCAAAGTTAAGTTTTGTTAAGGAAACGAAATGAAATTTCGCCAAAAACTAAAAGTGAAGCGATATGCATAACAACAAAAGTGACGGCCCCGCCCCGCACCCTCCCTCTCTTGCACTTGAGCATTGCGGCGCTGAGACTGAATGAGCGGCGAAATAAATGAAAATGCAAAAGTGGAAGAAGTAAAAAGTTTTGTAATATGCCGCCAGCCGCGCAGCGCAGCGGGAGAGTGAGCAGTGCAGCAACAGCTGCACAGTCACAGCACATCAACAACAACAACAAGAATTGCAAAGAGCGTAAGTAAATGCCAGCAGAATTAAGTAAGAGAAGAAGAAGAAGAGAAGCTATTCCCGTTTTGTATTCAAATTTACAATTTAAGCTTGGATGCGACTTTCATATGTACACAATGCATCAATATATAAAATAATACAATTATTAGTTCTGCGCTGATCGCAAGTATTTTGTTTTTATCTAATTTTATTTAATCATAAATGTCAAAGACAATGCTGCCAACTGGAAAGACAGAGATAGCAGCTACAGTTGCTACTCATAGTGTAGACAGCTAACAAAAGATGGCGCCACCGCAAGAACAAAGAATGGTAGATAAGTAAAGCAAGCAGCAACAACAAGCAGAGTAGGTAACGCGCGAAATTTGAAACTGCTGCCGGGCAGCGCAAAAATAAAATTGTCAAAGTTTTGAAAGGGGCCCGGGGGAGGGGTGGGAGAGTGTTGTGCAGCTAAGTAGAGAGACACGCCAAAGTGACGCATGACAGCCGAAAGTGGCCAAGCGATTAGTTTAAATGCCAAAAGCAGAAACCACAACCGAGCGACTGCAATGTCAATTTACAGCAATGTCATTTTGACAGCTACAGCCAAAGCAAGAGAGAGCTAGAGGGAGAGCAGAAGAGCAGGAGCTAGAAAAATTGACAAAAATAGTAAAGAAGACACACATGCACACACACACACACACACACACACACACACACACACAAACACGTACATCAATAATGTATGAGAGTGGAGTGAGAGCTGCTTTAAGTGTATTGGTTTAAAGAGCAGCCGAATGGAAGTGGGAAGTAGGCAATGGTCAAAGCAAGCGTAAGTTGCTGAATTCAGTTGTAATCAGCTTAAAGTCGCCTTTATTGCTTTATGCAGCTCTTACCGCCAGATGGCGCTGCGTGAAAGAAAGAAAAATAAAACACTAACAAAACACGTTTTATTTAGCCTTTATTTTCATTTTCATTTATGTGCACACATTTTTTTCGTCTTGGTGTCAGCGCATCTTCCTTCCTATTGAGACCTGTGCGGTGGTCGCCCACTGTACAAGAGACAAGCTGTTGTTAAGAGAGGGGCTGGGGCAGAAGAGAGGCAAAAACAATATGGTGGTTGGCAGCGTGATTACAGTTGTTATTGCTTACCGTTATGATGTTCTTGTTGTTGTTTTTGTGCGCACTTTAGATTAACAATAATGTGAGAACATTAAGTTTTATGACAGCTGGGGGAAAAATTATAATTGAAAATTGGAAAAATTGAAATATGCAAGATATGTGCTATAGTTGGCTTTACACTTAATATTTATCTCATATTTTATTTAAGTTTTTATATATATTAAAATTATTTTAATTGATGTCTAGCTGTGGCTTTATCCCGACATCTGTCACTTTTTAATAAACCTTAAATATGCCCGATCGCATTTATCATTGTGGCGCCCGCTCGCTGGACTTTAATCAGCATTCATAGAAAATAATGGGAAATTTTCATGCAAAATTAAGTAAATAAATCAATTCCACACGCCACAAGCTGAAATGTCATTTGGCCATAATAAATAAAAATACGTTAATAAATGTGAATGAGGAAAAACAACAACAAAATTGAATTCGTACGACTGTCAAAAAGAGAAACGCCAGCGATTTTCCTATAAAAAATAAATTATTTTCCCATAGAAAATATAATTTTTGCCATGATTTTTCCCATTCTTTTATTTATTTGTATTTTTTTTTACGTATTCGTGACGTTTCATCTTCGTGTGGGTGCATTTGTCTATTTTTTTGTTGGTTTGGCAATAATAAATTTAATTAGCTAACGATTGGCCGTTGACTGGCTGCGGGAGTGGGAGCGAGAGGGCGCAAAGTTCAAGCGTCACTCGCTGCTCTGCTGCTGCTTTGACATTTAGCGCTTACGTTGGCAGACGTGATGTGCGCTATCTCGCTTGCACTCACACTCCTTCATGCGGCTCGCCGCTCACTCCTATTCAGCGCGCTCAATGCATATTTTTTCGTTTTCTTGCGCCTTGCTTACCGTAAATATTTTATTAGACTCGCTGTGCAAATTTAACACCGCATCAAAAATGTGACTGCGAAGAGAGAGAGAGAGTAAGAGTGTGAAGAGAGCGCGCCAGGCTTAACAATTGCGACCATAAACATTGAGCTGTAAATTTGCTGGCAGCGCTTAACACTTGCAAGCAGCTGTGTGAAGGAGACGGCAAGTGTGAAGACTTGGCAGTTCTTGAGTGCGCTCTCTTCATACAAATGTGAGTGATTATTTGTTAGGGAATTACAATTCCAATTGGATTCCAAGTGGAAATGCTGCTACAGGCAGATTTTAGCACATTTTTTGGGACTATGAGTGTACTTATCAATGTAGCTGCAGCATATGCAACACTCACACACACACACACACACACACACACACATTGTAATGCCACTCAATTAACAACTGGCTAACAAATGCAGACGTTGTACAGCACTGGTCAGCACAGCAGCTGCATGTTTGCTTTACTTCCGAATGCGTCTGTGTGTGAGGGTGGGTGCGCCTCTTCATTTGCCACATTTGAATCCTTTTGGCGCCCCCTCGCACACAGAGCCTGGCTGCCCCAATTGCCAATAAGTTGCCTGACTGCAGTCAATTAAGTCAGCCCACCTGACGACTCTCACCTGTTTCGTTTTTACCTGGCTGTTTGTAGGTTTTACTCTTTATGGCATATCCTGCTGCAGCACCAGGACGGGCATCCTGTCTGGCTGGCTAGCTGTTTAGCCAGCTTGTTTATGCCACTAGCTGTCTCCCTCTCATTCTCTCTCTCTCTCTTTCTTTCTCACTCTGCTGAGTTTCTTTGTTTTCAATTTGGCTTCGAGAGAAGCTGTGCGAAATTCCTTTTGGCAAAATGAAAATTCCTTCGGCAAAATACGTTTATTGTTAAATAGTTTGCCGTATAACGGTAAATATTTGTTGTTGTTGTAGTTGCTCCTGTCTGGCAACAAAATATTTCTGCACTTGCATTAACGCCAACCCCCCCCCCTGCAGTGGGAATTTATTGTCGCCGTTTATCCTGGGCCAATGCACCCGAAATGTCCTGCCCGTGTCCTGCCCACCTGCACGGGTGGGGTGTGGGGGCGTAGCGCATAATTAAACCCATTTGTTGCAACATTCAATGGGCGCAGAGGTCGCATCGACCGTCGATTTATTGCGTTTTACAGTTAGTTTACGGCTTGTATTGAAAATGCGACAGGTGTAACAAATACATGCAGAGAAGGTGGGGGAGGGGGTAGGGAAGGGAAGGGTATACGCTTTATACATGCGCCAAAAGAGAGAGAGAGAGAGAGAGAGAGAGAGAGAGAGAGAGAGAGGTAGACTGAAATCAATTAACAAAAAAACTTGGCAAAGTGTTTGTTCATTCAATTGGAACCAGTTGAACTGCGAACGAAGATTAGTTAGAGAAAATGCAAATTTTTAAACTGTTTTTCTGTCCTTTTAATAAATAAAAAAACTTAATATTAATTATATAATTATATTTTTATTTTTTAAATATATTTATATCTTATATATATAAAATTCTTTTGAATTCAAAATTTATTTTTTATTTTTAAAAAGTTTTAATTTTTAATTTAATTTTAAAAATATATTTATAGCTTTTATATTTAAATAAAATTCTTTTAATTTTTTTTTATATATTTTAAATACAAAACTTAATTTTAAAAATATTTTTTTATTAATTTTTTTTTTAATTTTTAAAATATATTTATATCTTTCATATATTTTTTAATAATTATTTTAATTTTATTTCATATGTTTCTAAAAATTTTAGTTTATTACTTTATTTTTAATTAATTTATTTTAAATTTATAATAATTTTATATATGATTTAAAGCAGTATAATCTTATATTAACCTAGAATAGCTATATCCTGAGTATCAAAAGCCCAATTGAATTCAGTGGTACGTGAACTAGATCATTCTATTTAATTCGGAATCTGTTCAATTGAATTGTTCTTTTAAATGAACTACTTAACTAAAATCGAAAAGGTTTCTACTTCATTAGATCAACTGAACTAAAACGTGAGCTAGTTCCTAGATTATTATGGGTATAATCATAGGTATTATAGTGTGATACGAACTAATGAACTTGTTCATTAAATTGAACTAGTAGTTCTCTTGCCCTTTTTAAGCATGCTCATGAGCTTTATCAAATTGAGCTAGAGTTCTCAAATTTTACTAATAGCCCTTTCTATCTTTTATCTTTTTTTTCCCTCAATTAACTCTGCCATAATTTACACTAATTCCAATTAAAGTCTCTCATTTTTTCCACCATTTATTTTCCACTTTCCCTTTTTTATGTCATTTATCACAATTTTCCATACAGAAAAAAGAAAACTCTTTCAGCTCTCCTTCAGCTCAGCTTTAACAAGTTTTTCCCGTTATAAATTATTTGTGCAATTTGTCAGTTTATCCAAGTTTCGAACACCCTCCTTAAATAGGGCTCTGCAGTTAAGTGCGTGTGTGTGTATGTGGGCGTGTTGCCACCCACTTTTAACCACATTCATTAACACGTTTTTCGCAACTTTTTGTTTCCTTTTTTGTTTTCTTCCATTTTTTGTTTTTCAAGTTTTGCAAATGCTTTAAACAGGCAAATGCACACGATTTTCGGGCTCGACTTGGCTCGTGCTCGAAAAGAATCTGCAGAAATTTAAGCAATCAACTTGGCCCTTGCCACTTACACTAAGCTACAAAATAGAGTTGAGGAATTCAAAAAATTGTATAAAATTAAAAAAAATATATTGCCAATAATATATATATTATAAAAATAATATTTAGCTTCATTTGTACAATATTTAAATATACCAGTTAACAACAACAAAATATTTATTTAAATTAATATTAATATTAACATTAATAATTATTTTAAAATTTAGAAAGAAAAAAATTGAATAAATAAAATATTATTAGTTTAATTTTTAATTTTTTGCATAAAACATTTATTTGATTAATTATTTATCTTTCACATTTCATATATATATTTGTTTATTTTTATATAAAGAAATAAATAAAAAAAATTATTTAATTTTATATTTATTTTTCATATTTTATTTATTATTTATATTGATTCAATAAAAATAGTATTTTAATTTAAAATACCATTAATAAACATAAAATAATATTAATAATTCCGCACTTTTGTTCACTAGTGCATTTTCATATTAAAAAAAAGAGCTAACAATTTTATAAATGGCCGCACACTTGTTTATTTATCATTTACACGCACACACACACACAACTGCAATTGGCAGTCCTACGCAGACATTCTACATTTATCTCTCAGTCTTGCCCACTCTCTTTCGATCTCACTCTCTCTCTCGCTCGCACTGCTTGAGTGTGACCACGTAATGTAAAACTTTTGGTTGTGTCCAGCCGTAAAACTTTTGCTCTCCACATAAATCCTGCTAATCGCTTTTGCTCTACCGAAAAGCTGACTGCTGCGAAACTCTGCCCGTAAACCGAAACTCATTTGCATTTATCTGCTGTCTGTTACGTCTCCAACTCCAGCTCGCACTCACACTCGCACTCACACTCTCTCGTCATCTCTTTCACGCTCATTGTGCTGGCGTGTGCGTGTGTATTTTTAGGCTAATTGCTGTGCCTGTTGCTAATTGTTTTTGTTGTCAAGCACTTTTTCCCTTGCATTTGCAACAGTGTGCTCTCTTGACTCTCTTTACTCCCCCCGCTCTCTTTTAGTTAGTTTTGCTGCCTGCGGCCATTTTGCGTTTAATGATGAATGTTGAGCAACTTTTGGGGCTCTCGCTCGAAGCAGAACTTTGCCCGAAAGGATTTCTGCAACTAATTTCCGTTTTGCAACTCGTTATTCACACGCAGCAGAAAAATAAAATAAAATAAAATCAAAATAAATAAATGAACAACTGAAATGAAATAAAAAGACAATGCGTACAAATTGCCCAAAAACAGCTAACAACAACAACAACAAGAGCAAAGCTGTTGCTGACATCAGCAACAACAACAATATAAACAATGAAAAAAAAAAACAACAACAAACAGCAACAGCAAAGAAATATGCACACTGACACTTTACGAAGATTTATGCGCTTTAGTCGAGTTCCGTTTCATTCCCTTTCCGTTCCGTTCCGTTCCGCTGCGCATTCTTTGGCAAAGCGAGCGAAGCCATTTTTTGCACTGCTTTTCACGCTTTGTCAGACTCGCCCCCTTTTTTGTTGTTGTTGCTGCCGGTTAATTCCACAACTGAATGTTGACGAGGAGAAGAAGAAGCAGGAGAAGAAGAAGAAGGGAAAGATGTAGAAGTCATTCAAATTTATATTCTAGAGCGAACATGACAGCAATGAAAAGTCGCTGCAGATTCGTTAATTGTCAGCGGGTAACTGAATCAGAGCTAAAAATTGCTAAGAAAATTCGCTAAAAATTTAGCTTGCATTTGCTATTTATAGTATTTAAGTTGGTATTTAAAGCTGTAAGTAACCATAGCTAAAACTAGCTAAAAATACACTCAAATTTGGCTTGTCTTCATTATTTATTGCATTTAAGCTGGGCTTTCAAGCTAAATTTTGCATAATTTTAAATTATAGCTAAATTATAGCTTGCTCGAAAGCAGCTAAAATTCTAAAATTTCTTGATTTTTTGAATATTTTTCGATTATAATTGAATTCAACAAACAATTTCTTGGTAAATTTAAATCTAGCATAAATTTCAATCTCACATAATGCCGTATAATTACACTTTAGTATGCAAATTAAAACAATTTTATATTATTTTTCATATTCTAGACTTCAAATAAAATATATAAAAAAATTAAAATATTATTTTCAAACAAATATATGCCAAATCCGCTCAAATTAAATTACAAACATGAATAACAAATATTTTTAAAAGGGCTGCGGCGATATTTGCATGCTTATGAAACATATATAAAAGGTCCTTAAAAATTTCTATAGAATAAAATTATAATAAATATATGGATGTCTGTATATTTATAAAAATAATTATATTCAATTATATATCTCGAGTCAATTTCCTCTATTACGAATTTAATATATCGAAAAATATTCATTATTATTTATTAATTTCTCTTTAAATTGAAATCCATTTGAGCTTGAAAATGTTTTTTTTTTTTTATAAATTATGAGGTTCTCTAACCATATCTCTGTCTCTCTGTGAATTACTTTTGCTTTGCTCTCTCTCTCTCTCTCTCTCTCTCTCTCTATTTAACTTCATGATTTTTTTCATTTCCCATAAATTGCATAAAAATTGTGCAAAATATTTGCAAACTTTCGGTTGCTGCAAAAAGCCACACGCAAAAACCGCAACAGTCAACCGCATAACTGTAACTGTAATATTTAATATTAAATATTAAATATTGCATTTTATTGCAGCAAATTATCAAAATAAATGAAGAAAGAAAGAAAGAAAAATGCAGTTGGATGTGACTGACTGCTTGATGCTCGCTTGGGCTCAGATATAAAATGAGATATGTGAATGTCAAATTGTAAATGAGGATCGTTCCATGATTTGTAGAGAAATTGGAATGGAAATTAATATATATCGAGAGCTTAAATATAAGTAAAATAAAAGTATCATGTTCTTAGTGTTACTATATATTTTAGTAAATTTTTACGTTTGTAGAAAAGCTAAGATACTTAAATCTTTTATCTTTGAATTTTGAAGTTAGCTTTAACTTGCAAAATGAGATAGGATTTGCTTTTAAGTTAACAAATCTGGAAAATATTTGAACAACAATATAATGTATAGGATAGATATATAGATAGGATATACGATAGATAGATAGACTGAAGTGAATATCAAAAGGCAGATAGAACATAGAACATATACATACATATATACACATGTCAGATCGTGGTTCAAAGCCAATATACTCTCTTTCTCTCTCTCAACTCACCCACTAGGTATGAGCCTATGTCAACAGAATTTATTTTCATGCATTTGTCTGCACTTTTGAGAATTATTTTCACAGCCAAAACAATATTTCATTTCAGGCTCATCTTGCCCACACTCCCTCCCCCTCCCTCACTCTCTCTCCTTCTCTCTCTTTCTGATGGCATCTTTATTTTATGCATTAACATGCACACCTGTCACCTGGCCGCTATCTGCCTCTCCCCGCCCATTCCTCATTGACACGTGTCAAAAACTTTATTTGCACTCGTTTCGTTGCACTCTCCAGCTCTGTCCAGCTCCCGCCCGCCCCCTTAGGGGGCGTGCTCTGTGGAGCGGCTCATTGGTTGCCATATTTGACGCCAGTTGAGCATGAAAATGCCATTTAACAATGGCAAACGGCCCAAAAAACCAAATAAATAACGGCACACAAAAAGGGCAAACAGAGCAGAAAACAAAATATATAAAACTGTGTTGGAAAATGTTTAAAACAATGCAAAAGACCGTTAAGGCAACACGAAAACAACAACAACAACAACTACAATGAGAACAATGCACACAAACCTCTGATAGCGCAACAACAATAACAATAAAAGTGTCAAAAAAGCAACGATGCTTAAATCAAATTAATGTGAAGCTGACTCGAGATTTTTTTTCTTGTTTTTTATTTTTTTTATTTAAAGATGTTCCAGAAATCCATTTCAAATATGTCGCAGACTGAGCTCTTTAAATGGGAGAGAGAGAGAGGGAGAGTTAATGGAGAGATAGGGAGAGAGATGCAACAAGAGATGAGTGAAGAAATGGGAGGAGATATATAATATATATATACGGAACGTCGTTGGTTTTGCTCTTGATCAATATTCAATTAATGTTTCGATGTGCCCTTTAACGAATTCCCGTACTACGTTGTCTCTCTTTCTTCTTTTCTTCGAACGAAAGAAGTAACTGGGACAAACAACTTTTCTTTATGTAAATTACCAAAATTACTGAAATTGTTGCTAGAAACAAGAATACTGTAGAAAATGTACCCAATCTCCCTTAAAATAATGAAAAAAGTCCCATTCTGGTCGCCCAAAACTTATTTAAATATATTTATTCAGAAACTATACTGAAATTATTATTATAGTAATGCATATTTTAAAAAATATTACTATGCCTCTTCATTGTTTATTGCTTTACATATATTATAATATTTAACTATTAAAATTATTGTATTATTGCATAAGTATTGAATTATATTAAATATTATATTAAATATGCAAATATCTATAATGCCTGCATATGCCTTTGGAAATATATCCAAATTTATATACTAAGATAAAAAAAATATTGTATTTTTTCATACATTTAATTCTCATTAGTTTCAAATTTAAATTTAATGTAATATATAATATAATACTACAATTTCTTCAGTCTTTCCATTTGATTATTTTTGTGAATTGTCGAAATTGTTTTTTGGAAAATCATTTACTTTTTGTATTTTTGTATTTTTGTTTTTTATTATTTTTATTTGCTTGCCCTTCGCTTGCTTGTTTGCTTGCCGCATAAATTTGCTTTTCGTTTTAATGCATCGCGTGGCCATAACTCGAGTGATAAATGTGCCTCGGCGTGCATATTGAATTCGTGTTTGTGTTTAACTAGCCAAAAATGATTATTGATGGCCCAGAGAGACCCACTTGAAGCATGAACAACGCTTGCCCAACACCAATCTCAATAATGGCCAAGAGCCATATTTACACAGTTTTCCGCTAATTAGCGACTTTAATTGAGTGCAAGAGCGGGAATTGTGTTGAAAATAAATAAATATATGTATATTAGAGTGGCTTATAATTAACGAGAATATAGAGAAAATACATATATATATATACATATATATATATATATATATATATATATATATATATATATATATATATATATATATATATATATATATATATATATATATATATATATATACTAGTTGACCCGGCAAACGTTGTTTTGCCTTTTTCAAATATCTAATATCTAAGTTACTATAAGTGTATGGGGATGAAGTTATAGTCGAAAACGTTATAAACAACTGAAGTACGATTTATTTATTGTTAAAAATGACAGTTAATAAAAATACAGATTATTCGCTAAGCGCAATAGAGTGCACAATATTTTTTGTTAGGCCATCTTTAGCCAATATGAACAAACTTGATGGTTTCCCGACGCGAGAACATGCCACATATAGTTGTCCGTGGGAAAAGCATGGTGTTTCCAAATCTAAACCACATACAGACAACGTTTGGCCTTGCGACTTATTGATTGTCATCGCGAATGCCAATCTAATTGGGAATTGAATGCGTTTGAATTCAATTGGCACATCTGTAGGAATCATGGGGATTCGTGGCAACAATATATTTTCACCTTGAAACTTGCCTTTTAAAATGGTGGCCTCAATCACGTTCTTCATTAATTTTTTAATAACCAATCGTGTGCCATTGCACAGCCGCGGTGGGTTCAAGTTACGGAGCAAAATCACCGGAGATCCTACTTTCAATTGTAAGTGGTGCGGTGGCATGCCTGGCAAATCCAAGGAATTCAAAAATTCTACTGGGTAATTTACAGCTTCGATAGTATTGCAAACTGTATCAACAGATTTGTATG
This sequence comes from Drosophila paranaensis, assembly GCA_035047545.1. Taxonomy (NCBI): domain Eukaryota; kingdom Metazoa; phylum Arthropoda; class Insecta; order Diptera; family Drosophilidae; genus Drosophila; species Drosophila paranaensis. The sequence goes on along the minus strand of JAWNPL010000145.1, from coordinate 5,772,101 downwards.
ACACAGAGTCTGTTGGCAACAATTGTTGTATCTTGAAATTTAATCCATGAACGTCCACATTTTTCGCTGCTAAAATAGCTCTTTCTGCCAGCCAGTCAAGATTTATATATTGTGTGTGTACATCGGGAAATATACAGTCGATGAGAACATCTTGCGAGTGGACGATTGTGCAAAAACCGGTTGGTAATTTTATTGATCCAGTATTTTCATGTACGGCAACTTTCCCATTGCCAATATCTAATAGCTGTTTCGAAAAAGTTTCGGCGGATGGATCCTGAAGCGTTTGAACGCGCATGTTCACCGTCAGTTGTACTCGTTCAACATTACGCCACAGTCGGGACGATTTGAGGCAAGCATTAATTTCATCAGCGTATGTTGATCGTGGAATAACGGGAAGTGTTTGTCTGAAATCACCTGAAAGGAGTAACAAAGTGCCTCCAAATAGTTTGTCGTTGTTTTTTATATCTTTCATTGTCCTATCCAATGCCTCCAGCGAATGCTTATGTGCCATGGTGCATTCATCCCAGATAATAATTTTACACTGTTTCAGCACAGTGGCCATGGATGATTGTTTTTTAATGTTACAAACTGCATCTGGGTTATTTTGAATATTCAGTGGCAGCTTAAATGCCGAATGAGCTGTTCTGCCTCCATCTAATAAAGTAGCTGCAATGCCAGATGATGCAACAGCTAATGCGATGCCTTTTTTTGCTCGTATCTCGGCAAGAAGTAACGAAATAAGGAATGTTTTGCCAGTTCCTCCTGGTGCATCCAAAAAAAGAGTCCCCCTTGTCCTGCCGAAACTCCCTCCATAATGCGGTCGTAAATTACTTTTTGTGCATCATTTAATAGTGGAACATTGCGAGTAACAATCGCTGCCATTTCAATAGAATTGTACTGCAGTTCACGATTCATATCTGTGTCAATTAAATGAGATACACTTCGATTTGGTGAGCTCATACCGAAATGACTGATTGGTAAATTCGCAATGACAATGCAAAGATCCTCAATAGCAATCAATGCTTCATTGTACATTTCGTCACTGAATGATATCGTAAGGTCGTTCCGTCTTGTACGATGTTGATACAATATATCATCAGTCATTGAATCTTTGTGATTATCCCACAAAATTTGTGCTCGGGCCGGGAAACATGTAGTCAGTACAATAGCAAATAGTAATCGAATTTGTATTCCTGTGCAGTTTAATGCTGCTTCAGCAAGCATACTGTCCCAATGATTGTCGTCTTCTAGCAAGCCTAGTGCAAGACATGCATCTTTATACGTTGGATACTGTTGTCCGTTTACTTCACGTATAGCTTGAAATGACAATGGTCCGGTGACATTAACCAACAACAGTCGTAGATAAAAGCATTCGGTCTGCCTTGGATGGACTGTATATACACGACCCAAATTATTTGACTTAAATAAGCCGGGGCACGCCTCAACTGGTGTGCCTTGCTTGCGGGGCATCCATTTTTTCGATTGAGCCCATGTAAAATATTGAGGTATTTCTGAATACTTCAGTGTTTGTGCTCATTTAACAGAGCGTCCAGCTCGCTGACAATGCGCGTTGCAAATGGTGAATTGAGGTGATTATAGTTGCAACGTGTATTCACGCGATTGGCGAGTGCCCGTTCGGAGTCCTCGCCACCCATAAAGTAAATTTGTAAAAATTTATAAGGTTCGTTTGGCATTGGTAGTAATGAGCCGACTTTGTGGTAAATTTGGCCTTTGATTTTGAATGTGGAATTAAATTGTTGACCATTTGCAGCAGTATTTTTAACTATTTCCGTTGCTCCGAACGATGTCATTTGAAAACATGAATTGAATTGCCGAATTGAACGCAAGAACAGCGAAGAATTTGGATCAGTACCAATAAGGAGGCCGTGCAATGGTTCCGGCGGTGTTTCAATTTCTGGAAGTTTCACTTTTCCTGATGAGCAACACATCCCAATTGGCTCATTTTTAAATTTAAGGGCTTGACAGTGCGGGCATTCCTTGTCCAATGTACCAATTACCACTTTGGAATGAGCGTAATATTCAACATCAGGCTCATACTGAAATGCTAGTCGAAGAAATGAATGTGATGTAAATGTTCGAAGTACTTGTTGATGTTGGTCAATCCCTCTACGTCTGTTGGCTACGAATCTGCGCGCTTCTCTTCGTTCCAATTGTCTTTGTTGGTTTCGCTCATCTCGTACCTCTTGTAATTGTGATGCACGTAACTGCGCCATTCTTACACGGACATCTGCATTACTTTGTTGCCTTTCTGCATCTGATCTTATTGCTCTTCTATCTTGCATGCCTCTAGATCTGTTTGTTTGACGACTCATTTATCTTTTTTCCCTTAACATTTGTTTTTTGGCAGGTAGTTCGTGGCATTGTTGTAATAAATCAAGTTGGAAAACTGATTGGTGTATAACATGTATTATTTTCTTGATCAATAATTAGCGCAATTATTTATTATTTGGGTATAAAAAATAGATGTTGGCCGATTCTCAGTCCTACACGATCTGCATAAAAAATTTCGTGAGAATCGGTCGAGCCGTTTCGGAGTAGTTTGGTAACAAACACCACACTCGAGAATTTTATATATATAGATATATAAATATATATATTTATTAGATATTTATATACGTAAATATATATATATTTATTGCCATAAGTTCAGCATTCTGTTTCCGCTACAAAAATGATTTGCAGCTTTCATTTATTATGGCGACACACACACACACACACATTGAAATTTGCGCCATTTTAATGAACTAACTCCCAAGCACAGCCAACTCGTCCTGCTGGCTACCACCCCTTCTCCCCCCCCCCCCCCCTCCGCAACACGGCTCAAAATCTGTAAACAGCCGTTGGCCAATATTTTACAAATAATTAGTAAACATTTTTGCGCTTGGCCATATAATCACAGCTGGCCAACGTAGGGCTGTGCCACGCCCACTCCGTTAGCCGCAATATCCTGGAAAAGTCAATATAGAGCGCAGGCAGCGCGCCGCTGTTTGCCGTGTAATATTAATACTTTATAATTGCATTATTTTGATGTGGCTAAAGGGGCGATGGGGGCGTGGCCCAGTGGCCATTGCGGCCAACATTGTTGCCCGAATTTGTCGCTTGGCGTCATTTTTTGGCAGCGCAAATTGAATTAAGTTCTTATTAGCTGTTAACTATGCCAATCACATTAGCAGACGAAGAGAGAGAGAGGGAGGAAGAGTGAGATACAGAGATATTGATATATATTTATCCATCTCTCTCTCTCTCTCTCTCTCTCAATTAGCTCTTCAGTCGTGTGAACTCTCGCATTACAAACCTGTCAAATACCTGTAAAACACTTTATCTAATTAAATTAGCGCCACTTTCATGATTTCACATGCTTTTAACTGTTGTCATCGGCAAACATTAAATATATTTTATTTTATAGATATTTATTTTTAGGCGTGAAGTTCAATGATATGAAAAATATAATTTAAATGATTTAAATCATGCAGAAATTTTAATTTTAATTTTAATTCGCATCGAGCCAAAATTATTTGATTCCTAATATTTGAGTATTTTTATAAGTTTAAAGGGAATTTGAGCTTTGAGTGGAAATAGTGAAAATCTGTTTTTGTGGGTTTGATTTAATATATGAATGTATTATTATTATTTGATTATTTTATTTAATATATATATTATTATTATTATTATTATTTGATTATTTTATTTAATATATATATTTATTATTATTATTTGATTATTTTATTTAATAATATATAAAAAATTTATTATTATTATTTGATTATTTCATACATATATTTTCATATATAAATTTATTAATCATTTTTGACTATTTTATTTTATAATATATTATATATATATATATATAATGAATTTATTATTATTTTTATTTATTTTTTTTTTATTTAGTTTTATTTATGTATTAATCAGTTCGCGCTTAAAGTAAACTATTCGAGTAGCTTTAAAGTGAAAAACTAATAACGTCAGTTATTTTGATTTGCCACCGACTGAAATTGACCGCAGTTATATATATATATCATATACTATAGTAAGAATGGCTAGATTTAATTTAATTTCCAGTGTGCGAAAATTTCATTTGAAACTTTTGTCGCATTGCAAAGGCTTTGTGTGGCGCCAGATCTTTGTGCGCTTAATCAACATTGTCCGCTTGCCAAAAGGACAGTGTCAGCAGTGGAGCAGCGGAGCTGAGGAGCTGTGGAGCAGAGGTGACACGGCGCTGGCAGAGCGGGCAGAGCTGGGACAGCGGCGGCAGCTACTAACTCAGACCAATCCCGTTTTTAGATCCCAGTGGTGCAGTTTAGTGAGCGCGTTTCCGTTTGAGCGCCATAATAAATTTACCAGCGACTTTTTGCCAGTCAAGCGGGAGAAAGGGAGAGGGGGAGGAGATGGAGATATGAGAGGAATAGGAGTAGGAGCTGGAACAGGGAGGGGGGAGCAGAAGCAGAGGGGAAGAGTAAGAGGAGATGGGGAGGGAGATATAGGAGGAGTAGGAGCAGGAGCAGGAGTATAATGGAAGGGCAGGAGCAGGACATCGAGATACTATATAGGGGGCAGTAGCAGAAGCTTGGCAGAGAAGCTGAAGCAGGACATGGAGCAGGACAAGATGGAGATACTGGAAGAGCAGTTGCAGGAGCATGGAGAGCCATGGAGGAAGAGCAGGCGCAGGAATATGAAGCTGAAGGCGATGACGGAGATGCAGGAACAGACGGAGGAGCAGGAGTAGAAGCTGGGGCATATAGCATGAACAGGAGAAGGACATGAGGGAAGACAGGAGCAAGAGATGCAGCAGGAGCAGGAGCACGAGTAGCCGCAGATGGATGGGGAGCAGAAACAAATGCGGAAGAAGGCATAGGAACAGGAGCAGCCTAAGGAGCAGCGGCAGGAGCAGTACAAGGAGCAGAAGGAGCACCCGTAACTGGAGACTAATGCCTCATCTTGGCAGTTTCTTTCACTCAGTTGGCCCACTTGGGTGGGGTCTGGGGTCTGGCGGATGCCGTGCGGCGCTTTGTTACGCTTGATTTACGCTAACAAGACATGAACGAATGGACAAGGAGACGAGCAAGACTCCCGGAGACATTTTAAATGTGGCGCAAAAGAACGATTACAGGTTGTCTCGATGCAGCCACAGCCGCAGACAGCAAATGGGGGATGAGGGGCTGAGAGAGGTTTTGCGGTTAGCTGGCAACTGCAACTGCTGAGGACAGCGAGGTGTAACGATTGCCAATTCAAGCGAAAAGTTGGTGCACTTTTCCATTTCCGAGCGGAGACCCAGCCAAGACGTGCCGCTAGTTAAGGGTGTGGGGGTTGGACCCAAGTTAGTTCCGGCAGCGTGGCCAGCAAAATATCAGCAAAAATGTCAGGAAATTACAGGAAAATGAAATAAATGAAGATGGATACGCAATTTGAATAGCACTGAATGGCTGACACCAGCCAGATCCTGCCAAGGAGCAGTTAAATGACGTTAACGAGAGTTGAGTCTTGAACGGAAATCGTGAGCTTTAAGGCAGGATTAGGCATAAATGTTCGACGGTGAATCTCAGTGGCGAAATCTCGACCGAAATTACATGAAATGCTAATCCACCAGGAGCCAGGCCAATTTCGCTAGGTAATTAGCATGCGAGCATCGCATTAGCTGGGACTGAGGCCAGAGGCCAGAGGCAGCTCCCCACCTTCGAGATGTTGCAATAAATTGGCGTGCCTCTCCCCATCCGACAAACAACAACAAAAGCCGTCCATTGTTTGGCTGGGATCAACACGAGGACCCCGTCAATAGGCCAGAAATTGGCTATCAGCGCCTGGCCATAATCATTATGCAGAAGGGGCCCAGCTGGGCCCAGCTAATTATAAACCCGATAAGCGCTTTGGCGCCGATCAAAGTTTTACAAAATGTAGCTCAACTCGTTGAGTCTATAAAACTTTAGCTCATTCGCAATTAATATTTATTGCTAGTCAAAGAGTTTTGCGCTAGTTAAAGTTGCTTTGAGCTGCATAAAGCAGCAGCAGCGGACAGTGGGGCGTATGCGTGTTGGGGAATGGAGCAGATAGATAATGGAAGAGAAATTCAATTTGAAATTGATTTGTATAAATGAGTATATATATCTATCTATAGTATATATATCTAAATAAATATATTTGTATATATTTATATATACACATCTGCTTATTTAGCAAATATTAAGCATAGCTTGAGGCATTGTTTGAGGCGCAAGTGAAGACCTTAAAATGTCTGCGTATTTGGGGAAGAGTAGCGGCGGCTATTGGGACTTTGTGGAGATATTTGTTTGATGAATATTAATGTAGCATAAATCGTTTGGCAGTTGCATAAGCTACAATATATACTAAAGTTTAGTTTGAGTATAATTTAGGTCTGCTAAATATTTAATACTTTACCAACACTATTTTTATGGTACATAAGAACTCTGCTAAAATGGTAAAGTGTATGTAAAAGACAAAATCAGTTGTGGTTTAATTTATAAATAGTCTGGAGTCTATTAGTTATTATTATTAATAATAGTATTATTAATACATAGAGCTGAGTCGATGTGGCACAGCGCATCTGTTTCTTCTAGAAAAACAGCAACAAAGTGCTTTATATTTTAAATAATGGAATCGATTACCTATTTGTTTATTACCCATTAATTAATTATTTTAATGAAATAATTTATTTATAATAATAATAATTTTTTATCACTGTATAATTAATTATTATAAAAAAATAATTGTTATTATTTTTCTCTTCAAATTACTTAAGACTTTAAGAAACCAAAAAGTAGTTTTGAATAGAGTTAAGAACAAGCTTCAGTTGCCTCAGGTTAAATTATTGCTTTTGTCCATAAAAGCTTATGAAATATTCACAAGAATAATTAATTTACAATTTATTGCTAGGATATATGATATTTTCATAAGAGAGTGCTGGTCAAGATTGCAAAATATAGAAAAATATGAAATATAATAAAATAAATATAATAAAATATAATATAAAATAATGAGTGAGTTTTTATTAAGTTATCAAAAACTCTTTTAAAAAATGCTCTATAAAGTAAATTGATTTTTATGCAGGATTGTCACAAATAATAATTTGAATTATTAATTATTAATTTATTAATTTGGATAACATATTGCTTAAAAAAAAAACCAGAGTAATTTACATATTATCTAATAGCTACAGTCAGTTAATTTAGCTTACAAACTAATTTTTAAGTAGTTTTCAAACAGTTTACATAAATATAGTTTATATAAACAATATAAAATTTAATTAAATAAGCAGAAGTGCAGACTTACAACCATTAACCCAAAATGAGATCAATATAAAAATAGAAACTTATTTCCCAGTTCATATTCAGCAGTTTATCAAGCTGTTCGGGTATTCGTTTAGTCGTGCACTCCCTGCCGCCTCAACCACAATTTAATGTTCATAGAGTATATTGCTTGCTGCGTTTTAATCTTTTGTTTTGTTCTGCGCTTTTATTATATAGCTGCATTGTTCAAAGTGGGCTTAGATAGGGATTATGGCTTTAAGCATGAACAATGCAAAGACTCTTCGACGCCTGCACACAGAGTCACACTCACACATAGATGCCTTTCTGCTGAGACAGCCCTGCTGGAAGCACTAAGTCAGCTAATTGATTTCAGATATTGCCCAGCAAATGTTTTTCAAGCTCTGCTAAGCTCCTGCTGCTGCTGCTGCTTCTGTCAAGGATAATGAGCAGTTCTGCTGCAGGGGGCGTGCCACTGCCCCACCCACTTTCATTCACTCTGTGCGAGTGCTGCACAAATATTTTACCAAGAATTTTGCAACAATTTCAATTGAATTATGATATGTATGTGCGAGAGTAAATCCAGCTTTATACTTGATATTACAATACAAACACACGCACTAATACAGCTATGCACACACACACACACACACACATAAATATACAGAACTCAATTATGTTTATAGTTCATGCATAGCTAAAGTGGTACACTGGGCAACATAATTGAGCTGGCAAAGGGAAATAATATGGATAAATATTTAATTTGAATTATTATATATATATTTATTGGAATCTGTAGTACAAAATATATAATATTTGATATTAAATCAATATTATATAAATTTTTTATATTTTATTTTATTTTTTATAATTATTATTTTCCATCTTCCTTAAAATAAAACAAAATTTACTGAGGTAATATTTGAGAGTTTCTAATGATAATACAAATGTTTACAAATATTTATAGCTTGTTTGAGTTTAGAGAAATTAAAGTTAACAAATTATCAATAAGAACTGAGCGTAGAGGATATCGCTCTTCAAGTGCTATAGGTCATATTCTGTACACAGCAGGTCATGGGTTTTGATCTGAAAGCCATGAAACAATCTTAGGCTGAAAATTAAGAAATTGCTTTAATTTAGCTGCAAACTCATTCTGCATTCAGACAAAGAAAATGATACTAGAATAGCGAACCTAATGCATCTTTAAAGGTTTAGCCTTTATTGTGCACGTGAAGTCAGCAATATAGTTGGCAACAAGAAATTCTAATCTGATAGAAATCTATTCTTTTCCTAATCTTACATATACATACAAATTTTTCTAATTATTTATTTTTTTATTTATTAAATTTATTTTTTTATTTATTATTATTTTTAATTATTATCTTTATTTATTACATTTATTTATTATTTTTATTTATTATATTTATTTATTACATTTTTTTTATTTATTTATTATTTTTATTTATTTTCTTATTTTATTTTCTTATTTATTTTCTTATTTTTTTTTATTATTTTAATCATTTATTTAGTTTTTTTATTGATTATATTTATTTATTACGTTTATTTTTCTTATTTATTTAATATATTTATTTATTTATGTCTTAAGCCACCCAAACTTTGTTGCACAGTGTAATAAGCCCACTCTACTGCAGCAGCAACGCTTAGCCAGTGATAGTGAGGGCTAGAGCTTGCTGCTGCCTGCAGCCGGCCTGACTACGTAGTCTATAAATTAAATGCCACAACAGACCAAAAACACAATGGCAAATTGTTGTTGTTGTTGTTGCTGTTGTCATTCGTGTGTGCTAGTGTTGTTGTTGTTGTTGTAGTTGTTGTTGGCGTTGGTGTTGCATAAGCGAGGACAAGCTAGTGTCTTGTTTATTGTATGTAGAGATGCTCGTAATATTGTTAACCAGTGCGTATGAGTGATATTTAATTATTATGACCTTATGCATATTTCGAGTGCCACGCCCACGCCGCCTCCTCCGAGCTGGCAAGTGTGCAACATTTATTGGCAGATACCACAAATAGTTGGCCAGCTTGTTAACTTATTTAATTATGACAATCAAATGCGACCAAGTCGGCCAAAGCCAAAGCCAAAGCCGAAGCCGAAACGCTGGCCACTTGGCCATAACTTCTTTTGGCTTGTTTTCAATTGGTTGGCCAAGTTAGTGCAACATATGGCCAACAAATTTTAGAACTTTATGCATGCCATGCAGCATATGGCGAAATTGATAAGCGCAGAGTTGAAATTGTCTTTGATTTCGGGGTGAAAAGTTCAAACGGCGCTAAAGTTGCGCCGCAAAGTTTTCACCAAATTGCCAGAAGGGCAACGGGAGGAGAAGGCCTGAAATTGGATTGGATTTCGGCTTGAAATTGTATTTAATATGAATTTAATATATACGTGGGAATATATGGAATTTTGAATTATAAAATTGTATTCAACTTTAATTGGATTAAACTTTAAGAGATTTTATTATTACTTCATATAGAAATTTTATTTTGATTTATAAATTAAAAAGGCTAAAATTTTATAGAAATATTAGTTAATTGCACAAAAATATTACAGTCTTTAAAAAAATCTATGAATTAAGCTTGACGGACAAACTGAATCCGCTTTAAATGCCCAAACTGCCCGTCAAAGCTTCTCGAATACTTTTAAAAAAGGATATTTGGTTTTTCTTCATTATACATATTTAATTATAATATATTTTAAACTATAATACATATAATTTTTATAATTATAGTTAAATTTTATAATTATTTATTTATTTTATCTTTATTTTAATTATTGAATTCTAATTATAATTGAATACACTTAGTTTTCTACTGAATCTTTATTCTTCAGAGGCAGGGACTTAATACCCTGACTCATGCATAAATCAATCTTATATTAAATAAATCTTCTATTTAATGTCCACTCATGTGGCCCTTGTTTATTTATGTTGCACTCCCTTCCAGTCGGAGTCTCTTTCATTTGTTCTGTATTTTTATTTATTTTTTTTATTTTATTTAATATGATAATGATTAATAATCATAATATTTGATTTAAGTGTTTTTATTAATATTAAAATGCTTGCAGAAAGTGTTTATTCACCTTATTCTTATGGTTTCGTATGTAAGATTCCTAAACAGATTAATAATTGAATGCGAAGCCTTAATACATTTTCCTATACTTTTGGATTTATACTCTCTTGCTGCCAATCAAAAACTGTTTGAATTCATTATTTGGCATACTTAATATGCTCAGTTAATACAATTGAAAATCTACATAAAATAATGCTCATTTAATAAGTCAACTCATTAGGCAGCTGAAAATAATATTTTTAGGAAAAATCTCGCTCTCCGCTCTGCCATATTCTCTCTCTGCCACATCTCGGCTTTGATTTATCTCACACGCCCAATGCACATAAGGCGCCATCGAGTGCTGCTTGGGCGCTGCTTATCTGTCGCCTGGAGACGCAATCGCTTGTCATTAAATTATGCATTTGCGCAATCACTTCCTAAAATATGCAAAGTAGTGCAGACTGGAGCTGAGGCGGCGACGTTGGGTGGCGCGTTGCACGCCTCGTTGCAATGCTGCCAGATGCTGGGGTAGGAATTTTGCGGGCGATGCCACAAGTTTGCAAAGAGCTTGCCACGCTTGATTTGCGTTCTTCCTGCCGTTGCCGTTGCCGTTGTCCTACGGTCCTCGAGTCCCTCTTGTCGACGTCGCTCACCAGCCGGAAGTTGATAAAGTGCCTGGCAGCCAAGGAATTCCGCGGCATGTTGCGGGCATCTGTACGCCGCCCACCCGCGCGACCTCCTTTCGCGTGTCTCTATTAAAGTATTACACACATGCACCCGACCGTGCGGAAATGCATTAAGCATACGCCCACTTGCCCCGCCCCTAGCTGCAATGCAACAGATAAATTTCAGGCATTTGTTTCTGATTTACAATAGAAACGCTTCGGATTGCTATCGCACTCATATATCATTCGTAGCAGCGGAGAGGAAGGCGAGAGTAAGAGAGAGAGAGAGAGAGTGGGAGTGGGAGAGATTTTGAGACGGAAATTTGAAGCAGTTTTAATTCTGATTTGAGAGAAACTAATTTCCAATTTTAAATGGACTATTTTCTATTTAATAAGTTACAAGAATTTATACAGAACGGCTAAATGGTTTCCGTTCTTTAAAGTCTTTGTACGCGGTACTCTTTCCTTGACTCTGGCATAGTTTTACACTAATATCTAAGAATTTGTATCAATTTATTTGAGATAAATTAAGTTAAGCAGGAGAAATACTACGCGAAAGTATCTAAACTTAGGTATATGTCAAGGGAAGTTTTTATTTATAAAATCCTTGTAAATTCTGTGCTTGAATGGTCTATAAGCAAAGGGAAAATCAGGCAAGCTCAACAGCTAAGACAAGCGAATGGAGTAGAAGTAATTGAAATAATTTAACGAAGTTCTGCATTAGTTGCTAAAATGCAACGTGAATTATGATGAGATGAAGTTGGTCTTCAAAAGGCGCTTTAATACGTAGTTAGAATTAATAAAACTATTCACAAATTGGAGCAAGAGTTGAGTCTGTTGAATCTTATGGCCAACATTGCTAAAGATAGTGCCTAAATAATAATAGTAAATAAAATTAATATAATAAATATTAGACAAATTGAAGCGAATCATATAAGATTGAATTTGGCACTCAAAGCTTTGCCAAAATATATCCAAAAATATTTCAAGTTTTATTACAGTTTATTGTGCCATTTCTCTCATTCACTCACCTTCCATTCGGCGGGTATTACATATTTTTCGTTTTATCCTCGCAGCTTTGGGCGTTCATTCAATTGCCGGTGCAATTTCTGAGCATTTTCTAGTCGATTCATTTCTCGGGAATCGCACGCGACTGTTTCAATTGCAGCTTTAGCTAGAATTTTACACTCGTTAGCTGGTTGCACATAAATCACGCATACGCAACGTTGAACGTTGGACGTTGCAGCGCGCATCGCTTTGACAGTTCATTAAATTTCCATCAATGGCTGCAGCAGCGCGTGCTGAAATTCTTTTTTTTTCGCTTTTAATAGCAATTTCATCAGATTTGGCTAAATTAATGCTGCATGCGAGCAGAGATAGCGTTAATTATACCACATAAATCAGCGTGGGGCTTAAAGGGGGCAAAGGCGGGGCCAGAGGATTCATGGATTTATGCGACAAGCTTAAAACAAACAATTGCAGCGAGCCAACAATAAACAACAGCAGCAGCAGCAGACTAAATACGCACTGTCAACACTAGCAGAGGAAGAGAGAGAGATAGAGAGGGAGAGAGAGTGTGTGGAACGAGCTGTTTGCCAAATATTATGCAGCAAAACATATCATGAAAATGAAATGCAACAGAGTAAATAAATAGCTTTGAGACAGAGTTTGTACGTTAATGAAAATATGACAAAGTGAAAGAGTTAATGAAGATTGAGTTAAGGGATGATTAAGTTCCAGCAAGCTGCTTTAAAGCTCTCCAAATCAGCAAAGGGAACCATCAAACGTCAAATTCAAACAAAAATTAATCATAAAAAACTAAGTTCGACCCTGAGCTGAACAACCAATCAAAGAAAGAGCTTTCGTGGGCTTAAGGAAGCACCAGGAGCAGCAGCTGAAGGACTTGCCACTTGGCTCAATCAAAAGTAATACACATTACAGAGAGATATGTTTGCGCTGGCAGTTAGCAGTACTCACAGACCCACCGACCGACCGTACGACCGACCGACCGACATCTGCTGCAAATATTCTTGTTGTATTTCTTTAAAACTCGAAAGTTATTTATATGCACTGTGTGAAATTGGAATTGCTGTGAGAGGGAAATGCAGCGCGTTTGTCATGCCAGCGATTCATCATCGTCATTGCCATCTACAGCTCATCGTCATCGTCACCGTCGTCCATCTCATCATCAGCATCATTATTATCTACCAGCGATGCCAATGGAAGCTGTCAAAACAGCAGAGATGCACGTGAATAGGGATCGGGCAGTCACAGTGAAGGGAATATAGGAGTTAAGAAGAGAGTCTGGAAAGAGAGTGATTCGCATTGGCTAGTGCTATGAGAACTAGTTCTTGTGTATTACTATAGCAACTAGTTCTTTTATTCCTTTCATATTCTAGCATTCTCATCTTAAAGTAACGATTTGATCGTTCAACTGCACTGAGAGCTAGTTCATTATACTTAAGCTCTCAGCACTCTCTACTCTATGAACTAGTTCGGTTCTTTATTATTCATGATTTGCTCTAATGCACTGTATCGTTTATTTGTAATCAAAACTAGTTCACTATACTTAACTGTCCCTCAGCTCTCTGCTGATGCCTTTAGGAACTTGTTCTTTTTAATTCATGCTTTCTTTAATCTTTCAACTATAATCAGAACTAGTCCACTATTGCTTATCAATCCATCAACTGTCAGTATATGATAGTGGTTGCTTGCTTTTACCTATTGTATGAACTAGTTCTTTTTCTTCGATTCAGGCTTTTATCTTATGATGTATAAGTTATAATATGAGAACTGGTTTTTTATATTTAATACAGTTTCTTCAAGCTTTTACTATCCGCTGACTCTTACTCTTCAAAAATAGTTATTTCACTTTAAATTATATTTTTACTTATTCCCTATTAAGTTTTGCTTTAAGAACTAGTTCTTTATTTACTATAGTTCAATAACAGCTGCAACTGAGAAAGTTTCGAACCAGAGCTGACAAAGCAGAGTTCCATTATTTGGCGCAATGCTTGCTACTAAAAAGAACTAATTCTTTTCTACCAAGTCACAAGATTTGATTAGATTTTCCCCCTGTCACAACATTTCGCTTCACGACTTGTTGCGCAGCTCCAAGCACACAGCGACAGTCAGGACTACTTACGTTTACATTCATTTGAGTGTCAGGCGACTATTCTAAATATATTTAGAATATATATAAACATATATAAATACATATATACGTATATGTATCTGTATATGTAAATGGGAGTAGAAGTATGTGCTCGCAGTCGCATATCAAAGGCCAGTCGAGTTGCAAAGTATTTTCCCCTCACCAGAGAGCAATTGAATAGGGACTAACCAGGAGCAAAGCTCCGAGTCCTGGGATCCGAGTCCTTGGTTTGCAATGTGTGGAAATTGTCACTTGAAAATTGGCAAGTTGAAAAGAAGTGTCGATGCAATGCGCTGCATGCTTGGCTACAGAGGGCGTGGGAGTGGGTGTGAGAGTGGATGTGGGTGTGAGCGGGGCTTGGAGTGTGTACTGCATCCATGGAGGATTGTCCCTTTGTCGGTGGCTTAGCTGTCACGTATCTGCTGCTGCTGCTGCTACTCCACTACACAATGGGGAGCCACACACACTACCCACATTTATTTCAGTCTTCAACCTAATCACGCGATGCTGTGATGAATGAGCTCTCACTGTACACTGGTGGCAGAAATATTGTATATATATACGTATATGTATACCATCAGCCAATCATAATAACTAATTAGTTAAAGTCTTTGGCGTCATTCGAGCTATTTGCATAATTAAAAGCGTAATGAAATGGGCCCTCAGCCTTCTCACGTCCGCTTCGATTACGTGCGCCTGAATGTAGGCAACACGAATTTGCATATTTCAGTCCGATGCGCGCATTATGAAATGCACAATTTTTGCCATTCGACGCCCAATTAAAAGTGGCTTAATTTCCGATGGACAGATAAATGCGTAAACATTACAATCACAATAAAGTGAGGGAGAGTTATGTACGAAGGCATCGAGCATGTGAGTTGGCGTGGAACGTTTGTTTAATTTCGATTTAATTTGGAAATGATTCTAATTATGGATTAAATTTGATATGTGATATTTAAATTGCTCGAATTTAATTAGAAATATGTATATATATATATATATATATATATATATATATATATATATATATATATATATATATATAAATGTATATATATACATATATATATTCGATTAATGTTTGAAATAATGTATATACTATTTTCTATAAATATAGATGTTATTTTGAAACATTTCCAGCATTTTTATTAGTAATATAGATATTTTTAAAAATATTTTATAATAATATAGATATTATTTTCGAATATTTTCAGTATTTTTTTAATAATATAGAAATTATTTTCCAGTATTTTAAAAAAATAATATAGACATTATTTTAAAATATTTCAAGTATTTTATAATAATAAATATATTATTTTCAAATATTTCAAGTATTTTTTTTAATAATATAGATATTATTTTCGAATATTTTATAATAATATAGATATTATTTTCAATTATTTTGCATTAATTGGAATTTCACTTTGGAAACCTTTCCTAATTTATTTCCTTAAGCAACAACTTTACTTATTATTATCAGAAAAGTCTTATAATAAATTGACAACTTGTCAAAAATTAATGTGTTAAATATATGGAATATTTATATAAGTAAACATTTTTTTATATATATTTTTTATTTTTTAAATTTTATTTTTATTATATTTCGTTTCAAGTTTGTAATTTTTTTAAACAATTAATTTTATGACACTTAATCGACAACATCACCTGAAGTGATATGTTTGACATTCTTATATATTCAATATATTAAAAAATAATAATAATATGTTTCAAATTATATTTAAAAATTTATGTTCAGCGTATTTATTAAATATACGTAAAATTTTATTTTAATTTAATTTGTTTTAATAATATCTTAAAATATATTTAAAAATTGATATACATATTTAAAATATATTTAAAAATTTATATTTAATAATTTAAATATTCAAAAATTTATATTTTATATGATTTTATTAAATAAATAATAAAATCTTAAAATATTATTGAAACAAATTCGTTTATATAGTTTTTTCGTTAAAAGTTTTTGACATAGTTTTTTCAAAAAATGCTGAAATTAGTTCTTTGAAATTTGATGTATTATTATAAAATATAATGAAAAAACTTATTCATATATATAATTTATTTATATTAAATTAGGCAAGATTTTGTATAGAATATTAGATAGTTGACAATAGATTGTTAGCCATATGGAGTAAAATAGTATAATATGTTTTCTTCCATAGTCAAAAAACTTCTGTTCAGTGCCTGATGTTTTCAATGAGGCTTTCTCTATATAGCACATTCTCAATTTATTTATTGAGTTAGTTTCAGATGCAGCGCATCTAATAGTTGCGAGCACTCAACTCTTTCGGTCTATCTGGAATGCATCTGTTAGATACGGGGCGCCGGCAGCTGTCGAAACATTTTGACAATCATAAATTTTAATGACGAACGCGCGTAAAATGTAAATCAAATGATATTAAAATACGCCCCGGGCCCGGCTAATGGGCCGCAGGCTGGGGCACTTGCCGCTGATGTGTAACATGCCGTTTTTATGGCAAATTATGGAAATTGATTGCCAAATGGTTGACAAAGCTGAGAGCGTGGGGTGCAGGGTGCGTCGGGTGTAGGGTGTTTGGGAAATTTAAAATAATCACGCGAAAAGTTTGTGAACATAAAAAGCGTCAAGAGAACTTCAAGTTGAAGCTGTGAGTGATGTCTGACAACTAAGAAGCAGCTGAAAGAGAGAGAGAGAGAGAGGGTGAGTGTAGCTGTCAGTGACATTGATGATGACGTCGGCCATGGGCGTTGACAATGTTTGTCAACAGCCAGCGGCTGGGGAGCCTCACAAGATGTCCCCCAAATGAAAATAGACAGCTGCCAGGGGCAGCTAAGAAGCTGGGAGTGCCAGTCCCTCAAGTGTTTGGCTCTCTTCTTCTTTGCAACTCGGGCCATAATGAGCTGCACTCTGCTGCATTTAATTGGCAAGGGGGAGAGTGAGTCGTCGTGGGCTGCCTTTGTTTGTGGTCTCTGGGCTTAAAGTTGCCAAGTGGCCAAAAGTTTTGCCACTTGCACAGCCAATGGATGCGATAAGCGGCCCTCCTTCCGACTCCGCCCGTCTGCGAGAGCAATTAAAACCGAAAAGTTGCAGAGCAATAAAAATGCGTTGAAGATAAGATTCCAACCAGACAAAAATCTAACCCCAAAAGGAAGAGCAATTCCAATGAAATAGTTTAGCTAATCAGACTGTAAAATTGCAGCCGGACGACAACTGAATCATTGCCAGTAAATCGAGGCATTCAATTAAATTCAAGCCCTGGCAGAAGCCACAAAAACCAACGAGAGCCAACAGCATTTTCTATGAATTTGCAGTAAAAATGATTTTGAATAAGAATGAATGAAAAGCTAAAACCATAAAATATTTGCAATCAAAGCAGGAAAAGGCTGCAACAACTAAATGAAAGACCATGAAATACATTTCACCATAAACTATGCAAGGAGATTTGCATAGAAAAACAATAACAAAATGCAGCAGGAGCTGCAGCAGCTTCCGTTGCACTTGCATTAAAGAAATTAAACTTTTTGAAACTGTGAGGAGAGAGAGGGGGAGGAGAGAGAGAGAGAGAGAGAAGAGTAGATAGCGTCGTCTTGATATGGGAATTGTTTGTGGCTTAGTCCTTTTCAATGCCTGGGCAAACAACTTAGCAACTTTTGCCCCAAGGTGCCAGCAGAGAGAGAGAAAGAGAGAGGGAGTCTCTCAGAGTCATATTTATGTTAGCATGCCAATGTGGGCGGCAGACACGCCCAGCAGCTTTTTGTCAATTTCACATGCACGGCGCCTTTCATTGCCATTGCGAATTGCTCCTGCAGGGCAAATATCCTGCGCACGAAACGTGCCCAAGTCCTGGCCAGTACACTAAGATAGAGAAGGACAAAGAGAGAGAGAGAGAGAGAGAGACAGAGAGAGAGAGAGAGAGAGAGAGAGATGCATGTGTTTATATAGATAGCTGCATGCACATGGCAAATAAACAAACACAAAGCCAGGCAATGAGCCAGCCTCACTGAATGCGAATTGGAATCGCAACCGGCATAGTCGAAGCGAAGTCGCAGTCTCTTTGGACATGAAAAGTCGAGCAAGCTATCAAAATGCAAAGCTTGACTTGGACCTGACAGGCAATCGGGTAGATCGCCTATATAGAGATATGGGCGAATGTTATGAGAATAGCCAAAGAATAGCTTGAGATGAAACTGAAAGGCAGTTTAATTTTAGAGAGATACAAAAAAAATTTAATAATAATCAATATATATAAAAAATAAATAAATAAATGTTTAAATAAAAAATAAATAAATAAAAAATAAATTTGAAATAAATAAATAAAAAATAAACAAAAAAATTAATAAAAAAATACAAAATTAATAAATAAAAAATAAATTAAAAAAATTATACAAAATTAATAAATAAAAAATATATAAATAAAAATTGAAGTCGACAATTAATATAATATTATTATTAGCCCGATTTAGATATTTTAATAACCAGCTTTATCCCAATTTGCCATATTGAATTATGAAGGATAGAAAGAAGAATATAAATTGTAGAAACTAAAAAAAAAATAAAAATTTAGATTTTTTTAATTTATTTATTACTATCTTTAGTCTAATTATAAATTAAACCATGAAATAATATAAAGTTAATGTTAAAGATGTGAGGGAAGGCAAATGTTAATAATAGCAACAAGAACAGAATGAGAAAAAGAGAGAGGAAGAAATAAAGAAAAGAAAGGATTGGGACGATTTTCCGGTTTATAAAATTTATGCACCTGATCACACCCTGTCTCTAATTGTATGATATCTCTAAGAAGTTAGCTAACATTTACCCAAGGCCAAGTCAAAGCAGTGTCTAGCTGTTTATATTAGCTAGGTGAATCTCTGCTCTATACTGCAGCAGATATGCTTGGCAGAAGAACATTCTCTACTTCAATTTCAAGACTTACATATAAATTTATCTATTGCCCTCATCTAGATTCATCTCTTTACCATGCTTTTACCTCCTCTACAAATTCTAATATTTACAGAGTATTTCCCAGTCGATCAACTCTATATTTGCCCGCTTCTATAGCTGAATTTTTTGCTGCCTAGTCTCGTTGCCTTTGGCTGGCTCAAACTTCCAGCAAGTTGCAACAAAATGCAAAATGTGATTTAATGCGCTTTGGTGTCGCATGCTAATGAGCCAAGTTTGTGGCACAGTTAAGCGCATGTTGTTGCAGCTTTTGTGGCACGTGCCACGAGCTCAGCACGCGCTGCCCCCCGAAAGATGCACGATACACTCAGCAAACAGAAAAGAAAATAGAGAAAATATAGAGAAAAACTGGGCCTACGTAACGGCTGTGTGCCTCGCTTACCCAAGACTTATTATTACTATATGCAAAATAGTTTTTCCTCAGCTCCGGCTTAAGCTGATTTATAGACTGAGCCGGAGATGATGTCGTGCTAATTGTGTGCCCAAAGCTCGTCACAGCTCGAGTTTTGACAGAAAACGTGACAGGCGGTAACTCAGGTCCACAAATTGCCAGAGCACAACAAATTGAGCTTTAAAATATGTGCAAGCAAAGCCAAGAATGTATATTGCAGATACAAGAATTTATGCAATTTTTATTTTGATATATATTTATATACTTTCTCATTCAATTGGCATCAAACATTTTTCACATTTTGCAACTGTTGCATAAAAAACTGTTTTTTTGAAAAGCCAAAATCAAATTGTTTTGCAATCGAGTTACACTAAAAGCTCAATTGATGTTTGCGCATAATTGTAATGGAATTTGCGTTGAAATATTTCATTAAAATCATTTTTATATACATTTTTTATGGCCAATGAAATGGGCAGTCGGACTTTTAGTTTTTTGTGCAGATGCAGGCCATGGGCAAAGGTTGGCGAAGTAAACCTTATAAAAAATATATATACATATGTAAATGTTAATCTATTTTATATCAACATGACGAGCTGAGTCGATCTAACTTTGTTCTTCGGTTCATCTACAGGAACGTAATGAAATATCTCAGAGACTTACACTCTATATAATATATGTACATATATTATTATATTCATATAGTACAAGTTTATATTTTCAATCGAAAACGTATTCGATAATAGTTTATAAAGATAATATTCTTCAATTTGGTTATTATATCTATATTAAATATTAAAAGCATAAATTGAAGACGATGAAAGATAGATTTACATATACTACATAGTTTTCTTTGACAACTACAAAAATTAAATTTATTTTTTCTTTTTTATTTATATTTATCGATATTTTCTCTCATCTCTCAAAAATTTTATATATATTTTTAAAATAAAATACTATTACATTATTATATTTATTTATAATTATAAGTATATTTATATAAGTTTTATATGTATTATATTTATATTTTTATTATTATTATTATTATTATTATTATTATTATTATTATTATTATTATTATTATTATTATTATTATATTTATATTACTTTTATTGTTATTATTTAATTTTTTTTTATTTAATAATTTTTTTTTAAATTATTTTTTTTTATATTATTAAATATATTAAATTAATATTTATTAAATATTTCAAATAGTTAAGAACTAAATTATATTTTCAATTATTGTTATAAGACTTCAAAATCTATTCTTAAAGAATCCATTTAGCCCTAAGCATAGTTCATGTAGTTACGAAAATTTCCATGAGTTATTGAACTCTAAATCATTTTGTACTCGCAACAGTAATCCCAGGAGAGTTTAGTGTGCATGACAAGCGCGTCTAGAGCCAATTTAATTAAGATACAAACAACATATTCGTTATGGTTGCTTTTCAATTAATCGCTTTGAGCATGCAGCCAGAATAAGTCAACGACTCTTCAAGATTTCAGGCTGTTGGCAGCTGGCAGCGAGACACGCACTTTAAGGCCAAAAACTGAATCCGAGTCGTGGGGAGTTTGGCTGGCTGGTGCGCGCAGGTAACGCTAACTGATAATCACTCAATTTGCTCCAAGGCACAAAAACTATGAAGTTCACTCAACTTGGCTGTAAGATAATGCGAAGGAGGAGACGCAAGAGGGGGGAGGGGGCAGCTTGGGAGCGGGAAGATTGGCAACTTGGTGGTAAACAACAGCAACCAAAAGAAGCCAACGCCTGCGAGCCATTTAGAATAAAACAGCAAGGAAGGCTGAGTGGAGTGCACCAAATTGGCATTACCGTGGAAAAGTAGAAGGTAGAAAGAGAGGGCGAGAGAGACAGGGGGGAAGAGGGGGAGGCAGGGCATCTGCCATGCAAAATAAATGTTGTAAGCGTAAACATTGCTTAGCGCTGGCAACAATGCGGGGCAGCAACACGTTCAGCTCAGGCAAATGCATAATGCAGCAGCAGCGGCAGTCGCAGAAGGTTCAACTCGGAAAAAAGTAAAAGAAAAGCAAAAGAAAAACAAAACATAAATGGAAAACACAAGAGAAAAATTAGTTACGCCAAAAGCGGTTGGCAGCGACGTTGAGCGCTCTGGATGGATACCATGCTAAATGTCTGCGGGGCACGATTATCATGTATATAAGGCCGAGGCCGAGCTGGCAGTGGAGGTGGCACCTAGACAGGACTGCCATGCCCCGCCCCGCCCTGCACTGCACTGGGTGGAGCTCTGCTCCCTGCTCTACTCTGCATTCCGTTGCTACTTACTTAAATCCCATGCACGGCCACTACATTAGCGGCATCAACTGCGACGAGAGACGTTCAGGAAAGTGTTGAGCTCGTTATGGCCCACAAACAGGGCTGGGTTAAGGGTATGAAGGGGATTTTAAAGCAGCTTTTTTTTTTGAGCAGTAGAAAGTATCTAGATACTTGGATTACTCTAAGCAACTTTATTTGTATTATTATTAGCAAGTATTTTATTTCATTATTACTATTAGCATTGACATTGTTAGTGTAATTAGTATTGATATTAGTATTAGCATTAGCATTAGCATTAGCATTAGCATTAGCATTAGCATTAGCATTAGCATTAGCATTAGCATTAGCATTAGCATTAGCATTAGCATTAGCATTAGCATTAGCATTAGCATTAGCATTAGCATTAGCATTAGCATTAGCATTAGCATTAGCATTAGCATTAGCATTAGCATTAGCATAAGCATTAGCATTAGCATTAGCATTAGCATTAGCATTAGCATTAGCATTATTATTATCATTAGACACGAATTAGCATTGCCAGTATCATTAGCTATGTTTATATTATTATTATTATTATTATTATTATTATTATTATTATTATTATTATTATTATTATTATTTGTCTTATTCTTATTCTTATTATTATTATTATTATTATTATTATTATTATTATTATTATTATTATTATTATTATTATTATTATTATTATTATTATTATTATTATTATTATTTTTATAATTATTATTATTTTTATTATTATTTTTATTATTATTATTATTATTATTATTATTATTATTATTATTATTATTATTATTATTATTATTATTTTTTTTATTATTATTATTATTATTATTATTATTATTATTATTATTATTATTATTATTATTATTATTATTATTATTATCATTATTATTATCATTATCATTACCATTTTCAATCCTTGCTCTCGTTCATCTTTTATCCACTCAAAAAGGGTCATGACTCCTTTACTTATCTAATTTTTAATCTTAACGCTACTTATAGCTAACATGCCTCAATTAGGGTGGGTAGAGCATGAAAGCTTCGGCGTGAAATTGTCAGCCGATGATTTTTTTATTTTTGCGCTAAAGGCTTCAGGCATTTTGCATAATTCTAAAGTCAAGCCGCGAGTTGGCGGCCAAAATGTGGCCAAAATGTCGGAATGACACACGCTAGCAGGCGTGGATCTGTTGAGGATGCGGATGAGGATGCAGTCGCAGTGGCAGTGGTAGTCTTTGGCTTTGGCTTTGGCTTCGGCTTCGGCTTTAGCATTGGCTATGGCGGTTGCATGCCTCAGTGCGCCTAAGCTCCGTTTGATGGTTGACGTTGTGAAGCGTTCGTGGCCTGGAGGCGTCTATGAAGCAGAAGCAATAGCAATGGCAATGGCAATGGAACGGCAGTGGCAGTGGCACCGGCATTAATAGCTGTGTGTGCAACAATGCAGCCATGTTGCAACACTTGGTTGCGGATTTGGCGACATTGTCGCATGATTTGAAGATTTCCAGCTGGCGACAAGTTATCAAGACGAACGTGACTAGCAAACAATTGGCTTAACTTTTCTTTCTACTTCTACTTCAGCTGCCGCTTCCACTCCGTCTGCGAGACGCTAAGCCAAAGCCAAGAAAGTTGCCACTGACAGGCGATAGGGCGATAGGGCGTTTAGTCTGAAATTGTGCCACACAACTTTGTCAAATGTTTGTCTGTGTGTGTGTGTGTGTGTGTGTGTGTGTGTGTGTGTGTGTGTGCGTGTGTGTGAGAGCAATGCAAATTGCGAGTGCCGAACGAATCCTGTGGGCTGCAAAACAAAGCGAAGCTAATCAAACTCTTGCGGAAACTTTAAAATAAAAAACTTTGCACAAATATTGTACGAGGGAGCCGTAGTTGAGATGCCAAAGGAATGCAGTTGCCGCAGATGATGATGATGATGATCTTCCTGCACACATATTAAACAGCAGAGATGCTGAAGTAGGTGATGCTGTTGAAGTAGGTCAAGATTCTACATAAAAAATGTAGATTCTTTTTATAGAAATATGCATTATAATTGGAGCAAAATGCCATTGGATGATTACTTTTGGCTCATAAAGTATACAGATATACCATATATCTATCCCTACCTATAATCAAAAATTGAGCATCAACTTATTTCAGCTCGATATGGCTAACTTATGGCGTTTAGATAGTTAAGAAACTCGAAGGCTGTCTCAAACTTCACTCAAGTAGTAATTTTGATAGAAAATATGAAAGCTGACAGTTCAGGGTTATTAATCATAGAGCGCTATATAAACGACATAAATCAATAAAAAAGTTTACAATTTTTCATTGTAAACCTGTGTTTTCTATCGAAATTAGATCTTGCGTGAATTTTGGGACATAATTTATAGATGTAAATTAAATTAATTTTGAGTCTGTGGGAAATAGTGGCAATCTGTGCTGGGCACAGCTGGAATCTGTCACTGAAAAAATATGTTATACTGGCAACAAAAAAAAGGTGGAGGTGAGGGAGTAAGGCTATATTCAAAATGTTGACAAGGTTAGTGACTAAAGAAAGTAATGATAGAATAAGTATTATAAACAAATTTGCTATTAAAAGAAAATAAATATGAAACATAAATTACAAATATATATATTATGCTCAAATTCATAGTTTATACTTCTAGTTATCAAGTTATGTTTATTTTCTATCAATTTCGTACTCAGTTTTTTCCTACTAAGTAAAAGAAAAATTAAATTTTGCCCAACATATTTTCTATAAACAAAAGCTAATATTTTTGATAATATTTTTCCTTAAAAAATTTTTAAATATAATTTAACTTAAATTTTAACCTCTCAGCAATATGAGGTAGAAGATATATACCAGGTAGAAGATATATCCATGTACCCACACTTCTTTCCCTCAGTAAATTCAAAGCCTTCTTCAGCCAACAAATTTATTATTTATCAGTTTAGCTGTTCAGCAAGGCACATTCATAGCTTTGATCTCTGATCTTGTGGCAGAGCAAAGAAAAGCTTTTTATTTTTCATCAATTTCTATTATTAACACAGCCAATCTTTTGTGTATTATGAAGTCTCGTTCTTTGAGCCAACTATTGCTAGTTGCAGACAGCTCATGTGAATCATTAAGCAGGCAGTTAAATGATCTTATGAGGTCATCCAGCTGTTCTATTTTCTAGCCCTCACCTCCAGCAACAATGAACGTTAATGAACTGTTGCTTTATTTTCACGGGCCATGCAAAAAAATAAAAAATAATTGTATAGAAAAGAATATGAGAAATCAGCGAGCGAGCGAGCGAATTGATAAAAAAATGCCTGAAGAATTGGGCTTTGATCATGAGCTGAGTTGAGCGTGGAGAGAGAATGAGACTTCATCTATAAAAGGCACTTGCCAAAGGTCGTGAGCATAAATTTCAAAATTGTTTTCGACGTTATTAAAGCGTCGCCAGCGTCTAGAGAACAATTCGCCAGAATGAGCCAGCGAAACGAGCCAACGAAAGGCATTGATGAAGTACATCAACATGAGCCGAGGCGGCCGACGAGGCAGCAGCAGCCAGTGAAGATTGCGATGGCGACCTCATATGCCACAGGGCAAGTTTCGGCTTGGCAACTTATGGCAGACCAGGAAGGCAGCAGGCAGGCAGCGGCGCGCATTGAGAGTGGCGACTGGCGACTGTAGCTGGAGCTGGAGCTGGAGACAGAGCTAGAGCCAGAGCCAGAGCCATGCGATGCTGTGCGGGTGATAAGTAACATGAATCACGTTTTATTTTGCCTTTGTACTTTAACGATGCAGTCACCGACGTGGGCTGTGAGGATGCCTCTCGACTCAATGGCTGACTGACTTCGACTTCGACTGAGACTTCGACTTCGACTGGGGACTATGGACTGGACTGGGTCTTTGGCAA
Organism: Drosophila paranaensis; assembly: GCA_035047545.1. Taxonomy (NCBI): domain Eukaryota; kingdom Metazoa; phylum Arthropoda; class Insecta; order Diptera; family Drosophilidae; genus Drosophila; species Drosophila paranaensis. The sequence continues at coordinate 5,746,384 of JAWNPL010000145.1, read as the reverse complement.
AGGTCAGACCATACTACAAGTCAGAGCTCCCAGTGCCCGAGCTCTCGACTCGACTCGACTCGACTTGACTCGTTCCCAATGAGTCGTTGCTGCAATTTTTATTTACCTTTTGTGTACTTTTGCTGAGCTGAAGTTCTGCTCAGGTTTTGTATTATGCCCAGAGCGTTGCTGTTTTTTGTTTTGTTTTTTTTTTTTGCTTTTTCAGTTCCTTTTCATTTCTTTTGTTGCTGTGGCTGTTGCCATGCCTTGGAACGTGAGAATTTAATATTTCTTTTCATTAGCCACGGTCGTTGAGGGCTTGGAGTTGTGGCTAAAATCTGGCTGTAACTAGACGAGGGAGCGAGGGAGACACAGGCGACACTTACAAATTTCATGGTTCTATTTAAGGGAAGCAAAAAGGTCACAGCGACTGTGTAACAAATGGCATATAAATTATGCCGAAAGGCCAATGCCGAAACTTAAATTTAAGGCGGGCTTTGCGAGATGAAATATTGGGACAAAAGATTGTCGACTGGATTAGCAAATGGCTTTATCTAAGTCGAATGGCGGACGTACGAGGAGCATACCCTGTACCGAACTGAGCTTGGGGCGAGTCGTAGGTGCTAATATACCCCATGAAAACTTTGTTTATATGCTCATAGACTCTGAAAAGGGAATCTCAGCTAGCCTAATGGCTCAAAGTTGAGCTGCGACCTCTGGCATACTCTCACTTTCCCTCCTCCTCCTCCTCCTCCTCCTCCGCCTCACTCTCTCTCTTCATTTGGGCGCTAAAAAGAAATTATGACAATTAAGGGAAGCACGCGCCATTCGCTAACCGCAACATAAATCAGATTAAGGCCCAGTTGGCTGCCGCCTCCTTCGGCTAGTCCTGGAATGTGACCACACGCTGACAGCCTTTGTGGCATTCGCTTTAATTACTGAGCGTGGCAAAAACAACTTTTTGGCCACCTGCTGCATGCTTTACGAGCGTATCTAACTTGGCGCCCAGCCGACTATTACACCGTCCGATCACAAGTAGTTTCCTCGACTCTAGTTGAGTTCGGTTTGGTTTCACTCCAGAACTCAGCGTGCGGCCTCATCAGTGCTCGCCTTTTATGGCATCTCTGCATAAAAATTTGCAGCCCGTTTCATCATGCGACTCACATTTGAATACATCTATGGCAAAAACACTAAAAGCCTCAACTTTATCCATAAACCCGCAAACTTGAAAGCCAGCCTCCATCGATTGGCTGAGTTATGCGCGCACTTTCGCATGCCGTGGCTACTAACTGCTGGCTGCTGGCAAGTGAAAGGGTATATTGGTTTGGCATATACATATATATTTTACAATTTTATGAAAGTTGAAATAATTTATGATACATCTAATAATTGTAATTGAAATGTGTATAAATATTTATTTTTGTGGATTTACGGCGTTGGGTAAAAGCTCAATTTTAGTTTTTTTTTTAATATTAAATATATTTCTGGTTGTTGTCTTGACTAATTTATTATTTTATATTATAAAATAAATTTATAAAATAAAATAATTGGGTGCTCGACTATTTACTTTAAAATAAATGAAATATTAAAGTAAATAAGGTTAATATCTAAATATATTTATTAGGTGCTAGTTATATTTAACTACAGCAAAGTTGAGGCAGAAAATTTATAAATTTTATTGGTTTAGTTTTTTAAATTTTCATTTTCATTTTAAGGGAAATTTAATTGCAAAGAAAACTTCATTAGGTCAGCAATGCTGATATTTATATAGTTATTTTATATATTATATATATATATATATATATATATATATATATATATATATATATATATATATATATATATATATATATATATATATATATATATATACACATATATTTATATATATATACATATATTTACATATATTTTTATCTTTTAATTTTTTTATATACACTTTAATATTTATATATACATATTTTTTTATATATTTTCAGATAAAAAATCTTCAGTTAAAATGAAAATAAAGGCGCACAGGTAAGTCTGGTTTGAAATCAAATTTTTGTTAGAATTTATAAAAATATATAATATATGTATATATTTAATATATTAATGATCTAAAATATAAAATTTAATAATTAATAATACTAAATAATTAAATCTGCTTCAAAATAAAAATTTCTGTGGCATATATGATAATATATGATATACTTTAAACATATTAATAATCTAAAATATATATTTAACATTAATTTTCTTAAATATATACTAATTTAAAAATATATATGTAAACAATTTAAAATATTTATTAAATATAAAATTTATAAATATTTACATATATAATATATTTCTCAAATAAATTGTTTGACTTATTTTAGATATATACTCTATATGTAGGTTCTACTATGATTATATCTACTTGATGTATATTTATTATTTTGGGTATTTCTTAGTCGAGCAGCTTATGCTCTCTAAAACTGTGTCGCTTGCTTTCACTCTTCCTCTCTGTCACTCCCTCTCCTCCCTCCCTCTCTCTCTCTTCATTCCTGCCTATCTCATTGCTCATTTCATCAAATTGCCCGCGATAGGCATAAAATTTTACAACATTTTCCACAATCGAACTCAATTCATTTGCAGTTGTAACTTTTTGTTTAGCCCATTACGCAGGGGATGCCCCGTCCATCGATCGAGCCACCCCTACCCTACCCCCTGGCTGCTAGGTGTGGGGCCACCCTTTCGAGTAGGCAGTGCATAAACAAGTCAACTGTTTTCTCAGCTTGCCAAATTTACAGATGATATTTTCATTGCGTTATTTGCGATGCCATTAAAATCGATTTCGAAAAACTTTTGCCCCAACTGTCATTAGTATTGTTAGTGCTAGTGGTGGGACTGGGGCTGGTGCTGGGGCTGGGGCTGGGGGGTGGCTGCAAAACTTTATCAATTTGTGGGCGCGGCTTTGGCTAATAATTTATGCTATTCCGTGCAGAGTTCACTAATGGCATTGTCATGGCCCGGCCATGACTCATCATAGATAAAGTTTTTGCCGTCTTTCGTCAGAGTTTTGGGATTTTGGATTTTGGATTTTCCGATTTTCGGTGGAAATTTGTTTTCATTCAATTGTTTGTCTTCATTTCCGTTGGTTAACTCTCTCTGATTGACATTCATCAGCAGCTGCCCCATCATCGTCATCATCATTTATTCATTTCGGCCAAGTTGAAGACGTCAGCCACGTCGAGAATTTAATTGACTGCTGCGACACAAATTAGCAGCCCACAAAAGTGCCAGCAATTGTTGGCAGCTGACAAATATTGGCACGCCCAGCCTCTCGAATCCGCTCCCCCTCGATTGAAGTTTGCACTGATTCACGCCGGGATGCCGTTTGACGACCGCTGCGCAATTTGCTGCGACGATCGAAGAAAATTGTGCTGGGCTCTCGAGCTGCTCGAGTTGCCCTCGCCGGGGCCATAAGTTGCCTTCGCAATTAACTTTTTCATTGTTTGCCTAAGCCATGGGCCTCCTTCCTACCTCCGCCCTCCCCCTGTGTAGTTTCATTGAGCTCCAATTGGCCGCAGCTGTTCAGATTTTTTGTGCAGCAGTAAGAACTAGCTCGCCTCTCCATTAGCTTGGCTATTTGGCCATTGGCTAATTGAAAATTCCAATTAAATGAGTTCAGTTTTCACAGTTTTCTTTCTCTCTCTCAATTTGAGTTCTTTCGGCTCTGTCACAGGCAAAGCATTTGCAATTAATTTAATGAAAATCTCAGCGCACTACACGATATTTATCACAGGAATAGAATAGACTAAAATTTTGCTTGCCGCTCTCATGTGGAGCTCAATTTGGAGCTTCGCTTGGCTTTGAGCTCGGCGCGCTTTTTGCGAAAATCGGCAATTCTGCGGCGGACACTCAGCGCCGTACGCTGGCCCACGTCCAGGTGAAACTTGAGCTCCGACCTCAGGTACTGCCAGGCGTTGCTCATGCTGAACCACATGCCCGTCATGTAGCGGGAGAAGTCCGTCTTGTCCGCCGGCTGGCTCTGGCGCAGCAAGTCCGTGTAGACATAGATGTGCGCCAAGGCCACCGAGAGCACCGTCACAACTAGCCAGAATTTGACAGACATCCTCTTGTGTAATTGGATGTCGAAATAGTTATAGTGTACGTAAATATATGTAGAATGTGTGGAATGAAATGAAGTCCCAGATTTATGGAAATATGTTGCCATGGCTACTTGAGCTGCCTCTCGAAGCAGCGCCCGAAAGTATGCTACGAACACGGAAACATTCCCAGCTGCCGTTTGTCCCATTTCTTCTTTTTCTCTTCCTCTTGAAACCACACAAAATTCACACTTTTATTTTTAGTAACTTCCACAGCGTGCAACATGCAACAGCGGACTCTCCACTCATATGTTTTCTTTCAGACTTTCACGCTAGCCCACACAAGGAGAAAAAACTGCAATACAAATAATAAAAGCTTAAAATATAAAAGAGAATCGCAGCTTAACGACAATGTAATGCTCTAGGGACTTTTGGTGAATGTAAAAGAAAAGCGCTCGAGCTCATATTGATATTAAAGTTATTTTATCAAGTTGAAAAGGAATCCTTTTTTTCATTTAAGATATGACAATTCGTTATAATAATAAAAGATTAACTTTTGGTTGCTATATGTAAAAAATATAATTAATGTTTTTTTTGCTAATCAAAGGAAGTTTTAAATATTAAAATTTAATTTTTAGATAATTTTAATTTAATTTTTAAAGAAAGTTTTTAAAAATTTTCTTTAAATAATTTAAAAATTTCATTTAATGAGAAAAGAAATATTTTGTATAATTTTTGAATGTAATTTATTTTTTTTTTTTAGAATATTTTAGATTTTATATACACAATTCTGCTCACATTTTATATTAAAATTATATTTATTATAATATATGTATTTTGCAGAAAACGCTCTAAGCTTTGATGAATATTTCTTAAACAGAGATTAGTACAAAGGAATTTACATCTACAGGAATATATATTTTCTATATATACAAAAAATATATTTAATATATATATAATCGAAGTACATGTAAAATAAATATGTCTTAATATTTAATATATATAGTTTTTTACATAAAAAATATACTATATTAATTTGTATTATTAGTGTAAAATAAATATATAAATATAATCATATATATTTAAAATTTATATAATATATATTTTATATATACTTTAATGAATATATATTTTAGTTTTAGAAATATTTATTTTATATTTGAGGTATGTATATATTATCAAACAGAAAATAAATATTTCTAAAAATGTAATATATATTTATTTTTTTATGTATAAAATGTATATTGTATATATTTTAAATACATAAAAATATCTTTTATAAAAATACTCAATATATAAAATATATTTGTTATATAAATATGTTATTAAACGTATTGTTAGCATAAAATAAATACAATATATAATATAAATATATATATTTTTTATATAATTCAAATTATAATTAAAATAAATATTTCTAAATACATAACATATACTTTTACTATGTATAAAAATATATATTTTATAAATATTAAATATTTAAAATATATTTATTATGCATTTATAAGCCCAATTACAATATTTTATAGACAAATTGCTGTAACTTACCTTGAGTGTCTAATCTGTCTAATGCTTATATGTTTGAATTTCATTTTTCTGCACTGCTTCATTAGCTAAATTCGTATGCAACTTGCTTTAATGTTTGTGTATTCTTTTCAATCTCACACTTGCCCTTTCTCTAGTCTATTATGCCCACTCTTATTTAGGGCATTTTCAAAAACTTGTAGAGAAAATAGAAAAGTTCATTGCAAAAACATTTTTGCCACATTAACGCTTGCACACGCCCGCGCCATTTTGAGCACACTCTCACATACACCTACACACACTCTCTCACACTCTCTCACACTCTCTCACACACTCACACTCGCACACATTAATAACTTTTTTATGGCGGTCACATAAAAACGCAACAAAACTCGCCGCCATATTGAATGTTTTTTTTCTTCCGCTTCTTTTTGTTTTGTTTTTGGGCCAAACTTTTGGCTGCATTTGTAGTTGGCTTTGTTGTTGTTGTTGTAGTTGTTAAATCGCACACGTGTTTTGTAAAACAGCGCCATATCCTTCATATCCTTGCGTACATGTCCCGCTGTGTGCGTGCTTCCTTCGCTGAGGGAAGGGGCGGTGGGAGAGTGGAAGTCGTAGCATGTCTGGTTGCCAAGGAGCGCAGATTTGCTGGCCCTCGTTTTTAACTGCAATTTGTTGCTAAGGCGCTTAGGCCACGCCCCCGCCCCCATCCGTGGCGCCTGTGGCCCACTCACCGCTCATTCGGACCGCTAACGTGCTGTAGTCCTGGATTTTATTTGCTGCTCGCATGTGTTTCGCTTGTGGTATTATTTCTTTTTATAGTCGGGAGTATTTAGAAAACAAGTGTAATCAAAATTATATGGGCGTGTGGCTTTGCGGGCAGCTGGCCGGTAGTGGGTGCCAGCCTGCCACGCCTAGCAGCCCACTCGTAAATTTCAACGCTTACGGCAATGTGGCTCAAGTGTGGATCGCAGTTGCAGCACTCTTCCTCACTCTCTTCCTCTCTCTCTCTCTCTCTCTCTATCTCTCTCTCTCTCTATCGCTGCGGGTGTTTGGCAAGTTATGATTGAATTTGAAGCTGCTTTGTGGCTAGCTTTTAAAGTGCCACTCTGCATGTGTGTGTGAGTGTGAGTGGGCTAAGCCTTCGCTCTCGCTGCTTGTAATGAGAAAAGTTTTTTGGTCGACCAACACACGAGACAAGTGCTTATTGTCTGCAATGCAATTAGTGGCGGATGAGCAACAAAACGCTCGCAGCAAACTTAAACTTCCTCGAATGCCAAACAAATCAAATTATTCAGATGAACTTGAGCTGGGATTTCCAGGAATTCCACATGCAATTGCTGAGTTGCTGTAGGCTGATCTCCATATCTCTCTGGCACTTCCAATGGAAGCTACCTGATATTTTAATATATATAAATAAACTCTATTGCTATTGCCTTCATTACAGCTAAGACTGAAATTGTAGATACTTACATGCATATATTTTCCATAATACCTATAAAATGCCTAACGCAATTTAAATGTTAAAGCCAAAGAGTTTAAAAGTAGATAAGCTAAAGATCCCTTCTACTGAATCTAGGGGCGCAGGCGATCTCCTTCGTATAATCGAGAAAATCAGTCTTATTACTTGTATATAGTATCTAATAGATACTATCATTCATATGTATTTAAAAAAAATTACAGAAAAAAACTACCCATTAGCTTTATACTTTTTAAGGGTAAATAATGCTAGAATTTTTGTTATAAAATATTGGGAATAAGTGAAACTTTGCATACTCAGGCGTATTCTCCCATTATCAGGTATTATATTTTCATTAAAACGGCCCTTGAGGCCTGGCAAAATTATATAAAATATCAAATTTATAGCAAACGGGCTCATATTTTTCAATAATCAACTTGCCTAACTCACTTCTTTCATCAATTAGATAAACTATTCTTTAGCTCTCTTTGTGCAAAACAAAAATAAAATATCTAAAATATTCATTTGCCTCGAGCAATCGATAAATATTTCATCCCACAAGATTTGCTCCGATGCAAATATTCTTCAGTTGCAGCTCAATTAAGAGTTTTTCATCCCAGCTGAAATGAATTTGGGCCTAAGATGAAATTCAAATGCATTTCACATTCAGTCTTTAACAATAAAATAAAGTTTTATTTGTTCATATTGTTGTTGTTTTTGCCATTTGTTATTTAAATATGTATACACACTTATAATTGTTTATTTGCTTAATATGCTTTAATTGTTGCTTTTGCTTTGCTTTTGCTTTTGCTTTGCTTTTGCTTCTCTATTTTACAACGACTATCATAATTGAATTTCATGTGAGTTTTCCTTTTGTTCACTTAAATGCTATGCGAATATTTTGCACTCTACAATTACTAAAAAATCATTATTGAGAATTTACAGTAAACAAACTAAACGAAATGCTCAACAGTAGTTAACAAACACACATTTAAATGGCAGTAATTGTTTTTCTTTTCTCTCTTTTTTTTTTTAGTTACGCAAATTTATTCTTGAGTTTTCGTTTTGAGTTTAGAGTTCTTAAGTTTTATGACTACAACGTCATTAAAGATTTAATAAAACAAACGCGTTTGGCTTTGAATATTAATTAGTTTAACAAATTAATCATAATTATACAATTACAAGTTTCGCACATGGAGGACATTTATTGCTAAGTAATACATTTATATATGTAAGGATATATACTAGATACATATATGCATATAGTAAGTAGTTGCTATATATTTCGTTTAATGATTTTTAATTATTTATTTTTAATAAGCTGCGATTTTATTTTACATTTACTTTTAATTCAATTTTAAGCAGTTTTAGTTTTTTTAAGCATTTTTTTTAGATTTTATTTAATTTTTTTCTTACATTAAATTGGCTGTGAAACTCTGACAGCAGGCGAACAAATTATGGGAAATATCATAAATAATTTATGTGAATTTTGTAGGCGAACTTTGTGAACTTTGAACTGAAGCAGTCAGAGACTCACAGCAAATCTTACAGTTAATATCCTAAAGAGCTTAGACACACATACAACTACATATATATTTATATATATTTATATATAGTATACATATACTTAATTAACTTTAGGGCACATTTAAAGCTTTCACAAATAAAATTGTTCAAAAAACCTACTTAAATGCAAACTTATTCGAATTGAATGCGTCTGTGGAGCAGTAGACTGAAGATGCAACAGAAAGAGAGAGAGAGAGAGAGAGAGAGAACGAGCGATAAAACTCTTATACAATTCGTATACCATTTGCGAACGGAAACGGAAATGGAAATGGAAAGCGGAAGCATGAGCCATAAGAGCACTAGCATACTAAAATACTAGAATTTTATCATTAGCTTATCAATTAAAATGTTTTGGTTCAACAAGAAAGCGCAAAGCCTTCATATACAATATCTATATATATATCTAAATATATATATATGTGTTTAGGTAAATAACTAAATATTAAACAATAGCTTAGGATAAACTTTTGATTACGCTTGATGGGTAGGGCAGACCGGGGGCATTATGAACTTTATACAAAGCTGTTCGAGGCTAAGCTACGACTACTTGTTCTCTTTCTTCTTCTTCTTCTTCTTCTGGGTCTCTGAACGTGTTCTCGTGGCAGGGGGGACTTGGGGGACTTTACGTGCTAAAGGCTAAGTAACTCTCGTTAGCCGCCACCTCAGCCGCCGCCGCCGCCGTCTCATACTAGACGTACGCCTGGGCCCGGGTGCGTGGCTCCTTGCCCTGGAGCCGTTCCACGAAATTGCGCCAGCTGACCATCGTCTTGCTGGAGTAGAGCCAAACGCTGGAGGTGACGCCCACGAGCATGGAGCACAAGTACTTGACCATGTAGATCTGGAAGATGGGCCGCGCCTCCGGCGTGCCAGGCGGCCGGGCAGCCGGACAGGGTATGGAGAAAGGCTTGCAGATGTCGCGATGCCACTGAATCATCCACTCATCAAAGTTATAATACTCGTAGAACAGGCAGCCCAGCAGGCCCAAGGCGGGCAATATAAACAGGCCCGAAAAGAAGCCGATGCGCAGCATTAAGCGCTCCAGCTTATCCGTCCGCTTGCCATCCGTCTTCATTACGGTGCGTATGCGGAAGAGCGAAATGAAACCAGCCAGCAGAAAGAGGGCGCCAATCGATAGATAAATGCACAGGGGTAGTATAAGGAAGCCGCCCAGGGAGTGGGTGTCCAGCTGACCGACAAAACAGACGCCGGAGAGGATGTCACCTGTAAGAAGAGAGGAGAGGGCATATTAGTATAAGTATAAGTATAAGTATAAGTATAAGTATAGGTATAAGTATAAGTATAAGTATAAGTATAAGTATAAGTATAAGTATAAGTATAAGTATAAGTATAAGTATAAGAATAAGTATAAGTATAAGTATAAGTATAAGTATAAGTATAAGTATAAGTATAAGTATAAGTATAAGTATAAGTATAAGTATAAGTATAAGTATAAGTATAAGTATAAGTATAAGTATAAGTATAAGTATAAGTATAAGTATAAGTATAAGTATAAGTATAAGTATAAGTATAAGTATAAGTATAAGTATAAGTATAAGTATAAGTATAAGTATAAGTATAAGTATAAGTATAAGTATAAGTATAAGTATAAGTATAAGTATAAGTATAAGTATAAGTATAAGTATAAGTATAAGTATAAGTATAAGTATAAGTATAAGTATAAGTATAAGTATAAGTATAAGTATAAGTATAAGTATAAGTATAAGTATAAGTATAAGTATAAGTATAAGTATAAGTATAAGTATAAGTATAAGTATAAGTATAAGTATAAGTATAAGTATAAGTATAAGTATAAGTATAAGTATAAGTATAAGTATAAGTATAAGTATAAGTATAAGTATAAGTATAAGTATAAGTATAAGTATAAGTATAAGTATAAGTCATCATTATTAGTGTACGCATAAAAGCTCTTATACACACTCTGACACACTTCAGTCTGATGCACTAGAAATTCATGAATTATTCAAATTTTCACAGCTTTAAGCTGTTTTCTCTTTGGCAAGTGAAATGCCTAATGCAGCATCTTAAGCTACCTAGAGTCAGGTTGCAGGTGGCACAGGTACCGGAGTTGTCTAAATGCAGTTGCAATCTAAATTGGGACAATTAATGAGTCCACATCACTCAGAAATGCAGCACAAATATTTGAGGCAAATATTCGGCTAAATGCCAATAGAAACGACATTTATGGCACAGATAGGCGCTGCAGCCTGCAGGGTGGCCAGCGGAGCTAGTTGCGGGCGGGCTGGGTGTAAAGATAAACAATGCTTAATTTTACTTTTACCTTTGGGGTAAATATTTACACAACGATTGCTTAAACAGTCACAGTGGAACAAAGTCGTCTCTTTTATCAAATAAACACACACACGCACACACATTGCTTCAAAGTCAATGTGCCGACGCTTGTTTAAACAATTTACAAGCAGCGCTGGCCCCTTGCTCCAGCCCTTGTCCATGTTTTCCCCCTATTGTGGCCGTTGTCATCCATCGACGCCGCAATGAATCGAACTGAACGAGTGTTGGGGAATTGTTCGTTGGCTCTTCTCATTAGCGGTGTATTTATAAACATGTTGCATGCTGATGCTGAGCTGGCTAAGCCGTCTGATTTGGCCAGCTTCGCTGCTCATAAATTATCGATTAGCTGCTGCCCCGCCCTTTCCTCTCCTCTCCTCTCTTCTCTCACTTTTTTATGAGATGCTAATTCTATTTTCACTTGAGGCTCGCGTGTTTGTTCCGCCTGATTGACTCTCGGCGACTTTCAATTAATTTGCCACTGCAGGAATACCCCTACTTAGCTTAATCAGTGACTAAATGTAAGCGGCGAGCTAGCTAGCTCCAGCTGCTCCCCCAGTTTAATGACGATCAATATATTCCAATTATATTAGCGCCCAGCTTATTTGCTGCTGTTAAAGCCAACAGATGGCGCTGCAGCTGATGCAATATCGGGAAATATTATTCTCCGCCATAAAAGTCATGTGCTGCGCCGCAGTTCTTTAGCAAATTAAGCGCAGCGAAATTTATAAGCGCCTGGAAAATGCAGATAAACGAATACAATAAATAACTGTGGGGAGTTGGTGCGGCACAGCAGGGAGTCGCAGCGGGCGAGGGGAGGAGCAGAAGTTGTAGCTGCAGCTGAAGCTGAAGCTGAAGCTGAAGCTGTGGCTGGACATCAAAGCGCGCCAATTGAATTGAAAACTAAAACCGAATGCGTTCCACGTTTCGCGTCCCACGTATTAAGCGATTTCCGCCACTTGAAACTGCAAATAAATCAGAGAACGAAACAGAGAGAGAGAGAGAGAGAGAGAGAGAGAGAGGGGGAGAGATAGAGAGAGTGAGCTCGAGCGAGTGGAACAAATGGAATACGAATGCCACCTGCCGCTGGAAAGGCGGCTACCGCCCGGTTTGAGCTCCACGATATTGATCTTAATTTGCGGCAGAGGAGCAAAAGATAGCTGAGCGTCAGATAGTGAAATAGTCAGAGAGTCGGGCCGAAATGAAATGATATTGAAAGGAAACCGGCCCCAGGTTCAGGTTCAGGCCCAGGCCCAGACCCAGGCCCAGGCAGCGGGGGCTTGTGCAATTGATAAATAAAGAGCAAAAGACAATTTGTGTCTGTTGGCGATGTGCGCAACCCGTTCCAGTTGCCCGAGTCCTTTCCAAGCAAACTTGTTTTGGGCAACTTGACAAAGGAGATTGAAGCAGCAGAGAAGAGTAGAGAACTTGCTGTGACAATTCACTACAACGACATCAACAACAACAGCAACAACTACAACAATTCCTGTCAATTGTTTTGTATGGCATGAGGAATGCGTGTTTTGGAACGGGTTGGGCCTTGAGCCAGTGTCTGAGTTCAGTTTCTGGTTCTGGCTCTCGTCTCTCCGGCCGTTTGTCCTTTGCGTCATTTGGGGCCCCGCATGTTGATGAAGTGCAGACAGCAAAATTCCATTTTTAGTCATGCCATTGCATTTGATTATAAACCAAACCGAACAGCAAAAAATAAAAAAAAAAAACATATTTATACAACAAAAAAAGGGAAAAGTTCTTTTGCCGGCAGCACAAATTGAAGAAATAGCAGGAGCAACCGCAGCAGCAGCTGCTTTGCTGCTCTCTGGAACAAGTTTCGTGTGGCAGGCAGCATCCACTCAAAAGGTGTTAATCTGTTGGCCAAATACGAATACGAAAACTTTTTACCCCAAGCCCTTTCAGCAGGTGAGACAGTCGAACAAAGGGCAGCACAGCCAATGCTCGAAATAGCCAAGCCATAATGAAGCCGACGCTGCCTCTGCCTCTGCCTCTGCCTTTGACTTTGATGCTGGACTCCAAATGAGGTGTCACCGCTGGATTGTCTATCAAAGGCCGGGCTTTGTCTATTTTTAGCATAGAGGTGAGAAGCGAGAAGAGCTCGTGGGACAATTTCCAGTTGGCATTTTTCTATAATTATTTGAAGGGGCAACAAAAAGTGAGAAGAATTATATATCTGTTCTCTGGGGCTAGACAGAGGTAAAAAGATACAAGAGCTGATGTTCCTATAGAGAGTTAATGAGATTTTTAAGAATTTCTTTTCCGGTCTTCAACTACTTAAGTTTTAAAAGAGTTAATTTAATCAATTTATGCATTGCTTGCGAAGCTTTCAAGTACTTTCAAAGCTCTTTCTAAACTGTCAAAGTTTTATGTTTTATTGTAGAAATAATTTCACTCTCTCTCTCTCTATGTTAACAAGAACTATACAGAATAATATACTCTATATATAAGTATACAGTATTTTAACTTCTGATCAGTTTTCCGTGCTTTGTGCTTTTACAGCTTTAATGTGCTTTAAAAGCGTTCTTTATATAAACTTTAACGACTTTAAAGCTTTAATACTTAAGCTGACTTTCCTTTTGGCTTTAATAAGTTCGAATAGCTTTCAAAGTCAACCCGCAAGTGCTTCACTGTACTCTGTAAAATTCTTGAATGAAAACTTTGCCCTGCTGCGCTATCGTTGGAAATTATCTGCGAGACAATTTATGACAGAGCTGTCAAAATGTTTATCTAACACTCGAGCTGCGTACCTTAAATGATAAAAGATAATGAGGCAAATAAACTTTTATGATGGAAGACAAATATGTTGGAGGGGTTAATAAACCGGCGATTCGAACTACTTGCAGTTGGAAGAGAAAGAGAAAAATACTAGAAGAAGAAGAGGAAGAAGCAGAATAAATTGTAAAATAAAAGCAAACGGAGCCAAAAGGCAACTAGACAATTGTTTTATAATTATGCTGAGAGGAAGCAGCAGAGAGGGAGAGGGCGAGAGAGAGTGAAAGAAAAGTAAAATTGCTTAATTTATGTGTCACTTATCTAAATGGAGCAAAGCTGCCAAGCAAGCTGAAGCAGAGACAGAGAGAGAGGGAGAGGGAGAGGGAGAGGGAGAGGGAGAGTGAGACAACCCAATGAGTGTCTCTTAATATTATTTTTATAAAGCCAAAGCGATAAGCGACTGACAGCTGCTGTTAGGGCTGCGAAGCGGGGGGCAGCGGAGGGGGGCCTTTGACTTTCGTTGTCTTGTGGCACAGTAATTAAAATCTTGTGGCAAGGGCAGACGGAGACAGAGAGACGGAGAGTGGGGCGGCGAGGCTACAACTGGCGACAATAATCGCGGCGACAACTGCAAAGCGAGAGAAACAACATGCGATTAAATTTTAAATGACAGTTGACAGTTCACATCAGACTTAACGTGAACAAACATAGCTATAGCTTTATGTATATATATATACATATATGTAGATACGAGCTGCAAACAGGATATGTGCCAACTGAGCAGCAGGTAAAATGTCATCAGAGGAAGGGACTGAGAGACTGAGAGCGATAGGGCGGCAGCAGAGCGATGTGGAGCAGCTGTTAAAACGTGTCAGCCAGATTAAAGGTGGGCGCTGTGGCATGTGGGCGTGGCAGCTGGGCAAAGTGTTGCCTGTGCAAGCGAAATTGATAATAAACTTGGCTCCAGCCATCATCAGTGGCGAAATATTGTATGCGCACGCTGCAAGGGGTTGCCCATATTCCAGTCCATAAACTTCATGGCAAAGCGAACTGAGCTGAGTTTTCTCATTTAGCTCGTTGCCATTTGTGACTTTCGAGTATGCTGAACTCTACTAGTTGCCAATATCTATTAAGGACTTAACAGCATTGCTGTTATTGAGCACTAAGCTTAAGCTAAGATTCAGTTGATTCGTGTGAATGGCACGTTCAATTGTGATGCACATTTCAGTTCAAATTAGAGCAGCTGGTAGAATCATCTTAATTTTTTAATAAATATGAAAATTAATATTTTAGTTAATTAGTTATTTTTCCACAATTTATTATGATTTAGACTTTAATTGGAATTTATTTTTAGCAAAATAAATATATATATTTAATAAATGCATTTATAATAACTTTATATTTATAATTCATATTTTTATATTGAATTTTAATACAAAATCAATTTAGTTTTATTTAAAATAGGGAATTTTGCTTCATTAAAAATTTATATTTATAAACAGAAAATTCAACAGAGATCGAAATTAATATAAAATATTTTTACATTCTTGCAACAAATAAAATTTTTTAAATCGGTACGAAAATATTTATAATATATTAATTTTCATTAAATTCATATAGAAAATACTAATATTCAAGGCATATTAAATTTTAATAAATATATTATTATTAAACTTTTATTTATTTGTATTTTATTTACAAAATATTCAAAAAATTTCTATTCATTTATATTTAGTTAATCAAATTTTTTTTATCATTTATTTATATATATATATATATTATATAACAAATATATATACATATTTATTTTTATTTACACATATTTAATTTATATATATTTAAATATAATATAATTTAAATATATATTTAGTTTTATTTATATTCTTATTTCATTTATATTTTTATATATTTATATTTTTTTTACATTTATTTAAAATATATATTAATTTTTTATTTTTATATATATTTTAATGCAATATAAGTTAAATATATATTAATTTTTATTTATATTTATATTTTATAAGATACATTATTTTATATTTTTGGAATATATCTTGAAATATAATATAATTAAAATATATATTTAATATTATTCACATATATTTTATGTATTTATTATCACATTATTATCGCATTCTCTTCCACTTCAATTACTCCATTTAAATTACCTGCTCTTACACAAAATACTAATTGTTTCTATTCGGCCTCACTCTTGAAAACGTGTTAACCACTGTGAAGTAGTGTAGTTTAGAAGGACTCTCAGCATTGGGGCTGCCTTGTTTATAATCAAGCCATCACCTTCTTTGGCCTGTGTCTTTGCCGAAACACGTTCTTTCAGCAGTTCGCATATGCCTACACATGCCGTGCCGAACCGCCACTTAATGTGTGCCCCTTCATGTAGCAGCGACTGCTCCGCCTCGCGCTCTCTTTGCTGACAAGGACAGCGCCGCATAGTTGCATAGTTGAACTTTGGCTGCCATCTGACAAGTGTGTGTGTGTGTGAGTATCTCCCTCTCAGTCTCTGCATCCCTTTCTCACTCGTGTTTGTGTCCTTGTTCCTACATGCAAATTGAAATTGTTTGCATTGTCTGCTGCTCGGGCCCCGCCCCGCCCGACACACAATCTAACCTCGCAGCCAGCTGCTGCTCTTGTTGTTGCTGTCGACACGTAATATAAATTCTCAACAAATTTTAGGCATGTCTCTGCCTAACCTTCTACGCCCCTGTTCACCGCCCCCCCCTGCACCAACCCCCCGACCCATTGTTCGTTGTCTCTTGGTTCTGTGTTTAATTTTCAAATATTTACAGCAAATAATCGCAAATGCGTTGACAACAACAGTCGACTTAAATACACAATAGCAAATAACTACAGTAAGCACTACCCCTGCCTGCCCCTACCCTACCCCTACCCCTCGCACATAATGGCTGCCTTGCCCACTTTACCACAACGCCCACTTTTTACTAAATAAAATGTGCCACAAAATGACATTTAATTGTTTTAAAGTTTTTTTTTTTTTTCATTTTACTTTTCATGTTGTGTGGCGCGCTGTAGTTGGTTTTGTGCTGCGGGGGTTTGTTTAAGGCAGGTAAGGGTTAGCGGGAGGGGGTTGTCGCTGCTAATGACACTTGTCGCGTGTGCAGATTTCGTGTCGCTGTTGTTTTTGCTGCCTCCATTTTTCCATTTGCGCGCATTTCCATATTTAATTGCGCATCTTGATAAACCGCGCCTCACTTTTTCGCTCCTCCAATGTGCCCCCTGCCAGCCCCCACCCGCCTTGACAGTTGCTGTTGTAGTTTTTGCCTTTGTTATTCATTAGCTGTTGTTGTTGCTGCTGCTGCTGCTGCTGCTGTTGACCTCAATTTTTATTGCCTGCCTCTTTTTTAATGTCGCGTGTCGCAATTTTTCGTTTTTTTGTTGTTTCTTGTTGCATTGTTTTTGTCACTTGTGCAACAGTTTGTTGAACTTTTGATTGTGTTTTTCAAGAATTTATAACGAAAAGTGACACAATTAAGAGCCAAGCGCTACGATTTGATCTCAGTTAGAAGAATTTAGCCAAATTGTGCATAGAGAAAGGGAGAGCGAGATAATGGAGAATTGATACTGGATTCAATGTTGAAACTGAGTCAAAGTGAAATTGAAATTGAAGCAGTATAGAAACAACCAACAATTGATATTGATATAATGCAAATGTCTTTAGCTGGATTCGGTCAACTTTTCATTGTTTCTCAATTTTAAGGTATTTAAACATTTATATATTTATTATATTCTATATGTAATACAATATAGATTTTTACTACATTTTTTTTTTTCTGAAGCACTTGGGTTATAACTTTCAATTTTTTGCAGTATTTATACAAATTTAATTCCATTTAATTTATGTTTATTTTTTGCTGCTTGTTGTTTATTATTATAAATGCCCATTATTCAAATTTATAATTTCCTAAATACTTTTGTGCAAATTGTTCCCTAGCTGAACTCCTAAATTGTAAATTTATTTAAATAATTATTATTTATTTATTTTTTCTTATCTAATAATTAAATTATCATTTATTAATTTAATTATATATTATATTTTCTTATTTAATATTTTTTTCTTATTATATTTTATTATATATTTGCTTAATTTTATTATTTTTTAATATTTTATTTTTAATAATTATTATTTTTTATATTTTTTACATACTAATTAAAATGTTTTCCTAACTAATAATTTAATTATCAATATTAAATAATTTATTAATTCAAATATTATTATTTTGTTGTTTTAATAATTATAATTTATTACTTTAATCTTTTTTTTTATTATATTTTATTATATTTTTGCTCAATATTATTTTTTTTTTAATTTTCTTTTTTATTTCATTTTTTAAATTTATTATTTTTTTTAAATTTTATTTTTTATTTTATTTTTTAAATTTATTATTTTTAAATTTATTATTTTATACATATTTTATTTTTAAAAAATATATTTTTTTTTATTTTTTCATGCACATTCCCTCTTCAATATCTTCCTTTTCAAACCCCTTTTCTAAATTTATCCTAATCAACCAAAACCAAAACTCAAGATTCCCTCTTATTTCGCATCCTTCAATTCGTTAAACAAGTTTCGACAAGTTTTAAAAATTTGCACAATTCTTCTCAGGGCTTGTTTTGAGCACTATTTCATGAGTGTTGTTCAGTCATTCGTTCATTCACACATTCCTTCATTCATATATTTTTCATTCATTCAATTCGCTTCGCTCCGCTCCGCGTGTGCCCACACTCAGCATTTTGCAGCAGTTCCACTTCAGCGTGAAGGCAGCAAAGCATTTGATTTCTGTCCATGTCATTTCAAAAGGCACACACACCGACTCACACGTACACACATACACTCACACACCTACACCTACACCTACAGAAACGCACAATGCCAAAAGCCTGTTTAGACATGCATAAATTACAAAAAGGACAGAACAGGACACGAGTAGACGCATCCACGCGGCATTCCTGCTCATATCCTGTCCCTCATGCCACATATTCTGGCAGCGCGCATTTTAGCGGCTCACACACCAACACACACACACATATATACACTCGCATGCATTCCCGCCATTTTTCTCGCAATTTTCATTTGTTTTTCCTTTTCGACAGTTGGGCGCGTATTTAAATGCCGACCCCAAAGCCATTTCCAACTTGTTATTCAAATTATGTGGCAGCAGGAGAGTGGAAGATAAAGAGAGAGAGAGAGAGAGAGAGAGAGGGCGAGAAAGAGGTAGAGAGAGAGAGAGAGAGAGAGAGAGAGAGAGAGAGAGAGAGACGGAAGTAAGCTGTGAGCTAACCGCAGGCATTCAACATGGCGTATGCTTGACATTAAGTATGCTCTTCTCCTATGTCCCTTTGCCCGTTACAGTTACCTCTTACCCTTCCCCTTTCTCTGCCACGCCTCCTCTTTGCTTTACCTGCATCTACATAATGCGAGGTGCCAAAGTAATTAGTGCTGCACTAAGCACTCTTACCCTTTCACATATTGTGCCCCGCACTTAGACAATTGTTGAATGGCCCCTCGCTTAGCTGCATAGAGCGCGGCTAGACTAAAGCGACATCTGTCATACTGTTATACTGACGATGCATATAGTTTGGTGTAGTATTTAAGAGGAATGCTTTATAGATAGGGCAATATATGGGGAAATATGGGAGAGCGGTGTGGATGAAAATATGGGGAAATAATTTAACGAAAATAACGAATAAAATTTTAAAATGTATCTTAAGATTCTCATATTCTATTTGAGTAGTTTAGTAGCTTATTAAAGTGTTAGAAAGTTTCTCAATCAAAATATTGGGAAATTAATATGCAAAGCATTAAAAATACAAGAAATTATCAGTCACGTCTTCCACTGTTCTACTCATTATATTTCCCAGTAATGGGTATTCCCTTTTCCAATATATGTATATATAGTTGACATTTTTCAAGAGTTCAGCCCTTGCCCCGCCTCTTTTTTGGGAAATATAGAGGGCGAACGTAGCGACGCGTCGGAAATGAATTTCGTGTATTTCACTTTTCCATTTCGTTCCGCACACCTTTCGCTTGTCGCCACCTGCCCCAGACGCCCTCTAGCGACTACGACTGGCAATAAAAAAGGATTAAAATTTATGAAATTGCGCAAGTTGGGTTTTTTTTTTTTGGCATTTTCGCTTACGAACAGCGTGCGGCAAATGGCAAATGGCAACAGAAAACGAAAATGGAATTTATTTGGCATGGGTTCAAACGTGCTTTGCGGTTAAGGCTAAGAATATTTTCGCATGTGCTCCTGGCTATAAATAAACAAATTTTCCCCAAGGAAATTGAGAAACTGTGTGGGAGATGCAGGTCGATTCAACAAAACATAAATCATAGGAAATGCCATAAAAGAAATTAAACTTAAAAGCCTCGCTCAATAAGTATAACAAAATATGGGAATTTACCAATTGCTAGAATTTCCCATTATCCTGGGACTTGGAGAAGGCTAGGCTAAAGTCGCCAGCAAAGCCTGCAAAAATAAAAGCATAAATAACCTAATACAGGTTTATGCTGGTGTGACATTTTCCAAAAGACCAAAAGGTCTTCAAAAGTCTCCAGCTAAGCAAACACTAATAAAACAATAAATCCTTGTTTAGCGCATTTTAACACGCGTTTCTGCGGTCTTTTTATGTGTGACCTATTAAAAACCATCCAGCCAAGCAACTGCCTTTCCCTCCCTCGGCAGGAGGTTTCCCTAAATGTCCCCTTTCAACTCAATTATCCTGCGACACGCAAACGCGTAAGCTTTGTGAGTTTAGCAGAAGCTGCTTTCTACTATAAAATGCATAAAAAATGTTCATTACAGGAAGCTTAATTTAATGTAATTGCGTAGGTGGCAGGAGTGCGAGTGGAGCTAGAGAGCGGAGGTGACTGGGTAGTTAGGCAAACAAATGTAAATGTCAAAGGAGCAAAGTGGTCGTAGATAAGACATGAAATTCGCTGCCTTCTGATTATGCTCAGGCAGGAAAATCTCCTTGACTGGCGAGAGATAATGGAATGACAGGTGTTTAAAAAATATGGGGAAATATTAGGTTACAAAAGGGGAATGAGAGTGGGAGGCAGAAGTTGCCAAAAACATTGATTGGTATGTGAATTGATATGAAATAGTATATATGGGATTTTAAATATGGGGAATTATATTAAAATATGGGGAATATAAGATTGATAGAGCAGCTTGATGAAAGTGAACAAAAAAAGTGGAAAGGTAAGGATTTTCTATCTGAATAACCTTTAGTAGGGCTGTAAAATATAGGTAATTTAAAATATAGGGAATTTAAAATGTAGGGAATTTAAAATATAGGGAATTGTATTGAAAATGTAGGACATGTAAGCTGGAAAAACTATCTTGACTAAGGTTTACAAAAAAGGTTGTATTTAATATTTAGAACTGATGAGTATTTTAAATATGCGGATCTTAAAAAAGGGAGCTTTAACTGTCAAGAGAGTGATTTGCCATATATTATTGTGTAGTAAATAATAATGACTCTAATTTAACATATTGAATTTTAAAACAAAGATACATAATTTCAATCGAGTAGCTTGAAAACGTTAAAGCTGGGAAATTAAAGTTTAGCTGGCAACAAACTCACTCTCATAAGCATGTGGAACTAAAAGCAGCTTAAATTTTGCAAATTTCGGCTTATGAGTGTAGAATATTAGCTTAATGCAGTAGATCCACTTGTGTAAACCGAGCCTGTTGAAATGCAATTCTCGAGCGCCTTACGCTATGCAACACAAGCGGCAACAAATCTTAGACAAATAGATAAGTGAGGGGAGCAGAGCTGAAAAGCCGCAGCAGTCAACACTTGCGGCGACAAGGCCCACGAGGGAGAATGAGAGAGAGGGGGAGGTAGATTAAGAAGCGAACCAGCTGGGAAATTGTGAAACTGGGAAGACTTGACGGCCAACGCACGCTCAACTTCTGCTCGATATTACGTGTGGGGCAAAAGTTTTCTTTGTGTTGCGCTGGGCAGAGTTTTTGCTTACATTTTGTCGTCGCTTAGAACAAAACAGAAAAATAAAAAGGCTCAGCTTGCGGCGCGAGGCCAAAGAAAAATACAAAGTAAGTATTATTTAATATGTATTAACACACATACATGAAGTACAAGAAGAAAAAGAAGAAGAACGAGACGATGCAGACCAAGAGGCAGCACAAGCGAAAAGTATGGAAAATAAATTAGAAAAGTTGTGGTTCGCCGAAAAAATTTGCCCGAAATTCTATAGAAAATTTATGAATTTGATTTCTCACTCAGTCACTCGCCCACTCTTTCTCTCTCTCTCTCTCAGTCACTTTCTGTATCTCTCCGTCCCCCTCTCATATTATTCAATTAAAAGTTGCTCATGCAACATTTGCCCAGTATTTAGCCTCAATTTATGTTTATATTTCCCTCTGTTTGTCTTCTCGTTGAGAGATCGCAAGAGGGAAAAATCAAATTTTAGGCAGGCGTCAAGAACACGACCCAAAAATAGAACAAATATCTAAATAAATAAAGCAGAAAAAGAAGAAGAAGAAGAGGAAGAAAAAATGACTTTTGTGGCTTTCACTTTCCGCATTCGTAATGAGAGTTGCCGAGAGTAGAAGAAGAAGAAGAAGCGAAAAGGTTTTCGGTTTCAATTGCTGCGTGTTTCCCTTTCGTCTGCTCTTTCCTTTCCTTTCCCCTTTTTTTTTGGGTTATTTGTTCGACTGATTGATAGACAAACAGGATATGGGGTAAAGGGCTTAAGTCCTTCGGATTGTTTCTGGCACTTTTTTAATTGAAGGGGTTAGCACTGCGGACAGTTATTGAGCGTTGCCTTTCGCCTGATTTGAGCCTGCGGCGAGCTGA
The DNA here is from genome assembly GCA_035047545.1 of Drosophila paranaensis. Classification (NCBI taxonomy): domain Eukaryota; kingdom Metazoa; phylum Arthropoda; class Insecta; order Diptera; family Drosophilidae; genus Drosophila; species Drosophila paranaensis. The sequence continues at coordinate 5,723,890 of JAWNPL010000145.1, read as the reverse complement.
TTTGCTTCGTGTATTGACTAAAGTTAATCAGCCTTGGCAAAGAGAGCCGCAAAATAAGTAAACGCTTAAATGAAGCGCGCAAAGAACATAACGATTTATGGCTAAATGAGATTGCCTAAGACTAAGAGTATAAATAGCAGAGGAAGTGAGGGAAATTTAAGGGTAGTTTAGGTTGTATTTGAGAATGATTTAAGTAGTTATTTGTTAAGGAAATATTAAAGGGAAAATCATACCATTTCCCTAGGGAAATTCAAGGGAAAATAAAGGGAAATAATATGATTGTTTCCCTTAATATATATAAGATAAAAATCATATAATTTCTCTTTAATCCATATAAATGTTTCCTTAACAAAAAAATGCTTATTTAAATCTTGAATACAAACTAAATTCCCCTTAAATTTATAGTGGGTTTTTTTGTTAGTTTCTATAGGGAAATTGCACCTAAAATCTAGCAAGGAGTAGAAGCAGAGATATATCAAAAGCTCTATTTATAAGCTGCCTTTGAGCTACTTCTGCCATTACATTTGGAAATTATTATTGCATTGATAATCTGTTTCTGCTTTCCCACTGCATTTCACTTGGCAATTTTCCATGCTATTGAAGGAAAATATGAGAAAAGCTCAACTAATAATCTGCCTTTGCTCTACTCAAACTCTTTCGCCTCCAATTACAGTTGCCCTCGCTTCACTCACCCTAACTCTCGCTCCTTCTCTCTCCCTCTATCCCTCTATCTCTCTCTCTCTCTCATTCTCACTCTGCCCTTCTCCAGCCCTTTCAACAGTTTTATAGCGCCTTTTGTCTTGAGCGATGCGCACACAAATTATTAAGAAACATTCTAACAAACTGCAGACAAAGTTGGCAACAAAAGGCACCCGCTTAATTATACAGACCATTAATAACTAAAACCAATTTGTATGCGCAACAAGACGCAGCAGCAGCAGCAGCAGCAGCAGCAGCTACTGCCGATGCCAGCGCAGTGCAGTTTATGTCTACTCCAGGGAAGTCAACGACGTCGACGTCCACGCCCACACGCACGCACACATGCGCCCACCCGCACACATGCAGTGCACATAAATCAACACACAAAGCAACAATAAAAACGGGACAAGCGGAAGCAGCAGCAGCAATAGCAGCGGCGGCGCCGGCAGCGGCAGCGGCAGCGGCTGAACAAAACGCAATTTGTGCAAGCAAAAGGCAGTTGGGAAGTTAGTGGAAGGAAAAGAGCAACAATAACTGCCAAAGAGAGACGCAACAGCAGCAGAAAGCACTGTTGCAAATAAGCAATATTGATGACTTTACTGTGCGTTTGGCCGCCAGGTGGCGCTGCCTGGCAAGGGCTCGCCTTGCACAATGCTAAGAGACAATGAAGTCGCAGCACGAAAACAATGCCCAAAAAAAGAGCTGGCAAAATGTGCAGTTAACGAGTGACTGCAGCACACACACACACACACACACACACACTGTCTCAGACACAACAATGCCAATTATGGCCGCCAGTCTCGCTCTCTCTCTCTCTCTCTCCCTCTCCCTTTCTCTCTCACCCTTTAAGCAGCTTTTGTTGCAATGTTAACGTTCTGCAGCTTTTGGATTCAGTTTTGGTTTTTGGTTTTGGTTTTGGTTTCGACTCTCTCTCTCTCTCTCTCTCTCTCTCTCTCTATCTCTCCCTTGCCTTTGGACTCCTTCTAACTTATTTTTTGTGCATCATTAAATCGGTTGTCCTCTCCCTCGCACTCTCACTTCTAGTTATGTTTTCGGTTGCCCCAAGTGGTAGTTGAGCAGTTGAGGCCAGCTCGCCGCCAGCTGCAATCTCATTACACGACTTGGTTTTCGTGAATTGCTCTGGCGCCGCTTTTCCAGGATTTTCCGTTTTTGCCTTTTCCGCTTACACTTCTCCAGCTGCATGTAATTAGCATTTGAAGTGTCCTCGTTGTCCTTGTTATCCTTTGTTGTTGTTGTTGCCCTTCCTTTCTCTAGCTCACAACCATTGTGCGCATTTACACGTTGCATTTGCCTCGTTTTACCGGAATTGTGGCTCTAATGCCCTGCCAATTGGCTTAAAGTGGGCTCAACTTTAGGTCTATATATATATATATAACTAAAGCTTGAAGAGTAAACGGAATTCTTTATGCCAACTTTTCTCTTTTTGGGTTTATGATGAGCTTTAGCCTTTTAGCGCTTCACTTTCTTTTGTTTAGCTATCTCGCTCTGATCTCAAGCTAACCTCAAATGAACTCGTAGTTCACTCTTTATTGAACTTGCACTTTCCATTGTCTTCGGAACTAGTTCCCACTTGAACCCCAAATGCCAAGCTACCGCTATTCATTGCCTATCAAAACGCACTTAACACAACTGCGAGCCAAAAGTTCTAAGAGCAAAACTGCCATAAAAGTAACTCGGTAACTCAACTCTCTCCCATGGCCTTGCCCACTTCAGCTGCGTCAACTGCCCTTGCCCCCCTCCCTCCCTACCTACCTCCCTTCCTAGCAACAGGTGCTCTTTTGCTGTCAATAGTTTTGTCTGCCAACTTCTGCGCTCATTTGCGTTAAACGTAACAGCGAGAGAGACAAACCATAATTACAAGCAGTCACTAGAAAGAGATAGGGAAATAGGGAGGGAGGGGAGAGGGGGAGGGGGAGGGAGAGTCAGAGCTCGAGGGTTGCAAAAGTAGCTGTCGCAATTAGTGAAAATTCGCATTTGACCCAATCGAATGATAAGTCTATGACAATCAGCCTGGCAAAATGGCAGGTGAGGGCAATTCGAAATAACACTGCTGAGTAGCTCTATTCATTCAAAATTAACCCTTGCCACACCCCTCACCGCCCCGCATAGAAAAGCTACTCTAGTTTATAATGCAGTTAGCCTGGGCCGCATTGCAGTCAATGGGCTAAGTCTGCTTTCGTATCGGTCTCTCTGTCTCTGTGTCTGCCTGGCTGTCTGTCTGCCCGCATTGATGTGTGCTACAGATAGTGCTATACTCGCAGCAGCGAGGGCCGTTTAAGAAGTTGTTGAAAGCAGTTAGGATATGGTTATTAAATTATGGAAATTTTAAACATTCTATGAAATTTAGCTTAGCTTATAATGGAATATACTCAAAGTATAATTATACTTTGGATAAATATTATTTTAGTTATCGAGTAATTAATATGTTTATCTAAATTCTTAAATATTTTTATTATATTATTACTTTGTATTTAAATTTTTATTTAAATTATTTTTATATTTTTTTTTTGTAATTTTTGAAACACTATTAGAATTATTTAGAAATATTGAAATATTATATATTTCTATAAATATTATTATTATATTAAATTAAAAATATTTAGCTATCGAAAATAGCTAAATATATGATGAGTTGTCTTTAAGATATAAGAAACAGATCCAAATGTTGTCTAAAAAATAAAAATTTGTAATAAAATAAAATTATAAAATAAATTATATTTATTTCATTTATATGTGAAGTAAATATTTTATGAATTTATTATATTTTAAATATTTATTATTATTATATTTAAATTTATATTATATTGTTATATATTTTATTAATGTATTATATTTTGGTATTATATATTATATTACATTTTAAATATTTATTATTATAATATTTAAATTTATATTATATTATTTTATATTATTGTATATTTGCATGTCCAAATATCATCTTTTTTTAGAGCAGCCCTCGCAAATATTGTATCGGTGTGTGTGTGTGTGTGTGTGTGTATATATGTAGTTGTCTCTGTCATAGTCTGCGTTCAGCCAATTGGCAATGATTAATAATCAAAATGTCGGCGCTGTCAGTTATAAAGTCACTTGACAGTTTAATCAAGTTGTGTGTGAGTGTATGAGTGAGTGTGTCTGTGTATGTGTGCTTTAACTGTCGATGCTTTGACATGAAATTTGCATGCGGGCTGCGAGAAGGGCAGAGAGAGAGAGAGAGAGAGAGAGAGATAGAGAGAGAGAGAGGCGTTATGAGACGCAGTTGAATTAAGTCGAGCATAGAGCAAACAAATTAAAGCAGTTTACATTATATACTCTACATCTATCTCTCTCTTTCAGCTAGCTATAATTCCCAAAAGACAATCATTTTCCATTATGGCATAGGCAAGTAGACTTGACTGTTTCACAGTTACCCAAATCAAAGGCCTACTTAGCAGGCAACTGAAACGTGGCCAATAAACCGACAGCTGTGGAAATGAAAGCAAATACAGGCAAGTATCTAAAGCTATATATAACCATACGTATATATATATATATATATATAGACGAGAGAGTGTGTGCTTAGTCCACCCCTGACGTATCAAGAGGCCAAGGCACAAGCAAAGAAAATAAACAAAAATTATGACAAGCAGCAGCAAAAAATAATAAAAATGCCTAAGAAAAATTGCAGAGACCACAATTGGATCGAAATGGGGCACACGTTGCCAACATGTGTGTGTGTGTGTGTGTGTGTGTGAGTGTGGGCGGCTGAGTGGGTAACTATACTAATAAACAGACCCCATATGCGCCAGTTCAAAGCTTGTATACGAGTCTTAGGCATAAAAATGCCAAGAAATAAAGCCAACTAACACGTAGCAGAGGAAGGGAGAGCCCCTGCCACAAGGCTTATACCTTGAACGCTTTAAAGACATAAATACGAGTGCCTGTGGACACGGAGACGGAGACTGGGAACTATCGGCATAGCAGCCATATGGTCTAGTTTGACAGATGATGGGCGGAGGCGATGCAAATTGGAGACTGAAATGTGTTTTTAGGCAAGGGAATCAAAATTAATTCAAGCAAATTTTTGTTAGAATTTAACTGAAGCTTAAAATGAGCAAATATTTTTATAAAATATATAAAATAACTAGATAGACAGATTAGAGATAGATTAAACTAAATTTTAAAGAAAAGTTTCAAGAAACTAGAAAATATTTACTACATTAAAAAAATATTTAAATAAATATTTAAACTATAAATATTTTTTAAATATTTAAAAATGATATAATAAAATAATTGTTAACAAAAATAAAATGTCTAAAAATATAAACAATATATGAATAAAATATTTATTATTGATTTTACTATTTTACTTATGTTCAATTTATATTTTCTAAATATATATAAATAAAATATTTTTTATTTTATTTATTTTTTAAGTATTTATTATTTTATTTATATATATTTTTAAAAATATTTCTGTTTATCTTTTTTTTTCTTTTTCATTATTTTTCTTGAGACTGTATATATATATTATATTAAAAAAATAATATTTTTATTGATATTATTTTTATATATATTTATATATTTTATACATATTTATTTTTTCTACTTTAAAAATTTAATAAAATACCCAAACTTTTGCGAATATGTCAAAAGCTCTCAATATGAAAGCAAACAGCTTTCAAATTATTTTGTAACAATAAGAAAATATTGTTTTAATGAAGTACACAGACCGTGTGGACTGTTTGTGGAGTGTTATACAAGAAACTGTTATACAGCAAGCAGCATTGTTAAGTGCTCTGCCACAGCGCAGACTGAGCGACTTTCAAATGACCATTAGCGTACGCTGTTCGCCCTCAGGCTTTGTCACATCAAACGAAACGAGTCCTTGCCCCATGCCCCATGCCCCTTCCCCTTCTGTTGTCTTGGAAGCCCATTAACAATTTCATTATTCCATGTTTTTCTTTATAAAAGTTCTCCGGGGCGTTGCTTTGGCTACTCCAGTTGAGTGCGCGCCGCGGTCTAGCAAAACTAATCATTTTTAATAACCAATAATTTATTTTTAATCAAACTTTAATGAAAACTTGGACGTTGCGCATAAAGAATTAAGCAGAAAGTGGAAAGAGGCAGGGACAGGAGCAGAGACTGAGGTAGAAGCAGAGGCAGAGGCAGGAACGTTGCCAACTTTTGGGCCAACAAATTCAGTAGCCTTGTCATGCATAAAAATTCCGAGCAGTAACCGCTGTGGGCGTGGCTGCGATTCATCTCAGATTTATGGCGCAAAGATTGTGCCAGCCAGATAAGTATACATATATATAGAGTATATATGTATTCATATATATATCCATATGTGTGGAAGGTCGTGCAGAAATCAAATCGAAGCAGCCAAGCGAGCGACAACACCTCACTCGAATCACTTGTTGCCTTCGCACTTGCAATCTCTGGCGCTGCTGCTGCTGCTGCCCAGTTTTTAGCCCCCCCCTTTGCCTTAATTAATTTCTCAGCCAGGTCCAAAAGGGTTACCAGCTCATTATTTTTGCTGGGTTTCTGTCCGTTTTTTGTTGTATTTTTTTTAGCTTCCATACGAACACTTGCACAGCCCGGGGACCTGCAATTGCTTTGATTGTCCACAACAAACCGCCAAGAACTGGACAACTGGCAGAAGAAAAAAAAAAACGGTGGGCGTTATTCTAAGGGAATTACAAGAGGAGGTAGGGCGACAGAGGCGTAGTCAGGTGGCAAATTGCCAAAGGGGTGGAGATTGTGATAGAAAGGTAAAGAGAGGGAAAGAGAGAAGAGAGAGAGTGAAAATGTGATTGAGTGATAGATAGGGAGAGAGGGAGAGAAATTGAGAGAGTGAGACAGAAAAAGAGAGAAACAGAGACAGAGACAGAAACAGGCAGAGAAGTAACAGAGGAGAGACAAAGATAGAGATAGAGAGATAGGGAGATATAGTATGAGATGAAGAGAATGAGAAAGAGAGAGACAAATTGAGACAAGGAGTTGCAGATCTAAATAGAAAGATACATACAGAGAGAGCGAGGGAGAGAGAGAGAAAGAGAGAGAGGGAGACAGAGAGAAAGACAGACACACACTATATGCTATAGACAGATAAAGAGAGGAACAGAGTGGGATAGAGGCGGAAAGAAAGAGATAGAAAGAGGGACTGAGGGAAATAAGAGGATCGTGTGGACACAGTTTCTGAGCAAAGGAGAATAATAATCCTAATAAGGAAAACATTATAATGAAGAACTGTTATATCTCAATTTCTAGTCTTTAAATATCTGTGTTTAATTATAATTTTTTTAATATTTATGTTTAATATTGAATAAGTTTCTATTCTTCAAGAAATAATAAATATGTATCTTTTAAGTATGAACTTTACTAAGGATATTGTATGCCCCCTTTTATACCAGTCTGTTATACGTATAACAGTTTAATTTCTTTATTTTCTTAATTCTTGCAATTACCTTCAACGCCCCCTTTCGGCTACTGCACTGTGTCGCTGGCGAACACTTTTAGCCAAGTTTGGTACGAGTTTTTGCGCCTCTCTGCAGTCGGAGCCATTGCCCGTTTAGTTGCTTGTTCAGTCTGCTGTCTTCAGTCTTTGTCTTTTTTGCTCTCTCTCTCTCTCTCTCCCTCTCCCTCTCTCTCGCCGTCTCTGTCTCTGTCTCAGTTTTAGCTGTCTGTTCGCCTTCGCCTTGGCATCTGAAAAATGTCGCTGGTTAACTTGCTTTAAGTATAGTTTGCTTTGGCTCTGATTGTCCACTTGGCGGACAGCCGCCCACTGGGGTTACCAGCAGCAGCAAGAATTGCAGCAGCAGCAGCAGCAGCAGCAGCAGTCGCAGCGCCTCCTGCTGACCACAAGATGATGATGACAATTATTGCTACTGTCCTGCCACCCTGCAGCTCCCTGCTGCAAGCCTCTAGCCGTATTGTTATCGAGCTGCGAGTCTGAAGTCACTGTCTGAAGTGCTTTTTATGAGTTTTCATTTGCTGACAGCCAACCGCAGACCGACTGCCACTTCCACTATCACCACTATTATTATTATGCCTATTATTATTATTATGTTGAGTTTTATTTTCAGCTTTAGGTTTAAGCAACGTGCAACAATGGCGCGACAATTATTGCGTGTACTCGACTGGAATGACTTTGTGGCTCTTTGTGGCTCGTCTAGCGGAGATCCACTCCTGTATCTCCTATCTCCTATATGTATATCCCCTGGCTTAAGCTCTTTAGTCTGCGTGCCATTTCGTTTTCGCCGCTGAATGCCGTTCATCAACTCGACGCTACGTGACAAGCAATTAATTAAAAAATTAAACCGAGCAGCGGAGCTGTGGAGAGGGCGCAGCGTTTGATTGACACAGGCCAAGTCAATGAAAGAGCTGAAATAAAATTGCCCTAAAACAGATCGAGATCTGGCATCTGGCTTCGATGCCAATGCCAATGGTCATGTTCAGTGCGACTTTATGGCCAAACGGCTGGCCACAAAATTTGTGTGGCCATAAAACGAGCGTTGGCCAATGATAATAATTGGCCAATGATGCACATGGGAAAAGGCCAAATGGCCAATTGGCCAGTTGCTGCTGCTGCTGCTGCTGTGCTTGTTGTTGTTGTTGTCATTAGGCGGCTATTAGGCCATAGCCATATATGCGAAGCGCTCATCTATCGATCATAAAAAGCCACAGTCACAGTGTGTCCACCCGGCCAGCTGTTGCCCCGAATGACAGATGACATTTCGAGTGCTCGACGTGGTGTACATTGTTGTCGTGGCTGTAACTAATTTTTGCAGCTCTTTGCACACGTCTAAATACGCAGAAAAGTCAACTCTCAGATTTATTTATGTACTCCGAGGGCTGCTCATTATCGGGCCAAGTGATGTTAGCATATGCAATAAGCTGAAGGATGTGACTAGCTACAATATGTGTGTCCGCCACAGACCCTAGACAATGCTGACCAAAAACAAATTCCAATGAAATGTGACAAGACAAGGCACCCGATGGGCAGGAGGAGGGGTAGGGGGAGGAGCTGCGCACATGTTTGGGCATCTACAACGCAAAAGTCTGTGGAAAAATTGAGTGGGAAAGAGGAAGCTGCCGACTGCTGGCTAAGTGAGCTTCGGCAGCCACGGCACGAGTGTAACAAACAGCCATAATGGATGCATACACAACATGGCAACAGCAACAACAACAGCAACAACAACAAAGCAACGTTGACAACATGGCTCAAATGTCAAGCAATGGTCAACGGCTGTTCACAGCGTAGTTGTTGCTGTTGCTGTTGCTCCTTCATCTATTGTTGCCTTGACTATTGGATTTGGCCATATGTGTCTGTGTGTTTGACTCGTCGTTGTTGTCGTTGCTTGTATTTTACATGTGGCCTATCTCCTTCTCTCTCTCCCTCTCTCTGTCACTCTTTTCTCTGTCTCTTTTTGGCAGTCACAGCTGGGATTCCGGCTCTGCTTCGTTTCCGCCTGCCAAACATTTTGGGAAAGCTTCAGCCTCCGCCAGCTTCCACTCCCACAGCCAGCCATGCGGCTGTATGCACTCGAATCTGCATACCAGGTACTAACTACAATAAGTTGCCATACAAGGGCATTTAGACACTGGCCTGACGATATTTGCATGATTGGCTGCTGAGCCATGTTCAAAAATGCATATGCGACGGGTCATAAGTCGACGTGTGCACTTGGTTTGACGACTTATGAATAGATTACGCACTTCTAATGGTTTACTCCAGCCGATGCAAAATTAAATTCAGAATACATAAATACTGGGCAAATATCAATTTGAGTATAACAGTTTGCTAAAGAGTGTAGGCAATATGTTAGTGTGTATGACATATTTAGTTGACTTCAATATTTGACTAATAGATATATTGCAAAGTCTTCAGCTGTATAACAGTTTGTATAATAGAGTATAACAACTTTTAGAGTTATTTGGCAATATGTTAGCATGTAAGACAGCTTTAGGTGACTTCAATATTTTACTAATAAATATATTGCCAAATATTTGGCTGTATAACAGTTTGTATAATAGTTCACTAAAGATTTTCGGTAAAAATATAGTGGGTATAATACCAGTATTTCACATCAGTATCTGATTATTAAATATATTGTAAAATTTTTATCTGTATAACAGTTTGTATAACAGAGTATAACAGTTTGTCAGAGTTTTTTTTTTTTTTTTTTGGCAATATGAATGTTTAACTGCTTTAGTTGACTTCAATATTTGACTATTAAATATATTACAAAGTCTTTGGCTGTATAACAGTTTGTATAACAGTCTGAAGTGCTGTGAAATCTATTTGTCTGTATAATAGTTATATTTTACTTTAAAATCTCATAATTGTCTAGCTTAGCTGCTTTAATAAAAATATAACAGTTAGTATAACAGTCTTACACACAATGAAATTGTCAAAAAATATATTTGTGTAGATAAACTGAATTAAAAATATGACGATTAAATAGATTTTGAAAATATGCATGTATATAAGAGTTTTTTATGACAGTCTTCCTATTGGCATATAACCAATTAATAATTTAAATTAGTTCTGTATAACAGTTTGATTAATTGCTTACATTTAGCTTTATTAATAAGCCAAAAAGCCAGCAATCAAAAGTCAATCAACGAATCGCACAATCAGCATGCGTATAACAGTTACAAGTATCTGCCATTCCGGATCGGACCTCAATCAAGAGTCAAAAGTGCACTTCTGAAGCCAACGGCAACAGCGAACTGCACTTGAAACGCCAGCGTCAAAATGTCGCTCAAAAAATTGAGACGCGCGACTGTGCCGCAGGGAACAGCAAATTTCCGCAGCAGATGAAAAACTGCACTTGAGGCGGAGCGCGGCGGCTGATGGACAAGAGCAGATACCAGATACCAGATACTGACTCCACTCCACTCTACATAGATATATATGTATATATATAGCTATGGCTATAGCTAGAGCCACAGCCAAGGCAATTGGTGTGGCAGCACGAAAAGCCAAAAGACTTGCCACAGCCAAGGGGAAGGCTTGGCCAATTTTTCACACCGAAAAAGAAAAGCGAACGAGCGCGAGACTTGAGTTTGTTTTTCGGTTTTCTCAATTTTTAGCTTTTTTTTTTTTGTACTGCGTGAGTTGTACAACAATTTGTTATCTATGCATTTGTATCTAAACGTTGCATTTAACGGTACACAGACACAGCCGGGGCACGCACTGGAGTCTGCGGTGTTGCTGTTATGCAAGTGTTGCCAAAACATATTGACACTCAACACTTGGCCAAAAAAAAAAAGCTTTCTGGCATTTCATATAAATTACGAAAAGGAGAGAAGAAAAAGTATCTCGGCTAAAATGTATCTCAGTTGTATGACAACAACAACAGCAACCAGCAAAACACTTTTGACAAGTTTCAGCTGCATCTGCATCGGCATCTGCATCTGCATCTGCATCTGCTTATGCACCTTGAGCTGGTTTTCCTGTTGCCAGCTGAAAGGGTTCTGCGGGGGCATTCATTAAAAATGATTTATGTGCGTTGTCAATTTGGAAAATTATTTATAAGTTTTTATAGTTTATTTATGCTGTTTTATTAATGTTAATTTATGTATGCTTAGCTGGACACGCATGTATCTGTGTATCTGCATATCTGTGTGAGTATCTGGCAGATATTTTCACACAACAGCGAAGTTGATTTACAGCAGCTGCTTTTTTTTCTGCCTTCGCTAGCTCCTAGTCCAATATGGACACGGCCTAATTGGAGCCCCGCCTCACGCATTGCCACACACTCGAGGCGCGAGTGTCTGAGTCTGTGGCTCCGGAGTCTCGATTTGTGGTAATACGAAACGCACTTTCGAAATGCAAAAAATTATGATTTATGGCCCAGCATAATGGGCTACATTGTGCTGAATTTGCGGTTTACACTAGATTGGTCACACTCAAAGCCAATTCAGCTAACTGGAATATTATAATTTGTTTTCTAGTATTCATTAAGTCTTGTTTATGAGTTTCAAAACAAAAAGTTTGCTAAGTTCTTAGGTTATGCTCTTTTCTAACCTCACGTTAATGTTGTTTCCGAGTTTGATTAACTCATATTGTGTGTTGGCTCAAGTTTTTTTGGTCTTTAAATTCTTAAGTGCAGCCCTAACCTCAATTTGACATAACCTAACCTCACTTTTTCATATTGGTTCTTATGTGAGTTGTTAAGCAGCTCATATTATGATGAATTGACTTAGGTCATTTCTGGTAGTCTAATAAACTCAAAATACTGCTTCAAGCTCAACTTGTAACAGCCTAACCTCACTTTTATGTTAACTTAAAGTTGTTTATGAATCCTAACAGCTGTAATAAACTACAGAAAACTAGATCTAAACTAGTTAAAAAGCCATAAGTACTATTTTTAAGAAGCCTTTGTATGGTTTTCTGCTCTTTAAGGCACAAAATGCTGCCCTAACCTCACTTTTGGTTTCACTTAAATAATGCCTATGACTTCTTTAATTGAGTTGAGTGAGTTTAGGCCATATTAAACTCACTTGGGTCAAGTCTGCTGGTCTTAACTTGCTGTAGTGCTGCCATAACCTCAATTTGGACATAACCTCACTTTAATGTTACTTCACAGTTATAAGCTCGCAGCTCGCTGTTGCTTAGCTCTTTTTCTTGATGCATTCGAGATAAGTTGAGCTAAAAAGCACATTTCAAAATGGTTAATGGCCAGGTGACAGTCCAAATGTCAGCTTGTTATACATTTGGCTTTTGGTGTTTTTTTTCTCCCAGCCATGGATCGAGGCTTAAAATATGCCATTTTATTTATCTGTATGTAAATTTATGACACTCCAAGTGGAGCCGAATAGCTTGACTTGCAATAATTATGACTTCTTGGCGTGGCACACAAGTATTTCTTTCAGTTTTCAGTTCTCTTTTAATGTATATAATGCCCATTTTTCTCTTTATCATTTCTTGTCTCATTTTTTTTTCTTTCAGATACATTTATATGTATGTATTTTGCACGAGTCACGGTGACGTGTATTGACGCTCCATAGCCGAGAAGGCACTTGACAGGCCGTTTCGAGTGGCATTTGGAGAAACCAGTCTCAAGTGCCACAGAACGATCTGAAGTGGGAAGCTGCGGTTAGAGAGCTTGAACGTACAAAAAAAAATGTGAAAAAATGTTGTGCGTAAGGCAGACTGAAAGCCAAATAGACGCCATGCTTCACATGCTAAAAAAAAAGCGGTTGATGAGACGATGAGAGCCTGCAATACGATTCTCAACAGTTCAAAATGTGTGGCAAATGAAAATATTTACACTCTGCTCTGATTTTGTTGGCTAGCACAAGTTTCAACCGGTTTCATTAACAATATCTCGTTAGCTTGTTCCACAAAAGACAACAAATGGGCAAGAACAAACAAAAGAGTGAAAGAGGAAGAGAGAGAGAGAGAGAGAAGCGGATGAGGGGCAGGAAGTTTTCTTAAACAATCATCATTAAATAAATTTATATTGGATTGGCTTAACAAATCAAACTGACGAGTTGGAGATACGCTTTCTAAAGCGAAAGTATTTGAGCCAAAAGTAAGTGGATTTCGATTTAAAATAATAGAAATAAATTGTTAAAAAAATAATAGAAATGTACATTTTCCTTTTTAGCAGAGATAAATATAAATAAATATACAAAATAATATTTATTTATATTTTTATATTGCTTTTCAGTCAAACTAACATCAAATATAAATAAATACTTATATATATTAATTTTAAATACATAAAAATAATATATAAAATATTCTTGTTATTGTCCACATGGCTAAATATATTCAAATAAATAAGCTTACATTAAAAGCTCAAAGTAAAGTAAGACAAGTATATATACTACATATATACTAATCAAGTACGTTAGTTGAACTAAACTTCAACTTCTGCTTGAAATCAAATAAGAAATTCCGCATATTGCGAAATAAAAGGGAATTGGCAATAATTTTCATACTTTGGCAAATGCTTTGGCAAATGATACGCTTCACTCTCTATCTATCTATCCATCGGTATATATAATATATATATATATATTTATGTTTATATATATTTTATAAGCTTCTTTGTAGCTGTCTTCCTGCGTTTGCCTTGGCAGGCAGCTTAATAAAATAGAATAAGTTCGCTTTATGGCATAATTATGCTACTCTGGCTAAGTGGCATGGACAACTTGGCAGAAGTGCAATTGGTAGCGATTGTAAAGCGTTTTCCCATTTTCATTTGCCGCACATGCGCTTTTTTTTCCTTTTTTATCGCATTTCCATAAGCCTGCCAAAGTTGTGCGAGTTAATCAGCGGCAGCAGCCATAGAATTAATTGGCTCTATTTACAAACAGTTGAAGAGTTCCAGCTGCCGCTGCTGCCCATCTGTGTGTATGTTGACTATGTGTGTGTGTGTGTGTGTAAGTGGCTCAAAGTGCATATCAATGTTGAATTGATGGCCAATGAGCTGGCAATTACATGCGTATCTGTATCCCCATGCATGTATGTATAGCGCGCCATAAAGCTGCTTAATTGTTGTAAATTAGCTAATGGGGTCAATAAAAGACAGTTATATAACCAATTTCGTATATGAGAAACGAGGTTAGTCCACTTACTACCAATAGATATAGATATATATATATATGTCAGCTGGCGTGCTATCGACCATATTTACATACCTGCAATGAGAGAAGGGCAAAGAAAATAATTAGTCAATTATTTGAGAGAGTTTTTTTATAGAAATTTATATCAGCTTGTTTTTTATAGACACATTTTATTTTACCAAATATAAAATAGCAAATTAAATGTTACTTTATAATAGAATTGCATACTTATTTTTATTTGTGATTTACTTAAATTTACCATATATATTTTTTATTTAATTTAAATCATAAATATATGAAGTAAAACATTTTAAAAATATGTATATATTTTTTTAATTTATATATTTTTTAATTTTATATATTTTTTTATATTTATTTAGATATAAATATATTCAAGGGATTTTCATATTTCTATTTAAATGTATTTTTTTTTAAGTTAATTTAAATTGTGAAAATTTATATATAGTAAAATAATATATATTATTTAAATTTTTTTTTTTTTAATTTTTTGTCCTTTTTTTACTTTTTTGATTTGTATATTAATATATTATATTATATTTTGTCACAATATTTTTTATTTAATTTAATAATATATTTATTGTATTTAAGTATGTTTTCTTGATATTTGGTATATATAGAAACTCTGTTTATATAATTTATGCTATAATAGTTCTTGAATGTGTGTATATTTCTTCATAAATTCTTTTTGTCTTTTCCAAATCTCAGACGTTATATCTTAACTTAGTGCAACGTTTTCCGCAACACTTTCAGTTCACATCTTAAGTTTACTTATGCCATTTCGTTCTTCTATTCCATTTGTTTCTATAAACCTTCTTCATTCTCGTATACTTAAGCTCCTTTCCGCCACTTAAGGTTTCTTTCTCTCATATTTCTCATATTATTGTCATTTAAATAGACGCCTTTTCGCTTTTCTAATCTCAACTTAACCTGGTGACCTGCCAATAGCCACACAAGTGCCGCATAGCTTCTCATCATTTTTCCCATCTCATTTTCCTGCAGCTAATTTCCACCGCATCGCACAAAGAAGCTTCACATTTATAATTTTCCCACCAGCCCCGCCCAGACTTAAGTCACAAGTAACTTCATAGAGCACTTTGGGTGTTCGTTTACATGTTTTAGTTGTTGTTGTTGTTGTCTCTACTCTGCATTCTAAGTGCCTTGTAGACAGAGCACAGAGCCTGCCCAACTCCCCCTCGCGCGCTCTCTCGTCTCTTGGTAGAGTGTGAAAAACATAAAAAGGCCGCGCTTCAAAAATAAGAAGAAACTTTTTTGTTTTCTTGCTACAGAAACTAAAAAAAGTAAGAAATAGTAAAAAAAAAAAGTAAAAACCTCTTTTACATGACACGACACAATTTGCAAGCTTTGTTGTTCGCTGTTGTTGTTGGCTGTTGTTGTCGTCGCTTCGACATGTTTGTCTGTGGCTTGGCTGAGTTGCCGACGCGACGTCGACCTGGCCGCCAGTTGGGCTACAGGTAAAGTCTGTAGACCAACTCGCTTTGTCGCTTTGGGCCACTTTGTTTATGCGTGTGAACACTTTTTGCCCAAAACTTTTCATCATATAAAATGTTGGAGATTTTATGTTTTTCCTTGAGCAAGAAATTGGAGTACGATTTTAGAGACAGCAAAGATGGTAAGAAATACCTCTATCTGTCGTCTTTTCTCTCCCTATCTCTATCTCTCTCTCTCTCTCTCTCGCTCTCTCTCTCTCTCTCTCTATCTGTATCTTTCTGTTACCAAATACAATATCAATTCGCTTTAATTATGCACTTTTATTGAACAAAAGCCGAAGCCAAACCAAAATGCAAATAAAATAGCCAACATTTTGCACATTATTGAATAAATAAGCGCGCAAACAAATAAGCGAAAATCAGTTCGAATTGAAAATAAAAGCCAGTGTCAATATTGATCATAATAATAATTGAAATTGTTCGGTTGGCTTGGGTTTTGGGGTGGGGTTAGGGCAGCGCTGGATAAACGCGTTTAATTGCCGTCGGATTGTTATTAACATATCGGCGAACTTCAATTAATTGGCAATCAATCATTTTTAATGAAACAAGCCAAGATGGCGAACTCCGCAGAACCGGCGACATTATCGACAGCCTTCGATCTAGACAACAAATGGCAAAGCGACGAAGAAAACTCCAAGTAAAGAAAATAAAGAAATATCGCGGGAAAAACGTGCCCCAAACCAACTTGGCCAGGCGATTGACAAGCGGTTGCCAGCCAACCAGCCAACCAGCCAGCCAGCCAGCCAGAGTGCCTCGACTCTTACTTCTCTCTCGCTCCGACCTGGCTGCGGCTCGGCTGAGTGGCAGGCAGCATTACCTGCGCCTGTAGCTGACTTGGCCCCATGGCTTGGCCAAGACAAGTCAGCCAACGTGTTGCGGGTGCAGCTGTGGCGACTGTCGTATCCTTCGCGTGTATTTCAGGGCTGGCAGCCTTATCGCTAAGGCCACTTCCATAGCTTACCAACTAATCAAATCAGCAGTTGCTGCGCCACATGAAAGTGTGAATGAATTGTTGTCAATTAAAAATATAAATTGCGACTAACAATCAGATAGTCATGCGAAGCAGATTGAAGTCATAGCAATTGTGCAGAGATACTAATATATATATAGATATATATAAAATTCTATATATATAATATTCTGGGACTTGGATAGCTCGCTATAAAAGATAGATTAGCTAAAGACTGGACAGAGTCCGATAAATTGTTGATATAGATGCTAGGGAAGTCTCTTTGGCATGACATGCATTGAAATAAAATGTAATTAAATATATATAAATATATATAAATATGAAATAAATATATATGTATAATAATTATAGTTAGTTAGTTAGTTATTATATATTTGAATAAATGAATAATATTAGAATATATTTAAAAATTATTGACCAGAAAACTATAAAGTTTCTTGTATAGATTGAAAAATGATTTCTTTTATAATTTCACTTTCTTATGAATAAATATGTATAACAATTAAAAAATTTATAATATTTTTTAAAAATTCTTATTTATTTTATATGTATAATAATATTTAATTTATGTATAATATATTACGCATAAATATTGGCTAGAGAAATGGGAATATTTCACTATATTAGAGGGAGATATAGAACGACAGCTCTATAGTTATAGACATAGAAAATGAATTCTTTTACAATTATATATATTTTTATAATAGTTAATAATAAATAGTAATCGATAAATAAATAATCAACAATAAACCTAAAATTCATCTGAAAGTATCTAAAGTTTATTTTGAAATTTCCTTTTTCTTTTTAATTAAATTATTAATAATATTTACAAAATTCTTGGGCTAGTTAAACACTCAATTCATCGAACAATTCTCCCCTCAAATACTAATTTTAAGTGCGCACTTTATTTCAATAAATTCTTTTAACAAATCAATTTAGCATGATCGATTCTGTGTTGTTGCCAACTTTAGTTGTTGTATTAACGGTTATGTGAGAATTTACATGTCATTAATCTGGCCATTTGGATGAGAAAGAACAGCAGAGCGCCCACAAAATTTTTCGAACATATTCAAACAAATTTATTTGCGCCTGGAATTTACGAGCTTTCGTTTAACAACAGAAGCGCGGAGAAGGCGAATGGCGCAAGATGCTGAGTAAACCTCTAACGGGGCGCATAATTAAAATGTTAAAGCAAATGAGGAAGTTGTTGCTGCTGCTGTTGGAGTGTGGCAGAACATGGAACACAAGCAGCTCTCAGCTCGCAGCCAACTTGCAACATTCACGTTGCCTGCTGCCAGATTCAACTTTCAAGTCGAGTCGCGCATGCGCCTGACGACGCAAATTAATTTTCAACTTTTCTTTTTTCTCTGAACATGCTGCAGATATTATGCTGAATACCTGGGGGCAGCGGCAGCAGCAGCAGCAGCAGCTGGGGCGAGTCGCTTAGCGATTCTACTTAATTTGCCAGTTGACTACAATTTTTGACTCGTGTTGCTGCGCTGTACTTACGCCCAGCTAGTTAGAGCGCATCGCAGCGCTGTCTCTGCCTTTGACTGACTGAAGTACACGAATAGTTGCACCTTCAACCTGTTCCAGCCCCTCTCTCCCGTGTTGCAGAACTTTTGCATGTGCTGCCAGCACAGCAGTTGCTCATGTGTGAAACGAAATGCAAAGTAAAAAGTAGAGGACAACATCAAGCAGTTGCAACAGTTGCAGCAAACACTCATTTCGGGGGCACGCACGCACCTTTTTATGCGCCCCAGCAGAGGAAAAGCCTCCGAGCTGTTGTGTATCTGGTGGATACGTCTTTTCGTAGCTGGGAAATTTCTTGATTAAAGTTGTGCTGAACTTTTTAATTGCCCGAATGTACCTGCCTCACTGCACTCACAGCCGTTTCCAAGATTCACCTCAAGATTGTTTAACCAAAAATTGTAAATTGTAAAAATGAACAAAAAAAAACGAACAAAAATAGCCTGACGCATGAAAACTTTGCTCGTTCGCCCGAGAGTGTTTATGATGTTGACTGCAGTTTAACCAAAGTTTGAGCACAAAATTGGAAAATTGATAAACCCAGGCAATTAATTAAGGTAACAAGATGGTGGCTTAGTGGAGAGATGTACGAAACTAACTAGAAACTATTTTATGGCTTGAAAGTTTATTAGCATGAAAGGAATAGGGGGAAGCCTTAAACAAGTTTGGAAATGCTAAATATATATTTTACATATATAAAGTATTTATGTATCGGGCGGATAATCTGTAAATTATTATTATTGCATTTTTTACTAAACTAAAATTGAATTCATATAAAATAGTGGAAAAACTATATAGAATAGATGATTTTAATTTATTTGATATAGATTCAAAGTCATATGTATGAAATACAGTATTTATATTAAATTATTTTATATATATTTTAAACTAATAATAATTATAAACATATACAAATTAATAATAATATTATTAAATATAAAAACGTATATATAAATATATTACTATTAGCAAACTGTTCTACTGCATATGCAACTGTTATACTGAAGCAGTTCTCTCTAGTCTCCGTTTAAAGCATAGTTAAAAGTCAACAAAGAATCAAATTAATTTTTATATAAATAAATTTAAAATGTAATTTTATTCTAAATTATATTATATCGTAAATAATATATTTTTATTTCATTTATTTTTATAATATATTATTTCATTATTTCCTTTTAAGGGATTATCATTCCCAACAGGCTTTTCGCACTAGTTGGTGTATAATGAGCAGCCATAAGAATACCATTAAAAAATTCAACATTAAATATCGGGCATTAGATATATAAAATAAGTATAACGATGCAGTTTCCTCTTATAATTTCAAACCAACAGCAGAGCTGCCAGCTAATAATGAGAAGCCATCGAAATGATGTAAAAAGAATTTTATAGCAAAAATTTATTGTTGAAAACTTTTCTATCTTCGTTAAGCTTCAGCTTTGCTCACCTTATTTATATTTATATTTATGTTCGTTAGTCAGTGTTTAACTTGAACTGAAATTATTTGCTGCTAATTCAGTCGCCCCCATAGCCTTTCTCATGCCATTAAAATTTTAGATATGCGCTTCAGCAGCCCCATGGCCGATGGCCCATTCCATGTGGCCGTAAAAATAAAGTTTAATTTTTAATAATCCGATTCAGTGCACAGCAAAATGCTTGCTCAGAGCAGAGGGAAGCTGAGGGCAGGCGATTTAGTCGTCGCTGTGTGATGATCTATGGCGCCTGTAGTCAAGATTTATGCCCAGATTGGAATAATATGCAAGTGAGGCATGTGAGAGGAGCAGGGGATGGGATGGGATGGGGATGGGGATGGAGATGGGGCTGTTGCAGAGGGACAGAGGCCAGGCCGTTAAGCCATAAAAGCTGGCGAAAAACCTTATGCTTCGAGCCTTGTGTAAAGAATAGTACAATAAAATAAATAAGAAATTGTATAAATTTATGGGGGAGGGCAGCCGGCAGACGGTAGTCGGCAGACGGTAGTCGGTAGTCGGTAGGCGAGTTAGTCAGTCAGTCTGAGTCGGCTCTTGGTTGTCTTAAACATATGTGTGGCTGCTTCCTGCACTCTGGTCTGGTCGTTCTCTTCCTCTTTTCTCTTTTTTTTAGAATTTAATTGGACATTATATCGCATATTCGCATATTCTGCTGCTGCTGCTGCTGCTGGGCAGGCTAAATCAATGCCCGGCCATATATCAAATTGTGTTAAAGCCAAAGGCAAGCAAGCGGCTAAGGATGTTGGGACAACAAACGGTAATGGCCATGCTCTATTGTCTGGCTCCAGCTGCTCGCCGAGTGGGGCATTATTTATGGTTAGCCATTGCCACCTTCCCGCCGTCTACCCAGTCCACAGTCCGCAGTCAGCAGTCAGCAGTCGCATTCGCACTAATGCACACTTGGCATGTCGCAATCGCTTGGAGAGTGTCTGCCCTGCCCTGGCCAGCCCCAGCTCTCCACTTGTGGCGGCTAATGTGTGAAAAGTGTCTGGGAACAGTGGCAGCTGCAGCAGCAGCAGCAACAGCGGCAGCGGCATCATCATCGACAACAGCGCCACTTAGTCGCCGCTCATCGAGGACTGTCTTTTGACAAACTGCTTGGCAATGATTTGCCGAATTACACAATTCAAACAGAGACAGGAAGAAAGAGATAGAGAGAGAGGGAGCGAGGCTTTGCTCATTCGCATATGAGCAGCTTCCACCTCCCATTCATCGCTCTAATCAAATTTGCTTATTGCGCTCATCAGGAATCGCGACAGATTTTGGCGCTCGGCCAAGTCAGAATTCACTCGCTTGTGAATAAGCGGATAAGTTGGGCCCACAATTTTGACAAGGAGCCAGTCAGCCAGCCCTGTCCGGCTTGATAGCTGTCGCTCCAACTCCAACTCCAAATCCCATTGTTGTGCACTGCGACACAATCTGGCCACGCCCACGCGCACATTTTACGCTGGCGCCAGTTTCTCTTCTTCTTCTTTTCAAATCGGCTTAAAATTTTAAGCGGGGTATACGCCATTTTTTCATTCATTATGCTTTAAGATGTTTGCATTTGTGGAGAAGAATGGAGGAGAGCCAAACTACTATATAAGCCAAGAGATAACCGAAATAATCTCATTTGCATAGAGCTTGACAGAAACTTGTCACATAAATTGACAAATTGTCATAAAGAATTAGTTTCTGTTGCTGTTTTTCGCATAAATTAAATGAAGTTTGATTGTTATTGCCGAATAAATAGAGACGAATAAATTTCAGACTGCCCAACATAGACAAAACTAAAATAAATATAGAAATCATTTGTGTTAGATAAGAGATGCTTATACAGTGCCGCTCAACTGAATAGGTTTGACTTCATTGTTAAACTTAGAACTTAATATCTTTATAACGAGGACTCGGATTTAAACCAAATAATTTTTGTTAAGTGAAACAATTAATTATTTATAAAATACAAACGTTTTTTTCTTCTGCGTTCGGTTTTTATATTTTTTATATTATATTTTCAAAAACATAACTGAAAATCTACACTTTTTTTGGCTCAAGTGAATAGGTTTGACCAACAAAACTATAAAAAAAATTATTCACAGCAATATTTCATGGCACTTGGTAACTTAAATAATAAAAGACACTATTTCTGCATTATTTAATATTTGGTATGACCATCCTTATTCTTAATTATTTCAAATATTCGAGTTGATAAGGAATCGTAATATTTTTCAATTTCACTCAGTGAAATAATTGACCAGGCTTTTTTAATCGCTTCAACCAGGGTCGCCGAGTCTTGAAATTGTCTTCCCCCTTCATACACTCTCCTGGATAAAAGTCCCCAAATGTTTTCTATAATATTTATGTCTGGGGAGTATGGCGGCCACTCGAGCAAGTTGACATTCTGGTCCTTAATCCACTGTTTTGTCACCCGGGCTGTATGGATAGGGGCGTTGTCTTGTTGGTATGTCCATTGAATAGGTCCAAAAATTTCGGAAAACTGGGGAAAAGCCTTTTGGAGCACAGTTTTGTAGACATTCGCATTCATCTTTGATGAAACAAACTGCAGCTCACAAGTTCCATAGAACGATATGGCTCCCCAAACCATTACGCCTCCTTTACAGGAGTGATGACGACTCAAAAAGCATTCCTCTTTTCTCATATCGTGAAAATAATAGTTATAGCCATCCGGTCCATCGAGATTGAACTTTTTTTCGTCGGAGAAGACCACAGCCTTCCACTCCTTGTTCCAAGTCATGTGATCCCGGGCAAATCGAAGTCGTGCTTCCTTTCGTACATCATTAAGAGGAGGTTTTTTTTTATTTTTAATCTCTTTAAGTGTTTAGCACTCCGAATAACACGTTTTACCGTTGCCAAACTAGCATTTACACCGCATTCATCCCTGATTTTACTGGCAGAGAGGTGGGAATTCGAAGCAGTTCGAAGGATTAGTCGCCTCTCTGATGCCGTTGTAGCATATTTTTTTCCTCCTTTCATTTTTTTTCCGTAATTTGCTTCATTACGAAGAAAATTGCTTACCAAGTTTTGGCTTCGACCAATTTTCTTTCCTATTTCTTTATGTTTTAGGCCAGATTCAATATAGCCTTTAATTTGACCTTTTTCAAAATCGGTTAAAAATTTTCCGCGACCCATATTTATAAAAAATGGTAGCAATTACTTTAAATTTAAGTATACCAAAGAAATTATGTGTTTTCAATCACGCAGTGAGTCAAAATGTGAAGTCAAAGTTGTCAAACCTAATCAGATGAGCTAAAAATAGACCACACATTCAGCGAATTTCACGATGAAACCAAAATTCTGAATTACCGTTGCATAGAACCCTTTACATTTTTTTTGTCATATTATGAGTAACCAAATGAGAGTTCAAAACAAAAAAGAAAGAAGGAAAAAATGCCATAGGAACAAAGAGAGAAGAAAAAATAGAAGAAATATTTTTCAAACCTATTCAGTTGAGCGGCACTGTAGTTTAGGCTTGAGCACTCTAGCAACAAAGGCAAATTAAAATAAATATAAAGAAATAAAAATAAATATTTGATAAGAGACGAATAAAGCTTAAGCTTGAGCTGTTTATGCAAAACATTGAATAAGAGCTAGAGAAGCAGCGAAGAAGCAGCAATATTTACTATACATGTCTGGCATACTTAACATATGTTATTTAACATGGAAGCATGGAATATTAAATTTGAAGTGGGCTTAAATATATTGTATATACTTATAGGAGCTAGACATATTATGTATGATACTGTTAATTTGTAGCATTATCCATTATTATCCAGCAGTATTTACTTAAGATCTCTGACAAAACTTAACATATGTTATTTAACAGACCTTTACCTTCATTTAACATAGCAAGAGCAGACCTTCATCTTCACCTCTTTCAACTAAGGCGCTCTGAGCTTACCCTCCTTCAAGTCTCTTCAAAGATGACACTTTAATTGAGGGCGTGCTTAACATATCAAAAGAGTAGAAAAGAAGTGCAAAAATATATAAATAAATGAAAATGTCAAACTGTCCGGCAAGAGGAGTCCCATATGCTGTTAAGGCAACAGAAAAAATACGCAAATCCTATTATTAAGCTGCGCATTAGATGTGAATTATGCTGGACCCTAATTAATGTTGACATGGGAATATTCCTGATACCTTGCAGCCTCGCTTGGCCTTTGTCTCAACTGAAAAAAAAAAAATGTTTAAAAAAATCTGCAAAAAAATCCCTTAGATTAGTGCGTTAACAATGGGTCAACGCTGGGTCACTGGGACGACAAGTGGATTAAGTGCGACCCAGAGAAATGTCTACCCTTGTCCACAGATTAGACCGGCATTCCATTCCGATAAAGCTCGAATATTTAAAGCGCATTTAAATCCAGCTGTGCTCAGTGCCAAAAAATAAAGCAAATTGCTTCGTGTTCTCCTGGCTCATAATTAATTTCTTTTTCGCTGCTGTCAAATTGCAAACTTTTTGTCGCACCCTATGACAAGTGAAACTTTATCACATAATTTAACAATTTTTACAAGTGACTTTTGCTGTTTGGCTCAGCTGCTCAAAAGTTGCGGAAGGCAGGGCCCAGCTCAACTTTTTTTTCTCACCTGCATAAATTACAATGCGCCCCACCTTACTGATAAATCATAAGAGCTGCTGGAAAATGCGTACAGTAATTAAAGAGGGAGAGAGAGTGGCAGAGTGGAAGAGAAGGAGGTAGACAAGACGCGAGCTTAATGAAAGGGAAAAATCTGCCCAGATACGAAACATGAATAGGCATATAAACACTTATCTATATATATAGCTCTTTATGTAGTTATTCCTGTTAACAGCTCATTAATGACGCTGCATTGTCTGGCTTAATCTATCTTTAGTATTTCGCAGAATTTAATTGAAATATTGCGCGAAGGTAAACAATATTGAAAGCGAAAATTTTCGCGTTCCAATGCATTGTTGTCCTGTACTCAGGCCGAACAAAGGGCACATAAATCTTAAAGCTATGCAACTCGGCAACTTCTTTGGGTACTCGAGTCATCTCTTAAGCCTCCCTTACTCCCCTCTCTCTCTCTCGTGCTGGCAATAAGCGTTCTTCTCGTGCTCGACTTGGCATTTAAATTGCCGCTGACTTGCGTCGACCTCTGAGAACACAATGCAAATACAATTCTTGCCAAACTATGCCGCCTGCTTGTTTCGCTTGTTAACCAACTGCAGAAACGACAAAACCAAGCAGCAAAAAAAACAAAAAACAAAAAATTAAGAATAAAAGAATAAAAAATAAAAGCAAAAGTCAAACCCGCAAGTATCTTCAGCATTTTGCATACGAGAGTTCAACTCGAGTGGGGTTGACGCTTGAATACCTATAACCTGAATATGTTTGTACAGGGTATATGCGGCTGGGCGAGCAAAAAGTATTAAAGATGTGGGTAAAGAAATAAAAGGTAAAGATATATCTTAAAATGAAGAATAACATAATACTAGAATCGAAAATTAATAAAGAAGCAAACAATCAAAACACTAAATATTAGACTAGAGTGCGAGAATACTAAAAAATATAAATATAAAATACTGAAATTTAATAATATAATAATAATATAATAGTAGAATACTAGAATTCAAGCATAATAAAATAATAAAATATTAGAATACTATAATACTAGAATACTAAAATAGTAAAATATTAAAATACTAAGAACTAAAATACTAAAATATTAAAATACTAAAATGCTGTAATACTAGAATACTAAAATAATAAAATACTAAAATGTTAAAATTGTAAAATACCAAAATACTAAAATACTATAATACTAAAATACTAAAATACTATAATACGATAATACTATAGTACTAGAATACTAAAATACTAAAATACTAAAATAATAAAATAATAAAATACTAAAATACTAAAATACTAAAATACTAAAATAGAAGAATACTAGATGACTAAAACAAGAATTCTAGATTACTAGAATATTATAATACTAAAAAAAAAAGAATATCAAAATACAAAATACTTAAGAAAGAATAAAAGAGTTAAGATTAGTGATTTAGTATAAAAGTATACTAAAATACCACAATACCTCAGTCTTCTAATATCGTCTCTAAATTTCTATGAACTTTTCTTTGCTATAAATTGGAATAATTTTGTAGCAATTCTGATAGTTTCATACCTTCCAGAGTATGTTTCAGTCTATCATACAGTTTAACCCACTAGCTTCTGCTACAGCTGCACACTCCACTTAAAATATCGTTAAGCATAAAAAACAATAAAAATAAATACCTATAAACACTTAAAATGGCACAAGTGCACCAGGCCAGTGCCCCCCTCACACGCCACAACTCACCTATGGGGAGCAATGGGGGCCCCTCTTGCGAACAGCTACCGAGTGCCCACATGCGCATCAGTGGCTGAAGCCGAGCTGAGCTCCATCTACCACTGCCAGTTGGCAGCAGCAGCAGCAGCAGCAGCAACTAGTTGGCCAGTTTGGCCATTGTAAATGTCAAGCAAATTTGGTTGCTTGCATTTTTCCCAGTCCCCCTCAGACAGCCGCCCGTTGGCCAAGTCTTTGGGGCAAGTTATGGCCATGTAGATGTCGCCAGAATGCTGTTGTTTGCAGAAGGTAAACAAGGAGTTAGTTGCCAGGCATTCGACTGGCAGTTTGGCATTTAAATGGGTTCATATCGAGCGTTAACAGTCGCCGATGCACTGCATCGTAGCGCATCGCTCAATGTCGAGCCGACCGGTAAAGCTGCTTCGTCTAAGTTTATTCCCAGGCAAAGTGTTTCACATATATCGAAAAATAATTAATGCCCATGCATTATACTCTGGCAATGGCTAATTTTTTGCTCATATTTCTCAAGAGGCTTTTCCGCCTCCAACTCCCAAACAATTATGTGAACAGTAAGAAAATGAAAGCAACATTTTTGCTAATGAATTTGCACGTATTTCTTTGTCGAAGAGCCCCCCTCTCTCTCTCTCTCTCGCTCTCTCTGTGGTACGTGCCGCATGAAATGCGCATTTAAATGTGTAGCAAAATTAGTTAATAAATCACACGTGGAAAATTGATGAGCTGACGTTGAGTGTTGGCTTTTGCGGCGGGCTGG
Organism: Drosophila paranaensis; assembly: GCA_035047545.1. Taxonomy (NCBI): domain Eukaryota; kingdom Metazoa; phylum Arthropoda; class Insecta; order Diptera; family Drosophilidae; genus Drosophila; species Drosophila paranaensis. The sequence goes on along the minus strand of JAWNPL010000145.1, from coordinate 5,697,016 downwards.
CGCAGGCAGGCAGTCAGGCAGCCTGCCTGGAAAATGCCATGAAAATTAGATTTTACCTTTCTCATATATACACACTTATTGTTTACTCTGGCCTTTGTTATGCATTACACGTAAATTATAAAAATGATGTATGGCGGGCAGTAGCCAGGAAGAGGAACAGCAGCCGAATTGCGAGCGAATTGATGCAGCTTCCCCCAAGGAATTCACAATGGATGCCTTAATTATGTGAAGGAGGGCTCCAGCTCAACTGCACTGAATTCCAAATTAATGCCAGAGTTGAGAGACCTTTGGCAGAGCAACTCACATTATTTATTACCCGCACAGGTAAACTGTCAGCAGGCAGCAGGGGAGAAATTGAATTTGAAAGTTGCGCAACAATTGAAGAATTAGTGAAGTTGTCAAGCCGGAAGCGAGAGATTTTTACTCAAAAGAAACCAAACCACAAGCCAACAAGAAGAGACAAAGCAATGCCATCGAGAGCAGCAACTACCAAATGAACAGAAATCCGGAGCAAAAAACACACAAAACTCCAATCAGAAATTTTAAGGTAAGCGAGAGAAAAAAATGAAAGAAAAAAAAAAAGAAAAAATAAACAAAAAACTTTAAAGCCCGATGAACTCATTGGCATTGTGCAGGCAAAGACCCCAATAGCTCCACATTGTCATGTAACTCAAATCGGAGCAACAACAACAGGAACAACATTCGAGTACAACAAAAACAACACTTTGCATGTGTAGCCAAGGCACAACAAACTAAGAGCAACAAGGCACACACACACATATATATATATACACACAGTTGGTAAGAACAAGAACAGCACAAATAGCTGGCAACAAAAAAGAGCCAAAGAAGTAGAACTTGTCTAGGCCTAACGCATACCAGAGGCGTCGCTAGCAAGGGGGCCTTCAAATGAAGTTTACTACTCACAATAGCTAAAGTCTTTAATGAATGTTTTATGAATTCAGTCTTAGACTTGGCAAAAGCATTTCATGAGGATATCTTTTTGACTTCTTCGAAGTAAACTTGAGTTTCCATTTATAGTTTTTCCAAGAAAATTAAATAAGTCAAGCTGGGCCATCATCAACTATCTGTAAACTGAATTTCTTATGATTTATAAACCTTATTTAAAAGGAATTATGTATGTAGATAGATATGGCTAAGTTAGCTTCGCCCAAGTAGCATTCGCATTCAATTAATATATTATCCGACAATGGTTTAGAATGCTAGGCAAACATGTGCAGGAATTGTCTTACGACAGCTGAAGCGAGCTTTGCGTATTTGAAGCAAACATACAGACACGACTTTAGTAATAGAGAATACTCATATTGAGAATATATAGAGCATATTCGTAATAGACACTAGCTTTGCTATTCAAATGCTTTGTTCCATTGTCAATCAGTCAATCAGTCAATCAGCGTGATGTTCCTGACTCTATTCAGCTATGGCTTAGAGTATTCTAGTCTATTGTTGCTCGGCATTTGGTAATTAGATTTCGAAGCGCAGTTTCCTGTTTCAGTATCTGAGCTGCCTTTTGGAGGTGTACTGGGTTTATATATAATATTAATAATGATATACAATAAATATACTCGTAAAATAAAATAGTTTTGATGGCAATGAATTCTTCAGTATTAAAAGTGTTTATAATTATTATGTAGTTAATAGTTATAGCATTATTCATATTTAAAAAATATATGTGAAGGTTATATATTAAGAAATATGAAAATATTATTTATATTAATAAATTTGTATATTTATATTTGTATATCATTTATTTAAGATTAGAGAATATTATTATTTGTAACACATTTTTTAAAATATTGCATTACATAAAAATATATAATTAGTTAGCGTATTATTCTTAAAATATTAGAATAATATCTTAACTACAAATATATATGAATATATAATGTAATATTTATATAAGTATTTTTATATTTAATAAAATATATATTTTCATTATAATAACTAGTATTATTTTCATACTTCATTTAATTTTTTTAGCATTTTTATTTGTTTTCATACATTTTTAATTTTTATAAATATATTTTTATTATTTATACTAATTTAATTCCTTCTCAGTTCTGTTATTTTGCTATTTAAAATTTAATTTCTCTATAATTTCTTTAATTATTATTTGTGTTTAAATAATTATTTCCCTCTAGCAACTTCTTCGTTATTGTTATACGCCCCTGTGCTGGCGAGCTGTGCAAACAAATGTTTCCCTTTAACATTTGAGTTCTTAAAGCCGGCTATTTAAATGACTTTTCTTTGGCTCTTTTACTGTTTAGCTTTTGTAGCTTTTTTCCAGCGTTTTGGTGTCGAAAGTCAAGATCACAAACGTGATTTCAGCTTGTTGTTGTTGTTGTTTCTGCTGCTGTAGTGTTTTGTTTGTTGCTCATTTTGGCAAACGCTTCATGGCTGCGAGAGATCGTGATCTTTAAGCCAAGCAAACTCTGTTGTTATTTATTTGCGGCCATTGCATTCGGCCCCTTGCTCGGCCACGCTGATTCGATCAGTCGTCACTTTGTAGCCACGCTGCTGCTGCTGCAGATCTAAGCCAAGTTTAGTATATATATATATATTTCGATCTGGCCAATGCTCGATTTATGTTGGGTCATTTATTGTGACAAGCGCAGCGCCTAAAACTCGATCTGTCTGTGTGTGTGGGTGCCCAGAGACTCTCTATTTCTGTTTATCTGAGCAACTTCAAACATTTACTGATCGCCGCTAAAGTTTGCTGTGTTTGTTTTATGCGGCTCTCCCTTCGTCCATAGCCTACAGCCTCCGACTCTCTGATTAATGTGGCGCACATTAATCAAGCCATTGAGCGGCTCGCTTTGTTTGATGTTGATCAAGCTATCTGGTACCGTAGTACTCATATCTCTACCTCTCGCTCTCTCTCTCTCTCTCTCGCTCTCGCTCTGTCCGTTTGCGCTCTAGTTAGCAGTCAGTTTACTTTTAATTTAAAACGATCGATCGATCGATCGATCGCAGCTGAAACTGAGTTTCGTTAAGGCTCGTTCCATTGATCGTTTCATCGATCGCTGCCCGAGCTGCTGTTTACGTTTTCGTTTTACGCTTTGTTTTTCAATTTATATATATACATATGTATACATATATGTATGTATTTTTTTCGGGTGTTGATGATCTCTCGTGTAAATCTCTGACGATCGTTTTTTTTTTTTGGCTAGTTAATGGTCAATTTGTTTTCAATTAATTGGCTTGTTGTGTGTTAATGTTTTTCGATTACGTGTGCTCCACACTCAAAGCCAGCCGTTGTTCGACTGTGCTTGTGTTTGAAATGCCTGGCAGTCTTTGTAGCTTAAATCACTTGCACTTTTCAGAGCTCATAAATTGTGAACTGAACAACGCCAGCGCTTCCTATTAAAAAGATCAAAGCAAACGCCAACAGAGCGTAGCCAGACGAACTACCCACAACTGCACAACAGTTCATCAGCCAGTCAATTGAGAGAGTGAGCGATGGCTACGACGACTACAGTTCGTTATGTATGTACATATGTATGTAGATCGTACGATTATGGAAAACAACAACAGAGCGAACAAGGAAATCACACAACATTCACAGATAGAAAGATAATTAAGTATTTATAAATTAGCCCAAATAGATCTAGAGATATCTTGATTATTCCAGTTTATCACAACTTTTCGCCCGAGCACAGTTCCCACTGTACTTGATGAGTCAAATTTCGAGATTGTGGTAGATGCAAAATAGTTTTTATGCCATATTTCAAATGGGAGCAGAAACTGTTGCTCTTCGCCAGGGTCTGTGTCTGCCCTTTTGATCGTCTGCCGCCAAGATGAATTTTCTTAGAATTTCTCTCTTTGATGCCCCACCACCACTCGAGGCAATGAGGAAACGCACCGCGCAACCAAAAGACAGACGCCCATAGGAATAGACACATTCGAAACGATCGCCTGCCTCTACGCAAATGAAGATGAATGACAGATGTATCTAGAGACACACAGAGCTTTGAAGTTTTGGTCTGTGCATTAGCTCATTTCCACTAATTCCGCTGCTCCCAAGAAGTCTTAATTATGCATACAAACAAACAAACAAATATATACAAATGTATCTTGGACTACCTCAGGGGTAAAGTTTTTGGGGTTGGCTTCCCAAAAACTCTTTTGAAGTTTCGTGTGTGTGAAGTTGCTGGCAAAGTTTTGGCATATCTTAAATATAAATACGTTTATGAAGAAATGCTTAAGAGTGGGACTATAGAAATGAAAAACTTGTTTTCGAGTTAAGGGCAAGGTTGTCAAAATGAAGCATTAGGCTCATTTAATGGTAAGTTAAGAGAACATTTTGGAATTCCAAGAAAGACCAAAGATGAAGCTCGAAGAGTTTTGAGAAACAAAGAAATGAATATAGCATTAGAGGGGAAGTTCATGGGACTATTATAGGACAGAAGCGGTATACGAAAATGTTAGATTATAGATGCATGTATCTGATATATAATGGTACATAATATAATAATTTTAAAAAAATGTATGCATCAAATAAAATTAATTTAAAGTTTTAGAAATGATATTAAATTAAATTGATAATAATGAATATTAAATTGACAAAGAAATACATAAATAAATGAAATTAATTTAAATTTTGGAAATACATATATTTTTAATACACCAAATAAAATTTAATAACAGTTTTATAAATTAAATTCAATAAAATTTAAAAAATGAAAAAAAAAAATATACTTTATTTTATAAATTTAATTGAATTTCTTAAGCTTTTTAAATTTATTTTACGTATTAATGTTATATATATTTTCTAAAATTGAAAATAATTTTAAAAATTTTTAATTTAATTTTTATTTAATAATTAAGAATAATTTAAAAAATTGATTTAATAATTATTTATGTATTTTTTTGTTATTATATGTATTTCAATTGATTTTTATACAATTTACCTAAATTATTTATTATTTAATTATTATATTTGAATTTAATTTAAATTACCGTGAAATACATTATAATTTAAGAACTTTGAATAATTTTGAAATTACTTAAGGCAGCAATTCTTTTTACTTTTCATTTAACAACTTTATGTTGACTATTGTCTATCTTTTAATTCTCTATATTGAACAACACATACAATATTGTGTGTACATACATATGTATGTATAAGTATATATCTCCACAATATTTTATTGTCTTGTATTCCATCATAAATTTTGCACTGCTTCTTTTATATGTGTACTTAAGGTGCGAAAAAATCCGATTTCTACTGCCAATCTTTGTTCATAAATCTTGTTTTCAGTTGAAAAAATCGAGTCTTTAAAATAAATAAATGTTCTATTCAAGTCAACATTTATCGTTCAAGTCTCGCATAAAATTAAATTTTTAAAAAATTAACCAACACTATTCAGTGTTAAGTGCTTAAACTTTTTAATATATTAAATTTAATGTCGCCCTCCATTAAGGAACTGCACAAGTTTTGCCCTGGATTCGCGAATTTACGCTCCCCCTCGTCGCGACGTCAACAGATTTGGTACCACAGTTGCCGCTCGACCGTCTGCTGTTTGGCTAATTTCATTTTTATGACTTTTATGCGCCGCATTTGCGTTTATTCTTGTTTTTTATTTTTTTCTCTGTTTTTGTCTTTGGAGCTGTAGTTGGAGTCGGCATCGGATGATTTATGGCCGCCTGAATTATTCTCTGAATTTTTTCACATTTATTTTTATTCGGTTTTATTTCATTTTATTTTGTGGCGTTAAAAATATTGCCAAGCCGCCATAAATTCTGTCGTCTTTTGACAACTAATAAAAATGCAGGCGAAATGCAGCAAATGCATTCCATTTGCATAGCGCTCGAAGGGCAAATGGAGCCAGCATGTTTTATCTTTTAGCTAATTTGCATATCAAATCTTTTCGTCTTCTCTTTTATGGATGCTCAGCTCAGACAGGGTTTGACAAGTGTCTCCACATTTGGCTGAGCCAGCCATCGATCCATCGATCGTCTGATCGTCTGCATGATTTATGTCAGCTCTTTTATATTTCTCTTTCACATCAGGCATCATTTGTTGGTTCCATTGTTTCCAACTAATTACCATCATAAACAACGAGTTGACTGTTCGCTTTGGGTCGAGCTACCAAAACATGTTGAGCATCATCGATTTGTTATTGGCCATTTGGCTTACCATAATACATACATACATACATATATTATTACCATATGAAGTTATCACTTAATCAGTTTTATGATTGCACTATTTTTGGGCTTCAAATCGAAGCATTTCTGAACTTCTTCTGCCATTTGGGTTATAGTGCATCATAAAAGTTAGTTTACGGTTATGGTTTGCCTGCTTCTTTTTAGTACAACGTAGGCAGTTGTAAAATCTTAATGAATATGAAGTAACTTAGATCTCTTTCTCTCTCTCTCTCTCTCTCTCTGTCTTTCACTCTGAGCCCTGAGCTCTTATTGGTATATCATAGTCCAGGAATATGGTTTGAGCTTAGGCCAAATGCGTTTTATGGCTAACTGGCTACGAGTCGAGAGCTTTTTCTCACAGTTCTTTCATCTTTGAATAACGAATAACTTTTTAAGGTTATGTTTACAGTTAGGAACTGTTCCATAACATTTCCTGGTTCAAATGAGTTCAGCTTTGCCTCAGCTCATACCCCATTCGATTACTTTTGTTGGCCAAACATGCCATTTGTAATCATTTCAGTTGGCTTCATTAATGCGCACTTGTTGCCCATTCTCCTGCCTGGCAATTGTCATTTCAATTAAACTCTAAAAGTCATTAGCTCGCCTTTACTTAAGCCGGACAAACCGCCTCAATAGCGATATACTACCATAAGCTCTTACATAATCGGCCATATATTTTCCACACACACAGAGCAAAAGTTTTTCAATTTTCCAAAGCTTCTGCTGCTGCTGCTGCTGGTGGTGTCTGGCTCTCACATATAAATAAAATGGCACTGGGGACGACGGCGTGTAATTATCATAAAGCGGAATCTTGTAGCGCCAATATGAAGCTCATAACTTTGTATGGCTGAGTGGAGCTGGGGTACAACTGGTCACCTCCTGCTGCCAAATGCCCATTTCGGTCATCCGCGTCACCAGCCCAAACGATGTAACTTTCAATTTGCGTAATTTTCAAGTGAGTGCAGCCAAGAGAGGCTGATCCCTCACCTGAACCCAATGACTGTTGCCGTGCGATGCCACGAGAAATCATTGGTGGGTGCTGCTAGAGAGAGAGAGAGATAGAGGGGGGCAGGAGCTGGCCGGCGTGAGGCGTGGCTAACTGCTGCGTTAAGGTGCACGCTTGTCATAAAATGCCGCTTATTATGCTGGCTATTAATTTTTAGTGCTTAGACGCAACGTGGACTTGGACCTGGCCTGGGACCTGAACGTGCCCCCAGTTAGACTGCTCCAATGCTAGTCCCAAAACTTGTTGTTGTTGTTGCTCAGGCAATTTATGACATACATGCGGAATGGACAACGCCATCTCCATCCCAAGCCCAATCCCATCCGCATCGCCATCCTCATCGCCTCATCGCTATCGCTGCGCCTGGGCACATTTTGGCGGCATATCGCGCCGCCTCTATCGCAGCTGTACAAATTTATTTTGCGTTTGCATGCACTACACTCCAATTGGGCCTAATCACTATGTAATGAAGCTTGAATACATTTTATTTGCGTGCATAAATGAGCTGAAATGGCTCAAGTCGACTAAGGGACTTGACTTTATGGACTCAACTAAGTTTTCAATATACTTTTGCGCTTGTGCGAAGTTCTTAAGAGCTAGTTATGGAATTTAGATATGTAGATGGGGTATATGGTACATATAATGAGTATACATAATAGATAGAATATGATAGATAGATATGATAATAGAAGGAAATGACCTGCAACCAGAGAGAGGTAGGGAAATGATCGATTAACACCATTACTTAATAACATTAATTATTATCATTATTATTATTATTATTATTATTATTATTATTATTATTATTATTATTATTATTATTATTATTATTATTATTATTATTATTATTATTATTATTATTATTATTATTATTATTATTATTATTATTATTATTATTATTATTATTATTATTATTATTATTATTAATTATTATTGTTAATAGAAAGATAAATACTGATGAAAGCGGCGTAGCCTTATCGAAATAAAATTTAATGCATATACAAATATATCGACATACATCGAAAATATAATCGATAGAGAGCAAAAGTTAACAAAAACTATTTACAGATGTAAAGATAGATCTTAAATAAAAAAAAAAAAATGAATATATATGAGATATATTAACTGACTTTAAGAGATTGAGCTTTCAAACTTATATACAGCATTTCTACATAATATATTAAATAAAGCCTAATCATTGAACTATTTCAGAATCAGATCTTAATAGTATACCATATAAAATATTTAAGCTACATCTGCTCATTTTCCATTTGCCATTTCCCATTTCCTCCAAGTTCACAGTGAAGTCTCTAAGAAATTCCTATAGAGTATCTGCATATCGTCTATGCGAGCATATGTTTATTTATTAAAACTAAGCATCTGCTGGCTTATTGGGGCACAAGAAGTGAGCATGTCGAGAAGTTACCCATCATTAGTACTAACAAGCGACATTACGCGGCAGCGCTTGCTTTTGGGTCCCTCTCTCTCTCTCTATCTCTTTCTGTCTGAAATCTTTGTTGGGGTCTCAGCTTCTTGGCTGATTACATTGGCCAGATAGTTGCGAGCACGCGTACTTGATATGGCTTTGTCCCATTACACTGAGCTCTCCCCACCTTCCCCCGCTCACTAGTTCGCTCGCCTCGTATGTTTATTTAAGGAATTTTTATTACCACATATGTGTGTGTGTCTGGAGTTTGAGTCTTTGTTGTGGGCACACTTATCGCATTTTTAGATTTTTCATGGGTTTATTAAATTGTTTTATGTGCACTCCCCCAGCTGGCCAAATGTCATAATGTGAGTTGAGAATTCTTGAAATTGGACTCGAATTTGATTGCAATGCGGCGGCATTATTAGGCTAATGATGGCATTGACTACAGACATGAGCTCGCGTATATTAATAGTCCGAGATATGATTATTAGATTATGGAATTATGCTAAACTTAAGTACGGACTACTAGCTCAGAGTATGTGCTGCGATATGGTCATTAAATTATGGAAATATGTGCAGAAATGATATATTTCTTAAGTACTTAAACCTTGTGTTGTTAGAGGAGAGTTTTCCCAGTGTATTGATAAAGATTTGTGGTACATACCTGAAAAAAAAAGAAAGAGAATGTTAAATGATATTGAAATTGGAATAAATATACAGATAATATTTAAATTTTAGAGGGATCTCATGCAGAGATATAGAACTAGCAATAGAAACTTTATTAAGAAAGATTTTCAACTTGATTACTTGTGTCTTATGCAATGTCTACCTATCGTTAGCTCTACAAATATATTATTATATTATTCCTAAGCCCTTTATAACAAGTCATAAACTCTATACATATATCTTTAAAACTTCATATTTATGTTTATTTATTTAATTTATTTATTATTTATTTATTTATTATTTATTTATTTTTTTGTTTGATTATTTTTTTATTATTTATTTATTTTTAAATTATTTTTATTTTTTTTATTCATTATTTAGTTTTTTATTAATTATTTATTTTTTTATTCATTATTTATTTTTTGTATTTTTTATTATTTATATGTTTACTATTTGTTATTATTTATTATTAATTTATTTTTAATTTGTATATTATTTATTTTTTTTATTATCAATTTTAAAAATTTATTTTTCATCATTATTTTTTTTTTTTTAATAATTTTTTATTTATTTATCACATATTTCATGCTTATTTATCTTCCTTAAAAACACTTATAGCAAATCATTATCGATTGTAAATCATGATGATTAACCGTAGTTTTATCTCTAACTCATTTTTATGGCGCTGCCAACTTGTGCCACAACACGCTTAAAAACACATAAGATACGGCTAACTTGTTTAGCGTGGCTTACGATAAGAGCGTCAAACTTGAAAGCTTTACGCAATCTATCAATACATCAACAATTTCCTACTTGGGCAACACAAAAACAAAACTCATTGCCCGTTCGTTTATGGTTTTCTATTTATAAACAAACACAGTTCAGTATTTTTTTTAGACTTTTGCTGTTGAGTTGCCGTATAATTAAATCCAAATAACAATTAAGATATATAGCAAAAGCTCGTTTGCCTTTTGGACAGCGACAGGGGGATTCAAACTCCATTAGTGGGCATATCAAATACTTAGTTGAGGTTTTTTAATTAAGAGCGACAAAAATACGATGACAATTATGAATTGAGACGTTAATTGTCTGCGGGCACTAGAGAGACTAGATTCATTTTAGCTGCCGCCAGTTTGAGGCCTGTCGCATGATATTGTCAAAAAATTGCAAGCAGTCGAGCCTGGTGGGTTGGTGGGTTGGTGGGTTGGTGGGTTGGTCAGAAATAATTTTCATATTTAATTGACACTCAGACAGATTGAGAAATGCTACCGATTCCATTAGCGCGGCCTGTCATCGACAGTTTCCATATAGACTACAATATATTTCGGATTTTTCTCCATTTATTTCTGCTTGCGTCTGTCAATCGACTCCATAAAGCTGAACGCCTGCTGCTGCCTCCGGGGCGTATACATATTTTATTTTCATTCAACAGCAACATGTTTTACAACATTATTAGACAACGTCAGCGGCGGCCGAGCGAGCGGCTAGACACTCGAACTGGCGAATTTTAATTACCAATATTTCCAGGTGTCGAATCAACGTCCCACGCGTCTACGGCCAACACTTTGCATTTTATGACAGTTGCCCTCCTTTATTTATTTATTTTTTTTTGTTTTTCGTGTGTGTAAAAACTAGTTAATTACACATTTGCTGCTTGCAGCTAATTAGCAATTTGTGACAAACAGTTCTAATGGCTTGTAATTGGCCAATATTCGTATGGCTCATTGATACGTAATTTCATTTGTATTTATGCGCTTAGTGCACGATTAGCTCGTGGGGGTTCACACGTGGTCCAGCCTAATTGAATTGTCGCTGCTTTCATGCGTGGGGTTAGCCAGAGCTATACTCATTGTTCTTCATAATTGAACTTATATATATATATATATATATGTAGTAGTAGTATATATATGTATATATAGAATATAGTACACATATAGTAGCCAAGTGTTAGGTGCCCTTTGGAGTGCAGCTCCTAATTGCTAGTGCTTACTTATGTCTTCATAATGTTTGAATAACAAGCGATAAGATACAAAGTTTAGATTGCGTCATTTGGTAAGTTTTTGCGCAGTTTCGCAAATGTTTAATATATATATGTATGTATACATATGTATATTGATTATTTATCGCTTTTTTGTTAAATAAACTACTATTTTTCCATATATTTAATTAATTAATTAATGATTATCGATTCTATTAGATCTTATTAATATATATTTTATATTTTAAGCTTATCTATTTAATTCAAATTTCTTTCCAATATAAGAATATTTGTGTATTTCACTATATATATTCATAGTTATATAATATATAAAGTAAAATAATATTATTTAATTTATAATATTTATAACAATTTATATATAATATTTAATAAATATTTACTTATCATTTCGTAGCTCATAAATAAATCCTTGGCAAATAGTAAAGGAATTATTTTTTTTTATTTTTCATAAATATTTTTTTTATTTTTTCTGTTGCTGTATATATGTATTTTTGTATAATATTTTTAACAAATAAAGTTAATGATTGTATAGTATATTTTTAACTATATAAAGTCACTTCACAGTCAGTTCACAATAGACAGATCGTTGGCCATTTCTTTCCCATCCCGCACTTATTAGTGATAATGATGTGGTAGTGGGCCACGACGATGATTCTCCTCATCATAACCATGGTGATCATAGAGTCCGTGAGGCGGCGGTGGACCGTGATGGTGGTGATGATGACGATGATCGACGATCGGCGGGGACGGTGGTTCGTGATTACGACGATGATGATGGTGGGGCGGCACGTGATTCGGCGGCCCGTAGTCTTTATGATCATCTCGATGGTGTCCCTCGACGAAGCTCATTCCGATGTGAAGGTTGTTAAATTTAAAAAACGACATTGTTTTCACTTTGAACTTCCTTGCAATCCCTTCTACTGTTAACTGGAGCTCTTAATGCAACGAGCTGAACAAATCTACTGTGTTTACTCTGAGCGTCAAGTGCACGTATATACTTTCCAATTGTTGTTAGTTATCTTATCACCTTGCCATTTCGCCTATTCTGAATCGCTGTGAGTCATTGAGCTAATCTGCGTTTCAGGTATACATATATACCATATATTAGTCAAGTTTATGTGCTCTTTGCGGTGCAACTTAATTCTATATGATAGTCATTTATTATTTTCATACATATTTTGGGTATATATATTTATACATATATATTTGATTATGTATATTGTTGTATTATATTTTAAATAAATAAAGTTAATGATTATATAGTATATTTTTAACTATGTAAATTCACTTCACAGGCAGTTCACAATAGACAGATCGTTGTCCCATTGCTTTCCCATCCAGCACTTAGCAGTGATGATGATGATGTGGTGGGCCATGATGATGATGGTGCTCTACGTGACCATGATGATCATAGTGTCCGTGATGCGGTGGTGGTCCGTGATGATGGTGATGATGATGATGATCGTAGAACGGCGGCGGCGGTGGTCCGTGATGATGATGATGGTGGTGGTGGGGCGGTCCGTGGTGAGGTGGCCCGTGGTGTCCATGATGTCCATGATGATGTCCCAGGTGCAGGCCCAAGTGGATGCCGAAGAGACGATCGTTGTGTGGTGGCGGCATTGTTTTCACCTTTAACTTCCTTGTAATCCCGTTTACTGTTAACTGGAGCTCTTAATGCGACGAGCTGAACAATTGTACTGTGCCCACTCCCAGCACCAAGTGCCAATATATACTTGGAGCCGACTGTTGGCTGCCTATCAGATAACGTTTGCAGGTGATGTACCTGAACTGTTAGTTATCTTATCGGCTTGCCATTTCGCCTATTGTGAATCGCTGTGACTCATTGAGTTGTAAAAATAATAATAACACATTTCTTGTCTCCTGCGGGGTTGGGCTAATCTGTGTTTCAGGTGAGTAAGTCCATTCGGCTTACGGTACTTCCCTCCATTGAATGGCCACGCAAAAGGAATGTAGCCGACTAATCGCGGTAAATAAATATATAAATAAATAAATCTGTTTACGCTTTTTCCGCAAGGCAGAAACGAGAAAAACGAATAAAGCTTCAGGCAAAACTTATGGGAAATGCGAGAGGAGCAAGAGGCGAGGAAAAACGAAAAACATGCCACAAAGTGTAGCAACTTTTTGTATGGCGGCGTCGAAAACTTTTTGGCATCTGCTAAAAGAGCAAAGAAAAAGTGAGTGGGGAGTGCACGACTGAGAAATACCCTGTACTAAGTTATTCATATTATTATTGCCATATGAAGACGATCTTCCTCATTCCAGTTATCATAGGCATCAATATTGCTTTCATTATCATCATCATGATCATTATCGCCGTCATTATTGTATTCGCAATCATTTTTATTTCAGCTCAATTATCATTGATTATCAGTATTATCCTTATCATTGTTATGCTCATCATAAACAACAATATGAGGATCATTATGATAAATATAATTACCAGCTTCATTATCATGTTTCGTTATCATTCGTTTTAACACCATGACATCAGCACACATTTCCTTATCAATCAATATACGTATTATCAATAATGTATCATAGACAGACCTAGATTAATCAGATATATTCCCTATCTGTTTCCACTCTTAACCAATCCATTATACCCACTTTCACTGGGCTCAGGGTATGCTTAAAAAATGGAGTATAAAAACTAAATGCAAGAAGTCGCCGACAATAATTTCCGCCTGCATAGCTGGCCGTGGACAAAAGGAATGCCAGACAGACTGAAAATGCTGTAAATAGCGAAAGGCCATCGCAAAAAGTTCGAAAAAAGAATACAAAGCACGCGATGCACACTCTATGCAGATGCAGGCAGGCAGGCAGACAGGCAGAAAGAGTGAACATTTTGTATGGAGATTTAGCATCTGCCAGCATTGGACAGGGCGAGGGTGAGGGCGAGGGCGAGGAACTGAGCTAAAGTGGGGACGTTGTCATATCAAGTGCTTAGTGCGTGCGAGCGACGTTCCCATAGACTTAACAATAACTTTTCCTGGCTAAAACCCTTCGCGGCGGACCGAGCGGGTGTTTGCGAGAGCAGCGGCGCAGATAAACTGCGTTAGAAGTTATAAAGCGATTAGACTGTGCGACGGCCTGGCAACTCCATTGGGAGGGTTGCAACGTGCGCCAACTGCGAGTGGAAGTAAAAAAAAAAAAGTGGGAAACTTTTTGCTGTATCAATTTAATGCCTATTTAAAGTGTGAGTCGAACCCAACGGAGGCGATAATATCGCAGACACCCAAGGGAAATGGCGAATAGATGTCGCGAAATGCAGGTAATGCATAAATTTGATTTCATGGCAAGTACTTGACAAAGTTTTCGCTGTGAAAGCCAAGCTGCTTTATTAGCCAGCGAAGTGAAGAAAATTCAATTGGAAATTGAAGTCTTTGTAGACTTTAAATTAGATTAAGAGAAAGCGGGAAGTTGCAGAGCATCTCTTTATAAAGTGAGTTGAAATATATGTATATTTATCTATTTTATTATATTTTCTTTATTTTATGTTTATTTTTTCGGATTTTATATTTTATTTTATTTATATTTTTTATTTTATATTTGATTTATACATATTATTAAACACATTATTTTGCATCTTAATTTACATTTGATTTACATATTTTATTTTATATTAGCTTTATATATTTTATTATATATATTTTTTTATTTTAGATCTTATTTTATTAATATTTTTTTAATTTTATTTAAAATTGTATTTTGTATTTTATTTTATATTTGATTTATATGTTATATATTTATATTCTTTATTAAAATTAATTTTATAGAAACTTTATTTGTGTATTTAATTTATATATTTTATCACTTTATTTAATTTATTCTATTTACATTATTTATATATTTTATTTTATTTATTTTTTATTTTAGACTTTATTTTATTTACATTTTTCATAAATTTTATTAAAAATTGAATTTTGTATTTTATTTAATATTTTATTTCTATGTTTTATTTTATACGTTATATTTATGTATTTTATTTTATATTTTATTTATATATTTTATTTTAAAAATTTATTTATAATAAAAAATATATGTATATATAATATAGTAAAATAAATTTTATACAATCTTTATTTGTATATTTATTTTATATATTTTATATATTTTATTAATTAATTTATTTGATTCTCTTTTCTATATTTATATATTTCATTATTATATTTTGTTGATAAATTGATCATAAAATATATATAAATAATCAACAGAGAATACTAATTACCACCTGCCAGCCGACTTTCACAGCCCATTATAAGCAACAAATGCCTCAAATCCCATAAATTTCCGTAGCCAAGCAAATCAGAACAGCTCAATCGGCGACCTTTTGCTTTGAGCAGGGCAAACAAAATTAAATACAATTCACACATTTCAGCCCCAAACCCTCTGCGTAAATATGGCTAATTAATTAATATATCGACAACTGTTGAAAACGCTGTTGCTGTTGTTGGTGTTGTTGTCCAGGATTCGAATCATAGGGGCCCTAGACTCCACTCAACTCAAATTAATTGAAAATGTCAAAAGTCAGCGCAATTATCGTAAATTATAAACACGCGTCCGGGGTTTTTGTGGGGTTGGATTCGATTGGTGCGATTGCCAAGCCAAATCAAATCCAAATATTATTATTATTATTATTTTTATTACGTGAGTTGGCAAAAAATAAGCAGAGTTGCAACCCCCAGCGCTAAGGGTGGGTAATTTGTCAGCGCATAATGAAATGTCAACACAAAAATGTAAATATCAAAATATATATATATATATTTATTTATACACTTAACTATATAGGAGATATACATATGTATATATGTTCGGTGGGGTTAATTGGAAAGCTTTGACTTGGCTGTTGGGGAGCATGAGTCATGCACAAGAATCAGTGCAAATTTTATATGCAATTGTGGACAGTCAGACAGAAAGAGAGAGAGAGAGAGGGAGGGAGAGAGAGAGGGAGGGAGAGAGAGAGGACTCTCGTCTGCTGTAACTTACGAAGCCCTTTTGCCGCAGCATCCTTGCCTGACTATGCAAAAATTTGCAACCAAAAACCATATAAAATTATTATAGAGGGAGAGAGAGAGAGAGAGAGATAGAGGGCTGCTGGTAGCTGCGAAAGCTCGCTTATGACAACGCTCAAAGGCATTTTTTGGCCAGCATCAGCTAAAAAAGCAGACAGCAATAGCCGACGGCGACAAGCGCCCGCCCCGCCCTAGACCATGTGCATATAAAGTCCAAATAAACTCAAGTTGTTGACAAAAGGGTTAAAGGCCATAATTGTGGCCAGAGTTCCGGGCACAGCTGGGGGCCTGGCCGGCCCCTCCCACTAAACTACAGCATTTTTATTGAAAGTGTAAACATGACAGTCATCAAAATTATAAAGCCAAACATTGGGCGCCTTGACAAAGTGGGCACTGCAATCTCTTTGGGAACCTTCCTCCTCTTCAGTCTATGCATAGAATTTTCATGCGCATATTTGTGTGGCACTTGGCTTAAAGCTTAGGGACTATGGAAACCCCCCCCAGAAAACGCTATAAATAATTATGAGGTGGAGGAGAAATATGTGTGACAGATCTGAAAGCAAAAAGTATGCACTATAAAATTATATTTGATATTTGGCTGTGGAGGTAAGAGAATATTTTAAGAGTAAATCTTTTCGTAGAAATTCCTGCTAATTTGCCTAATTAAAAGCGCCTTTGCCTGCTTCACTTAAGATAAAATCATCAAAAGCAGAAAGGGCTTTAGCTGAACTTAAGGGTGGGTTCTATTCAATTATCTATTCAACTCAAATACCATTAGTCTGATAACAATAACTCAATCAGAGAGGAACAAACTATAGATGACTCAACAAGAAAAGAAAAAAAACAAACCGCAGTTGGAGAATCTTTTGAAAAGACATCTGGAATCATTGTGCCCTAAGTAGATTGCGAGAGTCAAAAGCGTCGCAAAACAAACCCCACAAAGTCGAGCAAAATCAACCCAGCAATATTTATTTTATAAAGCTAACAAATTTGCGCAAATTTTTTGTTTTCCCTCTCAGAATAGAAGGAGACAGCGGGATGCGTGCATATGAATGCGATTCTAAAGGCCGAGCACAAAGGTCTTCGCTCTGGCTGCGTAGCTAACAAGCGGCCTACCCCGTTTCTGTGCTTTTAAGTGATTTCAACCCGGAAATGCCCATAAATCGATTTGGGGGTGGTCCCGAACACGTACCTTCCCCACCCCCACAGAGCCTAAGTCGAGGACGTCTTGGTCGGGCAGCGACGACACATGAGGGGCGTTCGCTTTATGGCCTAAATGAATGAATTGAAATGGGCGGCAAGTGTATCGGCTTATGGTCGACTTGAACACAAGAATCTGATGCCACACTTGTCTCTGCTCTGCTCTGCTCTGCTCTGCTCCATCCACAGAATGCAAATAAAAGTTCATTACAAGGCAACGGCCAAGGCGCTTAAAACTTTTCCTAAATGTATCGAGGCTCGAGCCCAGCTCCCCTTTGAGCTGTGTTTACTGTACTGCATATATGTGTATATCTCACTCTTGCCCTGTATAATGGTCAATGCCCGGGCTGTTGGGTTGCGGGTGGCTGTCCGCCGTCTGCTCGCCGGGTCGTGTATGCGGCACATGCGGCAACGGAAGCGCCACATCCGTAGAGTCCGCACAGTCCGCATACAGTTCGACGGAACGCAAAGCAAAAGTCAATAAAATAAAATTCTAAAGCCAAAAAGGAAATAAATTAACAATAAGCAATGATTTCTCTTCGCTTTTTTCCCTGATTTCTTGATGCGTTTATAAGTATGACAATGATACGTTGCTATCGCACAATCGACAATTGTCGGATGTTGTACGTAATTTGTCGCCGGTCATTCAACAGCCAAGGCAACAGCCAAAGCAGAAGACAAACTTTGAAAGTTTTGCATAATTTAAAGTTATTTGAGGTCAAACTCAATATAAGACAGTTATTTGAAAATTATATTCAACAGTTTTCGAGTAATCAATCTGGATAAAATACTAAAAAAATTTTCTATTATTTCAATTGAAGGAAAATTGAATTCCGTATTTTTGTATAATTTCAAATATTTTAAAGTCTATTTAAATATAAGAAATGGTTTTTAAATTAGTTTCGATAAGTTTCTAGAAATAAATCTTGAAAATTATTAGAAAAATACTAAAAATACTTTAAAAATACTACAAATATCTAATGATAATACTTTTAATAAAATCAGTTTAAGTTGAAAAACAGCAGCTGTTTTTTGATTCGAGACTTATCTATGCAAACTCAAGCAATCAATCTTAAATCTAGAAAAATACTAAAAAATACTTTTAAAATACAAATCATTTCTATTCAAACATATAGCTTTATGCATATAAAGTTTGTTATTTTTTATTTATTTACATTATAAACTCAAAAAATTAAAATACTAAAAAATACTAATTACTAATAATTTTCCCTACTCCATTTCCCATTCTTTCTGCTGCAGTCTCCCAACCATCCCTCACACAATTTGCTTTCATTCTGCAAAGTTTTTTTGCTTACATCTCACTCATTTATGAAATTTCAATTAGGTTTTCCTTTCATTGAACACTCTGGCAGGTGCTCACCTTAACCTCAATTATGCTGCAACTTAACCTCACTTTCCTTTCAAAGCTCAACGTCATTGGCCAACGCCTGTCCATAACTTTTGCAATTTGTAATCAATTTAGTTGCATTTTGCTTTTACACATTTCATCCTACATAATTAACCCACAATGCAGTCAGCGATCAGTTTGGCTGGGCAAAAACCTTAATTAACCCATTACCTTTTGTGTAGCAGCTAAAACTATTCAACGCGTCATGCAAAAATGCCAGGCGAAAAACTTCGAGCAGTTTTTCATGCCCGTAACATGTGAAAGGTGTTGGCCCGGCGCAAAAACTTTGCTCGTTTTCGGAAGTTGTGCCAATAAATTCTTTTTTTGTGTGGGGCGCTGTGGGGTTAAACAAAAGCTCTGGCAAACTGCCGAGTCGGACTTCTCAGCTAAGCTAATAATGAAAGCCGCACAACGAATGCGTGCGACAAGGCTGAAGCTGAAGCTGAAACTGAAGCTGAAGAAAAAATGTTATAGTTCTCGTAATTAAGAGGAGTTCGAATTTTCTTTTGCCACTCGCCCAATTGAAATCGAGTGGATTTTTCGTTTTGTTTGCGGGGCAAGCAGAAGTCCTTTGCCCGCCAGCGATTTCAGCACTTTACACAGAGTACAACCAGCCACACCTCCTTCATACACAAGGAAAAAGGCAATTTACACGCCCGAAACGCATAAGAGACGAAAAAACAAGGCCTCGTCTCTTCTTTTTTTATCAAATTAGACAAAGGGGAGAAGTTTTGGGGGCAAAAGCTCTTTCAATGTCTTCTAAGTGCTCGAAGGTTGCCTCTGGTTTGGGTTGGCTATCAGGGGTTAAAGGTGCTGGCAGCGCCACAGGAAGCGCTCGAATTGGCAGAGGCCTCTGCTCGATGCGAGCAGAGAAAAAACCCAAAAAAGAATAAGAAGAAGATGAAGAAGAAGAGATTTTAATGACAGCAACAACCGCTGCGCTTTATGGGCTTCATGCGAGATGCTCAGAAAAGCATTCGATGTGGGCGTGTTTATTGTCGCCAACGGCGGCAGGATATTAGAAATAAACAGCACAGCGTGAGGCGCCACCAAGCAGCAAGCCGATAAGCCGCGTCTGCCGCACCCGCACCCACAGCCACAGCCACAGCCACCGCCTCGCTCATGGTAGACAAATACCAAAATGTGGTAATAATTTGAGCGAAAAGCGAAAATGCGCCCAAAAACATTTATGCGACTTTAATGTGCGATTCTATTAGAGTTCTATCGAGCTGAGAGAGTTCGCCAAAAGAAATTCAATTAAATACTAAATAAATATTTTATAAAAATTGATTTTAAACATACTTAAATGTGGTTTCGATTATGAAAGACTTTTAGCAGAGTTAAAGCAATACAAAGTCCATCCATATATCGCTTTCCATACTTTTAATACTACTAATTCTATTCGTACTTCTACTGCTAGCGCATTTACTACTAGTTCTACTTTTCGTCCTTGAACTTCTACTCCTACTTAAAGTACTTTAACTACTACTACTACTTTTCATACTCGCACTTCTACTTCCCCTTCTACTCCCACTTCTACTACTCCAACCATTCTGCATAATTTTGCTTTGCCTCCCGCTACACTCTCTACTACTCCACTTATATTTCTACCGATCCAATTTAGCTTCATCTTAAAGTTGAGTAATTTCGCTGCTGTGTATCAGACACTTACAGCTTGTTTTTAGCGACCTGCAATACATTCATTAGTCTCTGTCTGTTCGGGGCCCTCAGATGTAGCATCATTAACATTGCTTTTCACACTTTGCGGCATTGTTTCCTTCTGGTCATTGGCCTGCTCTGTCCGGGTCGAAGCTTACGGTTGGCTCTCTTGCCTTTGGGGCGCAAAACAGAAGAAGAAGAAGAAGAAGCAGCCGAAGCGAAGCGCGAAAAGCCTTTCTGTCATTTGCCTAGCTCTGAGTGTTTTTTTTTTCTTCACATTTTTGTTTTTCGCGCTCTCTCAAATTATATTAATTTGAATTAATGAATTTAATTGCCACTAATTAGTGGACACCCAGCGCCGACATCTTGAGACCCTCCTAATGATAGCAACAGCTATTCGAAAATCTCTCTCTGTTCTATATAATTATTGTGGCTGTCAAAGCTTGTGATGCCCAATCAAGGCCGAAGAAATAAATAACGTGAACAAACAAAATTGGGAACTTATTAAAAATACAGCTAAGAGCGGAAAAGTGGCTAGAAGATACACTATGATGAGGCTCTTGAGAAGAGCAGCAAGTAAATGAAATTTAGCTTATACTAGTGCTTAAGCTTCTATTACTGCTGCTACTGCTACTACTTACTACTATAATAACTAATACTACTCCTTTAAGTAATTCTTATATTTGTTATATTGAGACTATTTTATTACTACGCTTCTAGCTCTAGCTCTTACTTATCTTACTACTACTCTTAGTCCTCCTGCAACTAATCTTACTACTCTTACTAGTACTACTACTACTTTTACGACTCTTACTACTATTCTTGCTACTGCACTTACTACTCTAACTACTCTTACTTTCTACTACTCATACTACTCTTACTACTTCTCTTGATACTACTCTTTCTGCTATTCTTACTACTCTTCTACTATTACTGCTCTTCTACTACTACTACTCTTACTACTATTCTTACTACTACTACTACTACTCTTACAACTCTTACTACCACTCTTACAACTCTTACTACTACTCTTAATACTACTCTTTCCACTATTCTTACTGCTCTTCTAAAACTACTGCTCTTCTACTACTACTACTACTCTTTCTACTATTCGTACTACTACTCTTACTCCTATTCTTAATACTGCTCTAATTACTCTTACATTGACTACTCTTACTACTCTTACTACTACTCTTGCTACTACCCTTTCTGGTACTTTTACTACTCTTCTACTACTCTTTATACTACTCTTTCTACTATTCTTACTACTCTTCTACTACTACTACTCTTCTTCTACTACTACTCTTTCAACTACTCTTACTACTTTCAACTACACTTACTACTACTCTTCATACTACTCTAACTACATTTACTTTCTACTACTCTGACTACTATTCTTTCTACAACTTCTTTTACTACTTTGATTACTATTCTTTCTACAATCCGTAATACTATTATTTAACATTTTTCTACTACTACTGTCCCTTTTTATACTCCTACTTAGTAGTAGCTTCTCATATTTACATGACAAATACTCCTGAATGCTCTACTACTACTTTAATTATTACTTTTCAACTAATAACATTCCACATAATTCTATTACTAATAATATTACGCATTTCCACTGCTACTCCAATACCATATTTCCTCCTATAAAGTATATCTACTACTACTCCTAAACCATGTATTTACTACTACTTTTACTTAAATTTATTTTATACTAATATTTCCACTACTATTTACAATCCTTCTTCTATCATTCTGTATCATTTATCCATACTTTCAATGATACTATTTAATAAATAATGAAGTATTTCAACTACTACTTCTTGGCCATATTTCCGCTCCTTTTACTCTTGCTTCAATTTGCAAACTAATAAGTCTACTACTTTGTACACTAATAATTCTACTACTATTTACAATCCTTCTTCTACTATATCTTATCATTCCATACTCTCAAAAATACCATTTATTTACTCAATAACCTTAAACACAATTTGAATCTCTATTTATTTTATTTTCGAATTTATTTTGTCCCATGTAATGGAATTTCAGTATTTGCGCAAACAAATTGGCAGCAGTTTCTCAAATCAGGAATGGAGCTCCTTTATGCACAGACTTCAGTCAATGCCTTTGTCTAAACAAACATATGAAATTGTAATCAAACAAATAATCTGCACAGGGAAAAAAGCTATGAAAAAATTCATGTAGATACAGAAGCCGCACAAAGGTGCACATAAGGAAAAAAGCCATACAAAAGTATCAAATATTGCTGTGCAAAGTCGAAGTGCAGATGCTCTAACTGTATAATAGAGTATTGCATTTGGATATGCATACGCATATTGCTTTATCATGAATACCCTTATGCAGAGTGCTAGACAAGCGCCAAATTGTAAATGTAATCAAAGATATGGCGACAACAATGTCAACGACAACAGTAGCAGCAGCAGCAGCAGCAGCAGCACTAATGACAACAACAACAACAAGTTTGTTTGAAAGCTGAAGCTGAAGTTGAAGCTGAACAGAAGCCACGCCAATCGCAACATCTAGCCGCGTGTACCGCTTGTAGCCAAGTGTAGCTACAACATTGCTGTATCTCCTACTGAGTATCTGCTGCTGCTGTTGTTGTTGTTGTTGCTGCTGGCAACTCACGCACGCTTCACGCTTTTTGTTGTCGCCAGTCGTCGCAGTCGTTGGCAGCCATTTTAGCTACCGGTTTTACGCGTCAAAGTGCGCGTAACTTTTGCCGCATGCCACGCTGCATATTGTTGTTGCTGCTGCCGCTGTTAGCTGAAGCTGCTGCAATTGTTGCTGCTGTTGCCATTGCCGTTGTTGTTGTCCTGATAGTTGGTCAAGAGCTGCTGGCCAACTGGCAACTTTGTTCATTTTGCCCTTTTGTTTGAGTTTCAATTTTGCCTTTGCTCTAGAGAATATCGTTTGTTTCTTTTTTCTTCAAACTTAAAATTCAGCAATATGGTCAGTCAGGGGAATGCTTCATATGGTCACCTTAAGCTTAAGTTCGTGTGAAGTGAAGACTTAAAAATGAAAATTTACTAACATTTGAGCTTCGCATTCAACAAATATTCAATGCAACAAATTAGTTAACAGAATTTGTGAATTCATAAAAATATATTTTAGCTTTAAGTAAAATTCAGTTAAAATTATTTATTAAATATTTTAAGCTTATTATAATTTATATATTTATATTTTTTTTAAATATTAATTATTTAAACTTCACAACATTTTTAAATGTTTTATCAAATTTTAAATTTTGTTTATATTTTATAAAATGCTTACATATTTTTAAAGTTTTTGTAAAAGTTTAATTATTTTTTAAAAAATTTTTTACCATTTTAAAATAATTTTTAATTACTATAAAGTTGAAATAATTTTGAAAATAGTTTTTATAAAATAGAATGCAATTTTAAAATTTATTTTAATATGAAAAAAACTTATTAATTCAAGAATATATTAAAATACATAAAGCCTGCCATATATTTTAATTTTGATTGGATTTTAAACTTGGAATAATTATTATTATTTTTTTTTTTAATATTTAATGTGTTTTTAAATTTTTAGAAACTATTAGAAACAATTTTGTTTTATTTTTTTTATTGTTCTGTAAATTGATGTAAATATATTTATTAAAACTACAATACATTTATCTACATTTTTATTACTTTTATTAAATTTGAAATAAATTTGTTTTCTATTTAAACTGCCCTCTTTAATAATTTAATTCAGCATTCAAATTAATTCCTTCTACCATGCATTTTCTTTAACTAACTTATTCAGTATTGTTTTTGGTCTATCTTCTCCCATTTAATATCTTTCTATTTATCTCTCAAACTCTCAACATGTAACCCTCAAAATGCTGTCCATTATCCATTGCTTCCTTCAATCATTTAACTATACATACGTCACTTGTTCGCCTATTCATATCGTTTCTTTTTTCTTGCCTTGCACCCACTAAATTCATCAGGAGGAGGCAGGTTCTCGCTCAATCGTTCTGTGAACTAGTCATGTCGTATGTGACCTGCATGTGCCATGTGCCTCCAGCTCCTGCTTCGCCTTTGTTTTGCGATTCGTTTGGCATTTCCTTCGGTCTCCTTCTCCCTCTCCCTTTTTCTCTCTCTCTCTTGGTTATTGCGAAATTCATTCATTTGCTTTGCCATCGTGCAAAAGATTACTTGGAAATTGTATGGAAAAACGTTTGTGAAATTCTCAGCTTTCACTATTTGATTATATTTGCTCCGATTATTAGATTTTCGAGCGGCAAGGAAGATTTTCGAGGCATTTCCTGCTAACAAAGTGCTGACGCAATGCATTAGTGCAGCTGATCTCGGCTACCCAGCTACTGTTCATTGGCCCAGCCCAGCTGAGCACCGCCACATCATAAATCATTCATACGCAGCTCTTTTTTATGCCACTCGATAAGTCGTCGAGCTGCCCGCTGCCAAATGCTGGCTAATGCAATGCCAGACTTGAGCCAAGTCCCACAAGTCAGTCAGTCGTCTTGCAACTGGCCAGGCCTCGGATAAATTATGTTAATTCCATAGCTGCTAGTCGGTTATATTATTTTCCCCTTCTCTCTCTCACTTTTTACTCTATGATAATGGCTTGACAAATGAAGGAAAACGTACAAGTGAAAGAACTGCTGAGTAGAGCTCAGCGCTACCCTAGGCAAACAGCTCGGAATATATTATATTAAAATTCTGGCTAGCAGCAGAGTCGTGCATACCCGCTGCAGGGTATTGGCAGCCCTGCCAAAGAGACAACTCAAACTGGAACACGACTTGGTCTTGCAGCATATAAATTGCAAAAGCGCAACAAATTGTTAATTTTCTTTTCTTTCAAAGGCCCCTCTCTCTGCCTCTCTCTCTCTCTCTCTCTCTCTCTCTCTCTTTCTCTCTCTGTGGCATTCATTCTTCTCTGCGTCTTGTTGTTAATTTACATATTTTTGTGTCACAGTTGGATTTATATTTCTTTCTTTCGTCTTTTTAACAAGCGCAAAAGACAGACGTAAAATAAAATTGTTAAGAACTTGAAAGCCAACTGATATTTGCTTAAGATGCCTTAAGCTTGCTCTGCTTCACCACAAATTGTAGATATATTTAATAGACTTTAGGCCAGATCCTGTTGCAAACTAATCCTAAATGGGAGAGCGTCAGGCGGTGGGCAGTAATTGAGCAGTGTTTGATATGCCACACATACAGGCAATTTAGCATAAATTAAATATTAACTTTTTGCTTCGAGAGGGAGAGAGAGGGGGGGGGGGGCATATACATTTATGCAGGTGATTCATAGGCTCTCTGGCTGTTCCGAAATGGCAAATCCATCAAATGAGCTGCCAACGCGTTGCAGAGTCAATACAAATTGATGTGTCCCCAGCGCAGGCTCTGTCGCTATAACGTTTATTTACTTAACGAAAAGTGCTGGCGAGAGCGAAAGGTAGGCAGAGAGATGGGGAGAGTGGGAGTGGCAGGGGCAGGGGCAGGGCAGAGAGACAGCCAGACTATTCGTATCTGTGAGCATTATTCAATGTTTGCTGCGAACGTGCGCAAATTACAAATTCAATGCACGTAGCCAAAGGCGGCGAGGCTTTAGGCAAAGTTGCTAGTAGCTGGAAGATGGTAGCTGCTGGCTGGCTGGCTGGCTGGCTGGCTGACTGGCTGACTGGCTGCTAACTGTTGGCTGACACTGTTTACGGAACGCCATCATCGTCGCCTCTTGGGCAACGGCAATGGCAACAGCTCTCAACCAGCTGACGACACATTAAAATAATGTATTTTTAAATTTAACATTAATTGTCGCTGAATGCTTTCTGAATGGGCTGCCTTTGCCTTTTACCGTTATGTAGTGTCTGCCCCCCCTTCTGTCCCCCTCCCTCTGACACTTTGTGTGTGTCTCTTAAGGAGTGCCGAAGACTCGGCCCAGTGCATTAAGTCATCGGCGGAGATTTTCATAAATCGTTTCGGCTCGTTGTTAATGTTTTCCATCTTTTAGCGAAAATATGTTTTTTATGGCTTTTGCCATTTTGCATGCATTAGCGACTGTCTGCATTGCCACACGAGTAGTGTAATGTGGGCTCGAGGGGCGTGGCAGGAAAGCCTGTTTAAGTGGAAAAATTTGATTGTGTTTGCACAGCACTTGCGAAATTGCAACGAGCTCGTTTTGGGGCGACATGAAACTGAGGCCACCAGGATGAGAAACATAATACTTGATTGCAATATGAAAGCCGCAAAAATAATGGAAAATTTATATACGAAATGGTATTACTTTTCATTTGTAATCCATCATAATATTGTATATATTTATGTAGGTTTATAAAATATAATAGAAAAGGCAAAAGGCTACGATGAAAGCAAGTCGCAGTGAGCTGAGGGTGCAAGTGACAGAGTCTCAGATAGCTTTAAGGGCGTTGATATGAGGAAAATAGGTTTAAAGGCGTTTTAAACGTGCTGAGTACTACATAAGAGAGCTGCGATATTACATAATCATGATATAATTATCATGATTATATGACTTCGTTAGTGCCTAAACTTTTTTGATGCTTAACAAGTCGACTTTTAAAAACTGTTTCTTATTAAATATTAAATCAATTTTTTTTAATATTAATTACGTATTAACTAAATATTTAATAAATATTAATTAAATTATCAAACTGTTTAGCGTCAGAAATATAACAATTTTCAAAATAAGAATATTTAATATAACTACTAGATCAGGAATACGACTGAAGAAACGCGGCTGCAGGCTCGCCCTTATATAGGGCGAGCCTCCCACTCAAACTCAAACTCATACCGAAATCCTTGTCTGAGTTAGCGACTAAGTGAGAAGTTAGCTTGCTCTCTGCAGTTTGAAGCATACTATATAGAACCTCATGCCATACCATACCATGCCATACCATACCATACCATACTATATAGAAGCTACTCTATTGATTGGCGGTAATGCTCGACGCGCAACTCATGTTTGATCTGCAACCATAGAGACGATTGGACTGACAAACAGCAGAGCGAACAGAAAGACATGATCTAGAATGGCATATCATACTAATCGGAAATATATATATAGAGACTATATATAATATAGTTTACTATATAAATATTATAAAGCACTACTGATCGAGAATATATGCATGTATATGTACTATAGTATATAATATATACATATACTTCTTAAATACATTCACCCAAAAGCCATTATCAGCAGCAATACCATTTCCAAGATTTAAGAATTTTAATAGGCATACAATATATATAAATATAAATATATACACTTCTCTATATTTTCCATTCTATTAGCCCACATTCCACTTTCAATATCCTTGCCTTCTGCCCATTAACTGCACCTAATTGCCCCCAGTTACACAGTTACAGGACGGAAGTGATTCGTGAATTAGAGCCTTAGCCGCTCGCTCAGTTTAAATTAGCTTCACGAGTAGTTTCGTCCACTGGCCAATTCCATCAGCATTGATGGCAATTATCGGGTGTTAAGTCCGGGCCAAAACCCCGAGCTCGCTTTACATTCGACATTTACTGCGGGCAGTTAATGTTCAATATAGTATATGTATATGGGCCGTAAGTGGCCAGCCAGAAGCTGCAGCCGGAGTGCTGTCCGCTTTCATTGGATTTGCCTAACAAGCCATAATCATGTGGTGTGCTGTATTTAATTACTGGCCGAATGCGAATTCGCATTGGAAATTAACAAGGGATAAGAGCAGAGGGATTTCTATATACATATATGTGTATAAATATATGTATGTGTGTGTGTGTGTGTTTCAGCTTCAGCTTCTGTTTCGGCCAGCAGAGCAACATCTTCTCAGCTGCGCTAAATTCTAATGCGCCGTAATGCCAAACACAATTGAGTCATTAAGCCGCAATCTAATTAAGACCAAAAATGTGAACGGCTCCTCTCCAGGAAAAAGCATAAAAAAAATATAACAACAAAAGCATGGATGCTGCGCGGCGGCGGCTGCTAAGCAAAGAAAAGAGGCTCGAGTTGCTCTGCCCGCCTTAACCCACACGAAAGTCTAGCTAAAAGGTAAGCGCATAAAAAATAGATATATATTTGCCTTTTTTACGGCACTTTAACGTGACCATTTTAGCAACCATTTTGTTTAACATTTCTTGGCCAAGATTTATTTCGTGTCGGCTCTCGACCACGTAGGTCATTAAATTGCTTAGAAATCGCGGACATCAACTTTCCGGCTGCTCAGCTCGTTTTTAAATGAACCACAAAATGACTGTGAAACGGGCGGCACGCACCGTCTGCTAAGCCCAAGTACAGTGGGCCAAAAACTTCAATTTCGTGAAAAAAATATAATTATTCAAAAGAAACTTCAAAATGTTTGCACAAAATAAGGCATGAAAAGGGAGATGAAGGTTGAAAATTTTATAATGAAATTATAAAAAATTATATATGAATAACTAAGAATAATTAAATAAGTAACTAATTATATATAAATAAACACAAAAAAAGTAAATATTATTAAATAAATATAAAAAATATATAATAATATTTATTAATAAATATATTTAAAAAAATTAAAAATTATAATTAAATTATTATTAGTAAATTTAATAAATTCAATTATTAATTTAAAATATTGTTAAATTCCCTTTCACTAATTGAAAAATATATATTTTTAAATAAAAATACATAAATAAATAAAAATAAATAATATAAAATATTTATAGTTTAGTTCAAATAATATGTAATTTTAATAAATTAAATTATGATATATAGATTAATAATGAATATAAATAAATAATTTAGAAATTAATTTTAAATCAAATACTTAATTTCATTACTGAACATTTCTAACGACTATCTGCACTCACTAAAATTTTAATTATGTAAATATAATTTAATAAAAATTGTTATTTTAAAATTTATCTAATAAATATTAAATTCACTTTAATTTTTGATTATTATGTTTCCATTTTGGCCCACTATTTGGCTGGCTCTTAATATTCTGTGGGTTTGCTTTTTGAGGGCTTTGCAGCATCGAAATAGATACAGTTAATGCCACAAAATGATGTCTAATGACGGTTTCGTCTTACATGACGAGCACTGACGGCTGGCGCTGTTGTTGCTGCGGCTGGAGCCGAGACCGCATTGCCTTTGGGCTCGGTTAGTTTGTGTATCTATTAAGTGCGGGTAATTTATAATATGCCCCAAGTGGACTACACAGGTTAAAGTTCAATGTCGTTCGCTTACTCGCCTTCCGGTCTATCTCTCTCAGTCCCTCTCTAGCTATTTGTCTTATGAGATTAATAATAAGCCAATGGCTGACGCACTTACCTTCAACTTTGGCCAGGGCCAGCACGGATATGGTTTGAAGAGCGGGCACCGCCCAGGCAACCAAATGGAATAAATGAGATTTATTTTCAATTGCCTCGTGGCCCCATTTAAGTCCGGCGGCCAGGAACCACGCGAAAGCCAAACATGACCACCACGCGAAGGCGGCCATGCAACAGAAATACAATGCCATGAATAATACCGTGCAGGAGGTTGTCTGGCGATGACCCTGCCGATGGAGGCGGAGGGGACGAAGTCGGTTAATAAAAAATGAAATTCATTTCACCTGCTCCACACTTACCTGCGTTATGGTGGACATCATCTGCAGCCGGCCCAGCTTCACTGGCGGCGGAAATGGCTCACGGCACGACACCGAATCGCCCGCACCCAATCCGGCCACATAGGCGCACCCAACCACCAGATAGCAGACGGCCAGAAACACAATCGCCCGCTCGGGATAACGAAAGCGGGACGAGTCTATCAAAAACGTGAGCACCTGTGTCCAGTAAATGAAACAAAATTAAATAAACATATTAATTATGCATTTTACAATTATATAAATACATATATACATATATACACGCATAAGAAGAGATGGCTTAAAAATGCATTAGCCGAGGGCAGGGAGAAGCTGAGGCTCTACTCCCATCGCGGGACGTGGTCATTAGGCACTACACATTAGCTGATTGTTGTGCAATTTATTTGATCGCTGCTCATTTGTGGCCCATGTTTCTGGCTAAACGAGTTGGCCCTAATGAGACTGCCGCCACAAGTCCTTGGCCAGCCCAGGCACTTAGGACGCGATTTAACTAGGCATAGCCAGAGCAATCTATATATATATAATAAATATATATATATATATATATATATATATATATATATATATATATATATATATATATATATATATATATATATATATATATATATATATATATATATATATATATATATATATATATATATATTATTATATACAAAGTAAAGCTAGTATATATATATATTTAATAATGCCATAAGACTTCATTTCGCATCGCACACAATTGCCTGACAATTCGTAAGGCTTTAAAGGCAATTTCCAATTAAATGGCTCAACCGCTTTGACGAGCCACAAAAGGCAACTCAATCCAGCCACCCACCCACACCCACACCCACACCCACACACACAATTCAACACTTAAGCCTCCCATAAACTAGAGCTGGCTAACTCTCAACTTCCATCAGAGGAGGCTCTGCTCTGACTCTGGCTTTGGCTTTTGCCAGCTAATTACGCACAATTTAAATGAATTCATTACGATTGAACTAAGCCCGGGTTGAGCCTTAAATCTTTTGGCTCTTGTCTCTTGCTTCTTGCCCCTAACGTGCCTAATCAGCGCCCTCCACACCAAAGCCATCTAATTTGATCATTACAAAACTATCAGTGGAGCCAGGCTGCTCCTCAGTTGTTTTCCATTGCATAATGTGGCTGCTATTATTATTACGAGCAAGAAGCATTTGAATTATTCATGGCTGTGTAACACACGACCCAATTGTCGCTAGGCGAAACTTCTCATTTGTATGAATTTTCTAGCCTTTATATGTGGCGAGTTTCTAGAGGGTATGTGGGGAGTATGTGCTGTGTGGCTCAGATATAAATAGAGTTGTATAGATATGTAGAATAACCATAGTTGTATTGAGTGTATGTAAGATTGGCCAAAGCTTGGCCATATCCTAGAAATAAGCTTTTGAATTATTATTCAGCTTAATGCATTCTTATAAGTAATTTGTCTTCCATGAATGATTTAATCATCATCTGGAATGAGAGCTACATCAGCATAGCCTTAGCTTTGCTATTGGATGGAGCCTGCTGAAAAGTCTTTAGTGGTATTTAGAGGAAGTCAGCTTATCCTGACTGTAGCCTATTGAGTTGGTATCTTAGTTAAAGAACTGAATGCTGAAGTCTCAGGCATATGTCTGAATGATTTGTGAGTCAGTCAAAAATTATTATTTGAAGACAAGAAAAATCGAAATAAAAGATAGAAATTAATTTTAAAATTTAGCTTACATTTTTATATATATATATATTTTTTTTAGATATGTAAAATTTTATATATTTTTTATATATTTTAATATATATTTATTTGTTATTTTTTAAAATTTAGTTTAGCAAATTATCTAAGAATTCATTAAAGAAAATAGGTTTATTTATATATATATAATTTGTGAACTCCATAAAACAAATTTGACACTTTAAATAATATATAAATATATATTTTAAAAATTTCCCTTGCCCCTTAACATTATCAAGTGCAAATCATATCGTGTGCCTCTGCACAATTACAGGGCATCGTCTCGCACTATCTGCTCTCTTCGCAAGCCAACGTTCTTCTCCCTTAAGTTATAGTTCTGCTGTGCCTGTGTCTAATTCCCGCCCACGTCTTAGCGTCTAGCTCATTTACATGCTAAATTTATGCCTGAGATTTGGGGAGCGCGCGCGCTCGCATGTGTGTGTTTGAGTATCTGAGTGTATCTGTGTATGGGGGAGTTTTTGTAACGCATTTGTTGACATACACAAGGTATACAAAAGCAGAAAGCAAAAAAAAAAAAAAAAAAAACAGCATGCAGAGACAGACAACAAAATTGAATTGAATTGTTTATTTATGCCAAACAATTCAGGGAAAGGATTGCTCCGACACAGACAGGTCCCGCAAAAGGCAAGGGTTACGCGACGTCTATTTCAGATGCTTGCGCTGCCATTTCAAGATTATACACAGATATATAGATACATATATACCCCACACTCTGCGCAGCAATTTGTTATGCCACGCATGCTGTTCATTTGTAGTGAGGGGCGTTGGGCGTGGCCGCCTGTAGGTGTGACTGCTGAAATTGTAGCTACAAATGAAGTGAAATAAGCAGAGGCAAACGCGATGGCAAAGCAAAAGCCAAAACCAACCAGCCAACAGTCGGAAACAGTCATCAGAGCCGCAGCGCCCCCTTGGCACTAGTCCATAGTACTCCAACTCCCCCATCAAGCCAACAACTCCCCACTCTATCTCTGACTCTGGCAAACGACTAAGCCAAAAATTATGCGTTACTCGAGCTTCAGCGCTTGGCTCTTGTTGTCATCTCATCGTCGTCGTGATGGGCGTGGGCAGCGCTTTGATAAACCCGGGGCGTAGTTACTCCGTTTCCGGCAGACATTTAACTACGCTCATGATACGAGCAGCAGCCAGAAAAGCGAGCCAGCCAGAGCTGAGCAGCTCTCAGTAATGAAAAATTGGGTTTTTCGCAGAAAACTTTAAAATTTCTGAGAGGCTGAGGTTCTAGTTATAGAAATTTTTGCATAGCTATCTATATATATAAAATATACTCTTTAATTAATCTTTAATATGCATTTAGAATATCTCTAGATTAGAATGAATGCTTAAAGATATTTGTAAGTATTAGCCAGCTCCAAGTTGATGGCTCTGATACAGCTGGTGGAGGACTCGTATTTAGTTTATATGTATTGAGTTTGAGTTATGTGTTCCATATCATACGCATAATCATATAAAATTTATTATAGATCTGTTTTTTATGTACTAAAGCTTCCCTTCAATTCCCATTTTATTCTAAATTTGCTCTACTGCCTAAGAGTTTCCCTCGCTTATCAACGTCTTAATTTCTATTCTTCTAGCCCGTTAAATACCAGCTAAAGTTAACAAAAGTCATCTCTCTTTAATGCGTTACTGCCGCCAATCAATAGAGCTGCTGCTAAAGGGTTTTCTATAAGGTATGGTATGCTATGACATGGTATGGTATGGCATAAGGTTCTATATGGCATGCTTCAAACTGCAGAGAGTAAGCTAACTTCTCACTTAGTCGCGTCGCCTGTAGAAACTAGCTCAGACAAGGAGTTCAGTATGAGTTTGAGTTTGAGTGGGAGGCTCGCCCTATATAAGGGCGAGCCTGCAGTCGCGTTTCTTCAGTCGTATTCTGGATCTAGTAGTGGCCAGTTGGGCAGGGCTGCTCTGTGTGGTAAATATTTCTGTGCTAAATATTCTTATTTTGAATATTGTTATATTTTAAGTAAATTTATTTCATTTATATTCGTAATGTTTGGAATTCCTATAATGACAATTCGAGGCATAATGATCATTGTGTTAATAAATGTGCACAAAATAGTTCTGAGGAAAACAATAATTTTTCATTAATGTTCAATTAATACTTAGTTAAAATTTAATTAATACTTTGTGAACATTTAACTAATATATATTAAAATTTAATAAATATTTAATTAATATAAATTAAATATTTAATAAATATTTCAAAAATATTTAATAATATATATATATAATTAATATAAATATTTAATTAATATTTTTTATTTCTTTCCCAAGTTCCATTTCAGCTTCCCTTCAATTCCCATTTTGTTCAGAATTTGCTCTACTGCCTAAGAGTTTCCCCCGCTTGTCAACGTCTTAATTTCTGTTCATCTACCCCGTTAAAGACCAGTTAAAGTTAACTAAAGTCATCTCTCTCTTTAATGCGTTAATTTTAAGCACCATCTTTGGGCGCTGGCAACTCCCCGTGGATTAAGCCGCGCTCGGCCCACGCGAACTGTGGCCACACCTCTCACAAAAGCCCAAATTTAATGTTTAATTTCAATTTCAACGCCGCTGCGGCCCATAAATTTTCTAAAACTAGTCATTAAAAACAGTCAAAAACTAAACCGTATTTCCCAAACCCCCGCCCCTTCCCCCTCTCACTTGCTTTGCTTTACTCTTGTCCAGTGAGTTTTGCATAAATTAAATTAAATTTTTTTTTCGTTATGCTCTAACGTTTTGTTTGTCGCGTTTTTTATTTAAAATTCAAACCAAATGACTACGTCATTTGCATACTGCCAAAGAGACAACAACAATAGACCGCGGGCGGGGGGACAGGGCTGCGCTATAGGGGGCCTAAATAGTTGGACGCTAAAGCTATTTGAAAATCGTTATATGGGGTATATTGGTGTTAGTTGGACTGGAGGTAACGGAAGGAGGAGGCAAGGCTTAGACTGTAGATTAAATATATTATTTCTTGAGATCAACAGCTGACTCGATGTAGCTTTAGCTGTCTATCCTTCAATCGGTCCCTACATACCATTGAGTAGATATGGGATATATCTAAGATACATATAGCATATATATGGTATAGTATATATCGTATAGTATAGACTATAGTATTCGCTGCGTCATTTCATATCATGCCCAAGTCCTTTTTATATTCCCATAAAATCCATATTATTCAATCTAAAACTTCTCATATTGTAGCCATATCTCGAACACTTCAACTTCTAAACTTACTCAATTTAGTACTTAGATCTCATTTCAACTATGGATCAAGAATTCGAATAGTTTTTCCCATTCACCAGACATTTACAGCTACTCAGCATCATAGTTAGGGTATCTCCCAGTCAGTCACTTTCAACTTCCATACTCTGACTTATTCTGTTTAGGGG
Source organism: Drosophila paranaensis (assembly GCA_035047545.1). NCBI lineage: Eukaryota > Metazoa > Arthropoda > Insecta > Diptera > Drosophilidae > Drosophila > Drosophila paranaensis. The sequence continues at coordinate 5,661,678 of JAWNPL010000145.1, read as the reverse complement.
GTGTTTCGGCGTCATCATCTATTTCAGCGCCTGCGATTAGCATAAAGCTTTGCACAGGTTTCACATTTTTTTACAATTTTGTTGAAAAAAATAATTGCGGCATAAATTGTGGTAAATGTTTACGGCTACGTTTGATATTCTGTTTTTAGTTTAACTGGAATATATTGGACATTTTATAGTTGTTGCCTGTCCGAGACTCCTAAATGATTAAAAAAGCACGAGGCGGACAAAAAATATTGTTTATGTTGTCATTTAAATGTGCATATTTAACAAATATTTGTTATTATTTTCAACATATTTATGCAAATGGCGACGGGTTTTCGGGGCCCTCAATGTGTGCTGTGTGTATATGATGTATATATAAATATTGTTAAAAACTTCAGGATCTGGTTGCAGTTGCTTTCGTCAGCGTGACACGGCAATATTTGCACACATCCTGTCCGCCCCGGTCGTCCGCCTGGCTGTCCCTCTGTCTGTCTGTCTGTCAGTCAACATGCGCCTCAGTGAACTTCTGTTACGGGTTTTGTAATTAAGAAAACTCATCAAAGTCAACAACATGCCGACTGGGCTGGCTGGCTGACTGACTGACTGGGTCGCCCGCCTCGCTTATTTGTTGTCAACATTATCAGCGCTACCTGCCGTGTGTTACGACGTGTTTGTCGCACTATTCTAGTAGCAAGCTGCAGGCCCTGCCGCGCCCATGTCTGCTTCCCATTGGCAACTCATTGGGAGCCCATTACAGCGCCATTCATTTCCTTTTCGCTTTCATTGTGAAACAAATGTCATGTCTTGACATGCCGCCGCTCAGCTCATTCCCATCTCATTCCCATCTAATGCGTTTAATGAAAAAGGTGTTGATTGTTGACAGTTGCCTCTCTCACTCTCTGTCCTGGTGACATTCTCGTTGTCTCCAGGCGTTAGCTTGAGACTCAGATTCCACGCCATTTTATCTGTCAGGTTGTCAAAAGTCAAACGGCAAAGTTCACAGTCAGTATACGTAGTAAAAAATATTTGTTTGGTTTTTAGTTTGAGTTGCGCTGGCGAAATTGAAATAAATGTGTTTGTTTATATTCCAGTTGATACGCAGCCGAGCTACACTCAGCCACACTAAGCCCCCAGGCACTGGCATCTGCAACTTTGTCATTCCAGCAGACAAGTTTTCAATTAGACTAAAAAGAATGCGAAACTTTTTATATTCTCACTTTTACTGTAAATAGTAAAAAGTAAATACCAAATTGATATGCTCCTAGTATCCTGACATGACTCTAACTTTTATTTATTTATGTTTTTAGGGGAATAGAATAATATTTTAATACATATATTTCTATTTACTGAGAGTAGAAAAAGTAGTACATTTCATTAGCTAAGAGTATTTCTGCTTTAAATTGTTTTTCTTACATATTATTTTTCAAAGTATATTATTAATATATATTAATTTATTTATTCACATATTTTTAAAGCCATCAAATTTGTATTTTTTATTGCAATATCAATTATTTACATTATCTTTTTTATTTTTAGTATTTATAAATATTTTTTATTTAATATATATTTTTAATTGAAAATCTTAAAATATTAAAAAAAAAAATTTTAATATTTATTTATTTTTACTGAAACAATTTTTATTTTTTACATTTTAAAATTTTGTATATTGTATTTTATTTATTTTTTTTTAAATAATTATTGTTTTTTATTTATTTTTTAATTAAAGAATTATTAAAAAAAAATTTTTTTTAGGGAAACAATTTTTGTTTTACATATTTTTAATTTTTTTATATTGTGTATTTTTTATTTTAATTATTTGTATTTATTTTGTTTTTATTATTTTATTTTTTATTCTTGTCTTCAAAGTCAAAGCAAAAATAAACTAAAATAAATTCTTTTGCATTAAGAAATTACATTAAAGCTTGTATACAATTTATCGATCAACTTCACTTCAAAGTTAATTATTATAATTCAGCTCCCAAACGAACTAAGTTTTTCTTTCTCTGGCAACATTAACTCTCGTTAAGAACATACACAGAGAAAATCATTTTTCCGCGCATCGAATATTAATCTGCAATATCATGATGTTTTGCACAGCAAACGAGCGAAACAAACATTTCCATCAACAACAATGTTGAGCAGGAAAAATGATAATGAATATGGAAATGGAAATGGAAAATGTGCAAAGCTGAAAGTGAAAGCTGCTACCCCAAATGCAATATGCAAAATGAGCGCGCTTGGAAAACATAATCATTCTCGTAAAAAACGAAAATGGAAAAATATGAATGTAGTGCTGAGTGAGAGCCGTACAAAAGAAGTGGGGGAAGCTGGGCAACTAAGTGGAAATAGGCAACAAAATAATCATTTTTGTACATACTGAGTGTGATATGCGTGGCCACGCCCACAGAGAGATATGCCACTGACAATGGGCGACAAATGACATGCAAGGCGAAATTTATTACAAAAAGGCAAAAGAAAAGCGGACAAATGCGGGGGAAAACAAGCAGCAGCAGCAGCGGCAGCTATGCAATTTTGCAAAATTTGTCGCACTGAAAGTGACAATGTTCTCGCCCCTCACACACATACACTACTCTATATGTGTGTGTGTGTGTGTGATGGATGTAGCTCAACTTTATGACAGGCTGCAAGCCAACAACAGTTTTAGCTGTAAGTTAACTCCCAAACACCCACAGTTCGTACCAAATTTGTGCTGCTGACTAAAATATGTGATAGATGTGTTGGTGAAACCCCCTAACCACTCCCCCCCCTCTCTCTCTGTCGGTTATTTCGTTATTTTTGCTTACTCGGGCCAAATTATGGCATTTCGCTCAGCCAAAATAGATTTTTTATTCAAATTGAGCTTATTTTTTATGGCGCATGATACTTGATGGATATGTTGGTCTATATTAGATATTATATAGGCAGCCGAAAAAGGTAACAAATTTGAGATTGAAATTTCTGCGAGAGACAAGGGTAAACAGAAATATAAGCATAAGTACATAAAATATGGAAGATGCCTGAAATAAGGCAGTAATTTGCATACGAGAAAAGCGTAAATTGTTTGAAAAGGGTTTCGATAATATGTAAATAAACTCGGTTTATGGGCTGGGATATTAAAAAATGATTTATATTGAAGCGATAATCAATTTTTGTGCTTGATGGCTAAAAGTTGATGTATTAAAATGTATATAATATTTTTATAAATATTTAATGTGTGTTCAAAGGTAAAAAATTGAAGTGAAATTATTTTAAAATATATTTATTTAAATCATTTTGAAATTATTTAAAAATATTAAATACATTTTTATATATTTTGAGAGTTGTTTTAAAGTATTATATTTACTTTCAAATACTTTAAAATTTGCTTAAAAATATTATATATTCTTTTAATATTTTTAAAATATTTAAAAATGTAATATTTATTTTGAAATATTTTAAAAATTTTTAAAAATATTATAAATACTTCAATATATTTTAAAATAAATTTAAATTATTTTTATTTATTCATATTTACTTTCAAATACTTTTAAGTTTGCAAATATTATACATACTTTTTAATATTTTTAAAATTAAAAAAAATATAATTTTTATTTTATATATTTTTTAAAATTATTTAAAAATATTATGCATACTTTAATATATTTTTAAATAAACTTAAATTATTTTTATTTATTTAACAATATTATCTACACT